>JAPQWV010000032.1:1250000-2500000 GCA_027422505.1 Craterostigma plantagineum | reverse complement strand
GCCTCTGCTCAGATAGAGTCTCCTCGAGACGAAACTCCCCCACTGGATCACTCTAAGAAGGCCCTGTTCAATCCTGAAAATCCGGAGGAGCTGACGAGATCAAATTCCTGACTGATAGTACCAAGGAACTTCACGGAAAGCTTCAGAGGCGTCGCGTTGCACGAGGAAGGTGCGTTAAGTTTGATGAGTTGGCTGACAGTCAAGTCGTAACATGGCTGACGGAATATGGCTGGGAAAATTTCATGAGGATAGACGGGCCCTTGTATGTGGAAGCCGTGAAACTCTTCTATGCTAATCTCACGTTCGTTGAAGGCGAAACGGAGATCACAGTCAAGTCTTATGTGCTTGGCAAGACCCTCGAATGGAATAGCGCTAAAGTGAATGAGATGCTGGGTGTTGAGAACGAAGGGCTCCGCTACTTTGACTTTGTCCACTGGTGCACCTCTGAAGTATCCATGCGAGACTGTGCAAAAGCCCTCTGGAATTCCCCCTATAAGCCAAAGTTCTCTGAAGGAGAAGCTTTGAACCAACTTCCCATAGATCTGTTCTTTCTATACAAGGTCCTGCATTTTACGCTATGGAGCGCCCGAGTTGGAAGTGGAGGCCATTCCACCACGATGAACAACATGAGCATGCTGACTCTCTACATGGTGTCCCAAAATAGGCCACTGAACTTAGGATATTTCGTTCTCAAGTACATGGTCTATGCCAGCCAGAGCCCAGATAAGGAACTTCCCTATGGTATGATACTGACACATCTGTTTGAGGCCGAGGGAATCTCTCTGCCCAAGGCTTGGGAAGACAGCTCTAAGCATGCTGTGGATCTGGTCACCCTGAAGCGTGTTGGTATACGCTATGATGCTCGCCAAGGCTGGTTCAAAACAAGGGATTTGAAAACTCCTTCCAAGACTCCGATCAAGAAGAAGAGGGATGATGACAGCGATGACGAGCAGGGAACGATAGCTGATCTGAAAAGAAGCTTCAAGGGGCTTAAGGATGAGAACCGCAGAAAGTTCAGAAAGATCTCACGGAACTTCAAAAAGGTTAACAAGTATCTGAAGGAGATCTCTGCGGCTCTTAATATCGCTGAATCCTCCAATGCCTCATCCGATAGCGATTCCAGCCCTTAGATCTTGTTCCGTAGCAATTCCCTAGCTCTGATAGGATTAGTTCTAGTTTGCTTTTTTCGCTGGTTTTTGGGTTTGAGGGTCGAAGTGGTTTGCAGGTTTAGGTAAGTTGGTGGTGTTGGTCCCTCCTTTTTGATGCTGAAGGGGGAGAAGTCTAGGCAATTAATGCCTTATTTTGCTATCTTTTGGAATGATATAATATAATCGGCTTGCTTGCTTTCATATGCTTGTGTCTTAATCCTCTGTGCTTTAGTTGATGATTTGTTAAGGATTAAGGAATTCCGCACATAGGCAGGGGGAGCAAACTGATATGATGTGATAACTTGAGACATTCCATGATAGCTTGCGACATTCCGTGGTAACTTGTGACATTCCATGTGATATGATATGGTAATTGCTAAACTTTTGATTCTGTGCTTTACGTGAGAATACTAGCAATTAGACAGGGGGAGCATGCTATGAAATTTGATAAATTTGTTTGCTCTGATCATATGTCACATGCTTTGATACTTAAACATGCTACGTGCATAAATAGCTTCATATCGAGTGTACTCACATGCTTAAGATAGGCACTAATTACTTGTCATCATCAAAAAGGGGGAGATTGTAGACCTTTTTGGTCCAAACAGTTATGAGAGTTTTGATTATTCCAAGTAATTATGTAAATTAGGGGGTACAAAATTAGAAAACTCGATATGCATGTTATGTGATGTTTAAGTATGTGAGAATATTCGATTAAGCGCTTGAATATGTTTTAAATGTTAAGAAAATCGAATTTGAGTGATTTTATGCTTAACTGGAATATTGACGTGATCACCTGGTTTGAACGTTCTCGATTGAATGGAATATCACTGCGTACTATATATGGAAAATATGTTCTGATAAGTGGTATGTGGATTGCACGCATGATTAAGTTATATAAGGAAAGAATATCGTCTGAGATCACGCTAATTTGATTGAGCTATATATGGAAGATATATTGTGTTAAGTGATATATGAGCTGTACACGAGATTGGGATATTTTAGGAAAGTATATCACTATGATCGCCCGGATATGATTAAGCTATATATGGAAAAGATATTCTGATTATGTGTGTAATGTACTGATTGATTCTATATATGGAATGTGCTGACTAACGGATGAGATTACCCTGGAATGTAAGCAAATCTGTGGTATTTTTGGTAAGTGATCATGCATGACCGTTGAGCTTAATTGGTTTATTCTTGGCATACTTTCTTAAGTTAATGCACGTGTTTATTGAGCTCTATCTTGCATATTCTGTGCTTAACTTTCCTTGTGAAGTGTAGAAGCAAAAATTGGTTCTATATAGAAGAGAACACTTCACGCAAAGAGTACAACAACGAACACACAAGCTGTCGAATACCTTAGAGTGATTGAGCCTTAATTTGCGATTCATTCGTAGTTTGTGGTTGAGCTTAATTTGCGAATTTGTACTCTTTTGAGCGATCCCTAGAAACTTCAAACCCTAAACCTTTGTCTTCGGACGTGTGAGCGCACAAAGGAGCACGAGTGGAGTCTTACGCACGTGAAGGGACGAATTTTGTGGATTCGGTGGCCCTTCGGTAGCAAGCTGCATGCAGTCGGGGAATAGGTTTCCTGGGTAAACGACGTGGATCGAAACTTGGCGTGCGTCAGCCTAGAACGAGGTCTAGTATCCATAGTGCTTTGTTTGTGAACGGGTCAATCATAGTGTAACCGGTATTACCTAGTGATTGATTGGAACTCTTGGGGAGATCACACCCCAAGGACAGGATTAAACCCCAGTTGGGGATATAACCTGTATAAAAATCTCGTCTCACTCTACTTTCTGCTATTTACTTTACTGTGAGACAAACCCGGAACACGCTCTAATATCTAGGTGATATCGTAGCAATCATTTCTGAAATTAACGTGATATTTTGGAACAGGGTTAGGGAGATAACATCGATACTCATACTGAATTTAGGGAAATAACACACTCTGAAATATCTTCTTAAAGAAAGGTATTTTTCAAAGAAGAATAAGCCATTTTTTTATATAGCCTAATTCACCCCCCCCTCTTAGGCATACACTTCACCTGAGTTAAGATCTAATGGCTTTTTCGAGTAATATTTTTGCAGAGGGTCAATCCCACTCCAGGCCTCCTCTCTTCGACGGTACGAACTACGCGGTATGGAAGAATCGTATGATCGAATTTTTTATCGCTGTCGATTGCGAGCTTTAGGAGACAATCATCAACGGACCGTACGCAGCTGCGAAATCCGATGGAACTCCAAAGGATACTAAAGATTACACTGCTGATGACAAAAGGGGAATCACGCAAAACGCAAAGGCGAAAAACATGCCTGCATGCGCACTCACACGGGAAGAATACATTCGGGTTAGTTCCTGCTCATCAGCGAAGGCCGTGTGGGATATGCTCCAAGTCACTCACGAAGGAACCCAACGAGTCGTGCAAGAAAGACTGGATCTACTCACTCATCAGTATGAACTGTTCTCAATGGAATCTGACGAAAATATAAGCCACATGTACGCCAGATTCATGGGAATCATCAACCAAATGTTCTCTCTCGGCAAGAAGGTTCCCGACAGTGAACAAGTGAGAAAAATACTGAGATCACTGCCACAAGAATGGAATGCCAAGGTTACTGCCATCTACGAAGCAAAGGATCTAGAAGCACTTAGCATCTCCGAGCTGATTGGATCTCTTATATCCTATGAGATGATTCAAACATCAATGAATGAGAAGTCTCAGAATAAAAACCAGAAGTCCATTGCCTTCAAGTCCTACCAAGAAGAATCTGATTCTGACGACGAAGAAAATGACCTGATGAACGATCTGGCCATGCTTACAAAAAGAATTGAAAGGTTCCAGCAGAAAAAGAAATTGAAAGGGAACTTCAACAAATTCCCGAACAAGAGCAAGGGAATATCCACGTCTGGGAAGAAAGTTCAAAAGTGTTTCCGATGCAACAAACCATGCCACTATGCACATGAATGCCCTGCAACTAGCAATGAAAAACTAAGGAAGCAGAAGGCTATGGTGACGGAATCAAATCACTCTGAACTGGAACAAAGTGTGGATGAGGATCAGGCTTACATGGCTGACGAGGATCAGAGAGAAAATTCATATCCTAAACAGTTTCTATGGTTATGAAAGTGACTCATCTGTTTCTGATATAGAAGAAAGTAAGGAAGATTTGTGTAGGTTACTTCAAAAAGCAGAGAAAAAGATCAAGTCACTAAAATTCCTTGAATAAGGAACTGATAAGGCAGCGAGATGAACTAGCTAAGGAAAAACATGAGGCTGATCTAGAGATCTCACCTTTGAAAGGAGAGTTAGTTACTGATAAGAACGAGGGAATTCCCTGTGACTGTGAGAAAACAGAAAAGAAAAACAGTGACTTATCCAGAGAGATTGTAGAACTTAAAAACGCCTTAGAGAGGAAAAAACAGAAAGTTGATAGACTCCTTGAGGGTAGGCAGAACCTAGACATGCTGTTGAATACTCCTAGCAACATTGGTAGGTCAGGGATAGGTTATTCCACTGATGAAAAGCATGTTAAACATTCTGTGCCTAAGTTTAAGTGTTTCTGTTGTGGTAGAAATGGTCATTATGCATACAACTGTCCGTTAAAGAAAGTTGATAAAGTTAAGTATGTTTGGAGACCTAAGAAGTCACCTGTAGTTGCCACTGTTATATCTGATTCTAACAGGAGATCACCATCTATGCAGAATGATATCGCACATATTAGCAGAAGTTATTTTCCCGCTAACATGTTAGGACCCAACAGAAATTGGGGACCTCAGAAGAATAATTCTTTCTACAGGTACGAAGGAAGAATCCCAGTAAGAAAAGTAGGTGGTACCTCGACAGCGGGTGCTCCCGCCACATGACAGGTGATATAGGTACTTTTGTGTCGTTGAAGGCGGTAGATGGAGGATACGTTTCGTACGCCAACGACGCAAAAGCCAAAATCGTGGGAGTTGGTACTGTCGGTAACAATTTAAATATCACCATAGATAACGTATGGTTCGTTAGGAACTTAGAACATAATTCTTCCTTGAAGGTACTTGCCGATCCATGAGTTCCAAGCTCTCGGTGCTTGTTTCAACCCATAAAGAGCCTTCTTCAATCTTAAGACCTTGTCTTCTTCTCCTGCTACTTTATATCTTTGCGGTTGTTCTATATAAACTTCCTCTTCAAGAACTCCATTTAAAAAGGCAGACTTCACGTCCATTTGATGAATTCTCCTATCGTTTGGTGCTGCAAAAGATATTATTAGTCGAACAGTTTCTAGTCGAGCGACTGGAGAAAATACCTCGTCATAGTGGATCCCCGCTCTTTGACTGTAGGCTTTAGCCACCAATCTTACCTTGTATCTTTCAACGTCTTCTTTGTAATTTTTCTTTGCTTTATACACCCACTTTACACCAATTGCTTTATGCCCATTTGGAAGTGTTGTTAGCTCCCATGTGCCGTTTTTTTATCGCCTTAGTTTCCTCATCCATGGAATATTTCGAGTTCTTATTTCTCACGGCTTCTTGAAAGCTCATCGGCTCACTGTCCGCAAAGAGGCAGAAGAGCGTTAGGTTATCTTGATCTTCTGGTACTCCACATATCTCTTTTAGGCTTGAAGCGTGGGGTTCTCTCGCTTGAGCTTTCGTCTTTTGAACTCGCAGTCGATGATGCTATTGGAGTAATGGGCTCGTCTTCTACTTGCTCCATTGTTGGCTGTTCTTTGTTATTTTCTTCAAAGAATGACGTATAATTATACTCACCTCTGTATGTGTTCCAAGCCCATTCTCCTTCTTCGTCGAATATCACGTCTCGACTGATGATAGTCTTCTTTGTCTTCGGATTGTAGAGTTTGTATCCTTGGTATTGTTATCATAGGCTATGATGTACTTCTCACTTTTGTCGTCTAATTTGCTTGTTTTCTTGTCTGGAATGTGCACATGGGCTATACTTCCGAAGACTCTTAGATGGGATATGCCAGGTTTCCTACCACTCCATGCTTCTTGCAGTGTCATTCCCCACACACTCCTTGTTGGAGATCGATTAGAGAGGTAGACTGCACATGCGACTACATATGCCCAAAACTCTTTCGGTAGCTTCTTACTCTTGAGCATGCTTCTAGCCATGTCGAGGATTGTTCTATTCTTTCTCTCTGCTACTCCATTCTGTTGGGGGGATCTCGGTACCGTCAAGGTCGTCTAGTTCCGTACTCCTCGCAATACTTCTGAAATTCGGTCGAAGTGAACTCTCTTCCACGATCGGATCACATTGCTTTTATCTTGAGGCCACATCCTTTCTCAACGAGGGCTTTGAACTTCTTGAAGTTCTCGAATACTTCCGACTTGTGCTTTAAGAAGTATACCCATGTCTTTCTTGAAAAGTTATCGATGAAGAGAAGAAAGTAGTTACTCTTACCAGGTGAGCTCGGCTTGATCGGTCCGCACACGTCAATATGAATTAGCTCCCATGGTCCTTTAGCCCTCGAGCTCGACTCATTTGGAAAACTCTTCTTGAACTGCTTTCCGATTAAGCATCATATGCATACTTGGTTGGGGTGGTTGATGGATGACAATCCTTTCACCATGTAATTCTTTGATAGCATTTCTTGTCCGTCGAAGTTAGATGCCCATACCGAAGATGCCAGTTCCATGATGGATCTCTATAGCATGTCTTAAGGCATTTCACAACATCGTTCATGATGTTGAGGACGAACATTCGATTCCTTTGCATTAGCACCTTAGCGATTAATATATTTGAACCATCTCTTATAGAAAGGTTATTGTCTCTTAGGCGAATATCACAGCCTTTCTCTAAGAGTTGCCCAAGACATAAGATGTTACTCTTCATCTCCGGCACGTAGTAGACATTGGAGATGAATTGATGCCCACCATTCTTAAGCGAATATGAATGTTACTTTTCCCTTTCACTGCGACATTTGATTCATCCCTGAATGCAACATTTCGCTCACCGATTCATCAAGCTCTACGAACATGTTCCTTTTCCCGCACATGTGATTGCTTGCGCCAGTGTCTAGGTACCAATTATTACTCTCGCCTCCTATGGGCTAGTAGTAGAATATCTTCTTCATTTTTTCTCTTCGACGTAGTTGGCCTTCTCCTTTACTTTATGTTTGGCAACTCTACACTCGGAAGAATAGGGCCCAACCTTCTCCTTTAACACTTAATTTTTGATTTATCATACCTTGATCTTGAGTTACTTCTCCCACGACCTCTCGTTGAGTTATCCATTCTTTGATGATTGTTGTTGTCATCGTCGTTGGACCTCCAACCTCGACCGTATCCGTGTCCACGACCTCCTCCTCGTTCTCCTCTTTGACCTTGTCCGCGGCCTCGTCCTTGATGTTTTTCATCATTATCCATTTCTTTTGTAGGATCAATTTGCAGCTTGAGTAGTTGTTCTACAGTTCTTTCCTTCTTTTCTTCATGAGCTTGCAATGAGCCCAATAGTTAGTTGCTCCATCGTCATTTCTTCTAGATCCTTAGTTTCTTCTATGATGGCTACGATATGCTCGAATTTCGAATCTAACGCGCGAAGAATTTTCTCCATGATTCTAACATCATCCATTTTCTCGCCATTTCTTTTTAGTTGATTAGTTATTGCTAATACCCTCGAGAAGTAGTCCGACACAACTTCCTCTTGTTTCATATGCAAGGCTTCAAACTCGACTCTTAAAGTTTGAAGACGTACCTTCTTTACCGGATCCACTCCTTTATATGACGTTTGAAGCTTCTTCCATGCTTCCTTGGCAGTCTTTGCTTCCGAAATCTTCTCAAAAGCGTCGTCATCTAATCCTTCATAGATTACGTAGAGAGCTTTCTTGTCTCTCTTTCGCAATTCTCTCAAACTATCCTTTTGAGTTTGAGTTGGGTTTCTTCGTTCTTTGGCTCGACATAGCCTTTCGCCAGGATGTCCCATATGTCTTGTGATCCGAGGAGCACCTTCATCTTGATACAACAATTATCGTAATTGCTTTTGTTGAGTGTCGGGACTTGGAAGGGAACCATGCCGCTCGCGATCGCCTTAAGATCTTCTAGCTCTGATACCACTTACCACTTTGTTGGAAATTAGGAGTTATATCGGAAGGGAGGAACTTGATATTAGAGATTTAGTGTTTAGAGGAAGAGCCTTTGTATTACAATACACTTGATATTGTTTTGATTTTGCTTGATACAAAATGCTAACTCATCACCCCTATTTATACTAGTGGCACCTCCTTCAAATGTGTCTAAGATTAAGCCACATGTCAGTAATCTAGATTTCTCCTAGATCTTTCTACCAAAATATCCTAGATTTTCTATAGAAAATATCTTAGATATTTATCATAAACTTCTAGAAATTGGGCTAATTATTCTCCTAAGCCCAAATGCTAAATCCATGCTCATTATTATTAAGGCCCAAATCAAGTTTATTATTTCATCAAGAGAAACATGAAATAAATGCAGACAAAACAAATCATGAGTGTATCTTTCATTTCGACTATAGCATCCGTATCTTAGACTTGCCTTTTTTTTCTTCACTCTTGGTCTTATTTGGCTGCCGTCTTGAGATATATTATTTTTTATTTCTTGTAGACCTATATTGAGCTTATCCAACAGTTGGAAGGTGTCATAGAGGCCCAAGGCCAAAAGATGAGGAACCTGTAGAGATGCAGTTGGCAGATGAAAATCAAACCCAAGCTTAAACACTTCTTATGGCGATGCATGCACAATCTCCTTCCAACAAATGTCAGCCTAAAACTTAAAAGGAGTTGAGGTTTGATCAAATCTGCCCAATGTGTAGTGAAGGGGAAGAGACCATGGACCATATATTCCTCAAATGCACCAAAGCTACTAGAACTTGGAAGGTGGGCCCCCTGACATGGAACCATCCACAACTTGACGAAGGCACCTTCCAAGATTCGTGGGGCTTCATCTGCTCCGGCCCTAAGTCAGAGATATACAAAGATGCCAATTCACAGCTTAGATCTTATGGATGCTATCAAAACAAGACATCTTTGGGTTTTCAAAAATGAATGGATAGAGGAACGAGTGGTGGTGGATCTAGCTCGTGATGAGTGGATGGAATTTTCGATGCCACAGTGAACCATTGCCCAGCTGCCTCCGCGATCTATTAGGGTACGTACTTGCTATTAGTGCTCGATCAAGGAGCTCGTTGGTATTCATTTGCCTATGCCACTTCAGCATAAGTTGCGACTGTGTTGCTTTACTTTTGGTGCTTCTTTTGTTTTTTATCCATCCCATTTGAGCGTGTGCAGTCAGTTTGGAGTTGTTTGAATGGTAGTTTTAACCAATTTTTGTCTGTCTGCACACTGGTGTCATTGTAACAGTTGGGCCGCTATGGCTACTGAGCCGGTTGTACAATTTTTTTGTGGAAATCAACGCGATCGTTCCCAAGAAAAAAATACATGGCCGCAAGCAAAAAAAAAAAAAACGCCCAATTGAGTTACTTAATTTTCTTTTATTTATGTGGGCTAACACATATTCACAAAATTGGAAGAAGATTATTTTCACGTAAATGTATCTGAAAAGACATTTGTCATTATAGCTTTGTTTTCTTATAAATAACTTAGATAATTGGCATTTCACGAGCATTAGGGGTGTTCATCGGTCGGTCGGTTCGGTTTTTTCAAAATTCGGTTCGGTTTTTTCGGTTTTCGGTTTTACGTATGCTTAAGCCGATATCCGAACCGTTTTAATTTGGTTCGGTTCAGTTTTTATAATTCGGTTCCGGTTTTTTCGGTTCAGTTTTTCGGTTAGGAATTTAATATCAACAAAAAAAATATTATGTGCTAAAAATACATTAAAAAACAAAGAAGATTTATGGAATGTGACATATAGCAAAATAATTCAAAGGCCGAAAAAAAAACAACATGAAAATGGAACAAAATCTAACAAAAATATAAAAACATTCATCTGAAGATAATAGAAATTATTTGGGAGAAAAATAGTATTTGATTGGTGAGGAAATATTTACCAAAAATGAAAAAAAAAATATACCAATGAAATTATATTTATTGCGTTGTTTACGTTATGTTGGAAAAACAAATGATTTTTGATATTTTTCTATTTTTAATGTAATATGATAATTTCGGTTCGGTTTTTCGGTTTTACGTATGCCTAATCCGATATCCGAACCATTTTAATTTGGTTCGGTTCGGTTTTTTACAATTCGGTTTGGTTTTTTTCGATTCCAGTCTTTTCGGTTCGGTTATTTACGGTTCGTGTCGGTTTTTTCGGTTTTTCGGTTAATTTGAACACCCCTAACGAGCATACATCCATCATAATTCATAGGCCGTTCGTCACCAATAATGAGTCGTTTCTAAAGTTGTCAAAACGGACCTGGGCCCGCGGGCTGGCCCGCCCTGCCACGCCAAAGTGGCGGGGGCGGTCTGAAATTTTAGGCCCGCTGGCCGCGGGCTTTGGCGTGGCGGGCCGCGGGTAGCCCGCCCAAAACAAAACGAAAAATATAATTATATTATATAATAGATTTACTAATAAATTATATTTGATTTTATGTTCTTGAATTATGATTTATACGTTAATAACATAAAAAGATTAATATTAAAGAAGTTGATTAAATTAGATATAGTTTTCAATTTGAAATCTTCAACTTTATATTTTTTCTAATTTTTTATTATTTTTTTTTTTTTATTTTTTTTAAAACTAGCGGGCTAAGCCCGCCAGGCCCGCTACCCGCCTGCAGGCGGGGCGGGTTTGCCCGCCCCCGCCCCGCCTATGGCGGGCTTTGGCGGGATACGGGCCGGCCGGCCGCCCCGTCGGCCCGTTTTGATAGTACCAGTTTCTAATTGTAGTTGTATCTTTTATTTTAGGGTCAATTCGAAATCAGGCCCCCCTAGATGTTTAAAATAGATTTCAGACACTGTCTGAAATAATTTTAGGGGCCCATTTTGTGTGGTGTAATAGTGGTATAAAAGATATATGAACTTGTATAGAATAACCGTTTTGTGTTACAAACTTTCAACATGCTGGTATGTTAGAGCAATGAAGTGGTACTGTAGAAATGAACTGGTATCGGATGATCGTACGATCTTGTGTTACAAAATTTCAACATACTGGTATGTCAGAGCAAGTGGTACTGCAGAAAATAGCTCCTTAAATCTAAACGTTTTGCTAGGAGAGCCTGAATCCTAAATGATACTTATCATGATTTAAATGATTATATAAACAAAGGGGCTCAAGTGAAAAATACCCTTTATTTTATCATGATTTAAATGATTATATAAACAAAGGGGATTTTAGAAAAAAAAAATACCTAATGAGAATTTAGATTTAGGAATCAGTCCCTGCGGGTTTGCTTTTGAAATTAGGTACTGACATTAGACTAAAAATTTGTTTCAACTCCGTCATGTGGTAAGTTACGATTTTAACCTTTCTTCTTTGTCTATGCTCTGTATCAAATAGAAAGAGAAATCGATAGTCCAAAGCTTCAAAACACTGAATCAAAACCTAATAACCTGGCCATTTTCGAACCTACTCGCTCTATTGACAGAAATGGAAAGGCATGTTGGTTAGGATGTATCTCCCGGCGAGCCTAACGCCGGTATCTGCGCTAAGCTTGCAATGAGAGCAGATGACAAAAATCGCGCTAATTCTTCAGTCAATTACCCTCGCGATCTCTGTTGTTAACACATCTGATCGCCCGTGTTGCACAATTCAAACCATTCGCCAGTGAGAGTTGCCTCTCCGCAGATTAAGCACCCTAGATGTGGACGGTTGGTTGATTATTGCCTTTGTGTTTTAATATTGTAGCAACCACTGTTGTTCTGGAGTATCAAAAGCTATGGAATCTTTAGAGTACTTCAGTGGAGGCTATTTGTACGTGTATTTGGATTTGAGAAAATGCATTTGGTCTTGGAGTTTAGATGACTTTACAGTTCAAGAATCATTTGATCCCAATTTGAAGACCAAATCGTAGTATGTTTGTGATTGTGATCAGGGAAGTTGGATGTATTTGGATGTATTTTTCACTCGTATTTTTTGGATGTATATTTCACTTACAAACCGGTATTATTTGCAACGAATTAAGTACTTTCTTTCCCAATTTAAGTATTTACCATCTAAATTCAAGTACTTGGTAGTGTTTGAAAGTGAAGTTGAATGCAAACTCATTTTTGCCTTGGAGATGATGAATGTCCCTAGCATCAATGATATGAAGGTTCAAAGCAATCATTTTAGTGTTACATAACTCGCCCGTATTTGGATGTATTTTCATTTAAAACCAGTATTATTTGCCACGAATTAAGTACTTTCCTTCCAAATTTAAGTATTTATCAACTAAATTCAAGGATTTGGTAGAGTTTGAAAGTGAAGTTGAGTGCAAACTCATTTTTGCCTTGGAGATGATGAATGTCACTAGCATCAATGATATGAAGGTGAAGTTGGGATCAAAATTCTTATATATTGGAGATGATCATGTATAACTCGCAAGTATTGGCATTGACCATCACCAACATAAAAAACTACGTCAAATACTTGAATTTAGCAATAAAATACCTACATCGAGACTGAAAGTACCTAATTTAAGGCAACAAATACTGACTTTTATGCATAAAAACTTGTGTATATGGTCGAGATATCTAAGTCTAAAATGATGATTTTTATCAACATCTTAGAGGACATTACTCATCATAAACAACATAAAATGATTTTTCTAGCAACTTCACATTCATTCACGGTCACATACTTGAATTCAGCAATAAAATACCTAAATCGACACTAACAGTACCTGATTTAAGGCTACAAATACTGATTTTTATGCATAAAATACTTGTGTATATAGTCGAGTTATCTAAGTCGAAAATGATGATTTTTAATCAACATCTTACATATTAAGGACATTACTCATTATAAACAACATAAAATGAGTTTTCTAACAACTCCACATTCATTCACGGACAAATACTTGAATTCGGCAATAAAATACATAAATCGTGACTAAAAGTACCTAATTTAAGACCCCAAATACTGATTTTTATGCATAAAATACTTGTCTATATGGTCGAGTTATCTAAGTCTAAAATGATGGTTTTTAATCAACATCTTACATATTAAGGACATTACTCATCATAAACAACATAAAATGAGTTTTCTAGCAACTTCACATTCATTCACGGTAAAATACTTGAATTCAGCAATAAAATACCTAAACCGAGACTAAAAGTACCTAACTTAAGGGCACAAATACTGATTTTATGCATAAAAAACTTATGTATATGGTCGGGTTATCTAAGTCTAAAATGATGCTTTTTTAACCAACATCTTACTTATTACGGACATTACTCATCACATTCAAGTATCCGACTTTGTTAAAATGAATAGTTGTGGGAAAGCTTATTTTTGTGATTATGATGTTTATTATACATTCAATGATAGGTATTTTTAAGAAAACCAACCATTTTAGCACTAGATGTATCGCCCCAATTGAAAGTATTTCGTTCATAAATATCGGTATTTTGGCACCCAAATCAAGTATTGTTCGTAAACGATTTAGGTATTTACCCTCTAAATCAAGTATCCAACTTAGTTAATATGAAAAGTTGTAACGACCCTCATTTTCTAATAAATATTTTGGCGGATGTTTCGCAACGTAAGTCGCGGAAGACCCGTCTAACTAAATTTTTTTCTAAAATAACAAATAATAAATTAAACATCGTCTACGTAGCCGTATAATATACACGCCGTATCACTAAATTATCAAAATAATAAAAATCCTAACGTCTCTCCACAGGTCGCATCCATGTACCGCCCCGTCCTCAAAAGTCCGTGGAGTCACTGCCATCAGCCCGCCTAGTCGCGACGCGTATCAACGCCGGAATCGTATGTACCTACAACACGTAAACAAAGCTCCTTGCCCAGTAGATGAAACATGCATGTATGCAACCTGCTCTCAACTCCATTTCCAAACACCTCACAAATTCAATGCACGCTTGACTTATTTCTCTCATCTCAACCTAACGTATTTCCAAACATCACACCATGTTCTCATATCTCAAAAACATACACGTTGGACGCTTACCAGCCTGACACGCCAACCTATCACACATAGGTAGGGGTGGGATCGGGTCGGGTTTTTCGGGTTTCGGGTTTTTCGGGTCGGGTACCCGACAATATCGGGTAGTGAATTTGATACCCGATCCCGACCCGATCAAATGCGGTACCCGATTTTCGGGTACCCGAAACCCGTCGGGTACCCGCGGGTCGGGTTCGGTTTTTTTTATTTTTTAGTTTATTTTTTTTAAGTTAGTTAAAAACAAATATAATGTGGCATGGGAATCGAACCCAAGACATGGGGAGGAGAAGCATTTATCACTTCTGCTTCAACCACTGAGCCAGATGAAGTTTTGATTAAAATTTTACATAACCTCTACTAATACTGTACCAATACGTTGGCTGAGCTTCTTGTGGGAAATCAGTTGTCCCACATCGAGTGTTCACCAAAATTGTGGGTGAAGTATTTCCTATATCAACCATACCTCCCCTATGAATCCCATATCAAATTAGTTAAATACTTATTTAATTTTAGTGGCACGTGCGGGTGCCATCTGGTTTTTTTAGTTATAATTTTTATATAAATAAATAATTTAACTAATTGGCCAATAAATGTTATTTTATGGCCGATTAGGCGAATTATTTTTATTGATCTTTTTTAATATCGGGTACCCGATCGGGTAAATCGGGTAGCATAATGCTACCCGATACCCGACCCGATGTGCATGGTCGGGTATCGGGTTTAAACCCGATACCCGACATCTAACCCGATTTTTCTTCCGATCGGGTGTCGGATACCCGAAACCCGTATCCGAATGCCCACCCCTACACATAGGACTTCAAGCCACGCGTACTGACGCTTCCCGGCCTGACGCACCTGAACCGCGGCCCAAGCCTCACGCACCGGTCACTCACCGGCCTGACGCACTTGAGTCACACAGGCTCCAGGCCTCACGCACCGGTCACGCCAGCCCGTCGCACTCGAGACCTCACACTGCCTCATCGCCCACTACCATCTGAGATCCCAATACTAACCTCAACTCTAACTCAAATCGATACCCCGCTCATCATTAAAGCAAGATGTCACCGTTTTATACGGTGCTCAACCTCGCACTGACGTGGTATGCAAGTGCAATGCAAATAATGTACATAGGACGTGCAACAAATGTATATATAATGTGCAACAAACATAATATACATAAAATACGTAATTCGCCAAGTCACATAATTCACCGAATTCATATAATCACATAATCACGTAGGCACATAAATATCACATAAAATTCACACAACGTTTACGTGCCATAGGTGAGTTTCACCTACCTGTCGTCCTAAATTTCGCAAGCGGTAAATCTTTACTGTTTTAGACCTCTGTATACAATATAATTATAAATATTAGTATATGCATGAGATTTAAACTAAGAACATAGAATAATTGTATTTCAAAGGTCATACATATTTCTAAATTATTTCCGCAAGATTCCCTAAAAATATCTCCCCAAAGTTACTAGAATAATTTCACCAAAAATCCTACTTCTGTCCAAGAATTAGATTACTTACCCTAATTTACCGAAACTTGAGCATAACGATTTCTTAACATATAGAAAACTCCAACAAGATCGAAAATCTCCAAAGCTTGTAAATACATTAAACATTCAAAATTAATTCAACCAAAACGTTTATAAATAAATTCCCAAAAATAATACTCTTTAACTTAGCGACATTAAAACCTAAATTACTGAAAACCTTCAACATTAGGACTCAAAGTACCGAAAACTCCCTAAAGTTGAAGCTACTTAATCACCCTATAATATTAAGGGCTCAAAAGTACAAAGTCCCTCGAAAACCCTAAATTACCAAATACTCCCAATACTAAAGATATTCTACTGTCGAAGACTACTAAATTAAACATCTTCCTAAATAACTACTTCGAACATCCCAAAATTTTACACCTCATGTAAATCACGAAAACAGCACATAATTTATACTAAACCCATATTGAAATCACTTAATTACATATACACCGAAGTAGCTTGCCCTAATACTCGAAATCATATAACCACATAAATACCTTATGATCTGGATGGGGAGAAAGGTAAATTAGAGCATATCATACCTTATTGAACCATACGCAAAAGCTCGAGGGTTACAATTATTACTTGCTTCAGTTTTCCTTACTTTTACTTCACGAGGGTTTCCCTCAATAATGCGTGATGATGATGAATGATAGGCAATGTGATAAGTAGGTGCCGAAGCTTTCTTATGGTTAGATAAAGTTTTCACATACCATTTTATATTAATTTCCAATAGTCATCTTTTATCTTTCACTTAGTTATTATTCTCAATATAATTGTATTTGTATGTTTATCAATATTTTGTGAGTAAAAACAAGTAAGGTGACGACTAGATTAGGTGACCATCTTTTCGTTCTAATCGTTTCTCTTTATCTTGCTTAATGATTGTACTAAACACTCTAACACTTTTGTTCTTATTTCCAATCCTAACGTGTAATGAAGTTGTTGGCTATTTTGTCCTTTCTTATTTAGCTTGTACTATGTTATTAATTTAGTATAGACAAAATTTTGAAAGTTTAGTTCTTACTTTACATACCTAACGTGTAATGATAGTCTAATAAAGTTAGATGTTTTACTAACTCTTGTTCTCTTTGATATAAGAAATGCATCCCATCACTATCCTCTTTGATAGAAAATCGTCCATTTCTACAAATATAAATTAGTTTTCAATAATGATTACCAAAACCATTAACCACAATTAATAATAAGATACTCGTGTTAAGGTATGCAATATAGTCCGAAAACTTCATCCCTTATCACTTAATAAATTTTATTACTATATTATATTGGCACATAATATATAGCCACAAAAGCATTCAAAGTTATCCCTTACCATCAATATTCGTTTGGGCCTTAGTAGCCATTGGGATTTATTTCATTTTGGCCTCTATAATTAACTTCTCTACACCACAATATTTAGTTGGTTTTGGGACAATATCATTTATTGAAGAGAATAAATTCTTAGATTTCTTTAATGGTAACTACGCTACTTTAAAATACTTACAGTAATCCCGTTTTAAATTTTACGGGTATTACAAAGTTGTGGGAAATCTTCTTTTTTTGTGTTTGTGATGATTATATACATTCCATGATAGATCTTTTTAAGAAAACCAACCATATTAGCACTAGATGCCCCAATTGTCAAGTATTTCGTTAATAAATATCGCTATGTTGGCACCCAAATCAGATATTTTTCGTAACGATTTAGGTATTTTATCCTCGAAATCAAGTATCCAGCTTAGTTAAAATGTAAAGTTGTGAGAAAGCATCTTTTGTGTTTGTGATGATTAATATACATTTCATGATAGATCTTTTTATGAAAACCAACCATTTTAGCCTTTAGATGTATCACCCCAATTGACATGTATTTATTTTGTAACAACACCCAATTGGAAAATCACACCCCATGGCCTCGTACGCACAACACCCAATTGGAAAATCACCCCCATGTATCGAATTTGCCTCGCTGTAAGCAGCAGTGCCCACCCCCAATTGAGATTGAGACCATAAACGATAACTGTGAAGGAGAAGAAGATCCCTATGGCCAAGTACTTGTACTAGAGGTCCAGAGGACGATCTTCTTCACCACGCCATCACTCAGACTTCCGCCTTTGCCCATTTCTTCTCTTATTGGTTCATCTCTATATATCTCTCTCTCATCGCCACGCATCTGCCGCAACTCAACATATTTCTCCGCCAACTATGCCATCCTTTTCATTTTTTGATCAGCCTTCATCCCTTAGGAGCCATTGAGAACTGAGTAGAGCGACAACGTGATTAATGGTAAAAAACTTCGTTTCATCCTCTTTGTTTTGAGTTGGAGGAAGGATTTCCCTGCGGTTTCGTCTGTAACAATCTTTATTTTATTTTGTTTTTATTATTTTTACTTAGGAAAGATAAAGGGTAGTATAGTCATTTAGTTATGGGGGAGTTGAAATAAATTTTCTGCCTAATGGCAGTAGCTAGTCAGAAAATAAATCTGTTGGGGTCTGATTCATAAGTTTAATCTTAGATTAGGTATTTTCTCTAAAAAAAAAACCCATAAACAAATACTTATTTTGATTATTCAACCTCTGAAAATATTTTTCCAATATCTAATTCTAATTTCAGAATCTCATAATAAAACGCACTACATCTCATAATTGGCATTTCACGAGAATATATCCATCATAATTCATAGGTCATTCTTTAACCAATAATGAATTGTTTCTAATTGTAGTTGTATCTTTTTATATCATGATTTAAAGGATTATAAAAACAAATACTATTCTGATTATTCAACCTCTGAAAATATTTTTCCAATATCTAATTCTAATGTTAGAATCTCATAATAAAAGGCTCTCTCTCTCTCTAAATGCAGTTATTATTACAATTGAAGAAATGATGGCACTGTTGTAATTAAACTCAATAACAAGGTCAATTAGTGGAACTTCAACTTTATAAATAAAGTGTGAACAACAAATTCAAACTTCAGCAAGAACAACGACAGAGAGCGAGAGTAACCCAGCAGAGATGAACAGTGAATTTGAGCTGCTCCTTTCCCAATACTTTCCACCAGAGATCCACACGACAAGACTGCTTAATCCCCGAGAAGATCTTTTGTACATCAACACCGAGTTTGCCTTGTCTTATGTCATATGGTTTGCTACTCTCGGTGCAACTTTAAATCCACGTGATGCTTTCCAATTGGAAAGACACGTGGAAGTTAATCATGTGGACCTTCGGTTAGAAGAAGAAGATTATGTTTGTGATGTCTATACATAAATAATAGTAATATTATCTGCAAGCCTAGGAGATGTATATACGTAATATATATATCTATATATTAAATATATATATATATATGAGTAACGTTATGGTGTTCACCTTGCGTGAGCACCTTCGTAAGCATCAACCACATCAACGCGCCAAATCAGCATACCATGGGATTTTTTATTGATCTATAACCTACACATGGGATTAGTGAACCAGTCGGGGGTTGATTTGACATGTTGACGTGGCACAAAAAAATGCTACAAAACATGTGCCCACGAATGGTGCTCACGCAAGGTGAGCACCATAACATTTCTATATATATATATATATATATATATATGTAATCACTCTTGTTCGTGCAAAAACAAACATATAGGTATTGTGGCGTGGTAATTTTTCCAGTCATATATATAGCGATCTTTTCCACGAGCTCGCACGACGTGTATGGGAGTTGGCCATGGATAGTTATGAGCTTTGCACCTATTTTAAGAGATATTTATAAGAGAGAGAGAGAGAGATAGAGAGAGAGAGATAGAAGGAATCAAGTAATCGCAAGGTATATTGACTTGGTCTTGGTGAACTTGTTTTTTTTCACTTATGTGTATTTCTTGGCATCTCTCGTGTTGGGAATGGTGGTGGGCCCCGGGGTGGTCAGTGGGCCCCGCAGCGAAACATGTCCTGATTTGGCTCGGTACAACGATAGGGAGAAGTGGGATCCACGGGTAAATTTGGTGGGACCCGCACAGTAACTACCACGGTAAAAATAAAAATTACCGTAAGGTAAGAAAGAATACCATAACTTTAACGTGGAAAACCCTCTGTTAACGAAGAGGGAAAAACCACGGCCGAGTCGTCAAAATCTTCACTATAGTAAAAATACAACCCTCGAATTTTTACTATCTCACATTTACCACTCGTATTTACCTCACATCTCTCTGTGGATGTGGAACCCTATCAGTTTCTGCCTGAACTGATAAGCTAACAATTCACTCGAACTACTTCTCTCTATTTATAGTAAAACTCGAATGAGCTTGTGATGATAATAACTGGATAATCCTCAGCCTATTTATAGATGTCTTCAGCTCTTCTGGACTGCTCGAAATGGGTGGCCAGGAATCCGCCGCGTCGCCCTTCAATACGGACCGTTCATTAATTTATTATATATATAAAATAATATTATAATATAATATTATTTTATATTATCTTCTCTTTTGTTTTTAATCTTTGGTGGGAGATTGATTTGGCTGGATCTCAACAATTCTGCCCCTCCAGCCTCATTCATTATTTGCGGGGGAGATCTCTTACCGCTTCAGCGATAGCCCATGCCTGCAACCCTGTCGCAGAACTCTGTCTTCTCCTTGGGAATAACCTTCGTGAGAATGTCCGCAACGTTCTTGTCCGTGTGGATCTTCTGCAGTTTGAATGCTTTCTCCTCAATAGCTAGTCTAAGCCAATGATAACGAACGTCGATGTGTTTCGTCCTCGAGTAATACGTAGTATTCTTGCTGTTGCAGAATATTATGTACTCCTTCTGATGAATTCCCAACTCCTGAAGAAATCTCTTCAATTAGAGCATCTCTTTGCCAGCTTCCGTTGCTGTAACATACTCCGCATCAATAGTTGATAAAGAAACACATTTCTGTAACCTCGACTGCCATGAGGTAGCTGCCCTTGAGAACGTAAATATGTATCCGACGTCGACTTTCTGCTGTCGAGATCACCGGCCATATCAGCATTGGTATAGCCTGTAAGAAAACATTTACCACTTCCAAATGTAAGGCATAATTTGGAAGTTCCTCTCAAGTACCTCATGATCCACTTCACTGCTTCCAATGTGACTTACCGGGATTCGGTAGAAATCGACTCACAATGCCAACTGCGTGAGCGATATCTGGCTAGTACACACCATGGCGTACATGAAACTTTCGATAGCTGATGAATATGGAACATCTGGGACATCTTCTCCGTCTTCATTTGTTGATGGACTTGATTTCTTCGCAACTTAAAGTGCGCAGCAAGTGGCGTGCTAACTGGCTTAGCATCCTTCAGATTGAACCTCTCTAGAACTCGTTCAATATAGCGCTCCTGGGATAACGACAATTTCCCAGCTTTCCGAACTCGGGTAATCTCCATTCCGAGAATCCGCTTGCCGAACCCAAATCCATCCTGTCAAACATCTTTTACAAATCTTTCTTTAACATGCTAATCATCTTTGCATCTTGTCCGACAATTATCATATCATCAACATACCGGAGAAGAACGATAAATTTACCGTTAGCAGTGGATCTGCATCTGTTCTCGTGAACCCCTGATGCACCATGAAAGAATCAAATTTCTTGTACCACTGCCGTGGAGCTTGTTTCAGACCGTACAAGCTTTTCTTCAGCCGGCAGACCATATCCTCTTTACCTCTAACCTCGAACCCTTCTGGTTGTTCCATATATATCTCCTCATCAAGATCACCATGTAAGAATGCGGTTTTCACGTCGAGTTGTTTCAAGTGAAGATCCATGTAGGGTTGGCAGTGGGGCGGGGATTCCCTGTCTCTGCGGGGATCCGCCCCGAACGGGGCGGGGAATCCCCGAGATTTTATCCCTGCGGGGCGGGGACGGGGAACGATTTTTCCCCACGGGGATCCCCGCCCCGCCCCGCCCCGAACCCTATTTATATATTATAATATATATCATATTAAATTATAATTTAAATAATATTAAAAGAATATCAAATATAGATTAAATAATATTAAATTAATAGAAATACTACCTCAGTCCCACTTATTTCTTCCCATCTTTCTATTTCGGGCGTCCCACATAATTCTTCCCATTTCCATTTTTGGTAAAAAATTATCCCACTAATTAAACTAATTACATCATTAATATTAAAAAAAGTCTTCTCGATTTGCGTGTCTACTAATAACTTTTCTCTCTCCATACCTCAAAAGGTGTACTATAATATTAAAATAATGTGATTTCTTAATCTCCGTGCCCACTAATCTTCGGGAACATTTAAATGGGACGGAGGAAGTAATATATAAAACTATAATTTATATAATATTTAAAATATTTAAATTTATATATGATATTTAAAATATTCTTTCCCCCGCCCCACCCCGTTGTCATCACTGGATCCATGGTAGCGCTAGTCGTAGTATGACTCTGATTGAACTCATCTTCACGACCGGTGAAAATGTCTCGTCAAAGTCGATCTCCTTCCTTTGACTGAAACCTTTGACCACTAATCGTGCCTTGTATCTGACCAGCTTGCCATCATACTTCTTCAATTTGTACACCCATTTGTTCTTGAGTGTCTTCTTTCCATTCGGCAATCGAACTAACTCGTACGTATTATTCTTCTTCAGAGAATACATCTCCTCTTGCATGGCCTTTGTCAACAATCTTTGTTCCTACAAGATTGTACTTCCTGGAAGCTCTCTGGCTCCCCATCGTCAGTAATTAAAATATAATCAGAACTCGGATACCTCGTAGATAGTTGGCGTTCCCTAGTTGACCTTCTCAGCTGAGGTTCAACTGCTTCTTGCACATCTGAAGGCTCCCCCTGCTCAGTAACTTTCGTGTCATCTACGATAGGTTCATCATCCTCAACGGCTGGCTCCTCTGGTTCAGGTTCTGATTGCTGCATTCCTTCCTCTGTGGCACCATCATGTGGAATGCTGAATGGTGTATAATCGTCTATACCGGCACCTGTGGATTTCGTCACACCCACATCTAAGTCATCCATGGTCTCATGCTCATGTAATACCATGTCGCGACTTCGAACAGTCTTCTTCTTCTTTGGATCCCAAAGTCTGTAGCCGAACTCCTCGTCTCCATACCCAACAAAGATGCAAGGATTCAATTTGTCATCGAGCTTCGATCTTTGTTCATTCAGCACATGCATGAACGCCCTGCAGCCAAACACTCTCAAATGCGAATATGAGATGTCTCTATCGGTCCACACATTCTCTGGTATATCGAAATTCAACGCCGATGTAGGTAATCGGTTGATAAAATTGACTGCAGTGTTGACAGCTTCCCCCCAAAGTGACTTAGATAGATTATAGCCATTTTGAGCATCGCTTTGACTCTCTCCATAATGGTTCGGTTCATTCTCTCTGCGACACTATTTTGCTGAGGAGTGCCAGGAACTGCCTTTTCATGCCTAATGCCCTACTTCGTGGAATAATCTCTGAACTTCCAAGAGATGTATTCACTACCATTATCTGTGCGTACACACTTCAACGGCATTCCCGTTTCTCTTTCCACCATCGCATGGAACTTTCTAAAATAATAGAACACCTGGTCCTTCGTACGCAACAGATATACAAAGGTCTTGCGAGACACATCATCAATTGAAGGTCAAAAACTATTTACCTCCCAAAGATTCGACTTCCATGGGTCCGCATACGTCAGAGTGTACCTACTCCAACTTCTTCATTTGTCTGATTGAGTTCTTCGCGAATGAAACTCTATGTTGCTTCCCTTATAAACAATAATCGCAGGGGTTCAGCGCTTTCTCCTTGGATATTGGTATGAGGGACTTTCTAGCCAAGACATTCAACTGCTTTTCTCAAACGTGCGCCAGCCGTCTGTGCCCCAAATTTGGAGAAGCATCATCTTCAACTGCGTTCAGTTGGTTAGCACATATCGTTGTGTGCATCTTGTACAGCGAGCAACATAGCTTTCCTCTCGCTACCACCAATGATCCCTTGGTGAGTTTCCAGTTGTCATTCCCCATATAGTTATAGTATTCTTCGTTGTCCAGCACTTTCACAGAAACCAGGTTGAGACGTAGGTCTGGTATGTGTCGCACATCTTTCAGCCGTAATGTGCACCCTACGCTCGTCTGGATACAACTATCACCGATTCCCACTATTTTAGAAACACTTTGGTTACCTATCTTGGTAGTGCCAAAGTTTCCCGCTTTATAAGTGGAGAAATATTCATGCCTTGGAACACAGTGGTAGGAGGCACCAGAGTCCACTACCCATTCGGTGCTTGCATCCGCAACATGACAACAGTCCGCTTCATTCACCAGAGTAACCTCTCCACCATCGTTGGAGGTGATTGCAGACGTGTTCTTGTCATCATCTTGTTTCTGTTTTCTGTTGAGAAGCCTACACTTTCTTTGTAAGTGACCAGGTTTTCCACAATGGTAGCACTTCCTCATCTCCCTGAACTTGGATCTATCTTTCGACTTGTCGTATCCTTTTGGTCCTCTACTCTTGCTCCGACCCCTATTCTCCGTGACAAGGGCCTGATTTCCCATACTGGTACTGGCAACATCCTTCCTTTGCAGCTCTTCATTATAGAGTCTGTTTTTCACCATATCCATCGTGACCTTACCACTTGGTGCCGAATTTGTGAGCGATACCACCAACGTATCCCAGCTATCAGGAAGAGATCCCAGTAGTAGACATGCTTGTAGCTCATCATCAAGGATTAGACCGGCACTTGTGAGTTGAGTTACCAGCCTTCAAAGTCATTCAGATGTTCAGCAACTGATCGTCCCTCGTTCAGCTTCACATTCATGAGTTTTCGCATCATGAATACCTTGCTTAGCGTATTTGTAACCTTGTACATACCCTCCAATTTCGTCCAGAGTTTGTGGGGGTTATCTCATTTCTGACGTGGTTGTAGAGGCTAATGTCCACCCATTGGCGGATCACACCTAGCGTCTTTCTTTGCAATTTCTTCCATAGGACAGCATTCCCGCCTTCGGGCATTTTGCCTTCATTTTCAATCGGATCATGAAGGTCTTTGCAATAAAGATAATCCTCCATCCTTGATTTCCATATGGAGTAATTCGTTACTGTCAGCTTGATCATTCCTTCGTCGTTCTCCATGACAGTCCAAATCTACCAGCAACCTACTAGTATCTTTTCTGATGCGGAAGATCAGTAAAAGCTGCAACCACAGAGCATACTCAGAATACTATCAGGCTCTGATACCATATGTTGGGAAAGGTGATGGGCCCCGCGGTAGTCAGTGGGCCCCGCAGCGGAACATGTCCCGGTTTGGCTCGGTACGATAGGGAGAAATGGGACCCACGGGGTAAATTTGGTGGGACCCGCACAGTAACTATCACGCTAAAAATAAAAAATTACCGTAAGGTAAAAAAGAGCAGCAGAACTTTAACGTGGAAAACCCTCTGTTAACGAAGAGGGAAAAACCACGGCCGAGTCGGCAAAATCTTCACTATAGTAAAAATTACAACCCTCGAATTTTTACTATCTACTTTTACCACTCGTACTTACCTCACACCTCTCTGTGGATGTGGAACCCTATCAATTTCTGCCTGAACTGATAACCTCACAATTCACTCTATTTATAGTAAAACTCGAATGAGCTTGTGATGATAATAACTGAATAATCCTCAGCATATTTATAGATGCTTCAGCTCTTCGGGACCGCTCGAAATGGGTGGCCAAGAATCCGCCGCGTCGCCCTTCAGTACGAACCGTTCATTAATTTATTTTATATATAAAATAATAATATAATAATAATAATATTATTATTTTATATTATCTTCTCTTTTGTTTTTCTTCTTTGGTGGGCGATTGATTTGGCTGGATCTCAACACTTCAAGCACCCGCAAGTAAGCTCGAGCTCGTCGAGATCAACTGAGCTTTTGTCGAGCTGGCTCATCGAGCTCACGGGCTAGGTCGCCGTCGATGAAAGACTTATTTAACATAAATCTAGTTTAAATTAATAATCTCCAACAATTACCTCGTTATAGTATAGTAAACTTACCCTTTTCTTTTTGTTTTAAAAACGATAATTTCACTCCACAATTATCGATTGGACAAAATTGCTGAAAAATATGGATTAAAAAAATGCCAATTGCTGTCCATTCTTCAATAGTATTATCGAAAGTAATTTATTCTTCAAGGGCTTTTGACATTATTTCCAATATTTGAATCACCAATGACAGCACGATGCCCATCACTCAGATCTGTTGTAAGGGATCATTGTAAACTCTTACTGAAGAGAGAAAATATTCTCATATGAGATAATGGAACTCTCATACTGGAGAAAAATATCATACGCGATACTGACACGAGATTAGAAATATCTACAACAACTATGAAATAAAAAAAGTAAAATATGGAAAAGAAAAGTGAGAGTGAAAAAGGTGAAGAGTGCTCCAACTCGATCCTTCTACCGTGATATTAGTAGATCAGTGGCCGTCCGAGGAGAAGAAACATAATTTTGAGTTTTTTTATGCGAGGTTTTGGAGGAGAGAAATACAATGTTTCTAGTTCCGAACTGTTCTTAAATTTTATCTTAATCTATAGAAAGGATAGGTTTGATCATCAAATTTTGTATTTTTTGAATTCCACGGATAAATTGATCTGCGAGATTCCTACGTCATTCCAGAACCTGGTTCAATACAAAAATATAAGTATTAACGCCAGAATCTAAATTCCACTAAGTCAATACACAATCTTAGAATAGTTAGATTCTAAAACAAAGTGTTCTTCACTCGACGTGCCAAAAGGCTTCAGCTTCGGTCAATCTCTCTTCGAAAAACTCATCGCAATGAAGATACTTGTTCCTTTCCTTTGCGCTCCACCGTCTGCTTGGCCTTGCCAGCTTTAGTTATATTTCTCTTCCTTCAGGCTGTACCTTGTTCGCATGTTTCTTCATAAACGATCTCTTAGATCGAGTAGTAGCGACACAAGTACGACCTCCTCCTCTATTTTGTCTTCATCATCTAACCTTTGTGCCAGTACAAATTGATTAATCAAAATCAGTCAATGTCAATTGCAATGTTCTCATTGTAATTCACAGTAAACAAACCTTTGAAATGCAAATTTAGTAGCAGAGGTGTTCTTGGGGAGTGCCGTGTAATGGCGCTGCTGACGTTCTCCGAGCACGTTCCGTCTTTGCACTAGATCGTTATGCTGACCTCGAAGCGTACCACGACGAGAATCTTCGTCGATGGCTAGTGAGAAACGAGAGAAGATGATCCGTGATTAGAGACGCTCGAGTCATTCTCAAAGGATGGTAGTCAATTTTTTTATATAAATTCTCCACTCCCAGAAGGCTAATGACATTCTGCCGAAATGCATAATCCATGAATGATTGATATCAAAACCATCTTCTCAAAGTCAAACACTCGATTATATTCCATTTTTATATGTATAAATCGAATGATGCCCTGTCAAAACCTTCACGCGAAGTTGGCCTCTTCGTCTTCTATTAATAGCAATTAGTCCAAGACTATATGCTTGAGAGGATTTGGTCAATGGAGTTGGAAAGTGACCTTTCAACTCATTATTCGATTTATTTATTTCTTTTTTTCTTCTTATATTTCGAAAATAGGTTAATCAAATAAATATTTTCGATATTTTTTTAGGATGAAATATAGTCCTACATTTGAAGTTTGGCTAATTAATTAAATTAAGTTCACTATCAAGTAATGCCTTAATATAATATGTGGTTTCTACACTTAAATCCCCATTGGCAAAAAAAATAAAATAAAAAAAAAAAAAACGATTCAGTACCTTGCCAGAATTATTTTATCATGAGGTACCTAGTGGGATAAAAACTTTACTCTCACAACTACCCATTTGTCAGGAACCAAAACCTCACATCATAAATTCATGCATTTATATAAATTCATGCATGCATATAAGTTATTTTAAAATAAAGGTATAAATAGAATAAGGTATTTAAAGTATTGTAGTTCTAGATTCTCAAAGAGATAGAAGTGAATGTTACGAAAGTTAGAAATTTCTAGGTTTTCTCAGGTTTTGAAGAACTTTATATGTTAATTAAAGTAATTAAATAAATTAGGAAGTTTGATGATATCCTTGAGATTCCTTAAAGTGTAAGAAATATTTAAATGATATGTAAGTATGGCTAAAGAAGAATTTCAAGACCCTTCAACTATAGTGTCGAAACTCATTGAAAAAAAAAAAAGAAAGGATCTTGAGAGTTGTTTTAGGAGAATCTCGAAATTATTTAACCACTCGAGTAGCAATTTAAACAATTTATAGGACTAGATATCCAAGGTCTTGATCTCGAGATTCAAAAATCTAACTAAATAAAATGTCGAGATATGACTTCGACATTGAGATCAAACGCAAGTAGAAAGATTTCGAGATCTATAATAATAATATAACCAATGTCTCTTAAAGATAAGATAAGCATTACAAAAACATTGATGTCATTTGACTACTAATACACGCAAACTATAGGATAAGTAATAAGGGAATAGTTATGTCAATTGGATAAATATCAAAGACTAAGAACCGAGGGAACAAAAGCTAATAACTAACATCATACACATTGTCGAAATTAAATAAAGGGGGGGAAGAAACGTTCACACAGTAAGCAACAAAGGCTAATAAGGGTATGGATTATTGTTATGATTTTATGTCTCTAGTTATGATTCTTTGTAAGTTGCATATATATGGCTTATAGGGATTAATAAACTATAGATAAGTGAACTTAGAAGATTTCGTGGCTTTATAGGTATATTAGGGTTTCTTAGATGCTTCTGAGAGGATTTCATCTATACTTGTTTAGATGATTTCGGTGTTAGAACTTGTTAATATTTTAATGGTTCGAATCTTTAATGAATATTGTAACAGTAATAAGTATCTTCGTTCGAATAAATAATTTTTGATATATGAACATCCTTAATAATGAGATATTCTGGAGTTTCGATGTAATTATGTTCTTAAGGATTTTAGAGTTTGATCGAATTTTTGGAGAAATGTCGAAAGGAAAATGTGTTTTAACTTTTAAGGGCATTGCAGTTATAGGATGTCGAAAGAAAGCAATTGGTGTTTAAAGATCTCGAAAGAAATTAAATGGAAATGTCGAGATGTGTCAGAATTATTGGATGATGTCGGGATGTGTCTCGAAAGCTTATAATAATTCATTTCGACATCCTCTATAATCTCGAGATGAAATGTCGAGATCTAGATAGAATATCGAGATTTAGAAATTTATTTAAATAGGTCTCGTGTTGTGATAACTCAATTAGATAAAGTGCCGAGTTATGATTTTGAATATGACATCGAGTAAAATGTCGAGTAAAATGTCGAGTGTATTGTCGAGAGTTTTGATAACTAATTAGATAGAATGGCGAGTATGATGTCGAGTTATTTCATGATGTCGAATAGGATGTCGAAACTTTGAAATCTAATTGGATGAAATGTCGAATTATGATGTCGAGATCATACATGTCGAAATATATATATCTACATATCCAAACTAAGAAGATCTCGACAGGTGCAACTAGGATTTCAAAGCTTTAGAAAGCTCTTGCAATTTTGATTGGTTGGCAATAAAAGATGAATACAAATGGGAATCAATTTTGATTGGTTGGCAATAAAAGATGAATACAAATGGGAATCGAAGAATTATTATTAAAGAGTGACTAATGAGGGTTTTCTTAGGCTTGAAGAAATCGACACATTAATAGTAAAACACTTATAGGATATTATATACATATATGTAGGTATTAGGGTTTTCTAAATTTGAAGGAACCTTATATATATGTGTTATTTTCACATAAGGTTTTCGGTATGATACGGATTTTTAGAATTTAATAAGTTTCAATATTTTAGGGTTTTCAACATAATAAGAATTAGGGTTTTTCAGTGATATCTCCGGTATAATATAGTTACCAATTTTAATGCAGGTTTCAACATTAATTAAAAATATAACTTCTAAGCCAAGAAATTAATGTATTATAAGTACTGAACAGAAAGGTAAAGGCTACGGATAGAAATGAATATGCATAATAAAGCATGCATATCACGTACGCATGTCATTATAGGATTTCATATTTACGGATAAAATAATTATATAGGTCAGGAGTCGGATAAGGGCAAGGACAAGGCGGAATAAGCGAACGGGAAAAGTAAACGGAACTTGTGAGTATGATTGCGACATGTACCTTATGTGCTTTATATGCTTACATGTTTTATATGGATTAATTGATTAGTACGTGATATATATATGTGCTATTTATGAATCGACGTGAACTATGTGACCGTAATGTGCTCTTATATGATTTATGTGTCATATAGGGTATTTCTATAGCATTGCATACATATAAAATAATGGAGAAACCGTTATGACTACTACGACTACAGATGGTATGATACGGATGCTACGGCATATATCCCTACAAATCGGGGGATTATTACAGAGTCCTGTACAGGCAACACGTATCCCTACAAATAGGGGGGATTACGATATGGTTACAGAGTCCCATGCATGGGCGCCGACTGGGCGTACAGTACAATTTAGCTAGTCTATAACGGGAGTATCAAAATAAATGGACATATAGAATGGCATGTGATCTAAGGATCATATGAATAACCATTACATGAATGATGATTATGTGAATTGAAATGGCATGGTTACGATATTGATAGAAAGAAATGGATTACTGTTTTTCTTTCAGTATTACTTGTATTATTTAACATGTTGCGATTATACTCTGAATCGGTGTCTTCACAGTTGTGTAGATAATTAGCAGACGGCGTAGAAAGCATATCATAAAGTATGGATTCAAGGTTGGCCAACTACGCTCTCCTCCTGCACCCCTTTTGGTTCATCATTAGCATGTAGAATAGAAACGGTTTTAGACGGTTACATTTTGTGACTCGTATGATAGGTACACATATGTACATTATTGTGAAAGGAATTAGATCGGATGTACGTACCCGTTTTTGGTTAAAGGAAATGGTTATGGAAATCGCGAAAAATTTTATGCGAACATTTTATAGTTGCGTAAAAAGGTAATAGGAAACGGGGCGCTACACCATTGATTGAAAAGACGAGTTTACCCCTGACTTTATAATTTTATATTATTTATTCTCTTTATCGATGCCTTCTTCATCACACCAATATCTCTCTCCTCACCACCATTAAACCACCATGAGAGCTTTTTTTAGTTTTTTCTTCTCAATAAATCATATTGCTATAAAACACCAAGAATGATTCCCACACTCTCGCGCCCTTCTCCTTGGCCGGGCTATTTAGGATTTTCATTCCGGAAGCGAATACTTGGGAATAGTTTTTCAGCCACAATTAATCGATCGCACTCATGTGGTCGAGCTTGAGCCCAAATCCGGAAGCTGAATGCGATCTAAGAGCTCGATGTAAGGGTGAGATGTTGGTATTTGATCGTTATTGAGGCTAATCCATCGGGATTTAGGATTTTTTACATAACTGTTATTACGTATCATTTGTTATGTTTATTACATACCACTGGTTATTTTTATTACGTACCATTTTAATTTTAATGTCTATACGGTACCAAGATGTCTGCATACGCAGTACCATTGTAAACTATACATACGTACTATTAATACAGGTTGCCATATTATCTGAAAAGATGCCGTCTACAAGTTTATTTGGTGGCGGGATGTTATTTTCATTGTGTGAGTATAAAATGGAGTCATTCTTAGTATCGATTAATGAAGTGACGACGCACGAGATGAATGCTCAAACCGATGATGGGAATTTTATTCGTGACCGGGCATCAGTGGTCTTCCCGGTCGCCGAAAGACGCGGAGGATTCCTTCTCAGCTAGATAAAAGATCCTACAAGTGCATAATACGCGGGAAATACGGGAATAATTGTCGTACCTGTAGAGAAGCCGTATCGACGTAGGGTCCATATTTGCCATGTATTTTGTTACTACTTTTGTCCAAACAACCTTTTGTTGCTCTTTTATATGGTAATGGTACATTCTTTTATCCAAATGATGCTAGTATATTATTCTTTTGTCCAAATGTGTCAATAGGATATGACTCATTCTTTTTGTCTAAATGATGCCAACAAGGTACTGTAATATATGCCAACAAGGTACTATAATATATGCCAATTTGGTATTGTAATATATGACAACAAGGTTTGTAATATATGCTAACAAGGTACGGTAATATATGATAACAAGGTACTGTAATATATGCCAACAAGGTACCGTAATATATGCCAAAAAAGTACTGTAATATATGACAACAAGGTACTGTAATATATGCCAAGTTGGTACTATAATATATGACAACAAGGTACCGTAATATATGCCAACAAGGTGGTGTAATATATATCAACAAGATACTGGGGCATATATGCCAACAAAGTACTGTAATATATGCCAACAAGGTACTCAATATACGCAATAGGGTTATAAACATGTACTTTAATACATGCCAACAAGGTACTGTAATATATAACAATAAGGGACTGTAATATATGACAACAAGGTACCGTAATATATGCCAAAAAGGTAGTGTAATATATGACAACAATGTAGTGTAATATATATCAACAAGATACTGGGGCATATATGCCAACAAGGTACTGCAATATACGCAATAGGGTTATAAAAAGGTACTTTAATATATGCCAACAAAGTAATGTAATATATGACAATAAGGTGCTATAAGCATACCATATAGGGTACGACATCGTTTCAGAAATAGGTATCGTATAAATTAAAGTAAGAGTTTGGTAAGATGACTTGGGGATATTTCGAAAATAAGCCTTTCAGAAGATGTTTGATGTAAAATAGTACGAGCCAATTTCTGACATTTTTCTATCACGACTGGACATATTTTTAACATTTTTCTGTCACGATTGGACATATTTCTGACATACGAGGAAATAAATCAGGAAAAGACAGCTCCTCTGACATGGAGTTGCCTTTCAGAGAATGTTAGATGTCATATGTAATTTTGGGTACTACAACCATGTCTGAGATGGTACGCTTAAACCAAAAAAACAGATACCCCTATAAAGTTAAGAAATGTACGACATCCCTTAAATACGTGATACGTCATACTAGGGTTAGTATTTTTCGAGGTCGTACGAATTAGTTTTTCATCTGGAACCACCCTAAAACACTAATATAGAGTATATATTACCTTTTATATCAAATTAGGTGCATTAGGCCTTACACGCATGAATTAAAACCAAGGTTGTAAAAAGCGCTAGGCGCTACCTAGGCGCCCGAAGGGGCCTAGCGCCTAGGCCGTCTAGGCGGGGCCTAGGCGGTTTCTAGGCGGAAATTAGGCGGTGTATGTATTTTTAAAATTTTTCTATATATCAAATATGCTACATAAATAATTCAATCCAAACTATTCCACAAATAAATATTAGTACCAAAGTAAAGTTTAAGGATGATGTCCACGTATTTTTCTTATTTTTTTATTTCAACGTATGCGTTTTTTGTATTTCAAGTTTAATAATCTAGCCACATACAATACAATATCCTTTTTTGATAAATAAAAAAATAATTTTTGTTAATATTTCAGTAACTTAGACCAACTAAATTGGAGTCATTATAAACGATTTGGTATCACATATAAATAATAACTCTTGTTATCCAAAAAAAAGAAGTATTAGTGAAATATTTAATGCTTCTTTAATGCTTTTATTTTTCGGAGGGAAAGCTTCTTTAATGCTATAATCGATGAAAGACACGTAGCATTGATAAGAGAGTATGGGAAATGTCCCACACCGATTGAGTTATGATAGGAAATGGCACAGCGATTCTATATAAATAAGCTGTATGACTTACTTGACAAACCACAGCTAATTTGAAAGCTGAACTGTTTCCTTTCGACGGAAACTTCTAATATGAATTTTTTTTTTGGTAATATGAATTTTCATTTACCACTGCCTCAAAATATAAAAGAATACCGCACTAATCTACACTTGGCTACAACGTATATATCATTACACAGTGCACACTCTGTTCTAGACTTCATATTTATTAGCATTCTTTACACGACAAACAGCTTTGACCCTCTATCCATTTCCCTCTTAATCTGATGAAAAATCTGATCCCCAGTTAGCTGCCCCGCGGCATGGCGGCGCCTGTTCCTTTCACCCCAAATATGATACATCAGGGCCGAATAACAAGCAATGCTGATGCCAGAGTGTGCATTCCTCTTCTTACTTAAAACCAATAACCAATCACACAGGGACTGAAATGATTGAAGGGAAACCCTCAGGTTCAGCCAGGCACTGATTTTCTGAGTTAATTCTTGGCTGAAGCTACACTCCATGTACAGATGTGTTATGGATTCATTTGCCTCATCACACAAGCAACAGCGGGTGTTTTCAACCTGTATACCCCAACTCTCCAACCTATCCACAGTTATAATCCTTTTCTGTACAATCAACCATAGCAAAAAAGAATGTTTGGGTACATTGTATCTATTCCATACAGCACGGCTCAAGGGGAAGAAAGTACCTATTCCTTTAAGCCATTGATATCCCGTAGCAACAGAGTAACAACCATCACTTGCCATGATCCATTTATTATCCCTGTACCCTTCTCTGAACTTAATTTTCAGCCGATGCAATTTCTTCCAGTGCCAACATGAGTCAACAGCTGGCTGAAATTCCCAAAATCGGTCCCTTTTAAGTAGACCCCATTGAGTCTAGTATGAATTTTTATTATATATATCACATTTGATTTCTTTATGTGGGCCGATTAATCGGCCCAATATACGGTCTGTGCGCCGATTAAACGGGCTAGGCACCGATTAGTCGGACAGCCCGATTTTCCCAGCCGATTTGCCACTATTCGCCTCGGTGGCCAGCGCCTAGCGCCTACTAGGCCGCATTTTACAACACTGATTAAAACTTCAAACTCCTAGATTCATTAGAACGTAAGGATAGAAGCAAGAACATCGTACAACATATTTTTGAAAAATCTGGTGAGTCCTAAACGTGCAAATTTTTGTTCTTTTTTAATCATTGTATTTTTGTTAGGTCTGATCAAAATCACGCAGCCCTACGCGATTTGCTTAGGAATCTATTTATTTTCGATGGTATAACAAATGAAACAGTATACTTGCAAGTTAGGGTACTATATATGTATACATAATGATACGGTAAACCTGCAGATTATGATACTCTCTATGTAAAAAATAAGGTACGCTAATATAAAAGATAAGGCAGTTCATATGTTTTGGTTATGGTACGCTATAGATATATATAATGGTAAGGTAAACTTGCAGATTATGGTACTATGTATATTAAAGATAAGGCATGCTAATATAAAAAGATATAGTACTTCATAAAATCCGGACAATGTCTCCAAACATAAAATAACTTAAAAGAAATAGATCAATTTTATCAATTGGAAGTTAGTGTTTATGGTTTACGTTACCGTGTGTTTACTTTTATTATGTGCCTTATTTGCACAATAATCTACGCGTATTCGATAATTAAAAACGTGGTACGAAAAAGACACTACAAGTAACCTACGCATAGTACTACGCTAGCATATGTTATGGTAATACGAACATCTATATATTTGTACTACAACAACTGTATATTGGTACTACAAGCGTATCTTTGAGCATAAACACAAGTCACAGCAGAACCTCAATCTCAGAAACATAAAAAATGTCATAGAACAGGTTTGTAGAACTTCAACCTCGGTCTAAAATCTTATAAACACAGATAATATCATTCAAACAAGTGGAGCATACAACTAAGAGGATCTCTAAGTATTGTGGCAGTCATGGAGCCACGATGTACTTTGACTTCAACATCGTCAAGATACCTCCCATGAGTTGTAGGTCTGATGATATATCTATCATTGCAGGATGTACGCCGCAATCCACACTCTCCGTCTTGTGCTCCGTCGTGTAACTTGTTTTACATTGTCATGGTACATAATGACAGTATTATGTCGTACCCCATGTGCTCAAATCTAAACGTTTCACGAACATCACAGAAAAATTACAAGCTATTTCTTACACAACATCCAACAAAAAAGTCTTTAAACAAATAACTAACATCCAACATATTAATCACTTAAAATGTTTCAATTTCCTACTCCTCGTCTCCCACATCATACATGTAAAGTCTCATGTCTTACAACTACATGATTCTCATCAACAACCTCGTTAGGTGCCTTAGCAACAAACTCATCACATCTCTCCTGTGCTGAATCATCATCATCTTTACTTTCATTATAGTTTCGCGTTGCTCACTAGTCACCATATTCTTCATATTGGTCATTTTTTTTTATCAAAATAAAGAAATATAACACTGGGTTGAACTTGTGTTTGATTCTGTTACTGCATAGTCTGTATGCAAAAAATCCTACATTATATTAACATACACTACCATACCTTTCAATCATGAAATACCAAACTACGGAAATACGGAGTACAAAACGACTGAAACAAGGAGTACCAAACTAATCAAACAACGAGTACCGTTGTAAAAGCGTATGTATGATTAACTATCAAGCATATATCGTACCAAAATGTATAACCATAATTTATGGCTCATAATCGAATCCTTATGACAACAACACTAAAGCAGATCGATATCCAAGCGAAAACAACCCTAATCAAAGCATATCGAGGACCAAATTTCAAACAGCAAAAACTCATACCCCATTTTTTTCACAGAAATCTCAAACTAATAACCAAAATAAAAAGTCCATAATCAATCAAGTAATCGAATTCCTAATCACAATTCTAGTTTATCCGAATTTAGATATAACTGAAAAACACGACTCAAAATAAAATGATACCAAACTTATCGTCACATGCAAGAGATGTCGAGATTCGGTCGAGAGGCAAAATACCTTCACAAAATTGATTCTATTTGGGTAGGGAGATATCATGACCGGTTGCAAGAAAGATCTGTGCATATTAGGCTGGAGAGATGATTGTTCGGTGTCTTTGGTAATTTTTCTTTTTATTGTTATAACTTAAGTTAAAAGCTAGGTAAAATTGTAATTAATAATAGTGACATGGGTATAATGGTCAAATTGGTACCTATTATTAAACATATTTTCAAATGGGTACCTAGATAAAATAAAATTCTGACAAGGTAGCAAAGTGACTTTTTTTTATAGTGATAGGTATTTATGTGTCGATTCCCCATATAATATTATGTTAAATTCGACCCAAGTCCTTAGCCCATATCGAGCACTCAGACAATAAGTCAGTCTCGAATAGCATCATCAAAGTCTAGCATTCGTCCACCATCATTCTCAACGTCTCTTATCTTGTTAAATTCGGTGATCCTTTCTTTTTAAGCCCATGTTGAGTACGAATTTGACCCAATCAGAATCCAAGACCGACTATAGATTGTTGTACTATGTTTTAAATCCTTCACATATGTCTCGATCGAGTGAGAGTCATGATTATGTTCAAAGAACTCGAAACTATGATAAGTTTGTGACTGACGAAATTACTGAACTGCCTTCCACCCCTACGTGCAGGCCCGTAGCTGAAGAAGTCGGGGCCTGAAGCGAAACTCAAATTCGGGCCCCAGTTCTTATTAAATAATTTTTCCAAATGAGCTACAAAATATAGCATAAATTTATATAAGTGTAACTTAAATAAAGAAATACAAAGCAATATGTCATCTATTTAGAAATACAAGTCGTTTTAGTTTTTTTCTTTTTAATACAAGTCCTTTTACTTTCTTTTTCAAGAAAAATAGTTGAAAACTTTTACAACTTCACCATCATCTTAAATAAAATAATTAGATTAATAGGATAAAATAGTTAACTAAGGGTATAATAGAGGTTTTGTTTTATTCTTAATATGTATGTAATTACCTTAAACGACTTGTATTTCAAAGCAGAGAGAGTATATTTTATAGTTGAATGTTCAATAAATATTTGAAATAGTTATATAACACTAGTTTTGAGAAATTTTGGTTTGGATTGTGTAAATAGGAAGATAATGACGTCTATTTTTTTAAGAAAGATAAAAGTAATATTTATTGTTTAAGAAAATTTTAATCAAAAGTAATGTTTGTGCTCGCTTTTGTTAAATTTAAGGCGCATGTATAACTAACAATCTTTTGCACAAATTTCTATTTTAATTTTAAATGAAATTATAAACCAATTACCATAATATATATGTATTAAAATATTGGATCCCCTTCCAAAGCTGGGCCCAAGGCGACAGCCTCGTTGGCCTAATAGAAGCTACGGGCATGTCGACGTGAATCAGGTTTTCGGTTCGCCCAGGGCTTAAATATGTATAAATGATATATAAATGCATTATGAAGAATTTAGTAATCATATTATGACTGCGTCTGCTTTCCAAGAAACTAGGTTTCTACTTTAACCATCCCAAGTTGTTTGTTTGTGTAAACTTGAATCCAAAAATCTCTCCATAAGATTTATATATATTATATTTATATTATTTTGTAAATAAATGTTGAAGCAAATTCGATGATGAAGCAAAAGCCGAAAGAAAGCCTCGGAAAATCAACTGAGCAAGCACCAACTGGATAAATAAATAAATATGACAAGGCTAAAAAAAATATATAATAATAAAATAATAATAATAATAATAATGATGATGATGATGTCACCATTCTCTCTGATCTGTGTAAACAACAGTAACATATCTAGCTCCAACAGTTTCGACATTAACTTCTCGCTTAATTTCCTCTCCTTGTAAAAGACCTGCGCGCAATCGTACGTGAAACACAAATGCCGAAAAATACATAAATAATAAATAAATACTGGATTGCTATTCACCGTCCCCTTTTTTCCTAGTCACCGCCCCCTAAAGGGCTAAAAAAGACGTTTTTGTCCTTATGATATTTAAATTAATTTAAAAAGAAAAAACTAACTAAATATATAATTTCGGTACGAAATATTGAAAACTACATACATAAATAAATTCGAACGATCGATCGATAATGAAAAAAAAATTTGATTTAACATTTTAGGACCGATCGATCGATATTTTCGGACCGATCGATCGATTTTAGGACCGATCGATCGATATTGTCGTAAAAATCATTCGTACGTAGATGAATTAGCGAACACGGATCGAAATAGTTTGAAAAAAGTCCCGACCGAAAAAAAAAATTCGGTCGGCGCCGGCACAACCGAACAATAATTTCGCTCGCCACAAGGCACGACCGAAACACAATTTCGGCTGTGACATGTGGCGACCGAAATTGTTGTTCGGCCGTGCCAGCTCCGACCGAAATTCCAGTTCGGCCCGCACAGGCCCGGCCGAAATTCCAGTTCGGCCCGCACCGGCCCGGCCAAAATTTCCTGTTCGGCCCGGTCAAAATCTCAGTTCGACCCGCACAGGCCCGGCCGAAATTTCAGTTCGGCCCACCAGACCCGATTAATTTTCACTTTTTCGTTTTTTATTTTTTATTGTAATTTATAAAAACTAAACATATATTGTAGTATTTAGGAATTGAACCCATGACCTCTACTTGATAAAGAAAGTACTTATTCATTGGGCTACATAGCTTTTTATTAACAATTATGACATATATATAAATATATAATGAAAAAATAACCGGGACGTGTTTCGGGTCGGGGATCGGGCCGGGGTTGGCTGGACCTGAGACCCGACCCGGACCCGGCCGGGGTTGAGTCTTTTAGGACCCGTAATATTACAAAATAATTATAACAAAAAAAATTAATAACAAAAAAAATAATAATACAAAATAATAACAACATTATTTTTTTGTTGTTATTTTGTAATATTAATATTTTGTGTTGTTATTATTTTTGTTATTAATTTTAATTATTAATTTTTTTTGTAATATTAATATTTTGTGTTGTTATTTTTATTTATTAATTTTTTTGTTATTAATTTTGTTTGTTATATAATTATTTTGTAATATTACGGGTCCTAAAAGACTCGACCCGGCCGGGTCTCGGGTCGGGTCTCGGGTCCAGCCAACCCCGGCCCGATCCCGCGAAACCCGTCCCGGTTATTTTTTCGTTATATATTTATATATATGTCATAATTGTTAATAAAAAGCTATGTAGCCCAATGGATAAGTACTTTCTTTATCTAGTAGAGGTCATGGGTTCAATTCCTAAATACTACAATATATGTTGAGTTTTTATAAATTACAATAAAAAACGAAAAAGTGAAAATTAATCGGGCCTGTGTGGGCCGAACTGAGATTTCGACCGGGCTGATGCGGGCCGAACTGGAATTTCGACCGGGCCGGTGCGGGCCGAACTGGAATTTCGGCCGGGTCTTTGTGGGCAAACTGAGATTTCGGCCGGGCCGATGCGGGCCGAACTCGAATTTCGACCGGGCCTGTGCGGGCCGAACTGGAATTTCGGCCGGGCCTGTGCGGGCCGAACAATAATTTCGGCCGGCCCTGTGCGGGCCGAAAATGTCGATCGGCCTGCACACAGCCCGGCCGAAATTTCAGTTCGGCCCGTGCACAGCCCGGTCGAAAAATTCGTTCGAATTTCCTTATCGATCGATCGTTCGAATTTATTTGTGTATGTAGTTTTCAGTATTTCGTACCAGAATTATATATTTAGTTAGTTTTTCTTTTTAAATTAATTTAAATATCATAAGGGTAAAAAGGTCATTTTCAAGCTCTTTAGGGGGCGGTAACTAAGAAAAAGGGGTCGGTGAATAGCAATTCCCAATAAATATTGCACATGAATAAAATAAGCCTCCATTCAATATCAAAACATCCATGCAAAGCTTGAGCAATAATATTAGATTAGCGTACCAAAAAATAATACTCCATCCGTCCCACTAATTTTATCACACTTTTCCATTACGGCGTCCCAATAATTTTATCATCTTTCCTTATTTAGCAAAAAACTATCACAAACAATCAATATAATATTAAAATTCTTTAAAGACGTGTCAATATATACACTTTTTATCTTTTCATTGTACTATACTATTATAATAATATCACCTTAATTTGCGTGCCCAGCAACTTATGTGATAAAGTTGCTGGGACGGAGGGAGTATTAGATTAGCGTACCCAGACACAATCAAAAGCAGGAAGAAGCTCAAATAAACTGTCGATTTCAATCGGTATTCCTTCTTACTCTAGTTTTTCCACAATTGCATGGTAACAATCAAATTCACCCACAATAATTGTAGTATATGAAAAAAAAAAAAAAAAAAAAAAAGAGAAGAACGGAAAGTGATTCAGATCTCGACTATTTGAACCGAAAGCAACAGGGTCCAAAGCTTTATCTTTTTTTTTTTCCCGAATGTACCTACCTTCCGGAATAATAATCATTGACATCGTAATGCTCTGAATAATCATCATCATCATCATCATCGTCGTCGTCGTCATCAACGTCATAATAATCAACACCAGTAGCATCTCTAGCAAGGGAAAGAAGCTGATCTTTATCAGCATCTTTCATCTTTCATCTTTACGCTGATGACCGTACGAGGCGAGAACAGGTACAAAATAGAATACGAATCCGCGATTTCCCCACCACAGTCTTTCACTACTTGTCTAATAGCTGCATCTGATCTGTTCACATCACCAGTCATTACCTCAACGATCATTCCTACTTCACAATGACCATAGACCTGAAAGAAAAAAAAAAGTACGATAAATAAGGTCAATAAAAATAGTACAAATAACAAGTAACTAGTATATAATACATAACAATACAATCATGTACCTCGTAAAACTTCTCTATGTAGCTTTCTTGACCTTCCTCTGAAGCTCTCTTAACGTTACTATCTATAATGTCCCTTGGTATCCGAAGCACCTCTGCTTCCTTAAGTAAGGCGGCTAAAGCTTCATTTGACACCAGACTTGAACCACCACCAACGACCCAGGTGGACATTTAGTTACTCCTAAATGTTATTTTGCGATGAGATGAACACTCGAATTTATTGCTCAAGAGTATAAGAATCGAATGAAGTTCTCTGATGTCACTTATTATTATTTTTTATCTACTCATTGTTAAGAGAGATGATTGGAGGAGATTAACAATTCTTACTTCTCTTCATTTTTTCTTCTCATAATATTACGTTGACACATGCATATATTTATAATACAATCTTACAAATACTACTAAGCTTTCTATGGTCAAAAGCTCCTATTAATTCCTTGCTTATTTTACTCCATTTGTCTTGCATGTTTTCTTCTTTAGGTCCTCAAAACATGGGATGATTTTAATCCTTTGTCTTCTCCATAATGTATGGTCTCTTGTCTACTTGTTTTCTTCCTTAAATCATGGTGTTGTGTCTTCTTGTTTTTTTATGCATTGAGATTACTTAACAAATTCCTTCATTAAGCTCAATGTCTTCGGTCTTCCATCCCGAGCATCTGTTTCAAATTCTCGAACGTACTTATTGCTAATGCTTCGTGAAAATATCTGCAACCTGATCCGAACTCGCCACGTGTACCATCTTCACTGCTCCATTTTTTACGTGCTCTCGAATAAAATGAAACCGCGCATCAATATGCTTGCTTCTCTCGTGATGAACTGGATTTTTCGCCAACTCAATCGCGGATTTATTATCTACTCGAATTTCGGTTGGCTCGACTTGTTGAAGATTCAACTCAAGCAATAAATTTCTCAGCCATATTGCGTGACAGACACACCATGATGCTGCCACATATTCCGCTTCACGGGTTGATAGAGTCACGATCGGTTGCTTCTTCGATAGCCACGTGAACGCTATGTTTCCTAGATAAAATACGTATCCGCCTGTGCTTCTTCGATAATCTATATCTCCACACCATTCACTGTTCGAATATCCGGTCAGTTTGTCGTCGCTCGCCTTTGAATAAAATAGACCTAATGATTGTGTTCCTCGAATGTATCGAAGAATTCTCTTGATCGCCTTTAGATGTGACTGACCCGGGTCTTCCATATAGCGGCTAACGACTCCAACGTTATAAGCGATGTCGGGTCCCGTGCAAGTTAAGTATCGCAGAATTCCCACGAGACTACTATATTCGGTTGCGTTTACTCCTTGTCCTCCCTCAAACTTGGATAGCTTTATTCCAAGTTCCATCGGTGTAGCTACCGGCTTGCTTTCCTCCATTTTATTTATTTTTTAACGTCCTTCGCATACGCTTCTTGTGACACGAATATTCTCGTACTTCTTTGCTCGACTTCGAGACCAAGAAAATATTTCATTTGTCCCAAGTCCGTCATCTCGAATTCCTTCGTCATCGCCTTTTTAAAGTCGTTGATTGCTTTCTCACTGCTCCCCATGAAAATGAGATCATCGACATAGAGAGGACGATGATCATTTCACTTCCTTCTCTTTTGACGTATAACGCATGCTCGAACGGACATTGCTCGAATTTGTTCCTTTTGAAGTACCCATCGATCCGAGTGTTCCAAGCTCGCGGCGCTTGCTTCAGCCCATAAAGCGCTTTCTTTAATTCTAACACTTTGCCTTCTTCTCCCGATTTGAATATCCCGGCGGCTGCTCCACATAGACTTCCTCCTCAAGCTCGCCATTCAGAAAAGCGGACTTTACGTCCATTTGATAGATTCGCCAACTAAGTTGTACAGCTTGGGCAAGGAGCAGGCGAATTGTTTCCATTCTTCCAACAGGAGCAAAGACTTAATCATAGTCGATTCCTGCTCGTTGTCTGTAGCCATTCGCCACCAATCTTCCCTTGTAACGTTCGATTTTTCCTTGAGTGTTGATTTTCATTTTATAAACCCATTTTACTCCTATGGGTTTATGTCCGTGCGGCAACTCCACCAGCTTCCAAGTATCATTTTTTTCAATCGCCTTGATCTCCTCGTCCATTGTTGTTTTCCATCTCTTGTCTCTTACGGCTTCTTCGAAACTAATTTGTTCCGAGTCGGACAGTAAGCAGACTAGGTGAACCTGTTCGGTTGTTTCGTACAGGTCCTGCATGCTTCGCATCCTGGGCTGTCTTGGTTCGTCCTCCTCGATATTTTCTTGAGATGAAACTGAGACAAGCGTTGGTGCAGCACTTAGTGGTTCTCCAGGCGTTGTGTTTTCTTCAACGTTCCAGCCCCACCAACTTTCTTCGTCTACTCGAACATCTCGACTTACTATCACCTATTTATTTTCTGGATCATACAGCTGATACGCCTTCGTCTTCTCATCGTACCCAATAAAAACAAGCTTTCTACTTTTGTCGTCCAGCTTGGTTCTTTTCTGGTCAAGCACATGTGCATACGCCACGCTTCCAAAAATTTTGAAGTGCGCTACGGTCGGTTTCTGGCAACTCCATGCTTCTTGTGGTGTTCGATTCTCGAGGTTGTGATGTGGGCATCGATTTTGAATATACACGGCACATTGTACCGCCTCGGCCCAGAACTCCTTTGGCATCTCTTTGCTTTTCAACATTGATCGAACCATGTCGAGTATGGTACGATTTTTCCTTTCAGCCACGTCGTTTTGTTGAGGCGAATACGGCGCGGTGAGGAATCTCCTGACGCCCTGTTCTTCGCAAAAAGCTACGAAAGCACCCGACATGTATTCTCCACCTCGGTCTGAATGGAGCGCCTTGATGCTTGAACTCGTCGCCCTCTCAACCATAGTTTTGAATTTTTTAAACGTCTGCAGCGCTTCGGATTTTTCTTTCAAAAAATATACCCAAGTCTTCTCGAGTAATCGTCGATGAACGTGATGAAGTTTCTTTTTCGCTAAATGATGCTGGCGTGATAGGTCCGCATATATCGGTGTGTATCAGCTCGAGCGGTTTGCTTGCTCGAAATCCTGCTAGCGTTCGCGCCTGTTTGCCAATCACGCAACTTTTGCAAAGTTTCTTTTCCCCCTCTATCATCGGCATCCCGTGCACCATGCCTTTCTTGGAGAGCTCCTCCATCATCCGTAGTGTAAATGCCCAAAACGCATATGCCACAAATGATCTTTGTCTGCCAAGTCAACTTGAAGACATTTTTCTTGTATCGTCTTCAGGTTGAGTTTGAACATTCGGTGCTTTTCCATCTCGACCCGTGCGATCAATTCGCCATCTTTATTCCTTAGTTGTAGCGAGCGGTCCTTCATGAACACTTAACATCCTTTTTCAAGCAACCGCCCCATGCTTAAGATGTTCGTCTTCAAGTCCGGTACGAAATAAACGTCCTCGATCGATCCTTGTTTGCCGTCATTTTGGGAGAAAGATATTTTCCCACGGCCTTTGACTTTGATTTTTTGATGCATCGCCAAAAGAAACATGTTCGTCATCGATATTCTTTAAATCGGTGAAGAGATGTTTGTGCCCGCTCATGTGATTGCTAGCGCCGGTGTCGAGATAGCGCACCATGTCGCTACTCGATTTTTTATCCTCGAGCACCACTAAGAGAACGCCATCGTCTTTTGGCTCTTCTTGTGCGACTAGGTTCGCATTTTCTTCCACCTTCTTGTTGGACCAACAGTACTTCGCAAAGTGCCCGAACTTTCCGCAGTTTTAGCATTCAACGCTCGGTCGATTTGAGTGGCCGCCACGCCCTCGTGCTCGACCTCGTCCTCTCCAATCTTGGTCGTTATTTTGTCCTTTTTTTCGTGATTGTAGCCTCGTCCTCGGCCTGTGCTTTGACCGAAACCACGTCCTCGTGACCACGTCCTCTTCCTCGACTGTGGTGTGTATAGAACGCCTTGTCGTCATTAATGGACAATTTCATCTATAGGGCCTCGTCTAAAGACTCCTGCTTCTTCTTTTTCTTTCGCTACTGGTGAGCTTCGAGCGAGCCAGAGAGTTCGTCGACAGTCATTTCTTCGAGATTTCTAGATTCTTCAATTGCACACACCACGTTCTCGTACTCGTTCGTCAGAGATCGCAAGATTTTCTCGACGACTTGGGCATCAGTTAGGACCTCGCCGTTTCTCTTCAGCTGGTTCGCGATGGTTTGCACTCTTGTTATATACTCGGACACGCCTTCGCCCTCTTTCATTTTCGTCATTTCGGACTCACCACGAAGAGTCTGCAACCGTACTTGCTTTACTCGATCGGCACCTTTGTATGCCTTTTCCAGCGTCTCTCATGCGTCCTTCGATGTTTTGACCTCGGCTATTTTTTCAAGCCGGCCTCGTCTACTGATTGGTAGACTGTATAAAGTGCGAACTTATCTTGTTTGCGAGATTCCTTCAGCGTCTTTAGTTGGGCTGCTGTGTACCCGTCTATATTTTCGGGTAGGGGTGGGATCGGGTCGGTTTTTTCAGGGTTCGGGTTTTTCGGGTCGGGTACCCGATTTTTTTGGGTAGTGACCCGAACCCGACCCGATCAAATGCGGATACCCGATTTTCGGGTACCCGAAACCCATCGGGTACCCGCGGGGTTCGGATTTTTTTTTATATTTTTTATTTATTTTTTAATTAGTTAAAAAAATGACAATGTGGGAATCGAAACCATAGCTTGGAAAGGGTAGGAACTTATGTCTTTAGCTTCAACCATTCGGCCAACTGAATTTTTGATTAAATTCTTACATAAATTCTACTAGTACTATCCTTAGCTCAGTTTCTTATGGGAAATTCAATTGTCCCACATCGGATGTTTCATTTAAGTTATGGGTGAAGTATTTCTATATAAACCCATACCTCACACTACATAAATTCTCATATTAAATTAGTGATGTAACCATTTAATTCCAGTGGCACTTGCGGGTGCAAGCTGGAACATTTTTAATTGAAGTTCTTATATAAATAAATAATTTAATGGCCAATTAATATTATTAACTGGCTGATTAGGTGATTTAATTACAGTTTTTTTTATTTATTTAATGTCGGGTACCCGATCGGGTTTTCGGGTAGCATATTGCTACCCGAAACCTGACCCGATCTAGACAATCGGGTATCGGGTTTAAACCCGATACCCGATTTAAAACCCAAATTCTCAACCCGATCGGGGAAACCCAATCGGGTCGGGTCGGGTACCCGAAACCCGACCCGAATGCCCAGCCCTATTTTCGGGTTCGATGTATCCGTTCGCGAATATCTCCCACGAATCTTGAGACTGAAGCAACACCTTCATTTGAATGCTCCACTTGTTGTAGTTGAATTTGGTGAGCTTCGGAATCGGCATTTGGCCAGCGGTTGCTCCGACTATCGACATAGCTCTGATACCAATTTGTTATTTTGCGATGAGATGAACACTCGAATTTATTGCTCAAGAGTATAAGAATCGAATGAAGCTCTCAGATGTCACTTATTATTTTTTTTGTATTACTCACTGTTAAGAGAGATGATTGGAGGAGATTAACAATACTTATTTCTCTTCATTTTTTCTTCTCATAATATTACGTTGACACATGCATATATTTATAATACAATCTTACAAATACTACTAAGCTTTATATGGTCAAAAGCTCCTATTAATTCCTTGCTTATTTTACTCCATTTGTCTTGCATGTTTTCTTCTTTAGGTCCTCAAAACATGGGATGATTTTAATCCTTTGTCTTCTCCATAATTTATGGTCTCTTGTCTAATTGTTTTCTTCCTTAAAGCATGGTGTTGTGTCTTCTTGTTTTTTTATGCATTGAGATTACTTAACAATAAACAAAATTTTTATGTTACACACTAGACAAACATCAGGAAGATCCTATGACCATGAGAAAGAATCTTGACTTACGCAGATACAACCTCCTTTCTGATTCTTGCGTATAGTTTTGCCTTCTTAGCTTCCTGAAATCAAAAAAAAAAAAAAAACCAAATACCATTGTTGTAAAAATCGCCCTAGGCGGCCGACTAATCGCCGCTTAGGCGCTAGGCGGGCAGCCACCGTGGCGAAAACCCTATAATCGGCCAGCTAATCGGAATACCCGATCAACCAACGATTAATCCGACTAATCGGGCGATTTGTGCCGATTAATCGGAATTTAATCGGCCGACTAGAACAATATTTATAATAAAAAAATACTTGTCAGGACACGTTGCACTTGGATTTAGCAAGCACTCAGTGGGAATATTTCAGTGTATTGCGTGGGTTTATATAGAAAGCATTCCCACTCTTATTGCATGATACAATCGGTGTGGGACTAACAGCAATTGTATTATTTATCTATTTCTTCCCTCTTTCTGTGTTGCTTCACGCGCGTTTCGTATTGGCTTTTGTGAAAGACTATAATTTTTTTATTGATTTAAGGGCGTCCCATGTGATTTGCCTAAGTTATAAATTAAAAATAGAATAAATTCGTCCAATATCATCCTTAAGACGTTATTTTTGTATTAATTTCATTTTTCATTGTTGGTATTGATATAATTTTTTTAAAAGTTTTGGATAAATTAAATACACATTTGATTTGGTAGAATTTAGCATATATGATATGTTATAAATAAAAAGAATAAAAAATATATATACCCGCCTAATTTCCGCCTGGAAACCGCCTAGGCCCCGCCTAGACCGTCTAGCGCCTAGCGAATTTTACAACATTGCCAAATACACGATGATTTTGTAGACATATTTCATTTACATTACCCATTCGTCAAACTCAATCCCATTAGGATCAAAAGTGAATACCTTTCTGCGAGCAGTTTCACGAGGTATTCCACCCGTCCAAAAAGTCGTGGAGATGTTTCTACTGAAAGATCCATATTTAATTCCGCAACACGAGGCCAAGGTGCCAGAAGACGAATAGCATGAAAAAGATGATAGCCTTCTACTCAAGCGCCCTGAGTACAAAAACTGTTAGGTTAGAACTTGGTCACTAATTAGCACTTTAGAACCAAATAATATCCCTAGTCATATGAGATTTTTTTCTTTGAGTGTTGTTAGTGGAGTCTGTTAGACTTCGTCTTGCTAATTTTGTGGGTTCAGTTTCGTTGTACGGCTATTTAAAAGGCCACAACTTATTTGAGTCGAATAAGAGATCTTTTCTCCATTCTTCTTTGTTGAATTCATATTTGTTACTAAACAAAAAGAATCCCAAATTTGATTAAAATTCCAAAAATGTTGTTTTATTTTTGTGGATCTCTCTTTTGATATTCGCTCAAGAAGGACGAGAAGTGCTTAATAAAATTATTCTGCTCACTCACCTCTATATTACGCGTACACTTTGTGCCTTCTCTCTCTCTCTCTATTACTCGTACATGATACACATATATATAATATATTAGACGAGGAGATAAGATAGAATCTTATCATATCTTATAGTTGAAAACCTTAGTCTAAATTTTCATGCGCAGCCTCACGCTTCATACCTCTTTCTTCGACGTTGTTTTTTTCTAAGCTATTCATTTTCATGCGTCCACTTATTTTCTTTTGCATTGGTCAGCTTTGAGATTAGTCAACAAATTCCCCCCTTAATCTCAAAGCACCGCTGTCTTCAGTCATTCCTTAAACTTAACTCTTTTTCGTGTATCGTATGTCGCGGCTCGCCACTTGCCGTCAACAAACGTCTTCGAACACTTCGCTTCAATGCTCAGCATTTGCTTCCCAAACCACGCATTTATGTGAACCCATTCTTCCTTAGTCCGATCAGTTTTCCGGCATTCGTTGAACACCTTCCTTTCATCGTCTCTTTTTTCTGCAAGAGCATTAGCTTTGTCCATGATTGCACGATTTTCTTCAACGCCGTTATCGGGCGTGCCAAATTCTCTCTCCGTATCGTGCTTCTTCTCGTCGAAATTTTCCACGATGTTAGACTTGAACTGTTCCCTCGCGTTGTTCACGAGCACTTCAATCTTTCTAAATTTATTTGCGACCTTCTCCACGACCTCTACATGGTTTCTGTCGTACCCAATATCCTCGGATATGTTGATTGGGTCCTTAGCTCCGGATCGCTTGGCCTTCCTTGGCATCTCGAGGGTCTCCTTTGTTGGTACGCCAGTCGCCTCGTCGGTCATGAGCTCATCCAGCTTATTCGAGACCTCTTCCGCGACTTCTCTGTGATTTTCGTCGATATCTTTTTCCTTCATATTTTGGTTATCGCCCATCCGCTTGGGGGCCTCCTTGGTCGTCGTCGCGACCTCGTCCTTCTCGTCCGTCTTCAATTTTTCGGCAAACTTGTACTTGTCGTTGCTTCGTGTTTTCAAGTTGTTCATGTATTTTTCGAGGTTGTTCCTCGCCTCGATCCATTCTTTCACCTCCTTTTCTTTCTGGCACGCTTTTTCCTTGTTAACGCACTCCATCGCTTTAGGGCTGACCTCATTAGGTTCCCCGATCTTCTGTCTACTGACTTCTTTTTACCCAGTAATTCGTAGGGCCTCCGTCGGGGCTACATGCGCGTCCATCTCATCGCGCTCATGCGTCTCTCCTCGCTCAGCTTTTTCAGCATGTTTGGTTGTCTCTTCAACCGCATCACAGCCTTTCTCGGACACTGTCTCGTGTGTCTTTATGGCTATTTCGTTTACCTTGTAGGCATTCTTTAGCCTTCTCCGTCGACGTATGCATGGCGTCGTCGACCTCGTTTTCACCTCATCGGCATTTTCCGATGTATTCACGTTGATCTCCTCGACTTTCACAGGTGGTTGTCGAGGTGGCGTTTCTTCATACGCCTCCTCTAATTCGAGAACTTCTTCCTTTGGAGTTTCTTTCTCCTTTTTCTCAATCTTCCACGGGCTCATTGGCCATTGGAGATTCTTTGTCCTTTTTCGTGGCTTCACCGGCGTCTTTCTTTGACGCTCCGCCTTCTTGTTCCTTCTCGGCCATTAACGGTGGTTCATCTATTTTCTTTGCATCCACCGGTTTAGGCTCATCAGCGTAGTCTCTGTCACGCTTTCTCTCCACGCCGCGAGGTACATCTTCTCCTACGGACTCACCCTCAACGCTCTTCTCGTCCTCCGAAAACTCGACATCGTCGTTTTCTTTCGCCATCTCAAGTTCGCCTTGATTTTGTGGCCGAACTTGGTTTGTGCGATCAGCTTCCTTATACGCTTCCTCCAACAGTTCCCAGGCTTTCTTGGCATTTCTCGTTGCTCCTATCACCCTGGAACCGATAAATTCTACCGCTTCCCAGATGACGAGGAGCGCGAGACTATTTTCTGTGGCGGCGGCTCGCAACGTCTTCCATCGCGACCTTGTATATCCTATCGTATCGGGTGAATATCCATATTCGATTATTTCCCATAAGCCTTGTGATTTCAGTAAAGCTTTCATTTCGGCGCTCCACCGTACGTAATTACTTTATGTGAGTTTTGGCGGGAGTGGCATTCCAATACCTGGTAATTTCAGCATCACCATTGGCTCTGCCGGCTCTGACGGCTCCATTGACACCATCGGCTCAGATACCATTTTGTTGTTTTATTTTTGTGGATCTCTCTTTTGATATTCGCTCAAGAAGGACGAGAAGTGCTTAATAAAATTATTCTGCTATTTCACTCACCTCTATATTACACGTACACTTTGTGCCTTCTCTCTCTATTACTCGTACATGATATACATATAAATATATTAGACGAGGAGATAAGATAGAATCTTATCATATCTTATAGTTGAAAACCTTAGTCTAAATTTTCATGCGCAGCCTCACGCTTCATACCTCTTTCTTCGGCGTTGTTTTTTTCTAAACTATTCATTGTCATGCGTCCACTTATTTTCTTTCGCATTGGTCAGCTTTGAGATTAGTCAACAAAAAATACAGATCATCTATACTATAACGACTTCAATTACATTCGTAGATGAGCGTCTTACCATTGCTATAGAGCATAGCTGAGGGTTTTAGAGAAACCCCATTCGAAAATCTGACCAACAATGAAGTAAATTTTCTCCATGATGACGAAGCCATAGATAATTTATAAAACAGGATAGTCTTTTCGGTTGAAGAAATAGATTTGCGTAGACGCGATCTCAGACCTCGCCTGCTTGCTTGTACCACTACAAAAAAATCCTGATTTCTGACGGACGAAACCATAGCAATTCGGTCGCTAAACGCACTTTTGCGACGGATTTGCAACGGAAATGACCTGTCGCTAAAGTGCCCGTTGGAAATTGAGTTCGGTCGCAAATCCGTCGCAAAAAATTTGACACGGAACTTTGCGACGGAAAAACCGTTGGAAATAAAGAGAAAAATCAAACTAAAAAATGTGCGACGGAGGGTTTCCGTCGCAAAGCATCAACAGCAAAATAAAAAAAAAAACACCCGCCGGATCCCATTGCCCGAACCTGACGGCCGCAGATATGGCTCGCCATCAATGCCATGCGACGCCCAACACTACAACGCACAGATCTTGCCATTGCCGACGCCCCAACACCGCCACACCCAAATCCGTCCGTCGACGTCGCCGGCGCCGCCCAACATCGCCACGCCGAGATTCGCCCAACACTATAGGCGGAGGTGAAGGGGATGACGGTGGAGCTGCTGACGTGGGTGGCGAGGGTGAGGCTGGTGGTGAAAAAATTCAATTTTTGAAGAAGATGAAGAAATGAAGAAGAACAACGAAGAAAAAAAAAGAACGAACGAAAGAAAGAAGAAAAAAAAACATCGATAGACCTCACATCCGCCAGATCCGCCGTCGTCCTTCATCTCGCCAACTTCGGAGCTCGTCGGCACTAGATCCACCACCGTCAGAGCTCGACGCCGCCAGATTCACCATCGTCGGTGCGAGATCCACCACTGTCGGTGCTCGTAGACGCCCGATCCGCCACTTCCCTCGTCATCGCCAACCTTGGAGCAGTCGAAAATAGAAGAGGAAATAACTGAAGAAAAAAATATGAAGAGAAGATAAATGAAGAAGATGAAGAAAAAATGGAGAAAAAATATGAAGAGAAGAGGAAACTTTTTACGTTAGTTTCTCTCTCATATGAAGAAGATAAGATAAAATGGAGTCTTTTTGTTTTGGGTAGTTTCATTTCAGGGCCCCCCATAACTATCATTTAGGATTCAGGCCCTCTTTGCAAAAAATTTAGTTTTAAGGACCCATTTTCTGCAGTACCACTTCATTGCTCTTACATACCAGTATGTTGAAATTCTGTACCACAAAACCATAATCCGGTACCAATTTATAATCATCTGATACCAGTTTATTTTCTGCAGTACCACTTCATTGCTCTCACATACCAGTATGTTGAAAGTCTGTAACACAAAACGATCATTCTATACAAGTTCATATATCTTTCATACCACTTTTTTACACCACACAAAATGAGTCCTTTAACCTAAAAAATTCTCAAACAGGGCTTGAATTCGAAATCAAACCCTTAATGGGCCTGATTTCGAATTGACCCTTTTGTTTTTGTTATATTTGGTTCTTTGAAATTTTAAAAGTCCGCGTCGTTTTCGTTTCCAACAAATAAAAAAAATTACGACGACAATTCCGTCGCAAAAAAACCGACGGAGTTTACTAACTGAGTGCCCGTCGCAAAAAAAAATATGCGACGGATATTCCGTCGCAAAAATCCGACGGCTTTTACCGACTAATTATCCGTCGCAAATTTGCGACGCCTTTTCCGTCGACGTGATTTCCGACGGGATTTTCGTCGCAAAAACTTGGCGACAATTTTTCCGTCGCAAATTTATGTCGCTAATTTTTGCGACAGAAGTTTGGTCGCGGCTTCTGTAGCTATTTTGAACTTTTTTTTTGTAGTGTACTCCAAGTGTCCAATTGGGCTGCGGTTCGATCCCGCTACTAGCGAGTGATTTTGTTGGATTGGATTAAATTTTAACGACGAGCTAAACCGGAAACTAGCGAGTTATATTTCGTTGGATTAAATTGACATTTTCTTGACTATGTCAATACGTCTTTTTTTTGGGGGGGGGGGGGGGGGGGGGGGGGAAAGAAAAATGAGACCAATCGTAAAATTCATTCCCGAACTAAAATTTATTCTCAAAATCAACATTAATTCTTCTCCAACCATTAAACTCATTCTTAAAATGAAAAATAAACTGAAATATTATTTATTGTCGGGTTGAATATGACATGGACTCAAAATTGTGGGATCTGAATGGACTTGGAAATCAGAAATGTTCTGCGTGGTTTTTTTATTATTATTTTTTCTTCTGTGTAGGATCTTTGGACGCGAGAAGATATTTTATTTATTTTGCCTCTATCCTTGAGCACTCAGTCTATATATAGGCACCCACTCGAAGCAGATAGAACACCACCACGACACATATATCCAATCTTCCCCTATCATTTATGTTTAGCCTCTCAATGAGTAGATTTTGGGATCGAAAAGCTTATTGATTTGTTTTTATTCATAGTCGTTGTAGTTGCTTTTCTACGTCACCTCTTTACAACGTGTACATGTCTGTGAGCTCGAGCAAGGATTGATGAGCTTTGAGGGTGAAGATTTTGGGACGTTTGAATAAGAGGCGTCTTCCTCAAAGTTCTCGAGTATTAGCTCACCAACCATGGTCGAGGATATGTAAGTCCACGACTCTCTTGATTTTATTAGCCACCATATTGTGGAGTTTTGATTTTATTAGCCACCATGTTGTGGAGTTTTAAGATTAACTGGTAGTGAAAATTCGTAGTTTTTTTTAGATCTTGGATGTTTGGATAGTTTGAATATTCGATTTTTACTAGGTCAAAATTTGGAGTTATTTTTCTACGGATTTTAATTACAAAAATTCTAAACCCCACAACTAACAAACAAAGGAATATGAAGAAACCCCGCAGCAATCTCTCAAGTACGAGATGTGCACTATCACATGGAACCGATTAAATTTGCCCAAACACAGCTTCATCATGTGGCTCTCCTATCACACAAGAAACTATATCCATTGTACAGACTGTCGACTGTCGACTGATCTTTGTCTGTTATGTGGCATAAAAGCAGGCGGAATCAATAGATCATCATCTTTATATTGAATGTGAATACGGGAAGAAGGTGATAGACACTGCCGTTTCATGCTCTACACAGACGACGATGCATACCTCGGGAGTTGGAAAGTGGCAATCAAGAATGGCTCTGAAAAAACAAAGACATCAAAGGGATACAGCAAAACATTATGATCGCGTATGGTTGTCGCGCGTGTAGACACGATTTGGGGCGAGAAGGACAATAGACAACATGGAAGAGGCAGGAATAGCGTGGAACACTGTCCATGGAATTCTGAAGATTATGAAGGAAAGAATAATACACTGCTATAAAACACAAACCTTCAGCTCTAACGCCCTCTTACATCAAACAGTTAGAGGTTGCTAGTTCACTTCCACGTATGTCTCCAGGAGAGAAACAATTAAGTAAGATGTAACATTTGCCGGGGGAATGATATATTAGGAAAACGAAGTCCCAACCCACTCAAAATTATGATTACTAAGCAATTGCGCTGTTTATGGGTTTTACGATCAATTCCTTTTCTTTTTTTTGTTTTTTTCAATTAGCAGACAAACAAATAAATAAGGAGAAAGATCTTTCTTCCTTTTTCCTTTAGTCTGCAGTCCAGCTCTGTTCAACGACCTCTCTTACTTTCCTGTTGTATTCTCTCTTGTTCTCACTGAACATCCGAGCACCTTCAGAGTTTGCCGGTGAATTTGGATTTGGATCACAGAGAAGTGACTGAAAAGACATTCATTGATTGTAATAAAATGACAAAAGAAAGAAAAAAGAAAGAGCTGAGCTCGAGTGAATGCTGAAACATCGTCATCGTCAGGTGTAGGAACAACACGTCTAGTTTAAAACAGATGAAGAGAAGCCGTGTCGTCAATTTTATGTTCTAGTGGCACATAAAAAGGCAAACTTTGATCCTTTTATTGGTCATATGTACCTGAATAGACGTAAGAATGGCAGCCACGTCGTATATAGGACTCCACTGATTTTGCAGGATATCCAAGCATATGCTTCCATCCGCATAAACTGGTCGTGATAAAAAAAACAAACTGTTACCAATCACATATTTCCTCAAGACAAAGTTACTTGTAGCCAAAAGCATGTGTAAACTATGGGTTACTACTACTAGTTCTATATTACTATTTGCGATTAAGATGCCCGCCATAAGAATCTTAAGAATGTCTTCTTCTCATCTATGTCCCTATCCAGTTTATACTTCACAAATTACTGACGAACTAAACCTTGTATGAGAACATCAAACTCAGTCAAGAATAAATAAATCATACATGAGTCAGGACCATAATGTAAAAGGATGATAAGATCCTCGTATATCTATCGGTACCGCCTTTTTGTTCATGGTCAGGTACACGTGGTTGGTGAAAACTATTCATTTCATTAAAACCTTAAAGCCAGAGGCCCAAAATCACCAGTAACATAGTGGATGTTGATAATGTGATGGTGTAACGAAATATCTTAAAAATCAGTCGAGCATTCATCAATGCAAGAAAACCACACACACAAACACAAAAAGCAAATAACTTACTATTGGGATGGAACATACGAGAGGTAAACCGCACCGATGGGGGCTTGTTTGGGTAGTCCTCTGTTAACTTGATAGAGAGAATTTGCGATAACCAAGAGAGAAGTTGTGCTAATCAATAAATCCCACAAACTTGCGAAATGTTATTCCTTCAACGAAAATCTTCACCAACAAAATGGAATTAACGAACGAAATCCTTTATTGTTTATGGAACTACAGAAATAACCAAACAGCAATAGTGACGAAACTCCAATTTCCAAAAGGATCGACTAATCCCCGTGCGTGACAGATTCAGCCCCCTTCATCGATATCTCGGAATGAGAATCAAATCTGGAAAGGAAGGAAAGTATCAATGAGAAGAATATGGAGTGAATGAATTAAAACCTAGCCCAATCGAGAAGATCTCGATCCCGAGAACCTAAGTTCTCCCAAAATACCTTTTTGAAATGTTTTCTGGATGATCCCCCGCCACCACTGGAATCCTCTCTTTTGTTAGCGTTTTGCCGCCGTTAAGATCTTTCACCGCAGGCCCACTAAGATGAGAATTAACAGCAATCTTTGATCCACTTGGGCCCATTTTCTTTTGGCGTTGATAGACTCTAATTGGGCCTTGGTTTGGGTCTCTGTCCCTAACAGAACTGCAGTGTCAATTTAAACGTACCTAGAAACAACATGGTTATCAATTCAATCATAAGATTAAAATAGGTGCCAAATAGAATGAACACACAAGCACCATGTTTTTCACCTTGAGCAAAGGTTAGAAGATATAATCAAAGTATCCATATCAATATCTATGCCGTCAAAAATAAAAATAGAGAATGCTCTGCGAGCCCAGATATCACTCATATAGCATAAGAGGAGAGAATAAAGAAAAGAGATGAGGCTTTCGGCTTTCCCATAAATTGGAAATTTTTTTATACAAATTCTACCATGATGACACAGCAAAAAAATGACAATATCACTGTGACTGTATTGCCAATACATACAGTACACCAAACAATTGGTTTCACACCTGAGAAAAAACGAAAATGAGATCCTTAAGTTGAAGATAACTCAACATATTGGACAAAAACATCAAACTGCAAAGTCAAATCAACACAGGACATTTGCTCCAGAGGCATATAAATAAACCAATACGTACACAACCATTCAGCCACAAAAGAACAAACACATAGTCTCAACTAAAAGAAAAGGTAAAAGAACCATCGAAATTTAAAATAAATAATGTCAGATAAGTAAAGAATGCTCCTCACCACCATCCCAAGGCGTGTCATCGGGGCTGCAAATTCCCAAAAACACAAATCCAAATCAAAATCAGCAGAAAACATATAACTTTTAAGATCTTCAACATCGTACCATCATTATCAGTACTAAAAAGAAAGATTTACCCAAAAATAACAGCATTCCAAAGCATGATATTGTTGTCAAAAGGTGCACCACTGATTCCAGCTGGTGGATCCTGCTGCAGCCTCTTGAAATCTCTCATCAATCGCTTCCTCGCTGGCGTAATTTGTTGATTGAATTGTTGCTCGATTGTTGGATCGAATTGTTGTCAAAATTGTATCATTGTGTGTTTATTGTGACATAGAAAAGACAAATAGCATTTGTAAAAAAATAATAAAAAGAAAGATGCAATAAATGGCGGCTGTTGTTACTAAACTATCGCCTATACTCGAGGGTGACCACAACCGTCATCATTAGGCGGTAACAACCGACATTTCATTATACTTTTTCTACAAGTGAGTTTTGGCTAATAAACAGTGACATCTCATGCCAATTAGGCTTGGCTCTACTGGCCAAGAAAGTTCATGTGATTAGAAGGTCAGGGATTCGAACCCCACCTTCCACATGACTTTGGAAAGTTCCCATGGGCCTAGCCCATGACTATCGTTGTTGGGTGGGTTTGGGATGTATCCATCTGACCTCGAGGATTAGTTCCACCTCTGGAATGTGTGGCGATTAGCCATAGCCGGGCAGTGTGGGGATACCTCGGGACCGGAAAAGAAAAGAAAAAACAGTGACATCTCATCCAATGCAAGTAACGTCACTTTTCAAGAAGCGCTAAGAGGGCCTTCACAAAAAACAAATGAGTAAACGCGTTGTGTCATTCTCAACAACTTTCAAAACAAAACCTATTTTATCAATAGGAAAAAAAAGGGCCTAATTATCGTATAGTTGATTGATAATTTAATGGGTCATAGGCCCAAATAAATACGGGCTTTCGGACCCATTGAAAACCGCCCCATTAACTTACATTCCATAATCCACTTCCATTTTCTTCTTACACCAACAAAACAACGATACAATACGAGGACACCATTTTTTCAGACAGCATTCCCAGAGAAAGAAAAAGAAAAAAGAAAAAGGTGGAAATGGAACACCACACTACGACCAGCCGAACGGAGGCCGAGCGCCTCTTAGGCGTCGCCGAGAAGCTCCTCCGAAGCAGAGACCTCGCCGGCTCGCGCGACTTCGCCATCTTAGCTCAAGAAACCGAGCCACTCCTCGACGGCTCCGATCAGATCTTGGCCGTCGCCGACGTCCTATTGGCCGCCGAGAACAAGAAATCGGCCAACAATCAGCCTGAATTCTACTCCATCCTTCAGATCCCTCAGCGAACCGAAGACACGGACCTCATCAAGAAACAGTATCGCAGGCTCGCGCTTTTGCTCCACCCAGACAAGAACAAGTTCCCCTTCGCCGACGCGGCGTTTCGCCTCGTGTCCGAAGCCTGGAGTGCCTTGTCAGATCCCGGTAAGAAATCGACCTACGACAGCGAGTTCGTCTCCAAGTTCGTCAAGGTCGATCTCGTCGCGAACAGAAGGCAGCGGAAAAATCAGACGAACCCTAGAAATTCGGGCAGCAAGTCGAATCCGAAATCGCCCGTCCGAAGGAGCGAGAGGCACTCCGGGGAATCGCCGCCTAGCGCTGGTGGAGGCGCCGGCGCCGGCGAGAACAGCAGCGCTGGTGTTAGAAACAGCAACATCAACAGCAGCCATCATAATGGTATCGATATCAACAATCACAACATGAATAACGCTGCTGCTGCTGAAGAATTGGGAAGCTTTTGGACGACGTGTCCCTACTGCTACAACCTCTTCGAGTTTCCAAGGACATATTTGGGGTGCTGTCTGAGGTGCGACAACGATAAGTGTAAGAGGGCTTTCACGGCGACCCAAATCTCGTCCTTGCCGCCTATGGTGCCTGGGGCTGAGGCCTACTACTGCTGCTGGGGGTTCTTTCCGATGGGGTTTGTGAAGGAGGGCGGCGTTGGTGGTGGTGAGGTTAATAATGGTGTGTTTGGGGCAAAATGGATGCCTCCCATGTTTGGTTTTCCGAGTGCTGGTGGGGAGAATAGGGTGGCTGCAGAGCCAATGGGATATGGGCCGGCGGCGGCAGCAGGCGGCCACGGTGGTGGTGGTGGTGGTTTGAGCTCGTCGGGGACGGGTAAGAAGAGGGGTAGGCCGAAGAGGAACATTTGATTTATGATCAGTTGTGATTCTGTGGTTTTAGTTATTAGGTTTTGGCTTTGAACTCTTTGATCAGGATGGTAATTGTGTTTGTATTCAAGTACTTTCGTTTTTATCTTAATTCTTCCACGTTTTTCCTTTACTTGGTTGGGTAGATTGAAATGCTTGGTTTGTAAGGACATAACGCAAGTGATTAATCAGGGCAGAGTTCGTCTTAGGTTATTAGGATGTCATAAACGGCCAACATTGTCATAACCATGTTTGCAGCAGTTGCTATTTTTCAACATACGAAAGCTGCTCCAGCTAAAAAACGAACCAAATCGTAAAATTTTGCTTCCCGGGGAAATACCCGCCCCCCTCGATAAAAAAACTCAGACTAGCTCGTCCTGCTTAATTTAATTTTTATTTTATTTTTTGGTGTTTTGATACACTAACTCAAAGAATAGTAAATCCACAAAATTGTCACCATAATATAAATTAAAACAATGGGAAAATTCCCATCCCCCTTCCCGCCCACGTGGAGAGGAAATGGAAACTCCTGCCAGTATTAGGTCGGATCTTGATAATAACATCTAATCAAATAATTGCAGAGATTAGGTCGGATCTTGGTAATAAAAACATCTAATCAAATAATTGAGAGATACAAAGGGTGGGAGTAATAAGGAAAGACATGATTTGTTTGACAAATCACTCAACAAATAATTGCATAGATACAAATGGTCAGAGTAATAAGGAAAGACATGATTTATTTGACAAATCACTGATTGGTTTTGTTCATCAATAAGTAGTTAAAGAGGTTACGATACGACACAATCACCTTTTGATGACAAGTCAATAAAGAGCATTAGAAGACCATCATCATTCAAGGGATTAATGGCATTGAATACGCAATTGCTATCTTTTACATTTTTGTGTTATTCTCTTCTGTATCTATAATAGGACGCGGTAGTCTGTTTGGATTCTCTGTTATAACACCAATGTTCAACTATATGTTCCACATGATAAATTTGCAGAAAAGTGATTCTTAAAGATGTATATCAATTTGATCATCAACGGAGAATAAATTAGATATGTTTATTTATTTTATCATATAACTCACATGAAATAATGATGGTTTTATGATTTGCAAGATTTGGTGGAATATGCATTTAAAAGTTAGAGAAAAATTAAATAAATAAAAGAAAATTTATACCGCAGTATACGTGTCAACATATAGTGAATGGAACAGAGATTGGAACATTGGAATGGAACAGATGATCCCAAGCGCTCGGTAATGTACTCACTTCTCACGTTGAATGAACACAGTTATATTCAAGCTTCATTTTATCTTTATGATATTAGAGTCATTGCGAGTAAATAGAGCAACAAATCGTGACAACCATCCAAAATGTATTTGAACGTATCCAATTTGTCACACTCAAACTCACTTCATAAAACTATCCTTTGTGGCGTAAAAATTACTTATCTTGTTGAAATCCAAGACATGGTTGGACTACTCACATGAGAAATATGAAACAAACCATGCACAAAAACTAACAAAAGTACTAAAATATGAATACCTCAAGTGCCGCAAAGAAGATCGTCTCATATGTGGATCGATTTGCAACACTCGAGGAAGAAACATTGTCTCTCTTACAAGGCTTCGAACAATGAAACACATGGGTTGTACAAAATTATCATATGCCTTTTATGGACAACGTTACAACAACCAACAACATATCTACATCATTTTCCTCGAAATGTAGGGTTTTAGTCACTAACAATAAATTGAGCAATTATACAGGAAATATTCCACAACATTTATGGAAAATATTCTCACACCACGACAACTACCACCGGATAAATTAATTGACAAATAGTAAATGTGAAGTGTACCAAACGAGAATATTGCCAACTTTGCGGAGGACTTGGACATATTGCTCAAATCTGTTGGAGTCGAATGAATCTGTTGGAGCCAAATGATAATATTTCGAGGTTTGGGTCATGGTCGGGTTGAAAATCAAATTTGTATATGTAATGCCTCGAAAACGGAGAAACAAAATGAAGAAAAACAGAATTTTTAACGTGGATCAACTCACTTTCGAGTCTACGTCCACACCCATAAACTTTCGCTTTTATTTTGAACGAATTTCAGAGATTACAAGTTACAAACTTTACTCTCTAATTTCTACAAAAGCCGAGCTAAATTGACATATACATACTAGAGAATAGGTCTAGAATGTTCCTAGTCGGTTCCCAAACCGACTCTAATTGCTTTCAAGAACTCGGTCACGCTTCACGGCCTCGAACCAACCTTGTCACGACCGTGACTGACAAGTAATAGTGTACGTAAGTACGGATATCGAACCCACATGACTGTGTTACTAAGAATTTCGAGGTAGTTTCCTTTCGTCTTTCCCCCCTTTTTGAATTCATTTTCCACACTTGACAAAAAAAACTCCAATGGTCGTTTTAGGGTTTCCACCACCATTTTCATCCCCAATCGCACAGTGCCTAGAAACTGCGCAGCGCCTTAACTTCCTCTCCGTCTACAACTCCTTGAGGTATCGTCTCGTTCCCCTATCTTCTTATTTCTCGTATCTTCGTCGATTCGCCCTTAGTTTTCCCTATTTCCCCTTTTTGCACGCCGAAGACATGCCTGATTGTATCGACTCCGAGAACGCGCGCTCGTCATCGCCGGGCCTCTCTGCGTCCTCTGCCGTGCCGGGTGTCGCCGCCCAAAGGGGGTCGAAGCGCAAGGCCTCATCTCAAAACGCGGCGCCACCGGCGCGACCAGTCTCTGGCTCGTCTTCGTCCCGTCGAACCCGCTCGCAAGGAGCCGGCGTGACTAGTGCGGGGGTGGACGATTGGAAGATGTTTGGCGCGTCCAAGTCGACCTATTGACGCTTGGAGAAGTTAGTCCCCGAAGGTTTTCACAGTTCTGGCTTTCACATTTCCATTCCGAACCCTAATCAGCGTGCCAACTTTCCGCCTTCTCCAGCCCTTGCTTTCTGGGAGAGCCAAGTAAGGGTCGGCCTACGTTTCCCAGTTCACCCCTTTTTAGCTGCAGTGTCGCAGGCTTATCGTGTACCTCTGAATCAACTCAGTCCTTCCTCTATTCGTCAGCTGGTAGCTTTCTATGTCCTGGTCACCGCTGCAGGTGGGAGACCCTATGTAGAACTTGTTCTCTCTCAGTTTCAACCTAAGTCTACTCCACCCTTTTTCTATCTGTGCGCGAATCCGCGCGGCCTCATACATTTCTTCGACAAGGGCTCCCACAAAGATAAAGAGTGGCACCCTTTTTACTTCTTTGTAGCCCCTTCAGAAGGCAGATGGGATTTCCCCCATCGCCACTGGGTGCATCAGATACCCCAACGATTTCCAGGGGTCCAGCCCGAATGCTCCGAGGAGAACGAAGCAGCTATCTCTAAAGAATTATTATCGTAAAAATCGTTCGTACGTAGATGAATTATCAAACACGGGTCGAAATCGTCGAAAAAAGTCCCGATCGAACGAAATTTCCGGTCGGCGCACGGCGCGGCCGATCGACATTTTCGGCCGGCACAAGGCGTAGCCGAAAAAAATTCGGCCGTGCCATGTGCCGGCCGTAAATTCCGGTCGGCCGGCTCATGTGCCGGCCGAAAATTCCGATTGGCCGGAACAGTCCCGCCCGAAATTCATTTCCGGCCATTCGGCCACAACAGTTCCGGCCGAAAATACTGTTCCGGCCAATCGGAATTTTCGGCCGGCACATGAGCGGGCCGACCGGAATTTTCGGCCGGCACATGGTGTCACACCCGACCCGTATCGAAGCTGCAACAGCCGCCGAATTTATCAATAAACGCAAGGCTCGATATCAACTCACACTTCGCGAAATAAAAATCATACGAAAGAAGTCGTAATAAAGACTCGATTTAATATCGAATGATATTTCACATTATACATAATAATTCAAACCTCGACCAATGAAGGAATTTATACACAAAACATACACCTAAATGACATGCTCTGCCAATGGATCTATCGATGTAAAAGGAAGGTGGAATACCAAAGTAGAGGAATCAGCAACAGAAACGACAAATGAGAATGGCAAACCTCCCAAGCGAAAGACGACCTAGAAGGATATATATATATATATATATATATGTATATATGGGGTGAGCAAAGCTCAGTGAGAATATAATACGGACACACTTTACCCTCACGGAAGGTGCGCCCTTTATTATGAAATCGTAACAATTCAAATATATCGATCACTCCATTTACACGTTAACATTTTCCACCACTCATACAAGGCACAAACGACAACCAGTTATCACGAGACAGTTCGGTACGCAATAAAAATCCACATAGTCACATATCATACGCGTGGGTGGCCATCTACTCCCTCGAACTGATCTCCCCGTCGAGAGTCAGACAAGTCCATCACCGTACTCTAGACCATGAGCCGTAACTAATACATCCACTACTATAACATGCATACCCCACACACGGTGATGTTGGCCGAGCTAGTACTCAATATGCCACTCTCACTCACCCGAACCATGGCCATTCGGGCTACTAATCAATATATGTGCCACTCTCACTCACCCGAACCGTGGCAATTCGGGCTACTAATCAATATATGTGCCACTCTCACTCACCCGAACCATGGCAATTAGGACTACTTCGACTTGGTACCAAGTTTATGCAACATCAAAATATCAAACAATATCACGTTTGTATCACAATCGAATAAACAATATCGAACAGTGACACGCCATCATGTCACTTATACTCATACAATAGTAAACTCAATTCAAAAGCCACACATAAACCAATTACTCATCAACCTCGACAAGACTACACGATCTATAGCCGACAAGGCCTCCTATCAGTAAGACCAAGACGTAAAATAGTAACACGTCATCACGTCATGTAATGCACGTGTAACCGTCGAAACAATGCAAGGTAACGCAACACATATGCCCTAAAACTCTCCGACCACCACAAACCTAAATATTCTATAGCCGACAAGGCTCCCTATTGCAAATCACCACGATATCACCACATTTTATAGAACGATGAAGTATAACGACAACACAAACCGATGACATCAAATACGGTGTAAAACGATCCGACGCGGGGTCCACAAATCCCGCGAAGGGAAGACGTCCCCGTATTACCAACTCACCAGGTGAACTCCAGCTTTCCCAAAATCCGAGGCTGCTCTTGTAAATGTAGTCGCTGCTCCTTCGCCTAAATCATGATATCATAAGCTCAAGAGGTCAATGCATCGATAGTAAGCGAGGTTTTTAAGAACTATAGCGTAAACACCAAATCCGGTATCAAAAGGGCGTTGAACTGCTACAGGAACATAATTTGAAGCTGTAATTTTGTTTGAAGAGCAGCTGAAGCAGTAAATGATAAATATTTCTAAATCCTTTGATAATTCACCAGAAAATTTCTGTTTTGCGGTATAAACTTCAAAGATTCATAACAATTCGCACAAGTATCGGATCGAGATGATTCCAAAGGCTGTGAACAGCCAAGAAAGTCATCATTTCACAGAAACAAGTTTAGCAAGATTTGGAGTACTGTAGCTAGTTCAAATTCGCTAAAATCAGCGACTGCTCGAACAAAACTTTTCCTGTTTCGCAGCTGAATGTTCGAAAATTCATAAGAAATTCTACGTGTATCGGATTGAGCTGATTTCTGCGGCTGAGAAAAGCTAAAGATCTTAGCTTTCAAAAGCAATCAGATTCGAAAAGATCGGAGCTCAATAACTAGGTCAAATTTGCAGAAAACCAAGCTGCGCAGAATAATATTCTTAGAAAACCTAGCATTAGAAACGAATCAGAGGAGATGCAAACCTTTATGAAGCTTAACAGAGATATGAAGCAATTCAAACCCAGCTTCACACGTTCAATTTTATTTTATTTGAGCTGCTTCTCCTTTGTTTTCGTTTGCTTTGTGTGCGAATTAAAAGAGTAAAGAAGAAAATAAGATAAATGTAAGAGACATGCTAGAAACATTGGTGGCTTTGGGCTGAGGTAGAATGGGCTTCAAGAATTTGAGTTTGGGCCAGACAATTACTGGGCGGATGTTATACATGGCACGGCCGAAATTTTTTTTCGGCTACGCCTTGTGCCGGCCGAAAATGTCGATCGGCCGTGCCGTGCGCCGACCGAAAATTTCGTTCGATCGGGACTTTTTTCGACGATTCCGACCCGTGTTTGATAATTCATCTACGTACGAACGATTTTTACGATAATTCGTTAGGCCCCTGCACTGCAGGGACGAAAATATCGATCGATCAGCCCTAAAATGTTAAATCGGATTTTTTTTCCATTTCGATCCATTGCCGAAGATCGTTCGATTTTATTTGTGTGTGTAAAATTTCAGTATTTCGTACCAGAATTTTGTATACACGTTAGGTTTTTCTTTTTAAATTAATTTAAATATCATAAGGTCAAAAACGTCTTTTTCCAGCCCTTTAGGGGGCGGTAACAAGTAAAAAGTGGACGGTGAATAGCAATCCAATATTGTTAATTATATACCTCAATGCTCAAGTCAAGCTCATTTCCTACAAATACTGTTTTGTAAGGTCTAAGATTCCTTCTCAGACAGCATTCGTTATTCATACAATCCTTTGGAACTCAAATGTTCAAACCGAAGCTTTCATAAATCGACGAATGATGCGTTTGAATTCGTGTATTTGAACGTGATGGCATGATTTCAACGAACGAATTTCAGCAAGTCCAATGCATTGTTTGGTAAAGATTATGACTTGAAATTAAGATTTTGAATTAGTTGGGATGAGTCGTCTCTATTAAAGCTCAGGTCAAGATATATGGGAAATTTGGGGAGGTCGGCTTCTTATTGGCTTTTTGGGTTGTTTAATAATCGTTTGGCCGTATATTCATATTTTCATAGCCATTTCTTTTTTTCCTTTTTGTTTATATTAGGCCTTGCCTTGCATATTAAACAATATGTTCATGTAAAAATTAATCATGAAGAAGCTCGATCCATTAATTTTTTTATTTTTATTTTTTTTTTTTTTACTTTGAAAAAATTCTTTAGAAACTACCAAAAATTTTACTAAAAAACAAAAAAAAAGTAGGAAAATTACAAAAAAATAAAAAAAAAAACTACCTAAAAAATACAAATAAAAACATAAAAGAAAGAAAAAATATTCGAAATAAAAAAAACAATTTATTCGACTTGATTATTAACTAAAACTATGTTAGAGGTCTCTTCGTCTTCGTCCGAACTGGAAGAATGAAACTCGTTGATGGCGTTCTCCCGTCGGTTCTTCGATTCGGCCAAATACCAATCCTTCAATAAGGTGAGCATTGCGAGGGATGTCGGGTTCAGGCTCGCGCGTCTGTCGCCGATAATTCTCCCGAAAGTAGAGAAGGGACTCGGAGGCGACGCTAGACGCTTGCACGGCTAAAACGTCTCGAGCGACAGCGGAGAGGGTCGGATAAAGAGTCGCGTTCGACTTCCACCAGGCCAAAACGTCGAAGTCTTCAGGAGTCTAGAAGTTGTGGCTCAGGTAGAGTTGGATCTCATTCGTGTTCGACCCCGACGCTCGCGTTTTGGTCTTTCTTTTGCGCCTTCAATCTTCGTAGTAGTCCCATTGCGCCGCCGCCTCCTTCCGACGAACCGGCTTCGCTCGCTGGTACCGGTTGCTCCAAACCGTGTCCCTGCTCAGCTGCATAAACAGAAAAAAGTTCTTGGAGAGAATCGTGAATTGACGCCTATTGGTCGTCCACTTTCTTTCCAAGAAACTGAGCATAATAATCGAAAAAAATATCAAAAGTATCAACACCATAACTAGGGTCGAGTAAGGCAGACAAACCGTGGACTATTGGGATGGTTTCCCAATACTTCCTGAACTTTAACTCCATGTTTTGGATGAGAGCGCCCAGGTATGGATTATTGCGATACTCCACGAACTTGTAGCACATCGCGAAGAGGTTCGGGATGAACAATGGGGACGTCGGGTAGTGAACTCCGGAAAATTTCTCCGTAGCCTCACTGAACACTTCAAGTATGGACACGACTAAACCTGCAATATCCCAATCAGTTTGTCGTAATTCATACCTAGAGGTGTTGCCGACTGCGACCTCGTTCCAAAAAGGCATCAACAAGTCCTTGTAGCACATGAAGGTGCTGAGGAGGTGGTACAACGAGTTCCACCTAGTCGGGACTGGCAACGGAAACTTCTTGTATGTGAGGCCGGCGACAAGGACGGTTTGCTTCCACGACGTTCCGTAGCGGCATTCCCGAAGTAACTTACCTATCGCCTTAAATTTTTCTACAATATCTCCCAAAATTTCGTCAAAAGCACATTGCACACACAAGTTAATAATATGACAAGCGCACCTAGCATGTAGCAATTTGCCGTCTAAGGGTAACTTAAGATGTCTACAGAGGATCCCTATCGCTACGTTGTTCGCACTAGCATTATCTAAGGTGATAGACATAATTTTATCTTGAATACAATATTTATTAACGACATTCAACACATAGTTCGATATCGTAGTGGCGTTATGTTGCGAATCTAGGTGATCTAGGGAAAGAATACGTTTTTGCATAGTCCATGTTTCATCTATCCAACGACTAAATAAGATTGCGATGTAATGTTAGTCCAAATATCGGTAGTCAAACTAATCATGCAAGAAATATTGGCTAAATGACTAATTAAGCTAGACTGATATTCCTTAAAAGTTTCTAATACATATTTCCTAAGGGTTTTACGGGTCACGTTATGGAATCCGGGTTGTATCGTACTCATAAATTCGATAAACTCTTCACTATCCGCAATGCAAAAGGGTTCTTCACACATTACTACGAATTTAACTAAGGCTTTCTTAGAAATCTCCATATTAATAACAAAATTCTTACCCGTACTTACGTTTATTTGTTGTTGTTGGGATTCGGTTCCTACCGGCTCTAGATCGTCCCCGGAATTATGCGCCCTTTGTAGGTGTTTTTTCATTGAGCCCGTCCCACCTTGATTCGGTCCGGTCTTAATCGAGTAGGGATGGCGGCACATTTTGCAATAAGCGATACCTGCAGCGGGATTACTTTTATCCATTTCTTGTCGTCGCCGTAGAAGCTTGGCTCGGTCCCTCGTCGGTCGCCGTCGGGTTCGATTCCGGTACATCGGTCTCCTCGTCGGTGTCGGCATTTCCCCGAAATGTATCGGCGTGACCTAAAACCACAAAAACATCTTTATCGCGAGGGTTAGGATTTCTCGATGACGACGCCATTAGTATAAAATAATAATTTAATTATTTGTAATAATAAGTGAGTGTGTGTGTAGTAGTGTAAATAAAATAATTATAATTGTTAATAATATTAAATATTAACGTGAGGATGACTTTTTGAGAGCTTTTTGAGAGAGAGTGGAAGAGATTTGGATGTAATTGTGAGTTAAAATGGTTAAAATGAGGTAGTATTTACAGATTTTTCGTTCGGGGGTAAAATGGTAATTTTTCATGGTTTAAAGAATTAAAAAAAAATTGAAGAGGCCGTTGGGCCGGTTCCGGTTCCGGTTCGGAACCGGAACCGGAACCGGTAATCCGCGGTTCCACGGCCCGCGAACCGGCCCAGTTCATTTTAACTGGGCCGGTTACTGGTTCCAGAACCGGATCTACCGGTTCCGGTTATGGGCCGGTTTAGTGGGCCCGTTTTGGGCCGGTTCCGGTATAGTATAGACCACCATTGCCAAGCCTAACTCCAATGCTATACTACAAGCCCCTTCAATCTCTTCATTGAAAATATTATCATCCTTTAAAAAGGTAAAGCGCCATCATCAGATTCTTAGATAAATTCTGCAAAAGGGAAAAATAGTATAATAAGAAATGTCTTGTAAAATAAAATAAGGGGAATTCCGTATGGTGCCCCTGTGGTTAAGCGTTTTCCGGTTGGTGCCCATAGTTATTTGGGGTTCCGCTAGGTACCCCTGTGGTATTGCAAATCATAGCCCCGTAACCCTGCAGACCAATATCGACATTTTTTTGTGCTTAAGGCGTTAGTAGCTGACGGAAATTGCCGAAAAGACGGAAATACCCTTATAATCCACACTGAGCGAAACATTCGCACTGCTAAAATGAATCGAAAAAAAGCTCCCAAAAAAGGAGGTGAATTTGTAATCAGTTCCTCTGAACAATAGGCAACACCATGATGAGCACAAAATCCGAAGCTGAAGAATCGCAAAGAAAGCCCACTTCCTCGTATTCTTCTGATGCTTCCTCGCCACCGCAAGCTCCGCCGCGCGGCCCCTCACATAGGAGTTCGCCCTATTCACATGTCCCTCGATATCGTCGAGCTACTCCCTTGGCCTGAACCAAAACCGCCATGTCCAAGAAAACCTGATGAAGCTCCTTCAAATTCCCCTCCAACTCTCTCACGGCGTCGCACCAATCCTGAATCTCCACCACCGCCGCCATGACCTGGCCGCGCCCCTGCCTTTTAATCGCCTTCTGCAGAAAAGTCTCGCCGTCGCCCGTCGATTTACGTAATCAAGCCAAAACCTAATCTTTCGCCGGTCCCAAAGCCAATTTCGCCGCCTGCTTCAGAGGGAGCATCGACGCCGCCGATTTACGTAAAGCCAGGTCCCATCCCAAGGCCGCCGCCGGTTCCTAAGCTATTAAAAATCCCTAATATGCCGAGAAGGTACTTCAATCCGCCGAAGATAGGGCCACAGCAGCCAATCCATTAAAAGGGTTTCAATCCCTAAATTATTCCGATATGCTTAATGCACTCGATTAAACATTTTGGGTTTGTTGTCGTGTTGAGTTTTTTAATTTTCTTTTCTTTTAGCGACGGAGTTTCCGTCGCAAGGTCCGTCGTGATTTGGACTCCAGTAATTTAGTATCGATTATAAGGGTATTTCAGTCTTTTCTGCAATTTCCATCCACTACTAACGGCCTAAACACAGAAAAATGTCAATATTGGTCTGCAGGGTTACGGGGCTATGATTTGCAATACCACAGGGGTACCTAGCGGAACCCAAAATAACTATGGGCACCAACCGGAAAACGCTTAACCACAGGGGCACTATACGGAATTCCCCATAAAATAAAATATCAAATAGCAATAGGTTACAAATAAAATCCCCATAAATATATACATATATATATATGTATAAATATATAACTATATATTTATATATATATATATATTAGGTATGGCGAGAAACATGTGCGGAGCATAATAATCTTTGAAAAGTATCATCTATTTTTCAGATAAAGCTCAAAATGATTTACATGAAAATTGATGGAAAGAGTAGAGAACGGTCAAGTCACTGGAGAATGGCGCCGGGCTTCGATTTTCCGATACAAAAAAATAAGAAAACAAAAGGGAAAAAAATAATGTGGTGCCATCTCTCCAGCGACTTGACCTTCGACACTCTATAAAATGTTAACGTATGTAGTTTATGTTTATGAGTTCTAACGAAGGCCATAGTTTGTTATTTATAGACGATCTGCAACGTGAGTGACTTGTCTTGTGCTTGCATTAAGGATAATATAAAACCCGGTCAATCTGTTATTACCGAAACCTGAACTACCATGGATCATTTGATTTCTAGGTAATATGTTCACAAACCATACGGCGTTGGGACAATTTTTATTACACGTGTCGCACGACGATTCCTTTACTACATAAGACTGCGTTGACATTTGAATGTTTCGTCTCTACTGTTTTCTAGCCTTGCGGTCCCAACTCTTGACTGCTTCTTCGGACCTTTGAATCTTTGTTTAAGAATCCCATGGAAGTTGCATAAGAAATAATTTTGGTAGAGATCATTCTTGGAAGGTTTTGATGTTGGAGGGAGGTCTTGCGTTGACTTTGATAAGTAGGTCATGAAATGTTTGCTATCTGACATTTATTATTTACGATTCTAATCTGACAATTTTTTTTTCTAAATAATGCTGACCTCTTCAACATATGCACTCATCAAATTGCGTGAGGTGTGATAATAAACTCCACTAGAAAATTTTAAGCAATGAAGATTACATTTATTTATGTGCTACGTCGTATTGTTTGTTCTACTACTTCACCTCAAGCCCCTTGTTTAACGACCATACGCGTGAGGCAGACCGCGTTTCTGAATTCTTATTGTACTTTTGAATCTCAAATATTGATTTGGGACTATCGTTGTTTTTTAACTTATTTTTTCAAATCTAATATTTTCTTTCTTTATTTTTTTCGGCGACTTCTGGATTATCTTCACTCCAGGGTAGGGTTGCAAACGAACCGAATCGAATCGAATATCATAATATTCAATTGTATTCGTTAATGTTTTCAAGTAGTCGTATTCGATTCGATTCGTATTCGAATCCTAAAAATCGATTCGATTCGATTCGATAACGATATTCGAATATATTCGCGAATATTCGAATATTCAAAAAAAAAAATCAATTTTTCCCCCATAAAACCTGTTAGAATTACAAAATAATTCCGAAAAATTACAAAATCTAATAAACAACTCAATGTTCGTATTTGGTTTTTATTTTTACACTTGGAGCGTGAGTTAAATAGATGAAAGGTTTGCTTTATTTCCTTTTATGGGTCAAAACAAATAAATAATTTCGGTCTAATATTTTATTTGGTTTACAAGTATATATATAATATATATTATTTAAATATATATTACATATTTTTTTTTTTCGAAACGATAGCTTGCATTAATAACAAAAGATACAAGGCTAAATAGCCCAGGGGGTCTCACCGGTACATCGTTCACCGGGAGAACAAAGGCTCACAAATGAGCAAAAACAATCCCACAAGGGGAAACAAACACTCCCAACATTGGGAGAAAAGGGTCAACAAGTGACAAAAAATCGACAGAAAACAGAACACCATTATCGACGACCAAGAACTAAAGAACCTATAACAGAAGAAGCGATTAAGCTAAATCTACTATACTCTTCACTTTAACTTAATCTTCGACTTCTAGGTTTTGTTTTCATCGGACTGAAAGCTCCACGAAGGGAGAAAAGGCTCTCGACCCGAGGGTCGGGAGAGACGAGGTCCCACAACGGGAAAACTCGAGGCAGTGGCGAGGGCGCGCGGCGGGCAGCGGCAGGCGGGCAACGGGCGGTGGTGGGCAGCGGCCGGCAGGCGACGGCTGGGCGGCGGGCGGCTGCCCTTGACGAGCTGGGCGTTGGGGTGGTCGTGGCCGGGCAAAGGCGGAGGTCGGCGGAGGCGGAGACGGCTGCGAGCGGAGGCGGTGGACCGCAGTTCAGCGGCGACGGGGAGCGGCGACCGGCGGCGACGGCAGACGGTGGGGGCGGCATGGTGGGCGGGAGGGGACGACAGGTGCGACGGAACGACCGCTGCAGGCGGGGCGGGTAGCTGGTGGGAAGCCGACCACGGTGGGAGGCGGGGCAGCCTGACTGGCGGAGGTGGGCGGGGCTTGATTGAAAAAAAAATAAAATAAAAATTAAAAACTGGGAAGAAATTAAAAACAAGGCTCCCCCAACCTCTTGGAGGTTGGGGGAGGAGCGAGCTACCGAGAAGGGGACGCTGGCTAAGGGAAGGAGGACTTGGAGAAGGTGAAAGAGATGGGACGATGGGTGGCGGCGATATAGTGTTAGGGTTTGGTTTGTTACAGAGGAGGTTTTTTAGAGAGAGAGAAAACAGACATATTCTTGTTCCGTAAATATATATTACATATTCTTGTTCGTATTCGAATATTCGTTAAATTTTCGAATCGAATATATTACATATAACGAATCGAATATTCGTTAATTTTTCGAATAGAATACAGACATATTCTTGTTCGTATTCGAAATTATTCGAATCATAAAAAGTATTTGTATTCGTATTCGTTTATTTCGAATTCGAATCTTAAATTTCGAATCGAATCTCGAACCGAACCGAAAATATTCGGTTCATTTGCAACCCTACTCCAGGGGATGAATTAAACTCCAGGGAAGCTACGTGTCCTAAATTAACCTAAGACGATAATCAAAGTTAATACTGAGAATGATTCAGGACGGTCCACAAGCCTAACCATTAGGTCATCTCTTTACAGACCAATGTTTAATACTAACAACGATTCAGGACTCAAGGTTCAACTGAAGTTTTATTTACAATTTTTTTTCTCCGTTCTCTCCTAATATATCGCATTTCATCCGGCTATGGGGTTTCCACCACACATTTCAAAGATGGAATAATCCTCGGTGGCAGATGAAATTCGTCCAAATTCACAAAGTCATTGAACCCATGACCACACCCCTAGCCATTAGGCCAAACCCATTGTCTAAGCTTCTAAGAACCAACTAAGAATACGCTTTGATTCGTGTTTTAACGGGATCACATGATTCTAAATTATGAATTTTAAAAGCTTACTTTCAAATCCAAGTCTATCGTTTAGCAAAACGTTACGACTTTAAAATCCGGATTTCATAATGGGCTTCGAGCTCGAGCTTGTGAAGTTTGTTGAGCTCGACGTCCAATATTTAATTCAAATTCTTAAAATGTAATAAAACATGCGAGAACAGAGCACTCACAAGAACTGGCTCGCAATTTTCGAGCACCAACGAGAGAGCTCGAGCTCGTCGAGCTCGAGCCGGCTTACCTCATCATTCACCCCTAATTATTATTATTATTATTATCATCATTGTTATTATTATTATTATCATTTGTTATTATTACTATTATTTATGAAATACTTATTACGGGCTAGGTTTTGGATTTCGAGAACAGAACACTTGTCAGCGAATTTCAAACCCGACAAATAATGTATGCCCATACTAACCTCATTGGATAAAAAGTGAAATCCAAATTGTACGTTTTCAAATTGATCATATGAAGGGAACTCGTATTTTAAATCGAAATTCGGATATCCAACATTACGGATTTATCTTGGATACTATGATTGTCTTGCATGTGTGTGTAGGCCGTTTTGTCCACAGTCCATAATACTAACATGATGTATGTATATATAAATGAGTGAGATGTGATTTGTGAAAGAGGTATTGGTTTAATGCGTGTTTGGCTCGTAGATTTATATTTACGAGAATTTGAATTATTAATTTTTAAATAAAACCGATCAAAGGCTGAGAATAAAGTTTGCATTTAGTTAGTGGGTTTAAATGTGTAATCAATAAAATTACATTAAATTTTATTTAGGACTTGTCAAAAATAGATTAAATAATACAAAGAAAGAACACGAAAGAAAATAAAGCTTATGCATCGAATATATATATTATTGGAGCATGTTTATAATGTATATATACGTACATCACAAGGTTGTATTGTACTACGCCTTGGTATCATATTTATTCATAGTACAACATCACATGTATGAATGACTCTTTCGTTCCGTATAGTTATGATTTTATAGATGGATAAAATGAATATTCATATAGTCAATATTGTTGTTAGGAATTATTTATTGTGTTCAATTAATTATTTAATCTTAATCTTGTAATTTATTTAAGTGAATTGGGCTTTTATGTTTTAGAGTCCAGTAGTCTTATTCTTGTAATGGGCTTGCAAGGGCCCAAGTATTATATACCAACCTGTGGTATAAATACTAAAACTCCAACACATAGTTAGTGGCCTTGTGCGTGATAATTTGATAGTAAGAGATTTCAGAGAAGGTGCCTCCCAACCCTCCTCAAGAACGCACGCACACACCCCACGCTAAGTGAATTCTTTCATTTATTTTCGTGGTATAATGCTTGAAATATGATTTAGTTGGATAAACGGACCAACAAGTAGTATCAGAGCCAAACGCGCTCAGATTTGAGAAAAAATTTTGAAATTATATTTTTTGATGTTCTTCGTGTTCTTCATAATTTTCGAAAATTTTGATTTGTTTTGGTGGATGCTCGAGTGTTATGTGTTGAAGATATAAGTGCTAAGATCATTACACAGACTTTCGCAGGTACTGTAACAATTCGCGGCGCTGTAGCGATCTCGAAGTCACTGTATCAATTCGCTAAAATTAAAAAACAAAAAATTCTCGAAATCACTGTAGCAGTTCTCGAGATCACTGTAGCAGTTCGCGAGATCACTGCACCTCGAAAGCGCGAAATCACTATAGCAATCTCGAAATCACTGTAGCTCGAATCGCGAAATCATTGTACCGTATCGATCTCGACATCACTGTAGCAATCTCGAAATTTAAAACAAATCTCGAAATCACTATTATTTACGCAATTGCCACTGAAATTTTCGAAGACCACGTATTTACGGAAGTGCCATTGATTTCGAGAACCTCTTGTTCACGAAATTCCATTGATTTCCAAAACCTCTTATTTACGAAAATGCCATTGATTTCGAAAACCTCATATTTACGGAATTGCCATCGAAAACTAATTTAAAAAAATTTCGAGTTTCTATTTACAGTTTTGCCATCGAAAACATATATATTAAAAAAATATATAATAATAATAAAAAATTAGAAACCTATATTTACCATTTTGCCATCGAAAAACTTTATTTAAAAAAAAAAATTAAACAAAAATCCAAAATTTCTATTTACGATTTTGGCATCGGAAACTAATTAAAAAAATATATATAAGAAAAATTAAATAAATATAATAATAGTAATAAATAAATAAATTCTTCAAATCTACAAAGCGCATCAACGATCAAATATCCAACTTGATTGAAATAAAATAAAAATTCCATGGACTTAAACGCAACGACTTCTACCTCTGTACAAAAGCGATCGATCAAGAAAGTACTATAAAGGAATTAGAAGCTCGCTTAGAGAATAACTATAACTGTCTCCATGTCAGCTTAAGTGAAAAAACATCTCTCAATTGCAAGCTTGAAGCAATGCAAATGAGAGTCGATGATCGTGACAAAGAAATAGAAAGACTAAAAACAAAAATTAGTGAGTTAACTACTAGTTTGAAAAAGAGAGAAGACGAGATACTCACTAAGACATGTCAATATAACTTCTTGTATAGCGAGCATAACGAGTTATACTCTAAATTTAGGAGTTTAGAGGACATTATAACAAAAGAGGGCAAGCAGATCAAAATTCCTCTAAGAACCTAGCGTCAAACGGGGAAAATAATTTGAATTCTAACAAACCTGCTTCTTGTTGGGAATTCCAGAGGTTGCTAATAAAATTTCCAAATTGAACGCAACCTTGGAATCAGAAAGAGTAGGTTTTCAAGCAGAAAAGCAAAAACTTTTAGAGGAGATATCAAATCTCAAAAATTTCCCACCCTTAACTGTCCCAAATAATCCTTCTATAGAAATATCATTGTCCAAGCAGGATAAGGGAACTCAAATTGACGTTTTTGTTCCTAAAATTAAAACAGATAGAACTTTTACTAATAATTCTAAGTCAATATTGACTGAAGCTGAAACGTCAAGTAAAAGTCGAGCTTTAAAGATAGCTAAGGAACAAATGAAAATTAGGAAGAAGAAAGAAAAAGCAAAATTGTCTGCGAAAATTAAAGTCGAAAATGTTCAAGAGTTTTCCTCTCCCATTCCTATCAAAAGAGAAGCGTGCAAAGAAGAAGTTCTTAGCTCAAGCAAGCAAAATTCTCAAGCCTCAAAAATATCTCTTTCTTTAAAGAATGATAGATGTGGAATTGCTTACCCATCCAAAAATGTTAATCATTCTAGTAAGCAAAGTTTTAAGAGAAGTCATCATTTTGATGTGAATCGTGTGAACACTTCACGTAGGAAGAACATTTCATGTACTAACAATGCCTATAATTCTATATGTTATTATGCCTTTCTGAAATATTCAGTCCATGTTATGTCTGAAAAAACATCTTATGCGACTGGCTTCGGAGAAAATTTTTAAATCTTCTTCGAATAACACGTTCACCTGTGCTGAAATATTATACCCGTGTCAAATTAGTCCTAAATGGGTACCTAAAGATACATTAATGGATGATTTAGGGCAAGTTTTGACACCTTATGTGCTTAACCCGTTTTATGCTACTAAGGGAGGACCCATCCAAAAATGGGTACCAAAGTACCGATAATGTTTTGCAGATATCCCAGCATGAGTAGGTACTAAGAGAGTTGCTCCACACTCATGACTGGTATGCGACGAGGGCAGTCAAACATCCCAGCGTGTACATTATCTCGGGTTGCTTCACATACACAGCTGGCTAGCGATGCGAGCAACCAAACAAGGGTACATCATAGCTATGCATGCTTAGAAGAACTTTAAATTTCAAATTTTAGCATGCATATGAACTGAAATGACTAAAAACCCTCCTATAGGTACATTTTTATTATGCATACATTTTAAAGAATTTTCGAGCTTAAATTTTCTGTATGCATATGAGCTGAAGCGCAAAATACCTATTCTAACTTTAGAGCGATAAAAAAAACGTACATTCTAATGCATTTTTAACGAACAATAACTCTTTAGTTTGCATCTGCTTTGAAAATAAATTAATACGTTCACGCTTATTTAATTGGGAGATAATTTACATGTTTAAATGTGCATGCATTGAGGGGGAGCTACTCTTTTTTAAAGAGAAGCAACTCTTATATTTGTCCTAAGGGGAGCACTAATTAAATTTTGAGGGGGAGCGAACTTAATGTGTGAACTTAGGGAAAGAGATTCTCGAACGATAATTTTAATCCGAATATGCATCTTTTGAGGGGGAGTAACTTGGTTTTAAGAAGCATGATTTGAGTAGGAGGATTTAAAATATATATATATATATATCTATATCTATATATAATATATAAATAATATAATATATAGTCACTATTACATTATTAATAAGATAACATATATATATATATAAATACGAAAAAAAAAGGAAAGAAAGAAAAGAAAAAGGAAGGCCTCAAAAAGAAGAAAAGAAAAAGAAAGGCCTCATACTCTCGTAATCTTGCTTCAAAAGAATTCCCCCGTCTTCCAAAGATAAACTTCAAGGACGAATATCAAGCCTACAACAGTCAACTCTCTTCAAAAGGCGATGATAACTTCTAGTGCTAACTCGGCAGTAACCTCAACAGACCTGCTCCGAACCGCTGATCAAAATCAAGCAGCACACATCACTTCGTAATGGGTGTATGGATTTCAAGTTCCCATGGTTCAGTCAGACCAAACTGAACCTATCCCCGGAACACAGCCGAGTGTTAGTGACGATCTCAAATTCATAAAGCTACCCGTATTTGGCAATTCTTGACAAGACCGAAGAGCGGAAGATACGAAACTCCCCTACCTCACAAATTACTCGGACCAACCCCCATAGGTACAGGTGCTAATTTTATTAGCCCCCGGGTAGAAGTCGCCGCATTAGGTCCAACGGCGCGTGCACAACCGAGCCTTACCCACTCATCGATCTCCCAACAGACTGATGTTTCATTAAATCACGGGGAGCCACGTAATCTATCACTGCTTCACTTGGAAGCGGAAGCAGGAGATATTGAACAAAGTGGTAGTCAGCCACACACCACTGAATTTTCTTGAACACATCGAGTCTAGTGTGTCCTCACCATCCACATGCTTTTATATATTTTTAGGACACATACACTTTTTTTCTTATCTGGACTTTGTGACCAGATCAGAACTTTCGTAGACATGTCCTACTACGACATGCTTCAATGATCAGGAAGTCCTACCGTTGCAACATCAAAACAACGGTTTCAGGCCATCGTCTTCGAGCTAGTCTCAATAACGATGTAACGGAACGCCTATGTAGCTCCGGATTCTCAGCCCTGTTCTCACAGGCCACGTCTCTGAGTTTAGCTCTGAAGTCGTGTCGACGGACTGCCTTTGTGGCCCCATCAGGTTGTTACCCAACCTGAGTACCACCAATTCCGCCGCGCTACTGCTCTGAAGCTGGGCTCTCGTGCTCTTTTGAGGGACAATCCGAAGGAGCCCGGACACATTTACGGAAAATACACACCATGTACACCTTCTTCTGGAACCATACCACCAATCAACTCTATCATCTTGTCACGATGACGGGATCTTCTTGCCAAAAGACGATGCCCCATTTTGACCCATCGCATGACGATCTCCCTAGCTCGATCTTCATGAGGGGGAGGAGTACTAGAGCAAAATGGGAGCAGCACCATGACGAAAGTGCAATATAGATCAGAAAATGCCAAATCTCAAGCGTCGTCAAAGAATCAAGCGAAGACCACAGAGTCCAACGATTGAAGTTGTCGCCTCATGTACTACTTTCTAATTTTAAAGAAACACCCCAATCACAACGCAAGGTTGAACAAACATAGGGGAGTTGAGCTACAATCGAACGGAGAGATCGGACTCAAATAACAAGATACGGCCAACAACTTTAGCATGGACTTCAAGAATCAAAGCTGTCGACTCGTGTACAGCTCTTCGAGTTTAAAGAAAACTCCCAATCCCAACACAAGGTTGAATAAATGTAGGGGAGTCGCAACTATCGAAGGGAGAGCTGGAATACAAGAAGAGAAGATCATAACACGGTGAGCTTGGATCTCCTAAAGAAGAGGTCATAAGACAAGATAAAGGAGGAGGAGATTGAAGAAGAACACGCAAGCAAAGACTTTCGCATACACAACTCCGATACGTGTTCTTTGAGGACTCAGGACGATTGCAAGACGAAGATATATAACCAGCGCTGAATTGCAAATTGAACACAAAGGGGGAGATTGTTACGAATTATTTATTGTGTTCAATTAATTATTTAATCTTAATCTTGTAATTTATTTAAGTGAACTGTGCTTTAATGTTTTAGAGCCCAGTGATCTTATTCTTGTAATGAGCTTACAATGGCCCAATTATTATATACCAACCTGTGGTATAAATACTAAAACCCTAACACATAGTTAGAGGTCTTTATGCGTGATAATTAATAAGAAGAGAACTTTCAGAGAAGAAGCCTCCCAACCCTCCTCAAGAACGCACGCACACACCCCACGCTAAGTGAATTCTTTCATTTATTTTCGTGGTATAATTGCTTGAAATATGCTTTAGTTGGATAAAAACGGACCCACAATTATGAATACAATAAATATTGTATCTCTAGTTGCGGAAACTTTTCATTTATAATGACTATAACTTCAAAGAGATGAAAAGCGCATCATTGGCTCTTTCTGAGGATACTCAACAGTTTTTCTTGCGCTCGCTGATATTTTTTGGTAACACATCGACTAGAAGTTTCAAATATTATGAGCAATTCTTCCAAATTTCATGCTTTTCTTAGAGGAACTCGCACCACTCGGGAGATATATAATGATCATACCAAAATTGCTAATGACAGCAGTTAGTTATATTGTATTGATGTCTCGTTTATATATTAGTATGTGTTGTTTCTTCGGTTGCGGTCTGGTCGGCGGCAGATGGAACGTCGGCTGTTTGATCTTGTAGTAGGAGTTGTCTTGAACGTAGTCAGAAGATGGAGTGTTATCTTCAGACGCAGGTGCATTGGTTGAGGATCCAATATACGAACACATCTAGAACGACGATGAGTAAGCAGTGGAGGATGAACAGCTCATTCCACAATCTGTTGAAATTCTCCATATGATCCATGACTTTAGACGACGTAAAGACAGTCGAGGCGTGTGTTGGACACACTGTCCGTAAGACAAAATCGCCTCGATATACAGTGCTTTCGGTTAACAGCGATAGTCCCCAAGATACAACGACCTTTTCTTAACTCATAATCGCAGCACAACGACTAGAGTTTTTCTGCGAATCGTACTCAGAAAACGAGTTTTTCTTGCTTCGGGAAATAGTAGGGGTGTTTGGGAGTGAGATATGCAAATTTTGTGGGTTGGAGTGAATAAATTCTTCCATCTCATTTGGGGTCTATTTATAGACTTTTTCTCGCAGGGGCTTAATCGCAAATTCATAAACTTGTTGAACTGCTTTTGTCATTTTCCAGGGGTCTGAAAGAGATATTTCAAACTTCTGGACTGTCGGAAAATTTACCAGCCTGCGAGAGGCTCGATTCTCGGGCCGACAGCCCGATTCCCCGGCATGTCCCACCGCCGGCGGCCCGATTCTCCGACCTGTCCCACCGGCGGCTCGACCGACACTTCCTTTTGGGCCGACCGACAACTCCTCGAGTTGGACCGGATCAGTCCAACAGCCCACTCCGGCGCATTGATCCAATGGGTCATGCCACCTCATCTGGACTGCGCAATCAGCACTAACACAGTGCCACCTCATCTTCACCTCAACTGCCATGTCACCGGCACCGTCGCTGCTCACGAAGGAAAAATTTAAGCTCATCAGTGCTCCTCGCTCCGATGCGGCGTGAGAAGTGCGCGCCTCAAAGCGCCCATTGCGCACTTTGGCACGGCACGGCCTCAGGCACGGCCTCAGGCACGGCCTCAGACACGGGCTCGGTGCTCGTCGGTGCGAGGCACCAACTCGCCCACGGCTCAAGCCCACTAAGCCCATTTAAGCCCATACACATGGCAAACCCTTTTGGATAAACCCACATGAGTTTCTATATTTATGGTGAAGATTTTGTTAGTGTCTAACCAATGCGGAACACTTAATTCCCCACTTAAACACTATCAACCATTTTAATGTTATTGGGCCAACATCAAAAATTAATTTCTCATTCAGCCGATCTCAGTTCTGAGCGTATTAATATTCGTTAGAATCCCCGTGAAACACAGGTTCGTAGTCTTTCAACGGTTTCTCGTTTCGACATTAGATGGCTTCCCGATTTAATTAAATTCGAGACTGATTTTGTTAAATGGGTTATTACCCATAATTGGGTCCAAAGTCCATTTGGGCTTAAAATCCTTAAAACCCAACAGTATGTGTAAAATATATTATAGAAATATTAATACTATTAAATTTATTTTATACGATTATCATAGTGATTGCTAGCTATGGGAAGACGTAATATATTAGAAGCACTAAGCACGTGCAATATATTAATATTGATATATTACTTTATATTTTAAAATTCTTTTTAAATGAAGTATTACTTTAACTTTTATATTATAAGTATATATATATATATATATTAGAAATTTTATTTGATGATATAATAGTAATGAGCTTATATTATGAAGAATAAAATTGAATGTGAATTGCCAAATTGATTGAAAATAGTTACTGTAATACCCGTAAATTTTAATATGGGATGATTTGAGAAGGTAATAATTTGAGATATTGACGTACGGGTAGAGTGAGATGATTTTGATTGGTGACTCTTAGAGGAGTCGAGGTTGGGCTCACTAGGCACCTGGCGGAGACAAGCGTGATAGATCTGTCTACTCGGACATGATCGTTTCGAGGTGCATACCGCTGGATGAGATTTTTGGTGCGACCTGATAGGGGGTCATTGGCGTGATCGTCCAGTGCACTACCAGGGTAGGCTGTCGCGGGACTTGGGAGTGGCCTCCCAGTAGTCTATTGCGCGCGAAGGTGTCGAGCCTAACCTAGGGACCTGTGTGTGAAATAGGAATGTGGGAAAAGAAATAGTGTGCATTGATATGTGAGATGTTGGGATCGGGGTTGAGTGCACACTTACATACATGCATTATATTCACCTACAGAACAAATAGCTCAGTGTTTACTTGTTGTATGTACTGAGTCTGACGCTGATACGCGTCATGACTGAGGCGGCTGGTGGCGGTGCTCCACGGACTTTTGAGGGCGGGGCGCTACATGGATGAAGACCTGTGGAGCGGCATTAGGGCTTTTTGTTCTTTTGACATTTTGGGGCTTTGGCCCGTGTATAGTGATGACGATGTAGACGGATTTTCATAGTAATGTATATTATTTAGGAAAAAGTTTTAATTAGATGGGCCTTCCGCGGCTTACGTTGCGGAAATCCCCCACTAATCATAATTAAAAAATGAGGGTCGCCGCAGTTACTATGTGGAGGGGTGGCAATTCCCACGGTGAACCATCCCCGTCGGGACCCGAGGCTATTGGGACGGGGAATCCCCAGTCAAAATGGGGATGGGGAGTTGACGGTGATTCCCCGTTGGTAAATGAGCGGGGACGGGATCCCCGAACGTTGATTACCCATCCCAGAACCAATTCATCATAAGCGGTGAATTAGTGGGGATGGTATTAAGAACGAAAATTTGGTATGGGGACGATATGTTCATTACCAGTCCCGAACCCGCCCATTGCCATCCCTAAATGTGGTGCTGGACAATAATAAAATAGATAGATATTTGAGAAAATTTTACCACTAAAATTTCAAGTCATCAATTAATGAGTTATGTTTTTAGTAAATAAGATAAATTAATATTGAAAAGTTAAAATATTAAATTTTTATAAGTTACGTATATAACTACAATTAAATAAACGCAAGGAATGGTGGGTGCTGAAATCAATGTACAAATATAGAATAAATTAAGGTGAATCTATAGAAAAATATCCAATTGGATAAAATTTTTACATATAGGTACCCATGTCAGAAAATTTTACAGATAGGTACCCAATTTAATTTTTACCAGTTTCTTAGTCATGTCGTACCTTCCTGTGTGTATATTGCGTACCATAGCACGTTGATATAGGGTACCTAAATATAACATGCGTCGTACCATGGCATACATGTGTGTTACATAGGGTGTACCTAAATATAGCATACGTCGTACCATTTTCTGTTATATATGGTACCTAATGTGTTGATATAGGGTACCTAAAATATAGCATACGTTGTACATATGGCATACATGTGTGTTACATAGGGCGTACCTAAATATAGCATACGTCGTATCATTTCTGTTATATAGGGTGCCCAAGTGTGTTGATATAGGGTACTCAAATGTGTTGTGTGGTGTACTTTCAGGGATCGGGTACCTATGTGCAAAAAAATTATTCTGTTAGGTACCTATATATAAAAAAAATCCTGACAGAGTACTAAATTACAAGTTTTTATCCAAATAGGTACTTAAAGACCCCATAAATTAATCAATTAATACGTATAAAAACTGTGACCAGCTAATATTTTTTGATTCCAATGTACTAAGAAAACAAAATTGCTAAGAAATAGATTTACTAACTTCAAGGAAATTATTTCATTTATTAAGGGGGTATAAATCTCATTTTTCATTTAAAGTGGGTCTCAGTAGTAGCACCCTTTTTTTGTCTACACTTTTTTTTTCTGTTAATGAGGTATCCTTACTCCAAAGTCCCAAGAAAGGCATTAATTTCAATTCTTATGTTAATTATCTCTACCAGGAAATAGAAGTTGACCAAATCTCTGCCTATAGGCACTCTATAAGCGTAGCATGTCACCCAAGCTTAGCCTTGGTGAGTTCCCGTCTTCTCCTTTCTCTAAAAAAACATCCGTGACATCCTATATATACCTTTAAATGTAGTTTTGTTGTGGTGTTGACACATGTTCCACAATAATAATTACAATAAAAATAAATATAATATTAAAAAAAAGTACCCATTTGTTAGCTTACTAATTAAAATACCCATTTATCTTAGCTTAATTGTTAAATAAACAAACTACTATAAATAGTTAATATTTATATATAATTAACTCCGTGCATGTAATTAGTTCCATCAAAATAAATGTATAGATAAGGTAAACAATCCTTGTGAAATCCATGGGACACAGCATATTTTCACGGTTTCACCAGCAAGAAATGAAGAAATGTTTGGAAAGAGATCTCTTACCTTAAGCTAACAAAATGAGACAGAGAAATACATGTAACTTCGTCATCAATAGGACAATGAACTCTTGTCCCCTTACATTCATCATCATCATCATCATCATCTATACACTCATAACATTAATGCATTACCTGTACAATGCGCACAGGAAAATCAATTATAATTGTAAAATTGATCCATGAGTGTCTTCATGCAACTCTGTTTTTCTTCTCCTTGCAGTTTTGAGGCCCTTTATTAGCTTAGCTGTGTAAAGATTTCAAAAGCCAAGTTGGCAATAGTTTGCATAGTCGATCTCCTTCAATCTTAAACAGCACAGTATGCACTCTGGTAAATCTTCGGCTTTATTTCCCTGCATTATATAACATAAACAAACACCATTTGGAACCTCTTAAGATGTTTCGATTTCTACTCAAGACAAGATTTATCAATAGATCTTACCTGAATTGTCAGACCAAAATCAAACATGCAGTGCTTGATTCTGTCGTGAAAAGACTCAAAGCCTTTTCGAGCAATGTAACTGAATCTGTGTATGTCCAAATCGATTTCAAAGTAGTTTTCTCCCTGCAGGAAAAAAAGGGCATTTTCCAACATCACCAACCGAAAAAATTCAAGAATCCTTTAGTGTTCTTGCAAGAATAACAAAAATACCAGGTAAAACTCATGTTGTGGGCGTGTAAGAACAGGTTTCTCGTTATAAGCTTGCATGAGTTTCCTCTCGGCCGAGCTTAACTGAAGATCCTCAACGTTTGCCACTCGGGCCAAAATCTTTAATCTTTCTCTGATGGGTGCGTTTGTATCCTTTGGGAAAGCTTTTATCTTCTCTACCTCATTAGCGATTACTTTCTGCAGCAATCAAAACCATATAATTTAATACGCAGAAGGTTACTTGAAACTTTTTGCCACAATTACTTGCTTTTACCTTGATATTCTCACGAAAATGAATTGGTAGGTCATTCGAACAATTTTCCGAGAGCCTGAAGTAGAATACATAACTCACGCCGGCTCCATCATAGTCGTTTTGGAATATAGCAGCGGGATATAGTGGAATCTGTATAAGATAATACAAATAACAAGGGAATATATTTTAGCCAGAAAATATTACGTGCAAAGCCCAGTTCATTTAATTGAGATCACTCATATTGCCAGCTGTTTTAGTGTAAACAAAGATATTTCTATTACAGGACATTTGTGATGTTACTATATTGAGCATGACGAGGAGAATCAAATCTTGAACACATCGTTAACACACAATAGTTGTCTTTGAGTTTATTTGCAACTCATTCACATTAAATTGAAAAAAAAAAAAACTCAAAATGTAAGATAGTCGATCTGTGCTCGTAGATTACCTGGAGATTTACCACAAGAAGAGAAGGGATTTCTCCATAAGAGCCAATTGAAGGCAGTTCCACGAACCGAGCTATATGATCAATCTTGCGAGGTGATAAGAACACATCTACTCCAAAGGGGACATAAGCAGCATTGTCTGAAGCAAATTCTTTCTTCTTATCTCTGCCAATACAACAAAAAATCAAAATCAATATCCGAGTCTTTTCACTACGTTGAACGAAATTAATCAGCTCCGAAGATTAGTAAAATCAAATGCTTTACTTGTGAAAATTTTGTCCGCGGACTTTGAAGGTGTTTGGCTCGATCGGTGACCAAGATTCTGGCACAATCTTCTCCAATGGGGAACACCTAATCTGAGAGCCTGCTATTGGTCTATGGATCACAGGCTTCGATAATGCTGAGACATTAACAAACCGCGGGTCATAAATTATTACAGCAGAAGACTGTTTCAACCATAAGAGTTACTTAGCTGCAAATGTTAGAGGCTAACAATGGTTAAAGAATAGAAATATCGTTCTTATCTTGAAAAACATTTGGATATAGAAACAAAAAGCCACTAACGTACCTATTGAAGTATTCTCCTGAGGTTCTTTCCATTTAAACGAAGGAGTGATAGAGAGTCTTTTCTTAAAGCTGGGACCACCTAAACCACTCGGTTTTTTCTTACCATCTATGGACTCATCACAAGCAAGACATGGGAGCAAAGAATTAGAAAGGAAACTGCAGTTGTGCAATGCAGATTCTTCTTCGTCTTTTTCAGCTGTCTCGTGAGTTTTCTGCTCATTTTCTGGGTCCTCAAAGCTCGATCGAAACTCGTTATTAGAATTAACTGCGAGATTCGAGAATCTTGGCGTGACACCGGTCGATATAGATCCAGCTTGTGATATATCTGGTAAAACAGTGACCAATTTCGAGATATTAACGCTTTTTTTCTTCGAAATATTGTTATTAGCAGCTTTAAACTAACCGTCTTGGACGCTATAAAATTCGTCTTCACCATCAGAACTAATCACCGAATCAGGGTCGTGCCAACACTCGTTATTACCTGCTCAAATTCATACAAAGAATTGCAAAGCTTTTATCACCTCAAAAACAAGCTCCAATACTATGATCAAGCTGCATTTACCTTTGTATTATAGTAAATCAATCTATACAAACCTCATCAATCAAAAATAACGAAAGCAACAAGAACAGCGCTGCATAAATCCACCCTAACAGCACATATAAATCGATAAACAGAAAAGGAAAATCAACCAAAATAAAATTGAAAGCTTTGAGCTGATCCAAGAAGAATTCCAAACAAAAATCACACGACCCGCAATTCAAACAAAATAATAGAAAAAAAAAACAAAAACAAAAACCTTGAAAAGCGGGATTATTGTAAGAAATCTCCGATGGTTCGGCCCTCTTTTTATTCGAAGATCGATGGGCGCTCGTTACTCGCCTGGCTCTCCTCTTCCTCCGCCGTTTCTGCAAGTTTAATTTGCCCTTCACACCAACGCATCCTTGCGGCTTCGATCCACAAACACCCATCTTTCTTTTTTTTTTTAGATTCTATAAATCAGATCTTCTTCTCAAGGGAGACGAGTAGAAGCTGAAAATTGGGGGAATCAGTCAATCAATCAATCAATTCAGTCGTCTCCTCGATCCATCTAAAACATGGGTAGTTGTACGTAAGTAGTAATGCCACACCAGCATTCAATATCAAACCGAACAAGAAAGGTGCGAGAGCTTAACTTCATTGAATAGAAATAAAGATAAAAAGAAATTGAAGTATTTATTTACAAAAGATTAGGCCTCGGTCAATGAAATGTGGGATTTGTTGACCTGCAATGATATAATGGCGTAACGCTTTTTCCACCCAGATTAATATTTTACTTTATTATATTCTCCTCGCACTAAAGTCTAAAACAGTATATGATAGCATAGCATCACCGCGTTATACACGCCGACTAATAAATTTAAATATAAGCTAATCGAGATAATATCCCCACTTAAATCTTGTTTCAGATTTGCCTGCTTACGGAATTTATGATTTGCGTATAAGCTTCACTTATTGTTAAATTTGAAATTAAAATCGTAGGGTAATTCTATTGGCACCCACCTTTTTTCTATTTGCACCCCCTAATTAATTGTAGAGTAAACATTAATTATATACAATTACATACCCCATATAAAAGGCAAAAATGAGTTTAATGTTAATAATTTAAGTAACATTAAATTAATACTTGTCGATTAAAAAAGGCAATTTCTCCGTCTGGCGGGCATGGTAAATGAAGGTCCGCCCCGCCCTACTGGCAGGTAGGGGGCTTGGTGGGCCCGACCCGTCCAAAACATTAAGACGAAAAAATTATAAGAAAAATAACATTAAAATAAACTAATGAAGTTGAATTACTCCTAATCAAATTTAAATTCTTTAATTAAAACTTATTTTGTTATTAAATTTGATTAAATTAAAAATTTGATCTCAAAACTATATAATTCATTTAGACATTAATTTTCTAAAAAACAGTTATGATATTTGGCGGGCCTGAGAAATGGCAGTCCGTCCCACCCTACTGGTGGGCCCGGCCCGTCCTAGAAAATAAAAATAAATTATATAAAAAATAAAAAATATTAAAATAAACTAATGAAGTTGAATTACTCCTAATCAAATTTAAATTCTTTAATAAAAATCTAGTTATGCTATTAAATTTGATTAATTAAAAAAATTGGATCTCAAAGAATATAAAAACCTATATAATTCATTTATATATTAATTTTTTTAACAAAAATATTTTTTTATATTTGACGGGCCTGCCTGGCGGTTCGCGCGGACTTACCCGCATAGGCCCGCCCTTTGGGGGGCCTGAGAAATGGCAGCCCGCCCCGATACTTTGGCGGGCCCGCGGCTTGCGGGCCCCTTTGACAGTACCGGGTGGGACGGGCCGGCCCACGGGCCACAGACATTTTTGCTAGTTCTAAATATGTCATTGATTAAAATGACTTAATTAATAATTTTTGAATAGTCCATGTAATTAATATTATTGATTTAATGGAAATAAGTTAATAAAATATTTTTTGTTGAATATGTGATTATTTAAAATTATTATTACAAAAGTCAAGTGTTTGGGGGTGTAAAGAATGGTATGGAGGGTGTAGGGGGTGTGAATAGTAGGACCTAAATCGTATTCTCCCTGATGTCACTTTACCACTTTATTTTTCTTTTTTGATGAAAGTCCTTTTACTGTTTATAAAACAATATCTTGGATAATTCCAATTTTAACCCTAATAATAAAGAATAATAATAGGCTTTTTAAATTATTTAGAGTGTTTTTATTTAATTATTAATAAAATAGAATTATTTTAGCAAATATTATCAAAATAGTGCAAAACGCGTCTATTGGACGCGCCGTTGCATTCATTGGACGTGGCAAAGCATCCAATGGACGCGACACCCAGCCCAGCCCATTAAATGCACATTTTGTTAATATTTTAATTTCTTTTGCCAAAGTGGAATTTTAGTTGGGGGCGCGTGGGTGCTTTTGTAGGCTTGAAGTTTAATTAGCTTGATTTAGACGGTGGGCCCATCTCTAAGCCTTTGTTACACAGTGGTTTTGACATTTATAGCAATCGTTTTGGCATTATTTATAATGATAAATTCTGATTTCATCAGCCTAGTGAAGAATTAAGCCCGGCCTACGACAGCGCGGTGCGTCAGCTGAGGAGACCGCAGGCGAGGACCAACTTCAAGCGGCCGGACGACGACGGCCGTGAGCTCGAGCCACTGGCATTGGACAAGCTCGAGCCCTTCTGCTTCGACGCAATGTGCAGGGCCGAGGGATCTGAGTTCGAGGGGCTCGTCGGCGCGTTCGGTGAGGAATTGAGGTTTCTTATGACGAAAAATCCGGCAACCATAGCAGAGAGGAAGATCAGAATAATTCTCAAAGGACACATTTTTTTTTTATCTCTTTAGGGTCTTCTTTTCAGATTTTCATCGTAATTTTACTTTCCTCTCTGCATATTGAGGATTTATGGAGAAGAAACGAACTTGTTTTCTATGGTGTTTTGGGTGGTGGTGGTGGGGTAACCCTTTCTCCATCTTTCTCCATCTCCTATTGACTTTTTAGCTCAATAAATTTCATTTCCCATCAAACTTTAATCATTTATTTTCATTTCCATCAAAATTTTATTATACGGAGTGCTCCAACATTAATTAAATTCAATTTAAAGCAAATTGTAACAAATGCATATGGGCCCCACCGTGTAAATCAACCTAATTAAACTTCAAGCCTACAAAAGCACACATGCGCTCCCAACTAAAATTCCACTTTGGCAAAAGAAATTAAAAGATTAACAAAATGTGCATTTAATGGGCTGGACTGGGCGTCGCGTCCATTGGATGCGTTGCTGCGTCCAATGGATGCAACGACGCGTCCAATAGACTAATTTGCACTACATTGGTAATATTTGCTAAAATAATCCTATTTTATTAATAATTAAATAAAAACACTCTAAATAATTTAAAAAGCCAAAATAATTAGAGTAAATGAGAAAATAATTAATTAAGTGTACAAAGATATTTCTTTTTATTTCTTGATATGCGTACAATTATTATCTTAAACGATTTCGTTTTTTTTTCTAGTTCAGATTTCAGAGTGTATACTGTATGTAGGGGTGTTCATCGGTCGGTTCGGTTTTTTCAAATTTCGCTTCGATTTTTTGGTTTTCGGTTTTACGTATGCTTAATCCGATATCCGAACCGTTTTAATTTGGTTCACCTGGCCGTGACGGTCTTCAATTTTCGCCTCTGGTGATTGTCACGGCCAGATGCATCACGCGTCACGGCCTTGACACATGGCAGTAAAGAAGGTTTTCGCGCCGTTTTGCCTCGTTTTCGCTCCTTTTCGCCCGAAACTCGTCCTAAGCTCCTTCAATAACAAAATAAGTGTGAATAAATCGAATAAATGCATAAATTGACTGCTAAAGCTCTATTATACCCCAAACAAATACTACGATAAATAATGCATTTATCATGCTCCTACAACTAGAAAAACGTTAGGTAACGGGTTGTCATATGTTCCTACAATACTAGCGCAGTTTGCCTTTTATTTAATTTTTTATTATATATATTTTTTTTATTTTTACGGCTTTTATGTCTTTGCTCCATTTGGTACTCCTTTTGAGTTATTTCTCTTTGTAGAAATGGCTGCCCGTGGAGCAATGTTCAAGGCACTGGACAAGTTGAAATCCAACTCAAAATCGACTACCAAAGAGTCGAACAATGTCGACTCTAATCTCTCCAAGAAGAAAGATGACGCTGGTGGTTCCGGTCAAGGCCGCTCGAAGGGAGCAGAGAAGGACTCATGTGTTGCTCCTTGCGATGGTTCTCAACCAAACAAGAGGAGCGGCAGTAAGTCGAGTAAGGCAAGGCCTTCGAAGAGGAAGAAGGTTGAGAATGCACTTGTTGAGGTGTCTTCGCCCGGTGACCCCGCTGCATCCATCAGCGCGGCTCTTGAGCTTCATTTCTCCGTCGAGCAACTTGTTCGCGAATGGAAGCCCGATGCTCCAGTTGTTGATCCCTCGATAGACTCTCTTCGGAGCTGTTCACTTGGTGGTACTCCATGGGGACTTCATAATTCTCACATTTACTTGGTAGACCAGACCGCAATGCTCGACTCTGACTTTACTGATACCCTAGCGAGGGGTGCCCATATACTGACAAGGGTATGTATGTGCTTTTGTAGTAATGACTTCCGTAAACTGTGTTCCCTTCGTAACAAACGCTCCCTCGCTCCCAAGGTGACGACGAGCTGCTAAGTCGCGCTCCCTGCATAGCAAACGCTCCCTCACCCCAAAGTTGGCGATGAGACTTAAGCAGCACTCCCACGCTCCAAAAGGTAGCGTTGAGCTGTTAAGTCGCGCTCCTTGAATAGCGAACGCTCCCTCACCCCAAAGTTGGCGATGAGACTTCAAGTGAGCACTCCCACGCTCCCAAGGTAACGTTGAGCTGTTAAGTCGCGCTCCCTGCGTAGCGAACGCTACCTCACCCCAAAGTTGGCGATGAGACATAAAGTGAGCACTCCCACGCTCCCAAGGTAACGTTGAGCTGTTAAGTCGCGCTCCCTGCGTAGCGAACGCTCCCTCACCCCAAAGTTGGCGATGAGACTTCAGTGAGCACTCCCACGGTCCCAAGGTAGCGTTGAGTTGTTAAACTCCGAGCTAATTGAATTCCGAAGTTAGTTTACGAAATCAGAACGCACTTGCTTTAGCATAACTATCACTTCCAAGTTTTTTTTAGTTACGATAATAATATTCGATCGCTCATCACATTAGGTTTTATGCGTACCCCGTGCTTGTGAGTCGTTTGTAACACGTTTCACGCGTAACATTCATATTTCATGAGTGCTCTCCTTAGATTGATTTATCTTGAGTTTGAGTTGCGCACCTTTATAAGGAGAAAACTAATATTATCACACCCTATTGTGGACTTGGTGTTCTACCTCTCTAAGGAGGACTTAGCATTTTCACCTTTCGTAAAGGACTCGGCTGTTCACCTCTCTACGGAGGACTTAGCCTTTTCACCTCTTGTAGAGGACTCGACTGTTCACCTCTCTACGGAGGACTTAGCCTTTTCACCTTTCGTAAAGGACTCGACTGTTCACCTCTCTACGGAGGACTTAGCCTTTTCACCTCTCGTAGAGGACTTGGCTATTCACTTCTCTAAGGAGGACTAAGCCTTTTCACTCTTGCAGAGAGGACTTGGCCGTTCACCTCTCTAAGGAGGACTTAGCCCTTTTATTACCTTATTATTATTTCTTCAAGCTGTACACCTCCCTAAGGAGTGCCTATCCATACGTTCCTAAATGTTAGACTAAACGTAAATTCGAGCAGAATAGAACACCAACCAACCGTACAAATGGCATTTACTTTGCTCCCTTACAATGGAAACCCACTTGAGAAAAGCAAAGAAAAACAAAGACCAATACAAAAGGTGCTACAGTATACTGCCAGCAAAACAACGAAACATTTGCTACGCAGATAACAGCCATGTACACAAAAAAGGCCTATTAGACCCAGGAAGGGCATGTATGGGAAGCTCCCAGAATTAAATACAAAATCTTCGCAAGGTCATGGTAGGCCATGGTCGCGGGAGCGAGTTCATATCGAGCGTCTCCAACCTATGCTAAAAAAAAAGCAAAGATCAATACAAAAGGTGTGCAGATTGCTTTCCGCATAGAAAACAACAAAAGATTTGCTACGCACTGAAGGAGGCTGGTATGTACACAAAAGGTCTATTACTCCCGGGAAGGCAAAATGCATAGGAATTTCCCGAGATTGAAGTGCAAAATTATCGTAAGTTCATGGTAGGCCATGGTCGAGGCGAGTTCCTATCGAGCACATCCAACCTATATGCTCAAAGAAAAACTGAGATCAATACAAAGGTGTGCAAATTGCGTTCTGCATGAAAAATAACAAAAGACTTGCTACGCAGTGAAGTAGATGAATATGTACAAAAAAGTCTATTTCGTCTGGGCAGAATGGGCGCACGGGAAGCTCCCGAGGCTAAGCGTCAAACTTCCGTAAGTTCTGGATAGGCCATGGTCATTGGAGTGGGTTCCCGTCAAGCGTCTCCAACTTATATGCTGATTTTAAAACCCCCACCACGCGGAACGGACCTTCCCAGTTTGGATCCAACTTACCCACATGCTCTGACACCCCTACTTTCTTAAGAACGAGATCACCCACCTGAAACGATCTACCTTTTACTCGCTTAATGAAAGCCTTTCCATCCTGCCCTTGCAATGTAGGAGGCGAGCAAGCGCTCCCTCTCTTTTTTCTTCTATGAAATCCAAATCCATTGCCCACCCTTGATCGTTCTCTGCTTCATGATAGTGAGAAACTCGTTGTGTCATCATTCCAATTTCGGCAGGGATAACAGCTTCAGAACCATAGGCAAGACAAAATGGGGTTTCTCCGGTCGACGAACGGGGTGTAGTGCGATATGCCCACAGCACGCCTAGGAGCTCGTCGACTCAGTTAGCTTTAGATCCTGCCAGTAGGGCTGGGGAAAAATATCGAAATACCGAAATACCGTCCTTATCGTATCGAATCGTATCGAAAATATCGAAAATTTTGGTATACCGAAGTTTTTGGTAAGGTATGATACCGTACCGAAAATTTCCGGTACGGTAATGGTATGAAAGTTTTTAAAATTAGGTATACCGATTATACCGAATACCGAAATTCTAAAATTTTAATATATTATATATATAAATATACAACCTATATATATTATATTATTTCAAAAATATAAAATGTAAAATTAAGGATCTTCATAAACGTATTTAGCCCATAAATTATTAACTTAACACAACTTTCTAATATTAGGCCCATCATATTTTACTTATGTAACTCAAGTAACGTTTACTTTTTGCCTTTTTAATATTTTTTTCATGATTTTTGAAGCGTGAAGATGCAATGCAATTACTTTTTGTTAATCTTCACTAATTTTTTAAATATAGATGCTTCGTTCTAATTAATCTGTATATAAAGTTGTATTTTGTGGTTATGTAAAGTTTTTTGTCTTACTAAGGAGACTAGCTAAAATATGTAAATTATTTAAGGATAAAAAATCTTTTTATTTTGAAAAATTTGGTATTAATAGTCTATCTTATTGGGGCCTAAGGAGTTTGAATTGATTAAAAATCCCAAAACAACGAATTAACGAGTCACGAGACATGCATGGTAAAAAACCCTCCGTATGAATGGTATAGAAGGTATGATACCGATACAATACCGAAATTTCGGTATGATACCGTATCGAAATTTAAGGTATACCGAAATTTTGGTATGGTATTGGTATGATTTCTTTGGATACCGAAATTTCAGTACGGTATACGGTATCACAGTTTTGGTACGGTATACCGTACGAACCACCCCTACCTGCCAGCCTCGTTTTCATGTGTTGCAATATAGTTCGATTCGTAACCTCAGTCTGCCCATTCGATTGCGTGTGTCCGACGCTTGTGAAATTCTGTTTAATGCGAAACTCCTTACACCAATTCGTTATTTGTCTTCCCTGAAATTGGGTTCCGTTATCTGATATCAGTATCCGGGGGATCCCGAAGTGACAACCAATGTTCTTCCATAAATACTTCATCACCTCTGACTCAGCTATTCTTCCAACTGGTTCTGCCTCTACCCATTTGCTGAAATATTCAACTGCAACAATCACAAATTTTTTCTGGCCCTTTGACGGGGGAAATGGACCTAATATGTCGACTCCCCATTTGTCGAACGGGCAACAGACAGGAATGGGGGTCATCCAGGCTCCAGGCTCATGGATAAGATTAGCGAATCGTTGACAGCTTTCGCATTTCTTTGCAAACTCCATCACGTCACTCGTCATGGTTGGCCAGAAATACCCTTGACGAATAATCTTTTGTGTGAGCGATCGTCCTCCAGTGTGATTCCCGCAGCTCCCCTCGTGGATCTTTCGCATCACATATTTGGCTTGATTCGGGGATAGGCATAAAAGAAGAGGTCCTGCAAAAGATTTCTTATATAATTCACCATCCACCAGGAGGAATCTCAAGAACTGTCGATACATCCTTCTCGCCTCCTTTGGGTCCTGCGGCAAGCGTCCGTTTTTCAGGTATTCGAATATGGAATCCTTCCAGCAGGGTTCTGCAATCACACTTTATCCCTTGTCTGACCCGACGATGCTTGGGTCGGTTGCGATGAGCACCGTTATTTGTCTGTTTGCAATTCCATCGGTTGTAGCCGCGAACTTTGATAATGAATCTGCACGACCATTTTCAGATCTGGGGACCTGCGACAATGTGAATTTATCAAACTTGGACTTGAGACTCCTAACCAGTTCCAAGTATCGTCCCATAGTTGCTCACTTTGCTTCGTACGCTCCTTCAACTTGTTTAGCCACAAGTTGAGAGTCGGTGAACACCGATAATTTCTTTATGCCTAGCTTATGTGCAAATTTCATCCCTGCGATCAATGCTTCGTACTCGGTCTCATTATTAGTGACTCCAAAATCGAATTTGAGAGCGTATTCGAAACTTTCATTGTTTGGTCCCTCCAACCATATGCCTGCCCTACCCCTCTTTGACTGAGCAGAACCGTCCACATGCAACGTCCATCCCTCTTTTTCTTATACAATATTCACATCGTTGTTGCTGTTCATCTCCACCACGAAATCTGCTAGGACTTGGGCTTTTATCGCATTTCTGGGCCGATACTCGACAGAAAATTCACTGAGTTCGATTGCCCACTTCACCAACCTCCCAGATGCTTCAGGTCTTGCAAGTATCTGCTTGAGAGAGTGGTTAGTCAGCACAATAATTTCATGGGATAAGAAATACGGCCGAAGTTTCCTAGATGAGGTTACTAGTGCAAATGCAAGCTTCTCAATTTCTGGGTAATTCTTCTCTGCCCATGGAGCATCTTGCTAATGTAATATATCGGGTGGTGATGCGCTCCGACTTCCCTAACCAAAAAGGCACTTATTGCATTGCTTGACACGGCCAAGTAAATAGCGATTCACCATTCACAGGGGTAACGAGGAGCGGTAGTCAAGTAGCGCTTCGATTCGGTGAACGACTCTTCGCACTCTTCATCCCACTCGAAATTTCCACCCTTTCTTAAAGCCTTAAAGAATGGGAGACTTCTGTCTGTGGACCTAACAATGAAGCGACCTAGGGCTGCCAAACGTCCTGTCAACTGTTGCATCTCTTTCTTAGACGTGGGGTAGCGCATTTGTAATATCGCGTCTATCTTCTCGGGATAACCTCGATCCCTCTTTCTGTGATCAAATAGCCAAAAATTTTCCCCCGCGCACACCAAACGTACACTTCGCCGGGTTTAACTTCATACCACATCGTCTCATAGCGCGAAAAGTTTCCTCTAGATGAATTATATGCTCCTCGTGCGTCTTGCTTTTCATCAAGATATCGTCCACATATACTTCCACGCTCTTCCCGATTTGGTTCTTAAACATTGTGTTGACGAGCCTCTGATAAGTCGCTCCCGCATTTTTCAAGCTGAACGGCATCACATTATAACAGTACAAGCCCTTCTCCGTAATGAACAACGTTTTCTCGCGATCTTCCTCTGCCATCATTATCTGGTTATATCCCTGATATGCGTCCAACATACTGAAAATAGAACAGCCTGCCATCGAGTCAACGAGGAGATTGATTCGTGGAAGCGGAGATGAGTCCTTCCGACATGCCTTGTTCAAGTTTTTAAAGTCGACACACATCCTCCATCCTCCATTCGACTTAGGAACCACAACTACGTTTGACAACCAATCTGGATACTGAACTTCTTGGATATAATCAGCCTCCAAGAGTTTTTTCACCTCTCCATCGATTACATTATTCCGTTCTCTACGAAAGCTCCTTTTCTTTTGCTTAATCTGTTGCGCTCCCGGCTTCACATTTAGGCGATGCACCACCATATTCGGGTCTACGCCATGGAAATCCGACGGCGACCATGCGAAAGCGTCGCAGTTTCCGCGTAAAAAATTTATCCTCATGCACTCAGCGTTCTTTTCAAGGTCTACTCCCATGCGCGTGACTTTCTCCTGGGTACCAGGGAGCAGCTCCACCTCCTTAAATGAAGTTGGTTCGATTCGTACGCCCTCGCCATCTTCAAACCTCCCTTTTTTTCACACTGCTTTCTGACCCATCGACTCTCCTGCTATTCATTCTCTTTTCGTTTTCTAAGCTCTGGTTTGACTTCTCTAATGGTCCCTCTGTCTTGCAACTTTTCTTACTTAAGCTCACCGCCGCGACATAGCAACTTCTGGCTAACGACTGATTACAACAAGCTACCGCTATTCCATTTTCAGTGAGGAAATTTGACCTTCAGGCACTTAGATGAAGTGACTGCATCGAATCTATTCAACCCCGTCCTTCCCAGTATCGCGTTGAACGCGCTCAGCCCGTCTACTACCATATACTCTAGAATCTCCATTCGATTGTTCGTTTGATCACCCATGCTGGTAGGCAGCTTGATGGATCCCAACGGGGTAACAGACTGTCCTCCGAACCCTGATAAACATGTGTCAACCAGTCCCAGGTTGGTGAAACCAATACTCATTTGCCCAAGAACATTTGCGAAGAGGATGTTTACCGAAGCCCCATTATCAACCAATACCCTGCCAACGTCGTAATTCGCAATAGTCATCAGAATGACAATGGGGTCATCATGCGGGAGCTTGATACCCTCCAAGTCACTCTCGTCAAAGACAATCTGGGTTCCTGTGTACTGGCTCTTCTCGATCCCCATCACCTGCTTTGTTCGAAATTTGAATACCTCTCATGTGATGATCTTCTGGCATAACGCCTCCTTGCATTATTCGAATCTCCTCCCGTTGGGCCCCCTACAATTATATTAATGCTCATCGACCCTGGGTTTCCAACCTATGCATGCTTCATTACTGGAGGCCTTTCCTTAGGCTCATTCGCTTGACCTCCGTGTGATCCCCGCGGGGGGGGGGGGGGGGGGTGGTGGGGGTGGTTAGCCCAAGCTCTTGAGTTTGCTCCATTGTCTCCGTTCGTTCCTCATTCTCCTGCTGTCCTCCCCCCAGTGTTGGGCTTGTTTGTCTTTAGGCTCCTGAGGGGGCGATTCCTTTGTTCATCTTCCTTGGCTCGATTAGCCTCCTCAATTCTTATAAACTTCTCTTCCCGCCTCTTCATTTCATCTACCGTTTTTGGACGGTCCCCACCAAATCATCTAGAAATTTCCCCATCCTCAAACTTTGCAGCATACACTCAGTGGCCGTATCAACGCCCACATCGAGAACTTCCATCAACGCGTTGTTGAACCTTGACATGAAATCCCTCAAGGTTTCATTCTCCCCCTGTCTTAGAGCAAACAAATGAGTCAACGTTCTTCTAGACCTGGCTTTACTGGCGAAGTGATACTTGAACTTTAGTGTTAGGTCTTCAAAAGACTTAATACTCCCCTGGGGTAGGGATGAAAACCATTCTGTCACCTTCCCAATTATTGTCGCCTTGAACACTTTACACTTCAAAGCGTCCAAGTAACCGTATATGTCGACCACCCCATCGAAGTCCTCTAGGTGGTCATGTGGATCCTTGGTCCCATCATAACGTGAAAGCTCCGGAATCTTGAAATCTGTTGGCATCGTTTCTTTTGCTATCTCCCCACAGAATGCGTTATTTAAATTAACGATAGGTGCCCTTATTGGTGATCCGGCTTTGTATATGCTATAATCCTCCATCTCAACTTGGTAGGTAGAATCTGTTGTGTCTCCTGTTTCGTGTATCCCCACGTGGGATCTACGGGGTGGCGGATCGTGACGCTGCTCCCTCCCTGCATGAGCCCTATAACTTAAACGAGGCAGATGTGCTTGGGCTGATGGATCTTGTGGTGCTTCTCCATTCGGTAATATGTCTGGGAATAGTGTTAGGGGTTCGACTCTCGTAGCCTCCTGTCGCGACCTTAGCGCACGTGTAGGTTGTTCTGTGGTTTCTACTAGCAACCTCCGCGCTTCTTCGTTCACCAACCGGTTAAATTCCTCGGGAGTGTAAGTTCTCCCAGTCCCAGGTACGTTCGATGTCGGCGGCGGCCCGTTTTGTAGAGGAGCTACTTCATCCTGGGCGCCAAACATTTGCTTTACTTGTCGTTGCATGACGTGGTTCCCAAAGGTATTTGCGTCTGAACAAGTGTGTTCCCCTTGTTTCCCTCTCCCTGAAATACAAGCCGGCGTTCCCACAGACGGCACCAAGCTGATCCGGTGCGGTTCGGTAGCCTGGTCTTCCGGTCCACCCGAATCAACCAGATGGTCCCTGTTGTAGGTTGATCGACATGTGGTGTGTGAATGAAAAATGCGACAAGTGATGATATAAAATGAATACCTAATTACTATCACCGACGTGCGATAGGCAGTGGACCTATCGTTTGTAGTGCAGGTGAGTAAACGAGTATCGAACACAAGGAATAAATCAACTAGTAGTGACCTATCGACTCGATATTTAGCCTAAATAAAATACGCAGATGATGTTACGAACTATCCTAACAGATTACTCCTAAATCAACTAGAGATTCAAAGAACACACTTAAAACTGATAAGAAGCTTCAGATAATAAAGATGTGCTCGGGATTCGAATCCCGCTAGGTGTGATCGCCTAAGACAATGAAATATCGTGCCTACGTGATTATTGACTAAATCGCAGTAATTTTCCTACCCACTCGCGAATTTGCTGTCGCCCTAAACGCTCGTGGGGATCTAAAGTTCAGTAATTACTAATAGCGAGGATCGAGTATTTGCTTTCGCCCTATACTCAATTCCTATCTTCTACGAACGGCCTAATCGTTATTTAGCTGTTTCCCTAAACGATTTTCCATACATTCACTTTAACACATAGACATATTAAAGCGAAGAAACAAATTCATAGAACAATAAATAGTCAGAATACGCAAGTCACAATAAACATAGGTCTTAACTACGAAATAACCTAGCGTTCATCTAATCCCAAACACATAAGAAATTTAGCTACGCATAATGGAAGGAAAAACAACGAAGGAAATAAGAATTAAAGGCGAAGAACTCATAATCTTGATGTACGGATGATCTGCAATGGTAGCGCGGGAGGATCTTCGTTATTCGTTCAATTCTGCGTGGGATTCCGTCTTTTGCACTCCGGGACGTGTTTCCTTGTTCTTTTGTGCTCTTTTTCATCTCTTAAGTGATTAGGGTTGATATCTGGTAAGTGTTCCCCTCTTTTTGGGTCGAATTTGGGTTTTTTTAATGATTTTCGCTACTGTCACGCCTGGGAAATGGCCCGTCACGGCCGTGACGCTGTCGGGGCACAAAATGGAGCTCACTGCCGTGCGTCACGGCCTCGTGCAGAAGTGTCACGGCCGTGACACTTTTCCAGCCTTGCGACAGTTTCGTATTTCTCTCAGATGGAGGGGTAAACAATGTCCGATTGAGCTGCAATTTTAACCATAGATAGAAGACTCGCCAATATTGATTCTGACCAAGGGATTCTCAATCTGAGATCTGGATTGAGAGATATGAATTTTATAATGTTGCTGCTGCTATGGGTCACGACCTGGTGCAATAAGTGTCACGGCCGTGACTTCCGGCAGTATAGTCTTCTGTCTCCTATCACGGCCTGATGCATTGGGTGTCACGGCCATGACACATGACTGTTTCCGTCGTTTTTGCTCCGTTTTGCCTCGTTTTCGCTCCTTTTCGCCCGAAAGTCATCCTAAGCTCCTTCAATATCAAAAAATGTGTAAATATGGCGAATAAACGCATAAAATGCTGCTAGAGCTCTTTTATAACCCAATTAGATACTACGATAAACGTATTGAAATACGTTTATCATAGGTCACGGGAGAAACGTGTGACGTCCTAGAGAGACAATGGGCACTGGATTTCAGGAGCGAGTTTGTAGGGAGGGACTCATCTAGTGTACCCAAAAACCCCTTAAATGCATGTCCCACTTGGGGTATTTATAGACAGATCTTGGGCCAGTAAGTGGGCCATTGGGCTTTATTATTGAGGATCAGTGTCTCGGGCTTACATTGGGCCTAAAAAGTTGGCCAAAGTGCTTCATGATCCATCAGCTACAATGATTTCCTTGAAATATTTTAACAAAGTTGTTCCTCGCAGAAGTCACCTCAGCGAAGTGGTCCAACGCTTTAACGATGAACTATTTCACTTTCTTGATCCTTCAAAGAATGGTGAGATATTTTTGCGTTAGTATATTTAAATTTAGTCCACATCAGTCGAAAATTGGGGACCATTTTCCAATATTGATGGGCGGGCTGACCCGCCCAATTTAGCGGAATTTGACCCGCCTATAAATGGACTATGGTTCAGCCCATTTTCCACGGCTGGCAGGCTAACCCATCCCATCTGCAATAATTTTAGAGTACAGACTACAACTTAAAAGCATAGTGCATAATTTTCTAAAGAAATAATATAAATTGATAAAGTACAATTAGTAGAATGCTGATATATTGTACTTATTATTATCATTATTATATTTGGGTAATACTTATATTTTTATAAGCACTTTATTGTTGGAGACATTATTAATGTCCCAATGGATTAATATATGGTTAATCACGATACAACCACTTGTAGCAGGTGTAGACAATTAAAATAAATAAACAAATAAATTGTCTATGATGTTTTATTGGGATTTAATAAATTAATTCCAAGAAGTAAAGTAAAGTCATTTAATTAAATTGCTATTTATTGAGATCTATAAATTAATCTCAAGTTAATAAATAGTTTATTTAATTAATAAATTAATATCATATATGATATTATATATTCCTTTTATACAAAATCCTATACCCGGTAAATATGTGTAGGGATTTGTTAAATAAGTAAAGGAATCAAATCAAATATGTCGAGTATGGAATAAATCAAATCAAATCAAAATCAAATCATATATGGATAAAATCCGCACAAATATGGAAGAAATCACCCCAAAAAGATTATATTTTCCGTAATTGAGAATTCTCTACGCCTATAAATACAGGGCTTTAGAATTCAGAAAGGACAAGTCAGAAATACTCAAGAAAAACACGAGCTTCGAGAGACGATATAAGACTTCTAAAGCTTTCGATTTCTCTGCAAAGTTCATCGTGTTTTAGTGAAAGATTGAAGACGTTCGACGACGAAGATCTTGAAGACGTTCGAGGACGAAGATCGAAGGCGCTCGAAGATTGAAGGCGTTCGAGGACGACGATCGACGAAGCTAGAAGATTGAAGACGTTCGACGACGAAGATCTTGAAGACGTTCGAGGACGAAGATCGAAGACTAAAGACGTTCGAGGACGAAGATCTTAAAGACGTTCGAGGACGAAGATCGAAGACGCTTGAAGATTGAAGACGTTCGAGGACGAAGATCTTGAAGAAGTTTGAGGACGAAGACCGAAGACGCTCAAGATTGAAGACGTTCAAGGACGAAGATCAAGCCTTGAAGGTTTGAAGATTCGAAGATTCAAAGATTCGAAGACGAAAATCAAGGACGCGCTTCAAGAGTCGAAGCCCAAGATCAAGTTCAAGACTAAAGCCCAAGTTCAAGACTCAAAGCCCAAGTTCAAGACCGAAGCCCAAGGTCAAGTTCGAGACTAAACCCCAAGTTCAAAACTCGAAGCCCAAGTTCAAGACTGAAGCCCAAGTTCAAGACTGAAGCTCAAGTTCAAGACTAAAGCCCAAGTCAAAACTCGAAGCCCGAGTTCAAGACTGAAGCCCAATTCAAGAGTAAAGCCCAAGTTCAAGACTCGAAGCCCAAGTTCAAGACTGAAAGCCCAAACTCAAGAATTGAAGCCCAAGACCAGGCTCACAACTCGAAGATCAAATCCAGACTCGAAGACGAAAACTGAAGACTAAAGCCCACGAAGAAGCTTCAAACAAAGACCCAAATCAAGGAATTTCAATACTCAAGAATTTTCCAAAGTACTTGAAGAATCAGGGAAATAAGTAGAGATTGAATCCACTAAATTTCATCAAATTTTATTTGTACTATTTTCAGAATTATTTGATATTCAAATAAAGAAAACGCTACAAATTTTTGGCACGCCCAGTGGGACCTCTCTACCTCTCATCTCTTCAAGAATTAGAACGCATCAATGACAAACTCATCGAACTTTAGCGTTTCAAGTTGTCAGTCAAAGCACTGGTGTTAAGACCCGAAGCATGTCAAAAGTGATTCCAGAGTCCAAAGAGACGGATCACCACGTCATTTTTGGCAAAGATAATGTCATTCTCGGCATAGTGGTAGAAGAACAAAATGCCGAAAATGAGTGCTCGTCGGTACCTTCGCTCCACTCAACCTCAAGAAATTCTTCTAAGCGAGATGAAGTCATGGTGACAAATGCTACGACTATGGAAGAGCAAATTGCAAGTTTAATGAGAGCAATCGAAGGGCTTATGAAACACGTGCGAGAACAAGATGCCCAGATTGCAAAGTTGACTAGCAAGAGCAACAACGTTGATAATAGCCGCGCATATGAGAAGCAGGAGGAATCTTCCGACGAAACCGAAAAAGAAGAGCAAAGGGAACTCAAGAAGCCTTCGGGGAGTTTCCAAGTTTCTAATGACGGGATGATTCCCGTTAGCCAACTGAAGGAGTTCATCATTCGGACAATGAAAGACGGAGGGTCCAAATCCTCATTGACGTATTCTAAACCGTATACTGTTAGAATCGATAACTTGAAGATGCTAAGTGGTTACCAACCTCCAAAGTTTCAGCAGTTTGACGGCAAAGGAAATCCAAAGCAACATGTGGCTCACTTCATCGAGACATGCAATGATGCAGGAACATATGGAGACCGTCTCGTCTAACAATTTGTTCGTTCGCTGAAGGGCAATGCTTTCGATTGGTACATTGATTTGGAAGCCGGTTCGATCGATAGTTGGGATCAAATGGAACATGAATTCTTCAACTGTTTCTACAGTACTCGTCGCACGGTTAGCATGATAGAACTCACCAGTGCTCACCAATTGAAAGATGAACCCGTAATTGACTATATTAATCGCTGGAGGAATTTGTGTCTTAATTGCAAGGACCGCTTATCTGAAGCCTCGGGAATCGAAATGTGCATTCAGGGTATGACATGGGGGTTATGGTATATCCTTCAAGGAATACGCCCTGGAACATTTGAAGAATTGGCTACCCGCGCCCATGATATGGAATTCAGCCTAGCCACAAGTGGGGCAAATGGACCACCTGTCCAAGAGGCTCGAAAATTCCAAGATAAAGCTGATGCCAAGAAAGGGGGTCGACCATTTGTAAAACCCCACAACAAAGAGTCTTTAGCGACAAACGTCACACCTCTCAAGCTCCGAGGCAGGGAAAAGGGCAAGAAAATTGAGGTAAGTGATGCGCCACTAGAGCATACAGAAAGGAAGTTGACGCTTAAAGAGCTTCAGGCAAAGAAGTATCTGTTTCTGGACTCCGAAGTATCAGAGATCTTCGATGAGCTTCTGTGCGCAGATCTCATTGACCTACCAGAGATGAAGCGGCCCGATGAAGCAGGACGAACTCACGATCCGAATTACTGTAAATACCATCGTTTGGTAGGTCATCCAATTCACAACTGTTTTGTTTTTGAGGATAAGGTCATGCAACTAGCCAGACAAGGAAAAATAACTCTTGATATAGAGTCGGCAGAGTCGAATTATATTTCAGTTATCGACGAGGACTTTGAAAGTTGGGAAGAAGACTGTGCTACTTGTTATATGACGCAAGAAACTGAAGTCCTTTACGATGACTGTCATGATGAGATTGATGAAAACAACACCACTGGCTCATGCATGTCTGCTATGACATTCACCGATGAGGATCTGCTCCTAGGTTCTAAGCCACATAATCGCCCCTTGTTCGTGTCTGGCTACATTCGCGAAAAGAAGATAAAACGCATGTTGATCGATGGAGGCTCTGCAGTGAATATTCTGCCTCTACGGGTGCTGAAGGAACTGGAAATTCCGATAGAAGAACTCTCTGGCAGTCGACTGATGATCCAAGGTTTCAACCAAGAAGGCTAAAGAGCCATTGGTATGGTCAGATTGGAACTAGTGATGGAAAATATGACATCAACAGCATTGCTCCACGTGATTGACGCCAGAACGTCTTACAACGTGCTGCTTGGTCGTCCATGGCTGCACGAGAATGGAATTGTGCCATCGACTTTACATCAATGTTTCAAGTACTGCGATAACGGCGCCATAAAGAAAGTTCTCGGCGATACAAACCCGTTTACCGAAGTCGAATCATACTTTGCCGATGCAAAATATTATCTCGAGCGTACAAAGGAAACAAGTGAGAATGTGACGCATGAGGAAAGTACAACACGCAGGAATAAAGGTGATGAGGGCACGCAAGACATTGCAGGGATGATATACTCAATGAAAGTCCTGACACTACCCTTAACTCAAATTGGCTCTAAGAAACCGCAAAGCTCGCCGGTCAAGGCTGAAGGATCTACACAGCAATCAGAAAATATGGGACGTCATATGTCGTCAAATATGCAGATGAGTGGAGTATTTGGGCCTAATGCTTATAAACTCCTCACAAAAGCAGGATATGATCCGAATGAAAAATCAATATTGGGTAAACTCCCAGACTCCCTAAACAGAAGTTCTCTTGAACTGAGAAATACTCAGAAAGGTCTCGGGTTTACCCCTCAGAAGCCTGTTCGCATAGTATTAAAGAGGGCTAGTATAAATTGTGTGTCGGAAACTGATGCATATTCCAGTAACGCATGGAAGTGGATGATGCCCAAGTCAGTCTTTGAAAGACTAGGGCACAAAAAGAGTCCGTTCGAAAGACTAGGGCACAAGAAGAGTCCGTTCAAAAAGCTAGGGCATAAGAAGAGTCCATTCGAAATGCTAGGGCACAAGAAAAGTCCGTTCGAAAGGCTAGGGCACAAGAAGAGTCCGCTCGAGAGACTAGGAATTAAAAGGGGTCTGTTCAAAAGACTAAGACTTGAGAACAATCTACGAACTTCCGTATTTGATAGACTTGAGCCGTGCGAAAACTTAAAGTTGCTGAAGAAGTAGAGCCATCGATGCGTCATTCAGCTCACAACTCAACTTAAAGTAAAAAGTCGTGCCCACATGATTCTACCACACTATGCATCGTGTAACGGCGATCGATATCACGAGAGCGGAGAAGATATGGAAAGCATAGGTTAATCTTGTCATATCACCATAAACAACGAAATCTCATCGAAGAAGATGCTGAGATAGCTCCTCTTGAGCTTGAAGAAGATATTAAGGCAACAGTAGACGAGTTGAAAGAAATCAACTTGGGCGATGAAAACGAAAATAGACCAATATATATAAGCGCGCTTCTAGATGCCGACGAAAAGAAGAACTACGTCGAGCTGCTGACAGAATTCAAAGACGTGTTCGCTTGGTCATATAAGGAAATGCCTGGACTGGACCCAAAAGTAGCAATCCATCACTTATCGGTAAAGAAAGGTTCACGCCCAGTTAAGCAAGCACAGAGGCGGTTTCGACCAGATTTAATTCCACTCATTGAGGCTGAGGTCAATAAGTTGATTGAAGTTGGATTCGTTCGAGAAGTCAAATACCCAACATGGATCTCAAGCATAGTGCCCGTTAAGAAGAAAAATGGACAAATACGATTCTGTGTCGATTTCAGATATTTGAATGAAGCGTGCCCAACGGATGATTTCTCGTTGCCAATACCTGAGCTTATGATAGATGCCACGACCGGCCACGAAGCATTATCTTTCATGGATGGATCTTCCGGCTATAACCAAATTCGCATGGCACCAAAAGATGAAGAGCTGACGGCCTCTCGCACACCAAAAGGGATCTATTGCTACAAGGTTATGCCTTTTGGATTAAAAAATGCGGGTTCCACATACCAGAGAGCAATGCAGAAGATCTTTGACGATATGCTTCACACGGATGTTGAATGTTATGTCGATGATTTAGTAGTGAAGTCTAAAAGACGTGAGGATCACCTAAGTAATTTGAAAAATGTGTTCAATCGCTTAAGAAGATATCAACTCAAAATGAATCCTCTCAAGTGCGCGTTTGGTGTTTCCTCGGGGAAGTTTCTCGGGTTCATAGTGTGTCAAAAGGGCATCGAAATTGAGCAGGCAAAGATAGATGCAATCTTGAAGATGTCAAAACCTCGTAACATCCACGAGCTCAAAATCTTGCAAGGGAAGTTGCCATACCTGAGGAGATTCATCTCGAATCTAGCCGGTCGATGTCAACCTTTTAGTCGCCTCATGAAAAAGGGTGTTACGTTCGAATGGGATGAAGCCTGCAACAATGCATTCGAAAGCATCAAATCCTATCTATCAAATCTGCCAGTGTTGGCCGCGCCTATACCAGAGAAACCACTCATCTTATATATAACTGCCCAAGAAAGCTCTGTTGGAGCCCTATTAGCACAAGAAAATGACAACGGAAACGAAAACGCATTGTACTACCTCAGTAGGATGATGACACCCCACGAGCTAAAGTATTCTCCAATCGAAAAATTATGTCTAGCGCTCATCTTCTCAATCCAGAAGCTCAAGCATTATTTTCAAGCTCATAGCATCCGCTTGGTGTCAAGGGCAAATCCGCTGAAATACGTGATGTCAAAACCGGTGCTTTCAGACAGGCTTGCGAGGTGGTATTTACAATTGCAACAATTCGAAATCACATATGTACCTCAAAAGGCTGTTAAGGGACAAGTCTTGGCAGATTTCCTCGCTGATCATCCTATCTGAGCAGAGTGAGAGTTATGCTACGAATTGCCCGACGAACACGTACTCTTGGTCGAAGTAGTTCCCCCGTGGAAGATGTATTTCGATGGAGCTTCACACGAAGAAGGGGCCGGAGCAGGAGTAGTATTCGTCACTCCCGATGGAGACGTGCTCCCTTATTCCTTCACTCTAACCCAGAATTGCTCGAACAATGTTGCCGAGTACCAGGCTTTAATTCTTAGATTAGAGATGACTGTGGAGATTAAACAGAGACAGCTCGCAATATATGGCGACTCCAAGTTGATTGTTATCCAGATAACTGGCTCATATGAAGTAAAGAAGCCTGAGCTCCTCCCATATCGCAACTACGCCAGAAGGATGATAGGATATCTCGGGGAAGACACATCGAGCATGTGCCGAGATCCAAAAACAAGCAAGCAGACGCATTAGCCAAACTCGCTTCGACTCTTTCAACGCCTCATGAGAAAACCCAAATACCCATTTGCCGAAACTGGGTCGTGCCACCCAATTTTGAGGATGATAGTGAAGACGATAGTACTGCTGAGGAAGAAAATCACACCATCGAAGTATTCGAAGTGGAGGAAGAAGACTGGAGGCGATTATTGGTCGATTACTTGGAACATGGGAAGCTGCCCGATGACCCACGTCAACGAATCGATATTCGACGACGAGCGCCTCGTTTCATCTTCTATAAAGGAACACTTTATCGTAGGTCTTTCGATGGTGTATTCTTGAGATGTTTAAGTGAAGAAGAAGCTGGTCAAGCCATGGAGAAAGCTCACTCGGGAATATGTGGTGCTCATCAGTCTGGACCAAAGTTGCACTTTCGCATAAAACGGATGGGATATTACTGGCCAACGATGGTCAAAGATTGCTTAGATCATGCACGACGATGTCAAGCTTGCCAGTTCCATGCTAACCTTATGCACCAACCACCTGAGCCACTACATCCAACAATTGCTGCATGGCCGTTCGACGCTTGGGGATTAGATGTCGTGGGACCAACGACAAAGTCATCGGGTGGACACTCATACATTCTGGCTGGAACAGACTACTTTTCCAAATGGGCTGAGGCTATTCCTCTAAAAGAAGTAAAGAAGGAAAATGTTGCTGATTTCATTCGCATCAACATTATATATCGCTTCGGGATCCCTCGCTACATCATCACTGATAATGGAAAACCATTCTGTAATAGCACAATAGATAAACTCTGCGAGAAGTTTGGGTTCAAACAGAGGAAATCATCTATGTATAACGCTGCCGCAAATGGACTCGCCGAAGCATTCAACAAGACGTTGTGCAATCTCTTGAAGAAGATAGTGTCAAAATCGAAGAAGGACTGGCACCTGAGAATTAATGAAGCTTTATGGGCATATCGAACTACTCACCGGAATCCCACTGAATCAACAACTTACGCTCTCGTTTATGGAACTGAAGCTGTAATTCCACTCGAACAACAAATTCCTTCTCTTAGGATGGCTATACAAGAAGGACTCACTACGGAGGAGAACGTTCGCTTACGTCTCGAAGAATTAGAAGCTCTTGATGAAAAGAGACTCGACGCACAACAAAGGTTGGAATGCTATCAAGCTCGTCTTTCAAGAGATTTAATAAGAAAGTGAAGCTTAGGTCGTTTCAAGTTGGAGATTGGGTTCTTGCAGTAAGAAGAGCAATCATCACCAACCGTCGAGTTGGGGGCAAGTTCAAATCAAAATGGGATGGTCCCTATGTCGTAAAGGAAGTCTATACGAGCGGAGCATACAAGTTGGTGTCCGAAGACTGATTAAGAATTGGCCCAATCAACGGCAAATTCTTGAAACGTTACTATGCCTAAAAAGGGGGGGACCCGACCAAAAAAAAAGAAGAAAAAAAAGAAAAAAAAAAAGAAAATAAAAGAAGAACAAAAGAAAAGAAAAAAAGAAAAAAAATGTCGCTCCTTAACGCACGAGCCTAAACTGCATGTTGCTCCTTAACGCACGAGCTTAAACTGCATGTTGCTCCTTAACGCACGAGCCTAAACTGCATGTTACTCCTGGACATACGAGTCTAAACTGCATGTTACTCCTGGCCCGCACGAGTATAAACTGTGAAAAGGCGAACATCAATGATAAGTGCATATGTTTAAACTGCTAGCTTATCCCACATAGTCCAGTGTGGTTAAACAATGGATACTCCTGGCCCGCATGAGTATAAACTGTGTACGGCACCACCCCAAAAAAAATAAAATAAAATAAAATAAAAAAATAAAAAAAATTTTGAACTACGAGAAATGACTTGATCCCCTCAAAGGGTACGTAGGCAGCTTGGACATCGTCTAAGTTCAGTCATATATATAAAAAAATATAATAATAACAGGAGGCGAGTAACAATTTCGGTGAGATGAGGGTGTATGCAGATATGGGAGGTGTCGGATGAAAGCCTAAACAGAGATCACGAACTTTATTCGACAAATAGCTCTAAGCAGATTAATCAAGTGCGTTGAGCCACTCACAATACGCGAAACGTCCGATGCAAAGGTACGAAAGGAGAAATCAGTGATATGTAAAGAAAGCATACTTTTATTTATGACTTAATAAAGTTATTCAGAACAGAGTAATGAGAGGATATAAAGCTATGAGCTTAAAATTCCCTAATTCGTCTATGGTGACTTGGAGAATTGTCTGGGTTGCGCTCAGGTTCTTTGCAATCTCCTCGTTTATTGGAAGTGCATTACGAAAAGAAGTAACAGCCCCCTCGGCTTCGCGACGTTTGGTTTGAATCGCTTGAAGAAGTTCTTCGCCATGCTTGATAGAAGATATAAGCTTTTTCTTCATTTTCTTCAACTTTCTGCACTCATTTTCGATCCAAGCCAATTCATCCCTCTCTGATTGAACTTGATTGTCTTTTGCTTGTTCCCGCACACGAACAACTTCGAGACAGTTTTCGGCTTCTTTGAGATGACGCGTATGCTGCTCTTCAGAAGGTCTATCAGAGAACGCCAATCTCAACTCATCATAATTGGACGCTTTGTCAAAAAGAACTTTGAGGAACTCTTCTATGTGAGAAGTACCCACCAAATCAAGTCGCTTCATCGATTTGAGGACCACGTCGACATCTGGCCTTAGCGAAGAAAGAGAATTGATCGAGCTGTTCACTATCCTTTTAAGCAAATCATCCCACATCGCCTGAAGGAACGCTCTTTTATGTTTTAGAACTAGCTTGCCGCCTTCGAAAAACAGAGACATCGGCATAACGGCTCACTGACCCGACCTTGGGTCCGGATGCGTTCTTCGGCTCAATTTCAACGAGAGAATGATTGCCCAACAAAGAGTTAGGTCCTAACACCGAGCCCTGACTTGCTTCTGGTCGCTCGATGATCTCAATGAACTGTCAGAATAACAAGGGACGATGTCATGAAGGACCAACAATAATAAGAACATGCAAAAATATATATATATATATATATATATAATAAGAACAGGAGTTTGACGCTACCGCGGGCCTAACTTCAATAACTGCATCATCACCCAACGAAGTACTATTGGGGGCAGCATCTTCCGCCTTCAAAAAGAAAAGAGGGAAAGTAGGGTGTCAGGTTTCTACAAAGAAAATAGATATAAAAAAAGGGAAATAAATAATAAATGCAATATATATCGGAGTTTGGAAAGACGACTTTATCATGCGACGAAGTGTGTCTATTTCCAATGTCTTCAGGGCAATGGCGGCTCTTCTTAGGTCTCTTCCAATGACGATCAACATTGCTACTCGCGGTATCTCCAGATAAGCATGGATCGCCACGTTTGCCCAAGACGTCAACCGAGGCGCGTGCGATCGCAAGGGGGTTACATATGTCATCAGAAGGATTTTGAACCGTTGCCACTTCACCCTCGACAGCTGCTTGGACTCTAAGCATGGTACCCCTGCACCAATTAGCTTCACGATTTCAGTAAAATAACTCCCATGAACTTCAAACCACCACTTCTTATACGAATCCGTATAATACTTCCGAGTGCACGGAGGCAAGCTAGGGAACCACACTCGAGAACCCGTCTTAGTTTGGATACATGCGCGCCAATAATAAAGGCCTTCACTCAAAGACCCCTCCCGAATATCATGCTTCAAGGTTCCAGGCACATCCTGAAGGAACCCGAACTGACGACTGAAACGATGTGGACTATATGGCTCAATAATGAAGCGATCTCCTCGCCTCAACGGGATCCGACTCGAACGGACAGCCATGAAATAGTTTTGCTCGTATTCTTCTGCGTTTCCGTTGTCCGTAAAGAGAAAGTCTTGATTCGGAGTCAAAATGTTGCAAGTCCAAAAAATTACGTCGCCTTTGTGAATCCTCCTACAAGCCTCGGCAGGACTAAAATGCCTTGCGCCGTTTTCGCCAGAATAGCATGTCATCTTCGAACCCTTCAAACTTTGGTAAAGTTTAAAATGAGTCTTGAAGTAGCAAGCCAACCAAGCATAAAGGAAATGGGCTGGGAAAGCGGCATGGGTGTCGCCAAACTTCAAGGAACTTGTAATAAAATTAAGACCGTTATAGATGCTAGCTAGAACAGGATGCGCCAAGCCTATCTTTTGACCGGACGCCATGAGGCATGCGACTTTTAAGACGCTAGGGCGCATAGCCAACCTCTTCGATGGGAAGGACGAACGCACACAACCAACAGGCCAAAAACGCTGCCAAGTAGACCTCATCCTGCAAGTTTCCTCTAAGACCCAAACTGGAAAATAACTTCTTAGCTCCAGGGGACCACGGACGGCACTGTCCCAGCACACCAAGAGGGTTATGAGTCGAATTATCCCGGGTACGAACGTTTTTTCTCTCCTTGCAAGGAGGAGGCTGAGCGTACTTTATCTCCTCTTTCGACCAAAACTTCACCCACTGCAACAAAGTCACCCGAGAAGATCGGCTGTCGCGGCTCTGGAGTATAGAGTAGGCATGAAATAAGTGTTGGCAGGAACGAGGAATATATCGATCGCCAGCCTCGTCGACGCCATTCAGCTCTGAAGCGGAAGGAACGACTTCATCATAGAGAGAGCCGTTCATCGTAAGCCCTGCAAGGTTATATAGGTCCCACAAAGAAATCGACAGTTCCCCATGAGAGGTCAGAAGCGTGTTGGTAGCCGGGCACCACGCCTCGCGGACGGCCTTCATAATGTTGGTATCAACGTCATATGTGAAAAGCGAAGCGTATATCGGGTCGTGAACTTGGATCTCTCTCAGCGTTTTCTCGTATCGACAAAGAACGTCCTCGGTCCACTCCCAATACCCTTCGATATACTTGAATTCGCGGGGAAACCGAACAACAATGTCCCCCCACATAACACCCGATTCCCCTTCAACGATTGCACGTCCCAACGAAGGAAGAGGAAGTGAGCTGTTTGACGACGAACGATGATGGGGACTGTTCGGCAGTGAATGATGACTCGACTTCAAAATCCAAGCCTTGCGATTTCGATTCAGATCAGTCTTCGCTGACCAGTCCGGAGTGTGTGGCGGATTCGAAGTCCTCTGATCTTCGCTGAACGACCCAATAAGGGGAGGGTAGACTACGAGCATGATTCCGTCTTCGACAGATTGCTTCTCATCCTCGAGTATAGCTAGGTGTCGTACGCCGGAAGAAGATACGATGTCTTTGAAGAAAATCATGTTCGAACCTGGAAGTGGGAGAAGCATGGTTAAGATGTTCCAGTACTCCTTAACATGATGATACAAATGTAGAATAAAAAAAAGTACAGAAGCTTGCCTAGAAGAGCTGGCTTTCTCGTGGCCTTCGCTATGGCGGACTTCATGGTTTCTAGTCCAACTAGGAGACTTATGCAATAAGTTGGTCTGCTATGAGAGAATCTAACATGGGGAAAGGAGGCTTACTTATGCACAAGAGTGGAACCAAATATGGGTAATATTTAATTCCCAAAATAACATATATCTTGCATGCTTAAGTCGGCATGGGAGTTATTTTCGTGCAAATCATGGAGGTTCACAGACTCAGCAATAACTATATTTTTTTCCCTAACTGGATTGGTGGGCGAATACTACAAGCAAGTCAAAAGGCCCGTAAAACCACGTACCTAATTTCGATAATGCGAGATTTAAGGATAAATGCATGACGGCGGAATAGCAAGCTGATAATACTATAGCAGACGTAAATAAAAAGAATATATACTTCAAATCTCGTCTCCGTAAACCGGTCAACAAGACTTGAAGTGGGGACATTTGTAGACAATTAAAATAAATAAACAAATAAATTGTCTATGATGTTTTATTGGGATTTAATAAATTAATTCCAAGAAGTTAAGTAAAGTCATTTAATTAAATTGTTATTTATTGAGATCTATAAATTAATCTCAAGTTAATAAATAGTTTATTTAATTAATAAATTAATATCATATATGATAATATATTCCTTTTATACAAAATCCTATACCTGGTAAATATGTGTAGGGATTTGTTAAATAAGTAAAGGAATCAAATCAAATATGTCGACTATGGAATAAATAAAATCAAATCAAAATCAAATCATATATGGATAAAATCCGCAGAAATATGGAAGCAATCACCCCCAAAAAGATTATATTTTCCGTAATTGAGAATTCTCTACGCCTATAAATACGGGGCTTTAGAATTCAGAAAGGACAAGTCAGAAATACTCAAGAAAACACGAGCTTCGAGAGACGATATAAGACTTTTAAAGCTTTCGATTTCTCTGCAAAGTTCATCGTGTTTTAGTGAAAGATTGAAGACGTTCGACGATGAAGATCTTGAAGACGAGGACGAAGATCGAAGGTGCTCGAAGATTGAAGACGTTCGAGGACGAAGATCGACGAAGCTCGAAGATTGAAGATGTTCGACGACGAAGATCTTGAAGACGTTCGAGGACGAAGATCGAAGACGCTCGAAGACTGAAGACGTTCGAGGACGAAGATCTTGAAGACGTTCGAGGACGAAGATCGAAGACGCTTGAAGATTGAAGACGTTCGAGGACGAAGATCTTGAAGAAGTTTGAGGACGAAGACCGAAGACGCTCAAGATTGAAGACGTTCAAGGACGACGATCAAGCCTTGAAGGTTTGAAGATTCGAAGATTCGAAGATTCGAAGACGAAAATCAAGGACGCGCTTCAAGAGTCGAAGCTCAAGATCAAGTTCAAGACTAAAGCCCAAGTTCAAGACTCAAAAGCCTATGTTCAAGACCGAAGCCCAAGGTCAAGTACGAGACTAAAGTCCAAGTTCAAAACTCGAAGCCCAAGTTCAAGACTGAAGCCCAAGTTCAAGACTGAAGCTCAAGTTCAAGACTAAAGCCCAAGTTCAAAACTCGAAGCCCGAGTTCAAGACTGAAGCCCAATTCAAGACTAAAGCCCAAGTTCAAGACTCGAAGCCCAAGTTCAAGACTCAAAGTCCAAATCATGAATTGAAGCCCAAGACCAGGCTCACAACTCGAAGATCAAATCCAGACTCGAAGACGAAAACTGAAGACTTTCGTGATCAAGCTCAAAAGCCCACGAAGAAGCTTCAAACAAAGACCAAAATCAAGGAATTTCAATACTCAAGAATTTTCCAAAGTACTTGAAGAATCAGGGGAATAAGTAGAGATAGAATCCACTAAATGTCATCAAATTTTATTTGTACTATTTTCGTAATTATTTGATATTCAAATAAATAAAATACGCTACAGCAGGTAAGCATTGTAAGAAAAGATATGACGTGATTTCGAGTGCTAATCTTTCTTAGCTTGACATATTAGGAACTATTGTTGATATTTCCATAGGCAACAATTGTGCATTTCCTTGTTTTCATTCACCTATGGTGATGACGTGTATACATACACAAATGAGATAAGATGTTTGCTTGGCTGCTGCAATAGGTGATTTATTTAGCTCTAAGATGGACCACGCTAATAACCAATAACGAATTAATTAATTAATTTAATGAATCCAATTGCATGATATAATCGTAATCGCAACCAAAGTTCACGATTTTTGTTTTGTTATTGGTCTTTGTTCCGTAGCCCCTCGATAAGCTTCCAACATAAATTTAAAAAATAGTCATAAACGAAGAATATCTGCCTCATATGGCAAGGTGTTCATCGTGGTTTTGAAACGAATTTTCAAGACGGATAAAAAAACTAGTCGTTAAGGTTTTATGGTTTAATTGGGATAAAACAGAAACAAAATCTGAGTAAGACCGATGATTATAACAAAAATAGAATAATTGTTTACCTGGGATAAAATAGAAATAAAATCGGAAATTGATGATTACAAAAATAATGAAAAAAGTACTTGATGAATGAATGAATCGCTCAAATAACAGAACAACACACCTATATATCTATGTGTTGGGCTTGGGCTCCCAACTTTGTGTCCGAAAGCCCAAATTAAGCAGTCCATTAACACCATCACATGTATAGCTTCTCTCCACCTACTCCATGAGTACATCGATCAAGCAAAAGGAAAAAAGGTGAAAATTTTCTGCAATTTTTCTTATCAGCGACATATTCGAATTTCTCACATTTGGAGGGGCAAACGTTGTCCGATTGGCCTGAAATTTCAGGAGAAGGTAGAAGACTCATTGATCGTCATTCTCCCCAAAGGGAGTTTCATTTCGAGGTCTGGTGTGTGCGTTATGAATTTTTGAAGTCTGCTGTGATTTTTTATGACGAATTTGATCTTTTGATCTTGTTTTGAGTTGTGGTGATTTTGGAGCTTTGATTTGGTGTTCATAGCTCGTGTGATTGCATTGTGGGTGTAATCTTGCTATACTTGAAGTGGTGATAGTGGATTTTGGATCGTTTGGTCCCGTGGTTTATACCCCGTCGATTTGAAGGGGGTTTTCCACGTTATATCGCCTTGTTATTTCTGTTATTTCGTTGCGTTGATAATTCTTGGGCTGTCGATACACGTTCGCTGCCGTAATATTTTTGTTGTTTGTGCCGCCGATCCTGACAGAGTGGTATCAGAGCTTTTGGTTGGCCTTGTTGGTATTCTTTGATCAGTGCGGGATGGAGGCGAATTTGAATAGAATGGTTTGTTTGAACGGCGCGAATTATCACAAGTGGAAAGGCAAGATGAAGGATCTACTATTTGTGAAGAATTTGCATCTTCCGGTCTTTGCTTTATCAAAGCCCGATTCAAAAACTGATGAGCAATAGGAATTCGAGCACCTTCAAGTATGTGGTTTTGTTCGGAAATGGGTTGAAGACAATGTGCTGAATCATATTGTGAATGAGACACATGCAAAGTCATTGTGGGAAAAGCTTGAGACGTTATATGCTTCTAAAACAGGTAACAATAAGTTGTTTCTTTTGAAGCAGGCGATGCATTTGCGATATCAAGAAAACACATACATTTCTGACCACATCAATGAGTTTCTATGGTGTTTGGATCAGTTGTTTGGCATGGGCATTAAGTTTGAAGAGGAAGTACTCGGTTTATGGCTATTAAATACTCTTCCTGACTCATGGGAGAGTTTCATAATCTCATTAACCAACTCGGCTCCTGGTGGATTGGTAACCTTGGAGTACGTCAAGAGAGGCGTCTTGAATGAGGAGGTGAGAAGGAAAACGCAAGGTACTTCGTCACTTTCTGAGGTGTTGGTTACTGAAGATAGGGGAGAAGTAGATATGCGGGCCAGAGTTCTAACAACCGAGGCAAGAGCAGAGGAAGAAGCAAGTCAAGATCAAAATATAAGGATCTTGAGTGTCATCATTGCGGGAAGAAAGGACATATCAAGAGATATTGCTATAAGTTGAAGAAGGAGCAGTCCAAGAAGAATGTTGAAGGAGGTCAGACATGCTCCTGATGCTCGATTGCATCTCATTTCTACTGGAAAGCTTGATGATGAGGGTTATTCTTGCCACTTTGGTGATGGACATTAGAAGATCACTCGAGGCTCTTTGATCGTGGCTCGTGGTAAGAAATTTTCTAATTTGTATTGGTTTAACACTAATGTCTCTGCTAGTGGTGTAAATGCAGTTGATAGCGGGAATTCTTCTAGTCTTTGGCATCGGAGATTGAGTCACATCAGTGAGAAAGGGCTCGATTGTTTGGCCAAGAAGAATTTACTTCCCGGCTTGAAAGGTGCTAAGTTAGACAGATGTGTGCATTGCTTAGCTGGAAAGCAGAAACGGGTTTCTTTTCATCATCTTCCACCTCACAAGAAGGACGCTTTGCTTGAGTTAGTTCACTCAGATGTTTGTGGTCCTTTGAAGGTGAAGTCGTTTGGAGGTGCTTCTTATTTTGTCACATTTATTGATGATCATTCGCGGAAGTTATGGGTTTGCACTTTGAAGTCAAAGGATCAGGTACTTGACGCTTTTATTGAGTTTCATGTTTCTGTTGAGCGCGAGACAGGAAAGAAGTTGAAGTGCATCAGAACGGACAACGGAGGTGAATATTGCGGACCATTTGATTCTTATTGTCGACGATATGGTATTCGGCATCAGAAAACACCTCCTAAGACTCCTCAGTTGAATGGCTTGGCTGAACGAATGAACAGGACATTGATGGAGAGAGTTAGATGCTGATTGTCAGAAGCAAAGTTACCTCAACATTTTTGGGGTGAGGCTTTATATACGGCTACTCGTATTATTAATTTGACTCCTTCAGTTGCCTTGCAGGGTGATGCTCCTAAGAAAGTCTGGTATGGTAAGGATGTCTCATATGATCACTTGAGAGTTTTCGGGTGCAAGTGTTTTGTGCATGTCCCAAGAGATGAGAGATCAAAGTTGGATGGCAAAACAAGACAAGTGCATTTTTCTTGGCTATTGCGATGACGAGTTTGGCTACAAATGTTATGATCCCGTTGATAAGAAGCTTATCAGAAGTCGTGATGTTGTCTTTATGGAGGATCAGACGATTGAGGATATCGAGAAGTCAGAAAAGCCAGTTATTCAGAATGACCACTTGATTGATGGATCACCTACTTACACCAAATCCAAGTGAAGCTGAAAATCAACCCGATGATCATGTTGCTGATGATGTTGCTCAGCAGGAGGAGACACATGTTGACTTGCCAGAACCTTCTGTTAGAAGATCTACGAGAGAGAGACGACCTTCTGCTCGTTACTCTTCCGACGAGTTTGTGCTTCTTACTAGTGAAGGAGAGCCAGAGAGTTACGATGAAGCCATTCAAAGTCCAAATAAAGATAAGTGGATTGCTTCCATGAAAGACGAATGGATTCTTTACGATTAATGACACGTATGAACTGGTGGAGCTTCCTAAAGGTAAAAGGGCCTTGAAGAACAGATGGATTTACAAGGTGAAGCATGAAGAGTACTCACTTTCTCCCAGATTTAAATCTAGGTTGGTTGTCAAAGGCTTCAGTCAGAAGCAGGGGATTGATTTTAGTGAGATTTTTTCGCCAGTTGTGAAGATGACTTCTATCCGTGTTGTTTTGGGTTTGGCAGCAAGTCTTGATTTTGAGATTGAACAGATGGATGTCAAGACTGCTTTTCTTCATGGTGATCTTGACGAAGAAATTTATATGGAGCAACCCGATGGCTTCGTTCACAAAGGAAAGGAGAATTATGTCTGCAAATTGAAAAAGAGCTTGTATGGCTTGAAACAAGCTCCGAGGCAATGGTATAAGAAGTTTGAATCTGTGATGATTCAACAAGGGTACATGAAGAATGATACTGACCATTGTGTTTTTATGCAGAGATTCCCCGACGATGATATCATCATTTTGTTACTTTATGTTGATGATATGCTTATTGTAGGTTCTTCGCCATCTCAAATTTACAAGTTAAAGACGGACTTGAGCAAGCATTTCTCGATGAAGTATTTGGGGCCAGCTCAATGCATTCTTGGGATGAATATCACACGTGACCGAAAAGAGAAGAAGTTGTGGTTATCTCAAGAAAAGTACATCGAAAAGGTACTACAACGCTTTAGCATGGATAGAGCTAAACCGGTGAGTACTCCACTTACTACCTTTATTAGATTGAGCATGACACAGTGTCCTACAGACGAGAAAGGAAAAGAAGTTATGGACCGACTTCCCTATTCATCTGCTGTTGGTAGTCTTATGTATGCTATGGTGTGTACTCGACCCGATTTACGTCCAACATGAGATTGTGTTTTGGTTCTGACGAGCCTATTCTTGTTGGTTATACAGATTCAGATCTGGGCGGAGATGTGGATACGAGGAAATCTACTTCGGGCTATTTGATTACTTTTGCAGGGGGAGCTGTATCTTGGCAGTCCAGACTTCAAAAGTGTATCGCTTTGTCTACGACGGAAGCAGAGTTTATTGCCGTTACGGAGACTTGTAAAGAGCTTGTTTGGATGAAGAACTTCATGAGTGAGCTTGGTTTTGATCAGCAAAGGTAGGTCTTATTCTGTGACAGCCAGAGTGCGATTCATCTCAGTAAGAATCCGACGTTTCATGGGAAGTCGAAGCATATAGATATGCGGTATCATTGGATTCTTGAGATTTTGGATACCAAGCAGCTGGAAGTTGAGAAGACCGATGATAATGGAGCTGATACGATGACTAAGTCATTGGCGAGATCGAAATTTGAAGCTTGTTGTACGATCGCCGGTTTGGCGATTTCCTCCACATAGTTGGGAGGGGGAGATTTGTTGGGTTTGGGCTCCCAAATTTGTGTCCGAAAGCCCAAATTTAGCAGCCCATTAACACCATCACATGTATAGCTTCTCTCCACCTACTCCATGAGTAGATCAATCAAGCAAAAGGAAAAAAGGAGAAAAATTTCTGCAATTTTTCTTATCAGCGACAGATTCGAATATTTCTCATATTTGGAGGGGCAAACGTTGTCCGATTGGCCTGAAATTTCAGGAGAAGGTAGAAGACTCATTTATAGTCATTCTCCCCAAAGGGATTTTGATTTCGAGGTCTGGTTTGTGAGTTACGAATTTTTGAATTCTGCTGTGATTTTTTGTGACGAATTTGATCTTTTGATCTTGTTTTGAGTTGTGGTGCTTTTGGAGCTTTGATTTGGTGTTCATAGCTCGTGTTATTGCATTGTGGGTGTAATCTTGCTGTACTTGAAGTGGTGATAGTGGATTTTGGATCGTTTGGTCCCGTGGTTTTTACCCCGTCGATTTGAAGGGGGTTTTCCACGTTATATCGCCGTGTTATTTCTGTTATTTCGTTGCGTTGATGATTCTTGGGCTGTCGATACACGTTCGCTGCCGTAATATTTTTGTCGTTTGGGCCGTCCGATCCTAACACTATGGAGAGAATTCTGGCCTGAACCTTAACTTTGTGGAACCTTAAATTTTCGGGTGCCGATTCAAACAAGGGTTTGATTTTGGAGTTTAAGTGATTTATATAAAGTCGGAAAAAAGTGCAAAAACAAAGCGAGCCGATGAACATATTTACACCAACCAGTCATCAAAGACGATAAAAGAGAAATATTAAAGCACACTACCAACACGTCGTTTTGGTTATTTAATTTTTTTCAGATTCATCTTCTTTGCACTTTGAAGACACACATACACATATAGTGGTTAATCAAAGACGTGAACAGTTGGGGGACCACATGAACTTTGAACTACCAATCATTGATGGCTGATGCTGACGGGCTGTCTTAGATAGAGTCAATCAGTTCGGGTCGATCGACCCGACCCAATTCACCCAAGAAATGTTGTAATATGTATACAAAGAATAGCTGATGCTGACAACATATTACTATTAGGTACTTCTTGCTCAGGTGTATAAGCTCTCGCAGGTGAAGCATTTGTTTTTTTTGCTCTTTCTTCACGTCTTTTAAAGTCAAAAGCAAGTTCAGTTGAGCTTACCACTTATCTACCGTGAAGTACATGTAATAGTACAGTTTCTTTGTAATGGTTTGATTATGCATGAATACGTGTGACTTGTGCAGTAGTAGATCATATCTTTTCTATGTTTGCTGACATTTTCTTCATGTATTGTGATGATCAATCAAGTTTGACTTGAAAGAACTCATCGAGAGTAAAAAGAAGAAGAAAAAAATGGATCGCAAGTCATGGCTTTGGAAGAGGAGATCTGCAGAGAAGACTTTACCAGCCGATAAATTGCATAATCCATTGGGAAGAAAAAAGCAAAACGAAGCGAAAGAAGCTGCTGAGGTACTAAATATCCTTTGTCCTATTAGTTCGCCAATTTTGCAGCAGTTTATGATATTAAGTGTATGTATCTTCAGGTATCGAACTCAAAGGGGATCTCAGAATATCACATGGCGAGCATTCGCAGTGTAATAACAAAGATGATATGCCGAAGAATCAGAGCGAAATTGCGCATGAAACTGACGAAGGTGGTGATGTAAAACAATAAGATTTTGATCTTCTTCAATAATTATCGGGAATCTGATATGTGATCGTAAATGTCAGCGTAGGCTGGGAAAGTGGTAGAAAGGAAGCAATCTCTTTGAAGAAGGCTTTACAGCAGAAAACTGACTACGGAGAAAGGGTAAACCAGTTAGCAGCTGCTCTGAAGGAGTGTATGCAGCAGTTGCAATTCGTTAGAGACGAACAAGAAAAAAGAATTAAAGATGCCGTTTTCAAGACTTCGGAGGATTTCGAGAAGCAAAGAGCTGATTCAGAACAAAAGCTGGCGAAACTGAACTCAGAAAATACGAAGATGAGGATATCCACGTTAGAAAAGGACAAGGTAATCGAAGAACTTAACAGACAGAGTGCTCAGATGGAAGAAGACTTAAAGGCGCTCGTGTCAAGAGTTCAGTCTTCCGAGAAGGAAAATGCTTCGCTAAAGTACGAGGTCTGCGTACTTGGGAAGGAGAAGGAGATTAGGAACGAGGAGAGACAATTCAATCGACGAATGGCTGGCGTTGCTGAAAGAAAACAGCATGAGAGTGACAAAAAAATAGCAAAGTTGGAAAACGAATGTCAGAAATTGCGTGTCTAGTGAAGAAAATGCTGCCCAGTTCAGCAAATTTAGTTAAGATGAAGAAGGAAGTCGATAATCAGCGGAAAAATCAATTGGATAATAGACAGAGAAGAAAAAAAGATTGAATCCTATGGCTGAAGAAGAAAACAAGAATTTGAAAACTGAACTAGCCAAGAAATCATCAAAGGGTCACATAAACGAAGACGGAATCGCTTACCCGATTAGCTTGCAGCAGAATTAGTGCGACGACGATGAAGTTAGCTGTGCTGAGTCTTGGGCTTCAGCGTACTTATCACAGCTCGACCAGTTTAAAGTCGGAAATACTTAGTACGCCGAGCCATAGAAATATTACAACCTCGGAGATTAGCCTCTTGGATGATTTTACAGAGATGGAGAAACTTGCAGGAGTTTCTCTTGACTACGAACGTTCCCACCATTCTTCTGATGAAGGTAACGATGCTGCAATTGTTGGGACCTCCGAGAATGATTTCAAACAAGAAAAACAAAGCCCCAAATCGAAATGCGAATGAACCCATACGCAAGATTCTTGAGCTCCTCGGAGGAATAATGAATACAACGTCTTTTCAAGAGAATAAGTGTCGGGAAATCAAGAACGGTTCAGACATGCAACAACCTTCTACAAGTGGTTGTATCGTGATTAACCATATATTAATCCATTGGGACATTAATAATGTCTCCAACAATAAAGTGCTTATAAAAATATAAGTATTACCCAAATATAATAATGATAATAATAAGTACAATATATCAGCATTGTACTAATTGTACTTTATCAATTTATATTATTTCTTTAGAAAATTATGCACTATGCTTTGATGTCCCATGTTCTGCAGTTACTTGTTCAGACATTGTTAGGAATCGTGAATCAAGAATTCAGATTAAACAGTTTTGGTGATTGTCCAAACTTGATTAAGTATACCGGTTAGACGAAGATTAAAAGACCGGATAAACAGTCAGAAGGAAATTGTCCAAACCTGATTAAGTATACCGGTTGGACGAAGATTAAAAGACCGGATAAACAGTCAGAAGGAAATTGTCCAAACCTGATTAAGGATACCGGTTAGAAGAAGATTAAAAGACCGGATAAACAGTCAGAAGGAAATTGTCCAAACCTGGTTAAGGATACCGGTTAGAAGAAGATTAAAAGACCGGATGCCAATCGGCAGATCGCATATGCGCAGAAGACCGGATATTAATTAGAAGAACATAAGACTGGATATTAGGTGCAGGAGTACAAGCGTGCCTAAAACCGAAAGATATATATATGTGTACCGGACCTGCCATGAGCAAGACCAGAACTCAGATACCGGACCGATAAAGTGCCAAGACCGGAGTTCTGTTATCAAGCGTGCCACGTGTGCAAAGATTCAAATTTACTCAAGGCGAGATAATGAAGACCTCTGTTGAAATATTTAATGCAAGGCTGCCATGGGGAGTCATGTCGAAGTCAAGCCAAGCTTAAAATGGAAAAAGCAAATGAGACAGTGTAAACTGCTCCCAAGACCGGACAGTACCCATTTTGGGAAAGTGCATTTAATGCACAGTTCAGCACTTGGAGCCATATCACAACGGTCTTCTTCATCAACAAACAAATATATATATCACAGAAGAAACATTGAAGAAGACAACAACACAACCACGAGAAATCAACTAAACGAGATTCAAGAACAAAGCGAGAAAGATAGAAAGTGTTGTCCTCACTGTACTATAACCGGTTAGGTTAAGTAAGTGAGTTATTGTTATTCCGACGGACTGTAAAAAGCTGTTGAAGTAGGTGGATTGTATCTTACGACTGCCTAGGGATTCACTGGATAAGGCTGAGGGCAGCCGGGTAGGTTGTACTGTGAGTGTATAACTGAAGTCTAGTGAACCTTCCTCGCGAGGAAGAAGGGGAGACGTAGGAGATTTAACTCCGAACTTCCAGAAACAAACTGGTATCGTTGTTCACACACACACTAGCACTTCGCACAGGTTACCGGTTTCTAAGTCACAACCGACCTACAAGCTTCCGCAAATAACACAGAGAGAAAAATCAAGCACTGGTATTAGCCTTAACCGGTTAACTACCAAAAAGGCGTCAAGCGTTTATTCACCCCCCTCTAAACGCGTAAACCGATCCTAACAGACATGCAACAACCTTTTGAATGGCAAGGGAGATCTCTAACAGTTTGCTCAAGTGGTGGCGTCGAGCTTGGAGTGGATAGCGAATCACTCTTTCTCCATTCAAGACGTTTCTACCATGAAAGATAGATTCACAAGTCGTTTAGATTGGGATGAAGCGATAAGTGAGGCTGAGATTGATCAGAGTTTGACTAATCATTATGTAGAAGATAGTCGACTAATAAGCGTGCGGTATGTTTCCATGGTTTCTTCTCGTAGTGGCCATAGCACTACTAAAGCATGCAATGAAGACAGAAATGAGACCCAAATTGAGAATTTGAAGTCGAGGATGAGAAGTATGAGGCTCCAAACTGCAGATCAAACCAAAGATCAGACAATGATCAAACAAGACAATGACACCCACCATTCAGAAGAAGTAAGGGAGGATATTTTGAATCTCGAAGAGGAAAACAGAAGGTTGATGACCTACCTTTATGCGCAAGATGATGAAATGATCGATGTACTGGAAAATGGACCGTTCGTGTTCAACAAAGTCAACGTAAGACATGCTGTCTATCCTGACGAATCAAGAGAGGTTCCGAAGGAAAGACACGAGCTGTCAGCAGAAGAAACACGAAGACAAATCTTGTTAATATTGCTAAAAATATTATATTCAAAACTCTGGACATAGAAATATTCAGACAAGTTATGACGGGCAAGACTGCTAAGGAAGTATGGATCAAACTAAGTCAACTTGGGGAAAACCAAGAAATCTGCGAGCTCAAGGAAAATCCAGCAGAAGCACTGGAAGATGGAAAATCATTCAGTATGGCACAGGTTAAGCAACGTAAACTAAGCGATAATACTAACATTCAGTTTAAATGTGATAGGACCGGATCCAAAACCGAAAAATGACTCCAAAGAGGAGGCAAACCAACACCTAAGGAGGAAGAAGGCACAAAGCTCCACGACTAATAAGGACAGCCACAGATGGGATGATACCGACTCCGGTGAATCAAGCTCTGAGGAAGAACCGAGCAATCACAGAAATGAACCAGAACTTATCTGCCTGATGGGAGATCAATCAGATCCAGAAAATAAGTTCACCTACGAAGAAGTTCTAGATGCTCTCCAAAATATGGCTGATGAATACTGGAAACTAAACGAGAAGTTAAAAGTGGCAGAAAAAGGAAAGGCACCAGCGCAAGAAGATACCGGATCTCTTCTTGAAAAGATCATCCATCTAGAGGAAGAAAACCTCAAACTCAAAGAAGCAGCCGAAAAGAATGCATCAGAAAACAAAAAGCTAACCGCCTTGGTCCAGTCATGGACTAAGTCAACAGAAACATTTCAATGTCTTCAAGGTTCCCTAAGGGATGCTGGTGACCGAACCGGACTTGGATACGGCGAAAGAATTGATGTCAATGAGGCAACGACATCCGCACAACCAACTACCTCAAAGGTGATCAACTTTGTTCGTCCCGCAAACTATAATCCAGTTTCTGTTGCTCCTATGAACCGGCTTAAGGAAACTGGAGTGAAACATAGCTACAATCCCTCGACGCCCTACGCAAGGACAGCACCTCAGGTAGTAAGGGCGAATATCGTGAGAAATACTCCACAAAAGAAAATATCCCAACAATCAAGGGGGAATACCGGAGTAAACCATGATCCACGAAGAAGAAGACCTCAACAAACAAGTGGGAATGGCCACGATACGAAATCAGGAACACAAGGCTACAGAAGACCCAAAGACCGGTCTCAGAACAGGAATAATAAATATAAATATCTTATTGACCCTATTACCGGTAGACACATTAGGATAATCCAAGTATGGATACCTAAGGTACTAATCCCTAACCGGACCCAAAGAGATTTGGGTACCAAGGACTTTATCTGTTCTTGCAGGAATACATGCAGGAACTCAACCGGTTCTACTAATTACTAGACAGCAAATGCTGTCGGCACATGCCCAGGGAGAAAAAGACTCTCGCTGAGATCGAACCATGTGCCAAGTTAGCATTTACCTTTGAAATAGGTATCCAGGTAAAAGTGTAAAGATAATTAGACTGTCTTACTAAAACTTAGACATAATAATACTAACCGGATGAGGAACCAAATAGAGCAACTATCTGAACTGGTACAAGCAAGAACTTACAGTCCAATATAGTTGGTTATTGGTAAATACATGAAATAAGGAATAATTCATCTAAGACCCCAAATCTTTCTATAATTATTGAAGTCAACCTTGATAATGATCCACCCTCGTCACCAGTATGAATGAAGGAAAAGTGGACAGAAACTGTCCTTTTTAAGCCTTGCACTAATGTCATGTTTTGAGGAATATAGCGTGTGCTGTGAGTCATCTATATGCTGGCAAGTTTAGGTAAAAATGCAGCAAAGAAAGAGAATCGGATGTCTGGCTAGAGCACAACAGATGATCAGAATAACAAAGCGGTAGCAGTCAGACAAGACCCCAGAAAGGAAGCTCCGAACTGGGAAAACCAAGCAATGTAGGAACAAACCAGTTTCAAAAAGCGCAATATGTGTCTAAAAGAAACCGGAACAGTGTATCACAAGCAGTTTGCACCTAAAGGAGCCAACTGAGGGGAAACACTTCAAGTAGAAGGAAGAAATACTCTCAGAAAACCAAACAGCCTTCAAGGGACGATCAAATCAGTCTGGCGACTGATCGGAATAACTGTTGGAAATACAAACTAAGGGGGAACTCACCAGAAGGAACTGAATCAGTCTTGAGATCAACTAAGTCCGGAAGTTCCCATAAAAAACCGACAGTCCATACCGGAGAAAGACAACTAAGGAGAAATGCTCAAAAGTACAACACAGGGAATGTATGAAAGATTCACCCAGCTCTTGGAATTCAAAAACATAAAGGGCAATCGGTTAGGGAAATAACCTCAGTTCCAGACAAATGGCATCAGGATGCTCTACATGGAGACTGGTTCTCAGCCGACTGAATGACTGAATATAGTTTCAGATTCGAACAAGCGGTTAAGGAGTAGACAAACATGGGTCAACAAGCAAGTTCTCTTATTGGAGGGTAAGGACGAAAGTTGCAGCTTTAAGAAGCAAAGGAGTAGAAGTACCAAGGCTGTCAAACCGGTGAAGATAATCGAAAGTAGTGAGATCAGGAATGAGAGACTAAATATGGGAATGACAAACCGGTGAACTACGCACAACTACATCAGACCGTGTCTCAAAGCAAAACCTAGTCTTCGTCTAAGTATCTGAGTTACCTTAAAAGCATTCTGAAACCGAAACTATCCATGACTGACCAATGGATAAACATATGATTCCCACTGGGCGGATAAAGACCGAGTTTCTTCGATAATTGTGCCTCATCAATGCACATATTATTGAGTCTAGTACAGCTGGCCTTGAAACTTGCAGGATATTTGAGAAGGTGAATAGTCATGTCATCAACGAATCTCTGTCATCGGACAAGACATAAAGTTCCGACGCACTGAAAAGAAGATAAGCATGGTCTGGAATACTGTGCACCCGTGACACAAATCGACAGGAATTCTCCGGCTATTTAAAGACCTCACGATCTTCTTCAAAATCCCAGCCACTCAACAACAACTAAGTTCAAAATGCCTGAGCTACCGAAACATCCACAACCCTCAGTCAGGATAAGCCTCACAACCAGAAAAAGTTTAACAAGTCCAAGTCCAGTTTTCTTATCTAATCGCCTCAAAGCAGTATCTCCAACGAACTGGATGCAGATCCACCCATTAGATCATTCAAAGACCTCACGGCGGTCAAACGAAGCTACAAAGACGCTGCTTTGGACTAGCAGGCTTTTTAAAACAAGTCCGACGGCACAAAAGGAGAGCTCTGGGATGCTCTCTGAGGACTGGACGAGTTGGAAAATATGCACCCAGTCCTCAGCTTCTACCCAGAGCTGAACAAAAGATGCCGCGGACCGGGCGAACCATCAAGGCACTACAAGGACCCAAAGGAGAAGATGGCGCCCCACCAGTCCCTTGTAGACCATCGACCCACCAAGAGACGGCGTAGTAGTCGAGCGGTTGAGAAGCCGTGGGCCACCTTACCGCTCCTACCAGCCTCTCGAAAAGACGGGTCGAGAATTCATCAAGGAACGGGACTGGAAAAAGGGAACCGGTTACCCGGGATTAAATGCCATGCCAGGCATATACCCGGATACCGGCTCCTATCGGATTCGTTGCGCTTTCAGAGGTGCCAACAAGCGGATACCCACCTCGACGCAACATCCGACTCCCCAAGGAACTCAACAAAAGGCGTGAGTCCTGGGGACAACTGGAGCTCGGTAAGAGCTGCTAAGACTGGACGGCTCAGAAGAAGACTTCTTCAGACCTTGAAGCGTCCTGTCAAAACTGAGCGCAGTTATAGAGCTACCGGTTTCATTGTGCTTCAGAAGGAGAGAACAACTGTAATGATGGCTCTCTTGCACAATGACTACCTTCCCTCATACCGGACAAGTGATTGTCAAAAAGGGAGAAGAAGAGTACTACCCACTGCCCAATACTAGTTGGGGCGAAAGGGGAGATGGCAGTACTGAACGAAGCAGCAGGCAGACCAGGACGTACCAGAGAGAACTGGGATGCCAACAACCGGAAGATCGAAGAAGTATACTGATACCGGTTGTGAAAAGCTGTGGGAAGAAGAGTGCTGCTAGCTGAGGAGAAAGGGCAGATGGAACTACTGCAGCACTAAGGCGAAGCAGAAGGCAGACCGGGACGTACCAGAGAGATCGGACGATGCCATCAACCAGAAGATCGAAGAAGTATAGCATATCTAAGGAATAGATAGGCCAACAACGGTTGTAATAGATCGGTAGTTTATGTATCAAATTTCCTTTGATATAATAAATACATTTCTGCTTCGTTGAGTTTTGACAATCACCAAAAAGGGGGAAATTGTTAGGAATCGTGAATCAAGAATCAGATTAAACAGTTTTGGTGATTGTCCAAACTTGATTAAGTATACCGGTTAGACGAAGATTAAAAGACCGGATAAACAGTCAGAAGGAAATTGTCCAAACCTGATTAAGTATACCGGCTAGACGAAGATTAAAAGACCGGATAAACAGTCAGAAGGAAATTGTCCAAACCTGATTAAGGATACCGGTTAGAAGAAGATTAAAAGACCGGATAAACAGTCAGAAGGAAATTGTCCAAACCTGGTTAAGTATACCGGTTAGAAGAAGATTAAAAGACCGGATGCCAATCGGCAGATCGCATATGCGCAGAAGACCGGATATTAGTTAGAAGAACATAAGACTGAATATTAGGTGCAGGAGTACAAGCGTGCCTAAAACCGAAAGATATATATATGTGTACCGGACCTGCCATGAGCAAGACCAGAACTCAGATACCGGACCGATAAAGTGCCAAGACCGGAGTTCTGTTATCAAGCGTGCCACGTGTGCAAAGATTCAAATTTACTCAAGGCGGGATAATGAAGACCTCTGTTGAAATATTTAATGCAAGGCTGCCATGGGGAGTCATGTCGAAGTCAAGCCAAGCTTAAAATGGAAAAAGCAAATGAGACAGTGTAAACTGCTCCCAAGACCGGACAGTACCCATTTTGGGAAAGTGCATTTAATGCACAGTTCAGCACTTGGAGCCATATCACAACGGTCTTCTTCATCAACAAACAAATATATATATCACAGAAGAAACATTGAAGAAGACAACAACACAACCACGAGAAATCAACTAAACGAGATTCAAGAACAAAGCGAGAAAGATAGAAAGTGTTGTCCTCACTGTACTATAACCGGTTAGGTTAAGTAAGTGAGTTATTGTTATTCCGACGGACTGTAAAAAGCTGTTGAAGTAGGTGGATTGTATCTTACGACTGCCTAGGGATTCACTGGATAAGGCTGAGGGCAGCCGGGTAGGTTGTACTGTGAGTGTATAACTGAAGTCTAGTGAACCTTCCTCGCGAGGAAGAAGGGGAGACGTAGGAGATTTAACTCCGAACTTCCAGAAACAAACTGGTATCGTTGTTCACACACACACTAGCACTTCGCACAGGTTACCGGTTTCTAAGTCACAACCGACCTACAAGCTTCCGCAAATAACACAGAGAGAAAAATCAAGCACTGGTATTAGCCTTAACCGGTTAACTACCAAAAAGGCGTCAAGCGTTTATTCACTCCCCTCTAAACGCGTAAACCGATCCTAACAGACATGCAACAACCTTTTGAATGGCAAGGGAGATCTCTAACAGTTTGCTCAAGTGGTGGCGTCGAGCTTGGAGTGGATAGCGAATCACTCTTTCTCCATTCAAGACGTTTCTACCATGAAAGATAGATTCACAAGTCGTTTAGATTGGGATGAAGCGATAAGTGAGGCTGAGATTGATCAGAGTTTGACTAATCATTATGTAGAAGATAGTCGACTAATAAGCGTGCGGTATGTTTCCATGGTTTCTTCTCGTAGTGGCCATAGCACTACTAAAGCATGCAATGAAGACAGAAATGAGACCCAAATTGAGAATTTGAAGTCGAGGATGAGAAGTATGAGGCTCCAAACTGCAGATCAAACCAAAGATCAGACAATGATCAAACAAGACAATGACACCCACCATTCAGAAGAAGTAAGGGAGGATATTTTGAATCTCGAAGAGGAAAACAGAAGCAGCTCAGATAAAATAGTGGAAGAAACAGATATATACCCAACAAAGTATGTTTTACATTGTTATTCCTTTTTTTCCTTCCCGCGTTCCACATTTGTATATCAGGGATTTTAGTTTCATAGATTTGTTTTATCCATTTCAGAGAGACAAAGGAAAATGCAGATGAGGGACAGCGCGGAATCAAGGAACTCCAAACCCAAGTTAGTACATTGTTGATTGTGCTATACACACGCTTGAAACTTAAAAGAATCAGTAATATCTAAGACAACACATAATTTATAAACCGATTTACTTGCCTTTGAATTGAACTTGTAGGGTTGGGAGATTACCGCATCTTCAACAAAATTAGCAGATTGCCAAGAGAATCTGAGAACTCTTGGTATGCTAAAGGTGAAGGCTCTTCTAAGTTCAGCAGAGGAAGCAGCTTTGCTCAATGAAGTGATGCCTACAACAGCTGATTCAACTCCAAAGACCAGCATTAGTGAACGATTCCCTCTGCTGCTTGACAAAATGGCAGAGGAAGAGGATGACACTATTGACTCCATATTGAGTCCCAATGCAGCAATATACACTTCAAATGAAATGGATGGAGGTGCGGATAGAGTAGCTGGTTCTTCATCGGATATCGCCCCACTCAAGAAGAAGAAGAATGGGACTGTAAGCTTCTTAAAGCAGTTATTGTCAAGGCGTAAAAAGGGCAACAGCAGCAGGAAAACACTCCTCTCTTGAGCTGTTGCTCTGGTATTTTGGTTTTATTATCTATCACTGAAAATGGTCAAACTGGAAGTGATTTGTAGTTGATAAAAAGGTGCATACCTCTTCAAAAGTAACCAGGAGCACATTCATCCAGAATAGAAAAATAAAAATAAATAAATAAAATCTGCTTACTTGGTCTCAAGATGCTGCTCAATTTTGCTCTCAAATGTATCTGGAAATAAAGCAACCATGGTTTGGTTATTATAAGCTCACATTAAGAAATTAAAGGTTCACTGATTGCTACATTGATAACGTTCTGAAAACTCTAATTTACATGCAAGCTAGCAGAATCAGGAGCTTGCAAACAAAAGACTATCTAATCCAAGATATGGGATACAATACACACATCTATGGACATGAGCCTTACTCCATAATTGTGAACTTCAACTGCTGGCATCTCCATCCTAGATTCATTACACAGACTATCAAATAAACTTAAGCACAGTAAAATAGGTTTCTTTTTATCATGTCCATTTCGGGATAACCCAGAAGGAACGTTGGAATGTAACAATGCAGTTAAAGTACCTGCCGTGAGTTAAAATTGAAGATGAATTCTGAAAGCTCCAAAGTTCACTCATAGCATATGTAATCTTAAAATATGAAAATAACACTTCTCTTTTTGTACGAAAATCTCACCTGAATCGGCAAGAGGAAGTAACCCTTGCTTAGTTACAGAGGAGACAATTGGTTCATCTGTTTGAGAGCAGAAATAGTAATACTAAATAGATCGTCTTCAGGGTATCATACCCATAAACATTGTTATGACACGATTAACACGGTTATGTAAGGAATCAATGAAGGTCACAAAAATACTTCTTTATAGCAATTATGTAAGGCATCATCTGAACCAAAGAGCAACACATATCCTATTCACTTCACATAATAAGGAATCAATGTTATAAGATGGCTCGTTTGGCTAATTTAGTCAGGTATTATTCATTGAATTGATGGCAAATGCAAGACAAAAGACAATTTCGAACAACTGAAATCAGCACATTTATTCTCAAATAGCAGAAGCATGACGATTCTTCACCTCTGAACTGAAGAATCTTCAGTAGGTGATTCGAATGTCTGAGAATCAGCGGTAGCTACATATTTTATGAACGATACGAGGTTACCATTCAAGTAAGCATAATGAGTGCGCACAGACAGGTACGTGCGCATTACGAGATTAAAGTCAATGACATTAGATAATTAATGCACCAGCGAAAGACAGGAACAACAGCGAACGGCTTGTCTGAGATGAGGAAAACGGCGTGAAATGCGCCGGTGCGTGGACTCCTTGCTAAATTATGGGCCACATTAATGGACTTTGTTTTGTCATCAAATGCAGGTTAGAGTCCAAGTTGGGCCTCGTTAGAATTTTCTCTTTCTTTTTAGTTTCAATGAAGTTTTATGGGTAGTTTACAATTAAGTTTCCAAAAAGTATATAAAAAAAAAGAATATCAGATCAGTTCCTTATCAGCTTTTATATATAAGGTGTCTAGTAGAATAAAATTTTTGCACATATGCACCTGCTTGGTCGAAGATAAATCATATAAGAAATTTAGATACCGTAGAGATTATGTATTGTGGTACATAATAATTGAGAAAATGTACGTCATTCTTACATAGATATCACACAACATATTTACGAATTAGGACCATAAAATATGTAATATGGCACATAATAAAAAGATACGTAAACGGTTTGTACCCAACGCGAACCTATGTGAAAAAACAGTATTTACTAGGTACATATAGATAAAAATTACAGGGGGACTGAACTGATAATTTTAATACTTGCGGGTATTAAAGTGTAGTGTAGATGCACCAAGTTTTATTAGTAAAATGAGTTTCTCGGTGTTAAGGAGGCCTGGTTGTGCTACCAAAAAACAAGAGAAGAATCTTCTAAACGTTTGTCCTCCTCGTAGAACAAATATAGTTTTTTGAATGATATCGGAGAACTTTCAGCAAGTAAGATTTTACGTATTAATTATTGAGTATAGTTTAGGATATTTTATATTCCCGATAATATAATTGCTCGGAAATGACGATAACAAATAAAAGGATGAAAAATAAATTTAAACAATGAACACAAGAATTTTTACGTGGTTCTGTCAGAACAACCTATGTCCACGGGTCGGAGGTAGAACTTCTTTATTAGAACGAGTGTCAGATACACCTCGTAAGGATGAAGTGTAGAAAAGCAGCTACAACGAGTGTGCGAATAAAAGTAAGTGGACTGATAGAATATCCTATTATGTTGTGATGGTCTTTTCTTTTGCCTCGTCTCATACCTATTAGGCGAGCCCCTGAATGAATTTCTTATGCGAACATAAGAGAAATATTCAGCCGTCCCCTTTGATGTATTAAATCGGCGCATGTCATGGAAATCATTCGTCTTCTTCTTATCCATTGCATAGTCACGCGACATTTGGAAAATAATAGCCACGTGAAGTTTTCTTATGTCTTTAATGTGCCACTATGATGGACCAAAGGTCACCAACAAATCTCCGCATTGGCCTTTGGTTCTGAAAATTTCTCCACCTTGACTTAGTAATATTTTTCTCTGCCTTCGACTTTAGCCCTGCTAGTTCACCATTTCTATAACACCAATTATGTCCAAGCAGTGCTTAAACTTGGAAACTGAAAGAGTCTTCGTAAACATATCTGCATGGTTATCCTTCGTGTTAATCTTCTTTATAAACACCTTCTTATCTGCAATAATATCACGATTAAAATGATACTTAACATCAATATGCTTGCTTCTTTCGTGATACATATGATCCTTAATTAGTCAAATGAGTCGCTGTTCTATCACAGAAAATAGTAATGACTCCCTGATTCTGAGTCAATTTGTTGAATAACCATTTCAACCACAACATTTTTTATTCCGTCGGTAATGCCCATGCATTCTGCTTCAGTAGTAGATAACGCGACTAAGTGTTGTAGAGAAGCTTTTTAGTTAACTGCACTACCTCCAATAGAAAATACATAATCAGTAAGAGTAGTCGTTTATTGAGATCACCTGTGTAGTCTGAATCAATGAAGCCAGCGAGAGTATCACTTTTCTGCCAAACTCCAAACAAGTGCTTAGAGTACCCTTCAAGTATCTGAGGATCCACTTCATTGCTTACCAGTATTATTTCTCTAAAACCATATACCTGCTAATAGCACTAACAACCTATGACATATCAGGACGTAATACCATTGCATACAAAATACGTCAAATGCACCTCGAGTAAGAAACTCGTGCCATATACTCTCCTTCTCCATCTGATGACGGTGACCGAGCAGTGCGTAACCTAAAATTGCTAGTAAGAGGAGTGCTGACTGGTTGGGCAACGTGCATGCCAAATCTCTCTAAAACTTTCTTGAGGTAACTTTCATGAATTGAGTGTAACTTATCGGCTCATCTATCACGTCTAATTCCAAGAATCTTCTTAGCTGCTCCCAACTCTTTCATCTCAAATTCACCGTTCAATATTTTAATTTAACAATTTTTAATTTACTAATAAATGTTTATTAATTATGTTATTTATTAAAAGATTAAGTATAAACATGCCATTAATTGTGTATTTATTAATAAATATTACATTAATTAGATATAATTAATGAATCATTAATTAAATTATCTAAGTAATTTAATATTATTTTCTATAGAATATATATTATATAATATATAATAAGTTAAGTTGAGGGCCGGCCCGCGGGTTAGCCCGCCCCGCCCCGACAAAGCCCGTGGCCTGCGCGCTGGGCCGCCCAGCCAAAAGGGCGGGGCGGGGCGGATTGACTCCTCTAGCAATGAGCATGTTGTCAACATATAACAATAGATAAATGAACGAACGGTCATTTAACTTCCGGAAGGAAACACAACTATCATACTTGCTCCTGGAGAAACCATGACCCAACATACAAGAATCAAACCATTTATACCACTGTCTTGGAGACTGTTTTAATTCATTATGGGATGTTTTAGTAAACAGACTTGGTCTTCTTTTCCTTCAACCACGAAACCTTAAGGTTGCTTAATGTAAATATGGTCATCTAAATCGCCATATAAGAACGCCATCTTGACGTCGAACTGTTCTAACTCTAAATCATACATGGCGACATATACAAGTAATACATGAATAAAGCTATATCTAACAACAGGTGATAATACATGTAACGTCCCATTTTCTATTACTTTATTTGCGCAGCTATTATATTTTTCACATAAAATTTTTCGTCTTTCCATAACCATGCGTTTATACATAAACGGGATCGTACATCTGGTCTAGTATTCTGCGCACATATTATACATATATATATGCACATATCATATTCATTTTACATTACACAAACGTCGCTAACGTTTCATCTACTATATGCACACGATGAACATAGGGGAGTAGGCCGGCCAACCTTGAATCCATACTGTCGTATGACGACGCACTCTAAGTTGCCTGCTAAATATCTACAGCAACTGAGGAAACAATTATTCAGAGTATGATCGCAATATGTTATTCCATTATACAAATAAGAAATGAAACCGTAGTAGAAAATTAATTTCTTCTTTCGTTTGTTTCCATCGACATTTCTATAGAGTATATCATCGTTCGTAGAATCCGTAGATTCATATCACTTGTGCTGTAACATTGTAAATCAAATAACCGTCACGTAATCAATCATTAAGCTCTTTACATAACCATAGAATCATTCATATGACCGTAGATTTAATGCATCAATATGATCATTTAATTTCGATACCTTTGTGGCCCACCATTTGTTAAACCCCCTTTTCTCGGGCGTCACTATCCACCCTATCGAATATTCCACTATTTACCCCTTAGAAATTAGCCAGAACTGTCATCACCTGTGGTTGATTACGGCAGCGAACTTCCTGATAAGGATGTGAGCATGACAAGACTGAGCCAACCGATCGACGATGGCTCCATACGGATTCCGTTATGAACCTGCTAGACTCGCACAATTTACCCCGTAGGGGCCCATGCATGGGACTCTGTAACCGTAGATATATTATACCTGTACAGGACTCTGTAATCCCCTGATTTGTAGGGATGTAACTGTAGAACCCGGGTCCCCGTAAGCTAGTTGGCCAATAAATTTTCATTCATGATCTATGTGATTATACAAATTTACGTTTATGCCTACGTGATTTGATGAATTACGTGCCTGTGAGTTATATGAATCTTGCGCACATCAATTTCGTGCCATGTGATATCTAACTTACATATGGATTTTCGAAAATGAGGCCAAAGGAAATTGGGGCAATAATGCTAGAAGTTGGGTTATGTTTATAGTTGGGCTAGAATTCCAAACTTTGGCCCAAATTGCTTCAAGTCAAAACTTAACAACCAAGACCCTTAAATTGTGTGTGCGGGGGGGGGGGGGGGGGGATTTACGTCAAAAGGTGTCCCATCACAATACCTTGATAAACTAACAATTATCTAAAACATTTCAATTCCATAAACTCCATAGATAAGAAACTAACGAAAGCTAAAGAAAAAGAGGAAGGGAAGTCAAGTTGAAAATCACGCAAGCTTGGAATAGGTACGAGTTTATAACCATGATTCTTTGATTTTATTCAAGTAATAGCATACTTTAGGGATTTCAAGTACGAGAATATCGCTTTCTAGGGTGTGCGAACTTTAAATCATCAAGAAGTGTATTTTCTTACTTTAACCTTGTGTCGTTAGTCCTATAATAGCATGCTTAAGAGGTTAGCACCCAATGATCCGCCCAAAAACCCGTATTACCATTAGGTTTGAATTTTAGGGTTTCGAAGTTCATATAATATTCAAAGTGTTCTTGAGAAAAAAGTTAAATTTTGATTGAAAGTTGTGCAGTTTCGCGGGCCAAAAGATGTTTGGATAGGTGTGAGGTCGTGAAGTGTAAACTTCACGAACTCTAGATCGCGAACTCTAGGCATGAGGAGGTTCGCGAACTCCGTAAATGTCGCAAACTGAAAGTTAGACTCAGAAGGTTCGCAAAGTCGGGTAGTTCGCGAAGTGAGATTTCCGCGGGTACAACAGGTCGCGAACTCCATACATATCGCGAATTGACTAGGCGAAATGGTGACTTCGCGAAGTGGGAAAAATTTGGCGAACTCTAAGTTCGCGAATTGGGCATGTGGGGATTTGAACTTGGCGAATCAAGGAAGTTCGCGAACTCGACGGGGTATGAATCGCGAATCATGTAGACTTGGCGAACCCGTAGATTTCGCAAATTGGGGGATCGCAAACTAAACAAGCCACGAGTTCGCGAACCATGAGTAGTTCGCGAATTACATAGGATTCGCGAAAATGAAGTTCACGAACTATATAAGTTTGCGAACTAGGTATAAGGAATAGATAACTTCGCAAAGTAGACTTGGCGAATTGAAGCAAGGGCTTAATAGAGAGTTTGCGAAGTAGATAGACTGCGAATTGAGAGAGAGGTGAGGTAGAGTTCGCAAACTTGTAGGATATTTCATGAATTGTGAACATCATGAATCCAACTTAGTTCAAAAGAATTCACGAAGTAGGATAGTTCGCGAGCTAGGAGAGGTTCGCAAACTCCATGCAAGTAACGAATTGAACCCTTAGATAAAAACGTTGTAAGTTATAAAAATATTTTTACACCATTAAATAATAAAAATATTCTGATTTCAATGAGCATAGGCTCTTTCAACGCCCGATCATAAATAGCCTATCAGTATCTTTAGGGTCAATTTTCAGTGTAGGCAAATGCTGTTTTTGATAGAATTTTCGAAAGAAAATTTATACAGTCAATTAATATAATTTATACAGTGACCGTAAACCTTTTCGTGTTTAAGGGACAAAATATTAGGAAATTCACCAGATCGGTTTAGCGGTTAATCTACGGACGCCAGGTAAATGGAAATTCACCCATGACACATAATATGTTTGTATCTGCCTAACTTATGTGCCTACGTGACTAAATGTTCACGTGCTTATGTGGATTAGTTGACGTGATTTTATGAATATGGAAGCATTATGGCATTAATGCACTATGCATATGCACGAGCATGCACGAAACACTTGGGGGTTATATGTTGATGAGCGTGCATGATTTATGTCGCAAAAAAGCAAACGATGATTGCCGAGGTGGGCAATTGGTGATAAGTTATAAGTGAAAGTGAGGGGCGGCTTCTGGGGCACCATGACGGCGTTGATGTGCCGTCGGCGACGTTGATGCGTCGCCAGCATGTGAACGACGTTGATGCGTCGGGGGATTTCCATGGTTGTGTTGATGCCCTCATGGTTGGGTTGATGCTCTTATAACCCTGATTAGCGTGGTTAGGTTGATGCCCCCATGTTTTAGTATGGTTGGGTTGATGCCCTCATACTTTGGGCTGATGCCCGTGGTTGGATTAGAGTGCTATACGGTGTACGCCTGAGTGAAAGTCTGCCGGGGGCCTGAGTGAATGTAGTATGAGTTGTAAGTGCGTTGGCGATGATGCCTTTGCGGGGGAATTATCACGTGCACTGTCATGCATAATTTTCACTTACTGAGCATATCGCTTATCCCTTACGTTATGTGTTGTAGGTGCACGCGACCACGGTACGTGATCGCTTAGGTGGCAAGGCAATCTTTTGAAGCTTCCGAGCTACTTTTGGGAGGCGGTGTGTGCATGGATGACGACCTGTGAGGCCGGGCGCATAGGGATTCTTTTGCTGTGCATGTATACACATCTCGTGTAATTAGGATTCGTATGAATTTAGGAATTCATGTAATTCTTTTGTCATGTATAGAAACGACTTCCATTAGATAAATGGAAAATTTTCATACGCATTTCCGCATTCCTTTTAAGTTAAAGCATCGTTAGGCACATAGGATAACGTTAGAATAGGTAGCGAGTACCGGGTCCTGACAGTAACCATAGCTGTGTATCAAGTCGTCCGATGTCGTAGCAGTCATAGCGGTTTCTCTTTTCATTATTATCCATATGCAACACTATACTTTCACCTTATATGACCTATAAGTTCCATACACCATCGAATCGCACATATCGCACAGTAGCACATTATAACCACATAATTCACGTTAATTTCAAATAATACGTATATAAGAAAATCACCAATCGTTTAATTCACATAAAGTAAATAGGAACAGAACACATGTTGCATATCATGCTCACAGTATGGCTTAAAGCCGTTCGTTACTCGAGTATATCCTTGCCCTTTTTGGAATCTGGACATATTAAAATATTATTGTTGATAAATATGAGATCCCTAAAAATAATGTATATGTCATGATATGCATGCTCTATTACGCATGATCTAATTTCTATCTGTAATCTTTTAACTGTCTGTCTATTAATTATTAAATACTAGACTCTCTGCTTGAGAAGTTATATTTAAATCAGTATCAACTGCTAATTTTTTCCAAGTGCAGAATACTTCGTACTACCTCTGTCCCACTTAATACTTTTCAAAAATTAGTGGGCATGTAGATTAAGAAACCACAATTTTTTTAATATTATAGTACACTTTTAAGGAATGAAGAGAGAAAACTAATTAGTCAGCACGAAAACTAAGAAGCCTTTTTTAAATATAAATGGTGTAATTAGTTGATCTATTGGAATAATTTTTTACCAAAAGTAGAAATGGGAAGAATTATGTGGGACGCCCGAAATAGAAAGATGGGAAGAAATAAGTGGAACGGAGGAAGTATGTCAGAAATCTGCTAAATTGTCGAAATCCTGTTAAATATCGAAAGTCTGTCTCAACATCATTTTCTTTATTTATTTATTTATTATTTTTTTCATATATCTATTTATAATTATTATTATTATTATTTCTTTTCTTTTTATTACTATTATTTGTTTTTCAAAATCTCTCACTTCAACCCTCCACTTCACAAATCCACTTCAACCTTCCACTTCACTTATTCACTTCAACCTTCCACTTCACTAATTCAATTCAACCTTCCACTTCACTTATTCACTTCAACCTTCCACTTCAACCTCCCACTTCACTTATACATTTCAACCTTCCACTTCACTTATTCAGTGTCTTAAACGTTCCAAGCAATTTTCTTTTTCCTTTTTTTTTCTAAAAAAACACTATTTCTTCCAAAAATCCTAACAACATACGATCAAATCCTAAATTCCCAAAACATTAAGAACTTCTTGAAAACCTCAAATCATCATTTTTTTTGCAAATCTTCGAAAACTTCCAAAGCATTTATATCTTTCAAATTCCTTAACACCTTCGATCAAAATTAATTCCAAAAAACCTAACGAACAACATAAAACTTCAAGTCCCCCTTTTTTTTATTATTTCCTGTTGGTCCTTATATTACCAAATAAGGATCAAAAGATAGCTTGATAAGCTTAAAACATGAAGAACACCTTGAGGGCGTGTAACTGTGTGTTTTTATAAAGAAAGGTACAAGTTGTCTTACTTTTGGAATTCTTTTGATAAGCCCTAATTAGGGTAAGTATCGGCTTTATACACCACAAGTAATTGGTATATTAAAGCCCAGTCACCTAACTTATACAAATATCACTTGTTACCCCAAACTACTACAACCTTTAAATAACAACATATAAACCCAAGATTACAATAATTAAAGGATGCTACTAAACATTCCTAACAATCTCTCCCTTAGCATCCTTTTCGCCTTGGCGTCCTTTGAGTCTTCTTTTTCTTGGGTTTCATCAGATGGTAGGGAGACTTTCTGAGTCCTAAGAAGTGCTCGAACGATCGTAACCTTCTTCGAAAAGAGATTTTCCCAGAGATGGTCTCGATTAGCTTCGTGTATTTTTCTTGAACTTCATATTCTTCGTGTCTTAGCTGCTCAAGAATGCTTCTGAGTTTCTTTCGAATGATTAGGAGGGTTCCGTCGCTGAACTTGTGAATCTCTGATGTTTTCATAAGCCTTTTCTCTCCTTTGAAGTTGAAGTAGACTATTGATGGATCGTTGTCTTCATTTATAATGTGCCTTTCACCAAAGCTTGGATCTGGGACCTCGAAGGATGGCTTCGTTAGATTCACCTTCTTCATGTTGCTCTCTACCGCCATTTGAGGATCATGGGTCGCATTGAACTTGACTTGGCTCAAAATGAATATCTTCAGTGCGTAGTATCCTAGTCTGAGTTCTGGAGTCTTGAGTGCTCCAAGTGTTCTATACTCTCTCACCATCTGTTCAACATCTTCACTTCTGATGTAGGCGAGGTCGGCTTCTTTCAGTTCTTCGTACGCTCCATCTTCTCGTCGTACCTTGTAGATAGGCATGTCCATGTCTGCAAATCGCACCTTACGAACTCCAACAATTTCTCTGATTTTGGGTCTCTTCGCCTCTTCTCTTCTGAGAGTATCCACATCACTCCTTTTCCTCTGAGCATCATTATTCGGCAAAGAGATAGCAGGTACTGGACTGCTTTTGGTATTGGAAGATGACTTAGTCCTCTAAGCTCAAGCTCGTCCAATCTTCTTGATCATATCCTCCTTCCTCCAGATTCTCCTTCGAATTTCTTCTTGATATGGGGCAATAACCTTGGCGTTTTCCCACGGCAATTCCAATTCTTCTTCTATCTTCGACTTCATTGGTGGGCATTCCTCATCGATGACGGTGTGTTGGAGTAGCTCGGGAAGTTCTGGAATTTCTGCTTCTTAGTCTTCACCTTCTTCGAGTTCATCGTCGCCGATTAGGGCCAGGCTTACATTTGCCTTCATCAAGAAGTATCTGGCATTTTCCATCAAGCCTCTAGCCATGTCCGGATCCATTGGTTTAGTTATCCAATCTTCGTTGAAGATGTATTTTTCCACGGCACCGTGTGGATTCTACAGTTCTTCGGTTTGTGGGATTGGATCATTAGTCTGAAGGCATAAGATGGGAGAGGATGGAGATATCGAAGGGCTGCTTTGGCTTGTGGGATGAGGAAGCGAAAGGCTCAGCTGGTGAGGAGGGCTGTTGGGTTGTTTTTTTTTTTGGTAGAATGAAATTTCATTTACCACACCCTTAAGCAAGGGCCATAGTTACATAATTCTCAGTGTCAAAAAACTAAGAACAAATGTACATAAAAATGGCAGAATTTGCAACTCCTTTCACTCCTGCGAACCATTCAATCCTCCATTGCATCTCACGTCTGATCATCTGATATAGTGGCTCAGTTGTTCGCCATCCCTCCTCATTATGCACCCTGCGATTCCTTTCATTCCATATAGAGTAAAGCAGAGCTGCCATATAAGCCAAGCAAATTCGATGCTTAACATTTCGCGTGCCCCCCATCTTCTTCATCCACAAGCTCAGCTCATCATAAGTCCTTACTGCATCATCAATCCCCAGCCACTTGAATAATAGCTGTACAACTTCCTGGCTAAACGAGCATGCCAGAAACAAGTGTTCAACAGAATCCACTGAGGTACCACACAGGCGGCAGCTTGTATTATCAATTCCCAGCCCCCACCTAAGCAGTCTCTCAAAGATTAGTAATCTCTGATGTAGTATTAACCACACACAGAAAGAGTGTTTTGGAAGGTTGAACTTATTCCACACAGCATTGCACCACGGGAATGAAGCAGTCTCACCCTTAAGGCACGCATACCCTGATTTGAGAGTATACTGCCCAGTACCAGAATGTTGCCACCTCCTACCCAAATAGCCCAATCTGAACCTCTCTTTTAATCTGTGAATCTTCTTCCAATGCCAACAAGCATCCTTCGCAGGGCTGAACTCCCAGAAACTAGTACCTTTCAAGTATATCACACTAACACATTTGATCCAAAGGGAATCAGCCTCCATGGTTAAGTTCCATATCTGCTTCCCAGCCAATGCTTTATTCCAAGTTTCGCAATCCCTAAGATTAAGCCCTCCTCTATTTCTTGGCAAACAAATTCTGTCCCAACCAATTAAGGCAGTATATTTACCTTGTTCTCTGGTGCCCCATAAGAATTCTCTGGAGACCTTATCAATCTCCTTGGTCACATATTTAGGCAGCAAAAACACTGAGCCCCAGTACCCGTGAGAGGCTAAAAGAACAGCATTAATCAGGCAGATTCTGCCAGTATATGAGAGGTTCCTTGAGGACCAGCTTTTAAGCCGAGTTGTGATCTTATCCACCAAGCTTTGGCAGGAATTTCAGTTCCACTTAGTAGCTGAAATAGGTACTCCCAAATATTTCATGGGGAATTTACCTATCATGAAACCAGTGACATGGGCAATCTGATCAGCAACATCCCTTTTATTCCAGCAAGGTATAGATTGGACTTCTGTTGATTAGCTTCCAATCTAGTTTCCATCTTAAATTGATCCAGCCCTTCCTTGATCACAGTCACAGTCTCAAGCTTACCTTTGCAGAAGATCATTAGATCATCTGCAAAGCAGAGATTCACCAAATTGATATGTTTGCATAACGGGTGGTATCTGAATCTAGAGTCTTTAGTGCACAGCTGGAACTTCCTGGTAAGATATTCCATGGCTAGCACAAACAGCAGAGGTGACATAGGGTCACCCTGTCGCAGTCCTCTTGTACCTTTAAAACAGCCCACTTGTGCCCCATGGATTGACACAGTGTATGAAACAGAAGTCACACACTCCATTATCCAATTGACAAATTTGAGAGGGAACCTTAAGAAGCAGAGCCATTCCTTCAGAAAGTCCCACTCCAAAGTATCATACGCCTTCCTGATATCAACTTTCATGAGTACCCTTGCTGAGGCATTCTTCCTTCTATACAGCCTTATTAGATCCTGGCATAAGAAGATATTGTGCACAATGGACCTATCTTGCACGAAAGCACTTTGGTTGGCATGAATAATTTGTGGCAAGAGAGGTTTCAGCCTTGAGCAAATCATCTTAGAGATGCATTTGTAGATGGTGTTGGGTTGTTTTGGTAGTAGTTCGGGTAGATTTTTTTGTTTGTGTGGGTGTAGGTGATTTCGTTCTAGTAGGTGTTTGGGTACATCTAGGCTGCGAATGTTGAGGTTGAGGCCCTTTGTCTCGTGTCTTCTCGCCCTCGGGACGACCCTCATCTCCTGGGTCGTCACGTGGTTGATGCGATGTCTGGGCCTCGCCTCGACATGTGGATGGAAGCTCGAGACGTCTAAGGACCTCCGCTTAATACTCAGTGAGCTTCGGAGCAGTACGGAGTCTGGCTATCATGATGTCAATGAGTTCCGTGATTGGGACGTTCCATGGGCCTCCGTCAGGATCAACGGATGGATCCGATCTGGGACGTTCTTCTTCAGTGACGGGGGCTTTGCCTTTGTCTCGAGTCGAAGTCCCAAGTGCATTGTACATTTGGGTCATGATGGAATCTTTGAGACCTTTTTCGAATCTACAAGGCGAGCGTTGAGCCTGGCTTCCGTCACGAATGGGAAAATAACGTGGCGAAGTCACGAAGACGTCCTACCGTCACAATATCAGAAAAAGTTGTTCCTGATGTGCCGCCCGTTTGCACAGGACTTGAGAAACCGGGGCAACTTAGGCTCACCGTTGACATCAATGCTGAGACGGACTCAGATCGATGGCCCAAGTCCGTAGCTGCTGTGATGTTGACTACGTTGGGTCTTCCGCTTTGTTCCGTACTAGAAAATGGAAGAATTGAGGGCACTAGACTTGTCGTGGTCAAAGAAAGTGCAGTCTGAGGCTGAGGACTGCTTGATACAATATCTACCCCCTCCGAGCGAGGTGGTGATGGTTGACGTGGCACCTCGTGTGTGTCTGAAACAATTATCTGTTGGGAGATAATTGAGTGGCTAGGAAGGGTAGTTTGCGCGATTGGACCCCATGTCGCGACTTCTACTCGGGAGAAGACAAAGTCGTCCCCTGCACCTATTGGCTCGGTCCGGCTTATTTGTGCACTAGAGGACTAAGGAAGACGGTCGTGTTTGTGTTTTGTACGCCGTTCTTGTTTACTGCTTCCCTCATCCCCTTTTGATTTTCTCTTTTGTTTTGGTTTTGGAGATGAGGAGCTTTCTTGTTTTGGCTTGTCCCTGGGTTAGGTTCAACTGGGATGTGCTGAACCATGGGAACATCATCGAGGTTATTTGCTCGAAGGTATCTTAGGATCTCCGGGTCAGTTGGATCGAGGAGTCGAATTAGATAATCTGGTAGGATCATTGCCTGCTGATCGATCTTGTTCTTTGTTGATTGGATTTTGGTGAGCTTTGGAGCTTTATTTCGGGATGAAGATCCACGAAATGCTGGACGATGACAGGAAGCCACCGTAAGTAAGGAAGTACTGGCTTTGTTGATCCGAGGCCTCGTCTTCTTAATTGATCAAGGATGTCCGTCTATATCAGTTGTGCGACGTCATAATTTTTGTTGAAGACGATGCCGTGGAAGATCGGCATGATGTTGCGGTTGCACCGGTCGGATCCAGCGTGCTTTGGAGAAAGGCATTTGTTGATGATCAAAAAGATAGTCCGCTAGGCTCCAGGAATATCTTTTACTGAGAAGTCCGGGAGGTGAATGGATTTTTGGGCGTTAGGTTTGTGGCCCATGAATAGGAAGTCTCTGATGAGGTCATCGTTTGTGGGATGTGTATCGTAGAGAAGTAAGTATGGTAGGTTTAGTAGGGAGCGGAGAATGGTTGGGTAAAAACGACAATGGTGTTGTCGATTTTGGCGGAGAGACGGGTTGTTTGTGGGTTATTTGTCGGGTTTTGAAGAGTGGCCCACAACTGTTGTACGTATACTTCTGGGACACATTCGGTGATATTTAGGGTTATTTTCAGAGGGTGGTTTGCTAGGATTTTGACAATGATAGGATCTGGCACGAGGTGTTAGCAAAGTCTAATTGCAGGTTGTTGGGTGTTCTCTGTGCCCAGACCTTTGAAGCAAAAATATCATTAATTTCTCGCACCATCTTGGTGATTTTGTAAGATAAGATTAAGAGGTTAGTGGATAATCGTGTGATGCACCAATGTGAAAGTCATGAAAAGGCGAAATGTTGTATACACTTTAGGACTTGGAAAAAAATTCATAAGTCCAATTGATGAAAATTTTGTCGGCCGATACAAAAGAACATTGTATATTCAACAATCAATTGGCGAGCATTTTAATCGGGCGATTTGAATTGTAATAACAATATGATTAAGTTTCGGGCATAGTGTTCAATCATGCGATTTAAATCATAGTTATTATAAATAAGATTCAGCCGAAAGCATGTAATTGAACGATTTAAAATCACATTCTTATTGTAAATCAGTTTCGGGCGAAGGTCAAGTGCTAAAGTGAAATCAGATCGGCCGATTGTAATTTGAAATTGAATCAGAAAGGAGTTTCGGGCAAATGAAGCTCAACCGAAACGCAATTTGGGTGCGATTCGAGCGAGCTCATTCCAACCCTAATCTGCGAATCTTGCAAAAATGAGAGCAATATCGGTTAAAACCTGCAGATTGTATGTTTTTCCTTACCGATAGCGAGTTTAGAACTGCAAAAATCGTGAAAAAACAGGGTTTGTCTGTGATGGTGACGAGATTTGTGTGCGATTGCAGAGATAATTTTGAAAGTAAATCAGGAGAATCGATGAGAAATGACCGAGTTTCGGGCGAAGCACTATATATATAGGATTAGTTTCGATCGAAAGTAGTTTCGGGCGATTCTCAGTTTCGCCGAGTAAAAATTCCAAAGGGGTTTAAAATTTCAGTTTCGATCGATTCGAATCAGTTTCAGGCGATGATTAGTTTCGCCGTGAGATTAGAAAGGCCTTTAGAAAATGTTAGTTTCGATCGATGCAAATGAGTTTCGGGCGATACTCAGTTTCGCCGAGAAAAAGTTTTAAATATTTTGAATATTTCAGTTTCTATCGATTTTGAGTTTCGCCAAGAAAATTTTTGACATAAGAGTAATGGAAATTACTATCTCAAGATTTGTACCCTACAAATCGATTTTAAAGAAACATTGAAGAGAGATTATAGAAACTCCCCCTCAACAAGCCTAACCTAGATACCAAGAATTGGAATCGCTTTTCATCCAATGCCTTAGTGAATAAGTCAGCAAGTTGAAGATCTGTGTGAACAATATGCATTTCGATTGTACCTTGTTCTACATGTTCCTTGATAAAGTGATATCTAATGTCTATATGTTTTGTGCGTGAGTGATATACAGGATTTCTTATTATAGCAATAGCACTTTTTGAGTCACCAAATATGGGAATACGATTTAACGTTATGCCAAAATCTCGTAGCTGGGTTCTCATCCACAAAATTTGTGAACAACAACTCGCAGCTGCGACATATTCTGCCTCTGCTGTCGAAGTTGAGACACAATTTGTTTTCGAGATGACCAGCTTACGAGTTTATCCCCGAGAAATTGAGCGGCTCCAGAGGTGCTCTTCCTATCCAGCTTGCATCCCGCGTAATCGGCGTCTGTGTATCCTACGAGTTCGAAGTTTGAGTCCATTTGGTACCATAGCCTAGATTGGGAGTTCCCTTAAGGTATTTGAAGATTCTTTTGACGGCGAGCATGTGAGACTCCTTTGGATCAGCTTGAAAGCGAGCACAGATACACGTGGCGAACATAATGTCAGGTCGACTGCACGTGAGATAGAGCAGAGATCCTATCATGCCTCGATAAATCGTTTGGTTAATAGATCTTCCTGATGAATCTGCATCAAGCTTGCATAAAGTGGACATGGGAGTGCTGGCAGCATTGGAGTTGTCCAAGTTGTACTTCTTGAGTATGTCGTGAATGTACTTGGATTGACTGATTAAGATTCCACCGTAAAGCTGCCTAACTTGAAGGCCTAAGAAGAAGCTTAGTTCTCCTATCATACTCATTCTTGCATCCGTCGAGCCGAAGATGATGTCGTCGACGTAAATCTGTACCAGCATAATGTCAGAACCGTCCTTCTTGATAAAAAGAGTCGTGTCGATCTTCCCTTTTGTGAATCCGGAGGAGATGAGAAAATCCGAGAGGACCTCGTACCAGGCTCTGGGAGCTTGTTTAAGTCCATATAGAGCTTTATCAGTCTGTAGACGTGGTCTGGGAATTGTTCGCTCACAAAGCCTTTAGGCTGACATACAAAAACTTCTTCCTTCAGAATTCTGTTGAGAAATGCAGTTTTGACATCCATCTGGTAGACTGTGAAGTTCTTGTGTGCTGCGAAAGCTAAGAAAATCCTGATGGCTTCAATTCTTGCGACTGGAGCATAAGTCTCATCATAATCGATTCCTTCCTGTTGATTGTATCCTTTTGCTACCAGCCTAGCTTTATTTCGTATTACAATTCCTTGCTCGTCCTTTTTGTTCTTAGAAGCCCATTTAGTACAGTTTTTCCAGCCGGTCTTGGCACCAGGTTCCAGACTTTCAGCCTTTCAAACTGATTGATTTCCTCCTGCATTGCGATTATCCAATCTGGGTCGGCGAGGGCTTCAGCTACTTTGCTGGGCTCCTTTTGACTGAGGAAGCAGGAGGAAAGGCTTTCATTTATCGTTGACGCTCTAGTTGTTACGCCAGTGGAGGGATCGCCAATTATTTGTGAGTTCGGGTGTGCACGGGTCCATTTTCTTGTATGAGGTTGTGATGGTTCAGCTACACCGGTATCTCCCATTGCTGCTTCACTTTGATCAGCCTGATGTTCCGTAGCTTCTCCAGGTTGAGGTAGTACTGACTCTACTGAGGAGATTTCTATTGTCAAATCAGTTGACTGAGGTGTTTCTGCAGCTGAGTTGGAGATGACCTCAGTATCAGTTGGGAGTTCACTATTGTCGTCAATGTGTAGATTTTCCAACGTATGAGGGAATTGTCATAGCTATGCTCTGCAGAATCATCATTGCTTGGTGCTACATAAGTTGTTGGAACAGTGTGGCGATGGTCTAGAGAAGAGATCCTCGAATAAGAGATCGAGTTCCATGTCGCTCACTGCATTGAAATTTGAAGGTTCGCTCACGGAAGAGGTGCTTGGTTGATCTTTTGTCAACTCTCGTAGAAGTCCGGGTTCTGGACTGATTTGCACAGAAACCACTCGGTCTACTTCATCAAATGTCACGTTAATGCTTTCCATAACCGATCTTTTCTCCTTGAGGTATACTCGATAGGCTTTGGAGGTTGTCGAGTATCCCACCCCCTTCAAATGCGTTTGGGTCAAGTTTGCCTCTATCTTCACGATGGTTTGCTACGTAGCACTTGCATCCAAAAACTCTCAGGAAAGAGACGTCTGGCACTCTGCGATTTATCAACTCGTAAGGAGTCCTATTGAACCTCTTGTGAAGGGAGCCACGATTTTGAGTGAAGCAAGCTGTGTTCATTGCTTCGGCCCACAAGAAGTGAGGTAATCCATAGTGTAAGGAGTGTACGAGTTGCTCAACTAAGGTCCTGTTCTTGCGCTCAACTACACCGTTTTGTTGAGGTGTTTTTGCCGCTGCGAACTGTTGGGTGATTCCAAGTGATGCATAGAGGTCACTGAGCTTTTTGTTCTTGAATTTTGTCCCATTGTTAGTTCTGATGATTTGGACACTTAGTTGGTAGAGGTTTTGTGCGGTTTTTGATAAATTCAATGATTAGACCTGGGGTTTCGTCCTTGGTTCTGAGAAATTTGGTCCATGTGTAGCGCGAGAAATCATCCACAATAACCAACACATATCTTCGCCCATTGATGGTCTGAGTGCGCATAGGTCCACACAGATCCATATGAATGAGTTCGAGAGGTTTGGAGGTTGAGGCTGTATGTTTGGTCCGGTGGGATGCTTTCCTTATCTTTCCCATTTCACACGCCGAGCAAAGATGTTCTTTGTGATATCTGAACGAGGGAAGTCCTTTGACCAAGTTTTCGGATCGTAGTTTGTTAAGGTCTTTGAAATTGAGATGAGAGAGTCGCTGATGCTAGAGATCGTTCTGATGAAGAGAGGCACGGGAGATGAGACACGTTGGTCGGACAGTTTTGAGGTCAATGGAGTAGAGATTCGTCTTTCTGTGGCCAGTGAGAAGCTCTCTTCCATTGTTATCGGTGACGCTACATTTGTTAGTCTCGAAATTCACCTTGTAGCCTTTGTCACAGAAACGTCCAATGCTGAATAAATTGTGGTTCGGTCCTTCGACGTAGGAGACTCCTTTGATGGTCAGTCTGTCATGGATGAGATCACCCATTCCCAACATGGGTGCAGATTGACCGTTTCCGAAATAAACCTTCCCGAGAAATCCTTCAGAGAAGTTGCTCAACAGCTCTTTGTTTTCAGTCATGTGTGAGGAGCAACCTGAATCTAAGTACTACACATGATGGACCTGCAAAAAGGATCAAGTAAGCTTAGGTACCCATTTGTAGATGGGCCCTTCTTTAATAGCAGGTGTAGACACTAATGTATTTGTTGTTAGATTGAGTTCTTTGTCAGATTGTTGGATAACTGATTTAGGAACCCAAGCACGACAATTTCCTATGGGTGCAATTGGAATTTAGGAATCCAAATTTGTTTTTGACTTAATTTCTTGTTCTGCTTGATCTTGGAGGTGATGTGTTTCTCTCTCTTAGATTTGATAGTATGATTATTGAGCTTGGGAGATATGCCCTTAGAATGAGAGCTATGTGACGTGGAAGCATTTTTGCTGAAAGATCGTCATGTGGATGGGAAAGTACATCATTGTTTACATGACAATATTTAGATTTCTGGGCATAAATAACGAAACACGATCTACGACATTACAAGAAGTCACTTTTGGAAATGCAAAAGATTTGGAAACATGAGAAATAAGGTTTGAGATTGGTCTCCTCTTCTTATCAAGGATCAGTGTTGTAAATCTCGGCCTAGGCGGCCAACTAGGCACCGCCTAGACGCTACTCGGAGGGTCACCATGGCGAAAACCACCTAATCGCCACCTAATCGGCCCACCGATTAATCGGCCGAAAAATCCGATTATCCAGCCGAGAAATCAAATTAATCGGCCGATTATTTAAATTAATCGGCCCATATCATTAAAATAATCAGCCCATACTATTAAAATAATCGGCCAATTAAAAAATAAAAATATTTAACTACAGTAAGCCTCAAGTAGGAAGCCCACTGCGGGAAATGGACCTCATCATAGGTTTATATAGAACTTCTTCCCCACAATATTCAAGTGAAAGTTCGGTGTTGGACAAATGGAGTTAAAATTGACACTGTCCTTATGTAGAGTTATTATATATAGAAAACCTAAAAAGTGTGTTTGGCCCAACGGTTGGAGAAAGAAGGATGAGTATTGGGCTTTATATGTGAGACCTTGGTTCAATTCCAATTTGAACCATTTTTTAACTATTTTTATTATGAAGAGCAGTTATTTTATAATATATAATGATTTCTATGTTTATTATGAAGAGAAGTTATTTTATAACAGAAATAATGAAATGACGTGAGTTCAATTTTTTTATTTTCTATTTTGGAAAAATATAAAAACATGTTTTTGGGAATTATTTTCTTAATACAAAAAAATATTATTGGGATTGACATTATTTTTTTAAATCTATAAATTTGATATACCTTTTACTTTGCTATATTAGCATATAGATAAAATTAATAAAAAATTTGTATGCCGAGTAATTTCCGCCTAGAAACCGCCTAGGCCCCGCCTAGCCCGCCTAGGCGCTAGGCCCCCCTCGGGCGCCCGACTAGCGCCTAGCGAATTTTACAACATTGTCAGGGATTGTTGTCTCCTTTGCTGAGCCAGGTCGAGCCTTTTTCGTTTCCTCATAACTCACGCCTTTGTCTGTGGGTACATGTGATACAACGTTAGTGTGAGATAAAGGAGTTTTTCTCGTAGTTTGCTTGCATTTACATGTAGAGGGTTCGGGAACAGGACGGGAGGTGAAGGGTTTGTATGCATCAGGAAAGTTCTCAAGAGTATAAATTTTTCTTAGCAAGATAGTTTTCTCTTCTTCGTGGACTTTCTTTTCCGATTCTAGAGAGGATGTTAGGTCGCCTATTTTGCGAATAATCTCTAAAATGTAGATAGAGGAATAAATGGGTTTAGCCTGTTCGTCAGTGCTTTCCTGAATTTTAGGTCCAAATGGTGACATGTAATCGTCAGAGAGCGTTATCTTTTTAGTTTTGCAGTTATTATCTAGTTCTATATAATCACATGCAATTTGAGCCCAATCTTTGTATCTCCGCTTTTGTTCATCAGATTCGGTCACCTCTTTCGATCCTACGAAGGGCATTAGGTTTCCAAGACTCAACCCAAAGCGTTTAATGATGTACAGTGGAAGTACTTCATCTTTCATTGACTTCTTTTGGTGAGAAGATCCTCTAACTCCTTGACTTTCTTGTATAGTCGAACACGTTCGTTGGTGATTAGTTCATATTGAGATAATACATTTTCTCGTTCTTCTTCGCTGTCTTTTAAGCTCCTACAGGTATCACTAATTTGTTTTTCCTTACTTTCTATAAGTTCTCCTAAAGTCTTCACTTTAGTTTCTGTCAAGATTAAGGATTCGTGAAGAATAGTTATCTCTTCCTATTGTTTGTTTAATAAGGCATAATTTTTGTCAAAGTTGCTTTGGAGTTCTGAGTAATCTTTATGATGCATAGGGAGTTCGGTTATCCTACGTTCAAGTTTGATAAAATTATTTAGAGATGGGGTGTATACCTCCAGGTCGGATGAAGAGACATCCGTTCTGTCTGACCCTATGCCTGGCTCTTCCTCGTCGGAGTCATTGTCATTGTTTTTCACCATGAAGGTCATTTCATCTTCCTCCTCGTATGACGTGTCCTCCATCCATTCCTCTTCCTCAGCAACCAAGACAATTCCCGCCTCCTTGCGTTTTGAGAGCTGAAATTTCTTCTTATAGTATTCAGTATTTTTCTTCTTAGGTCTGAAGCATTCAGAAGCGAAGTGACCCGGTTTGCCACAGTTGAAGCACTTCTTTATTACTTCAGATTTCTTTGTTTCAGCCTCTTCAGGGGCAACGAACTTTTGTTTCCCGCTCGAGTTTCGTTGTTTGTTGAAGGAAGATGATGATTTCTTGGTGCTCATCTTATTGACGCCTCTGAGATCATAGCCAGTTTCTTTTTGATTGATTCGAGTTCGTCCACAGATTCTTGGTCAGATTCAGCGTTGTCTGAAGTATCAGATTGTATGGCTTGCTTTGCTTTAGAAGTTCTCGAGCTTCGGTGGCTTGATTTAAAGGTCACGAGTGCAATGGGTTCCATGTCGACACTTGTCTTTCCTTCGTTCTTGATTTCTTTGGCATACTGGGAGTATTGTGAGAGGTTATCGTGTAAGGAGTGAATATCCAAAGCATCTAGATCTTTGTTCTATTGCTTAACCAGAACTGCAATCCGCCCCCACTCAGGTTGAAGTGTGGAGAGGAACTTGATGTTGTGTTCGAGGTTGGAGCGTTGGATGTTGATCTTTCTCATCTCGTTGATGATGGTCAGGAAACGAAGATAAACATCTCGAAGTTCTTCCCCTCCTTAGCTTTGAAGGAATCATACGCAGTGAGGATGCTAGATTTCTTAGACAGGTTGCTAACTTCTGTCCCAACCATCATTTTGCATACTTCATCCAGATTTCCTTTGCGGTGACCATTGCGTCGACTTGCTTGTAGACAATCATTTGGTAGAGCCTGAAGTACGTGGTGTCGAGCAAGCGTGTTCGCTCTGGCTCGTGCTCTCTCGGCATCATTGTATGGACTAGGGTCCTTAGGAGTTCTCCTCTCTGGAATGGGAGGAACCGCATCAGGTTGAGGAGGGATGATGCTCCAAAATTGAGCGGGTCCCTCAAAATGGAGGAAAACATGTCGTTGGCGAAGTCTACATCCTTGATTTCTATGAAGTTGATGAATCGTTGCTTCCATACGCGTACTCTCCCCATCTTAGTAGTGGTGCACGGTTGTCAGATCCAATAGCAAGACCGTCCATGTTTTGTTTGGTAATGATCGTTAATGCGAAATAGATCTGCGAAATGAAATATTTTAGTTTCGAATGAGAAATAGTCAAGTTTGAAGAATTTCGAGTGTTGAGTGAAAATAAGCAAGTTCACTTCTGGTAATCTAAATTTGGATGATTTTTGTGTAAGGCTTGAGGATCGGACGATTGGTGTTCTATGAAATTGAGATTCGGTCGACTCAGTTTTAGTGATTGATCGATTTTAATCCTATAGAAGTATGCTCGGCGATTTTGATCCTAAGTACTGAGAATCGGGCGATTCAGATCCTAAGATTTCAAAACCGGGCGATGAAAATTCAATTTAGAGTTCTAGAATCGGGCGACAGTATGAATCGTACAGTATAGATCCTAAAGGCCTGAATCGGGCGACAGAATTTGAATCGGGCGAAAGAGTTTGAAAAAAGGTTGGTTTCGGGCGATTTTAATTTGGATCGATTTTAATTTGGAATATCTTGTATCGGCCATTAGAAATGTTCGAGTTTCGGCAATTTTGGTCCAAATAGATTGCGTTTCGATTGAGTGTCGGGCGATTGAGTGTCGGGCGATTTTGGACGTGGCTTATCGGGCGACTGAGTGTCGGGCGATACAATAAAATGGACTATAAATCGCCGAGAAATTAGTCGGGCAAAACAAAGAATTTGGTACTGTAGCCTTTCGGGCGAATAAAGTGTCGGCCGATAGAGTGAAATTGATTGAAAATCGCCTCAATCCGTCGAAACCTTCCAATTCCTTAGTACTGTTCTATATGCTACCCGAAAGTCGTAAACAACCCAGAAAAAACACATTTTTTAAACTCGTTTTTGCTCAAATCCTGCTCAAACTTGACGGAAATCGACGTGAAAGATCATAAAAGTACTCATTATCAATTTGAAAACACCCAAAAACAGTGAAGAAATCGAAAATGAGTTTTCAAGCAAAATCCTCCTCAAATCACGTCGGAATCTAGCGAAACTAGATTCAAATCGAAGATATTGATCCGCGTTAGGCTCTGATACCACTTGTTGGTCCTTATATTACCAAACAAGGATCAAAAGATAGCTTGATAAGCTTAAAACATGAAGAACACCTTGAGTGCATGTAACTGTGTGTTTTTATAAAGAAAGGTACAAGGTGGCTTACTTTTGGAATTCTATTGATAAGCCCTAATTAGGGTAAGTATGGGCTTTATATACCACAAGTAATTAGTATATTAAAGCCCAGTCACCTAACTTATACAAAATATCACTTGTTACCCCAAACTACTACAACCCTTTAAATAATAACATATAAACCCAAGATTACAATAATTAAAGGATGCTACTAAATATTCCTAACATTTTCGAATATTAAAGACTATATATAAAGCATGAATCTGTGCGGCCTTTGTGTTTAATGAATATACTAGCACGGTTAATTAAAATTTAAAACATGAAAATCATAACCAAGTTCATACCGCTTCCAAGTTGTAGTTCGACCGCTAGGTGAGTTCTTCATTTTCTTTTTTTTTTTAAATTTTTCGAAAGTTTCTTTAATGATAATGAATTCTTATGCCTATCTCTTACATATGTGATTTACGTAAAATAATAGATAAATAACATTGACATCATACTTGTCTTTTAGTAATAATGATCCTTACTTTAGTATTAAAATAGTTTTCCCCTTTTTGACTAATCCTCAAACTTCACTAATCCTCAAACTTCACTAATATTTCGAAATTTTCTTCTTCCAAAAATTTCATTTTTCTCAACTTTCTCATTTTTAAATTACATTCCTTAAACCTACTTATTATTATTATTTTTCTAAAATTACTGTTTATTTGCGAAATCACTGTTCACTTCGCGAATTCACTGTTTACTTCGCGAAGTCACTGTTCACCCGCGAAGTTACTATTCACCCGTTAAACAGAATCACTGTTCATTCGTGAAACTTAGTTTCACGACCCGAAACACATTTTTCACCTCTAATTATGATCATTAACTATATTCATATCATAAAACTAATTATGCAAATGCATAAATTTATGTGAATGCGTGAAATGAAACAAGGTTTTGCTTTCGGTTCCTGACAATACATCATTAAAAATCAATATCTTGTACCTGACTATAGCTTTTCGTAACTTATCGTGCCTTATACCTTGTATCGTCAAAACCAGATAAACCTTCTTTCTTCTAGAAGACCCACTTACATCCGATAATTTCGTTTTTCTTCGGCGGCGGCACAAAAATCCAAGTACCATTTTTGTGTAGAGACTCCATGTCTTCGTTCATCACTACCAGCCAGTTATTAGAATTAATATCGTGTATTGCTCCAAATAGGTAGATTGTGTCACTGATAAAGCGTACAAAACTAAATTCACTGTGACAGTCGAATCATCCATCTCTGTATATCACTGCTATAGGAATCTGCTCAAAGCTTTCATCTTCAACTGGATTTGAACCATGTTCTGGTTCTAGCTCATCGTCTTGATCTGTTGAACTCATCGCAGTGTCATCTAAAGGATCTTCGTTGATCTCGAGCTTCACATCGTTCTCTACACTATCATTTTCTTCTTTATTAGAAAGGTTAATAGGCTATTTTGAAGGATATAACATAGAAGACTCGTCAAATGTACCATTTCTACTAATTACGAATCTGGGCGACTTGGGATTAGGATTATATAATCTATATCCTCCTAAGCGTAACCGAGAAAAATACACTTCTTAGCTCTAGGCTCTAACTTTCTCTCGTTTACGTGAATATAAGTTGCGCACCAAAATATTCTTAGATTGGAGTAACCAGCAGGAGTACCTGACCATACTTCTTCCCGAGTCTTGAAATTTATCGGAGAACATAGGGAGCGGTTTACAATATAACATGCTCCGGCGATAGGTTCCGTCCAAAAAATCGTTTGTCAACCCAACATTAGAGATCATACATCAAGCTCTCTCTAAAAGCGTCTGGTTCATGTGCTGGGCAACACCATTTCATAGAGGCGTCATTCGAACAGCTTGATGTCAAGCAGTTCCTTCATTTTTGCAAAATTCGTTGAACTCGCATCAGCCGCTTGATTTGTTTTCCTGTTTGCTTTTCATCAAAGTTTTTCCTTTTTTAAACGTTAGGAAAACATCACTCTTCTGCTTAAGAAAGTAGACCCAGACTTTCCTTGAAAAATCAAGTCAACATGTATCTTGCACCACCTTTTGATGGAACACGAGAATGACTCCATACATCAAAATGAATAAAGTCCAAAGTACCTTTCTTCTTGTGGATAGCTGGCGAATTGAAGCTGACTCGTTTCTGCTTCCCAAATAAAATTTTTGCAGAAGTCCATTTTACTAGTATTTTGACCGTATAGTAGGCCCCACTTACGTTATATCAAGCATTGTTCTCCCATGTGTCCAAGTCGCGTATGCCATAATCTTGTGGTATTAACTTCCGAGGAAATATACAAATTTCAGACCTGCAAGCTTTCATCACGACAAGGGCACCTATGGCGATCTTCCAAAATCCACCGTCACCTGAGAAGTTGCACCTTTGAGTATCAAGTGTGCCTAAAGAGACAAGATTTCTCTTCATATCTGGAACGTGCCTGACCTCTACTAGTGGTCAGATGATTCCCTCGAACATCTTGATCGGAATTGTAGCTTTACCAATAACTTTACACAAATCATCATTTTCCATTAGGATGTATCCACCAACGAAATTTCATGTGGAAAAACAGTTCTGATTCGACTTATGTGGTAAGAACAACCCGTATCTAAGATCCACGCATTATCAGACCTAAAAATGTTTGCAGTTGCTACAAAAATAGTTTCATCGCTTTCATCTGCAGCTACTAGCTTTGGTGGGTTTATTATATTGTTGATTATTTTTCTCTTTATTTCTATACTTGGATTTTACCTTTCCTTACATCTATTACTTTCATCACCTCAATGTTTTGGTCTTCCCCGTGCAAATAGACCTTCTGTCTGGCCCACGGAAATGCTTTACAGACGAGAAAAGAGAACACAACAATATTATGATCTGATCTTCGTTAGTCACTTTGACATCTACCTTCTCCAAATAGATAATGGTTAAATCGAAGTTATCGAGATGCGAGTGAATAGAAATACCTTTCATCATTTTCATATTGTATAACTTCTACTTTAAGCTGATTCTCCTTAGTTTTCTTCACGTAGATAGCTAACTTATTCCACATACCCATGGCCACATCTGTGTGCAAACTTTTTTTTGTCCAGTTCTTTAAATTGCGACTTTTATTTCTGCTGGTTTCTTCTTTTCTCCATCAAGCACAACCTCACAACCGTCTTGAGTGAGTATCGCCTCCATCTCGAGACTCGCAAGACATTTCTCTCGAAATTCTCAATTGACATTTTTGCTATCGTCATGGTGGCTAAAGATAAATTGAAATGTTGGCTCTGATACTAATTTGTTAGGATTCGATAATATAATTGCCCAAAAATGATGATAATAAATAAAAGGACGAAAAATAATTTGGATAGTGAATACAAGAATTTACGTGATTTGATCAGAATGACATATGTCCACGGGCGGGAGGGTTGAACTTCTTTATGGAGATATTACAAATAGGTACGCCTCAAAAGGATGAAGTGTAGAAAAACAACTACAACGTCTGTGAGAATAAAAATGAGCGGACTAACAGAAGATCTATTGTGTTGGGTTGTCTTTCTTCTGCCTCGTCTCATGCCTATTTATAGGTGAGCTCCTATATGAATTTCTTATGTGAACAAATGAAAAAATTCAGACGTCCCCTTTGTCATATTAAATTGACGCTATTTTGCTTCGTCTTCTTCTTATTCATTACATAGTCAGGCGCCCCCCACCTTTGAAAGTAATAGCCACATTGATACGGACATAAATTAGGCAAGCTAAAAAGAGGAATTAAGGACAAAATTAGCTTACGATAATTATTAAGAGAACTTCGTAAAAAATATGAGTTTCCTTGAGAAATACATAGTTAGATTACAAAGGGAGACTTTTAGGGACCTCGGACGGGTTTTAGGGACCTCCAACACACTTTAGGGAGCTAACAATAGGAAATAACGGTTTTAGGGACCTCCAAGAGACTTTAGGGACCTAACGCCCATACTAGGGAACTATTTTGGGCTCTATTGTGCTAAGCAGTTCCTGTCGTCCCGAGGAAGTGTCGTGAGGAAGCTTCACCAAACGGTCAGAAGTCTGAAAGGACGTCTAACACCACTGAAAAGGTGTTCTGACAGAACCTGTCCCATCCACCTGTTGTACCTGACAGCGCAGAGCCAAGTTCCATCTCCAGCCGCCTAACATCCCTGATAGCACAGAAGCTGTAACTGCTGCAGGAGTGACCTCTGACAGACGGCCTGCCATTCTGTAGCATCATAGTGTCCTAGGAAATCATATCAGCAGGAATCTGGGCAATATCCAGGAGCCAGGGACGTACCTTCAGGCAATATTCAAGAGCCTCCTATATAAAGGGGACTTCACCATTTTCACGAGACAACTCTCATTCTAACACTTCTTAACACTTAGAAAACTCTCTCTCTACGTTAAACACAACATCTTTGACGTCCCATTAGCTATTTTATTATTTGTTCTTGAGAGAAATGTGAGGAATAAGTAGTTTGAGTGTGTAAATCATTGATGTATAGTGAAAACAGTTCATGAGCGCCCGTGGACGTAGGATCTGCAAAGATCCGAACCACGTAATCCCTGTGTTATTTCATTTACGTCCCCACACGTCCCAATACGTCCCAACACGTCTTAACACGTCCCAATATGTCCCAAACACGTCCCCACACGTCCCAAACACGTCTCACTCAGTTTTCTTACAAATAAGCACCTTATGCACGCCCTAAAACTTTGTAATAATCGATTCTCCGGCTATATAAATTCCCCACACATATAAATCTCTTTGATTGGGATAGCCCCACATCCACATGAAGTTTTCTTATTGTCTTTATGCGCCATTTAGGATAAGTAGGATTATGCAGTAAATTTTCCAAGGTTGATAAAAATGTGGACTTTTTTGTGGATAACGAGGAGTAGCATCTCTTCTTTGAAATGATTTTCTAGGCCTTGATTCGTCTGTTCGTGGCCGCTGAAATCGCCTGTCCCATAATCAATGTCTCATTTTCTATCCCAATTTATACAATATATAAAAATGATTCTTATCGAAAAATACAAGATATGAAAATCATTTGATTATCCTAAAATAACAAATAAATTATATGTGTTTATTTATTTTTTATCATTTAAATCATATGAAATAATGATTATTTAATAATCTAGTGGAATATAGAAGACTTGAAAATAAAAAAGAATATGAACCAAAAGGGTGTATACGTAACGTGGAATGAATTTCAAGCGCTTTTGCGGCTCCTATTCATGAACAGATTTTTGTTTTTCCTAAAGGGTGTATACGCAACGTGGAATGAATTTATTCACGTAGGTGTTGTTTGACACTTTGTTACGTATTTTTCTTACGTTACATGTAACAATTTCTAACTAGGTACATACGTTGCTTAGGTACACCTAACCTAATATTTTTGTTGCGGCTTCAACCCCTCATTCTTCATCGCAATTTTTACACGTTTCACCTACTTCATCGTCGATGTTTGATTATGCGTCACACATTTTGAATTTCATGCAGCAATTGTTGCCTTCAGAAAATGTTGGAAAAAGAGGAGAAAGAAAAAAGAAGACTGATATGGGGCTATCCCAATCAACAAGATTTATATGTGTGGGTAAAGAAATTTATATAGCCGGAGAATCGATAAAGTTACGTGCGTAAGGTGCTTATTTGTAAAGGAATTGGAAGGGACGTGTTTGGGAGGTATTTAGAACATTGGGGGATCTATTTAGGGCGTTAGGGACCTGTTGGGACGTGATGGGGACCTGTTGGTGGCATATTTGGTACGTCGGGGGACGTGTTGAGGATTGTTTTGGGACATTGGGGGACCTGTTTGGGGACGTAGAACGTACTTAGGGACGTTTTGGGACGTGCTTGTTTGCAAAGGACATAAAAGGGGAACGTAAAACAGAAAGAACACAGAATGTACGTGGTTCGAATCTTTGCAGATCCTACATCCACAGGCGCTCTAAAACCTCTTTTTACTATACTTTGATGATTACACACTCAAACAGCCTATTCCTCACGTTTTCTCTCAAGAACAGAAGTTATAATAAAGAAAGGTGTTTCCATAGTGAGAGAGAGAGATTTCTTAAGTGTGTCATGTGTTGAAACGTGAATGAATGGTGAAAATGGTGAAGGCCCCTTTATATAGGAGGCTCTTGGGTATTGCCTGAAGGTACGTCCCTAGCTCTTGGGTATTGCCTGAAGGTAGGTCCCTGGAATCCTGTAGATGGGACGCATTCCATCGCCTCAGGGAGCTGCAAGCAGTCTGCCATCTGTTGATAGGGCCTTTTTGTGTACAGTATAGGCTGTCAGGACAGCTTTATACAGTCTGCAGTCCTTTCAGTGAACAGTGGTCGGCTGACAGCTTTTTGCAGGGGCTGCCCTCTCTTGATCGGACACGTGGAACCTTCATTGGATACTCTTCTTATCTTCATTAGTAGCGTGTTAGAGAAGCTTCGTCCGTCCTTGGGAGCTGCTAGGTAGTTCCTCAGGTCCCCAGCACCTGTCTAAAATCTGTCGGAGGTCCCCAGAACCCTTCTTTCCTATTGTTAGCTCCCTAAACTCTGTCGGAGGTCCCCCGAAGGTTTTCGGAGGTCCCTAAAAGTCTTATTTCATGTTTTTATCTCCCTATTTTCCCAAGACTCTAATTTCTATCAAGTCTTTAAAATTATCACTTTAATCTAGATTATTTCCTTAATTCTCATTATTTTGCCTGCCTAATTTACGTCCGTATCAAAGACATTGCCCATTGTGTACTTAATAACGTGATGATTATCATTACATTGCAGTCATAAATGATTTAAGGACAAAAATTGGCCGAGCACGGTTTACAGTTGAGGAGAACAACAGTAATTCCAGGCACCACGTGAACGCCGTCACCTCATCGATAGTCAATTAGAGCATGTTCGATGTATAAAAATCAATCTGTTATGAAATTTTTATTATTATTATATTAAGATTATTTTAATTTATATTATGATTATTTGATAATATATATAGAGAGAATTTAGAGGGAGATAATATATTTTCTATACTTGTGATATCTTTACAATGCAACTCAATACACCTATTTATACTAAAATCATACACTAAAATACAATTTAATCATCTATACAACTCATACAAAAATACAATATATTTTATACACCTCATCTTATCATAATTCATGAGTCATTAATATTCCAAAAACATCCACATTTAATCATACAATTTTGATGATTCATTGTGATGAATCATGATTTAATTTTGATGATTCATTATTGATGAATCATAATTTGTTCATAATACTCCCCCTTGGATGTTTTTCAAATAATACGTTTAGCTTGTTGCCTCATTAAAAACCTTACTGGGAAAACCACATGGGAAAAACCACAGTTAAGGGAAAAAGAGTGCAACACGTATTTTTCTCCCCCTGATGATAACATCATTTTAAATCTCGAAGTTTCCGAACTCCAATTGAATATACTAATTTTCTGAAAGTTATAGGAGGAAGTGCTTTTGTAAATAAGTCTGCTAAATTTTCGCTAGATCGCACTTGTTGTACATCAATATCACCATTTTTCTCCAGTTCGTGTGTAAAGAAAAATTTTGGTGAAATATGTTTTGTTCTATCACCTTTGATATATCCCTCCTTTAATTGGGCAATACATGCAGCATTATCTTCATATAATGTTGTTGGAAGTAACTTTTCCGATAATAATCCACAAGTTTGTTGCATATGCTGAATAATCGATCGCAACCAGACACATTCTCTGCTAGCTTCATGAATCGCTAGTATTTCAGCGTGATTAGATGAAGTGGCAATTAAAGTCTGTTTAACTGATCGCCATGAAATAGCAGTTCCACCATACGTGAATAAGTAACCCGTTTGCGATCGTGCATTATGTGGGTCGGATAAGAAACCAGCATCTGCATACCCAATTAAATCTGTTTTCAACTCATTAGAGAAGAACAGTCCCATATCAGTTGTTCCTTGAAGGTATCGAAATATTCGTTTAACTCCGTTCCAATGTCTACGAGTCGGCGAAGAACTGTATCTTGCCAATAAATTTACTGCAAACGCTATATCAGGTCGTGTATGACTTGTAAGATACATTAGCGCTCCGATAGCACTAAGATATGGTACTTCAGGACCGAGTATCTCTTCATCATTTTCACGTGGTCTGAACGGATCTTTATTCACGTCTAATGAACGGACGATCATGGGAGTATCCAGTGGATGAGCTTTGTCCATGTAAAACCTTTTCAACACCTTTTTCGTATAAGTTTCTTGATGTATAAGTATCCCATTCTTCAAATATTCAATTTGCAGTCCGAGACAATATTTTGTTTTACCGAGATCTTTCATTTCGAACTCCTTTTTCAAACAATTAACCGCTTTCGACAACTCTTCAGGAGTTCCAACTATAATGATGTCGTCGACATATACTGCTATAATGACGAATTCGTTTTCGCATCTCCTCATAAATATACAAAGGCAAATTTGATCATTTGTATAGCCCTCTTTCAATAAATATTCACTTAGGCGATTATACCACATACGCCCGGATTGCTTCAATCCATAAAGCGACTTATTTAGCTTAATTGAGTACTCATCTCGCGGCCCTGAATTTTCAGGCAGCTGAAATCCTTCCGGAAGCTTCATATAAATGTCACTGTCAAGTGAGCCATATAGATAAGCAGTGACGACATCCATTAGACGCATATCGAGTCCTTCACGTACTGCCAGACTAATTATATAACGAAAAGTAGTTGCGTCCACCACAGGAGAATACGTCTCCTCATAATCAATACCAGGTCTCTGCGAGAAACCTTGTGCAACAAGCCGTGCTTTATATCTTACAATTTCTCCATTTTCATTTCTCTTTCTAATAAAAACCCATTTAAATCCAACCGGCTTTACATTTTCTGGTATGCGGACTACAGGTCCAAAAACTTTTCGTTTCTCAAGTGATTTTAGTTCTTCCTCGATTGCATCTTTCCATTTTGACCAATCTTTTCGTAGTCTGCATTCGTTTACAGACATTGGTTCATGATCCTCATTTTCATTCATCTCATTCATTTCAAGTAGCGCTACGTTAAATGAGAATTTATCGTCAACATTGACTTTACCTCGGTTCCATCTAATTCTGTTCTGGGCATAATTGATGGAGATCTCTTCATTATTTTCAATATCTTCAGGTACCTGAGTTTCATTTGTATCGTCATTTATGCCCATCGACTCTTCTTTAGTAGATAAATCCTCGATTGGACCATTCTTATTATTTGCTCCTTTTCTCTTCCGAGGATTTTTATCTTTGGAACCGAATGGCCTACCACGCTTCAGTTGTGGTTTAGGCCCAATATCTCGTGTTTGTTCTGTAGAAACATCAATTCTTGCAGGAGCATTAACAGCCGGAATATGTGACTTAGTCACTCTCTTTGGGTCAGTAAAGCTGTCTGGCAATTGATTCGCTAAGTTTTGTAAATGAATTATCTTCTGAACTTCCAGTTCACATTCTTTCGTTCGAGGATCATAATGATTTAGCGATAATCCATTCCAACTAATATTTCTTTCCAGCTGTTTCTTTTCTCCCCCTAATGTCGGAAAATTTGTTTCATCGAAGTGACAGTCGGCAAATCTAGCCGTGAATAAATCTCCAGTTAGCGGTTCCAAATATCTTATAATAGATGGAGATTCAAATCCGACATATATTCCCAATCTCCTTTGAGGTCCCATCTTTGTGCGTTGTGGTGGCGCAATTGGAACATATACCGCACATCCAAAAATTCTTAGATGGGAAATATCTGGTTCCTGACCATAAACCATTTGTAACGGGGAGATATCATGATAACTTGTTGGCCTGATGCGAATTAGTGCCGCTGCATGTAATATAGCATGTCCCCAACAAGACGAGGGAAGCTTCGACTTCATCAATAATGGTCTTGCAATTAATTGCAGACGTTTAATCAACGATTCTGCAAGACCGTTTTGCGTATGAACATGTGGCACAGGATGCTCAACATCAATACCGATAGACATACAATAATCATTAAATGCCTTGGAAGTAAATTCGCCAGCATTGTCAAGACGTATTTTCTTTATCGGATAATCCGGAAAATGTGCTCTTAATCGAACCAACTGAGCAAGCAACCTCGCAAATGCCACATTCCTTGTAGATAATAAACATACGTGGGACCATCTACTCGATGCATCAGTTAATACCATAAAATATTTAAATGGTCCACATGATGGGTGTATCGGCCCACAAATATCACCATGTATACGTTCCAAAAATACAATAGATTCATTCTTTACTTTCATTGGTGATGGCCGAACAATTAACTTCCCTTTAGAGCAAGCAGCACAAGATAATTCATTCGATTGAAGAATCCTTTGGTTCTTTATCGAATGTCCACGTGAATTTTCAATTATTTTTCGCATCATAATTGAACCGGGATGGCCCAACCGGTCATGCCAAACATTAAATGTACTGTCTTCAGTAAACTTCTGGTTTACGATAGCATACGACTCAATTTTTCTTAGATATGTATAGTATAACCCAGAGTCAAAAGAAGGTAATATTTCCACGATTCTTTTATCATTTGAAATCACTTTTGTCATGTGCAAATATTCGACGTCTCCCTTTTCTGCAGTCTCAACATGATATCCATTATTTCGAATAGCTTTAAAGCTTAGTAAATTTCTTTGAGACTTAGGAGAATATAAGGCATTTTCGATTATTAGCCTTGTCCCTTTTGGTAGTAAAATGCTAGCTCTTCCGGAGCCTTCAATTATATTTGTACTGCCCGAGATAGTAATGACACTTTCTCCTTTCATTTCAATATGATCAAAATATTTCTTATTTCTCAGAATCGTATGAGTCGTTGCGCAGTCTGCGAGACATAATTCTCCATTGCACATGCTCGTATCCATTGTATGAATGTCCTTAATAATAAGCACATAATAACCATTATTATTGATAACAAAGCATGTAAACATACAAATAACTTAACACAACGATGCATATAATACAAGCATATAATACACACACATAATTAAACATATGATAATAACACATAAGGGAATCACATCAAGCTTATTGAAAATCCGCGGCCTCGAAATGAGTACTTTCATCATTGACACCAGAAGTAGAGGCGAGATCACCCTGAACAAGATTTGTTTCAATTTTCTTTCCTTTGTCCTTTTGATATAATTCAACGAGATGTTTGGGCGTGCGACAAGTTTTCGACCAATGGCCCAAACCACCGCAACGATAGCATCGCTCATCATTATCCTTTTGTTCGGTGTGCCTCTTCTCATCCTTATTATCATAGCTTTTCCTCTTCTGGGGAAGACTTTGATAACCACCACGATTGTTATGATAACCACCACGGAAGTACTGATAATCACCACCATAATATCCTTGGCCACGACCTCGGCCTAGACCACGGCCTTGACCACGGCCTCGTCCGCGGCCTCGATATCCGCCACGTCCACGTCCACGACCATTACCTCGATTATTATCATTATTATTCCGCCTGACCGCATTCGCTTCAGGGAGCGCAGCCGCACCGGTTGGTCGGGATTCGTGGTTTTTCATCAACAATTCGTTGTTTTGCTCAGCCAACAATAAAACAGATATTAATTCTGCATACCTTTTGAATTGCCGTTCACGATATTGTTGCTGTAATACAACATTCGACGGATGGAAAGTGGTGAATGTTTTTTCGAGCTTATCATCATCGGTGATTGCTTCTCCACATAATTTCAATGTAGAAGTAATTCTATGAACTGCAGAGTTATATTCATTCACCGATTTAAAATCCTGCAGTCGTAAATTTATCCACTCGTACCTTGCTCTCGGCAGGATAACAGTTGTCAGGTGGTCGTATCGTTCTTTCAAACGTTTCCACAACTCAGCCGGATCCTTCTCATTTAAGTATTCAGTTTTCAGACTTTCATGAATGTGGTGGCGAAGGAATATCAAGGCTTTTGCCTTATCCTGAGGAGTGGTGGATATGGTTGTGTCACTGGCGTCGGTTGCGCCTGCATCCTGATTTGTTGTGGTTTTCGCAGTGATAATGGTGTCACCTAAACCTTTGGCTTTCAGGTGAATTTCGGCATCTAGTGCCCAAGATAAATAGTTCTTGCCGTTGATATCCAGTGCAACAAATTCGAGGCTTGCCAAGTTCGTCATATTACTATAAAATATAAACAATAATAAAAAAAAACAAAATATTAAAAGAGATTCATAACTACTCTTCTTTGATATCCTTGATAGTTTCTTCTTCAGTATCTTCTTTTGAAAAAAATCGTATGAAAAACTCTATCAACATCCAAATAAACATTACCAGCATCCCAATAAGTGCCCACGTAATAATAATACATATAAACAAATGTTCTTCGAGCATCAGATAGAGCAACGACATGATTCTATAAAATTTTAAAATCAAATAAGTTAATAGATAAAATTATAATATAATGAAATCTATTCAAGAATATAAGTAAAAATTATTTATTTATTTATTTTTTAACTATTCTGGATCTCATCACCTTAATAAAAATAGAAAGTCGTATACCACAATTAAACCAACGATTAGTATAAAATTACGGTACCTCGACCAAATTGAAGAACTTCGAAAGACGTTGATTCGACGGTTGAAGTTGATTTCTACGGCGGAGGTTGATCTTGACGGTGGAGCGTGATCGTGCTGATAACGTGTTATGAAATTTTTATTATTATTATATTAAGATTATTTTAATTTATATTATGATTATTTGATAATATATATAGAGTGAATTTAGAGGGAGATAATATATTTTCTATACTTGTGATATCTTTACAATGCAACTCAATACACCTATTTATACTAAAATCATACACTAAAATACAATTTAATCATCTATACAACTCATACAAAAATACAATATATTTTATACACCTCATCTTATCATAATTCATGAGTCATTAATATTCCAAAAACATCCACATTTAATCATACAATTTTGATGATTCATTGTGATGAATCATGATTTAATTTTGATGATTCATTATTGATGAATCATAATTTGTTCATAATACAATCATCGTTTTTAGGAATTAAAGACCAAATTTATATTTCTATTTTTTATTCATCATGTACGCCGTTAAAATCTGAGTGTCCAAGAATAATTCGCATTAAAATAAGAGAACAAGTCCCGCAAATCAAGCTCATGTAAGGTCTCGTCCCAAATGGGTCGCAAAAAGAATACAGCTTTCACTTTCTTTCCCTCTTTAATCTTTATTACATGAATCTCACTCTCTCGCTCTACAAAGAATAATAATTTTTTTTAATCTCTCCCCGGCAAACATATCTATTCCTCACACTCCCCTGCTAATGGTTCTTCGAGCCATGAATATTTGCATCAAAAGCAGAATATATTACATTTTTTTAAACCTAATATCACTGCTATTCTTGTCGACGACTTCAAATGCTTGCTCTAATGGGAATTGTCAGGTACCTTATTTCTGCTGATTCTTGCAATTTTGCATCGATTTACTAGGTGGGTTTGAGCAGATTTATTACAAGAACAAAGAAATCAATTTTCTTGCAGCTCCTTGAAACTTGCTCAGCTGCCACTGATTGTGGCTCAGGTCTTTACTGTGGGAGCTGCCCTTCACTAGCAAAGACTCAACCTTTTTGCATAAGGGGTCAAGCCACTATACCAACTTCAATTGTAATACTTCGATTATGGTTTATTTATGTAGTTGATCATATATATTCAAGATTAGTTTTTTGTTAAGGATGGTTTGTTCTTTTTACAGATTAGTGGGCTGCCCTTTAACAAGTACACCTGGCTGGTGACTCACAATGCGTTTTCGATCGTTGATGCGCCTTTGGTGAGTGGTCCTCAAAGAGTTACTTTCTACAATCAAGAAGATACTGTGACTAATCAATTGAGGGTATGGTGAAATATTTCTTGGCCCTTTGTGTTCATACAGCTGCATAAGCTTTCTTTCTTTAGTCATGTGTAATAATCTTGATTTGGTAATTAAACTGATTTGACTGAGCTCTCACTGTAGAATGGTGTGAGGGGATTAATGCTCGACATGTACGATTTCGAGAACGATATCTGGCTTTGCCATTCGTTTCAGGGACAGTGCTACAACTTCACAGCCTTTGTAAGAAAAACAAAAATGTTTGTCTCGAAAACAAATAGCAGTCTTAACAGCAATAATTATGAAATTTTAGGGACCCGCCGTCAATACACTGAGAGAAGTCGAAGCATTCTTGGCTCAAAATCCAAAGGAGATCGTGACTATTATAATCGAAGATTACGTTCGCGCCCCAAAGGGATTAACGAGGCTGTTTACTGATGCTGGTTTGGACAAATATTGGTTCCCAGTTAAGGAAATGCCCAAGAAAGGCCAAGATTGGCCCATTGTTAACTCCATGGTTCAAAGTAATCGACGGCTTCTCGTTTTTACCTCCGATCCCTCGAAAGAGGCCTCAGAAGGAATCGCATATCAGTGGAACTATATGCTTGAAAACGAGCGTAAGTAGTGAGTTTTTTATCATTATTAGATGAAGAACGTTGAATTTTTCGGAAACTTAAAAAGTTTCTTTTTATGATTGTTCTTACAGCTGGGGACCCTGGCGTGCAACAGGGTTCGTGCCATAACCGTAAGGAATCGAAGGCTTTGAATTCTAAGAGCTCATTGCTGATTCTGATGAACTATTTCCCGACGATTCCTGTTGAGAGCGAGGCTTGCAAGGAGCATTCTGCTCCGCTCGCTGATATGGTGTCTACGTGCTATAAATCAGCTGGGAACAAAATGCCTAATTTTCTTGCGGTGAACTTCTACATGGTAATGGGAATTTCCTTGTATAGAATTGTTGCAAACATAAATGTTTACTTTGTTGTTACATTTTTTTTCTTTTGTGACTTCTCAGAGAAGCGACGGGGGAGGCGTTTTCGACGGTTTGGATCAGATGAACGGAAGGACATTGTGCGGATGCAATACCATCGCCGCTTGCAAGGTAATGAGTTTCTTGCTTTTGGAAATAAAAAAGTGATACAATCTATAATATCTTTTAGATGAAGTGGGCATATTGGGTTCAAATCCTCAAAACCTACGAAACAAAGACCAAACTAGACTTCAGCGTGTTGGAAAATATAAAAGTGATGCACCCCTTTAATATCTTATAGTTTGTGGATTGGTAGGGAACGAAAACAAAAGGAAAATGAAAAGCAGTTTCTATGTTCTGTTGATCGAAGAAATGGACGAGGAAAAGAAAGAAAATCTAGTTGGGGGGTTTATATTTAAAGGCAAGGAAAACTATATTCTTCGCAAAATAGTGAGGAAAACGCAAGGAAAAACTAATTCAAACCACATTCCCTCTAATTTTCTTCTCCGCGCAGTTTTCTTTATACCAAACACAGACTGTCAAGTGAAAGTTGTTAGTTAACGCTTACGTATAAGAACAAAGGCTTTCTTTCTATTACAGGCGGGAGAGCCTTTTGGAAGTTGCAAGACGATGTCTGCACCAATCTCGGCTTCCCCCGTCGATAGCAGCAATTCCGGAAGCTTCTCGGGATCCGTTCAGTTGACCGGAGATTCTCCGTCGTCATCGGTCGGCGTCCACGGATTATTTTTTGCAGTAATAATGCTTCTGCCTTCTTATTTGTTTCTGTCGTGATGGGGTTTTCGGTTCTATGCTACATTTGTAGACTGAGGTTGAGGTTTGTCGTAGTTCCGTACACATATATTGAGTTCAAACTAAGACAGACCGTCGACAAAGTATATATAAGTGAAGAGTTTGAAGCGAATCGAAGGAAGAAGAAGCCGTTCATGAAACTCGACGTTGCGAAATTTGAAACGAGTTAGCTTTTTCGCCAGTGACACACTTTAGGAATTTCAATGTATATAAGCTTGTAGGTTACTTTCTCAGTTGTCTGCAGGCTCGCAGCTAAAAAGGTCGGAACCTGAAGCGAAATAAATATTTGAAAAAAGAATTTGGAGTTTATTAGTCCAATATAAAAATTATTTCTAAATAACATAATATTCCTCTCACATTTTTTAGAAATTAAAAATATAAAAGTAAATATTATGGAAAGTGGAGATTTGTTAAACATTAGTTTTTCTTCAATTTATACAAGAACATGTATACAAAGTAATAAAATTATTATGTGTCTATTTATTTAATAGTCATCAAACATGTACGTAGAAGTTAGAGCTAGGAACTTGATAAAATGTGTTATTCAAGGACGTTCAAATAGAAAAAGTCCTAGTTAATTTATTTGGGTCAAAAACATAATTTTTAAAGCTGCATTTAATTGTGTGATAATTAATAGGGGGTCTAAATAGAATATAGGGGGTCTGTATAGAATTATCCAGTGCGACTTTGTACCTTTGAGAGACACGAGAAAATCTTATTTCAATGCGGTAAGTAAGAAGGGAGTCACAATTAATTCTTAATAAAAAGATAAGAGTAATATTTATTGCTTGGGATGAGTTTTCTAATACAAAGTAAAATTTGGAATTTTGTTAACTTTAAGGCCCATACACAACCACTAACATTTTCCAGTATTTTCTATTTATTTTAAAATTAAAATGTGAATCAACTTATATATCATATATATATAAGTTGGGTTCGAAGCGACCGCATCACTGGTCTCATATAAGCTACGGGCCTAAATTTGTCATTTATTATTAAGTGGAATTTCATAAGAGTATATGTGTTTGTCAGTTTGTTGGAGATCCCCACGGTCAATATATATATATATATATATATATGTGTGTGTGTGTGTGTGTGTGTGTGTATTATTTCTACATGTTAGTAATGAATTAGTTTTAAGATAATATGTTATCTAAGATGGAGGAATTTTATGGTGCTCACAGTGAGCACCTTACGTTGGCACTTGTCGATGTGACACTGATTCGTGGTATCTAGAATGTGTCAATTAGAGCTGAAAATTTGGGCGGACCAGCCCATCCGGCCCGAATTTAGTAGGCTGCCCGAAGTTGTATGGGCTGGGTTGGGTTGGCCCAAAGTTGTATGGGCCAACGAAATATAGGCCCTAGCCCAAAGAATAGTGGACTGGGCCAACCCGGCCCTAACCCAATGGGCTGATATTTTTGAATAATGAAAATGAAATCCGAAAAAAGAAGAAAAAAAATTCAAGTTGGAACCCAAATTCTTCGAGCCTCGAAAGCCACCATCGAGTCGAACTTTCGCTTTTCATTCTTGATTTATTATTATTCTTGTCGAAAGCATTCAAGACAATTAACCGACTGCAAAGAAGGGAAACTAAATAACTCCTACAATTTGATAGTAAGAAGATGAAATCACCTCACAGTAAAAAGAAAGAAGCTTCGACTCAATGGCGAGTAGAATGAGAGGAAGCAGAGGATGGCTTATCACTTATCAGAGTATCCATCGTGCTCCTCTTCGTCGCCTTGAATCCGTGCAGGCATTTGAAAACCCGAAAAAAACCCAGCCTGATGATATCCCATCCTAGAAACAGGCGTGGGATAAATGTAAGATTATGGCTTTGTTGTTGATTGTTGTAATCAGCCGAGGAAATTGACGGATAATCCATCCAAGCACGGATTGAAGGCATATATTACTGGACTGAAGGGGTCCCTTCTGTGGAAACAACTGATTGTGATGAAGAAGATGATGATGATATGGCACGGCTGATTGCATTGGACTGTACAGTCCAATCTCGCTCTGTACATTGCCGTCGCTGTGGTGGTGGTGGTCCGGCCAGAAGGCGGCGGCGGCGTCGAATGAGCCTATGGGAGTGCCGCTGAGGAGGAGAGGGGAAGTGGGTAGGTGGTGCTTTTCTTGAAAGGACTGAAGTGATATACAATTTAGGGTTTTGAGGAATTGATTTTCAGTTCAGGTATTAAGTTCCACGGGCTAATTTGGCCCAAAACCCATCGGGCTTTTAGGCCCGCGGCCCACTAACCCGTCGGGCCTAGTGGGTCGGGCCAATAGGCCCGATATGTTTTGGGCTACCCAAATATAGGCCCAAACTAAAGAAATTTTCGGGCGAAACGGGCTGGCCCAAACTTTCACCTCTAGTGTCAATTAATGTCACATAGCACTATGGATGGCAATGGGTCGGGCCTAGACCCGAACCCGCTTGGACCCGACCCTAATGGGCCGGGTATTTTAAAAGTTTTCGGGTTATGGGCCGGGTAATGGATTTCAATTCCTTTACCTGGCCCGAACCCCGACCCGGGACCCGACCCGGTTCTATTACTAATTTAATTTTTATATATACTTTTAAGTTATAGTCAAATTAGGGTTTGGACTTTGGATGTGATTTCATTTCTTCCTCTCCCTCACTTCACGACGCCACACTCAGCCCCACCTCACACATCAGCGAACGGATCACCCTCAGCCACCACCTATAGCTGCGACACCATCAGCGACCGCCACCTCCACAACCTGCGAGCTCGGACACCATCAACGGCAGCCATCACCTGCGAGCTGCGACGCAATCAGCCACCCATTCGACAGTCGACACCACCACCCGCGACCTGCCATCGAAGCCGGCAGCCTCAACCACCACCTCACACATCAGCGAACGCACCAACTCATTCTGTGATTTGGACAGGTAATTTTCGTTCTATTTTTCAGACAATGGATTTTCTCAATTCTATTTTTATGCATAAACTGCTTCGATTGGTGTTTATTTTCATCCGACACTGCTTCTTTATCTCTTTAATTCTCTTTATCTCAATTCTATTTCAGACAATGAATTTTCTCAATTTAATGTTTGAAAAAGGCGGGTGGGTCTTGCGGGTAGAGATGGCAATGGGTAGGGTATGGGTATACCCATCTAGACCCATACCCAAACCCAATTAAATAAATGCGTAAGGGCATGCCCATTTATTTAATGGGTAACAATAATTGGGTATAGACCCAACCCCATTAAATTAAATGGATAAACGGGTCTTAAATGGGCATAAAATGGATCTTAATACTCTAAAAACAACATTACTTCATTTCATAGTCCGATCAAACTGTCAATAGAAAATCAGAGATTAAAATATATCCAGCAACATTCTTGATTAAATCAATCTCTCGTTCATCAAATCTAAACACAGGGTAACACTAATCTCAGGGTTAATGAAACACATCGAAGGCAAAATTTCAAGAGAAACTTACTCTTTATCAGAAATGTGAATTGTAGAGACCGAATCCACCTACAAATGTAACAGCAAGAATATAATTCCATAATCAAATTCAGCAAAAAAAAAAACGACCCACACTTCAAACGATGAGCTAAGATGGTAATAAGTAAGAGTAATCCTTACAGCTCGACGGATTTACCTGAAGAAAGGGCTGAAAAATGGACCAAGGAAACTTCTTACGGTAGCTAACAATAGCTGTCTGCAACTGGGATTGATTTTCCCTCTTAAACCTCATGAAATCCCCAATCGAATTGTTCCTCAGGAATTGCTCCGCCGACCCATAATCGCCGCCATCGTAAGCGTTGCTAAAGCATTTGAATCTCTAAAGCTTACGGTTTCTCGTCCGAGAGAAACATGGGGAGTTTGAATCCGATGTGGAAACTGCAGATGAAATTGGGCAGAAGAGTTTTGGGTGCGGCGTGGAAAGGAAATGGGTTACATACAACACCCAATTGTAAAAAGTGAATGACTACATTGACTAGAATAATATTTAAACTTGGTAAATGGGTATATAGGTAATACATATTTAAGACCCAAAATAATTTAATTGGGTTCCGGTCTCGCCCATACCCATTAAATTTAATTTTTAAGGACCCGTACCCGCTGTTAATGGGTAGGGTCCTACGGGTACGGGCAGGGTCCAAAAAAATTGCCATCCCTACTTGCAGGTATGGCGGGTCTTACCCAATTCTTTCGGGTCTCGGGCCGGGCGGGTCGGGGTATCTCTGAGCAGGGTCGGGTCGGGCAACGGGTCCAACATAAAATAAATGGGCCGGGTCCTGCCAGACCCGGTTCAGACCCGGCCCGTTGCCATCCCTACATAGCACCTTTCGTCGACGTGCCATGTCGACATGGCACGAATCAGTACCACATCGGCATGTGCCCACGTAAGGTGCTCCCATGTGAGCACTAGGGATGGCGATGGGGCGGGGGCAGGGATCTAATCCCGTCCCCGTCCCCGCCACATAATCGGGGAAAAATTCAGCCCCATCCTCGCCCCACCAGTTTCTTTAAAAAAATAATATTTATGGAATAATATATAAATAAAATATATTATTTATTATATTTTAATATTATTTATATTAAAATAATATAAGTTGGGTATAACAAATATAGTTTTATAAATTATATTAATAATATAAGCTATTTTTTATTTTTATTTATATAAATTATATATAACAAATATTATTTGAATAATATAATAGTAACGGTGGTGGGGTGGGGATCACCGCGGGGCGAAATCATGCCCCGTCCTCGTCCCGCGGGGATAAAATATCGGGGATTCCCCGCCTCGTTCGGGGCGGATCCCCGTTGGGATGGGAGATCCCCGCCCCATTGACAAACTTAGTGAGCACCATAAAATTCCTTATATAAAGGAGGACAATTTGATCGAATAAATATTTTCGCCAACTACGACTACTTCAACATAAAAAATTGTCACAGGCTACACTTAAGAAAAACCGTAACATATGTTGCCAAATAAAGTGAGCCAATAAATGGGCTAATAGGCCCGTACCAAAAGTACCGCATCTACGACACTGTTATAGGAAAATTTGTACTATTGTATAACATAACGTGTGATCCGATGCAGAGCTGAGTGAGGACGTACACGAGAAACGATTTCTCGTGTATTTGACGAAGATGACAACTGATTCAAAGTACAACAAATGTATCATCGTAATAAGTGCGAACACTATTTTTAGTCCCAATATTTGAGAAATTGACGTTTTCCCCGATGTTCCGAGGCCACTTTTACTCCAGAATATTATCGATTTTGGTCTGTTTTGGTCCTTCGATTAATTTAATCACTAATTTAGACTGAATTCAACATGTGAGAGCACATGATCTCCTTTTACTGGACTTAAAACCTCATAACACATATTCTTCTTCGAATTAAACGCACACGAACATCATTATGCATCAAATTTAGGGAATGACAACCTTGAAATGATTAAATGTGATGATGCTCACGTACGATTTAGTTGAAGAAGATAATGAGTCATGATGTATTAAGTCAAGTTAAAGGAGATTGAGAGCTCTCACGTGTTAAATTACGTCTAAATATTACGTTAATCGAATGAGCAAAGCGGCCCAAAATGAGTAAGATTGAGGATTAAAAGTGGCACCTCGTAACATGAGGGGCAGAAAACGCCTATGCCCCAAATATCGGGACTAAATATGTCTTTCTCCATCATTAATAAACATATACATATTCATTCATACACGTGCATGGAGACAACATAATTGTACGCGCATTGATTATTCTACTACGAAGTTTGTGGAAGCCCACTCTTGGTCAAATCAAAGCTCATTTTTAAATTAATATTGAAACTAATAGTATCACTTAATCCATACAGTCAGGGGTGTTCAAATTAACCTGAAAACCGAAAAAACCGACCGAACCGTAAAGAACCGAACCGAAAAGACCGGAACCGAAAAAACTTAACCGAATTGTAAAAAACCGAACCGAACCAAATTAAAATGGTTCGAATATCGGATTAAGCATACGTAAAACGAAAAAACCGAAAAACCGAATTGAAATTATCATACTACATTAAAAATAGAAAAGTATAAAAGTTATTTGTTTTTTTCCCATAACGTAAACAACACAGTAAATATATTTTTTTTTTCATTTTAGGTGAATATTTTCCTGACCAATCAAATACTATTTTTCTCCCAAATAATTTATAGTATCTTCAGAAGAACGTTTTTATATTTTGGTTAGATTTTGTTTCATTTTATGTTGTTTTTTCGGACCTTTGAATTATTTTGCTACATGTCACGTTTCATAAATCTTCTTTGTTGTTTTTTAATAACCATAAATTGTTTTATGTATTTTCAGCTCATAATATTTTTTTGTTGATATTAAATTCCTAACCATAGAAGATAGGATTCGAGTATAGGGCGAAAGCAAATACTCGATCCTCGCCGCTAGTAATTATTGAATTTTAGATCCCCGCGAGCGATTAGGGCGACAGCAAATTCGCAAGCGGGTAGGAAATTAATGCGATTTAGTCTTAATCACTTAGGACAGATTTTATTGTTTTAGCCGATAATACCCAGCGGAATTCGAATCCCGAGCACATCTTTATCATCTGAAAACTCTCGCATCAGTTAGTCGCGTTCTTTGAATTTGGTTGATTTAGGAGCAGTCTGTTAGGTTAAGTCGTCAAACAATTTGCGTACTTTATTTAGGCTAAATATCGAGTCGATAGGGCACTACTAGTACTTGATTTATTCCTTGTGTTCGATACTCGTTTACTCACTTTACTACGCTACAAACGATAGGTCCACTGCCTATCGCACGTCGGTGATAGTAATTAGGTATTCATTTTAATTATTACTTGTCGCACTTTTCATTCACACACCACGTGTCGATCAAGTTTTTGGCGCCGTTGCCGGGGAATAAATTGATATTAGGAACACCGTAGTTCGGTACTTTAGCCACTTTTATTTGACGTTTTCTTTTGCTTTTCACTTATTGCGTTATTTGTGCTATTTGCGTTATTTATTTTCCTACTTCACTATTAGTTTCGTATTCTTTTCGACGTATTTAGTTATTTCGTTGCTAATTTTTGTTTTTCCCTTATTGAAGGTACGACTCAGCGATGAATGACCCGAAGCCATCCATCGGGTCCCATCGTTGACGCAGACCCTGATTTTGAGAGAAAGTTGCGAAGGAAGCTTAAGTACAACACTGAAGGAGCTTCCACTAGCTCTCAGGATCATTTAGTTAGCTATTCAGATGATAGTTCGTAAGAATCGACCCAAAACTCTCGTGTAGAGGCAGCCGTAGATAGTCCATACACGAGGAGGAGCCATCACTTCAGGACCTCCTCAAGAATGCCGCGCTAGGCGATACGGAGTAGGCAATTGTCATCCCGCCGATCGAGAACAACAACTTTGAGCTGAAGCACTCTTGGCTTCAGATGATATTCCAGACAGCCCAGTTTGAGGGTAACCCCGACGACGACCCTTACTCCCATCTGAAGGCGTTTCGGTGACCGACACCATCAAAATCAACGGGGTCCCGGCGACGCGATCAAGCTGATGCTATTCCCGTTCTCGCTCAAGTTCAGGGCGAAGGACTGGTTAGATATGTTGCCGCCCAGGTCGATCACCACCTGGGAGGAGATGCGAGCCGCCTTCATCAACCACTATTTCCCACTGTCGAAGGTGCTCAGACTAAAAACGGAGATCTCTCTGTTTCATCAGAAGGATTCAGAGAACCTCTACGAGGTTTGGGAGAGATACAAGGTGCTATTGAAGCGATGCCCACAGCACGGGATGTCGAAGGCAGCCCAGATCAACCGGTTCCACGAGGGACTCAACGACCAGACTGTCTCTATGCTAGACGGAGCTGCAGGAGGAGGACTCGTGAAGCTCAACGCGACCGACGCCTGGAACCTGATTGAGGATTACTCGAGGAATAGTTTCATGAGGGGCAATACGAGGATGAAGACAACATGAGTATTTGGAGTGAGCGAGGAGACGGCCACGAATGCAAAATTCGAGGCGCTTCAGCAACAGATCGCTGCGACGAACTCTCAGCTGCAGACAGTCATCGGCGCACTACTCCCGAAGTCCGGGCAGACTCAGCCCGTGAACGCCGTGACGACCACCGTACCGACGCAGCACACCCCATACGTGCCATTGTGTGGGATCTGTGGCGCAGCCCACGAGACATCGGAATGCCAACTTGGGCAATCATTGGAGCACGTAGACTATATGGGAAATTACCAAGGTGGCCAGCGAAGTTACCAGCCCCGAGCGCACCCCAATCTGGCGTACGGGAGTCAGAACAACCAGGGGCAAGGACCACCGGGATTTCAGCCGAGGTCGTCCGGATTCCAAAACGGGCCGCCACGACAGTACTAGAACGCGCCCGCAGGAGGATCCGACGACATGAGGGAGATGAAGGACATGATGAAGGCACTCCTTACGAATTTCAGCAGCACCACTACAGCCCACGAAAGCCGAATGTCGAAAATGGAGGAGTACATGGAGGCGAACAACGTGCGTGCCTAGAACACGGACGCCTCACTCAAGAAGCTGGAGCAACAGGTGGGCCAGATGGCGAAACAGTTGGCAAGGCGCACTCAGGGATCGCTCCCAAGCTACACCGAGCCGAATCCAAAGGAGTACTGCAAGGCGGTGACGCTGAGGAATGGACGAGAACTGCAAGAAGTGCCCGCCAAGAAGAAGGCCAAGGAGAGCGCCAACTTCGAGAGCCACGACGAGCCCGAAGTGGAGGAGATCAGAGTCGACGATGTTGAGAAGGCCGACGCTGAGAAGGAGAAGGTCGAGCCCGAGAAGGAAAAGACGAAGGAGATCGAGCGGCCACCGGTGAAGCCATACCAGCCAAAGATCCCATACCCGGGCCGACTCAAAAAGGACAAGAACGAGGCACAATTTGGTAAATTTATGGGTATGTGTAAAGAATTGCACATTAACTTACCTTTTGTTGAAGCTATTACGCAGATGCCCAGCTTCGCCAAGTTCTTGAAGGACCTGCTGACGAACAGAAGGAAGCTCGAACACGTCTCCACCATTTGCCTACGAGGAGAGTGCTCGGCGATACTCCAGAGCAAAATCCCGAAGAAGCTTAAGGACCCAGGGAGTTTTACTATTTCCTGTCTTATAGGAGATTTAGTTGTTGAGCGTGCGTTAGCTGACCTAGGTGCTAGCATTAATTTAATGCCATATTCCATGTTTAAACGCCTAGGATTAGGTGAGCCACGACCCACTAGGATGAGCCTGCAGTTAGCCGATAGATCGTTGAAGTATCCTCGAGGTGTTATCGAGGATGTTTTAGTTAAAGTGGATAAGTTCGTAATTCCTGCTGATTTCGTTATTTTAGACATGGAGGAGGATGAGAATGTTCCGTTGATATTAGGTAGACCGTTCTTGGCCACAGGAGAAACCATGATAGACGTTAGGAATGGTACATTGACGTTAACAGTAGATGGAGAAAAAGTTACATTTAGTATGGCGGATTCGATGAAAAAAAGTAATGAGCATGACGATAAGTGTTACTACTTAGACACTTTTGAGCACGACTTTCTCTTTTCTGTGCAAGGTCTATCACAGGTGCTTAGCGAGGAAGACACCAGAATGATTATGGCAATCGACGAGTGTGGGGAGGAGGTCGACGAGCCGATTATAGCCATCGACGAGAGCAGCGAAGAGGACAAGGAAAAGAGCTCAGTCGAGGAGCCACCAGTCCTGGAATTGAAGCCGCTGCCCGACCACCTCGAGTACGCATTCCTAGGCAGCAATAGAGGGTTGCCAGTCATCATCTCGTCGAGTCTCGACGACGGACAGAAGGACCAGCTCTTAGACGTGTTGAAGGCGCACAAGAAGGCTTTGGCGTGGAAGATATCCGACATAAGGGGTATCAACCCGAGCTACTGCACGCAAGATCCTCATGGAGGACGATTTCAAGCCGGTCGCTCAACGCCAAAGGCGCTTCAACCCCAATATGAAGGACGTGGTAAAGAAGGAGGTGCGGGGATGATCTATCCCATCTCAGACAGCGCATGGGTCAGCCCGGTCCAAGTGGTCCCGAAGGAGGGAGCATGACAGTCGTCACTAACGACAAGAACGAGCTGATTCCAACGAGGACGGTGACCGGGTGGCGTGTCTGCATCGACTACAGGAAGTTGAATGATGCGACGAGAAAAGATCACTTTCCTTTGCCATTTATTGATCAGATGTTAGAAAAGTTAACCGGTCACTCATTTTACTATTTCCTTGATGGTTTGTCAGGTTACCTACAGATCTCCATAGCACCCGAGGACCAGGAAAAGACCACGTTCACTTGCCCGTTCGGGACGTTCGCATACCAACGGATGCCATTCGGTCTCTGCAATGCCCCAGCCACTTTCCAGCGATGCATGATGGCCATATTCGACGAACTGGTGGGTGAGGTAATGGAGGTATTTATGGACGACTTTTCTGTGTTCGGTTCATCGTTTGATGCATGTTTATCGAATCTGAAGCTCGTACTCGCACGATGCGAGGAAACGAACTTGGCACTTAATTGGGAAAAATGCCACTTCATGGTTCGGGAGGGTATAGTTCTCGGTCACAAGATCTCCTCTAAAGGAATCGAAGTGGACCGCGCTAAGTTAGAAACTATAGAAAAATTGCCTGTCACCTCGAACGTGAAGTCGATTAGAAGCTTTTTAGGACATGCGGGGTTTTATCGTAGGTTTATCAAAGATTTTTCTAAGATCGCACGTCCCATGTCTAGATTGTTAGAAAAAGATGCTCCGTTTGATTTTAATGACGAGTGCTTGCATGCTTTCAATTTACTTAAGGAGCGACTCATCGCAGCACCTATTATGGTCGCCCGCGACTGGGGGCTACCCTTTGAACTAATGTGCGATGCTAGTGACTATGCAGTTGGGGCCGTATTAGGGCAGCGTAAGGAGAAAGGCCGATCTACTGCGCGAGTAAGACGCTAGACGCAGCCCAGGCCAATTACACGACCACTGAAAAGGAGCTGTTGGCCGTCGTGTTCGCTTTCGACAAGTTCAGGCCATACCTTATCATATCAAAGGTTATTGTTTTTACTGACCACTCTGCTCTTAAGTACTTGTTAGCAAAGCCCGATGCCAAGCCACGGATAATAAGATGGATCCTACTACTGCAAGAGTTCGATATAGAGATTCGGGACAAGAAGGGCGCGGAGAACCTAGCGGCGGATCACCTCTCTCGACTAGAGGAGCCCGAGATATACCATAAGGACGAAAGGGCGATACACGATCGGTTTCCAGACGAGCACCTATACTCGATACAGGTGGTAAGTGACGGCACTCCCTGGTTTGCAGATTACGCTAACTATCTTGTTGCGAGGGTCCTACCAACGGAGTACACCAGTCAGCAAAAGAAGAAATTCTTTTCTGATTTGAGGTACTACTTTTGGGAAGACCCGTATCTTTTCAGGCGATGTGCAGATCAGGTGATACGACGATGCGTGGCTGCTCTAGAAACGACACAGATCCTTAGTCACTGCCACAACGGACCGATCGGAGGGCACTATGCGGCCAACCGAACCGCTCAGAAAGTGTTGGAGAGCGGATTCTACTGGCCCACGATCTTCAAGGACGCCCAAAGGTATGTTGACACTTGTGATCAGTGTCAGCGCGCAGGTAATCTCTCAAAACGCGACGAAATGATGCTAGGGTAGTCGTTAGATTTTTTGCGAGCATTGTTTTCACGTTTTGGGGCGCCTAGGTGCATTATTAGTGATAGGGGTACACATTTCTGTAACACCCAGTTTGCACGCACTTTAGAACGTTACGGTGTTAGACATAGCCTATCCACCCCATATCACCCCCAAGTTAGTGGTCAGGTCGAGGTAGTAAACCGTGAGTTGAAACGCATTCTAGAAAAGACCATAGAAGGGAACCGCAGGGAGTGGGCGAATAAGTTAAACGATGCACTGTGGGCATATAGGACTGCATATAAAACTCCCATAGGCACTACACCATATAGATTAGTTTATGGAAAGGCATGTCATCTTCCCGTAGAAATAGAGCATAAGGCATATTGGGCCATCAAGTCCTTGAATCTTGATTTGGGGAACGCCGGCGGAAAGCGGCAACTCCAAATCAACGAGTTAGACGAGTGGCGTTTATCGGCTTACGATAACGCTCGCATGTACAAGGAACGCTCAAAAGCCTATCACGATAAAAAAATTAGGCAAAGACGAGAGTTTCAGGAAGGGGATCAAGTCCTTCTTTTTAACTCTCGACGTAGGCTTTTTCCTGGCAAGCTTAGATTACGCTGGTCAGGACCTTTCACTGTTACCCGTGTTTTTCCTTATGGTACTGTTGAGATTTCAGGTAAGGAGTAGGGTACCTTCAAGGTGAACGGTCATAGGTTGAAGCACTATCACGCAGGCGAGGAAGACGCGAGCGAAAAGGAAGTGCTATACCTGGACTTCCAGACTTGAGCGAACGAAAAGACGTCCAGCTAAAGACGGTAAAGTAAGCGCTTCTTGGGAGGCAACCCAGGTATTTTCATTTCTGTCTTAGGCATTACCTTTAAAAAAAAAGAAAAAAAGGGTCACGGCCAACTGCTTAAGCAGTCACGGCCGTGACGGCACCCAGAGGCACTTTCTGCCTCCAGTCACGGCCAGACGCATAGACGTCACGGCCGTGGCCTATCCCAGAGACCCTACTGCCTACTGTCACGGCCAATGGCTTAAGCCATCACGGCCGTGACGTCCATATTTAAAAAAAAAAAATTGTTCGCGATGGTGTCACGGCCAGAGACTTGATGGTCACGACCGTGACGTGCACCAGAGACGCATACTGCCTCTCGTCACGGCCAAGACCTTTATAGGTCACGGCCGTGACATGCACGATTTTAAGAGGAAAATCCTATTTTTTTCTTCCCTCTCCCTCTTTTCTCCCTCTCTCTCGCGACCTTTTCTCTCCCACCACCATCACCACCCAAAAACACCGCCAACCACCTTACACCGCCACCGACGCGACCCACCTCCGGCGAACCCACAACCGACCAACACTCTTTTTGTTCCAATTAAACCCACAAGGTATGAATTCACTCTCAACCCTTATTAATTTCGAATTTTGGGGAATCTCGTCGGAATTGTTAATCTTTGGATATGAACATGCTCTTAATTGTTTATTACATGATATAACTACTATGGGCATGCTTAATTCGTTACTTTGAACTGTAACTTTTCGAATTTGCGACGAACCCTAATTTTCAAATTGGAGATTTTCGAAATTGGGTCTAATTTGGTGTTTCCCTTACTCGTTTATAATGATATACATGCTAATAGCAAGTTGGGTATGCTTAATTTATTGCTTTCCTTCATTACTTTGGACTTTGCTATGACGAACCCTAATTTCACATATTGGGGATTTTGAAATTTGTTGGTAACATCTGTTACGTTGATTATGTTGGCGAGCCTTGAGTTCTATTATGACTTATGTGGGTACGTTTGTTTTTTTCATTTTTGGATTTAGATTGGGTGATTTCAGTTGCATGTTACATGTTCGACAAAATGCCGCATCAAGTTCCCCATGTGTTCTTGAAATTATGTGTCTTTTGTCGCTATTTTGGTCGAGTCGCACTGCTTGCATTTACTTGTTACTTCTTTGAGCTCACATTTTTCTTCCAGGTACTATGGGTCGAAGCCGCTCCACCGCTCAGCGTCCACCTCACGCTCTCCCGTTCATCAAAGGCGACGCGGGCCCCCACCGACATTGCTCGAAGCCATGGGGCAATTCACCGAGGACACTCAGACGGCCCGATACAACAAGTTGAAGGCCATGGAGTTCATCTCCATGGACCAGATCGACCACGACACGCTGGCGAAGCACCACATCGCCAGCAAGTCGGTCAGTACCTCTCACTCAGCGGATGGGGGACGTTCTTCGGCATCGACGAACCGGCGTACAAGGAACTCACCTTGGAGTTCCTTGTCACGTTCTCCTACGACGAATACGGCGACAACAAGATCAGATTCTGGGCGTTCAATGAAGAGCAGATAGTGAGGGACGACAACCTGTGCCATGCACTTTGAGTACCACGGCCACACCCACACCAGTCCTACGCGACTTACTTTGATCAACCGGGCGGACGACATGGTTGCTGGGCTGACATCGCTCGACCCGGCGAGCCGGCATACAGCATGAAGACGTCGAAGGCGTCTGCGCTCAGGAGCCCAGAACTGCGCTACATCCACCGCCTCCTCACGACCTCGCTCACACCGAGGGGTGACTCGCACGGAGCGATCACCCTCCGTGACCTCTTTTACCTAACTAAGCTGCAGCGAGGCGAACAAGTCCATTTGGGAATGGCAGTGGCCCACGCCTTCAGTGCTCAGGCGGAAGCACGACGCAATGGCAAGATCGCCGTAGGAGCACTCATCACCAAGGTCGTCCGGGGATTACGCTACTGGTCAGCGAATGCGCCCGAGATGGAGATAGTAGGCGGGCGCCACCCCGTGAACGAGGAGATGCTTACGAAGATGAAGATGCTCGTGAAGGCGCCCACCTGGACTCTCGCCAACAAGGTGTACATCTGGCACGAGATGTATCGCGGCCAGACCGACCACGGAGCCGTCCCCGACGACCAGCTCTACCTCGAGGGTCCCCACCCAGTGGAGACAGACACGACGACTACAGGGCCCTCCTACTCATCCTGCTACCACCACGGCGAGTCATCCGGCGTCGCCCGCTACGCGTCTACAGCGGACCTCGAAGCACTGCGCCAGGAGATGATGCGCATGAACGCCGACGCGCTGCAGTGGGACGAAGAAGCCCGGCAATATAACGAAGAGACTCGGCGCCGACAGGAATAGTACGTGCGACGGAACGAGGAAGCCCACTGTTGGTACCAGGAAGGGCTAGACCGCTACAACCAGGCCCTCCAAGCCATGGACACCGCGCTCAAGTACTCCCAGCAGTCGATGTCCCTCCTTCGCCCGAGGCAACCGTCGCCACCGCCGCCACCACCTTAGGGATTTCTTCTTTTTTTTTGAAGACATTTCGTTTGGTTGAGTAGTCGCGTGTTTAACTTGTTTCTACCCATGAAGCTTATAACTATGTTTATAGTTAATCTATAACTACTCTCTTTTCGTGTCTATTGCTCTCTAGCTAGCGCCAGGATACGCATAATGGATTACAACACGACCTTCACGCGCAAAATAAACAACTACGTCACGACCACGTCAGGGGAGTCCCGTTCTTTTAAACTCTTTTTTCCTTCCCTTTTATCCTTTTTACGTTGGGGACAACGTCTGACTTTAGTGTGGGGAGGGGAATTTAGTTTAAGAACTTACGTGAAAATTTTTAATTTTTTTATGACGTGTCCGTGAGTCGTGAAGTTCGTTGGAAAGGCATGAATTATTGAAATCAGGCATGATTGTTTGCGCTTATCTCGAGTTGGTCTGCATTATTATGAATTTTTGCGAGCAATTAGGATATGCATGACTGATTGAAACGTGTCTGCTTGAATAGATATAGCACTGTTTTGAGAGATCCGTATACATAACCCTGTTTCGTTGTGAGAGTTTGAGCCTGACGAGCTTATGCTCATTTTTCTTGGTTGTGTGACGTGCCTAGTCTATATCTCTCTAGAACTTGCCTCTCTTATGCGTGTTGAAACTGTTTTGGTGTGTTAGTGGAAAATGATGAGGGCATTAGGAATTAAGTCCAGTGTCAAATTTTCCGTACCATGACTAAGCCTCTTAGTAGCCACTTTGAGCCTGAGCAGATTCGTTGCTTACCTCCAGAGATTATATAAACCTGAATTGATTAGAATAGAGCAGAAGTCGAATTTGAGAGTTACTGTTTCAGTGTATGATTTGATGTTCTTCGCTGCTATTCGTGAAATGACTAGTCCCTGACTTGACCGTTATCTGAAATGACCCGATCCCTTTCATAAGCATGCTCATAACCCTTTGGCAAGATATAGGTTTCGGTAATAAGTATCCTTAGGTACACGGCATTCGCTGTGACGATGTATTCTATGCGACAAAAGCCGAACCTTGATGTTTTTAGGGAATAAGGGCAGTGCACAAAGTAGAGCGTAACTAAGGTGAAAGGGCAGAAAATGAAAGGGAATTGAGTCGAGAGGGTCGGGCAGAAAAGTCTAGGATTTCAGAGCGAGAACGTTGAGTCTTATGTTGGGACGTGTGACTGTCTGTTTGATCATGCTGTGTTCTTTGATAATTTTTGCTTACGTGTCCTAGCTCTAAGATTAAGTGCTCATTATTTATGCTTGTCCCTTCATGATTGTTCGACCCGTTTCCCCCCGAAAAGACCCTCAGACTTATACTTGCCCACTTTGAATAGTAGAGATGCAATTAACATGCAAGTTTATGGTAGGGGTTGGACTAGTGCACGAACTGAGCGACTCATCATATGCTAGCCTATACACTCGAGTGAATTGAGTGAATCCTTGTGAGGTATGAGTCTCGATTAGCAGTGCGAAGGAAATTTAGGTCGAAAAGTGCAAGTCATTAGTGTAATATCCGTGATTGTTTGCTTGATTCCTTTTGTGCTCTCTAGCTTTGATGATAAATTGCGAACGATCGTGCCGTTATCCTGATTTATGCCTTATCTAATTTCTAATTTACTTGAGGACAAACAAATGCTTAAGTGTGGGGAGGTTTGATAAATGCATTACAATGCATTTATCGTAGTATTTATTTGGGGTATAATAGAGCTTTAGCAGTCAATTTATGCATTTATTCGATATATTCACACTTATTTTTTTATTGAAGGAGCTTAGGACGAGTTTCGGGCGAAAAGGAGCGAAAACGAGGCAAAACGGCGCGAAAACCTTCTTTACTGCCATGTGTCACGGCCGTGACGCGTGATGCATCTGGCCGTGACAATCACCAGAGGTGAAAATTGAAGACCGTCACGGCCGTGACGTGTAATGCACCTGGCCGTGACGAGGGACAGAAAGCGAAGATGGACTCACTGCCAACGGTCACGGCCGTGACGTGCAGTGACCCAAACCGTGACAACGGGCAGAGACTGGAGCTGATGACGGTCACGGCCGTGACGTACAATGTCTTAGGCTTTGACGCAGGACAGTGATTATGTCGCGTTGAGTCGGTGATGGTCACGGCCGTGACAGCCCATGTCCCAGGCCGTGACCCTTACGAAAATTCTTATAAAAGCCCGAATTCGACTCAGAAAGAAGGGAAACTTACCAGAGATCAATTCCCAACCATCCAGAGACGAAAATAGGGCGAAAAGAACAGGAAATCCCATCCCGGAGCGCAAGAGACGGATCAACGAAGAATTCACGCCGAATTAACGAAGAACGAAGATCTTTCCACGAGATCACCTCAGATTCATCAGTAGGAAAGATCATGAGTTCTTCATCTTTATCTTTTAATTCTTTAGTTGTTTTTCCTTCAATTATGAGTAGCTAAATCCCTTTTGTGTTTGGGATCAGATGAACGCTAGGATATTTCGTAGTTAAGACATATATTATCGTGACTCTGTGTTTTTGACTATTTATCGTTCTATGAATATGTTTCGTTGCTTTAATATGTCTTTGTGTTAAAGTGATCGTGTGGAGAAACGTTTAGGGCGACAGCTAAACAACGTTTAGGCCGTTCATAGAAGATAGGATTCGAGTATAGGGCGAAAGCAAATACTCGATCCTCGTCGCTAGTAATTATTGAATTTTAGATCCCCGCGAGCGTTTAGGGCGACAGCAAATTCGCAAGCGGGTAGGAAATTACTGCGATTTAGTCTTAATCACTTAGGAGCGATTTTATTGTTTTAGCCGATAATACCCAGTGGGATTCGAATCCCGAGCACATCTTTATCATCTGAAAACTCTCGCATCAGTTAGTCGCATTCTTTGAATTTCTGGTTGATTTAGGAGCGGTCTGTTAGGTTAAGTCGTCAAACAATTTGCGTACTTTATTTAGGCTAAATATCGAGTCGATAGGGCACTACTAGTACTTGATTTATTCCTTGTGTTCGATACTCGTTTACTCACTTTACTACGCTACAAACGATAGGTCCACTGCCTATCGCACGTCGGTGATAGTAATTAGGTATTCGTTTTAATTATTACTTGTCGCACTTTTCATTCACACACCACGTGTCGATCAGAGCAAAAGGGGAAAGCCCGGCCAGGCGTAACACTTCCTCACATGCAAGAGTGGGAGCATCGTAAGGCTCAGATAAGCATGAAGGGAGGTCCTTCCCCCATTGAGGCAAGCCGACGTTGTGCACTCTCGTTTCGATTGAAACCCACCCAGAAGGAACGTTCCAAGGACGGTTCTCGAGGCAAGATACGAAAATAAACTTTTTACGCCAATCACTACTTGTTCGCGAATTAAGGTTGAATAGGAACCTCACCCTTGATTTCGTCGCTATTATAAGTGTCCTTGTGGCTATTGTTGACTGCTATGTTAAAGAGAGAGCGAAAATTGTTATAATTCGCCTCGTCCCCGTTGACCCTCATCACAACAATAAAGCCAATTATAAGTCTGATGGCGTTGGGTGCCATTTGGCAAATGGCAGCCCGAGCTGGGAAAATATGTGGGCGATATCGTCGGGGACAGGAAACCTAAGGCCCCATTCGATGGTTTTGAGTGCGACCGCCGGGGGGTGGATTTCCAATAGAATGGGAATGGGTGTTGTAAGGTAAAACATAAGCATAACCATCACCTGGAGGAAATTTGCGCTCAATCTCTGCAATCTCGCTCTCAGTGACTGTCGTGAAGAAATCAGGATGAACAACGCCGAAAATAGGAAGAAGAGAGTTCGTTGGCCCATTGAAGAGATTTAGATAGCGAGAGCAGATAGGCGGAGACGAACCTGAGTGGGGTGTCGAAACAAGGGAGCGGTCGGGAGAAGGAAGTGGCTCAGGCAGAGAGATAGGTTTGCTATCTGAACGGCTAGTCGAGTAGCTAGAGGAGCTCTCGGTATCGCTATGCTCGGTGGATGACATAATAAATCATCAACGTCACCGGCACTAAGTGAGAGCAAAATACGACACTCATGAATAGCTAGGCTATGGGGAGCACGAGCTAAGTATCACACGACAAAATAAAAAAATGATGGGAGCGATACCTTCGGTGACCCAAGGGGATCCGCTGCGGAATGTTGGGAAGGGATCGCACGACGGGGCGAGGGGAGCTTTACAACGAGTCGGAGCAAGCGAAGAACGGATGTGCAAATCAAAGTCGTGGAGCGATGCTCCCTGTAATCACGTAACGATTCCGGGCGTTCGAACGAGCGACCTATATAAACAAAACCGAGAACATGTTATGTTTCCTAACAGAGGGAGCTATGTCCTGTCACCAAAGTATCTATGGCGTCACCTACCATCTCTAGCTAACTCATATACCGAGCGGAAAGAGCACGAGAGATCTAAAAAGAAAAGGAAAATAAATAGAATCTGAAGCAAGAATCTGAGGTGGTTACCTATGATCTGCTTTTGGTTCGATGGTCTTCTTCCATTTGAGTTGAGCTTTCGGCTAACGTGGTGACTTTGGCAAGGCAGTCGACGCCCCCACGGCTTGTGAACACACCCCGCCGATCGAACGAGAGGAATCGCAGAGGAGGTGAGGAAGCGTGTAGGGGTGAGGAAGCGTGTGGAAGAGGGGAGAGAAAGAAAGTGACGGCTAGGGAAAAAAGAACCTTATTAATAGTAACCTAATGGGCTAAGGAAGCCCAAGCCCATGACTAGATCCATTTATACTATCTTAAAAAGGGGCTTAGGGATAGCCCACAAATGCGGGCCGACCCACCAGCCCACAGGCACATATTTAAAATACAAAATAATAATACTAATAAAAAATAAATAAAAATATAAAGGTAATTTTCATGCAATTACTTTCTCCGTCTCGGTAGCCGATACAAAGAAAGTGGGGGACTAGTGATGGATCATGAAGCACTTTGGCAACTTTTTAGGCCCAATGTAAGCCCGAGACACTGACCCTCAATAATAAAGCCCAATGGCCCACTTACTGGCCCAAGATCTGTCTATAAATACCCCAAGTGGGACATGCATTTAAGGGGTTTTTGGTACACTAGCTGGGTCCCGCCCTACAAACTCGCTCCTGAAATCCAGTGCCCATTGTCTCTCTAGGACGTAACACGTTTCTCCCGTGACTACAACAGGGACCATCTGGTTGATTCAGGTGGACCAGAAAACCAGGCTACCGAACCGCACCGGATCAGTAGCAATTCTTAAATGAAGCTTTCAAACGTTACACTCACTCAACGTTAGGGGTGGGCATCGGATAGTCGGATATCGGATAATTCGGGTTTGGGTAGTTCGGGTTCGGGTTAAGATTTTCACTACCCGAACCCGATCCGATCTACGTCGGGTACCCGCTTGTCGGGTATATATCGGGTTCGGGTATCCGACGTCGGATACCCGATTTTAAATTGAAAAAATATGACGAAAATTATTATATAACATATCTTAATATTCATGGTATATATTAAATGTCACTTATAATATTTGGATGTGTTATTTTCATTAAATATATTATAAACATATTTATGTTTATTTGTAAAATTTTTTGAGAATATATTTTCAATTTTTAAAATGATTTATGCATTGATAATAAAATATCACTTGTTAATTATGCAATTAAAATAAGAAATTACTCGAAACATTATTTAAAACTTTAACACAACTTACGTTAAATATTGATATCTAGATGTGTAATTATATTTTTTTAATTTTTATGTATGAAAACGAGTACTCCTTCCGTCCCAAACCATTTTATACATTTTGTTAAATCGGGCATCCCACATCTTTTGTACATTTCCTTATTTAGCAAAAAACAATCACAAACAATCAATATAATAATATTAAATATTCTTAAAAGACGTGCCAAAATATACAATTTTTTTACCTTTTAATTGTACTATATTATTAAAATATTCATTTTCTTAATTTGCTGCCAAATTCCAAATTGTACAAAAAGATTTGGGACAGACGGAGTATATTTTTTTAAAAATAATTTGCCGGGTACCCGAATAACCCGATCGGGTATAAACTACTACTCGATACCCGACCCTGATAAATAATTATCGGGTATCGGGTAATTCGATACCCGACAAATAACCCGAATTACCCCACCCGAACTACCCGAACCCAATCGAATTCAGGTAAAACACGGATACCCGAACCTCTACGCCCACCCCCTACTCAACGTAGGAGAGACTGACGAAGGGGGGGGACAACATTTGAATATAATTATTGGTATACATAACATTGGACATGATTCTTGGTCCTCTGTGTCTGGCAAGATCATCAATCTTAAATAATATTATACTGTAACCTTTCTGGAAAAAAGCCAATGGGGAGTTCAGCGAATTGACAAGGGAAGTGGAATATTAAAATTCGACGTGACTAAAAATAGAAAGCGAATCCGTACAATAAAATAAGGGGACGTTTCATATCAGGCCCCATCGTAACTTTCTGTTTGGGTTCAGGCCCTCCTCACAATAAATATAGGTTTAAGGACCAACATTAAATAAAATTCAGAGTAAAGAACATAAAGACTGATTTGACGAAAATGCCCCTTGTAGGCATTATATAAAGAGGTATGAATCGCTACTATTATGGTACCAGATGTTATTCAAATGGTATCAATCGAAAAAACTATTTGAACGATCGATTTGCCGTAAATGTTCGAGCATACTGGGCACAAAACCAAGTCTGATGTGTACTCGACGATGTCAATGATATTTACGTCCTCAGATTTAAAATCTATGTGGAATAATTTCTAGAAATTTATTTCGCAGTTAAGATAAATCGAGCATGTTTTGGTCGAAATTAAAGCTAATATGCATAAATTGGAGAGACCCATAGCTTGAAAATTACGTCGCGCCTTAGTGGTGATTCAATCGTTCGTCCCTCAAGATTAACGACCTGAAACTGAAATCGCCAGAAAAAAGAAAAGTTTAAATGAGTGTTCGTTGTGTGGTATGAGAATGACATAAACTGGTATAGAGACCAGAAGAATCGGTACAATGTAGTCGTAAAGTGGTATGAGATATTACTTCTAATATGTCCGGACAATTTTATATGATGAGGTACTAAAACAGTATAAAATGGTAAAGTGGTATATCAACTTCATATGATGCGGTATTAAAACAGCATAAAGTAGTATTGTAGAGGCGTAAAGCAATATAGCAACGATAAGAAGCGTTACACGAAGTGGTACGAGATAATACTTATTCTGATTTGGTATTAATTTTTATACGATGCGGTACCAAAACAGCGTGAAATGGTATCACAGAGGCGTAAAGTGGTATGGCATCGAGAAGAAGCGTTACTCGAAGTGGTATCCGTTGGGGAGGAAGTGGTACGATTTGGGGAGGATCTGGTACCATTTGTGGAGGAACTGGTTCCATTTGGGGAGGAAGTGGTACGATAACTATTACTTATTCTCATTTGGAAAGCTGAATCTCAAAATTATTTTGGGCGGGAAAACTGAATCAAGGAACTTGGTGGTTTAAATTAGGGCTGGGGAAAAATACCGAAATACCGAAATACCGTCCTTATCGTATCGAATCGTATCGAAAATATCGAAAATTTTGGTATACCGAAGTTTTTGGTAAGGTATGATACCGTACCGAAAATTTTCAAAAAATATCTACACACCTATATATATTATATTATTTCAAAAAATATAAAATGAAAAATTAAGGATCTTCATAAACTTATTTAGCCCATAAATTATTAACTTATACACAACTTTCTAATATTAGGCCCATCATATTTTACTTATGTAACTCAAGTAACGTTTAATTTTTGCCTTTTTAATGTTTTTTTCATGATTTTTGAAAGCGTGAAGATGCAATGCAATTACCTTTTGTTAATCTGTATAGTCGCTTCGTTCTACTTAATCTGTATATAAAGTTGTATTTTGTGGTTATGTAAAGTTTTTTGTCTTACTAAGGAGACTAGCTAAAATATGTAAATTATTTAAGGTTAAAAATCTTTTTATTTTGAAAATTTTGGTATTAATAATCTATCTTATTGGGGCCTAAGGAGTTTGAATTGATTACAAATTCCAAAACAGCGAATTAACGAATCACGAGACATGCATGGTAAAAAGCCCTCCGTATGAATGGTATAGAAGGTATGATACCGATACCATACCAAAATTTCGGTATGATACCGTATCGAAATTTAAGGTATACCGAAATTTAGGTATGGTATTGGTATGATTTTTTTCGATACCGAAATTTCGGTACGGTATCACAGTTTTGGTATGGTATATCGTACCGAACCACCCCTAGTTTAAATACATCAAATCGTATATTTCCATGATTTTTATTCCTCCACAACCGAAAAAAACAACTTTTATTTACGAAATTATTCGATCCATTAATATGGTACAGATAATATATTATCTAGTATCAATACGACATAATGTGGTATCGTTTCGATGTTTATTGTTACCAGGACAGTATAAATGGTATGACATACATGTGATGTGGTATCATATAAAGATGGTGAGACCATATTCATTGACGGATCATGAAGCTTCTGGAATGTTCCTTATTTTTCGTTTTACATTACGCTGAAGTGTTATATTTTACATGTGTTTTGGTATGGTACAAATATTGATCAATATTCATTGATCGATCATGAAGCTTCTGGAATGTTCTTTATTTTTTCTTATGAGTGTTCGTTATGTGGTATCAGAAACGTGTAAGTGGTATAATTTTGCTAAGATTAGGTACAATAGTGGCATGAAGTGGTATAGTTTTGGGCGGGAACTATTATGTAATAAGCAATTCACTTTATTTTGGGCGGGAAAGCTAAATCTCATCATTATTGTGGGCGGGAACTTTTATGTAGTATGTATTCATGTAATAATGTGGTACCAGAAACGCAATATGTGTTACAAATTACGGTTTTCGTGCTAGGGTATCCAGTTTTATGTTTTAGAGTATCGGGTCTTAGGATAAACGTTTGCGGGGTTACGATTAAGGGTTTATTATCATAAGATTTGTTATTTATTGACGTATAATGTTGGTTAGGATACATTTGTTGTAATTCATAATGACAAATATCAATGTGATGTAAATATAGTTGTCTAGGATTTGCATTGGTGTACATTTTACATGATCCAAACCTCATTACTTGACTACTTACATCATATATGCATAAACGTGACAAAATCAAGGAACTTGGTGGTTTAAATACATCAATTCATATATTTCCATGTTTTTTATTCTTCTACAACCGAAAAAACCAACTTCTATTTACGAAATTACTCGAACCATTATATTGTACAGATCTGGTATTACAACGAGTTAATGTGGTATTGTTTCGTAATGTTTTGTTACCAGAATAGTATAAATGGTTATCAAAATATTATTAAGTGGTATAATTTACATGTGATGTGGTATCATATAAAGATGGAGAGATCATATTCATTGACGGATCATGAAGCTTCTGGAATGATCCTTATTTTCTGTTATGAATGGCGTATAAATTGGTACGATATTACGCTGAAGTGGTATGTTTTACATGAGTTTTGGTATGGTACAAATATTGATCCATATTCATTAATGGATCATGAAGCTTCGGGAATGTTCTTTATTTTTTGTTATGAATGGAGTATAAATTGGTACCAGATTACGCTGAAGTGGTATAATTTACATGTGTTTTGGTATGGTATAAATATTGATCCATATTGACGGATCATGAAGCTTCCTGAATGTTCTTTATTTTCTGTTATGAATGGCGTATAAATTGGTACGAGTGTAGTATAAAGTGGTATAACTTACATGAGTTTTGGTATGGTATAAATATGACGAAATAATTTTTTTTCTTCGACACCGAAAAGACCAACTTTTATTTACGAAATTATCCGAATCATTAATATGGTACAAATAATATATTATCTAGTATCACTACGACTTAATGTGGTATCGATTCGAAATGTATTGTTACCAGGATAGTGTAAATTGGTATGAAATTATGCTGAAGTGGTACAGTTTACACGCGATTTGGTATCATATAAAGATGGAGAGGCATATTCACTGTCGGCCCATGAAGCTTCTGGAATGTTCTTATATTTTGGTATGAAAGGAGTATAAATTGGTACTAAATCATGCTGAAATGGTACATTTTACACGTGGTGTGGTATCATATAAAGATGGAGAGGCATATTCACTGTCGGCCATGTAGCTTCTGGAATGTTCTTATATTTTGGTATGAAAGGAGTATAAATTGGTATGAAATCATGCTCAGTTTACACGTGATGTGGTATCGTATAAAGATGGAGAGGCATATTCACTGTTGACCTATGTAGCTTCTGGAATATTCTTATATTTTGGTATGAAAGGAGTATAAATTGGTACTAAATCATGCTAAAGTGGTACAGTTTACATGTTATGTGGTATTGCATAATGGGAGACGGTTTGACGGTCCATGAAGCTTCTGGAATGCTTATTTTTTGTCACGAATGGAGTGTAAATTGGTACCAAATTATACTTAAGTGGTATAGTTTATGCCTGTTGGACGAGTTTCACTCGAATCACCGACTTTCTTTTTCCGAACAACTTTTTTCTCCTTCTTCCGGCCACTTCCCCGGCGATCGACGTCGTTCTTCTTCCTAGCAACTTTCTTCTCGCCAGCAACCTTCTTTCGGCCATTTTCTTGGCGATCGACGGGGTTTTTCTTCGGAGCCATCGCAAGATTCGTCGATGAAGTGTCGAAATTGGTCGGGTTTCGTCGATTAAGGGTTCAAACAGTAGAAAAATTCTTTGGGTTTTCTCGTTGAAGGGTGGAAAGCTAATTTTAGGATTTGTGGTAGTGAAAATCGATTTTTGGTCTCAGTTCTTGTCTTAATTGGTATATACCATAAAATTTAGAGATCATACCACTAAAATAGATTTATATAACACTTTACACAACGTGAGATTTAGGTCTAAAAAGTGGTGTAATTTCAGAAAAAAATAAGGGTAAAAGGGTCTTTTCTGTCCGAAAGGGTCCTTATCCCTAACCTAAATATCGTTTAGGTCCTTCACCCTATCTAAAACATAAAAGGGGCCTGAATCCTACAAAAACCTGTTAAAAGGGCCTGAATTACAATTGACCCATAAAATAATCCAACCATGATGTCATGGGTGATGCAATCGTGCAAAACATAAAAATAACACATTATTTGATCCTACTCTAGAAAATTCGATTTGAAGCGAGCCATGATGGCTAGTTCAAATCGAATTTTATAATGTACCGTGTTAAGTTTTGTTAGGAAAAGTACGAGTGTCTTAATAGTGACCGTATACTTGTCAATATAAAAATTAAAATTTAGATATCCTTTATTTGTAACTTAACAAGATATGCATACCGTTTTTATTTATTAATTAGCAAACATACCATAATATAATACACCATGAATCACTTGTTGACATAAAAATTTGAGGTTTCCAAAAACTTATCATATTAAGTCGTACATTAGAAACATATTAAGTCTTCCATAATTTGTCGTGCATCAACTCAATCTTAGTAATAAACATTATAGACAACCCTAAGCTAATATAATACAATCATCAATCAACAATCACACAATCTTTTGGTTAAAAAACTTACCATAAATAGTCTGTACCATGAAATCTTACACGAAAATTATTAATTGTTGAAGAGTTAAGCTTACCTCTTCTCGTGATTGAAGGTGAAGAGGGAGAGGGAAGAGAAAGCAGTTGCTGGTAGATGATCTCTTCAATGAATGATAGAAAAGGAATAATAAAAATAGAACTCATCCAAACATCTATATGGGTGCTCGTAAAAATAGATACCATAGTGCAATCGGAATTCAAATAGTCGGAATTCAGATCATTTATGACGAAAAGAAAATGGTTGATTAGCTTGCCTTTTTTTCCCAACTAATTTGACGGAGTCGGGCCTACACAGATTTCTCTTTACTTGGAATCGCCGAAGAACTTGAATGAACTGTAAGTTCATCATTTCATTGATAACGTGCTGAGAAACATATCATATGTTACTCTTCTCTAATCTCTACGGGAAAGGAGCCATGTAATATAATAAAGAATGAAATAAACAACCACAGTCTTTTCAACAAAAAGTTTTTTGCCTTGCAGGACTTTTTCTTTCCTTTTGGGAAACATCCGCTCGTCGTTCATCACCTTGGAAAAACCATATTCGTTGCAGGCTTTGACGATTAGCTTATACATAATGGAAGGTCTGAAGAATGATATGTCGATTAGGGATGGTCTCTTATTTGCTTGATTCACGGTGGATTTGAAGAGACAGACTGTTTAGCTGCCCCATTAACTAAATAATTTGTATGACTGTTTAATTGCCTTAATAATTTATATCTTAACCTATGCGTGAGGCTTTTTGCGTTTCTATATTCAAAAAGATTAAGTAAACTAACTATGATTTAGTGCAATTTAAATATGAGTAGAAAGACGTATATTTTTCATTTTATCATATTATGTTAACTAATTTGAATTTTTATTCAACCAAAATATGTTCCATTAGATTATAAATTTTATTTTCATACATAAAATAATCATGTTATGAAAATGTCATTTTGAAAGCATTTTGCGACTCTTTTAAGTTACAATTTTTAATTATGTCACTACTATAAATGTATTATTTCTTCTTATGTATGTAGTATATGTTATGAAAAAATTATATAAGATACATTGAGATTTACAAAGAGCTTGCCTTTTTTATTATTTTGTTTAAACATTTTATTTATCTGTAAAGTTATAACTTATAATATTATTATTGATTACAATATGGAATTGATTTTCATATGTGTAATATAAACATCTATGCAAAACGTATAAAAGACATTTTGAAGATTAGACCACGGGCTAGACGCTGCATATTACTGTGTTTCAAATTTATTCTTCGATTTCTAAGTTGCAATGTATCACTTTGTCGTTATAACAATATGTAATATATATGCTAAAAATTTATTAGAAAAACTTTTTAATGATTATAAGAAGAACTAGACGTTTCTTATGATTCCAATGTATATTTTGATCTAAATTTGTTGTTTCTTCATTAATTACAATATGCAATTTATTACCAGGTATATACTAAACATATTATGTAAAATGTATATAAGATACCTTGACGATTTTACAACGGGCCTAATCATTCGTATTATTTTGTCTAAATATTTTTTGACCCCCCGAAGTTACAACTTCTGGTTCCATTGCTGCCAGCAAGTTTGTTCGTCTCCTTGACATCAGATTGGTTCTTATGGAATTATATTATCTCATTTGTCAGGAACACTAAACAACGTTCGTTGACCACTTAAAAAGGCTGTGAAATTAGTTTAAGTAAAAATCTGCATGCCGAACCAGTGGCTTTTATTGCTCAATGTCTTCACTTCTCGGCCCTATTTGACTCGAAGGACACAAAATTTAGTCATTCTATACTCGAAGCGTCACGTGAAGCATGAACTAAAGAATGATGTGAAGAAGGTCAAAGTTTCTGTTGCGAGCTTATTTCGCAATTTTATTAGCGGAGCTTCAAGTCATAGTGAGAGGGTTATACATCATGTGGTGCGCGTATTTGACGTCAACCAAGAGAGTATTGAAGAAGTCGTGTCTGATGGTTCAAGAGGTTCAGTCAATAACATCGATCAGTATATTTCAAAATCAAGCGGAAGATACTCCGTACTCGACCCAATCCATTTAATATTGATGAGGTACTCAAAATGTTTCAAACTATGCAAGTTAAAGTAAATTTGTTGAATAATTTTATCAAACAATTAAAACGTGATATGGGAGGGCATTTTGTTTCTGAAAGTGCGAATGCTAACTCCTTCTACGTCTTACCTTCTTCCCAACAACGAATGATACTAGAAGATGCCAACACTAAATGTAAAACCCAACTACGTCCCCTCTAATGATCGTTCTATTATTTCGATCTGCTCACAACAGACTTATTTTTCTCCCCCTTTGAGATACACTAGACTCAATGCAATTGTGGCCAACAACCTCGCAATCAACATAATGACTTACATCTGCCAAGATTACAAACATATGCTTTAGGTCATTGTGCGAAGACTACTAACACATAGGTTCAAGTCCTTGTGCTAAGACTTATACGCAATTATTTTACTCAATACCATCTCTTATATTCTGAGTGAGGTGTGTGCTTTTGAATATTTTACCAATCTTTTGTATCCTCAAAAAAAATTTGATCAACTCTGATCAACTAATCAGTTTGTTGACCGGATTGGCTAATAAACCGCATTGAGCAGATCGATCAGTCCTTGACCAGTTCTGACAGATTTTACATACGCTCTATCAATTTATTTTTCGCACTGAGCTCACATTTGACATTTTGTTTTGCACAATGCACACAAGTAAATAAGGAAGATGACAGCCTCAAACCCAATTTGGGAGTCGGCGGGATTTTGGTCCAACATCCTTAGCTGGTGGACGTCTTCAGCAAAGGACTGGGTTCAGGACATACTTGCATGTTTGATCACGTCCGAGTTCGACCGTCTACTCTCGACATGTTGGGCTATCTGGCACGCTCGCAACAAATGGGTTATGGAGTCTGAGATTGTCTCGCCTAGAAGTATATTGATGAAGGCACAGGACGGACCTATTACACTTCAAAGCTTTTCTGAAGGTCCACAGGTAACCAAGAGCCTTGGTTCTTCTTTCTGGCGATGCCCGCCCAATAATGTGATAAAGCTCAACTTCGATGGAGCGCTTCATAAATCACGAAATGGAGCATCAATAGGGGTGATTGCTCGAAACAGCGTTGGAGCATGTGTCGGATGGTGGACAAAGTTCTTCAGGGGTCAATTTGATCCGGAGGTCATCGAAGGCATGGGCGCACGTTGGGCGTTATTAGTGGCGAGCATAAACAAGTGGAAAAAAGTCGAACTTGAAGGCGACTGCTCAGCAATTATTTCACGACTTCAGCACCGAAATACGGATTCTACAATGACAGGTAGCATCCTCATAGACTGCTTAAACCTTGCTCTCGAATTTTAGCATTTGTCATTTAGCTTGGTTAGACGTAGCGGTATTAGCGTTGCTCAGTATTTTGCTAAAACTTTAGGCGTCGACGGAGAGGGACGCTCCCCGCCAAGTCAGGCCATATATTGTCTTCGGACATTCGCTTCTAATGAAATATTAGAATTCAAAAAAAAAGTAACAAAATAATAACTTTCTTATTCATAAAACCAAATAATAGATCTTTAAATGCAACAAAATGAGATTTAAATCCGACGTACTCAGAATATGTAGTATCTTATTTATCGGAATTAAAGCCGTGAAAAAATTATCCCAACCATTTATTTTACACTTTTAACCTATCTCGTCATGCATGTGATTTATTGATTTGTCTGCGACGAGGTCTCTCTCTCTCTCTGATAACATACTTTTTTTTAACTTGCTTTTTTAACTTTGTTGAAGAAGCAGTCTTTGAAGAGGCTTTAGTTAGGTTAAGTCCCTCTCTGTCATAATAGCCAATGTCTGTTCCCCTCGAAGATCACTTTCTTTGCTCTCGTGAGAACTGATTATGTTCATAAAGGACAAACGAAATAGACAATTCATCACCACCCATTACGTTTTTCAACATCCGATCAATGCTTTCACCCTTTTTCCAGCCATTTTTCACTTTCTTCCCTCGTACAATGAATGGAATGCATCCCAAGTCATGTCATGACAAAAACCTCCCATTCCATTCCCTTTTTTCCTCAAAATACTCGAAACCAAAGCTTCATTCATTTACACGTAAGAGAAAAAATTACACGCCTCTCATTAATTAGAGATACCAAAAGCATTCATAAACACATGCAGACAATATAAGTATATATATATATATATATATATATATATGGGATTTGAGTTACCATACATATTATCAATCCATCAAAAAGATAAAAATTACGAGGGTCTCATGTGACGATTATTTTCATTTCGCACCCAACTAATATACGGCGAAGATCCAATCAATATATGAGGAGGCATCTGCTGCTGGAATCGTGATGATGCTGCAGCAGTAGCAAACATTTGAGGGTTTTGTTGATGATTATGATTCATTGCTTGCCACTGCTGTCGTTCATTTCTTGTCGATACCTCGTTCCCATTGATGTTCATGTAATTGCTCAAAGGAGGAAATTGGCTACTACTGATCTGTAAATAGATTCCATTCGTTTATGGCTGTCTCTTGAAAGAATTGTGTCATTGAATTGAGTGTCTAATAAATGAACATTTGAGGACATACTTGATTATGATCCCCTTGGGAGATAAACCGTGGAGGATTATCGTACGCTTGAGTTGCGTGGATCTCATTCGTTCTTAAAGATTGCCCGTAAAATTCCAATTGCTGGCTTGGCTTACACGAAAAATTAAGCTGCTGTAATAAGAAACGTTGTTCTTTGTTGTAAGTATGTGTAGTTACTTCATGCTAGCAAGTTTTCAATTCTAATGATATGTTACCTCAGGCCTTGCATTTCGGTGACTGTAATCGGTGATTATTTCGAACTGTTTCGGAGGAAAAATTTGTCGGTTGTCTGATGATACAACTATTTGCTGCTTATTCGAAGCCGAAGAACTGCCCAAGCTTAGGTCAAGATTATGGTCTGATGTAGTGCCTGAAGGCTCTGATACAAATGAATAATGGAGTTGTAAATTGTAATAATTATCGCTAAAATATATCCAACGGAGCAAATGCGGATAGCACCGTAGTAAAACATACCTTCAGAAACTTTTAATTCATCTTCGTAAGTGCTTGGATCGAAATTGGTTACAGCTTCCTTTCCATTGCATTTGATAGCTGCTTTATCATAAGCCCTATATATATATATATATATATATATATATATATATAATCAATCGAAATTCAGATCCCATAATCAATTGATTCCAACACTATTTCATTGAAAAAGGGGAAAAAAAAACTGACCTTGCAGCTTCAACTTCTGTATCAAAGAGACCCAAATAGACATGCCTGTTGGAAGAAATTAAGGAATTAATCACCTAAAACTATTACAACCTCGAACTGGTAAGCTGGCATAACATCTATTGGAAATGGAATTACTAGCTCCGCTCATAGTGCATTATTCAAATGTGTTATCCTAATTTATTCCATCATAGGTATAGCTATGCATTAATGCTGCATCTGCATGCACATTTGAATATATATACGGAAAGGCCATAAATAATTTGATTGAAGTACTAAAATTTTACTTTTTGCCTAAAAACTGGCCCATGCGAGCTTCCCATCTACCACATTTGTGCAAGGTAACTCCTCTATACTTGGAACTCCCCCTTGGGAAGCCTGTGCTTTGTCTTCGAAGTACGTGTACGAACTCCTCCTTTGTTAGATTGCTCATCTTGCAACATACATTTAATGCCATTCAGCAGACAATATATATACCACATATATGCTGCAGACATTTTTGTGTGTGTGTGTGTGTGGGCTTAGTTTATCTTCTATGCAGAGAATAATAATTCGCAGGGAGGCTCAAAGATACAAACTTTAGGGTGGATTTGGATTCTCTAAATCTAAAACTACTGTTGAAGTAAGGCAAAGGCACTGTGCTAGATAAGATCAAACGTGCATGTAGACAGAAAAGCAAAACCCATCTCTCTCTCTCTCTCTCTCTCTCTCTCTCTCGATGCAATAATAATATCGATTGAACATCATCGGCAGCAACCCTTTTCCTTGAACTGAACTGAAGACATACCTGTTTTAAGTCGTCTTGGTAATCTTCTAACTTGAAGTTTATGTCCGCTTCAACACCACGGAACTTTATTGCTGCTTTATCGTATGCACTGCAAATATACAACGCAGCTTATTATTACATGTCATCAATAATTAGTCTACTCTGTGTGTCAGTGTGTGTGTGTGTGGTTTTTCTTTCGTTTGTGAAGTTGTAATAAAAAGATGGTAATACCGTGCAGCAGCATGGGCTGTATCAAAATCCACCTGCAAAGATATAGGACAAAGAGAAGGTCTTTAACTCAGAGACAAAATATGTTTCCATAAACTTAGAATCTTGGAAATGAATTGAAGAGAGAGAAGAATAGAAGAAGAAAAGAAAAAAGGGTTAAAAACAAACCTAAATAAACTTGTTTCCCGCAATCCCTACAGCATATTACATACACATTGTAATATATAAGCATGAATGAAAGAGCGCCATTGCATGAGAGAATTGAGGCAAGCTCAAAAATAGTAATAATCATCGTATGAGATTATGTTATGTTCTATGGTTCAATTACCATATGTGCGACTCCCAACGACCAGTTCTTCGGTAGAAAGTAACGCCCCTATACTGAGAACTCCTCGACCTTGGCCCACGGCGGCTCTTCTTCAGCGGCTGCGCCGCCGCCTCCTCCGCCGCCGGTGTCCTCCCCAAGAATCCTCCGGCGCCGCCTTGTGTCCCTGGAGACTGGCTGAACTTAACCCCAGCCCAGTGGGCCCTCGGAAAGTCGCTCACCGTCTCGCCCATCGGAAAAAACTGCCTGGTAATCAGAGTTTGATTGTCTTCATCGTACGGATAGTTATTACCGTCGTCCTCTTCGGAGGCTTTCCTTTTCTGATCAGTTGTAATAATATCTCCTTGTTCTTCTTCAGCTTCCGAGGCGTAGTCCTCCATGGCAAGAGCCGATGAGCTTGAATCGGAGGAATTGACCCTTTTGCCCTTATCGTCGGAATCAGATTCGCCGACGATGGGGCTCGCTTGATCCGGCGAATCGTTGAGATTCCACATTTTCTCAGAACCTTCTCAGATTTGAAGAGAAGGAAAAAAAATAATAGGAAAACAAAACAAACCCAACACGGAAAAAGATGGGATACCAAAGAAGCGTCTGTTGATCTCCAAACTAGTTACAAGGAAAATAAAGAGACTGTAATAATCTTTACAGAGAGGATATATAATTGTTCGTATGGAGGCTAAAGATAAAATAATGGTGGTTGATTCATCAATGGAAGAGAGGGAGGGAAAGAACGCAGAAAGAACCTAGGAACATAGAGTCGTAGAAAACGAGATTTCTTTCAAGAAAGGGAAGAACTAGAAGGATGCAAGGAGGAAAATATATAATCCCATTTTACAACTCATAAATCTTTCGATCCTAGCTAGGTTTCTAAGCTACTTGAGCTATAACCTATAAATACTTAATAGGTGAGGTTGAGGGAAGTTGTCTTCTTCTCTTTTTCTCTTCTGTCTGTGTAAGAATAATTTTCATTTATTTATAAGCAACTTGCTATCACTCCACTGTGGATTGTGGGGATGTGCTTCCCTAAAAACCTAGAGAGAGAGAGAGACATGTAGAGAGAGAGAGAGAGCTCACGTAGAGAGATGGGGTTTTCTACTTTCGAGCTCTGTGCCCAATCAAGTCATAAATACTTTGAGAGATGGTTTTCTAAATCTGTTTCCATTTATGTACGTTTATAAATAATGTGATAAAATATGCTTGTGTCCATCGTGTTAGAGTTTCTTTTTTTTTTTTTCCTTTTTTCTATAAATACAATTTGGTAGGTATGTATTCTAGTAAATATTGCGTTTATAACGTCCATAGCTAATTGAATTGGGATATCTCTGAATAAAAAAGAAGTTATATCTAGATTTGCTTTTAGCATGCTCAATGAAAATTGTATTACCTCTGGGTTGGGATTCTCTATTCCACTTTCTGTATTCAACTCCGTATTCCAACGAACGAAAATCGTTACACGTCCCCCCGGCAAGTGTTAAAACACACATAAACATCATTACACTTATGAATTTCATTACAACAAGTGTTTAAACAAAAAAAAGACCTCATTATTACGTATTTTTCTAATATGGAGTAGAAAAAATAGTATTATATATTAAAATAGAAAAATACGTAATAATGAGGTTTTTTTTTGTTTAAACACTTGTTGTAATGAAATTCCTAGGTGTAATGATGTTTATGTGTGTTTTAACACTTGTCGGGGGGAGGTGTAACGATTTTCGTTCGTTGGAATACGGAGTGGAATATACAAAATGGAATAGAGGATCTCAACCCATTACCTCTCCATCTCATCGAATAGTAATTGAGTTCCTAATAGTTTTTAATGGAGGGAAATGATCCAATCTTACTTTAACTTCTTGATTATAGCAGTTTATGTGGAATACGGATCGAGAGTTAATCCCATTAAGAATTAATTTCGTCTCAGCCAATAATGAGGTTCGAATTGGAGGCACACTGAACTTAGTGGACCGTATGCGAGTAATAAAAATAAAAAAATATTAAATTAGTCAACTGAAATAGTAATTATCAGAAAAATAGGGAAAAGGAAAAGTGGACGAGAGAGACATAACATCTCTTTCTTACGCAACTCTCCAATGTTAACCAAATCGAAAAGCAATTCGATAGCTATATTGTTTCTCTCTCCCCAATAACGGAAGTAGATGTAGAATAACATTTGTAATTGTGCTTGATTTCATTAGTTGTCATTGTAATTAGGGGCGTTTTGTATAGTAGTCCTTAGATTAGGACTATTTTGATATTTATACCAAGTTTGTTTGGTATAAATACATGTAAATCATTTGAGCTTAATAGAGAAAGTTTAGAGAATTGATCCGAAGGGCTTGCAATTCGATTTCTAGAGAGAGAAACAACAGTAACTTTCTCACTCTAATTGTATTCTCTCTAGTGTTCTTAACTTGAGTTTTTCGATCGAATTCAATTGATTATCTAAACGATCGAATTACTATGAATTCTAGCCTAGGATCGTAGAGTTGTTAATCGTAGGACCTAACAATTGGTATCAGAGCAGATTCGTTCTGTTTTGAATCGTAAATTGTTAGAATTGGATCGAAATTTTATTTCGAACACTGTTCCATCGAAGAACAGATTTGGCGCGAAAAGTTTTTCATAATAGCTTAATTCTATGCTTAATTGACTTGAATATGATGTTTCAGTGCTAGATTAAGTGATAAATGACCATTGCGACTAAATCAGTAGCAGTTTGAACGTCGAATTTTGATTAATTTGATTCTGAAATTTTACTGTTGACGAAGAACATGAAGAACACGTTCTGATTTTGATCAAATTCGATATATTTTGCTTCATAACGTGTTTAATTGCTTGTTCGTGCGTGATTAGTACTTGATTGCGAGAAATTACCTCAAACTTCACTATCTGATTCTTTGTTTTTGCTCGAATTTGTGTTAATCGTATTCTGTGAATTTTTCTCGATTGCTCAAATCTTCCTTGCTAAGTTTTGCAATCGGATTAGTTTCTCGATCGATAAACTTAGCGCGAGAATTTTTCTCGGTCAGAATACGAAGTCAGCACTAGAATCGTCATCAGCAGAAACGTTTTTAGTTAGAAATATTTCTCGAGCATTATCCAGCGAAAAACTTTTTCGAGTGAGACCAATTTTGACCTTGCATGCGTAATAACTTTCACTCGAAAAACTTTTTCGGTCAAACCTTTTAACGTTTGACCAGGCGAAAATCATTTATACGCGAGAAACTTTTCTTGTCAACGGATTTATTTTAACTTGTCGAGAAACTTACTAACGTACCGTTTCTTTACGATCGAAATAAATTCACGATCAGGAAATTTTTCTCGACTGAACGATTTTGGGCAATTTATTTCGCTCGTAAAATTTTCCGCTGACAAAATTTCTCGCACGAAAACAGTAAATACATTCTATATCGACGAAATTAATTTCGATCATACTCTAAGATTGAATCGAAAATAATTGTCGATCTAATCTTCGAATCAAACGCTACTAACAAGCGTCACTTGTGAAGCACTTTACATCGTCTTCAACCCTCAAAACAATCAACGAAGATCCTGCAACAACTCGACTACTATAATACAAACATGGATGCATACTCACTCGGAAATGACAACCGTCCGCCGATCTTGCAAAGAGGCGAATAGCCAGTGTGGAGAAGCCGCTTCCTGAATTTCATCGCTCTAAAGGATCAAGCCGAAAATCTACTGCAGTCCCTTGAAAAGGGACCGGCACAGTTCTGGGTTCATGTACCCGGGGACGAAACAGCTACTCCAGCAATTCCAGCTTCTAGGCGACTAAAGGAGCCTAGAGAATACTCTCTGGAGGAAAGAGCTCGAGCTAAGGCTGATCTAGTAGCCATGAATACCCTTATGCAGGGCAACCCCAACGATATATACAGACAAATCGACAGCCTTACATCGGCCAAAGGGATGTGGGATGAGCTGCATAGGATGATGCAAAGGACGGAAGTTGGCATAAAGGCCAAGAAGACGAACATTCTCACTGCTTACGACTCATTCAAAGCAAAGCCGGAGGAGAGTCTATACGAAATCTACCAACGATACCTCACTCTTCTCAACGAGATGAGGAAGATAGAAATAACGAAGACAAATATGGAGACAAATATTAGATTTCTATCTTCTCTGCCCACGGAATGGAAGAAAATATCCACTCAAATACGACAAAATAAAGATCTAGAGGATTTGGATGTCCATGCCGTGTTCGATAATCTCGCTCAGCATGAGGAGGATATCCGCGAGATTACCAAAGAGCAGAAAGGCAAACAAACCGATGACACGGTTGCCTTAGTCTCGGAGAAGAGGAGCACAAGATCAAGAAAGGAAAAGATCGTTAGGCCACCTTCATCATCAGGTAGCCACTCCTTCCACATTATTGACCACGTTAGAATCATATCAAAAGCAATATGCTAACATGAAACGTGAGCAGAAAAGTATAAAGGAAGTAGAGAACGAACTTGAGAGAGCTCAGGAGAAGATAGATAGTCTCGAACAAGAACTTAGGAGCTCTAGTGCAAAAATAGATGAACTTACTAAGAGCCTCCATCTAGAGAGACTAGTCAACCTCAACTAGGACAACAGAGCGAAAGATTAAGGAATTAGAAGATAGGCTAGCAAATAACTACAATTGCTTGGTTAGAAATCTCAACCAGAAAGCCATTTTAAATTGTAGGATAACCGAAGCTACCTCTAAGATCACTAACTTAGAAGCTCAATTAGAAACATCGAATGCTAAGATTAGTGAGCTTAGTAAGGATTTCGATGCCTGTCAAGCCGCTAAACTAACCGTGGAAAATAATTATGCTCTCCTAGGTGAGGAACGCAAGAAACTATATGCCAAAGTAAAGAAATTAGACGATATAGTTACGCGTAGGGGACAATCCGAACAGACGATATTTTTGAACAAGCCCAAGGATATAGAGTTCTATAATCCTATAGAAGGCATAGGTTTCACTAACCCGTGTGTTTTACAAAAGAAAGAAATATACGATGTTAAACACATGGGCTTAGGAATAACCTCTCTTAGAAATTTTACTGAATCGTCTTATGAAAATACTTTCGATTCATCCATTAGACAAGGTCCACATGGTCCAGAAATCCCCTTTGACTACAAAGAACTAAATGAAAGGGACAAAATAGGAAAGAAACTCTAACACCTGTCTGCAATTTAGTTCAAATTCTACCTCGTGACTCTCAAACACACCACGAGGAAGTTAAAACCGTTAATTATAAAAATTCTCTCTACAAATCCCCTATCATAAAACAGATAGAGGAGTCACAGGCAAAGTTAGAAAAAGAACGAGAGAATTTCGAAGCTGAGAAGAAAAAATTCTTTAAGGAGATGGAAAATCTCAAGGCTTCCTCGTCCTCCCAAACTACCTCTCACGCTATTACAAAAAGCGTGAAAAATGAAAAAACGCCTTTGAAAGATAAAAATTGTAAAAATAATTCTGTTAAAAGTGCTATGACTAATTTTACTTTACCTACGTCTACAGGGAGCGTAGCGTCAGCACTAAAAACAAAGGCGAGAGTGTCTAGCACTAAGATAAAGAAGGAGCCATTAGACTTAAATGTTTCTGAACATGCTACTCCTTCTGTTACAATAAAAGACACTCGTAGAAATAAAAGAGCTATTTCCACTTTTGAGATAGTTGCTTCTACTTATTCACTTCAGCCGATTACCTTTAGAAGCACCAACTTCGAAATAGGCTCTACGTCAAAAATTAATCATTCTGAAACAAATGCCACAAGGAAGACTCGTAGGAAAGCTTATGGCGCCGTACATGACTGTACTCACCTAAGGTATCCCGTAGAAATTAAATCCCCCAAGCACCTTAGGTGACTATCACAAGAAAAGATCTTTTCCTCAGTCAAACCCTCCAAAGCATTTGTACGTGCTGAAATTAACCTTCCCTGCAAGGTTCAACCTAAATGGGTTCCTAAATCTCCGCCTAGGATGACAAAAGCCAAAAGGGCCAAGTCTCCTATAGAGGCAAAACCCAAACCCATTTTTTCAAAAGTGAAATGGGTTATTAAGACTCTTCCAAAAATAGATTTAGGAGTCATATCTGAACCCAAAACTAAATCTGCTAATCCGAGAGGACCCATGCTTAAGTGGGTACCTAAAGCTCTCTAAAATTGTTTTTGCAGATCCATCATGTGTGGTACCTCGACTCTGGTTGCTTCACACACATGACTGGTAATCAAGAGCTGCTGAGCAACTACAAAGACCGACCAAACGGGAAAGTCAGATTTGGGAACAATGATTCAGCCCCGATTCTAGGACTTGGGGACATCATTCTGAAGAATCTGACCATCAAAGATGTCTCATACGTCGAAGGCCTCCGCCATAACTTGTTCAGCATAGGCCAATTCTATGACAAAGGCTTCCAGGTGGTCTTCCATGCTGATCGGTGCAGAATTTTGGATAGTCAGGACACAGAACTCCTTCAAGGACTTCGGAGATCCAATCTTTACACGATCACCTGACGTCGTGCGGCCCTCGACAGCTGTATGCCTCATTTCTCAGATTGATTTACAGAGGAATATCCTATGGCATCAACGACTGTCTCATCTAAACATGAAAGCTCTCCAACGTCTTTCTACGAAAAAGTTGGTTCACGGTCTTCCAACTATACAACTACAAAGGGAGCATCACTGTTCGGCATGACACCTAGGAAAAATGAAGCGAGCATCTCATCACGTCAAGCAAATTGCGTCTACTTCTCGACCATTGGAACTAATTCACATGGATCTCTGTGGTCCGATGCAGACTCAGAGTATCAATGGAAGAAAGTATGTCCTAGTGATTGTAGATGACTATTCTCGCTACACGTGGACAAAGTTCCTTCGAACGAAAGATGAGACTGGTGACTTGATTATCAATTTTGTGAACACAACTCAAAATCTGTTGCAACAGACTATTCAAGTTATTCGAACAGACAACGGCACTGAGTTCAAGAACAATCACCTCAGTGAGTTTTATCAGAAACTTGGAATAAGTCAACAATTTTCAGCCGCCAAAACACCTCAACAAAATGGGGTCGTTGAAAGGAAAAATCGAACACTAGTGGAAGCCGCTCGTACAATGCTGATCCAATCGGGACTTCCACACTTTCTATGGGCTGAAGCAGTCAATACCGCTTGTTTTACTCAAAACAGGACGGTGGTTCACAAACGGTTCAACATGACTCCGTACGAGATTGTGAATAATAGAGTGCCCAACATCTCTTTCCTTAAAGTCTTCGGGTGCAAGTGCTTTGAGGCGAACGACCGAGAGCAATGTGACCGACGTACCAAGTTCATCTACACCTACAATGGGTTCTCTACCGAACGAGACCGACGTACCAAGTTCATCTCACACCTCTACCCCACCCGATTCAGAATTGCCACAGAACACCGAAGAACCTACAGTGGTCATCGAGGAAGTATCATCAGAGACGATCAATCCAAGTGCAGTATTGGAACTTCCTCAGACAAATAATCAATCGGAGACTATAGGCAATCTAGATCCACAGATGGCTGACGCATCGACTTCAGCCTTGCCTCATAAGCACAAGTGGACGAGAGGCCACTCGGTTGATCAGATAATTGGCGATCCTCGGTCGGTGTGAGGACACATCGTCAACACAGTCTTTTCAGTTGCGTCCTGAGCCAAAACGAGCCTACCAAAGTAGCAGACGCACTTCGAGACCCGGATTGGACAATTGCAATGCAAGAGGAAATCAATCAATTCAAACGTCTTCAAGTGTGGACCTTGGTACCCCGTCCACATGGGAAAACAGTGGTCGGAACTAAATGGGTTTTCAAGAATAAGAAGAATGAAGATGGTGAAGTGATCCAGAACAAAGCAAGGCTAGTTGCTAAGGGATACAATCAACAGGAAGGCATCGACTACGACGAGACTCATGCTCCTGTTGCCCGTATCGAAGCTATCCGCCTCCTGCTGGCTTATGCGGCTCACAAAGACTTCAAAGTCTATCAGATGGATGTTAAAACCGCCTTTCTCAACGGCGTGTTAAACGAAAAAGTCTACGTCGCTCAGCCGGAAGGTTTCGTTGATCAAGAACATCCCGATCATGTCTATCGCTTGGACAAAGCTCTCTATGGACTAAAACAAGCCCCACGTGCTTGGTACGATGTCCTGAGTGATTTCCTCGTGAAGTCTGGATTCATACGAGGAACGATAGACACAACCCTCTTCATTAAATGGCATGACAAAGATCTGATGGTCGTCCAAGTATTCGTCAACGACATCATCTTCGGATCAATAAATCCTCGACTCTGCAAGAAGTTTGGAGATCTCATGAAGAGCAAATTCGAGATGAGTCACATGGGAGAGATGCAATTTTTCTTAGGTCTTCAAGTCAGGCAGCTCAATGATGGAATTTTCATCAGTCAGACAAAATACATCAAGGATATTCTGAAGAAGTTTCATCAAGACCAGAGCAAGCCTCTCAGCACTCCTATGTCACCAAGCTGCAAGTTGGATGCCGATCCCTCTGGTAAATCGGTCGACATCACACTGTATCGCAGTATTATTGGATCTCTTCTCTACCTCACTTCGAGTCGGCCGAATATCATGTTTGCCACCTGCTTGTGTGCCCGTTTTCAAGCCGATCCCAAAGAATCCCATATGTTCGCGGTCAAAAGAATTTTACGCTACCTTAAGGGCACCTCTACCCTTGGCCTATGGTATCCAAAGGGTACGAATTTTAAACTTATCGGCTACACTGACGCTGACTATGCATGTTGCCGAATGGACAGGAAAAGCACGTCCGCTGGCGCTCAATTTCTAGGCAAAAAGCTGGTTTGCTGGTCATCCAAAAAGCAGAATTGTGTGTCCACTTCGACGGCCGAAGCAGAATACGTAGCTGCCGCCAGCTGTTGCTCACAGATGCTGTGGATGCGGACACAGCTTCGCGACTATGGGTACAATCTAAATAATATACCCATATCTAGTGATAGTCAGAGTGCAATCGCCATTACTTGCAATCCTATTCATCATTCACGCACAAAACACATAGACATTAGATATCATTTTATCAAAGATCACGTAGAAAAAGGCACGATAGAGATGTACTTTGTGAACACGGAGTTCTAACTAGCCGACATTTTCACCAAGGCCTTGGATGAGAAACGATTTCAATTCCTTGTCGGAAAATTAGGCATGTTGAATCTTCCGTAATATGTGCATTACCTGATCTTCTGTGCTATCACATGCTCTATTCTATGTGTTTTCTATGCTTATTTGTCCTTATCTTGCGTGATAAAAATAATATAAAAATAAAATATAATAATAATAATAATAAAATATATAATATATATTTCTATGTATAATATAAGGGGTATGACGAAATCCTTTAGGATGCTTTGATCTAAAGTCACTTAGAATTTTACCCCGACATGCGATCGATTTAATTGCTTAAAATTTGTCAGTCTAAGTCGCATTCTTGTGTCTAAAAGGTCATTTGATCGTTCCACTAGACACAAAGTCACTCTACATGCGTGAGGATTCAAGCCTTGTTCCTTTTTTTCCTTTCTTTGGATCTACTTCTCGAGTGAGTCAAACATAAATTACTTGTCTTACCTAGTGATTCTTGGTGTCATACTCATCTTGCGTTAGATCGTCAGGAAAATGATAAGGGAGTTTAGGATATTCCTCATACGGCCTTATATAAATTCCCCCACGTTAACCCTTAGTCATCCCCTTTGAGCCTTCTCCGATGTCCTTTTCTTCATTTGAAACCCATTCCCAGCCTTCAACCGAACTCTATACTCTTCGAATGGTTGTTCAAACGAGAAAAGGAGGGGGAGATAACAAAAGAAAAAGTAAGATGATGACAAAAGAAGGCATTGCTCAACGCGCAAAAATCAGACCAAAGGAACCGGCCTTCCGACTACCTTGTATAAAGTGGCATGGTTCCTGCCGTGAACTTCTCCAACGATAATCTCGTACGCTCGTCAGAACGGCTGGAAGAGGAGCACCACGAAGTGAACTTCTCCAACGATAATCCGGTCTTATATCGGGAAACGAGAAGAGGAGTGCAGCCTCGGGTACGAATTCCATAACCGAGAACTTCTCCAAATTGATAATCTCTGAAACCTCTATAGGGATTAAGAGAAGAGGAGCACGGTATCGGCCCGACAACCAAAAAAAAAAGAACTTCGCCTACGATAATCTCCTAGAGCCTCATGGAGAAGCGGAGCTTCAGCTTGAGCATAACATAAAAAGGGATAGTTCTTAAAAGAAAAAGAGGGAGAAAAGATTGAAAAGCGGAAAGACGCCGAAAAAAAAGGAGACGGACGTAGAATTGGAAGACGATGAAGAGATAAGCTCACTTTCCTTTAAATTCCTTCCGTTCTAAGTCCTAGACAAATTATAACCCTTACAACCCTTTGATTCCACATAGACGGTCTCTCGCTTAGGTGAAATGATTAAAAATGCCTCGATCACAGGTAAATTGACTTAAAATTGCTTATGTTGACTTGATTGATAAAAATATAAAAATCCCAAGATAGCTATAATTGAGAGCAAGAGCGAACCTAGTGAGAGTTGTCGAAATGGACTAGTCTATGAACTTAGGACTTTAGTTTGACGACATGACTTGACGGCACTTTCTTCTTTCAAATGTCTCGTAAAATTTTAGGCGTGACGATTGATCGAAGCAAAATAATCTGACCCCATAAATGAAAATATATATATATATATATATATAATAATAAATAAATAATAAATAATAAACTTCGCACTGACATGAAATGTTATGTTTTATATGCGTTGAATTGAATAAATGCGAATTTCTTTAGTGTATCGCACATTCTAAATGCAATTTTAGATTGCATTGGTACTTAATTGTTTAAATGCGATAAATTTTTTCATTGCTTCTACCCTCACACAATATTTTAAAGTACATGTTTCCGGGGACCATGTATACATGCTTACTTGGTAAATTTGTGTGCTCGTGACTTGAATTGATTTCATATGCTTGCATAATTATTAGTCAATTTTTGTGCATCATTTGAGGGGAGCAAGTATAAGACTCGTAGATTAGCTCCAAATATTTTTGATGTTTTTCTCTGAGTATTTCAGATCTTTCAAAATTAAGGAGCGAGATGTCGACACTACAAAGAGAGGAGCTAGACACAAGACCGAATATTTCAAAGATAAAATTGCCAAAAAAAAGTTGTTGATTAACTCCATTATTACTAACGCTTATCTCTAAGTGGTACATATTTTTAAATTTCTGCCAGGGGAGCTAGACGTTACTACACAGAAAATACAGGGAGTCAATTGCATTTATTTCAATTACTAAGGGGGAGCCTTACAATGGGTTTTATTTTGAAATAGGGGTCAATCTGAAATTCTTTAGAAGAACTTACTATCGAGAAACTGGATATTAGAATTAATTCGCAATCTAAAGTTTCTCGATCGTAAACAGTGTCGGGATCGATTTTGATTAACCGCGATAATTTGCGATCGAAAAATTTGAATTTTTCGTGTGCAAATAGTAGTGGGCCTGATCCATTAAATCGCAAAATGTCAAATCACAAGCCCGAAAAAAAAATCAATGCTAGTTAATAAAAGTTTAACTTTTGTCAGTCGAAAAACTTTTTCTCACGCAAAACCTAATCGAAAAGAAAAACAACTCTCTCTCGCAAAACTTTCTCAGACGATACAAAATCCTTCAAAAACTTTCATTTTTTCACTCCAAATCGTCTGATTAAGGTAGAAATTCGATTCGGTTAACGATTGCGAATGATATAACTTGATTTGCATTTACATTCTGTAGTTTTTCGCATGATTAGTTAAAATTTTTCGACTGTTCTTCAAAACCTAGTTAAACGTATACTGTTTCACTAAAATTGTGGCATGCTTCTTGGATTTTCTGAGTTAAATGCACGTTTTTTTGGATAGATTTGATGTTCTGATGAAACAGATAGTTTAAATCTTCGGAAAAATCTGCATCTGTGACGTTAAAATGAGTTTAGATGAAACTGGGTTTTGAAGTTTTGAAGCTGTCGAAGAACTTTATCGATCGCAAATAATCATAATTGAATTCCAATTCAATTGAGATACTATTTGTGTCGATTTAGTTTTCGATCGCAAAATTTTGATTTAGTCGTCATGATAAAAGATTTTAACCGTTACACTTACCATCGAAAAATCCAATTATAATTTTCTGCGAGCGAAAAACTTATGCACTGACTAGACAATTTAGATGCAAATTTATCGAGCGTAAAACTTACTATCGCAAAATAGAATTTTCGATTTAATTTCAATTTGGTCGAAAAAAAATTAGCAGCGAAAAAATTAATTTTTCAACTCTTAATTTTCGATCGTAAAATTCGCCGCTTAGAACTTAATTGATCGGAAATTTCTCGACGTTTGACTTAGTCTTTCGTTGACTAATTTCTCGATAAAATATATCGCAGCGAAAAACTTCTACTTTCAATCGAAAATCACATTCTGCTCGACAAATTTCGAATCGAAGAATTTTATTCAATCGAAGAAAATTTTTCGATAGTAAATTTACCTGAGACGTAATTTCTCGATCGTAAATTTACACGGAATTTTTCTCGATCGTAAAATTGATCGACTACAGTCACGCTTTCAACTTCAACACTTAGGAAATTTTTCTAAGTCTTTTACACTGTAGCTAACAATAGCGGATAAAATTCTTCGATCGCAAAACTTAGACAGAAATCTTTCAATTGAAATCAATATATAGGAAATCAAATTGCAGTTCAATTTTCTCGACCGAAAATTTTCTCGGCATGAATAGTGACTTACTGATTTAATACTAAGCGAAATTTCGCTATTTTTCACACACAACATATATTTCATTCGAAATTACATTCATGCCATCACGATTTTTGAAATTAAACTTACACTATGCGTTTGATATGATTTCAATTCACAATTCGTCGAACATGCTATTACTTGCGATATTACTATAGTTTGATGAAATTTATTCATATTTCGACTGAAAATAAAATTGAACTAATAAACTTTTATATATCTTATTTTTCAGATGGATCGCTACCCGAAATACAACCACATCTACGATCACAACCTTTATCTAAAGGTTCAAGATACGAACTTCCAGCTCGATCTGAGCACGTTTAGGTGTCCAGCAGATCGTCGTATCAATCCTACAAGGCCACCCCATCTGGCATGCGTTAACGGTCACCGCATCAGTGCCGATGGTATATCTCCAGCAGTTCTGGCGCTGCATTCAAGGAGAAGTGGACAATGGAGCCTTCAGATTCTCAACAAGGATAGGGACGCGGCATATCAGCATGGACAAGAACCAGTTCGGCATGGTACTGGACTTGCCCCACAGCAATAATTACGACCCGCTCCCATCGGATGCTGAGATGATTCAAGACTTCTTGCACATGGGATACCAACCGCCGCTCACAAGATTAGCTCAGGTCCAGAGCAGCGGAATCCCACACCCGTGGAAGACACTATTCGGAATAGTGAATAAGTGTCTGTCACCCAAGCACGCAGGATTTGATAAGGGCAACAGCAACATTTTGAGGATCTTCCACGGCATCGCCTTCTCAAGAAATTATGACTACACTCAGGTGATCTGGAACGACCTCGCGGACCAGATTCGACAGAAGGAGAATCAGCGATCAAAGAACGTGCCTTATGCTCGGTGGTTCAGCATCATCATCAGGGAGATCATGGCGCTGCACCAGACAATCCCTACTCTGCCTCCTGGCGGAAATTACCAACCACCAAGGCTTAAGTTCTTCCACAACCCACGGCTCACGGACCTGGACCAACCGTCGATGCCGATCTCATTCGAGCTCCTTCGTCTCGCGGACCACAACGGAGACGTCTACAGGCTATACTGTCGGGACAGGAATCTCACCGAGGAAATGATTCGAGGGCCCCCGACAGTGCTTGGAGCTAGCCCTCAACAACAACAACAACAACAGCTAAGCCCTGAGGACGCGATGATTGATGATGTCGCTCAGGAGCTAGCTCAGGAGCCAACATTGGTCGAAGAGCCAATGCCCGACGTAGATGATACCCTGATAGACGTCGTGGCTACAGAGATGGAACTCGAGGCTCCTGCACTCGAATTACAAGTGGAAGAGCCCGTACATGTTGGCGTGCTCGAAGAAACTTTTGAGGAAGTTCTTCAACAAGAAGCACAGCCCGAAACGGATATGGGGCACACTTCACTTCCACTCGTGACAGATCAGACATTGGAGAACGTCGATCGAGATCGTACTCCTCACACCGCCACCCCGTCTAACACAGAGTCTGACGAGGAAATCAGTCTGATCAGTAGGACTCCCAGAAGACTCAGTATTCAGTTGGAGTCGCTCTTTCCAGCAGTCACCACCGCACCAGATACTACGCTAACCACAACGACAAGTGTTGCCGGCACTTCTTCGCTCAATCTTGAGCCGCAACCAACTCACGTGGTGTCTGGTTCGCAGGCGCAACCTGAGCCTGCCTTAACACCCATAGAGACGAATCCTCAAGATTCGACTCGAGGATTGGGTGGAAGTCTCATACAGTTACAACCTCAGGTGACTGTGAGACAACCCGCAGAGTCGGTGTCTACTCAAGGGTTGATAACAGGCGACATCAGTCGTCCTGGTCCATTCACGGAGGCGTCCGCACCCTTTGTGACGAACGAGAAGTTTCAGGCCGCTCTCTCTGCCGCTGTACAGTCAATGGAAGACAAGATCACAGAGAGAGTACTTCAAGCAATCGAGGCATCCCCGAAGAGATACCGCGAAAGCACCTGCCTCTGAAGGCCCCTCGTCACAAATCAACCCCACACCTCCACAACCCACACCCACCGACCCTCGAGCCACTTCCTCCCATCCTCATCAATCCATACACAATCCCCATCACCGAGCTCCACGACATTCTCCTCGCCCGTCTGATAGGCCTTTCCATCCGATCGCCGCAAGAAGAATCTCTCTATAGGTGATTGGTGGACCATCCTGAGCCACCACCTGACACCTGCCGAGGCCAAACCTCCCACTCACGGCGCAGACATGATGATCCTGACGATCAGGACCCTCATGAGAGGGAGAAGAGGCCGAGGACATCTACAAGTGTCCAAGAACAAGGCTCGGGCGCTACGGAGACAAGCGCTGGAGCTGGCGAAACCCATACTACCCACCAAACCCATACTACTCACCAAACCCAAACTACCCACGCCACGCACCGCACCGCCCACATCGAACCACCAACCTTTCACCTCAGGACGCCTCCGCCCACACCGCCGATCTACTCAAGCCCCTTGCTTCCGGGAGAAGAAGCAAGTGCTGCAATGCTTGTAGCTCTAGCAGCTACCCAAGCCACTCCCTCAGTCGCTCCAGACCAACCGGGACCCTCTGGACATGGCGTCAATCCACACGAGGCCCTAGACAAGTATATCTTCGAAGGACAGTGGATGACCCATTCCATGCCCGAGGAGCATCAAAGGCGACGGCTTCACGACGTTCAGTGCTTTCTACAACAAGCGTCTATAGACCTCGTAATCATAGAAGACGACGAGCTTCAGGAAGGTGAAGACTACGAGCGAGATATCCCAAGGCTACAGTTAATCGCTCAACAGGCGGTTCCCTCTCCAAGGCTAACACCAGGCGCCATGGGAGAACATCCAAATAGAAATTCCCTTCCTAGAAGAAGTTCGTGAGAATATTTGGAGGTCTCCGGACAGAGTCAAGAAGCCGAACGAGTTCGAGCTTAGAGGGATCTCTCATTGGGATCAGCAGAAGAGGATGACCTACCTCTGGATGCTGACCAAACTAGGACCTGATGTTAGGCTGGGGATGACTAAGACACAAGCCAAGAGCCATTATAAGAGTCTCTCCCCAATAAGCCAACTACTCAGCGTCTACTGTGACAAAGGAGGACTTCCAACACCTCACTACATCATCGATCGAGTGGACAGGACCCGAGAGGAACTGAGCGAGAGCAACCTGCCGTACCTCCCCGCCGATGAAGTGTACCGTCTTTATCAGCAAGAAAGAAGGCCTCGAAGGGCTCTACCGGTTCATGATGCGCCAAGTTAAGTACTATGCCGCACACGACCTTCAGATGGCTCTGGAGAGCAATATGAAGAAGGTCAACATGACCGCTCCACTCAAGAAAGGACCTGAGATCGAAGGGCTTCCCAACAATCACGTGCACATCAGCTCAGTCCTAGGCATCACCTACAACAATCCAATAGCAAAGAAGAATAGGTTGGTACTGAAGACTGAAATCAACAAGTTTTGTGATGGGACGCTCAAGGTCATCAGGAGGAATAACGAGCAGAGGTTGGAAGAAATAAATAGAGACACTATGCTGAGGATCCACAGGTTCGTGAGAGAACAGCCGCTCCTAATGGAATTGCTTGAAGATATCGAGGAGCGACTGGAGCCGAGGATCACGCTGAGGAACTACGAGCATGCGCTGGGCTTGCGCACATCGTATTACGCCCGACGAGGACAAACGGCGCAGAGACGCGAGATTGTAGAATAACATTTGTAATTGTGCTTTATTTCATTAGTTGTCCTTGTAATTAGGGGCGTCTGTATAGTAGTCCTTAGATTAGGACTAGTTTGATATTTATACCAAGTTTGTTTGGTATAAATACATGTAAATCAATTGAGCCTAATAGAGAAAGTTTAGAGAATTGATCCGAATGGCTTGCAATTCGATTTCTAGAGAGAGAAACAACAGTAACTTTCTCACTCTAATTGTATTCTCTCTAGTGTTCTTAACTTGAGTTTTTCGATCGAATTCAATTGATTATCTAAACGATCGAATTACTATGAATTCTAGCCTAGGATCGTAGAGTTGTTAATCGTAGGACCTAACAGTAGACAATACCAACACTTGATGGATGATTTATTACTCAATTATCATTATTTAGAGACACACTCATTAATTATCATTTCATTTACATTCAATCCAACGTCAACACCCGGCTATACATGACTTTTCAATTATCTCGTTTCTTTTTTAAATAACTTTATTCTAATTTATATTTATTTTCAAAACATATTTCTTGCTTTTCTATAGAATTATGCTTTTTAGTCAATGTTGTAAAATTCGCTAGGCGCCAGTCGGGCGGCCGAGGGGGGCCTAGCGCCTAGACTGCTTAGGCGGGGCCTAGGCGGTTTCTAGGCGGAAATTAGGCGGTCTTTGTTATTTTATTATTTATATATCCACTATGCTTAACACTACCAAAAACAAATGTATATCTATTTATCTAAACATTATAAATAACTAATATCTGTCCCAACAATGAAATAAAATAATATTAGAACAAAAATTACGTGTTAGGGATGATGTCAAAAGTAGTTATCGATTTTCCGCTTTTATATGTTTTTATATTTCAAATTTTATGCTAGTACATGAAATAAGATATTTTTAACTATTATAATTTTAAAAGTGAAATTCTGCTGATGATTGGACGGGCAAAATGCATTTTCGAAAATTATAATAATTTAATTTAATGCTGGTTTGGTTCACGTTGAGCCTCTAGGAAGATGGGTCCACTAAAAACCCATAGATAAATAAATATTATTAGTCCTAAAAGAAAGAGAACGTCCAAGTCCCACACCGGTTAGAACATGTAGCAACGTGGGAATCTTTTCTATATAAAGCCACACAACCATGCATTGAAATTGTATACCTGCCTTGCCATGTACATTAGTGGCACGTGGCACACTTTGGTGGGACTAAGTACTTATTTTAAGTTATAAATTTTTAAAAATAATTATATATTAGCTGGCTAATAATCGGATTAGTCACCGATTAATGTCAAAACGGGCCGATTAATCGGACGATTAGGCGGATTGGTTCGTTTATTAAACTAGTCGGGCGATTATGTGGTTTTCGCCACTGTTTTTAGTATGCTTATAGATGAATATTCCTTTTTGGTGGAGTAAGTTGATATGAGCTCCAAACTCATCCTTTATCTTTTGTATTTTTGTTTCTGATTTGATAACATAATATAACATGATCGGGTTGTGTTTATTTATACTTGAGTGAATCCTACTTATATTAAGCTTTGAATTTTGGAATAATTTAAAAAGTAGTTTATTTTGTAGTTTATATATTTATATTACGCTTTGAATATTGGAATAAAAGTTAATTTAAAAAATAGTTTATTTTGTAGTTCATAATATAGGTAATAACTACACTTGGTAAATTATAAAGTTATTGTGATAGTCTAAAATTATATGAAAATTGGAATATCGTCTATACATAGTTAACTTGGCAAATTTATAAAGTTGGATCACCAAGTATACTGATCTTTTGTTAATAAAAATATTGGATAACTATATTTGATGATTGCAAAAATAAGTCACATGTAATAAATTTTGATCTCCATTATGTTTTCTCGATAAAATAAATACCAACTTGCGGTTCATCGTGGTAATCGTGTTGGTATGCCTCGTGAAAAAAACAAACGATATTATGGTGGCGATGGAAACGTAATTTCATATTTAATTTTTACTATAACGTATATGAAAAGTAAAAATTCTAATTATTGGTGCTCAAACTTTTAAATATGCCGTTTTGATTTCCGAACTTTGCAAAAATGTTTCCATTTGGTCTTTTACATGTTTTTAGGTCAAAGAACAAAAAATGACAGATTTTGCAAAGTTCATGAACCAAAACGGCACCGTTAAAAGTTTGAGCATCGCTAGTGAGATTGTAGTATAGTTCAAGCACCATTTTTGCCATTTACTCTAAAATAAATACCAACTTTCGGTTCATTTACAGTGACTTATTTCGTTGAAAAGTAAGTAGTTACCCAACTTTATGAGTAAGTGATCTGTTTTAATAATTATAAAACATGTGATATAAATTAAAACTCAATATCCTTATTGAGCCAAATGTAATTGTGACCAATTAAATCTGATCTAAAATACTTCGTCCAATCCACGTTTGTAGACGACACGTAGCGCAAAAGATCGTCTTGCCAAAAGACGAGGGGTAGTTCTGGAAAAACAAGGTTTTGACCTTTTTTTAACATAAATGGAAATTGGAATAATAGCAATAGAAGGACTACTTCCAATTCACACGAAATTATAAGTACATATTAAATCTTAATCACTCTGAATATTTGCTGTTATCACATCCATTTCCTTGTTAGCATCATCATTAACATTTGAAATGGCCAAGCTTGATTTCGATTCACATCAGTATAGTACATCGACATTCGACATATATTCATTTAGGATAATTCTATTGACACCCCTAATTAATATGTTAGGTATACTATTAAATACTTATTACTTACCAATTATAAATAATTATTTAAATTATTAAATGATTTAAAATTATAAACCATTAAATACTTATTAGTTGCGACTAAATTAAACATTTTGAATACAAACTGCATCAATTTCACTAAACAATGCTTTAGCATATTTGCCTCCTAACATCCGTACCTTCGATATGCATATATAAAGGTTGACGTATTTGATTTGATAATGATAATGCTTATTTTAAAATATTTGTGAGCAATATATTTCTAAACACTGATGTATATGTATTATCGTGTTATTTAAGTTTATATATCAATAAGAAGTATTCATGTTATATGGACACTACTAAATATTACTATTGGTAAATTTAAGTAAATGATATTAAAGTAATACAAAATTGTAGATAACATGCAATTAATGTTGCTGATATATACAAAACATAAATTCATATAATAATTATGTTTGATTCATGTGATTAGGTATATGGTAATTCTATTGGCAACAATCTTTTTTCTATTTGCACTCCTAATTAATATGTAGATTAAACATTAATTATTTACCAATTTCATACCCTATAAAAAAGGAAACAAAGGAATTTAATGCTAATAATTTAAGTAATATTAAATAATACTTGCCGATTAAAAAAAGCAATTTGGCGGGCATGGTAAATGAAGGCCCGCCCCGCCAATGGGCCCTGCCCTTCCTAAATGTAAAAACATAAAAAATTACATATAAAAAAAGAAAAAAACATTAAAATAAACTAATGAAGTTGAATTACTCATAATCAAATTTAAATTCCTTAATAAAAATTTATTTTGTTATTAAATTTGATTAAATTAAAAATTGGATCTAAAAATAGAAAAACCCATATAATTCATTTATATATTAATGTTTTTAAAAACCATTTCATGATATTTGGCGGGCCTGCCCGCGGCCCGCGCGGGCTTACCGGCATAGGCCCGCCCTTTGACGGACATGAGAAATGGCAGTCCGGCCCGCCCTACTGGCGGGTAGCGGGCCTGGCTGGCCCGGCCCTTCCTAAAAAATAAAAATGAAAAATATTATATAAAAAAATAAAAACATAAAAATAAACTAATGAAGTTGAATTAATCCTAATCAAATTAGTTCTTTAGTAAAAATTTTATTATGTTATTAAACTTGATTAAATTAAAAATTGGATCTCAAAAGATATAAAAAAACCTATATAATTCATTTATATATATATTTTAAAAAAAATATTCAGAAAGTTGTAAAAAATGTAATGACGATAAGACTAAGGTCTTCGATCCCATGTGTGTAGCTGGTACACTATGTCCACTACCTACGTTGATCAAGACCTCGCCAGCTCGAAGCTTCCTACATCGTTCTAGACCTTGGTTCAAAACACAAATGTGGGAACTAGCCCCTGAGTGAAGTATCCACGAAGTAGAATACACAGAACAATTAGCTTCAAATACTAATTGTTTTCCTGAGGCGTCAGACGCCTCCAGCTTCGGTCATTCACGCTTCCAATGGCCCAGCTGCTGGCAAAGGAGGCACTTATCCGTGGGCTTTGCGCCAGACCATTCGACCTTGGTGGTCTTCGTCTTCTTGTCGACTCTACCCTTGGTCACGCCTGTCTTGTTCGACTTCTTCTTCGATCCCTTGGACGTAGAAGTCGCAACAAGAATGTAGACATGCACCTTCGCTGAATCTTCAACCCACTTATCGTGGAGTACAATCTCCTCATTAGTGGATTCAGTTGTGGGCAATTTTGGCTCCTTAATGTCCAAGACATAATCCAGTTTTGCTAATTTGAGGACGATCCTCAAATTTCTGAGCCAGTCTACATAGTTCGGTCCCACCAAACAATGTTTCTCCAAGAGTGTAATTAATGGGTTTGTCATCGTAACTAATAGAGAAGAAAATAAAGCGCACAAAATAAACAGATAGTTAGGATTTGTAGTGTTTAATCAGACTAAATTAGGACTTTAATTTTTTGTCTGATTCCCACTATTTTTCTCGAAACCCTTTCTCCCGCTAGGCATTTCAGAAACCTTGTTGAGTGGTTTCATAGTGGCGTTGAGTTCCCAGCGCTACTACAAACTAGCCTCAACTTAACAACTTATTGGCTCATTTGGTTAGCCGAGGTCGTGCCCCGCACGTTTCTTTCACACAGAAGATTCAACGTCTTCGTCTCAGCGAGGGTCCCTCAGTCGTAACTCGGATCATATTGGGAATGACTGTCCAAGTGCAACCTATCAACGTCTTGCTCACCTTCCACTTTTCCGTGAACTTCATCCCCCGTAGGATAACTCTTTATTAGAGGGTGAAGAGTGGTCGGTGAGCGGCAATTCATAATTGCATCCAAACCCGTTCACGCAAAGGCGAGGGTTTTGGCGCCGTAACTCGGTCAACCGCAACCGTACCCCTAAGGCGTAACAATTTTGGACTTGATAGAAGACAGGAGCCTAGCCCCTTTACTCACTTGATATTAAAAGTCTAACCTCGGGAGAATCCTCACAGTTTTAACACGAGCACATTATGCACATTATCACGTTCGAACAACACGCACATAATGGACTTTAATAGTAAACCTAGTTTCGTCCTATTAAAGTAAATGTGAAAGATCGGGGATATTTCTAGTTCTATCCTAATTGTACAAAACAATAAGACTCTACGGCTTCGGGCTTTGCTCGAACGGACGCCTCGGCTACCAGCTCGTTCGTTCGGGTTCCTCTCGATCGACACTCGTACGGCCGTCATAACATAACTACAATAGCCTATGACGGGGAATCTATCCCTAATAAAACCGTCCGTCTTATCTAATAAAAACTGTAAAGTACAACCCGGGGCGATCTTGTCACCCTTAACATATCACTGGCAAAAACCAGAACCTAATCCCCAATCAATCACCATGTTATTCAAATAACATGCATCACGACAAATTTAACACATTTCCGAGCCGAAATCGAATTTTGGCTTTTAAATGGTCCGGGCCTAGCCCAATGTATATCGGGTCGTAGGATGGGCCAGACCAGGCCTATCGGACGTGTGTCGAGGATGCTCGCGCCATGCGAGCTGACAGCCTCGTGCCGCGCGCACCATGCGGCAAGCCCCGATCCGCGTGCGCACTTAGCCTAGCACAGCTCGCTCACACGTGCACGGTCATACCTACTTTCCGCGCATCCACGCGCGGCTTTCCCGATCACTGTGTGCACCCATGTGTGCAGCCCGTGCCTCTTGTGCCGCATGCCCCTCGAGCGGTCAGCCCTATGCGCCGCGGTACGCCCGCGGCCAGCCCGTCTTTTGTCGCGCACCATGCGCACGGCTAGGAGCAGGCCTCATGCTGCGTGCAGCCCCGCCCTGAGTCGCGCTTCGCATGCGACACGACGCAGCCCCGCACGCCCCGCGCGCGGGCTGCCCGGGCGCCGTGTGCGCCATGCGCACGGCTAAGGCTTACGGGTTTTTCGTGGCCTTTTGTCATAGTCCCGTGACTTTAACCGTGCCTATGGCTCTGATACCACTGTTGAGAATCCCCGAGGGTCCCTGGACCCACGTTCCTAGAACGGCGGAATTTTTCAAATTTTACGGGGTTTCCCGCCTATCCAAGATCGCTCGGCTACAAACACGAGAACGTATTGACATAAAGAGATAAGGAATCAGCCATGATACCTTGTTGAAATCTCTTAACGATGGCTAGCTTCGAATCCTTCGAATCCCCGAGGCGTAGTGCCCCTCTCCTACGCCAAAAGCACACTAACGGGACGCCTTCTTTGCGCAAGATCATCACGCCGGCAGCCTTCTAACGTCGCAGCTGTTCTTGCATGTGCTGCTAGGCCAAGAACGAACTGCTTGCTGCCCCCGAGAGAGAGAGTGCGAGAGAGAAAGTGGTGAGAGGAGAAAGCTCTTAGTTTTTTTTTCTCTTTGGCTTGTATTTCGTAAATTTAGCTTCCACCCACTTTAGGATCTCGAAAATCCTTCTTCATACCTCTTAGGATTATCCAAAAATAGGTTAAGGTGGGTGGAGAAAAATCCTCAAACCTCCCCTTTTACCAAGTCTTCGTTTTACCAAGTAATGAATTCAAAATTTAAACTTTATATTTAATTAATTTAATATCCAATACCTAAATTAATTTATGATATTTTAAATATATAATATCCAATATAAATATATTTAATAATTTTCGAAATATTTCTAATAAAAATTCGAAACTTATATATATCCGATATACATATTAAACAATATTATTTCTCTAAGAAAATAATAAAGATCTAAATCTAATTTAAATCATATACTAAATATTCAATATCAAATATTTTATTTTAAAACTATATCGTGAGGTGAAAAGACCATTTTACCCCTCACTAGTCAAACTTAGTATTTTCGGCCGATCAAGGTTTTGGCCAAGCCCCACACCCTAATGTCACAATCTAGGACCTAGCCTTGTCTCTCTCTCTCTCTGATGACGACGTTGTATCGGTTGCCCTTTTTAAGCCAGACTCTCTTGGTTTGTCTCAACCGGCCTAGGAGGTATCTAGGAGTTCAGGATTCACCTAGCCAGCCCCGTGGTACCGAACAGATCCCAAGTTGAGTACGAATTTGATCTAATAATAATCCATGAATCGACTTTAGATTTTCTTCATACGTATAAACCCTTTACGTTTGTCCCGGTCGAGTGAAAGTCACGCATAGTCAAACTTACAGAACTCGGCTCTATGTCGTTTATGTCGGTGAAAGTTCTGAAACTGCACTCCACGACTATCGTGAGTCAGTTATATGCTCTGGCCAGAGACTTGGATAACTTCCCGCACATTAAACTTGCCATAGGACGTTAACCTCGAATTTAATCGAGACCGTAAATCCCGCTCCGTGGTTCAACCGACAATCACTTCAAAAAGTCAAGACCGCATTTTGCCGCTGACCCATGCCACAGGCAAGACGGGCCTAGCAAACTAGTGACAAGTCAAGACCTCAAGATCAACCCCAATTTAACCCTTTCGATCTAAGTTTCACGCATACTACTACAATCAATCGATCGATCAAGGACAATCCAAGCCTGTGATCGTTCGATTACGAGTCAGTGTCCAAATACAGATTATCCCCTGATTCATCTTGTATCATTGTCATGGGCTCCCACTTCCCAAGTGAACGGTTGGCACAACCATATTGGACCCATCGGCAAACAAGTCGTACGTGTCATTCCAGTCACCCTACTGGAGACTTAGACTTGTGGACTATTTTAATATTGCAGTATCTCATCTTACTCGTGCCCCTCTCTGTCCCCACAGAATCAGTAACTGAACTGCCAATATTTGGGTTTTATTAATTTGTCTTATCCACCCATACTGCAAGGTGAAATCTTTAGACTAATTAATAATTTGCCTTTTAATTTATTAATCCAATAATTAATTAATGATGAATAAAGTCATTCCATTATAGAAGTAATCAAATTACATCACTAAACACTACAAAACTAGCAAATTGCCCTCGTACTCCCAGTCCTCGTACGGCATCAAGGGCATATACCTCAATAGCCTATGACGGGGAATCTATCCCTAATAAAACCGTCCGTCTTATCTAATAAAAACTGTAAAGTGCAACCCGGGGGGGATCTTGTCACCCTTAACATATCACCCGGCAAAAGCCAGAACCTAATCCCCAATCAATCATTATTCAAATAACATGCATCACGACAAATTTAACACATTTCAGAGGCGAAATCGAATTTTGGCTTTTAAATGGTCCGGGCCTAGCCCAATGTATATCGGGTCGTAGGATGGGCTAGACCAAGCCTATCGGGCCTGTGTCGAGGATGCTCACGCTATGCGAGCTGCCAGCCTCGCGCCGCGCACAACATGTAGCAAGCCCCGATCCGCGTGCGCTCTAAGCCTAGCATAGCTCGCACACACGCGCACAGTCATACCTACTTTCCGCGCATAGACGCGCGGCTTTCCCGAGTGCTGCGTGCACCCATGTGTGCAGCCCGTGCCGCATAACCCGCGTGCGGTCAGCCCTATGCGACGCGGTACGCCCGCGGCCAGCCCGTCTTGAGTCGCGCACCCCGCGCGCCTTGAGCGCCGGCTGCCCGTGTGTCGTGCGCACCATGCGGACGGCTAGGAGCAGGCCTCATGCTGCGTGCAGCCCCGCCCTGAGTCGTGCTTCGCATGCGACTCGACGCAGCCCCGCACGCCCCGCGCGCGGGCTGATCGGGCGCCGTGTGCGCCATGCGCACGGCAAAGCCTTTTGGATTTTTCGTGGCCTTTTGTCATAGTCCCGTGATTTTAATCGAGCCTATGGCTCTGATACCACTGTTGAGAATCCCCGAGGGTCCCTGGTCCCACGTTCCTAGAACGGCGGAATTTTAAAATTTTACGTGGTTTCCCGCCTATCCAAGATCGCTCGGCTACAAACATGAGAACGTATTGACATAAAGAGATAAAGGATCAGCCATGATACCTTGTTGAAATCTCTTAACGATGGCTAGCTTCGAATCCTTCGAATCCCCGAGGCGAAGTGCCCCTCTCCTATGCCAAAAGCACACTAACGGGAAGCCTTCTTTGCGCAAGATCATCACGCCGGCAGCTTACTAACGTCGCAGCTGTTCTTGCATGTGCGCTAGGCCAAGAACGAACTGCTTGCTGCCCTCGAGAGAGAGTGCGAGAGAGAAAGTGGTGAGAGGAGAAAACTCTTAGTTTTTTTTTTTCTCTTTGGCGTGTATTTCGAAAATTTAGCTTCCACCCACTTTAGGATCTCGAAAATCCTTCTTTATACCTCTTAGGACTAGCCAAAAATAGGTTAAGGTGGGTGGAGAAAAATCCCTAACCTCCCTGTTAGGAAATATTTTGTAGTGTTCAATTTCATTATATTATCTTTGTTGGTTAGCTTTCAGTTAATTTGGGCTAGGTCGTAATGGGCTAGCCCGTAGCTATTTTGTAATAGGCTTACACCAGGGCCCAAGTATTATATACCAACTTGTGGTATAAATACTAAAACCCTAACACATAGTTAGGTGTGCTTGTGTGTGTAAATAAAACAAACATATGTTAGAGTGAGAGAGTCTCCTCAAGAACACCACCAAGCTACACACGCCCCGAACGTAAATCTCGATCATTCGGCGTGTTTAATCCGTCCTCCGTCGTATTGTTGGTGCAATCGGGACCAACAATTGGTATCAGAGCCCAACGCGACCGGATTTGCGTGTTTTGAGCAAGATTTGAGTGAAAAATTGCTTGAAAAATATTTTTCGTCACTTTCAGTTTTTGGGCGATTTCGACCTCGATTTGTTGTTTTTAGACATCCCAAAGGTTGATTATGTGTTTAGTTTTTCTGAAGTTTTGGAACAAGTTTCGAAGATTTTGAGTGAGATTTGAGCGAAAACGAGCCATTTTTCTGGTAAAAGTCGCGCAGCCTTTGCAACAGTAAACTGTTCTTGGCCGAGAAATTTTCATACCCGAGAAAATTCTTAGCCGAGAAATTTTTTTAGGCCGAGAATTTCTTAGCCGAGAAAGTTTGCCTGAGAAAATTTCGCTGGCCGAGAAACTTTCAATGCCCGAGAAATTTTCATACCCGAGAAAATTCTTAGCCGAGAAATTTTTTTAGGCCGAGAATTTCTTAGCCGAGAAAGTTTGCCTGAGAAAATTTCGCTGGCCGAGAAACTTTCACTGCCCGAGAAAATTCTTTGCCGAGAAATTTTTTTAGGCCGAGAATTTCTTAGCCGAGAAAGTTTGCCTGAGAAAATTTCGCTGGCCGAGAAACTTTCACTGCCCGAGAAATTTTCATACCCGAGAATATTCTTAGTCGAGATATTTTTTTTAGGCCGAGTTCTTAGCCGAGAAAGTTTGCCTGAGAAAATTTCGCTGGCCGAGAAACTTTCACTGCCCGAGAAATTTTGCTAAAACTGAGAAATTTTTTCAAATCCGAGAAATTTTGCAAAACTGAGAAATTTTTTCAAATCCGAGAAATTTTGCAAAACTAAGAAATTTTTCAAAACCGAGAAATTTTCTTTTCCATGCTGAGAAATTTCTATCCGAGAAACTTTTCAGTTGCGAAACTTTCTCAGTTCACACTTCACGATTTTTTCGCGGTCTCTCTCACACAGCTGCTTTTTCCTCAACCCGCGAATTTTTCAACCTGAAAAACTTTTAAAAACTGAGAATTTTTTTTCAAACTGACAAATTTTCCGGAACTTCGGAGTTTTCGCGACTCACTTTCTCAACGAAATTTCTCGGGACAACATTTTTCGCACATTTTCACACATCATTTTTCGCACCCCCGAGAAATTTGCACCCCGACCTTTAAACTTGATCCAAACACGATTTTTGGCTTCGGATCTTGCAAAATCACTCTTTAAAAATACACTTAAACGTTTTTAACCACCAAAAATTTCTGGCCCCCTTCGGATTAACTAGGGTTTTAAAAAATATATATATATATATATATATAAATAAAAAATATATATATATAATAAAAAAAATTTGAAAATTTTTTATATCATTAGATAGAGAAAAATTTTCTAAGCCCATGGGACTTTGTCTATTTTACACTTTTAAAATTTTCCGAAATAAATTTTTCTGGGCCAAGATTTTCGGTATAGACGACGTTTTTGTGAAATTTTGAAGGCAAATCCAAAACGCGGCAACGATCACCGTACCCAACGATCGACTTAGGACGGTATTGGCACATTATAGAAAAAGTTTAGGTCACCCCCAAACTTTTCGAAGCGGAATTTCCAAATGCCAATTTCACACCACCCAGCATGTATGGTACCCGGGTTGCTCCACATACATGACTGGTACACGACGTGAGCAACCACCCCCCGGCATGAATGGTACATGGGTTGCTCCACATTTATGACCGGTATGCACTGCGAGCAACCAACCCCATCATGCACGTTACACGGGTTGCTCCACGTGCATGAAGGGATGTCAGAGAAGCGAGCAATCATCATGGCTTCTGTACAAATCCGTGCAGAACCTGGACCTACAAAGAAGGGTTAACAAGAGATCAACCAACCATCAGTGGGCGCGCCATCCAATCTCGATGCTTAGACGATGTGGATCTCAGGTTCCAGACTCCACCGTCCACCCACTACCATCCATTCCATCATGGTGTGCTACATGGAGACGTCCTCTGCCACCATGCTCTTCACTACGCCCTCACCTTCCACCAGACAAGTCCCTGAAGTGTCTGATCAACAGTTTTGGCTCACCCTCGTCGACATCGCTCGTGGTCGCCATTCAACGCGATCACGCCACGCCATCACAGTTCCCATGGATCTGTGAAACCCCCCTGATCCTAAACCAGGAACGAGACTACCCTAGCCTCTTATCTAGGTCTAGGTCGCGCGACATCCTCCTCCACGCAAATATCCAATCAACGATCTCGGGAGGATGACGTAAGTCGCTTGCAGGAGTTGCGAACCGACATGATCGCACTCCTCTGTCATATCTCACTACAACCCGGACCTCGCCCATAGGTACAGGAGACGACTCGTTCGTTTCCCGAGTAGAAGTCGCGGCATCTGGTCCAACCGCGCAATTAACCCCTCCCAACCACTCAGCTATCCTTTCGCAGATAGCTGTTTCATTCGCACAAGAGGAACCACGTTAGCCATCACCGCCCCATTTGGAGACGGTTGATGTTGAACATGCAGTGCCTCGCCTCTCACTGCACCTCTTCCACCCACGTCGAGTCTAGTGTCCTCACCCACCGAAATTTTCCAATTTCTAGGACACAAACACTCTTTACGCACCGCAGGTTCTTCGTGAACTTGCCCGAACGCTCGGTGATGTCTCTGTGACTGAGAGCGGAAGACCTAGCACGGCCAACGTCACCACAACCGTGAGCCTAGGCCATTAATCGTTTGAGTCTGTCTCATCGTTGATGCCAACGGGAAGTCTTAGTGACCCCGTCTTTTCCCGTCCCGTGCAAACAGGCGGCGCATCGGACACGCGTTTCGATGTCGTGACGACGGAGCGTCTTTGTGACTCCCGTCTGGTTAGTTACCCCGTTCGTGATGGTGACCCGACTCGTTGCAATCAGCGAGGAACTTACACGTTCCATGCCGTACTCGAGTTCACAAGGATCTATGAAGGACAAAGTCCCATCACCGACACCACTCCTACGCCTACGCCTACGCCACCACATGCTGCTCCGCCTCTTCCAAGTTTCGAAATGAACTTGGAGGAAAGCCAAATGCTGCTACTCCTGAGAATCCCACACGATTGCCTCGCTCAACGCCACACCACATCACCATCAACGCCAGAGGCAGACTCGTCCCACGGACGACGTGACGATCCCAAAGACGGAGATCATCTCAAGGGGGAGTAAAGGAGAAGAACTAAGTTGAAGATCGTACAACAGCATCAGCAGCAACCATCATCCACCTCCGCTCACACCATCTATGCCACCTCTCACAACACCCACTCCACCACCTACGCAAACTATGCCACGCCGGAGGCTTCCACTACCTCTGCGCTTACGCATCACCAGAGGCTTCCACTACCTACGCACACATTCTGATGTGTCAGGCTATTTGTTCATAATGGAACACTCGAAGGAGCCATAGCACATCTCACCCACCACATTCCGCCACCACTGCGCTGACCACTCTGGAGACGGGGCTCCCTACTCTTGCCAGTCACATTTCAATGGAGCCTTGGCACATTTTTTACACCCCACGCCTACCTTCTTCTGGAGCCAGACGAGTCAACTTCGTGGCCGAATCAGACAACTTCCATTCGAAAACGACGAATCCGGCGTCGAGAAGAAGAAGATTGGAGAATCTTCACAAGTGAGTCCTAGTCGAGCCATCAATGCCTCCGCAAGAAGAGGAGATATCCCTTGTAGGGGGAGTTTGTTAGGACTCGAGATTCCTCCAATACGCCCAACAAAGATATCCCGCGCTGAATTGAAGATTGAACACTAAGGGGGAGATTGTTAGGAAATATTTTGTAGTGTTCAATTTCATTATATTATCTTTGTTGGTTAGCTTTCAGTTAATTTGGGCTAGGTCATAATGGGCTAGCCCGTAGCTATTTTGTAATAGGCTTACACAAGGGCCCAAGTATTATATACCAACTTGTGGTATAAATACTAAAACCCTAACACATAGTTAGGTGTGCTTGTGTGTGTAAATAAAACAAACATATGTTAGAGTGAGAGAGTCTCCTCAAGAACACCACCAAGCTCCACACGCCCCGAACCTAAATCTCGATCATTCGGCGTGTTTAATCCGTCCTCCGTCGTATTGTTGGTGCAATCGGGACCAACACTCTCCTTTTACCAAGTCTTCGTTTTACCAAGTAATGAATTTAAAATTTAAACTTTATATTTAATTACTTTAATATCCAATACCTTAATTAATTAAAATATCATATTTAGTATATTTTAAATATATAATATCCAAATTAAACAATACTATTTCTCTAAGAAAATAATAAAGATCTGAATCTAATTTATCATATACTAAATATTCAATATCAAATATTCTATTTCAAAAATATATCGTGAGGTGAAAAGACCATTTTACCCCTCACTAGTCAAACTTAGTATTTTTGGCCGATCAAGGTTTTGGCCAAGCCCCAAACCCTAATGTCACAATCTAGGACCTAGCATTGTCTCTCTCTCTGATGACGATGTTCTATCGGTTGCCCTTTTTAAGCCCGACTCTCTTGGTTCGTCTCAATCGGCCCAGGAGGTATCTAGGAGTTCGGGTATTCACCTAGCCAGCCCCGTGGTACCGAACAGATCCCAAGTTGAGTACGAATTTGATCTAATCATAATCCATGAACCGACGATTTTTGTCATACGTATAAACCCTTTACGTTTGTCCCGGTCGAGTGAAAGTCACGCATAGTCAAACTTACAGAACTCGACTCTATGTCGTTTATGTCGGTGAAAATTCTGAAACTGCACCCACGACTATCGTGAGTCAGTTATATGCTCTGGCCAGAGACTTGGATAACTTCCCCCACATTAAACTAGCCATAGGATGTTAATCTCGAATTTAATCGAGACCGTAAATCCCACTCCGCGGTTCAACCGGCAATCACATCAAAAAGTCAAGACTGCATTTCGCTGCTAACCCATGCCACCGGCAAGACGGGCCTAGCAAACTAGTGACAAGTCAAGACCTCAAGATCAACACCAAGTTAACCCTTTCGGTCGAAGGTTCACGCATACTACTACAATCAATCGATCGATGAAGGACAATCCAAGCGCGTGATCGTTAGATTACGAGTCAGTGTCCAAATACAGATAATCCCCTGATTCATCTTGTATCATTGTCATGGGCTCCCACTTCCCAAGTGAACGGTTGGCACAACCATATTGGACCCATCGACAAACAAGTCATACGTGTCATGCCAGTCACCCTACTGGAGACTTAGACTTGTGGACTATTTTAATTTTGCAGTATCTCAGCTTACTGGTGCCCCTCTATGTCCCCACAGAATCAGTAACTGAACTGCCAATATTTGAGTTTTATTAATTTGTCTTATCCACTCAGATTGCAAGGTGAAATCTTTAGACTAATTAATAATTTGCCTTTTAATTTATTCATCCAATAATTAATTAATGATGAATAAAGTCATTCCATTAATAGAAGTAATAAAATTACATCACTAAATACTACAAAACTAGCAAATTGCCCTCGTACTCCCAGCCTTCGTACGGCATCTAGGGCATATACCTCAACAATAAACCTAGGATAAATCATATTTCAATATATACATATATATTGTTTATAGAATAAAATGATCAAAGTATATCGTGGTCCCTTTCGGAAAGTAGTACACTCACTATAGATGGTCCCAAAACTCGTGGATCGAAAAGACAATTTACCACTCTTGGAATCATACCCTACCACTCTTGTCACATAAATCACTCATGCCTGCCCTTTTTTCATCACTATGATGTACTTTTTAACCAAACAATGGGTGGTCAGATTTTGTCTAATCACATAAAATAAGCATGGAGATAATAACCTAAATGTTGCTTCTTTCCCTATCATATTTCTCCCATTAACTTTACAATCGAGAGAAACCCTTCAATATAGATGATTTTAGGGTTTAGACGATATCGGGATATTGTGTTTTGATCTACTTGTCGACAGATGTACGAGGATTACTCATGTGAGTTGGGATATTTGGTCCTTCTACAATTGAATCGTTTCTTACATTTGCTAAAAATTTAAAAGAAGATGCTAACAAAAGCGGGGATATACATAAACTATTCCACATTATCACAAAAATAAAAGTTGTCATATCACATGATCTCGAAGTTTAGCGTTATAGAATATGTCAATAATGCAAACTACTACGACTTGTTGGCTAAATATAATTAGCACGAAACATTAATTTCCTCGGCTGCCGACTTGATATTTTATTGGTAAACCCTAAATCTCATTGCATTAAAATATTATAATTTATAATCAGTAGTTTCCAGAGCTGTTAGTACAGAGAATATATCAATAATGAACTATTGTGGGATTATAAAATTAGGTTAGAAGTTGCTGCCTATTTATTTAACTATATCTGTATCCATTCTAAGAACCTTTTTTAGATTATTGTACTAGGTATAGAATAAAATAATGGGACTGAGATAAACAAATAAATGGATGGTGTTCGGCCACGTCTCCCGACTTTGGCAGTGTTAAACAGTTCTTGGAAAATATGTCAACCATGTAACGAGCATCGATTGTGTCTTAAAATATTACTACTATGCAAATTTAAATATTTGGCCGTCGATATTACAGTGTACCTTCTCGAATCGTTAATTTAAAATATGATGAATATTGAACTTGATATTATGCGGATGAGTGAGTTTGACCTTTGCGTAGCGTTGGTTAGGAAACTATCTTTACTTTTGAGATAATTAGGTTTACAGACATATCATATATAGTATAACGATTTATGGTCAATTGAACGGACAATACAATATTTAGTTGATATATGTATTTATTTTATGAAATCTGCTAAACAATTGTCTAACATCACGGGCCCATTTGTGACAATTTAGTACGCTAACTACTTTATGGGCTGGCCATGTAAGACTATTTCAATTAGCCCAGTATATGCATGAGTTTCAAATTTAAAGATTGGCAATTATTGGGCTACTCATGGAGAACGAGCCTTAGATACGAAAACAATGTAATACTAGTATTTTAGCACAATAAAAATAATTGTTAGTGAAATGATTTTAATAAATAATATACAATAGTTACTATGAGATTAAAGCTACGTAGTTTAATAATTTTTTTATTTTTTAATAGAAATTAATGTAGAAACAAATCTGATTGATTAACTGACTGATCAATTTACAGTTTTATCCACTATACGCTCTTTATAAAAGAGTATAGATGCTTCAATATAATCTATTGCGAAGTAGTATTGGTAAGATCGTTAATGAAAATGTGCGACCTTAAAAAAAAGATGTTATGATCACAAAGGGTATTGCTTTTGACGAATAGTTGCGACTATATTAAACATAAAATTTTTCATTAAAAAAGCGAAATTTCGGATCATGATGTATATTTCAGGGCTTTTAACTATATCATTTAATAAAATAGGGTTATTTTATTCATAACTAATAAATAGGACATTTCGATTATTAAATGCGGTGGTGCTTTTAATTGCAGCGACGTCGCACGCAATTCATACTACGAGTTCTCTTATCACATATGCATTTTATACCATTTAGTTAAGAAATAATCATTACTAATCAAGACTTAGATTCTTTTATATACGGGGCCCGTCTGGTGTCCCGTAAGCCCATATAGTATAAATAATACTATCTTTTTTAATGTTTGATTTTGTAATTCCAGCCCGCAATTAGTATTTCAGCCCGATAGTAGATGAGAGGCCCGCCATAAATAAACTCTTTTATCAGTCCAAGATAAATTATATTGGGCTTGTAAAAGAGTTTATACTGGGCTTTTGCAAGCCTCTTATAACCGAACACAGCCCAGGGGTGATATACATGTATAGGCATGCTTTTAAGAGTAATTTACAAAATTTGGCACTATACATAAAGTACTCCAAAAATACGCATAATGTTTTTCATATATTTTTGCTATGTTTCTAATTTATTATCTGTAATTTCATGTATATATTATAGGGGAGTTCATGACTAACCAAATTGAAACCATCAATAATAGAAATTCTACTCATACCGAATACCAAAGGGTGCATTTGGATTCCGTATTTTAATGGAATCGCACGATTTTAACTTATGAATTTGAAATCTTACTTTCAAATACAAATACATTTTTTGGCGAACGTTAAAATTTCAAGCTGAGCTGGCTCGCAAAAACCTCGACTCGAGCTCGTAAAATTCATGTACATAGTTCACGAAATGCTATGACTTTTGGTGGATTGGTATAGTATTTCAGAAGATGTATACCATTAGCAAACTCCCTATCAAAACAATCTTACACATCACTGCCCATTTAACCGAAATTCAACCCCCTTTTATTTTGTTTATTCTTTCTCCAATTCAACCATAAAAAACACCCACATTGCCCCAACGTTCTTAGACCTCATTTCCAAACTTCTCTTCCCTTCGCCTTCAGCTTATGCCCTCGCCGGAAAAGCTCCGAGCCTACCCAATCACAGTGGGTTTCTCGGTCCAGGTAAGTTGAGGTAAGTTTTCTGTTGTTCTTTTCCACCGAGGATTACTCGTCAAGGTTCTTGACTCGAGCAAACGAAGTTGAGCTCGAGAACACTCCGCTGAGGTGTACAATAACGTCTGTGGCAGGGACATTGACCTAAATTGGGCGTCGAGCTGTGGGTGTCGCGTTTCGGGGGTCGAGGTGTAAAAAGTTAAATTTTCTCCTCCATGTTTCTACCGTTAGCATACTGTGGGTGTCGAGGGAGGTTAGTATTTGGTTAAAATTTGGTTATTTGTTGGTTAAAACAATTTATATGCAATACCAAAGCATGTTGAATTGCAATACCCACATTTCATATATGAAATACATTTTGAAGCATTCTAGAAGTATCGTATGGTAATCGTTTGTTGTTCCAATTTTAACAGATCCTATTATACGAAGCTATGTTGTCTACAAATGTCTTTGGTGGGCTCACGTTGTTTGCATTATGTGAATATAAGAAGAGCACTTTATTGATGATCAATGAAATGACGACTCTAATAGATTTATACATAACCCTACAAAGAAGATGGTCGGACATCGATTGAAGACATGACTGGATAAAGTTTCAAGTTCGTTTGAAAGTATTTACGCAACTTTGAAATAAAATGGAGACGTGTTCACTATGTTCCAACTCTATCAACGGCTAAAATTTCCGTGATCCATATGAAAGTCGGACGTGATGATGGAGTGAAAGCAGTGGGGCAGAGATGTTTGTTTTATTATTCTGAATTTTAAACGTTATGTGTACTATTTCCCTACAAATGATTAATGACATATGTTATATTTTTTCTTATAGTGTGGAAGAGAATGAAGACTCCATCGAATTTAACATTTGAAGAAATTCAATTGATGCATTTCATCACTGCATTCGTGGAGAAGAGAAAACCTTCGAGGATGCGATGATTTCAGAGTGAAAAACTACTCCGTTGGCATCAATCGTAACTTTTTATATAAGAAGAATGATTTCCAAAGGATCATAGCTGTTTGCAAGGATGAGACGTGTAATGGCGGATATATGCATCACTACATAAAAGTGATAGATCATTTGGCATTCGAAGGTGCAATTTGCGACATACTACTCTGATCCATATTGTGATCCCAAAAATATAGGGATGCATATCGCGCTGTCATCAATCCTATTCGGACATCAGTGTTATGCCCGGTCGTCGAAAGATGCGGGTGTATCCTTTACAAGTAAAAATGGAAACAAATGCAAAATATGTGGAAATATGGGCATAATCGTCGTACGTGTAAAGAAGTCGTTGCTACATAGCTTACCTGCCCGTATTTTGCATGTATTTTGTGGTGCTTATTCTGTCGTTTTGTCCATATGGTTGTTATGCCATCTTTTTGCGGTTACGACATATTCTTTTGTTGATATGTTCTCAAGGTTATGACTTATGACACATACTACTGTCGATATGTTGCCGATGTAGCACCCGAGTCCTCGTAAGACTAGTGGGCCAATAAATTTACATTTGTGATATATGCGACTAAATAAAGTGCACACGTGTTTTATATGACTATACGAAATGTGTGTGTTATATGCTTAAGTGATTTCATGGATTTCGTGGGTTAATTACGTGCCTACGTGACATTATTTATTTAGTAAACCAAGTTATGTGCCTAGGTGGATTCTATGGAAATTATGTGCCTTATGTGACCATGTGAATTTCGTGAACAAATCATGTGTCGACGTGACTAATTTGGATTTCGTACCTACGTACTTTTGTGGATTAGGTGCAATTAATTATGTGTTCAAGGTGACACTTAAGTTATATATTGCATTTCAAAAATAAAGGATAAGGGAAGTAGAAATAATAATATTAATTGTAGGAATGGAAATTGGGCTATAAATTATCGAGATAGGGAAGGGATTCAAACTTAGACCTAAATCAAATATTGATGACCCAAAGTAATAATATTTGTGGGTAAGAATAGAAGTTGGACTTTGGGGTGTGGTTGGGATTTAATCCCAACACTAAGCCCAAACCATTAGAAAAAGAGATTTTTGGAAACAAACTTCCTTAAATCAAGGGATATTCACGTCAAGTAACAATCTCATCACCCCTACTTTTGAAACATATCTAGCAAAGCTTTCAATTTATAATTCATAAACTAAGAAAGCCACCGAACCTTTTTAGTGAATGAAGAACTAACGAGAAACTTGAGGAGAGAAGGGAAGAAATCGAACCAAAGGCTTGAAATAGGTAAGAATTCTTACTATAATTTCTAGTTTCCTTGATTAGGCAATAATGTGTCTTGAAGATTTTAAGCACGAAAATGTTAATTACTTGGTTTTGTGCAAATCTTAATCCTCGAGAGTATAAGTTCTCATTTCGACTTGGTGTTTTAGCTCTAGGCCATGTTTAAGGAACTTATAGCCACGAAAGAGACAAAGGATTAGGGTTCGTACTAGTAGCTCATGAGAGTTTGGGGAAAAATAATTAAGGTTCAGGGGGTGTTCAAGCTGTTCTTGAAAAGTTAGATATCTAGGTCGAAAGGTTTTGGGTTGTGCGGGTTACAATCCGTTTTGGGCACATTGAGAGACGCAAAATGAGGGCCTCACGAATTCAGGACCGCGAGTCTTCGACAAAGGAAGGTCACAAACTCAAATGGGACACCACTTGCACAAGTTCGCGAATCAAAGATTTCACGGGCTAGATGTTTCGCGAATCCATGGGGTTGGCGAACCCTAGATCACGGACTCAACTCGGCATGCGGATTAAAGAATTTGGCAAACTCTCGAGCTTTGGCGAACTCGTTACACTTCACGAACCCAAAAACCGCGAACCTTAGTGAGCCGAGATTTGCGAACCCAAACCGGCGAACTCGTTTGGCGGATCGAGCTAGATGGCGAACTCATAAAACTTTTGCGAATCCTTGAAGCCGCCAAACTAATAAAGCCACGGAACATATTTCGCGAATTGAGGGTGGACTTCGGCGAATCCATGGAGGAATGCGAAACCAAGCACTTCGCGGGTCTAGTTTCGCGAACCAACAAATTGCGAACTCAAACGAATCGAGCGACGTTTGGCGAGCCGGTACTTCGCGAACTCCGTGCATGTTGGAGAGCCATTTCACAAATCAACTCGGCGAATCCAAAGATTCGCGAACCCGTGGCTTGAAAAAGTTCACGAACCAAAAAGACCTGCGAACTCGAAGATAAAACGCGGGTTACCTTGCGAACCGAGCAAACGTGGCGAACCAAGGATTGCGAATTCATCATTTCACGGGCCGCTAGCGTTTGCAAACTCACACACTTTGCTGGTCGAGGTTGGCAAACCCATACATTTCACGAAACGTGACTTGGCGAACCAGTGTAGTTTGCGAATTTGGGTGTGAGTCCCTTTAGACTTCGCGAATCAGGAGAAGTGTGGAGTTTTGCGAGTTCAGAGGCGAGGTAGCTTGAATTCGCGAACTAAGGTAGAGGACTTGGCGAAGTGAGAATTCGTGAACCATACTTAACGAATTAGAACAATTTTTGGAATTTAGACTTCGCGAACCATACTTAGCAACTTTTAGCTAGATTTCACGAGTCATGCGAGCGTTTGCGAATTTAGCAATTCTTGGATTTCGTTTATAACTTAGGAAAATATTTCACGAACTCTTTTAATTAAATAATCCTAAAAAAATAATAGTAAATAATAATAAGCAAAACTTAGGAATTTCAAGTCCTTAAGTAATTAATTAATCTAAATAATGCACTAACCTTGCTATTTTATACATAAAGGTCGAGAATTAGGAAAATTCACGAGGCAGGTAGCTAGAAATTGACGGACGACAGGTAAGTAGAAATCCAACTACAACACATAACTTATTTGCGCGTACCTGTTTTATGTGACTACGTGCCTCCGTGATTACATGTTTACGTGCTTAAAATGTCACGTTTGCTCGTGGTAAGCATGTCTGGAGTTCACTTGCATTTCATAATCACGTGCATACACGATCATATGCGGGAGGGTTGTATGAGTCGGTATGCATATATGACGTATCGCTTCAAAGCGATTGATACATTGCCGATATTGGCATGTGTTGCCATCTCGCAGTTGAGTCAAGGGCTGTCTCCTATGCTACCAGGGCGGCGTATAGCGTCGTCGTAATAATATGTAAATATGTATAAAGGTTTATGATTGGGCGATGCCCGTGGCGGTAGGGAGCGACCTGGAGGGTGCGACCTGAGGGTATAAGCGACACAGGGTGGAACCATGGTATAGGCAACCTCAGCGTGGGCTACCAGCGTGAGCGACCGCCGGACAGTCGGGGATGACCGGGTACATATGGCGACCTAGGGGAACGATGTGCATCCTAGGGTACGGCAATCCGGCGTGGTCCGCTGTCGTGATTGTCTTTGATAGACGTGAGCTCATTGTGGTGCATAGGAAGATTAGCTGGGGGCCCTGAGTACGTTGGTACGAGTATTTTATGCATCGGCGCGGATCGCCTTTGCGAATATTATATGAATCAGCGTGGATTGCTTTTGCGGGTATTATATGCATCAGTGCGGATCGCCTTTGCGAGAGTTACATGCATCGGCGACGTGGATTGCCGTTGCGGGGGAGTGACACGTGCATCCATGCATAAGTTTCTGCTTACTGAGCCATAGTGGCTCATCCCTTTATGTTATGTGCTGTAGGTACATACGACCACGGTACGTGATCGCCTAGCTGGCAAGCCATCTTTTGAAGCTTCCGAGCGTCTTTTGGGGTGGACGTGTGTGTATAGATGACGACCTGTGAGGCCGGGCGCATAGGAACCTTTGCTGTGCCGTTATACGTCTTCCCGTGTAATTAGATTATGTGTGTGACTTAGGAACTGACCATTATTCTTTTGACGTGTACATAACAATGTTCCATCACATAAATGCAAAAGGAAAAATTTTATATGCAATTTTCGGTATTCTTTCCAATTACAACGCGTTAGGCACGTAGGAATTACGCTAGAATAGGTAGTGTCAGGATTGGGTCGTGATAGAGTGGTATCAGAGCTTTGGTTACAGGTTCTGTAGACTGTCCATACACACACACCCAAAAGCGCGGAAGTGTAACGACCCCCATTCTGTAATCGCTAGTTAGCGATAACTCGCGTCGGGTTTAGCAGCGAAAGCCGCGGAGAACCCATTTTACAAAAATTTGTTTACACAAAATATTAATACGAATGGGCCGAAGGCCCAAAACACACCCTATCACTCGCCCACAGGTCGTCATCCATGTACAGCCCCGCCCTCAAAAGCCCATGGAAGCTCCGATAGCCAGCCTCGATCGTCGATTACCTACAACACGCAAACACTGAGCTATTGCCCAGTAGGTGAAATAATGCATGCACGTGGGACTCACTCACGTTCACTCACCCCCAATTCTCACTAATGCAATGCCACTCACTATCGCTCATCACAACCGGGATACACTCACCACCTCGCAACGGGCCCTGGGCTCCATACTGTGCACCATCACGCGAAATCACTACCACGATCACGAACACTACCACAACACGATCACAACACTACGACAGTGGCCAACACTGAGTAGCCTCCCTGAGCCATATCAGGTCACACTCTCAGGTCGCCTCTTCTGCCTAATGCGGTGCCTACGCTGGTAGCCTACACCAGGTCCCGTAAGGGTACCCAGGTCGCACCCTCCAGGTCGCCTCCTCCCGCATGCGACAGCGTGGCCTACACTAGCTAGTCTACTTGGGGATGTCCCAAGTCGTTCCTTTCTAGGTCGCCCGCAGTCTGCCGCATAATGTCCAACGGGCCAATGGCTCACCGTCACAGGCGCTGATGCACAACAGATGCCCACACTCACATGACTCTTCTACGGGTCGACAGCCAATATCGGCTACATGCTCAACAGGTACAATACCGTACCACCGTTCCACCACGGTACACTCCGTAAAATGACATGTAATGCACTTGCAGATATTTAACATGATAATATGATGCTACTTGAAAACGCACGTAAACACATAATCACATAATTCATTCACATAAATATCACATTGGTGTTTACGCGTTGTAGATGAAAATTCACCTACCTGTCCTCCTGCTAAGTCGATTAAGGGGTTTGGTGAAATCCCTAAATGTCGAGCCTCTGAACAAATAAATATTATTAGTATATTTACTAATATTGTACTTATATTAAAATAATTATTATTTAATACTAGTCTAAGTTAAGTTAATACCCCACGCTGTCTAATTTAAGTTTCGCCTGAAAGTTTATTGAAATGTTGGTCAAAGTCGGGTCAACCCTAATTTACATAAATCCTCGGCGAAAGTTAGTCATGCGTATATTATCATATTCGCCCGATTTTCCACCTTAAATCGCCCGATTTGTTATGCTTACAACTTGGTTTCGCCAAAGGCTCAAATCGCCCGATTTGATGTTTCCACATGCCAAAATCGCCGAGTGTTGCTTGGATCCCAAATCGTCCGATTTGATAAAGCCTCATATTTGCCCGATTGTATCATGCGTGGACATGATTTCGCCGAGTTCTCTTTCTCATAGAATCACCCGATTTGAGGCAACTTAAATCGCACGATTTTTATAACTCCCATTCGCCCGATTCCTCCTAGCCTCCAAATCGCCCAATGCGTGGCATTATCGTCCTCAAATCGCTGAGATTTAAATTGTATTTAATCTATTCAACTATTTCTTTCATGTTTCGCCCGATTTCTAGGGTTTAAATCGCCCGAAAGTTCATTCAAATTTATTAAGAACACTTAATATCCTAAAGCGCCCGATTCACTCAAAAACCCTAAAATGACATTCCTATACTATCATGTTCATCTTCAAAAATCATTCCTAACCCAGAAAGTCGTACACCCTAATTCAAATAATTTTAAGAAGCACAATAATTTCTAAAGAACACAACAATTATCAGAGAACATGCTTCGAAATTTATTAACACTCGTATCATCTTAATTACTTATGAACCTAAATTGAAAATTAGAGTTTTGTTTAATGTTCTAAAGTAGAAAAGTTCAATCTTAACCAATAAAAGAGTACTGATCATGGCTATTTCATAAATCTAAGATTTTATTTCTAGCGTATAATCACGAAGTCTTCCTACAATCTATCCTAACAACATGTTAATTTCGAACTATACTATAATTACCCTAAACTCACACAATTATATATATATATATATATGTTTGCTGGGGCCGTATTTTAAACATACTAAGCTCAAAGATGTTTAGCATATGATGATGACTATCGAAAGTATTCTTAAATAGATAAGTTTGAGAGCTATGCTATACCTCACATAGGTTTTTGAATTGTTGAATTGTAAAGTTGAACTCCGTTGGTTCTTCTTCGTTTAGTGCTTCACCTTTGTTCTTGTTCTTTGCTTACTACAATGAATGCTCTTCTACTAATAACTCGTTATAGGTTGGATAGATATTAAAATTTCGATAATGGTGATGATGGGACAAGTTGGTGATATAGTACTTACGTTGATTTCCTTTTTCACTAAGTTACCCTGTTTAGTTTTGGACTTTAATATTCGGCCATTTAGTCATTTGGGCCATAATTTCGAAACTCTTAATCATCCAAATACTAGTATTTTGTTGTTTATTTCCTTGTCATTAAACAAGGTTACTTATTTAGGTCTTTGGTATTATTTGAACCCTTTATTTGAGCCATACTTTTATTTAAGCCCATAATTATTTAGCTTCATCCAAATTTTCTTTAATAGTTATTAGTTAGAAACTTTATTCCTAATACTTTCTTCGCTAATTATCTAAATCTCCTATCGTAATTCCGCTTTAAACTTTGCGGGTATTACATCCTCCCCCCCTTAAAAGAATTTCATCCCCGAAATTACGCCGATTGGAATAACTCGGGGCATCGCTTTCTCTTACTCTCTCTGGATTTCGAGGTATTCGTTGTCGCAGTTCTCGTATTCGGGAAAAACGATTGATCATCACCCTTTCTGAAAATTTTCGATTCTTATTTGGAATCGTTATTCCTTGATTTCAGCTTTCTCCAGTTATTTATTTTAATTGGGTTGAACTATTAGACAAAATATTTATATTATTTTATCTTACAGTACAAAATATTACCGCTCCTAAGTTCATAAGTTCACAAAATGAGGGTATCCTATCTTACATATTTGGTTCTACCCTAGGTTGTTTTTCATCCTCTTCAGCAGTAAGGGTAAACACCCTAGCAGGTACCCTCGAAGGTTGGTTTTGCACAGGTCGTTGGTCTTCTGCAGGGGTCGGATTAACTGGCGGATTCTCACGACAAAATCGCGAGATATGGCCCGCCTTTCCACAATTGAAGCACTTGATATTGGGATTAGGGCCAAAACAGACGCCGACATGTTGACGTCCGCACAGTTTGCAAGTCGGCATCGGTTGTCTGGCCAGAGCATTGTTAGGTCTCGCATTCGGCCTTTGTTCCCATCTGGGTTCATTTGGCCTCCCGCGGTTTGGCTGATTAGGAGCATGAACGACCAATTGTTTCTTCTCGTTGCCTTCGCGGCCGTGTTGTCCCTGCTCCATATTTCTCTTTGCCTCTCGATCTTTAGAAAGTCTTATCTCGGCTTCTTCGGCCACCAAAGCTCGTTCAGCAGCCTTAGCATAGGTCATATCTGGAGATCTCGTCACCGCGACATCTCGGTATAGTTCAGACTTTAGGCCGATTAGAAAACGTCCCACTTTAAGGTTGTCTGTCGCTACTATATGGGGAGCAAAGCGAGAAAGTTGCTCAAATTTGCGGATGTACTCCGCAACAGACATCCCGCCCTGACGTAGATTGATGAATTCCTCCATTTTCGTGTCACGGGCAGAAATGCTAAAACACTTTTCCTCGAAGAGCTCTTTAAAGCACTCCCAGGTCATTGTGCTCGGATCTTCCATCACTGTGATGGTATCCCACCAGTATCCGGCATTTCCCCGGAGTTGAAAGGCAGCACATAGAACTTTCTCCTCTGCGGGAGTTCGGCTATATTGGAATATAGATTCAATGGTTCTAAGCCACTCACCCGCCTCAATTGGATCTACAGTGTCTTCGAAAATAGGCGGATTGAGTTTACGGAACTTATGCCCGATGGTTTCGGTTCGATCGATCTGGGGCGACGTATGACGCTCCGACGAATTTTGGTTGCGGATCAGGGCATTATTTTGTTCGGATTGGAGCCGAACAAGATCAGCAAGCTGGGAAATTGTACGGTTCGAGTCAGGTTCATCGGGACTGGATTCCCGTTCCTCGTGGTGTTGTCGGCTTGATTCGCCATTAAACTCACTCCTAGTTCGTACCATTTTATCCTACTAACTATAATCAAAGTTTCACATTAGCACATAAGAATTATCACATATACATAAACACTTACAGACGAGGCTGTGCTTCCATGCTTTTGAGCGGCCGTACATGGACAGTCTACAGAATCTATATCCTAAGGGCTGATACCACCTGTAACGACCCCCATTCTGTAATCGCTAGTTAGCAATAACTCGCGTCGGGTTTAGCAGCGAAAGCCGCGGAGAACCCATTTTACAAAAATTTGTTTACACAAAATATTAATACGAATGGGCCGAAGGCCCAAAACACACCCTATCACTCGCCCACAGGTCGTCATCCATGTACAGCCCCGCCCTCAAAAGCCCATGGAAGCTCCGATAGCCAGCCTCGATCGTCGATTACCTACAACACGCAAACACTGAGCTATTGCCCAGTAGGTGAAATAATGCATGCACGTGTGACTCACTCACGTTCACTCACCCCCAGTTCTCACTAATGCAATGCCACTCACTATCGCTCATCACAACTGGGATACACTAACCACCTCGCAACGGGCCCTGGACTCCATACTGTGCACCATCACGCGAAATCACTACCACGATCACGAACACTACCACAACACGATCACAACACTACCGCAGTGGCCTACACTGAGCAGCCTCCCTGAGCCATATCAGGTCACACTCTCAGGTCGCCTCTTCTGCCTAATGCGGTGCCTACGCTGGTAGCCTACACCAGGTCCCGTAAGGGTACCCAGGTCGCACCCTCCAGGTCGCCTCCTCCCGCATGCGACAGCGTGGCCTACACTAGCTAGTCTACTTGGGGATGTCCCAAGTCATTCCTTTCTAGGTCGCCCGCAGTCTGCCGCATAATGTCCAACGGGCCAATGGCTCACCGTCACAGGCGCTGATGCACAGCAGATGCCCACACTCACATGACTCTTCTACGGGTCGACAGCCAATATCGGCTACACGCTCAACAGGTACAATACCGTACCACCGTTCCACCACGGTACACTCCGTAAAATGACATGTAATGCACTTGCAGATATTTAATATGATAATATGATGCTACATGAAAACGCACGTAAACACATAATCACATAATTCATTCACATAAATATCACATTGGTGTTTACGCGTTGTAGATGAAAATTCACCTACCTGTCCTCCTGCTAAGTCGATTAAGGGGTTTGGTGAAATCCCTAAATGTCGAGCCTCTGAGCAAATAAATATTATTAGTATATTTACTAATATTGTACTTATATTAAAATAATTATTATTTAATACTAGTCTAAGTTAAGTTAATACCCCACGCTGTCTAATTTAAGTTTCGCCTGAAAGTTTATTAAAATGTTGGTCAAAGTCGGGTCAACCCTAATTTACATAAATCCTCGGCGAAATTTAGTCATGCGTATATTATCATATTCGCCCGATTTTCCACCTTAAATCGCCCGATTTGTTATGCTTACAACTTGGTTTCGCCAAAGGCTCAAATCGCCCGATTTGATGTTTCCACATGCCAAAATCGCCGAGTGTTGCTTGGATCCCAAATCGTCCGATTTGATAAAGCCTCATATTTGCCCGATTGTATCATGCGTGGACATGATTTCGCCGAGTTCTCTTTCTCATAGAATCGCCCGATTTGAGGCAACTTAAATCGCACGATTTTTATAACTCCCATTCGCCCGATTCCTCCTAGCCTCCAAATCGCCCAATTGCGTGGCATTATCGTCCTCAAATCGCCGAGATTTAAATTGTATTTAATCTATTCAACTATTTCTTTCATGTTTCGCCCGATTTCTAGGGTTTAAATCGCCCGAAAGTTCATTCAAATTTATTAAGAACACTTAATATCCTAAAGCGCCCGATTCACTCAAAAACCCTAAAATGACATTCCTATACTATCATGTTCATCTTCAAAAATCATTCCTAACCCAGAAAGTCGTACACCCTAATTCAAATAATTTTAAGAAGCACAATAATTTCTGAAGAACACAACAATTATCAGAGAACATGCTTCGAAATTTATTAACACTCATATCATCTTAATTACTTATGAACCTAAACTGAAAATTAGAGTTTTGTTTAATGTTCTAAAGTAGAAAAGTTCAATCTTAACCAATAAAAGAGTACTGATCATGGCTATTTCATAAATCTAAGATTTTATTTCTAGCGTATAATCATATGTTAATTTTGAACTATACTATAATTACCCTAAACTCACACAATTATATATATATATGTTTGCTGGGGCCGTATTTTAAACATACTAAGCTCAAAGATGTTTAGCATATGATGATGACTATCGAAAGTATTCTTAAATAGATAAGTTTGAGAGCTATGCTATACCTCACATAGGTTTTTGAATTGTTGAATTGTAAAGTTGAACTCCGTTGGTTCTTCTTCGTTTAGTACTTCACCTTTGTTCTTGTTCTTTGCTTACTACAATGAATGCTCTTCTACTAATAACTCGTTATAAGTTGGATAGATATTAAAATTTCGATGATGGTGATGATGGGACAAGTTGGTGATATAGTACTTACGTTGATTTCCTTTTTCACTAAGTTACCCTATTTAGTTTTGGACTTTAATATTCGGCCATTTAGTCATTTGGGCCATAATTCGAAACTCTTAATCATCCAAATACTATTTTGTTGTTTATTTCCTTGTCATTAAACAAGGTTACTTATTTAGGTCTTTGGTATTATTTGAACCCTTTATTTGAGCCATACTTTTATTTAAGCCCATAATTATTTAACTTCATCCAAATTTTCTTTAATAGTTATTAGCTAGAAATTTTATTCCTAATACTTTCTTCGCTAATTATCTAAATCTCCTATCGTAATTCCGCTTTAAACTTTGCGGGTATTACAGGAAGCGGCCTTGCAAGTAAGTGTGAACTTTTTGTGTTGCATAATTTATTGGCCTTAGGACCTTCAGGATAGAATAAGAACAATGGTGAGAACAAGGGGTGAAAGCAGTGGCAGTGATGACCAAAATAGGGGAAACACAGCCCCTACTGACAATAGAGACGCAACGGTCTTCGAACTGACGGAGCTGGTCCGTCAGCAGTCAACACAAATCCAACAGTTGATCAGCAAAACACTGCGAATGCTGGATCGACTCAGGCAGAGAGAACCGAAATAGTCGGGGAGCGATTCCGAAGGTTGAATCCGCCGACTTTTGAAGACGGTTTGAAAACGGGCACATAAGCAGGTGGCAAACATGATATCCGGCCGGCTGGAAGTGAGGTAGAGAAGAGATCTAATGATGCTGCGATACAGTGTGACGTCGACCGACTTGCCAGAGGGATCGGCAGCCAATTTGCAGCTTGGTGACATAGGAGTGCTAAGAGGCTTGCTCTGTTCTTGATGGAATTTCTTCAGAATATCCTTGATGTATTTTGTCTGACTGATGAAAATCCCATCTTCGAGTTGCCTGACTTGTAGTCCTAAGAAGAACTGTATCTCTCCCATGTGACTCATCTCGAACTTGCTTTTCATTCTCCGAACATCGTGCAGAGCCGTGGGTTAGTTGATCCGAAGATGATGTTATCGACGTATACTTGAACGACCATCAGATCTTTGTCTTGCCATTTGATGAAGAGGGTTGTGTCTATTGTTCCTCGTATGAATACAGACTTCACGAGGAATTCACTCAGGACATCGTACCAAGCACGTGGGGCTTGTTTTAGTCCATAGAGAGCTTTGTCCAATCGATAGACGTGATCGGGATGTTCTTGATCAATGAAGCCTTCCGGATGAGTGATGTAGACTTCTTCTTTTAACACGCCGTTGAGAAAGGCGGTCTTAATATCCATCTGATAGACTTTGAAGTCTTTGTGAGCCGTATAAGCTAGGAGAAGAAGGATAGCTTTGATTCGGGCAACAGGAGCATATGTCTCGTCGTAGTCGATGTCTTCTTGTTGATTGTATCCCTTCGCAACTAGCCTTGCTTTGTTCCGGATCACTTCACCATCTTCATTATTCTTGTTGTTGAATACCCATTTAGTTCAAAAAATTGTTTTCCCATGCGGACGGGGTACTAAGGTCCACAGTTGAAGACGTTCGAATTGATGAATTTCATCATGCATCACTATTACCCAATCCGGGTCTTGAAGTGCGTTTGCTACCTTGGTAGGGTCATTTTTACTTAAGAAGCAGCTGAAGAGACTGTGTTGACGACGTGTCCTCACTCCATCCGAAGGATCGCCAATTATCTAATCGACTGGGTGACCTCTAGTCCACTTGCGCTCATGAGGCAAGGCTGAAGACGATGCACCAGCCATCTGTGGGTCTAGATTTCCTGTAGTCTCCAATTGATCAATTGCTTGAGGAAGTTCCAATTCTGCACTTGGAACGATCGTCTCTGATGATTCTTCCTCAATAACCACTGTAGGTTCTTCGTTATTCTGTGGCAATTCTGAATCGGGTGAGGTAGGGACGTAAGAAGCACTTGGTACGTCGGTCTCGTCGGGTGGAGAATCCACTATATGTGTAGCAGTGTGTGGCCGATATACTGGCTCGAAGAGAGAGTACAAATCGTCTAATGCAAGTCTAATTGCTTCTTCTGACGTTGAATTCGGGGTTGTTGCCATCTTCTGTTGGTTTTGTGCCAACACACCAGTGAAAACAGGTTCTGAACTGTTATATTCAGAAGCTATCTGGTTGGGTACGGGTCCTGAACGGAGGTGTGCAGGAGCCATCGGGTTAAGCACGGGTCCTGAACTGCAGTGACCAGAAGCCATGTCCGCCACTTCGTGGAAAGTGACATTGTAGCTTTCTTTGATTGTGTGTTTGGACTTGATGTATACTCGGTACGCTTTTGAGGTTGAAGAATACCCGACGAAAGTGGCTTCTAATGCTTTAGGGTCGAACTTAGCACGTTGCTCTCGGTCGTTCGCCACAAAGCACTTGCACCCGAAGACTTTAAAGAATGAGATGTTGGGTACTCGTTTGTTGATAATTTCGTACGGAGTCTTGTCAAATCGTTTGTGAACCACCGTGCTATTTTGAGTGAAACAGACGGTATTTACTGCTTCCGCCCAGAGAAAATGTGGAAGACCATAGTGGATGAGGATCGTACGCGCGGCTTCCACTAGAGTTCTGTTCTTTCGACTACCCCATTCTGTTGAGGAGTCTTGGCGGCTGAAAATTGTTAACTTATTCCAAGTTTCCGATAAAATTCACTGAGACATTTGTTCCTGAACTCAGTGTCATTGTCTGTTCGAATGACTTGGATAGTCTGCTGCAGCAAATTTTGAGTAGCGTTCACGAAATTGACGATGAAGTCCCCTGTCTCATCTTTTGTTTGGAGGAACCTTGTCCATGTGTAGCGAGAGTAGTCATCGACTATGACCAGCAGATACTTGCGTCCATTTATACTCTGTTTCTTCATCGGGCCACAGAGGTCCATATGTAGCAGTTCCAGAGGACGTGAAGTAGAGGCCACTTGTTTGATATGATGAGATGTTCGCTTCATTTTTCCTAATTGGCACGCCGAACATTGATGCTCTTTCTGTAAAGTTAGAGTTGGAAGACCGTGAACCAACTTTTTCGTTGAGAGATGTTGAAGAGCTTTGATGTTGAGATGAGACATGCGTTGATGCCATAAGCTGTTCCTCTGAATTACAGTCTGAGAGATGAGGCAAACAGCTGTCGAGGGCCGCATGGATGTCAGGTTTATCGTTTATAGATTTGATTTCCGAAGTCCTTGAAGGAGTTATGTGTCCTGACTATCCAAAATTCTGCACCGGTCAGCATGAAAGACCACCTGGAACCCTTTGTCACAGAACTGGCCTATGCAGAACAAGTTATGGCGGAGGCCTTCGACGTAGGAGACATCTTTTATAGTCAGATTCTCCAGAATGATATCCCCAAGTCCTAGAATCGGGGCTGAATCGTTGTTTCCAAACCTGACTTTTCCAGTCAGTCGTTCTTGATAGTTGCTCAGCAGCTCTTGATTTCCCGTCATGTGTGTGGAGCAACCAGAATCGAGGTACCATACATGATGGATCTACAAAAACAAATTAGAGAGCTTTAGGTACCCACTTAAACATGGGTCCTCTCAGATTAGCAGATATGGTTTCGGGTTCAGATATAGTTCCTAAATTATTACTTAAGGGAGTCTTGATAACCCAATTCACTTTCGTAGAAGTGGGTTTGGGTGTAGCCTCTTTAGATGACTTGGCCTTTTCGACTTTTGTCGTCCTATGCGAAGATTTAGGAACCCATTTGGGTTGAACCTTGCAGGGAAGGTTAATTTCATCACGTACAAATGCTTTGGTAGGTTTGATTGACGGAAAGATCTTTTCTTGTGATAATCTCCTACGGTGCTTGGGGGATTTAATCTCTACAGGATACCTTAGGTGAGTACAGGCATGTACGACGCCATAAGCTTTCTTTATGGCTGGATCTTGTTTCCTACGAGTCTTCCTAGTGGCATTTGTTTCAAAATGATTATTTTTAATTTGTGAGGTAGAGCCTATTTTTTAGTTGGTGCTTCTAAAGGTGATGGGCTGAAGAGTACACGTAGAAGCAATTACTCTAAGCGAAGAAATGACTCTTTTATTTCTACGAGTGTCATTTATTCGTACAGAAGGAGTAACATTCTTAAGCATACTCAAATCTACTTGCTCCTTCTTAAGACTAGACACTCTCGCCTTTGATTCTAGTGCTAGCCCTACGCTCCCTGTAGACAAAGGTAAAGTAACTTTAGTCTTAGCACTCTTGATAGAATTATTAATACACTTTTGATCTTTCGAACGTGATTTTTCGATTACGCTTTGCAGTATAGCTTAAGAGGTAGTTTGGGAGGATGAGGAAGCTTTGAGATTTTTCATCTCTTTTAAGAACTTTTTCTTTTCAGCTTCGAAATTCTCTCTTTCTTTGTCTAATTTAGCTTGAGATTCCTCTATTTGTTTGATTACAGGAGGTTTGTAGAGAGTGAGCGTCTTTGGCTTCCTCGAGGACTGTTTGAGGGCCAGGAAGTTGAAATAGGTCAGAGACAGGTGTTAATGACTGTTTCATATTTCTGTCTCTTTCATTTAGCGCAGTGTAGTCAAAGGGGATCTCAGGCCCATGTGAGGCTTTTCTCATAGATGAATCAAAATTATTTTGGTACGTCGATTCAGTAAATTCTCTAAGAGAGGTTACTCCTAAACCCATGTGTTTAATATCATATATTTCCTTTTTCCGTTCGTGGGTTAGTTAAACCTATGCCTTCTATAGGATTATAGAACTCTATATCCTTGGGCTTGTTCAAAAATATCGTCTGTTCGGATTGTCCTCTACGCGTAACTATATCATCCAATTTCTTTAGCATATAGTTTCTTGTGTTCTTCACCCAGGAGAGCATAATTATTTTCTATCGTCAGTTTGGCGGCTTGACAGGCGTCTAGTTCTTTACTAAGCTCACTAACCTTAGCATTTGATATTTCTAATTGAACTTCTAAGTTAGTGATCTTAGTGGTAGCTTCGGTTATCCTCCAATTTAGGGTGGCTTTCTCATTGAGCACTCTCTGCTGGCTTGCCACAGTTGAAGCATTTGTTAGCCTCTTTTGGGTTCTTGACTTCGGAGCTCTCTGGTGTACGTTCTTAGCTTGTAGTCCGAAGTCTGTTGGCTGAGGTTGAAGACTTCTTCTTGATGTACTTGTTACTCATCATTTTTCCTATTAGAGCCAACTGCTTTCCTAGAGCTTTCATGTTTGGCTCAACGTCGGAGTCTGACTCTTCTTCCGACTCTGCAGGTGAAGGAGGCCTAATGATCTTTTCTTTTCTCGATTTTGAGCTCCTCTTCCCCGAGACTAAGGCAACAGTGTCTTCGATCTGTTTGCCCTTCTGCTCCTTTTGAATCTCGCTTATATCATCCTCATGTTGTGCGAGATTGTCAAACACGACATGGCTATCCAACTCCTCTAGATCTTTATTCTGTCGAAATTGAGTGGATATTTTCTTCCATTCCGCGGGCAGAGAAGAGAGAAATCTGATGTTTGTCTCCATGTTGGTTTTCGTTATTTCTATCTTCCTCATCTCGTTGAGGAGAGTGTTGTATCTTTGGTAGATCTCATATAGACTCTTCTCCGGCTTTGCTTTGTAGGAGTCGTAAGCAGTGAGAATGTTCGCCTTTTTGGCCTTTATGCCAACTTCCGTCCTCTGCATCATCCTATGCAGTTCATCCCACATTCCTTTAGCCGATGAAAGGCTATCAATCTGTCTATATATGTCGTTGGAGATGCCCTGCATGAGGGTATTCATGGCTACTAGATCAGCCTTAGCTCGTGTCCTCTCCTCGATTGAGTACTCCCTAGGCTCCTGCAGTCGCCTAGATGCGGGAATTTGAGGGGTTACTGATTCATCACCGGGGACATTCACCCAAAACTGTGCGGGTCCCTCTTCTAGAGATTTCAGCAAATTCTCGTAAAGCGATGAAATTGAGGAAGCGGCTTCTCCAAACGGTATATTCGCCTCGTTGCAAAATCGGCGGACGGTTGTCATTTCCGAACGAGTATGCATCCATTTTGTGTTGTAGTTGAGTTGTTGAAGGTCTTCGTTAAGTGTTTTGAACGTTTGAAGATGATGTAATGTGCTTCACAAGTGACAAAGTTCGTTAGTAGCGTTTGATTCGAAAAATAGTTCGAGAATTATTTTCGATACAATCTTTAAAGTTTGATCGAAAATAATTTCGTCGAAATAGAATATAATGTGTACTGTTCTCGTGCGAGAAAGTTTGTCAGCGAAATATTTTTCGAGCGAAATAAATTGCCCAAAATCGTTCGGTCGAGAAAAATTTCCAGATCGTGAATCTATTTCGATCGTAAAGAAACAGTACGTTAGTAAGTTTCTCGACAAGTCAAAATAATCTGTTGACTAGAAAAGTTTCTCGCGTGTAAATGATTTTTAGCTTGGTCAAACTTTAAATGTCTGACCGAAAATGTTTTTCGAGAGAGTATTTACGCGTGCAAAGTCAAAATTTGTCTTCCTCGAAAAAGATTTTCGCTGAATAATGCTCGAGAAATATTTTTAACTAAAATCGTTTCTAGTGTTGACGATTCTAGCGCTGACTTCGTATTCTGACCGAGAAAAATTCTCGCGCTAAGTTTTTTTTTCGATCGAGAAATTAATCCGATCGTAAACCTAACGAGAAAAATTAGAACGATTGAGAAAAATTGCAGAATACGATTAACACAGATTCAAGCAAAAACAACGAATTAGACAGTGAAATTTCAGGTAATTGCTCGCAATCATTTACAAACTACGCAAGAACAAGCAATAAACACGTTATGAAGCAAAGTATGTCGAATTTGATCAAAATCAGAACGTGTTCTTCATGTTCTTCGCAAACAGTAAATCACAGAATCGATTTAATCCTAAAAACGCAAACAGCTACAAATCTGATCGCAAAATCATTTAACACTTAAACGAGCACAAAAACATCAAATTCAAGTCAATTAAGCACAGAATTAAGCTATTGGATCGAACAATTTTCACGCCAAACTGTTCTTCGATGAACAGTAAACTGAAAATCATTTTCGATCCAAATCCAACAATTTTTGATTCAAAACAGAACGAATTTGCTCTGATACCAATTGTTAGGTCCTATTATTAACAACTCTATGATCCTAGGCATGATTTCTAAGTAATTCGATGATAATGATTGACATTAAGATTCGATCGAAAAACTCAAATGAAGAACAAGAGAGAGAATTCGAGTAGAGTGAGAAAGTTACTATTGTTTCTCTCTCTAGGAAGTGAATTGCAAGCCTTTCGAATCAATTTCCAAAACTTTCTCTATTGATTGCGTTTGATTACAAGGTATTTATACCAAACACACTTGGTATAAATATCTAACTAGTCCTAATCTAAGGACAAATATAAGAAAAGCCCCAAAATACAAGTAAAGCACAATTAGAATTGAGCTTCTACAAATCTCGTTCTCTGCTCGTTGAACGGAGGTGAAGTTGAGAACGAAGCTCTGTCGTTCTCCTCTAAGTTTTGAAAGCGAAGTCGAGTAATCGAGGTGAATTGATGGTGTTGAAATTCCAATTGGTTATTTTGTAATATTTATATTCTGCATGGGTATAATTGTCCATTAGGTAGGTATGTAATTTAAATGTTTGATATGGGAGTTTAATGATACATATATGGTGAGAGGGAGTTAGTTGATATATAGTTTGGGGTGTGGAGATTTCGTGTAGATTTGCTTCAAAGTAAAATAAAAATACATTGAAAAAAATAAAGGAAATTAAATAAAAATAAAAAGATAGAAGAGAACAATAAATGAAAAATATATATTTTTCTTAAAACTAAAAATGTAAATAAAAACTTAAATAAAGATAAAAAACGCCAATGGAAGTTTATGAGAATTTCCGTTCCTGTCCATGCCATGTTAACGGGGATGCAAATCCTCCAAGTTTTCGACAATATCTTTTGTAAACTATTTTGTATATATAAATTATATAATTTAAAAGTATTGTCTAATCCTTTTAAAATTTGACATTTTCGTAAAAATTCTAGATATTCTCTAATTTATATATTTCATGCAAAATTATCTTTAAAACAGAATTTTGAAATCTGGGACGATGCATCCTCATTAACTTGGCAGTAACGGGGTCGAAGATTCTCATAAACTTCCAGAGCCGTTTTTTTCTTTATTTTATTTTTTTTACTTTTCTTTCTTTGTAATAAATAATTCTTTGATTTTATTTATTTTTATTTTTTAACCTCTTCTCTTCTAATTATTAATTTTTCATTTATTTGTTTATTAATATATTTTATTTCTTATTTCATTTTTAAGTTAATTTAATAATTTTAATTTTAATTGAATTTCATATTTATTTTCATATTATTTTAGTCTCTCTTTGTTTTTTTTTTCCATTTTTTAATAGTAATTTATGATTTGTGAAGTTTGGCCAACACATGCTGACACCGTCAAAATTATTGTCAAACTAAGGACGGCATAAATTGGTTCAAAATTATGAATATCGGGGACTAAATTGGTCCAGCGAAACATCGGGGACTAAATTGATTGATGGGGTAACCAACAGGGGCTATTTTGGATTTTCTCTCATTATCACAATATATTCGCAATATAAATAAATAGAAGGAAAAATTTTGTAACCAAACCCTTTTAAAGTAAGTTTTGGGAGACTATTGATATTTGGAACTTTAATTGTTTCTTAATTATGTTGATGTTTTAGAAAATCAACTGTTTTGTTTCTCTATTATTTTGTTTAATTTTGATTTGTAATTCTATTTATTTGTTATTTCTTGCTATTCTTTTTAAAACTTTAAACAGGTTGGTGGTCTAATGTATTCGATTTGGGTTAAAGCCGGTCTAGCTTGAGTTCGATATTTCAAGCTGTTTAAGTAAACAGGTCAGGTCAAGTTTGAAGTTCTCAACCCGTTTACTAAACCGGTTGAACCTGAATATAGTTCTAGCTAATACAATCAATCACAATTCTCAAAGGGTTTCGTTTCGAGTAGTATTTGATCATTATTTTTGTCTTTAAATCATCGAAATGAGTGCTATTTGTATAATTAAGTATTCATTGAATTTATGATTACATTATGAACAATAATTTTGTCTCTAAGTTAAATTTATGGTTTGAATTTATGATAGATTACGTTTCTTATTTGAAACAAAATTCTTAAGGATTATTCATGCCCGAATTTTGAGTTTTGCCTCAAGTTTCGATTTCTTCAACTACGGGCCTGACTATAACCATTCGTGACGAGTGATGTTTTAAAAATGATTTAACATTTCAAGAAGCACAACATTCGCAAGGATTTTTAAAATTTCGTGAAGTGGTACGGACGTTTCTAAGAGGGATCTTTAGAGAAATGAAGATATACAACCGTTTGGAAGTGTGCAATTTTTAAGGAAGAAAATACAGCGTTACGTCATTTTTTATCAACTCTATGATCCTAGGAATGAATTCTAAAGGAATCAATAAGAATTGTGGAGAAGATTTCGATCGAAAACCTTCTTGGAGAGCTCGAGAGAGAATTTCTAGTAGTGAGAGAAGATATTTGCTGTTCTCTCTCTAGAAATCGAATTGCAAGCCTTTCGGATCAATTTCTAAAATCTTCTCTATTAGCTCAATGTTTGTACATCTATTTATACAAAACAAGCTTGGTATAAATTACAAACTAAGTCCTAAACTAAGGACAACTATACATCAAGCCCCTAATTAGAAGGACAGGTAATTAAATCAATGCACAATTAAAATCATATTCTACAATCTCCTCCTTCGTGCTTGATTTCTTTTCCGTGATGTCTGTCCCCGTCGGGCATAATACGATCTGCACAAGCCCAGCGCATGCTCGAAGTTCCTGAGCGTATTCCCCAGCTCCAGTCGCTCCTCGATGTCCTCAAGTAATTCCATTAGGAGCGGCTGTTCTCTCATGAACCGGTGGATCCTCAGCATCGTCTCTCTATTGATTTCTTCCAACCTCTGCTCTATATTTTTCCTGATGACCTTGAGCGTCCCATCACATAATTTGTGTATCTCAGTCTTCAGCATCATCCTAATCTTCTTTGCGATCGAATTGTGGTAGGAGATACCTAAGACTGAGCTAATGTGCACGTGATTGTTGGGAAGTCCTTCGATCTCAGGTCCTTTGTTGAGCGGGGCAGTCATGTTGACCTTCTTCATGTTTCTCTACAGAGCCATCTGAAGGTCGTGTGCGGCGAAGTACTTGACTTGTTGCATCATGAACCAGTAGAGTCCGTCGAGTCCTTCTTTCTTGATGAAGCCTTGAGGACCTTTGTACTTCTCTACATACAGCTTGTAGAGGTTGTACACCTCCTTGGCGGGGAGATACGGCAGGTGGCTCTCGCTTAGTTCTTCTCGAGTTCTGTCTACTCGCTCGATGGCGTAGTAAGGTGTTGGAAGTCCTCCTTTAGTACAGTAGACGCTGAGTTGCTGACAGATTGGGGAGAAATTCTTAAAATGACTATTGGCTTGTCCCTTAGTCATCCTCATTCTCACGTCCGGTCCAAGGTGGGTCAGCATCCAGAGGTACGTCATTCTCTTCTGCTGTTCCCATTGAGATATCACTCTAAGCTCGAACTCATTCGGCTTCTTGACTTTTTCTGGTGACCTCCAAATGTGTTCACGAACTTCTTCATGGAAAGGGATTTCAATACGAATATTTTCCCACGGCGTGTCAATCCGAACGAATCCTGGCATTTGTCAGGTTGGAGAATTCGCTCGTTGCGCAATCAACTCTGGAAGCCTTGGGAGATCTTGTTCATGATTTTCACCTTCCTAAAGTTCTTCGTCTTCTATCAGCACGAGGTCCACCGAAGCTTGTTGTAAGAATTGTCGAACGTCGAGCCGTTGTCTCTGATGCTCGTCGGGCATGGAATGTGTCATCTACTGTCATTCGAAGATGTACTAGTCGAGAAACTTGTGTGGGTTGACACCATGTCCTGACGGTCCTGGTTGGTCTTGAGCAACTGAGGGAGTAGCTTGGGTTTGAGTCAGGGCTACGAGCATGGCAGCACTTGCTTCTTCTTCCGAAAGCAAGGGGCTTGTCAGAGTCGTTGACGTGGGCGGAGGCGTCCTTATGTGGAGGGTTGGTGAGTCGATTTGGGTTGTATGAGTGGTGCGGTGCGTGGTGGTGGTTGTTTGGTAATGGGTTGTGAGGTTTCAGCGGCTCCAGCGCTTGTCTGTGTCGCGCCCGAGCTTCGTCCTTGACTTCTAGTCGTTATCCTAGGTCTCCTCTCCCCCTCATGATGGCCTTGATCATCGGGGTCATCATGTCTACGTTTGGAGCGGGAGCCTTGACCACGAAAAGTGTCGGTCGGGCCAGGACGATCGATGAGACGGAGGAAGAGGTCTTCTTCTTCCGGCGTTCGAGTAGTCAGCTCAAGTAGGCGGGCGACTAGGATGGAGTGGAGGTCGCTGATAGGTATGGTGGCTGGGTTTATGAGGTTGTGTGTGAGGATCGGTGTGGCGAATGGTGTGGGTTGTGTGGGTTGAGGTGGAGTGAGAATCAGTCCTGAAGAAGACGGCTCTGAGGCCGGTGCTTTCCCACGATCTTGGCGGGACGTCTCAATAGCTGTACGCACGCTCTCCATAAGTTTTTCTTCAAATGACTGTAAAGCTTCTGAGACAGATGTCTGAAGTCTGTCTTCGGTCACGAACTGGACGGACGCCTCCATCGAAGATGGCCCAGGTCGACTGATGTCGCCTATTAGCAACCCTTGAGCAGACACCAGCTTCTCAGGTTGGCTCGCAGTCACTTGAGGTTGTGACTGTTGGAGACTTCCACCCAATACTTGAGTCGAATCTTGAAGATTCTCCTATATGAGTGTTTCGGCAGGCTCGGTTGGAACTTGAAGAGATGATCTGCGCGGTATCTGATGCGGTGGTGATGGTGGGAAAGAGGGACTCGAGTTGTATGTTAGTGTTCTGGGAGTCCGTCTTATTAATATGATCTCCTCATCGGACGCCGTGTCGGATGAGGTGGCTGTGTGAGGTGATGGTTCGCGTTCAACGTCCTCACGAGCCTGTTCCGTCACCGGTGGAAGTGAGCTATGCCCCATTTCTGCTTCGGGCTGTGCTAGTTGTTGAAGAACCTCCTCAATGGGCTCTTCGAGCACACCTACATGGACGAGCACTTCCATTTGGAGCTCTTGATTCTGTTCTTCGGCTTCCATTTCAAGGGCCACTTCATCAATCATCGTGACCTTAGGATCAGGTTGCTGAGTTTCTTGCACTGGGGGCTCCTACTCAAGCTCTTGGGCCACTGCATCAATCATCGTGTCTCATGGCTTTGTTGTTGGTGAGGGCTGACTGTGAAATCTGTCGGGGGCCCTCTGATTATCTGTTCCCTCAGATGATTCTCCCGATAGAACCGTCGGTATTCGGCTCCCGTGGGGTCGGCGAGCCTTAACAACTCGAACGGAAGGGCCATGGATGGCTGGTCCAAATCCGTTAGCTTTAGGTTGTGAAAGAACTTGAGCCGCAGTGGTTGGTAATTCCCTCCAAGAGGTAGACGAGGGATGTTATGCTCGTACATCTCCATGTATTGTCTACTGATTACGGAGAACCACCGAGCATACGGCACATTCTTTGATCGTTTGTTTTCCTTCTGCCTGATCTGCTTGGCTAGATCATTCCAGATCAGTTGAACGAAATTGTAATTCCGCGAGAAGGCGATTCCATGGAAAATCCTCAGAATGTTGCCGTTTCCTTTGTCGAAGCCGGCGTGCTTTGGCGATAGGCAGTTATTGATAATGCCAAAGAGCGTCTTCCAAGGATGTGGGATCCCGTTGCTCTGAACTTGAGCTAATTTGGCCAGTGGAGGTCGGTATCCCATTTGAAGGATGTCTTGCACCAGCTCCGCATCAGTTGGAAGGGGGTCATAAGTTTGGCTGAGAGGGAGGTCGAGAAGAAGTCTGAACTCATTCTTGCTCATGCAGACGTGCCTCGTCCCTACAACCGTTGTAAAGGGGTACGCCCCGTCCATGATGAGGCTTTTAATCATCCTCCAAAACTGCTGGAGGTAGACCATCGGCACAGAGGCTGTCACCGTGAGAGGCTGTCACCGTGAGAGCATGCCACATGGGATGGTCCTGTAGTATTGACCCCACAATCTCGTCCGGACACCAGAAGGTGGTCAGGTCGAGTTGGTAATTGGTGTCGTGAACGTTGAGGTACATGGCCTTCTCATATATGTGGTTGTATGTTGGATAATGATCCATCTGAAATACAAATGTAAGTCATTAGCTAAATTTAAATTGAGTCGAAATTCAAATTTATCAAACCATAATGATGAGGCATTTTATAGCATGTTTGATAAAATTGTAATGGGTTCGTAATTGAAATCATGAAATTTGCACATAGATCATACGAAGTGAATATTGAAGAAATAATACAATTTCAACATAAGCATGTAGTTCGATGACCTTTTAGTTGAAAATTTTTCTAAGTGTCGAAGCACTGTTCACTCCGTGCTTTTTGTCGCGCGAAAATTGAAATAATCAATTAAATTGTCTAAGTGCAATTTTGAATGAAATTCTCCGTGTTAATTTGCGATCGAGAAAAATTTTATTCGCTAAGGTCTGCTACAGTGGAAAAAGACTTAGAAGATTTTACTAAGTGCTGAACGTTACACGCGTGGTACTGTTTTCGAGAAATTTTACGATCGAGAAAAATTTCCGTGTAAATTTACGATCGAAAAAATGGAGTTCTGAGTAAATTTACTGTCGAGAAATTTTTCGTGCGTGAATAAAATTTTTCGCAGTGAAAATTATCGAGCGAGAAAGTATTCGATTTTAATGTAGTTTTTCGCTATGGAATTTACGATCGAGAAAATTGGTAGCGAGAAACTTGGTGACTCGCCGAGAAAGTTTTCGATCGATAAAAACATTACTGTGCATGTTTGCGATCGAGAAATTTTATAGTCGAAAAATTAATTTTATCGCCGCTAAAATTTTCGATCGAAAATGAAATTGAAATCGAAATTACTATTTGCGATTGTAAGTTTTGCCCTCGAAACTTATTTTGCACCTATTAGATCTATTTCGTTCAGTAATTGTTTTGCTCGCATAAAATCCAAATTCAAATTCTCGATTGTAATTATTTTTCATCTACGTTATCTTTCTTAACAACTAAGTCAAAAAGTTTATCGATCGAAAAACTTTTACAGTGCAAACAGTAGAAGAATTGAAATTCAATTGACACTGTTTGCGAGCGAAAAAGTTCTTCGACGCCTTCAAATGGTAAAATCCCAGTTTTAGTCGTTCTTTCAATCGAACTCAAATAACGCAGAGAATCAACACAATCTACCATAAAACGATGAAGAGACTTCGAAACTATCTTAAAATGCAGTTTTTAACCTAGATTTACTTAGATATTGGCCTAAAACACTGCAAACAAGCATTCGAGTTCTCTAAATATGAACACTCGAGAAATGTACACAAAATCAAGCGAAATATTTCAAATTACAGATGCACATGAAGTTTAAACACACGATAATCCCTAAAAGAAGTCAAATCTACATTCCAAAGACGAAAATCAGAGGAAAAATAGAAAGATTTGAAGGGTTTTGACGTACGTCTTTTGAGAGAAAATTTTTTTCGCACGAAAATTTGACTGTTGAATTTTACGATCGAGAGTTTAGCGTGTATTTAGAGATTTTCGACTGCAAGTAATGATTCCGTTTAATTGGGCTGATTTGACGTTTTTTCGTGACATAGTGAATTTAAGTCCATTACTATTTACGATCGAGAAACTTACGATCGAGAATTTTGCTTTGGTTACTATTTAATTTTCGCTCGACGATTCCGATCGAGAATCATTTGGTTCCTGTTTAATTTTCGCTCGTCAGTATGAAGGCGAAAATTACACATTGGTCCAAAATCAATTTTCGCTCGAGAATCTACGAATGAAAATTACAAAATTCGCTCGAATTTCTTGATTGTAAGTTTTTCTATTGTTTTCAGATTGATCCTAGGTTTACGAGTAAATCACATAATTGCTCCCCCTATATATGAAAATAAATCCTATTAACTCCCTGTAATTCTGGTTGATGACATATGACTCCGTCTTCACATTTTATAAATCTGCAAGTCTTAAAGCAACAAATGTCGAAAATATTAGAGTTAATTTTGGAAGCAAGTTTTCTATTTGATTCCCCTTGAAAAATATTTTTGAGATAAATTGGTTAAATTCAAATTCATAAAGCACGTTGACGATCCAAATATTTAACCAACCAACATTTGAACCACTGCTGTGTACTCCAAATCGAGGTAACCTCGTGAAGTCTTCCTCATTGTTTCTGCAATACTTAGAAAAAGATCACCAAAATAATTTGGAGTTCAAGGCATAACTTTGTAAATGCTGTTAGGTCCTACGATTAACAACTCTAAGATCCTAGGCAAGAATTCAAAGTAATTCGACGATAATGATAATCAATAAGATTCGATAAAAAAACTCATTTGAAGAACGAGAGAGATAATTCGATTAGAGTGAGAAAGTTACTGTTATTTCTCTCTCTAGAAAGTGAATTGCAAGCCTTTCGGATCAATCCTCTAATATTATTATATTAAGCACAATGTTTTTATAACTATTTATACGTAACAAACTTGGTATAAATATCAAACTAGTCCTAAACTATGGACTAATACAAATAAAACCCCAATTACAAGAACAACTACTGTAATCAAGCACAATATAAAATTAGTACTCTACAATCTCCCCCTTTGTGCTTGATTGCGTCTCCGCGCCGTTTGTCCTTGTCGGGCGTAATACGATCTGCGCAAGCCCAGCGCATACTCGTAGTTCCTTAGCGTGATCCTCAGCTCCAGTCACTCCTCGATATATTCAAGCAGTTCCATTAGGAGCGGTTGTTCTCTCACGAACCTGTGGATCATCAGCATGGTGTCTCTCAATGAGAGATCCCTCTAAGCTCGAACTCGTTCGGCTTCTTAACTCTGTCCGAAGACCTCCAAATGTTCTCACGAACTTCTTCTAGGAAAGGGATTTCTATTCGGATGTTCTCCCATGGTGTGTCAATCCGAACGGTCCCTGGAGTTAGCCTGGTAGAGGGAACCACCCGTTGAGCGATTAACTCTGGTAGCCTTGGGATGTCTTGCTCGTAGTCTTCACCTTCCTGAAGCTCGTCGTCTTCTATGATCACGAGGTCTACAGATGCTTGTTGTAGAAAGTGCAGAACATCTAGAACCCGTCGTCTTTGATGCTCCTCGGGCATGGAATGGGTCATCCACTGTCCTTCGAAGATATACTTGTCTAGAACCTCGTGTGGATTGGCGCCATGTCCTAAGGGGTCCGGTTGGTCTGGAGCGAACGAGGGAGTAGCTTGAGTAGCTGCTAGGGCTATGAGCATCACGACACTTGCTTCTTCTTCCGGAAGCGTGTCAGAATTGATGGTGTGAGAAGAGGCGTCCTGAGGTGAAAGGTTGGTGGGTCTATGTGGGCGGTGCGGTGCGTGGTGTGGGTAGTTTGGGTTTGGGTGGTTTGTGTTTGGGTTAAGTGGGTAGTTTGGGTTTCACCAGCTCCAGCGCTTGTCTGCGTAGTGCCCGAGCCTTGTCCTTGGCCAGTTGTTGATTTCCTTGGCCTCTTCTCCCTCTCATGATGGTCCTGATCGTCAGGATCGTCATGTCTGCGCCGAGAGTGGGAGCTTTGGCCTCGGCAAGTGTTAGTAGGTGGCTCAGGATGATCCACCCATCGCCGATAGAGGGATTCCTCTTGGGGCGACCGAATGGAAAGGCCGATCAAGCGGGTGAGTAATATGTCGTGGAGCTCGGTTATGGGTATGGTGTATGGGTTGATAAGGATGGAGGAAGTGGCTAAAGGGTCGGTAGGTGTGGGTTGTGGAGGTGTGGGATTGGTTTGTGACGAAGGGCCTTCAGAGATAGGTGCTTTCGCGGTATCTCTTCGGGATGTCTCGATTGCTTGGAGTACTCTCTCCGTGATTTTGTCTTCCATGGACTGTACAGCGGCAGAGAGAGTGGCCTGGAACTGCTCGTTCGTCACAAAGGGTGCGGACGCCTCCTTGGATGGACCGGGACGACTGATGTCGCCTGTTATCAACCCTTGAGTAGACACCGACTCTTCAGGTTGGCTCACAGTCACTTGAGGTTGTGACTGTACGAGACTTCCACCCAATCCTTGAGTCGAATCTTGAAGATTCAGCTCTATGGGCATTGTGGCAGGCTCGGGTTGCGCCTGCGAACCAGACACCACGAGATTTGGTTGCGGCTCAAGATTGAGCGAAGAAGTGCCAGCAACACCTGTATATGTGGTCAGCGTAGTATCTGGTGCGTTGGTGACGGCCGGGAAGAGGGACTCCAGCTGAATGCTAAGTCTCCTGGGAGTCCTCCTTATCGGGCTTATTTCCTCATCAGACTCCGTGTCAGACGGGGTGGCCGTGTGAGGAGTGAGGTCACGATCGACGTCCTCCAGTGCCTGATCCATCACCGGTGGAAGAGAGCTTTGCCTCATTTCTACTTCGGGCTGTGCTACTGGTTGTAGAACCTCCTCAAAGGTTTCTTCGAGCACGCCAACATGAACGGGCACTTCCACCTGATATTCATGTGCAGGAGCCTCGAGCGCCATCTCAGTAGCCACGACGTCTATCAAGGTATCATCTACGTCGGGCATTGGCTCTTCGACCAATGGAGACTCCTGTTGAAGCTCCTGGGCGACAACATCTACCATCGCGTCGTCAGGGCTTTTGGTGATGTTGCGGTTGGGGAGGGCTCATATGTACATCTGCCGGGGGCCCTCTAATCATTTCCTCGGTGAGGTGATGTTCACGGCAGTGTCTCTGATATTCAGCTCCTATGGGGTCAGCGAGCCGAAGAAGGTTGAGAGATATGGCCATTGAAGGCTGTGCAAGGTCCACCAGCCTTGGGTTGTGGAAGAATTTGAGCCGGGGCGGCTGATAGTTTCCTCCCGGGGGCAGGCAAGGAATGTTCTGCACGTACATCTCCATGTGTTGGCGGATGATGACGGAGAATCATCTCGCGTACGGCACGTTCTTGGACCGCTTGTTCTCCTTTTGTCTGATCTGTTCTGCAAGGTCGTTCCAGATCAGCTGGGCAAAATCGTAATTCCGCGAGAACACGACTCCCTGAAAAATCCGGAGGATGTGACCGTTGCCCTTGTCGAAGCCGGCGTGCTTTGGAAATAGACACTTGTTCACGATCCCGAACAGTGTCTTCCATGGGTGAGGGATACCGTTGCTCTGAACCTGAGCGAGCTTGGTGAGCGGCGGACGATACCCCATTTGAAGGAAATCAGCCACCAGTCTTCATCTGATGGGAGGGGGTCGTAGTTTTGGCTGTGAGGGAGGTCAAGTAGAGCTCTGAACTCGTTCTTGCCCATGCAGATGTGCCTCGTCCCTACAACCGTCGTGAAATGGTATCCCCCGTCCAAGATGATGCTCTTGATCATCCCCCAAAACTTCTGGAGGTAGACCATCGGCACGGATGCCGTCACAGTAAGTCCATGCCATAGTGGATGGCCTTGAAGGATAGACACGATAATGTCGTCTGGACACCGGAAGTTGGCCAGGTTCAATTGGAAGTTCGTGTCGTGGACATTGAGGTATAAGGACTTCTCGTATATGTGATTATATGATGGATAGCGATCCATCTGAAAAAAATAAGAAAATAACAAATCATTAGTTCGTAATTTTTGATATCAGTCGAGAATGAATTTAATTTCATCAAACTATAATATTATATCAAGTCATGACATGTTTGATGAATTTTGAATTGAAATCGTATGATATGCATATGGGATTCTCGATTTTGAAAAAAATGTAATGGCATGATGGTAATTTCAAATTAAACACCTAACGCGTGAAAAATAGTTTAAAATTTTCTAAGTGTTTAATCGCAGGTAATGTCACTGTTCATGCCGAGAATTTTTTCGCTCGATAAAATTGGTTTTCAAATTGATTTCCTATGCATTGATTTCAATTGTAATGACTCAGTTTAATTTTTCGATCGAGAAAATTTTATTCGCTAATGTTCGCTACAGGGTAAAAGACTTAGAGAAAAATTTTCTAAGTGTTGAAGTTGAAATCGAGACTGTAGTCGATCAATTTTACGATCGAGAAAAATTACGTGTAAATTTACGATCGAGAAATTATTTCTCAGGTAAATTTACTATCGAGAAATTTTCCTCGATTGAATAAAATTTTCGATTTGAAATTTGACGAGCGGTATGTTAGGAATATTTTGTAGCATCCTTTAATTTATGTAATCTTGGGTGAATATGTATTAATTTAGTGGGTTGTAGTAGTTTGGGTGAAATATGATATTAAGTAGGAGTTTTGTATTGGGCTTTAATATACCAAATACTTGTGGTATATAAAGCCCCACTTACCCTAATTAGGGTTTTATCAAAAGAATTCAAAAGGTAAGTCACCTTGTACTTTTCCTTAGATAAACACACACTAACACGCACTCAAGGTGTTCTTCACGTTTTTCACATTGAAACCTTTCTTTTGATCCTTGTTTGGTAATAAAAGGGCCAACAAGTGGTATCAGAGCCTAACGCGGATCAATATCTTCCATTTGAATCCAGTTTTGCTCGATTCCGATGTGATTTGAAGAAGTTTTTTGCTTGAAAATTCATTTTCGATTTTTTTTTTCTGTTTTTAGGTGTTTTTAAATTGTTTTCAATGATTTCTTACCCCTATGACATTAGAAAACTGATATTGAGTACATTTATGCACTTTCACGTCGATTTCAGTCAAGTTTGAGTAGGATTTGAGCAAAAACGATTCTGAAAATCTGGGTTTTACTGAACTGTTCATCGGTAACCGATAGAACAGTACCTTTGAGTTTGAAGGTTTCGACCGAAACCCACTATGAGAAGCTTCGGTTGATTTGAGTTTCGGGTAATTTCTCGCCAATTTCACAGTTTCGCCAATATATTTCTCGATGAAAGTCCAATCGATATTGCCCGAAAGTCGATCGATTAGAGTTTCGGGGCAATTTTTCGCTAATTTCACAATTTCGATCGATACAATTCTCGGCGAAAGCCCAATCCATCTCGCCCGAAAGGCTACAGTACCCAATTTCACAGTTTCGATCGATATAATTCTCGGCGAAAGTCTAATCTATTTCGCCCGAAAGTCTACAGTAACAAATTGATAAGTTTCGCCGGATTCATATCTCGGCGAGAGTCCAATTTACTCACTGTTTCGCCCGAAACTCAATCATCCAATTAGCCAATTTCAATCTCAGACAATCGAAACGATTTATTCCAATCGAAGTCGAAATTCCTCTTTCGATCGAAACTTTCCTTATCTAAGCTGTTTCGCCCGATTCACATACTGTCGCTCGAATTTAGCCTTTGGGATCTATACTGCACGATTCACACCTTCGCCCAATTCTAGAACACAAAATTCAATTTCAATTGCCCGATTCTCAGCACCAATCGATATAAAATTAGAATCGATCAAGCATTCAAATTGGGTAGACCAAAATTTTAATCTCACATAACTCCAATCGTCTGATCCTCAAGCAGTACACAAAATTCATCAAATTTTTAAATTGCGACAGAACTCATTAAGAGAATTTACCTAATTTGACTCGACACTCGAAATCATTCAAACTTGACTATATCTCATTCAAAACTAAAGCGTTTCATTTCGCAGATATATCACGCGTTAACGATCATTACCAAACACAGTCATGGACGGTCTTGCTATTGGATCTGACAACCGTGCACCACTACTAAGATGGGGAGAGTATGGCATATGGAAGCAACGATTCATCAATTTCATAGAAATCAAGGATGCAGACCTCGCAAACGACATGCTTTCCTCCATTTTTGAAGGACCTGCTCAATTTGTACCATCATCCCTTCTCAACCCGAGACGGTTCCTGCAATTCCAGAGAGGAGAACTCCTAAGGACCCTAGTCGATACAACGATGCTGAGAGTGCACGAGCCAGAGCAGATAAGCTAGCCCGACACTATGTACTTCAGGCTCTACCAAATGATGTCTACAAGCAAGTCGACGCAATGGTCACTGCAAAGGAAATTTGGGATGAAGTTTGCAAAATGATGGTTGGGACAGAAGTTAGCGACCTATCTAAGAAGTCCAGCATTCTCACTGCCTATGACTCCTTCAAAGCTAAGGAGGGGGAGGAACTTCGAGATGTTTACCTTCGTTTCCTGACTATCATCAATGAGATGAGAAAAATCAACATCCAAAGCTCCAATCTCGAACACAACATCAAGTTCCTTTCCACACTTCAACCTGAGTGGGGACGAATTGCAGTTCTGGTTAAGAAACAGAACGAAGATCTGGACGCTATGGATATTCACTCCCTACACGATAATCTCTCACAATACTCGCAGTATGCCAAAGAAATCAAGAACGAAGGGAAAACAAATGTCGACATGGAACCAATTGCACTCGTGACTTCTAAGTCAAGCAACAGGAGCGCGAGAATTTCTAAGGAAAGCAGGTCGTACAATCTGACACCTCTGAATACGGCGAATCTGACCAAGAATCTGAGGACGAACTCGAATCAATCAGAAAGAAACTCGCTATGATTTCAGAGACGGTCAATAAGTGAGCGCCAAGAAATCATCTTCTTCCTTTAACAAACAACGAACCTCGAGTGGGAAACAGAAGTCCATTGCCCCTGACGAGGCTGAAACTACGAAATCTGAAGTAGTCAAGAAGTGCTTCAACTGTGGAAAGCCGGGTCACTTTGCTTCTGAATGCTTCAGACCTAAGAAGAAAACACTTAATACTACAAGAAAAAATTTCAGCTCTCACAGCGCAAGGACGCGGGGATTGTCTTGGTTGCTGAGGAAGAGGAATGATTGGAGGACCCATCTGACGAGGAGGAAGAAGAAATCGCCTTCATGGTGAAAAGCATTGAGGAAGACTCCGACGATGAGCCAGCCATCGGATCAGACAGGACGGATGTCTCTTCATCCGACCTGGAGGTATACACTCCACCCCTAGATGATTTCATTAAACTTGAACGTAGGATAGCCGAACTCTCCATGCATCGTAAAGATTACTCAGAACTCCAAAGCAATTTTAACAAAAATTATGCCTTGTTAAACAAACAACAGGAAGAGATAGCTATTCTTAATGAATCCTTGACCTTGTCTGAAACTAAAGTAAAGACTTTAGAAGAGCATATAGGAAGCAAGGAAAAACAAATTAACGATATGAGTAGAAGCTTGAAAGACAGCAAAGAAGAACGAGCAAATGTATTGTCCCAATATAAACTAATCACCAACGAACGCGTTCGTCTATACAAGAAAGTCAAAGAGTTAGAGGACATTAACACCAAAAGAGGTCAATCTGAACGAACCATCTTTCTTAGCCAACCTAAAGATGTAGAATTCTATGATCCTCGCCAAGGATTGGGATTTGAACGCACCACTAACCCTGAAAAAGATAAGATAAATTCTCTGTACAACATTAAGCGTTTTGGGTTGAGCCTTGAACAACTAAGGCCCTTCATAGAATCAAGTGAGGTGACTGGATCTGAAGAACGGAAGCGGAGGAATAAAGAATAGGCCCAAATTGAGTATGACTACACAAAACTGAATAATAGCGATAAAACGAGAGAGATATCACTCTCTAATGACTATATATTACCATTTCGACCCGAAACTCAAGAAAACACTGACGAGACGGCTAAACTCATTCGTTCATCTATTTATATTCCAGAGATTACTCGCAAAATCAGTGAGTTGACAGCCTCCCTAGAATCAGAAAAGAAAGCCCACGAAGAAGAGAGAACTATTTTGTTAAGCAAAATTTATACTCTTGAAAACTTTCCTGACGTTTACAGACCCTCCACATCCCGTCCTGTTCCAGAGTCCTCTACATATAAATGCAAGCAAACTACGAAGAAAATTCCTTTATCTCACACTAACCTTGTATCACATGTACCCACAAACAAAGGTGTGAGATCTGAGGAAGCGAAGAAGGTTCGATCTGGCTCAGCAAAGAAGACAACAGTTCTTGATAAGAAGAAGAGACCAGTCTCAAACCTTTCTTCTCATGTTTCGAAATCTTTTGCATTTCCAAAAGTGACTTCTTGTAATGTCGCATAACGTGTTTCGTTATTTCTTGCTCTAAAATCAAAACACTATCGTGTAAACAATGATGTATTTTCCCATCCTCGTGACAGTCATTTCAGCAAAAACGCTTCCACGTCACATAGCACTCGATGTAAGGGCATAACTCCCACGCCGTCCAATCATACTATCAAATCTAAAATGAAGAAACACACTACCTCCAAGACCAAGCCGAACAAGAAATTAAGTCAAAAACAGATTTGGATTCCGAAATCCCAACTGCATCCTGTAGGAAATCGTCACGCTTGGATTCTTAAACCGGTTATCCAACAACCTAGCAAAGAATCAAATATAGCAACGAACAAGTTAGCTTATACACCTAATATCAAGAAGGGCCCATTTATAAATGTGTGCCTAAACTTACTTGATTCTTTTTGCAGGTCTGTCATGTGTGGTACTTAGATTCAAGTTGCTCCCCACACATGACTGGAAACAAAGAGCTGTTAAGCAATTTGACTGAAGGATTTCTCAGAAAAGTCTACTTCGGAAATGGTCAATCTGCATCCATGCTAGGTACAAGTGATCTCATCCATGACAGGCTAACCATCAAGGGAGTGTCCTACGTCGAGGGACTGAGCTACAATTTATTCAGCATTGGACGCTTCTGTGACAAAGGCTACAAGGTGAACTTCGAGACCAACAAATGTAGTGTCACAGATAACAATGAAAGAGAACTACTCACTGGCCACAAGAAGACGAATCTCTACTCCATTGACCTCAAGACTGTCCGACCGACGTGCCTCATCTCTCGAGCCTCTCTTCTAGGGAACGATCTCTGGCATCAGCGACTTTCCTATCTCAACTTCAAAGACCTTAACAAACTGCGATCAGAAAACTTGGTCAAAGGACATCCCTCGTTCAGATATCACGATGAGCATCTTTGCTCGGCATGTGAAATGGGAAAGATTAGGAAGGCATATCACCGGACCAAACACATAGCCTCAACTTCCAAACCTCTCGAACTCATTCATATGGATCTGTGTGGACCCATGCGTACTCAGACCATCAATGGGGGAAAATATGTGTTGGTTATTGTGGATGATTTCTCACGCTAGACATGGACCAAATTTCTGAGAACCAAGGACGAAACTCCAGGCCTAATCATTTTAGTTTATCAAAACCGCTCAAAACCTCTACCAACTAAGTGTACAAATCATGAGAACTGACAATGGGACAGAATTCATGAACAGAAAACTCAGTGACTTTTATGCATCACTTGGAATCACCCAACAGTTCGCAGCGGCAAAAACACCTCAACAAAACGGGGTAGTTGAACGCAAGAACAGAACCTTAGTTGAAGCAACTCGTACACTCCTCATTCACTCTGGACTACCTCACTTCTTGTGGGCCGAAGCAATGAACACAGCCTGCTTCACACAAAATCGTGGCTCCCTTTACAAGAGATTCAATAGGACTCCCTACGAGTTGATAAATCGCAGAGTGCCAGACGTCTCGTTCCTGAGAGTCTTTGGGTGCAAGTGCTACGTAGCAAATGATCGTGAAGATAGAGGCAAACTTGACCCAAAAGCATTTGAAGGGATACTGGTGGGATACTCGACAACATCAAAAGCCTATCAAGTATACCTCAAGGAGAAAAGATCTGTTATGGAAAGCATTAATGTAACGTTTGATGAAGTAGACCGAGTAGTTTCTGTACAAATCAGTCCAGAACCAGGACTTCTACGAGAATTGACAAAGGATCAACCAAGCACCTCCTCAGTGGGCGAAACTTCAAAATCAAATACTTTGAGCGACATGGAACTCAATCTCCTATTCGAGGATCTCTTTTTTAAGCTGACGCCACCCACTGCTCTAACAACTTTTGCAGCACCAGGAAGTAATGATCATGCAGTGACTAGCAATGACAATTCCCCTCCAACGATGGAAAATATTCACCTTGATGACGACAGTGAATCCCCAACTGATACCGAGATTATCTCCAGCTCAGCCACTGAAACTCCTCAGCCATCGGATTCAACAATAGAAATCTCTTCAGGAGAGTCAGTAATACCTCAACCTGGAGAAGCAACGGAACATCAGGCTGATCAGAATGAAGAAGCAATACACGATACAAATGCAGCTGGATCATCACAACCTGGTACAAGAAAGTGGACCCGAGCACACCCAAACTCACAAATAATTGGGGACCCTTCCACTGGTGTAACCACTCGAGCATCAACGATAAATGAAAGCCTCTATTCTTGCTTTCTCAGTCAAAAGGAGCCCAGCAAAGTAGCTGAAGCACTCACCGATCCAGACTGGATAATCGCAATGCAGGAGGAAATCAATCAGTTTGAGAGGTTGAAAGTTTGGAACCTATTACCTAGACCAGCTGGGAAAACAATCATAGGGACTAAATGAGTGTTTAAGAACAAAAAGGACGAGCAAGGAGTTGTTATCAGGAATAAAGCAAGACTGGTAGCGAAAGGTTACAATCAACAGGAAGGAATCGACTATGATGAGACATATGCCCCAGTCACAAGAATTGAAGCCATCAGGATCTTCTTAGCTTTCGCTGCACACAAGAACTTCACAGTCTACCAAATGGATGTCAAAACTGCATTCCTCAACGGAATACTAAAGAAGAAGTCTTTGTATCTCAACCTGAAGGTTTTGTAAACGAACAACTCCCAGACCACGTCTACAGACTCGATAAAGCTCTCTATGGACTTAAACAAGCTCCTTGGGCCTGGTACGAGGTTCTCTCGGATTTTCTCATTACCTCTGGTTTCACAAAAAGAAAGATCGATACGACTCTCTTTATCAAGAAGGACGGCCTCAAACATTATGTTAGTGCAGATTTACGTCGACGACATCATATTCGGGTCGACGGACTCAAGAATGTGCAGGAACTTTGGGGATCTAATGAAGCAGAAATTTGAAATGAGCATGATGGGCGAACTAAGTTTTTTCTTAGGCCTTCAGGTTAAGCAGCTTCACGATGGAATCTTCATCAGTCAATCCAAGTACATTCACGACATACTCAAGAAGTTCAACTTGGACACCTCAAATGCTGCCACCACTCCCATGTCTACCTCATGCAAACTTGATGCAGATTCATCAGGAAAATTTGTTAACCAGACGATTTATCGAGGCATGATAGGATCCCTGCTCTATCTTACGTCCAGTCGGCCTGACATCATGTTCGCCACGTGTCTCTGTGCTCGCTTTCAAGCTGATCCAAAGGAGTCTCACATGCTCGCTGTCAAGAGAATTTTCAAATACCTCAAGGGAACACCAAATCTAGGTCTATGGTACCCGATGGAGTCAAGCTTCGAACTCGTAGGATACACCGACGCTGATTACGCGGGATGCAAGCTGGACAGAAAGAGCACTTCTAGAGCCGCTCAATTGTTGGGGGTAAACTCGTAAGCTGGTCGTCTCGAAAGAAAAATTGTGTCTCAACTTCGACAGCAGAGGCAGAATATGTCGCTGCTGCGAGTTGCTGCTCACAAATTTTGTGGATGAGAACCCAGCTGCGAGACTTTGGCATAACGTTAAATCGTATTCCAATTTTTAGTGACTCTAAAAGTGCTATAACAAGTAATCCAGTACATCATTCACGCACAAAACATATAGACATTAGATATCACTTTATCAAGGAACATGTGGAAAAAGGTACAATCGAAATGCATTTTGTTCACATAGATCTTCAACTTGCCGACTTATTTACTAAGGCATTGGACGAAAAGCGATTCCAATTCTTGGTATCTAGGTTAGGCATGTTGAACCACAAGACATGATCGATTGTCCCTACATGAACCTGATATTGTGTAAATAGGTCACTTTTTCTCTATATATTTTCATTTGAATGTTAAAAAATCCTACTATCGTATCTAGGGGGAGTCTAATAAGTAAATTTATGTATGAATATAGGGGGAGTCTTTGAAAATTACGCACTAATCTATGGGGAGTCATTGAACACTTTGCACAAATTAACGGGGAGTTTTTCTTATGATCTTTCGTCAAATTTAAATTTCAAATCGCATTGAGGGGTAAAATTATGAGATAAACATTTCCATAACTTTATAAATCTTATCATTTCTATATCCTTACAAAATCTCTTCTCGGCGAAACTGAATCTCAGCTCAAATTCGATCGAAACTAAACATTCAAGTATTTCAAATCTTTTCTCGGCGAAACTTCGTATTGCCCGAAACACCTTTAAAATTGATTTGACAATCGCACGAGACACGTTTTGATCGAAACTGAATTTTAGATCTTGTTATAATTTTCTCGGCGAAACTGACTTTCGCCCGAAACTCGTTTCGATCGGAATTGAAAATTTTCTTTAAATCCTTTTATAATTTTCTCGGTGAAACTGAATTTCGCCCGAAACACACCTCAATTGAAATTGGAAATTTGCCTAAATCCTTTTATAATTTCATCGGCGAAACTGACTTTCGCCCGAAACACGTTTCGATCGAAACTGAAATTCTTTTATTGATAACACGGCGAAACTAAATAAAATCGATCGACACTCAAAATTAACCCTTTGTAATTATTCTCGGCGAAACTGAACTTCGACCCAGTTTCAATAGAAACTCAACTTATATATATAGCGTTTCGCCCGAAACACTGTTCTTCTTCATCTATTCTCAAAGTTCATTTTCAAACCCTCTCAGAAATCGCACACAAAAAGTTTCACAGTCTCACTCAAACCTAGTTTTCACGATTTCCGCAGCACAAATTTCACAATTGATATACTAAAATGGTGCGACTGATAGATGAGGTTTTTGCTTCAAAGGACTGAGCACAGAGGCCACCAAATAACTTCCAACTTGACTTTGCCAAAACCTCGTGCCCAGATCCTATAATTGTCAAAATCCTAGCAAACCACCCTCTAAAAACCGCCCTAAATATCACCGAGGTTGTTCTTGAAGTCTACGTCCAACAATTTTGGTCCACCCTTCAGAACCCAACAAATAACCCCAAAACAACCACCCTTTCTGCTAAAATCGACAACACTATAGTTGTCTTTACCCCAACCATCCTTCGTTCTATTCTTAACCTTCCATATTCATTACCATATGATCCCCACCCTTCCAACGACGACCTCATCAGGGACTTCCTATTCATGTGCCACAACCAAACGCCTAAGACACCATTCACCTTCCTGACTTCAATGCAAAAGACATCCCCGGACCCTGGCGGACCCTGTTTCTGATCATCAACAAATGCCTCTCACCGAAGCATGCGGGGTCCGACAAATGCAACCGCAACATCATGCTAATCTTCCATGGGATCGTCTTCAACAAGAATTATGATGTCGCCCAACTAATCGGACGGACATCCGTGATTAACTACGAAGGCGAGGCCTCGGATCCACGAAGCCGGTGCTTCCTTACCTACGGTGGCTACCTGTCATCGTCCAACATTTCGTGGATCTTTATCCCGAAATCGAGCGATGACCCAGAGACGAGGGCTATCAATCTCCGAAGCTTATCAAAATACAATCAACAAAAATCAAAATTGATCAGGAGGCCATGATCATACCAGACCACCTACTTCAACTCCTCGATCCACCTGAGCCAGAGCTCCTCAAATACCTACGAGTCAACAACCTTGATGACGTTCCCGTGGTTCAACACATCCCAGTTGAACCTAACCCAGGGACAAGCCAACCCCCACAGCCAAATGTAGGTCTAGGAAGCTCTTCATCCCCAAAGCCAAAACCAAAAGAGAAAATCCAAAGGGGATGACAGAGGCAGTCAACATGAACGGCGTACAAAACAAAAACACGACCGTATTCCTCAGCCAACTAGTCCACAAACAAGCCGGGCCGAACCCATAGGTACAGGGGATGACTTTGTCTTCCCCCGTGTAGAAATCGCGACATCGGGTCCAATCGCGCAAACTACCCTCCCCAGCCACTCAATTATCTCCCAACAGATGATTGTTTCACAAACACACGAGGTGCCACGTCACCATCACAACCTCGCTCGGAGGGGGTTGATGTATCAAGCAGTCCTCAGCCTCAGACTGCACCTTCCTTGATCACGACTAGTCTAGTGCCCTCACCATCCATAACTGTTCCATTATCTAGGACACTTAGTCTAGTTTCTGCACCTCTAGATCTTAGTGATCTAGACAGGACGCTCCATGATGTCTCCGTACTAGAGTCTAGTACGGAACAGAGCGGAAGACCCAACGTAGTCAACATCACCGCAACTACGGATTTGGGCCATCGATCTGAGCCTGTCTCAGCTTTGATGTTGTTAGGATATTTATAGATATTTTAGATTGTGTCAATAGTTTAAGTCTTGGGTTTAATATTGTAATTGTCCTTGTAGCTTGGGCTTTGGACTAGAATGTAATTATTAAATTTTCAGTGTTTGGGCCTTAATATACCTAGGGTTAATGTGGTATATATGGTTTTACCAACACTAATTTCAAAGTAATCAAAGATCAAAAGGCTTATCAAATTTTTCACACAATACACACACTTGAAGGTGAGAACCTCTCCCTTTTTCATTCCATCAAAGCCTCTTTGATTCCTTGTTTGGTGCAATCGGGACCAACAAGTGGTATCAGAGCAAACGTGGATCGATCTGCATTGATTTGAATCCAGTTTCGTTCGATTCCGAGAAAGATCAAAGGTGTTTTGGGCAAAAAATCACTTTCGGCATTTTGAGCTCGGTTTGGGGTTTTAATGCTTCGTTTTTGTGTTTAAAACCTTTTCCCAGAACGATTCTATGCCTAAAATGTTTTTAGAACACTTTTGGATCAGTTTTAACGAGTTTTGAGCAAGATCGAAGCAAAAAATCTTCAGAAAAAGTCATATCGGCCTCTCTTTGTTTTTGGTCGATTTGACCCGTTTTTTGGTGTTTTTAGCTCACAAATAGGTCGACTATGTGTTTAGGGAAGAGTTTCTGAAGTTTTGGATCAAGCTTGAGTGATTTTGGATGAGATTTGAGTGAAAACGGACTATTTTCTGGGAAAACCCCGCGACAGGCAATGGAACAGTAAACTTGTGTTCTTGGCTGCGAAATTTCATGTTGAGTCGTTCAAATCCGCGAAATTTCTTATCCGAGAAATTTTATTCTGAGAATCCTTTCAAAACCGCGAAAATTTTCACGTTCACTTCATTTTTCTCAACTGCCCAGCTTTTCTTAGAATCCGAGAAATCGCATATCCGCAAACTTTGATTTCGAGAATTTTATCAAAACCGCGAAAATTCCACTTTCATCTTTTTCTCAACTGCCTAGCTTGTCAAAATCCGAGAAACTTTTATATCCGAGAAAATCATTCCAAGAATCTATCTAAAACCGATAAAATTTCTCTTTAAGTCCATTTTTCTCAACTGCTCACGTTAAAAATCTGAGAAATTCTATACCCGAGAAAGACTATTCCTAGAACTTATCTAAGTCGAGAAATTTCTTAAAAACCGAGAAAATTTGCAAATCCGCATAAATTCTTTGAAAATGAGAAAGTTTGTCAAATCCAAGAAATTTTCAGCCGAGAAAGTTTATTTCCTCCGAGAAAATTTTTCAAAATCACGATTTTTCAAATCCGAGAAACTTCTCAATGCGAAATTTCTTGCGAAGTCGTAAAATTCCTCAACTGAGAAACTTTCTCACATGACAAGTTTTTAAAATCCGAGAAACTTTCTCGATGCGAAATTTCTTGCGAAGTTTTAAAATCCTCAACTGAGAAACTTTCTCACATGACAAGTTTTAAAATCCGAGAAAATCATTTTCAACAGAGAATTTGTTTTTCCTTTTTCTGTCCGAGAATCTTTCATTAAACTCACACAAACACGAAAATTTCTCAACCAAAATTTCTTGGGTAATTTATCTTGAAATAACGAACATCTTCTCAAACCGCATTTTTTTCTCGTGATAAATTCTTTCTCATTTTGAAATTTTTCCTCAAACTCATTCAAGTCTTTATCCCTTCCACTTTAAACATATCCCCCTAGACCACTTTTGAAAATTTTACTCCTCAAAAATCGTTTTTAAATTTCTCAAACTTCTCCGAACTCTAAGATATACTTTCCCTTCATACGTTTTCGACCATTACACACGTTCACATAGTTCTAAGAAATTCTTTAAACTATTTTTCTCAAACACTACTCGTTAAACTCATATTTCTCATCTCGTTCGTTACTAACCCTCTTATCTATACAAGATCAAAACCACGACGATTCGACTGCACCAACCATGTCTGCCACAAATGACATCTCAACAGTGGGCTCCGACACCAGACCCCCGATGCTGCGACAAGGCGATTACAGCATATGGACAAACAGGTTCCTCACGTTCATCAGGAACAAAGGCGCCCCACTCTCTCAATACCTACTGGACTCCATCTTCAACGGTTCAGCACAGTTCTGGACAATCATTCCTGCTCAACCAAACGCAAACCCTCCCATGGATGAACGTCGCACTCCAAAAGGCCCCATTAATGAGGATGAAGGGGCTCGCCTACAGGCCGATGAGACTGCCAAAGGATACCTCTTCCAGGCTATGGGCAACGAAGTCTATGCTCACATCGAGTGCTGCACAACTGCCAAGGAAATATGGGATGAACTCGTAGAAATTATGGCAGGCACAACTGAGAGTGCTCAGGGGAGGAAATCAGCATGTCTCTCACAGTATGAACATTTCCAGGCCTATGAAGGAGAGGAGCTGCGTGACACATATCTCCGATACTTGAAGGTCATCAATGAACTCAAGAAAGCCAAGATCTCGAGGGACAAATTCGATATCAACAACCGCTTCCTTGGTAGCCTCAAACCACATTGGGGCAATGCAACCGTGATGATGATTCAGAGTAAGGACCTCTCTAACACCTCCATCCATGCTCTCTACGACAGTCTATCTGCCTATGCTCCTTACGTGCAACCTCAGTCCACCAACACTCAAGTCGACCCACTGGCTCTCGTCTCGAACAAGACTACCGAACGATTTTCTGCCTCTAAGACCAAACAGAACAAAGGGAAGCTACCAGCTGTTGTATCTGAGACTTCTTCAGGATCCGAAGCTGATACAGAATCTGATGAAGATGTTCGTGATCTACGCAAGCAACTGGCAATGCTCACTAAGATGGTCTCAAAGAAGATCGGGAAAAAATCCTCATCCTCCTCCAATCGCCAAAGAATCTTTAGCGGCACCAAAAAGACCATTCCCACGGAGGAAGCTAAGCCGATAAAGAAAGAGGAGGACTCAGCACCTCAAAAGTCTGTGAAGTGCTTTCGGTGTGGAAAGTCAGGCCATTTTGCCAAGGAATGCCACGCCCCACGCGTGAAGGACTCTGGCTATTACGACCGTAAGGCCAGAATGACTCGCAAAATGGAAAGTGGGAAAGTTCTTCTCACCGAAGACGCTGAATGGGTGAACGACACTTCAGAAGACGAGGAGCCTAAGGATGAAGATTGTTGCATGGCAAGGCTGGTCGAACATGACGAGGACGAAGAGATGGTCAACACTGGTGAGAATGCAGCTAAGACTCCTACCAACGCCGAGGCTGAGGTACGAATTTCATAACTCGATGATGTGTTTAATCACCGGCACACCATTAAGAAACCCACCGTAGACGCTAGGGATTATGATGAACTTAAGCTAAAATTTGAAAAATGCCTTACTTAGTTTAAAAGTAGAAGAGCTCGCCTGTGCAAACGAACGTCTAATGGCCTCTGAAGCGTTAGTCAAACGTCTGCAAAGCAAGAATAAACAAAGTGAGACTAGGGTTAAGGAAACCACACTGGCCATCAGTTCATGCGAAACATCTCGTTTTCTGACGGCATCCCAATACGAACTGCTTACAAAGGAAAGAGTTAGGCTGTACCGAAAGGTGAAAGAACTTGAAGAGCAACTTCACCTTAGAAACGAAAACGCACACATCTTATGCCTATTGAACCAACCAGTTGAAACAGAATTCTACGATGCCCGGGGGGGGAATCGGCCTGGCCAGCAATTGCAAACCAACACCGCTAACAGTTAAAAGGTATAACATGTGTAACACTACGTTCCTGCAAACAAAAAATGGTGCTCCCTCGCAACTTAGGCCATTTGTGAGATCATCCTCCGCTGTCATCTCGGAAGAAAAAAGAGTTCAAAACATTCATTGGGCAGAAATCGCGTATGACTACACAGAATTGAATGATAGTGATAAGACTAAGATACCTTCACTCTCGGAGGATGTCGAAACTCCACTCCCAACCAAAGAACAGGAAGTTGCTTTCTAAGAAGCGCTCTCTCGCACCTACATCCCAAAGAAACTTCTGCTCATAGCAGAACTAGAACGAACACTAGGATTAGAACGGAAGGCCTTCGCAAAGGAGCGAGATGAACTACTTAGCAAAATCTTTACACTAGAACAATTTCACAATACGAACAATCCCTCTACATCGAGTCAAGTACTCGATTCTCAAACATGTAAATGTAAGAGGACGGCGAAGATGGCTCCTGAAGCTGAAACTTGTTCAAACACTAACTCTCGTATTCCTATGGATACAGGGAATGTGAGTTCGACGTCTCTGGAAGGGAGTTCATTTGAAATAGAGGAGAACCCGCTCTTTGATGACAAGAAAAAAAGACCATCCTATACTCGTCTTTCCTCTTTATGCAGTGAATCTCAATATCTTAAGGACGTAGATAATTATGTTAACAGAACGTATCTTCCTTTTAGCAAACTAATGTATATGTGTTGCTGCAATGACTTTGTTCTCCCACGCTTCCATGAATATGAAACACATGAACATGCAACACTTCGACCATGCAAGCGAATCCCCTCTGCGATGCCTTTTCATTCTCCCAGTTCATCTACGCCCACGGTTAAGCGAAAACGCCATCCAACGCTGAATACAAAGTCACCTACTGCTCGCAAGCAAAAGGCGACTAAAACCGAAGGACAACAACAACAACCAAAACCCTCACGCTAATTCATGAATAAGACAACGTATATGCAAGCGGAAGTTAGGCAAATGTGGGTTAGAAAAACCGTAATCTCGCCTCATCAAACAAATCACAAAGGGAAAGCTAAATTAGGTCCAACACAACCTGATTTAGACCCCTCATTTCACGTTCAGCGCATGAAAATTTTACTTGTATCACAAGAAGGTCCCGTCCGTAAACGGGGACCCAAAGTTTGCTGATGATTGCAGGTCTGTTATGTGTGGTATCTAGACTCGGGTTGCTCCACACACATGACGAGGAACAAGGAGCTGTTGAGCAACTTCTCCGAGCGCTATCTCGGAAGGGTCTCCTTCGGAAACAGTCAAATGGCGCCAATTCTCGGAACTGATGATCTCGTCCATGACAAACTGACGATTAAGGGCATCTCTTACGTCGAGGGTTTGAGCTACAATCTCTTCAGCATTGGTCGTTTCTGCGACAAAGGCTACAAGGTTCTCTTCGAATCTGACGTCTGCAGCATTATCGATGCCTCGGGACTACCTCTTCTTTCTGGAACGCGCACGTCTCACCTCTACGTACTCAATCTTACGACTTCTCGACCAATTTGCCTTCTCTCTCGTGCTGCACCCAAGTTGAACGATCTATGGCACCGGCGTCTTTCACACCTCAATTTCAAGACTATCAACAAACTGCGTCAGAATAAACTCGTCAACGGTCTACCCCAACTGTCATATCATAAGGAACACCTCTGCTCTGCCTGTGAATTGGGGAAGATGAAGCGATCGTCTCACATCTCCAAGGAAACATCGTCCTCTAAGCTCATCCTTGATCTCTTACACATGCATCTATGTGCCCAATGCCTACGGCTACACTCGGAGGAAGACGGTATATTCTTGTGATTGTCGACGACTTCTCACGCTATACGTGGACGAAACTCATTCGCACAAAGGATGAAGTTCCTGATTTAATCATCGAGTTTGTTGTTACGTCCCAAACTCTTCATCAACAGAAGGTTCGGATTTTCAGAACTGACAACGGAACTGAATTTAAGAATCAGAAGCTCAGTGATTTCTATGCCACTCAGGGCATCACCCAGCAGTTCTCAGCTGTGAAGACACCGGAACAGAATGGTATCGTTGAGCGTAAGAATAGGACACTAGTTGAAGCAGCTAGGACTCTCCTCATCCAATCCGGACTTCCTCACTCTCTTTGGGGAGAAGCTATTCAAACGGCTTGTTACACGCAGAACCGGGCTTCCATCCACAAGAGATTCAACCGCACCCCATACGAGATGCTGAATAACCGTCGTATCCCAGATATATCTTATCTAAGGGTCTTCGGTTGCCGATGTTTCGTGGCCAATGATCGCCAACATCTTGGGAGGCTTGATCCAAAAGCACTTGAAGGCATCTTTGTTGGATATTCGCTGAACTCGAAGGCATACAGAGTCTATCTTAGGGAGAAACGATCAGTAATAGAGAGCACAAATGTCACCTTTGACGAAAGCGAAGGCGACCTCATGGCTTCTGCTCACATCAGTCCAGAACCAGGTCTTCTACAGTCGTTGACTAAAGGTCAACTTTCAACGACAGGGAACTTCCTCATCTGAGGGCAATTCTGGTGACCTGGATCTCGATCTGCTCTTTGAGTACTTCTATCCAGTCCCCAAGACTCCCGTCGCCACCACTCAAACTACCGCTGCACCCACCCCACCTACACCACCAGCTATCGGCGATGATGTCGTCCCGGCAAACTTGGATGATCTCAATCTCAACGAAGACGACATCTTACCCAACCCTGGGAACATTGCTGATGCTGATGCTGAACCTTCTCAATCTACTACAATTGAGATCGCTTCTTCGGACACCGGACTCCAATCTAATGAACCTCCAATCGATACAAATGCGGCTAGCTCCTCACAGACCAATGTACCACTTTGGGCTCGCTCTCATCCTACGGATCAGATTATTGGGGATCCCACATCCGGTGTTTCGACGCGTTCAGCTACGATGAATGAAAGTCTGTTCGCTTGCTATCTCAGTCAAGCCGAACCATCACGAGTAGCTGAAGCTCTCAACGATCCTGATTGGCTGATTGCAATGCAGGAGGAAATAAATCAGTTTGAACGTTTACAAGTTTGGGAACTCGTACCACGCCCTCACAGCAGATCCATTATCGGCACGAAGTGGATCTTCAAGAACAAAAAGGATAAAGACGGTGTTGTCATTCGCAATAAAGCAAGACTTGTGGCTAAGGGGTACAACCAATAAGAAGGCATCGACTACGATGAAACTTTCGCCCCTGTTGCCAGGATCGAAGCAATTCGAATTTTTCTTGCCTTTGCTGCTCACAAGAACTTTAAAGTCTACCAAATGGACGTGAAGACTGCATTTCTGAATGGATTTCTCAAAGAAGAAGTGTACGTTGATCAACTTGAAGGTTTCTTGAGCGAAGAGTTTCCTTATCACGTATATAGACTCTACAAGGCCCTCTACGGACTAAAACAGGCTCCCCGAGCTTGGTATGACGTCCTTTCAGACTTCCTTGTTCAGTCTGGATTCAAGAAAGGATCTCTGGATACAACTCTCTTCACCAAGCGGAGTGGGCCGGACATCATGATTGTACAGATTTATGTTGATGACATCATTTTTGGATCGACTAAACCACAACTGTGTGAAGACTTCGCAGAATTGATGAAAGAAAAATTCGAAATGAGTATGATGGGCGAGCTGAATTTCTTTCTTGGTCTTCAAGTAAAGCAACTCCCCGACGGAATCTTCATCAACCAGTCCAAATACATCCATGACATCCTCGAGAAATATGGAATGAATGATGCTAAGACTGCTGCTACACCTATGTTACCCTCTGGCCGACCCGACGCGGACCCATCTGGTGCTCCCGTTGACCAAACCGTCTATCGCGGGATAATAGGCTCTCTTCTGTACCTCACTGCTAGTCGACCTGATATCGTTCTCTCGACAGGAATCTGCGCTCGTTTTCAGGCTACACCGAAGGAATCACATTTCACTGCTGTCAAAAGGATTCTCCGCTATCTCAAAGGAACACCCAATCTGGGTTTGTGGTACCCCACTCGATCGGACTTCAAGCTGGTTGGATTCTCTGACTCGGATTACGCAGGATGCAAGATGGATCGAAAAAGCACATCTGGAGCTGCACACTTCTTGGGCGGTAAACTCGTGAGTTGGTCTTCTCGAAAACAAAACTGTGTCTCAACTTCGTCGAAGGAGGCAGAATATGTCGCCGCCGCTAGTTGTTGCTCACAGCTTTTGTGGATGAGAACTACGAGATTTTAATTTTCATGTTGATAAAATTCCCATTTATTGTGACTCGAAGAGTGCGATTGCGATGACGAGTAATCCGGTACATCACTCAAGAACGAAACACATAGATATTCGTCAGCACTTCATCAAAGAACATGTTGAACAAGGGACGATTGAATTGCACTATGTCACTACCGAAGATCAACTAGCCGACATTTTCACAAAACCATTGGATGTCAAACGCTTCCAACACCTTGTGACTATGTTGGGCATGTTGAATATTCAGTTGTGATCAATCGACCCTACATGAACTTTGATAAAGTGTACATATGTCTTTTCACTTCACTTCATTCTCTATGTGTCTTCTAAATTATATCTCTCAAGGGGGAGTTTTCGATTAAGGGAGAGTTTCTGCTTTTTCCGTTATTTAAAAAGGGAATTTTCAAATTAAGGGGGAGTTTCTCATTTTGCCTATTTTAAAAAAAAAGGGGGCTGAAATTTAATTTAAATTTTTGGTCAAACTGGGTCAAAATTGAACCAATTTAAATCCAATTGGACACAATTTTGACCAAGCCCGCGAAATTCGGCCCAGGATCCAATTTTGAACAAGCCTGCGAATTTCGGCCCATTTTACTCAAAATCTCGCATGAACAGTCACAAAACCCCCAAAACACTTAACGTTTTTACAATCCTACAAATTCCCGAGAAAAAATTCAAAAATTTCGCACCCCCTTTTTCAAAAATTTCTCAAACCCTCGCATCATCGTCTTCTTCAATCTGCACTGATAGTCAGTTTCCTGCTAACTCCATTGTTGCAAATCAGCTTTTCGGTATGAATACATCCTAAATAAACCAATTTCCGTTCGATTTAATCATAACTATGCCCCGTTTTGTTAATTTTTCCTAGGTTTAATATTATTTCTCGGCTTCAATTAGGACGGATGTTAAGTTTTAGGTGTTTAAAACCCCCAAAAATGCATTGCCCGTCCAATTTCGAGTTGATTGAATCCAGTTTATTGCATTTTGGTTAAGATTTGAGTAGGTCTAAGGCAAACATTCACAGCGTCGTTTTGTACGATTTCGCACAGTGTTCTTCACCGAGAAAATTTTCTGGAAAAATACTTTGACAATAGATTTTCGCTGCTACAGTGAGTGAGGTTCCGCGAAAATTTATCCGAGAAATTTCTTATGTTAAAGCTACAGTGTTTAATGTCCCGCGAAAGTTTTCATCCGAGAATTTTCTTACGATTAAAACTTTTGCTGCTACAGTGAGCGAGGTCCCGCGAATTTTGTTTTAGAAATTTCTTGCTACACTGACTAAGGACCCGCGAAAATATTCATCCGAGAATTTTCTTGCATTAAAGTTTCGCTACTTCAGTGAGTAAAGTCCCGCGAAAGTTTTATGCGAGAAAATTTTTCCATACGTCAAAATTTTCGCTGCTACAGTGAATCATGCCCCGCGAAACTTTCATACACCTCACAACATATTACATTTTTCGCAACTTCACTATTTCGCAACTACAGTAACCAAAATTCTCTCAATCCGCAAACTTAATTTTTTCTCGGACCCATGTTAATCAATTCTTTCGCAGCTACGGTGGTTCAACAATTTCTCAACCCTTACATGCATCATCTATTCGCGGATCACGAAACTTTCTCAATCAGAAAAATTTTATCCGAGAAATTTCTTCTCACCTGTCAAGACTAAGAAATTTCAACCCGAGAAATTATCACTTGAACAGATGTTTCTTCAAAACTTTATCACTCCGCGAAATTTTCATTTCACTTGAGAAAAATTCAAAACTTGCGAAAGTTTGCTAACTTGAAAATTTTTTGGATAACTCACAAATTTGATAACTTGAAATGCGAAAGTTTCCACTATATGCGAAACTTTATTCTAAATGCGAAATCTCTGAAACATGCGAAAATCTTACAACGTCCTCTTGACTTGTCTATGTGTGATAATCAGCGAATTTTCCCATTACATGCGAAAATTTTGGACAACTTGCTAGATGTCTTAACTTGCGAAAATTTTCCCTATGCTAAATTCTACACTAAGTGTGAAATTTTTTATCCCGGCTTGCTCAAGTACCAAAATTTTCTCATCTCACATAAACATCTTCAATCCTGAAAAATTCTCAAAGTATTGAAAAATTTCGTATGAATCCCTAAAATTGTCCAAACTTGCTGTCACATGACCATCATTCAATCTTAACAACTTTATTTCAATAGGACTCTAAATTAGCTTTAATTTTAATTTTACTTTTATTTTTACTATTTTGGGCACTTTTATGTCTCCTTTTATTGTTTTACCCACGACTCACTTATATCCTTGTTCTCACTACTAATCATGTTATAATTACTGTCAAGCACAGATATGACCAACAAAAATCAAGATACAATTGAAGCACTTGAGGCGGCAGCACTCCAAAGGGACATCGCTCGCATAGAACTCAATACGCTAACCTATGTCCCACCGATCGAGCAGGTCTTCCCAACAAGTCAATGGGCTGCCCTGATACCAAACAACCACATGGTGGACTTAGACAACTTTCGGTGCGATGCTCCCAATAGAGATCCTCAAAGGGCATCCCCTCCGACACGCCCTCTCTCATGGCGAGCCAGAAGCTCAAGTCTACCTCCAACAGTTCTGGCACACCTTGCAGATAGCTGGACCACACCACCTTGCTAAAACAATGACCGCCAAAATCGATCAAGAAACAGTGGTCCTCACTCGCAAGATTGTCCAAGAAGTGCTTCAACTCCCTGTCTACTCACCACACGACCCACTACCAACTCATGAACAACTCATCGAGGACATCGATAGATTGGGCTTTCAACCTGAAAACAAGAAGAAGAAAGGCTCACTCGTTCTCAGTGAAGTCACTACACGGAACCTTCCTCAACCCTGGCGAACACTATATCTCCTACTGAACAAGTGCATGTCGGGGAAGCATGCCGGCCAGGACCGTGGAAACCACCAAATCCTCACCATCCTAACCGGCATCGCCCACAACCGCAAGTACAACTACGCCGACGTCATATGGATGGATCTCGTCTCTATGATTCAACGTCGCGATCGGGAAATCGCCAAGGGAGTCACGAACCGCTTCGTACCCTACATGCGGTGGCTCCCAGCGCTCATCAAATACTTCCGCCTGTTCTCCACCGACATCCGCACCCGCCCGACAACGGAACACTTCATAATCCCCACTGTCGAAAAGTTCGCCAAGAAAAACACTCCGGCGAAAGATCGACATGCCATGATAATCCCGGACGACGTTCTCGCCTATGTAGACCCGACCAATCCGCACGTCCGAGAATATCGTGCTTCCACAGCCTCTTTCCGCGAAAGCCCACGTCCATTATCCATTGTCCCTACGGAGCAGATCAACCCCTCTGCTCCTAACCCCGGGACTAGCCAAAACCCCACCCCCACTACAAAAAAGTCGTCGAGTCGCGCCGCATCCTCTTCCACCCGCGTACTGAAAAAACGATCGCGTGAGGATGACGTAAGCCGCCCCACGGAGCATCGATCGAAACAAAAACACGATCGACCTCCTCAGTCACATACAAGCCGAGCCCAACCCGTAGGTACAGGAGGTGATGTGTTCACCTCCCGAGTAGAAGACGTGGCATTTGGCTCAACCACGCAAACGACCCCACCAATCCACTTATCTTCCTCTCTACAGGAAGATATTTCATCCCACGAGGAGCCACGTATACCATCGACATCCCACTTGGAGATAGTCGATGTTGAAACAAGCAGTCCTTCGCCTCAGACTACATCCTCTTCAATCACATCGAGTCTAGTGCCCTCACTCCCCATAATTTCATACGTTTCTAGGACACATACACCTTTTACAGCACTACAGAGTCTTCGTGATTCTGTCAGAACGCTCGGTGATGTCTCTGTGACTGAGAGCGGAAGACCTAGCACGGCCAACATAACAACAACCGTGAGCCTAGGCCATCATTCGTTCGAGTCTGTCTCATCGATGATGCCAACGGGAAGTCTTAGTGACCCCGTCTTTTCCCGTCCTGTGCAAACGGGCGGCCGATCGGCTATCTTCTCCGATTCGGTGACAGTTGGATTTCTTCGTGATTCCAACTTGTTAAACTTACCCCAGTTCGTCACCGAGACCGCACTAGAGACTCGTCTTCAAGAGTTTGCAAAGACTCTTGAGACGTCCATCCTCGACAAAGTTTATGCGCGTCTCGATGCGTCCACCATCGACAAAGGCAAAGGTGTGGCCCCGGAGACGCCACCACCAATGCTAAATGTGGACGCAGAAGCTGTTCTCTCCTCCATTTCCGCAAAGGAGCTCTTCTACATCCTACGAGCAAGATTCGAGTCAATGACGGAACTCGACGAGGAGGAACAACAAATGAAGAAAATAATGACTCAACCCATGACTTGCCGCACTCAAGGCGAGTCTAGCGGGATCAGGCGCGACGATCAAGACGATGATCAAGATCGCCGCGAGGGGGAGAATAGGCAGCAAGCCTCACAAACTCAAGGACCCGTACAATCGACACTGCCTTCCTCCTCTGTACCTGAAACGACGCCCGCAACAGAAACCTCACACCCCACTAGCCAAAAAGCCCACCCTATTAACCTCGAGTCACTAGCCAAATCACCCTCACCACCACCTACTACCGTCTCCGAACCTCTAACTATCACATCGGCGTTAGAGACCACCACCACACCGTCTCCACCCACCATCTCAGAACCTCTAACTGTCACATCGACGTTAGAGGCCACCACCACATCTCCACCACCCGACACCCAAATCATCCTCGCTAAAACCATCACCACAACCGAGCCACCAGAATCTCCACCACAATCATCCCCACAATCCACAAACTCCTCCGACGCAACACCCTCGCCACCACACAGCCATACCCCTCGCAATACCGATCCCAACGTGGCTTCCGAGGACGTCTACTGCGCACAAAACGAGATCGAGGCCTACATCTTTGACGATGAATGGCTGTACGCACCCGCCGATGCAGTAGCAGCCAGGAAGTTGGTGGAAAATGCTCGACGTCTGCTAAAAGAAGCTTCACTTACGCTGATCAACACTGCAGACAACGAGAACGGAGAGGAATACGACGCTGAACCCGCCGAACTCGAGAAAATCCTTCAATTTCAAGCGCAGCACGCTGAGGCTTCTGCTGCTCAACCGGATGTGCCCACGGCGAATATACCAGAAGCACCGTGGGAAAACAAAAAGATCACCGCGCCATTTCAAGAAGAGATCAGGAAGAGGATCTGGCGGCGCAAGGAGCAGATCATAACGGCCTTCGATGAATACGAGCTGATGAACATCCAAAACTGGAGCGAAGAAAAGAAGAAGCACTATCGATGGAGCCTTCTTTGCCACAAGTGCACAAAGAGGACGTTGTCCGATGAAGAAAACATCGCTCTGGAAATGAATCGGGCCCCCATCTGCAAAGTCACTGACCTCCGCCAAGAGTCGAAAGGACGTGTTCACTATCCAGTGTTCACGGTAATGAGGCAGGATGAGAGCTACAGTGAAGTCAGTGAGGCGGACTTCAAGTTTCTGCGCCTGGGTGACCTGTACAGCATGCTGGAATCCATGAAGCAGTTCAGACTCGTCCTCAGAAGTTCTGGACATCTCGTACGGGCTGAACCGGTCACCATGGGCTACATAGCTCTCAAGTGCCACATGCTCCGACAGGTCAGATTCTTCGCCACCCACGATCTGCAAATGGCGGTGGAGCACAACCTGAAGAAGGTGAACCTAACTCGCCCATCTTTCAAGAACGCGGACGACTACCGAGAAGGCGATGTGAGCGACGGAGATGATCCGGCGGTCGCCTACTCGACTACAAGGGAAAGATGAGGCTGCTGCGCTGCTCCAAAGTGGAAAAGTTCTCAGATGGGACGCTCACCATCATCTAAGACAAACTCATGAGGATTTGCCGTATCCTTTCGGAAGAAGATCCACACTGCCGATCCAAGTTCGCGAAGTTCATCGACGCTATAGCTGATCGAATGGTCCTTCGAAGGAATCTCCGCGCCTTCGAGTTCAAGCTAGGACTTCGCGAAACACACACTCGCTAATCCACCATCACAATGCCCAAGTTCCAAGACTCCCAACAATTGACTCAAATGGGGAGATTGCTAGGATATTTATAGATATTTATAGATTGTGTCAATAATTTAAGTCTTGGGTTGAATATTGTAATTATCCTTGTAGCTTGGGCTTCGGACTAGAATGTAATTATTAAATTTTCAGTGTTTGGACCTTAATATACCTAGGGTTAATGTGGTATATAAGGTTTTACCAACACTAATTTCAAAGTAATCAAAGATTAAAAGGCTTATCCTATTTTTCACACAATACACACACTTGAAGGTGGGAACCTCTCCCTTTTTCATTCCATCAAAGCCTCTTTGATTTCTTGTTTGGTGCAATCGGGACCAACAGATGTCAACGGCGAGCCTAAGTGGCCCCGGTTCTTCAAGTCCTGTGCAAACAGGTGGCACATCAGTTCCTTCTACTGATATTGTGACGACAGAACGTCTTCGTGACTCTGTCAGGTTATTTTCCCCGTTCGTGACGGAGGCGAGGCTGGAGGATCGACTAGCTGAGCTCAGAAAAGATCTCGAGGACAACATCATGACTCAAGTATACAGCTTACTTGTCACCTCCTCTCGAGACAAAGGCAAAGCCCCCGTCACCGAAGAAGTACCCTCGCAAGCCGACCCATCTCCTAACTCTGACGGCGGCCCGTGGAACGTTCCTATACCGGAACTCATCGACGTTCTACTGGCCAGACTCCGCACTGCACCAAAGCTAACTGCGTATGAAGCGGAGGTCCTCAGATGTCTGGAGCCTCCTTTCAACCCACCTAACCTCGGCGAGGCCCAGTCATCATGAGAACCACGTGACGACCCTGACAGTGGGGATCGTCCCGAGGGGGAGAAGACACGAGAGAGAGGGCCTCAGGCTTCTCCGCAGCCACAGTCTAGAGCCACCAAACACCCACCAGAACAAAACCACCTACACCCACACAAACAAGAAAATCTACCCGAACTACCACCAAAACAACCCAACAGCCCTCCTCACCAGCTATGAGCCTCTCACCTCCTCTTCCCAAAAGCCAAGACAGCCCTTTGATATCTCCATCCTCTCCTATCCTATCCCTCCAGTAAAATGAACCGATCGTATCTCTCGAAACACTTTACAACCCACACACAGCAGTAGAGAAATACATCTTCAACGACGACTGGTTAACAAAGCCAATGCATCCAGACTTGGCGAAGGGTTTACTGGACAATGCCAGATACTTCCTGATGAAGGCAAATGTTAGCCTGGCCCTTATCGACGATGATGAACTTGAGGAAGGTGAAGACTACGAAGCAGACATTCCAGAACTTCCAGAGCTCCTCAAACATGCCGTCGTCAATGAGGAGTGCCCCCCCTCGAAGTCGAAGATAGGAGAAGAACAGAAGCCACCGTGGAAAAATGTCAAAGTGATCGCTCCATATGAAGAAAGATACGGAGAAGAATCTGGAGGAAGGAAGATAGGATCAAGAAGTTAGACGATCTTGATCTAATAGGACTAACTCATCTCCCGAGACCAACCGTTGTACGATACCTGCTCTCTCTTCGTAGAGGGCTTGTGTGGAGGGGAAAAGATACTAACGTTGACACTCTTAGAAGAGAAGAGAAGGAAAGAGCTAGAATCAGCAAAATCTTAGGAGTACGGCGAGGTCGTCTCGACTTCTATGAGTATTCTATCTACAAAGTGCAGCGAGAAGATGGAACGGTCGAGGAGCTAACTGAAGGGGATCTCTCATACATCAGAGGTGAAGACGTTGATCAGATACTGGGAAGCTTCAGATTTCTTGGAACACTCCAGAATCCAGACTTAAGAGTGGGATACGTCGCCCTTAAGCGATTCATGATGCGTCAAATCAAGTTCAATTCGAATCACGATCTTCAAATGGCGGTAGAAAGCAACATGAAAAGGGTGAACCTCACAAAGCCATCCTTCGAAGTCCCCGACCCAAGTCTTGGTGAAGGCCACATATTCAATGAAGACAACGATCCATCAGTGGTCTACATCAACTACAAAGGAGAAAAGAGACTGATGAAAACATCCGAGATTGCCAAATTCGGCGATGGAACGCTGCTGATTATTCGGAGCAAACTCGAAAGGATTCTGGAGCAGCTAAGGTTCGAAGAAGCAGAAGTACATGAGAAGTACGAGAAGCTGATTAACATCATCTCAGATCGAATATCCGTACGAAGAACAATACGATCATGCGAGTTCAGACTTGGACTCAGGAAATCGGTCTATGCAGTGGAGAAACCCAAGAAGAAGAAGACACCAAAGACGCCAAAGCGAAAAGGATGCTAAGGGGGAGATTGTTAGGAATATTTTGTAGCATCCTTTAATTTATGTAATCTTGGGTGAATATGTATTAATTTAGTGGGTTGTAGTAGTTTGGGGTGAAGTATGATATTAAGTAGGAGTTTTGTATTGGGCTTTAATATACCAAATACTTGTGGTATATAAAGCCCCACTTACCCTAATTATGGTTTTATCAAAATAATTCAAAAGGTAAGCCACCTTGTACTTTTCCTTAGATAAACACACACTAACACGCACTCAAGGTGTTCTTCACGTTTTCCACATTTGAACCTTTCTTTTGATCCTTGTTTGGTAATAAAAGGGCCAAATTTATGTAATCTTGGGTGAATATGTATTAATTTAGTGGGTTGTAGTAGTTTGGGGTGAAATATGATATTAAGTAGGAGTTTTGTATTGGGCTTTAATATACCTAATACTTGTGGTATATAAAGCCCCACTTACCCTAATTAGGGTTTTATCAAAAGAATTCAAAAGGTAAGCCACCTTGTACTTTTCCTTAGATAAACACACACTAACATGCACTCAAGTTGTTCTTCACGTTTTTCACATTGAAACCTTTCTTTTGATCCTTGTTTGGTAATAAAAGGGTGTAATACCCGAGTCCCGCGAGTAAGATGGTCATAAAATTTGCATGCATATTATGTGTTTATAGGATTGCATATTTAGTATTTAATTTATTTTGTGCTTACATGATATCTAACATTACTTGAAAGTTTGGTATGGTGCTTGAGAAATTTTGAATGAAAAATTTCAAAATATTATAATTTCGAAATTTAGGGTTTCTTTATGGATAATTTTGAAATTTAGGATGTTAATGGATAGGGAAGTTTGAATTATTGTCGATAAAGATTTGAAACTTCGTGTTAGATAGAATTTCGAAAACTAGGTGATATATGTATTTCGAAATTTATCATAGGAAGCTGGAAAATTAGAAGTCGAAATCCTTGGGAGAGATTTTGAAATCATTCAAGAAAAATGTCGAAATCTTATTATAAAGGATAATATTTAATTAAGAGCTATCATTTGGTTAAAGGGATTAGGTAAGTGTTAAATACAAGATAAAAGGGGGAAAATCACTTTAGAAATATAATAGATTCTTACGTGATTAAAGATGAGATTAGGTAAAGTCCTTTGTCATTTACCTATTATTACACTTAAGTTGATAAATTAACATAGAAAGAAAGGAGTCATTAGGCAACAGGAACAATTTTAGAAAGGAGACGAAGAATACGACTAGTAGTTATAACACAACCTGGTTTTGGTAAGATTTCTTGTTATAATTTTTTTATATTTCTAATTAGGTTTTGGTTTATCTAAGGGTTATTAAGCATATAAATCACGTAAGCTTATGTTCTTTAGGGTTTAGATTTTGAAAAGGATGAACACCATTTAGAGTTAGATGATATTTATTTGTTTATGATAAATCATGTTTTGATCGAAAAATTTTGAGATTTTAGGAAGAAATAGTGTTTATGATGTCGAAATATTAGGGTTTATTTAATGTCGAAATGAGGATTGAAATGAAATCTCGAGGTGAAGTTTGTGAAGTTGTTTGATTGTTTCGAAATTTTTATGTGGACGTCGAGATGGTTGTGTGATGTTGTTTCGAAATTTATAAGGATTTCGACATATGATATCGAGATTGGTTTTGAGGAATCTCGAAATAAGATATTGAGGTGGGTTTGTGATGTTGAGGATCTCGAATAGGATTTCGAAAAGCTTGTTTCGAGTTTTATGTATGTTGAAAGAGGCGAAGAGAATGTCAGGATGAGTGAGAAATGTGAATAAGGATGTAAGGATTTCGAAAAGTTCATGTGAAGTAGTTTCGAAGTTTATGAATTGTGAAGGAGAATATCGAAGTGAATGTCTAAATATTTATATGAGGTGGCTCGAAATTCTTAAGAAACTCGAGGCTTAGTTTGAAATTTTATTTCAACCTTCTTAGGAATATCGAGATAGAATCTCGAAATGGAAGTTTGAAACTCAGAAATGAAGTTTGAATTAGAATGTCGAAATGAGTTTTATAAATCTCGAAACTTATGTTTCGAAATCTTAAGAAGTTAAAGTGAGATCTCGAGATAGGTCATGGACCTCGTTATGAAGTGAAGAAATTCGAATGGAAAATATGAAATGAGGTTTAAGAATCTCGAGGTGTGTCTCGACATTTAATATCGAAATTTTTGGATAGTTCTAAATATAGATTTCGAAGCTTGTTTTGAAATTTATTTCGAAGTTCTTAGAAATTATGATATAAAGATTTCGAGATAGGTAATGATTTTTGAAACTTATTTCAAATAAGAAGTTCAAAATTGTAGAATTTTAGAAGTTATGAAAATCAAAACTAGGGGTTTTAAAGTATTATAAATTCGAAAACTAGTCTTAGCTCAAAAATAATTTTTTTGGAAAAAAAACCCTAATTATATAGTTAGATCAAAAGATACTAATCTTATAATATTTTTATATTTAAGGTTCGAGGGTTAGGCGACCTACCGTACAAAAAGCTAAGTAGCTAAGGATACCAGGTAAGTGGGAATTTCACCTACAACACATAAATTGATTTATGTGTGTTATATTATGTGACAAATTGCTTTGATGAATACGTGGTATGTGAATTATCTGTTTATATGCTACTGCTTGGAAATTATTATTATTATTTGTTGCATTATTCATGCAGCACGATCATGTGTAAGCACGAATCATATTGAGTATTTTGAGGAATGAGCGTGCATTGTACTACTCGAGTTGAAAGCGAGTTATATTTAATGTAGATAAATTAGAATATAGCTGCTTCTACGAAGGCACCATGACGGGGGTAAAACCGTCGAATATATTTACCTAAATTATTTAGGTAATGGGAAGGCACATAGTATAACTATAGTGCCAGGAAAGTGACGCGATAGGGGCGACCTGGTGAATGATAAGACTGGAGATAAACCCTAGTTTTATCCTAGCCAGAGTGGGCCACTATCGTATTTTTATCCGTATAGGATATGAGCTCATATTATGATGGTGCGGTTAGTAAGTAGCTATGGGCCCTGATAAAAATGAGGAATGAATGAGTATGATGTGAGGATAAGAGTATTAGAAAGCATTGGCGTGGATGCCTTTGCTATTTTGGCACGTCATACATGCATATTTCCACTTTCTGAGCTTTATAGCTCATCCCATGTTTTTATGTGTTGTAGACGCAGCGAACACGGTATGTGAACGCTTAGATAGCGAGGCTGATCCTTCTGGAACTTCCGGCGACTTTTGAGGGTGGTGTATACATGGATGCGACCTGTGCGGCGGGCGTATGTTTAATTATGTTGTGTTTTTGTAAAATAAGTTTGTATTATATGTAACATTGGAACAATATTTGCATTGTAAAATAGCAGTGTGGGGTTTGCTATATAAAAGGAAAAAAAAAATTATCAGCATTTTTATAGGTAATATATTGTATATTTTTTTTAGTCACGTAAACTTAGCGTAAGAAAATACTAGTAGATGGCGGGGCGTCACAGGTTGGTATCAGAGCTTCGGTTGTAGTTTCTGTAGACTGTCCATGTACACACACTCAAAAGCGCGACAGCCTTGATTGTAAGTTATGTGATATTATGAATTTCTTGCATTGCATAAATTATTGGCCTTAGGGACTGATAGGGTAAGAGAGACAACATGGTTAGAACTAGAGGAGAAGGCAGTGGAGGAAACAATCATGAAGGCGAAAATGTAAACCCGACTGACAATCGTGACTCGGCTATCCTTCAGCTCACCGAATTGGTACGTCAGCAGTCTCAACAGATTCGGGAATTGATTCAGCAGCAAAACTCTCAGGGGGCAAGGAATAACGGAATTTCTCAGGCTGATAGGGTTGAAGCAGTGGGTGAAAGATTTCGCAAACTGAATCCACCGACTTCTGAGGATGCTGTTGATCCAACATCTGCTGAAGATTGGCTCAGAACATTAGAGAGTATGTTCCAATATAGCAGAATTCCTGAGAGTGAGAAAGTTTTGTGTGCTGCATTTCTATTGCGAGGAAGTGCAGGGCACTGGTGGGATACTATTTTGGCGATCGAGGATCCAATCAACATGAGTTGGGAACGTTTCAAGGAACTGTTCCGAAATAAATACTTTACTGCACCTGTGCGAGCCCAACGCATGAATGAGTTTATCAATCTCAAACAAGGGGCGATGATCGTGGCGGAATACATCAGAAAATTTGAACAACTGTCAAGGTTCGCGACACATATGGTGAGTACTGATGCTCTGAAGGTTGAACGATTCCTTGAGGGCCTAAAGCCGGAGTTGTATCGTGACGTTAATATGGCCGGACTACAAGGAGCTTCATATGCTCAAGTAGCTGAGCGGGCGATGGTTGCAGAACAAGCGGAGACAAGATTTATTCGTGCTCAGGAGGCAAAGCGAAAATTTGTGCAAGGAGCAAAGTGGAGTGGGGGTAATCAGAAACGACAGTTCTTTCCAAAAGGTGGGAAGCCAAATTTTCAGAATAGGTCTGGACCACCTCAGCAACAAAATCTTAATCAATGGAGACCCCCAGTCCCAATGCCAGTTTGCCCAAGATATGGACGACATCATTCGGGTATCTGTTTTTCACAGAATGCTATCTGTTACAAATGCGGAAAGACGGGGCATTATGCAAGATCATGTTCAGAGAAGACAACAGGAAATCAAGCTGTGGCTTAGGCGAAACCACCAACTGTGCCAGCACGTGTGTATACATTGACTGCAGAGGAAGCAAAAGCTAATCCATCTGTGGTGGCAGGTATTCTACTTATTCACAAACTTCCGACATGCATTTTAGTAGATTCAGGAGCCACGCATTCATTTGCATCCACTAAATATGTGGCGAGACTCGGGATTACACCTACCCTGTCTAATTGTGAATATAATGTGACCGTCCCACACGGAGTTGCGATGCGAACCAATTTGGTTTTACGGAATTCTCCCGGTGTTAATTAATGAAAGAGAATTGTCCGTTGACTTAATAGTCATTCCAATGAATGATTATGAGGTGATTCTTGTAATGGACTGGCTATCGAAATACGGAGCTGTCATCGACTGTAATCGCAAAACAGTTACGTTTAATATTGAAGGGAATGAGCTTTTCACTTTTGTGGGAACAACCAAAGAAAGAAATGTTTCTAGAATTTCAGTGGTAAAGGCACAACGTTTGATCAAGGTGGGATGTGAAGCTTATATAGTTTTTGCAGTGAAATCAGAAGAACGTTCATCTCCGAAATTAGAGGATGTACCAGTGGTACGAGATTTTCCTGACGTATTTCCTAAAGATCTACCCGGATTACCACCAGATCGAGAAATTGAATTTACCATTGATCTAATACCAAGTTCTGCTCCAATCTCTAAGACTCCTTATCGGTTAGCACCAACTGAATTGAAAGAGCTAAGAGAACAGTTGGACGATCTATTACAGAAGGGATTTATTCAACCCAGTTTTTCTCCTTGGAGAGCTCTAGTTCTATTTGTACGAATGAAGGATGGATCGATGCGATTATGTATCGATTACAGAGAGCTGAACAAAATAACAATCAAGAATAAATATCCATTACCCAGAATTGATGATTTATTTGATCAACTACAAGGCGCAACGGTGTTTTCAAAGATAGATTTATGATCGGGGTATCATCAATTGAGGGTTCGAGAAGGTGACATTCCGAAGACGGCGTTCAGTACCCTATATGGACACTACGAATTTTTAGTTATGCCTTTCGGGGTGACTAATGCACCTGCAGCATTTATGGACTTAATGGATCGGGTGTTCAAGCAATATTTGGACAAGTTTGTCATTGTGTTCATTGATGACATTCTAATTTACTCGAAAATGAAGGAAGAACACGAACAACATTTGAAGACTGTTCTTGAAATATTACGAGAAAATAAATTATATGCCAAGTTCAAGAAATGCGAGTTCTGGTTGAGTCAAGTCGCATTTCTAGGGCACATTGTTTCTAGAGAAGGAATTTCTGTAGATCCTAGCAAAATTGAAGCTATCAACAATTGGTCTCAACCAACCAATGTCACAGAAGTACGGAGTTTTCTTGGCTTAGGTGGATACTACAGAAAATTTATTAAGGACTTCTCAAAGATTGCATCAACACTGACGAAGCTAACAAGGAAGAATGTTCTATTCCATTGGAGCGAGGAGTGCGAGCAAAGTTTTCAAGAATTAAAGAAGCGACTCACTTCAGCTCCAGTTCTTACAATACCATCAGGGACTGGAGGATTTTTGGTTTACAGCGATGCATCAAGGAATGGTCTGGGATGTGTACTAATGCAACATGGAAATGTGATAGCTTATGCCTCTCGGCAATTGAAGGAGTATGAAAAGAATTATCCGACTCACGACTTGGAGCTAGCCGCAGTGGTGTTTGCTCTAAAAATTTGGAGGCATTATTTATATGGGGAACGATGTGAAATTTTCACGGACCACAAGAGTCTGAAATATTTCTTCACTCAGAAGGAATTAATTATGAGGCAGAGACGGTGGTTAGAACTTGTTAAAGACTATGATTGTGTAATTAGTTACCACCCAGGAAAAGCAAATGTCGTGGCTGATGCATTAAGCCGAAAAGCGGTAGGCGCGGAGTTACAATTATTGGAAGTGGAGGTAGTGCAATTAGGAGAAGTTGAAGCAAAGTTAGCAGTATTAACTTTACAACCTACGATATTGGAACAAATCAAAAGGGTGCAAGAAAATGACGAGTTATATCTAAAAATAAAAGACACACAGGAGGAGCAAACTTCAACTGATTTTAAAATACAAAAAGACGGAAGTCTATATTACAATGACCGTTTATATGTACCTGATGATGCGGAGATTCGAAGAATAGCAATGACGGAAGCACATGCGACAGCATATTCAGTACATCCAGGAGTTACAAAAATGTATCGAGATCTTCGAATAAATTATTGGTGGCCGGGAATGAAGAGAGACATTGCGACGTTTGTAAGACAATGTCTAGCATGCCAACGAATAAAGGCGGAACATCAACGACCGGCAGGGACATTACAGCCGTTGCCGATACCTGAGTGGAAGTGGGATCACGTTACAATGGACTTCGTGGTCCGTTTACCAAAGACTGTAAAAGGTTATGATGCTATTTGGGTTATAGTTGATCGATTGACTAAGTCTGCTCATTTTCTGCCCATAAGTTCGATGTTTTCCCTGGAGCGATATGCAGAAATTTATATTCAAGAAATTGTTCGACTCCACGGGATTCCGTTATCAATTATTTCGGATCGAGATTCGCGGTTCTTATCTAATTTCTGGAAGAGTCTGCAGAAAGCAATGGGGACTAAGTTGTCTTTCAGTACGGCTTATCATCCTCAAACTGATGGGGAGTCGGAGCGAACTATCCAATCCTTAGAAGACATGTTGTGGGCATGTGTTTTGGATTTTAAAGGGAACTGGAGTAAATATTTGTCGTTGATCGAGTTTTCTTATAACAATAGTTATCATGCAACTATTGGGATGGCACCGTATGAAGCTTTATATGGGCGCAAATGCCGATCCCCCATACATTGGGATGAAGTCGGTGAACGTGCGATATTAGGACCTGACTTGGTTCAAGAGATAACCGAGGCAATATCAAAGATACGAGAAAGAATGCAAACGGCTCAAAGTCGACAAAAGAGTTATGCAGATCAAAGACGTAGACCATTAGAATTTAAAGTTGATGACTGGGTATTTCTGAAAGTATCTCCAATGAAAGGCGTAAAACGGTTTGGGCGAAAGGGTAAGTTGAGCCCAAGATACATTGGACCTTTTAGAATAATTAAAAGAATCGGCGAAGTAGCTTATCAACTGGAATTACCAGCCTTATTAGCACAAGTTCACGATGTTTTTCATGTGTCGACATTGCGAAAATATCTCGCAGATCCAAATCATGTTTTGAGAAATGAATTTCTGTTTCAACAACTCAAGCCAGATTTGAGTTATGAAGAGAAGCCAGTAGAAATTCTGATGTATGAAGTGAAGAGACTTCGAAATAAAGAGATTTCGTTAGTGAAAGTACTGTGGCAGAATCAGTCAACCGAGGAAGCAACATGGGAACGTGAAGATGATATGAAAAGTCGCTACCCAGAATTGTTTCAACTAACCTGATTTCGAGGGCGAAATCCTCTTTAAGGGGGGGGAGAATGTAATACCCGAGTCCCGCGAGTAAGATGGTCAATAAAATTTGCATGCATATTATGTGTTTATAGGATTGCATATTTAGTATTTAATTTATTTTGTGCTTACATGATAGCTAACATTATTTGAAAGTTTGGTATGGAGCTTGAGAAATTTTGAATGAAAAATTTCGAAATATTATAATTTCGAAATTTAGGGTTTCTTTATGGATAATTTTGAAATTTAGGATGTTAATGGATAGGGAAGTTTGAATTATTGTGGATAAAGATTTGAAACTTCGTTGTTAGATAGAATTTCGAAAACTAGGTGATATATGTATTTCGAAATTTATCATAGGAAACTGGAAAATTAGAAGTCGAAATCCTTGGGAGAGATTTTGAAATCATTCAAGAAAGATGTCGAAATCTTATTATAAAGGATAATATTTAATTAAGAGCTATCATTTGGTTAAAGGGATTAGGTAAGTGTTGAATACAAGATAAAAGGGGGAAAATCACTTTAGAAATATAATAGATTCTTACGTGATTAAAGAGGAGATTAGGTAAAGTCCTTTGTCATTTACCTATTATTACACTTAAGTTGATAAAGTAACATAGAAAGAAAGGAGTCATTAGGCAACAAGAACAATTTTAGAAAGGAGACGAAGAATACGACTAGTAATTATAACACAACCTGGTTTTGGTAAGATTTCTTGTTATAAGTTTTTTTATAATTCTAATTAGGTTTTGGTTTATCTAAGGGTTATTAAGCATATAAATCACGTAAGCTTATGTTCTTTAGGGTTTTGATTTTGAAAAGGATGAACACCATTTAGAGTTAGATAATATTTATTTGTTTATGATAAATCATGTTTTGATCGAAAAATTTTGAGAATTTAGGAAGAAATAGTGTTTATGATGTCGAAATATTAGGGTTTATTTAATGTCGAAATGAGGATTGAAATGAAATCTCGAGGTGAAGTTTGTGAAGTTGTTTGATTGTTTCGAAATTTTTATGTGGATGTCGAGATGGTTGTGTGATGTTGTTTCGAAATTTATAAGGATTTCGACATATGATATCGAGATTGGTTTTGAGGAATCTCGAAATAAGATATTGAGGTGGGTTTGTGATGTTGAGGATCTCGAATAGGATTTCGAAAAGCTTGTTTCGAGTTTTATGTATGTTAAAAGAGGCGAAGAGAATGTCGAGATGAGTGAGAAATGTGAATAAGGATGTAAGGATTTCGAAAAGTTCATGTGAAGTAGTTTCGAAGTTTATGAATCGTGAAGGAGAATATCGAAGTGAATGTCTAAATATTTATATGAGGTGGCTCGAAATTCTTAAGAAACTCGAGGCTTAGTTTGAAATTTTATTTCAACCTTCTTAGGAATATCGAGATAGAATCTCGAAATGGAAGTTTGAAACTCAGAAATGAAGTTTGAATTAGAATGTCAAAATGAGTTTTATAAATCTCGAAAATTATGTTTCGAAATCTTAAGAAGTTAAAGTGAGATCTCGAGATAGGTCATGGACCTCGTTATGAAGTGAAGAAATTCGAATGGAAAATGAAATGAGGTTTAAGAATCTCGAGGTGTGTCTCGACATTTAATATCGAAATTTTTAGATAGTTCTAAATAAAGATTTCGAAGCTTGTTTTGAAATTTATTTCGAAATTCTTAGAAATTATGATATAAAGATTTCGAGATAGGTAATGATTTTTGAAACTTAGTTCAAATAAGAAGTTCGAAATTGTAGAATTTCAGAAGTTATGAAAATCAAAACTAGGGTTTTCAAAATATTATAAATTCGAAAACTAGTCTTAGCTCAAAAATAATTTTTTGGGAAAAAAAACCCTAATTATATAGTTAGATCAAAAGATACTAATCTTATAATATTTTTATATTTAAGGTTCGAGGGTTAGGCGACCTACCGTACAATAAGCTAAGTAGTTATGGATACCAGGTAAGTGGGAATTTCACCTACAACACATAAATTGATTTATGTGTGTTATATTATGTGACAAATTGCTTTGATGAATACGTGGTATGTGAATTATCTGTTTATATGCTACTGCTTGGAAATTATTATTATTATTTGTTGCATTATTCATGCAGCATGATCATGTGCACGCACGAATCATATTGAGTATTTTGAGGAATGAGCCTGCATTGTACTACTCGAGTTGAAAGCGAGTTATATTTAATGTAGATAAATTAGAATATAGCTGCTTCTACAAAGGCACCATGACGGGGGTAAAACCGTCGAATATATTTACCTAAATTATTTAGGTAATGGGAAGGCACATAGTATAACTATAGTACCAGGAAAGTGACGTGATAGAGGGGCGACCTGGTGAATGATAAGACTGGAGATAAACCCTAGTTTTATCATAGCCAGAGTGGGCCACTATCGTATTTTTATCCGTATAGGATTTGAGCTCATGATATGATGGTGCGGTTAGTAAGTAGCTATGGGCCCTGATAAAAATGAGGACTGAATGAGTATGATGTGCTATTTTGGCACGTTCATACATGCATATTTCCACTTTCTGAGCTTTATAGCCCATCCCATGTTTTTATGTGTTGTAGACGCAGCGAACACGGTATGTGAACGCTTAGATAGCGAGGCTGGTCCTTCTGGAACTTCCGGTGACTTTTGAGGGTGGTGTGTACATGGATGCGACCTGTGCGGCGGGCGTATGTTTAATTATGTTGTGTTTTTGTAAAATAAGTTTGTATTATATGTAAGATTGGAACAATATTTGCACTGTAAAATAGCAGTGTGGGGTTTGCTATGTAAAAGGAAAAAAAAATTATCAGCATTTTTATAGGTATTGTATATTTGTTTTTTTAGTCACGTAAACTTAGCGTAAGAAAATAGTAGTAGATGGCGGGGCGTCACAAAGGGCCAACACGGTATGTGATTTTCGATTGTAAGTAACATTTTTTTTCGCTGCGATATATTTCTAACGAGAGATTAGTCAACGAAAGACTAAGTCAACCGTCGAGAAATTTTTCAATCAATTAAGTCCTAAGCGGCGAGTTTTACGATCGAAAAATTAAGCGTTGAAAACCTAATTTTTCGGTGCTAAATTTTTGCGACCAAATCCAATTAACACGAAAATTCTATTTTGCGATAGTAAGTTTTGCGCTCAATAAAATTTGCATCTAAATTGTGTATTCAGTGCTTAAGTTTTTCGCTCACAGAAAATCCTAAATAGATTTCTCGATGGTAAATAATTTTCGTTCAAAATCATCTATCTTAACGACTAAGTCAGATTTTTATCGATCGAGAACTGATTTGACACAAACAGTATCTCAATTGAATCGGAGTTCACTTAAGATTGTTTGCAATCGACAAAGTTCTTCGATACCTTTAAACATTCAAAAACCCAGTTTTATTGAAACTCAAATCTCAGTCGAAGATGCAGATTTTCCGAAGATTTATACTACCAGATTCATCAAGAACATCGAAACTATGTTAAGTGCAGGCATTAATCTCAGATAACACTCATAATCAAGCCTAAATCACTATAAAATAGTATACGATTTCTCAGTTTTGAAGAACAGACGAAAATCTAAACTTAAACATGCGAAAAACCTCAAAATGCAGATGCTAACGACGTTAAATCACACGCAACTATCAACAGATTCTCATTTCTACCTTAAACAGACTATTTTGAGTTGAAAATGGAAGAATTTGTGAGTGATTTGAACTGTCTGTGAAAGTTTTTCGCCAGAGAATTTTTTGCGATTTAGGGTTGCATGAGAAAAAGTTTTTCGACTGACACAAAGATGAACTTTTATTTACTCGCTGTAATTCAATGTTGGGTTTCCGATTTGACGTTTTGCGATTAACTGGAACAGGCCAATTACTATTTGCGCTCGAGAAATTTTCGATTCGAAAATTGTTCTTCAATTCAATTTTCTCGATCGCAAGTTATCGCGGTTAATCAAACATTGTTCCCAACACTGTTTTACGATCGAGAAAATTATGACTGCGTCAGTTTCTCGACAGTAAGTACTTCTAAAATTTTCAGATTGACCCCTTTTTCAGATACAATCACATTGCAAAGCTCCCCCTCAGAATTAAAATAAATGCAATCAACTCCCTGTATTTTCTGTGCAGTAACGTCTAACTTCCCTGTCTGAAATAAAAAATTTGTACCACTTAGAAAGAAAGACGTTAGAAATAATGGAGTTAATTTGGTCTGTGATTAGCTCCGTTCTTTGTAGTGTCGACGTCTGACTCCTTACTTTTGTTTGAAGGAATCTGAAACACTTAGTGAAGAACGTCAAGAATATTTGGAGCTAATGCACTATTTTTATATTTGCTCCCCCTCAAATAATGCGCAAGAATTGACTAAACATGCAAGCATATGAAATCAATTCAAGTCACGAGCATATAACACACAAATTTACCTAGTAAGCACATATACATGGTCCCCAAAAACATGTACTGAAGATATTGCGTGAGGGTAAGAGCAATGAAAATTTATCGCATTTAAACAATTCAGTACCAATGCGATCTAAAATTACATTTAGAATGTGCGAAAACAAAATAAATTCGCATTTATTCAATTCAACGCATATGAAACATAATATTTCATGTCAGAATGTGCGAATTTTTTCTTTTCAAGTTTATTTATTTATTTAGTTTTTCATATTATTTGTTTATATATATATATATTTTTTTTTTGAGAAATTTTGTTTTTATGTATGTTACTATTATTATAGTATGGGGTCAGATTATTTTGCTTCGATCAATCGTCATACCTAAAATTTTACGAGACATTTGAAACAAGAAAATGCCGTCAAGTCATGTCGTCAAACTAAAGTCCTAAGTTCATAGACTGGCCCATTTCGACAACTCTCACTAGGTTCGCTCTTGCACTCAATTATTTCAAACTTGGGATTTTTATATTTATATCACTCAAGTCAACACAAGCAATTTTAAGTCAATTTACCTGTGATCGAGGCATTTTTAATCATTCACCTAAGCGAGAGACCGTCGATTGGAATCAAAGGGTTGTAAGGGTTTTAGTTTGGCTAGGACTTAGAAGGGAAGGAATTTAGAGGAAAGTGAGCTTATCTCTTCGTCATCTTCCATTTCTACGTCCGTCTCCTTTTGTTTTTCGGCGTCTTCTTTTTCTTTTCGATCATTTCTCCCTCTTTTTCTTTTAAGAATTATGCCTTTTTATGCTATGCTCAAGCTGAAGCTCCGCTTCTCCACGAGGCTATAGGAGATTATCGTAGGCGAAGTTCTTCTTGTTGGTTCTCGGGCCGATACCGTGCTCCTCTTCTCTTAATCCCTAGAGAGGTTTCAGACATTATCTATTTGGAAAAGTTCACGGTTATGGAATTCGTACCCGAGGCTGCGCTCCTCTTCTCGTTTCCCGATATAAGACCGGATTATCGTTGGAGAAGTTCACTTCGTGGTGCTCCTCTTTTCAGTCGTTCTGACGAGCGTACGACATTATCGCTGGAGAAGTTCACAGCAGGATCCATGCCACCTTCTAAGAGATAGTCGGAAGGCAGGTTCCTTTGGTCTGAATTTTGCGCGTTGAGCAATTCCTTCTTTTGTTATCATTCTCCTTATTTTCTCCCCCTCTTTTTTTCGTTTGAATAACCATCCGAAGAGTATAGAATACGGTTGAAGGCTGGGAATGGGATTCAAAGGAAGAAAAGGACGTCGGGGAAGGATCAAATTGGATGACTAAGGGCTAATGAGTAAGAGGAAAAAAAATTTATAAGGCCGAGTGAGGAATAACCTAAGCGCCTTATCATTTTCCTAACGATCTGAGGCAAGGTGAGTATGAAGCCAAGTATCACTAGTTAAGACAAGCAATTAATGTGTGACTCACTCGAGAAATAGATCCAAGGAAAGAAATAAACAAGGCTTGAGACCTCACGTATGTATAGTGGCTTTGTGTCTAGTGGAGCTACCTAATGACCTGTAGAAACAACAATGCGACTTAGACTGACAAAATTAAGCAATTAAATCGATCGCCTGTCGGGGTAAAATTCTAAGTGACTTTAGATCAAAGCATCCTAAAGAATTTCTTCATCCACCTATATTATATGTATATGTAAATTATTATTTTTATTTTATATTTTTATTTATTAAATTCACGCAAGATAAAGCATATAAGCAAAGAAAACACATAGCATAGAACATTTAGTAGCACAGAAGATCAGGTAAAGCACATATTACGGAAGATTCAGCATGCCTAATTTTCCGACAAAGAATTGAAATAGTTTTTCATCCAATGCCTTGGTGAAAATGTCAGCTAGTTGGTACTCCGTGTTCATGAAATACATATCTATGGTGCCTTTTTCTACATGATCTTTGATAAAGTGATATCTAATGTCTATGTGTTTTGTGCGTGAGTGATGAACAGGATTGCAAGTAATAGCGATGGCACTTTGACGATCGCTATATATGGGTATATTATTTAAACTGTACCCATAGTCTCGAAGCTGAGTCCGCATCCACAGCATCTGGGAGCAACAACTGGCGGCAGCCACGTATTCCGCTTTGGCCGTCGAAGTTGACACACAGTTCTGCTTTTTGGATGACCAGCAGACCAGTTTTTCGCCTAGAAATTGAGCGCCACCGGACGTGCTTTTCCTGTCCATTCGGCAACCTGCATAATTATCTTCTCCTGTGATCTCTCAAGTTTATCCTCTACTTCCTTAATACTTTTCTGCTCACGTTTCATGTTAGCATATTGTTTTTATATGAATCTAAGATGGTCAATAATGTGGAAGAAGAGACTACCTCTTGTGACGAAGTGGATGTGTTGTCGTCGTCCGTACGATTGGATGTTCTGGCGTCTGATTCATTGTCGAGACGGGTCATGAGAGCTAAATTCTCTTCTTCAGAACTCGACGTGTCCTCGATCCATTGGTCCTGTTCGGCCATGAGAGCTACTCCAGCTTCCTTCTGTTATTGGAGCTTCCTGGAGTAGTAGTTGGCATCTCTCTTCTTCGGAAGAGTGCACTCTCTGACGAAGTGACCTGGCTTGCCACAGCTGAAGCATTTGTTAGTCTCCTTAGGATTATTGACATCGGAGCTCTCTGGTGCACGTTCTTTGTTTTTAGAGCTTGTAGTCCGAAGTCGGTTGGCTGAGGTTGAAGACTTCTTCTTGAAGTACTTCTTGCTCATCATTTGTCCTATGAGAGCTAACTGCTTTCCTAGTGCTTTCAGATTTGGCTCAACGTTGGAGTTCGACTCTTCGTCTTACTCTGAAGGTGAAGGAGGCCTAACGGTCTTTTCCTTTCTTGATCTTGAGCTCCTCTTCTCCGAGACTAAGGCAACAGTGTCTTCGTTCTGTTTGCCTTTCTGCTCCTTGAGAATCTCGCTTATATCATCCTCATGCTGTGCGAGATTGTCAAACACGGCATGGACATCCAACTCCTCTAGATCTTTATTTTGTCAAATCTGAGTGGATATTTTATTCCATTCCGCTGGCAGAGAAGATAGAAATCTGATGTTTGATCTCTATCTTCCTCATCTCGTTGAGAAGAGTGAGGTATCTTTGGTAGATCTCGTATAGACTCTCCTCAGGCTTTGCTTTGAAGGAGTCGTAAGCGGTGAGAATTTTTGCCTTTTTGGCCTTTATGCCAACTTCCGTCCTCTGCATCATCCTATGCAGTTCATCCCACATTCCTTTAGCCGATGAAAGGCTATCAATCTGTCGGTATATGTCGTTGGGGATGCCCTGCATGAGGGTGTTCATGGCTACTAGATCAGCCTTAGCTCGAGCCCTCTCCTCGATTGTGTACTCCCTAGGCTCCTTCAGTCGCCTAGATGCGGGAATTTGAGGAGTTGTCGTTTCGTCACAGGGGACATTTACCAAAAACTGTGCGGGTCCCTCTTCTAGTGACTTCAGTAAATTCTCGGCTTGATCTTTTAGAGCGATGAAATTGAGGAAGCGGCTCCTCCACACGGTATATTCGCCTCGTTGCAAAATCGGTGGACGGTTGTCATTTCCGAGCGAGATGATGTAATGTGCTTCACCGGTGACAAAATTCGTTGGTAGAGTTTGATTCGAAAAATAGATCGAGAATTATTTTGGATTCAATCTTTAAAGTTTGATCAAAAATAATTTCATCGAAATAGAATATAGTGTGTACTGTTTACGTGCGACATAGTTTGTCAGTGAAATATTTTTCGAGCGAAATAAATTTCCCAAAATTGTTTGGTCGAGATAAATTTCCGGATCGTGAATTTATTTCGATCGTAAAGAAACAGTACGTTAGTAAGTTTCTCGACAAGTCAAAATAAATCGGTTGACTGGAAAAGTTTCTCGCGTGTAAATTATTTTTAGTTTGGTCAAACTTTAAATGTCTGACCAAAAATATTTCGAGAGAGAGAGTTTTTACGCGTGCAAAGTCAAAATTGGTCTCCCTCGAAAAGGATTGTCGCTGAATAATGCTCGAGAAATATTTCTAACTAAAATCATTTCTAGTGTTGACGATTTTAGCACCGACTTCGTATTCTGACCGAGAAAAATTATCGCGCCAAGTTTTTCGATCGAGAAATTAATCCGATCGCAAAACCTAGCGAGAAAAATTAGAACGATCGAGAAGAATCACATAATACAATTATCACAGATTCAAGCAAAACAAGGAATCCGACACTGAACATTCAGGTAATTGCTCGCAATCGATTACTAATTACGCACGAACACGCAATTAAACACGTTATGAAGCACAATATGTCGAATTTGATCAAAATCAGGACGTGTTCTTCATGTTCTACGCAAACAGCAACTCAAAATCGATTTAATCCAAACACGAAGTTCAAACAGCTACGGATTTGATCGCAATCAACATTTGACACTTAAACGAGCACAGAAACATCAAATTCAAGTCAATTAGGCACAGAATTATGCTATTGGGTAGAAAACAGATTTCGCGCCAAACTGTTCTTCGATGAACAGTGAACATAGTTAAATTTTCGATCCAAATCTAACAATTTTTTATTCAAAACAGAACGGATCTGCTCTGATACCAATTGTTAGGACCCCAGATATCCAACCTAGATCGAAACGACCAAAAGATTGTAAATCTAACGAATTAGAAAGCTAAAGATCGAGAATTACCAATTAAGCTTTGGAGAGAAATGACTTGGAGCTCAAGCAAGGGTTTGGTGCTAATTTCTCTCTAAAAATTCTGATTCTTGTATTTGGATCCTGATTCCTTGCTACAACACACTCCTTACTTCCTAAGGAGTTCACTTATATATACCATCTCGTGGTATATTTACACAAGTAGTCCTACAAAATGATTAATTACAATTTAGTCCAAGACTACTAATTTGCATAGAAAGACTAAGACAACTATATTAATTGAATACAATTAAATAGTTCCAACAGAAATGATTAAAAGCACCTCGATCACAGGTAAATTGACTTAATATGATTTGTGTTGACTTGAGTGATATAAAGATAAAAATCCCTAGTTTAAAATAAATGAGTGCTAGAGCGAACCTAGTGAGAGTTGTCAAAATTGATGGTACTGTGAACTTAGGACTTCAGTATGCTGACATGACTAGACGACATAAAAATCTTTCAATTGTCCTGTGAATTTTTAGGCGTGACAATGGTCGAAGCAAAATAATCTGACCCCATATTATTAATAAAATTAGTATATACATATATAATATAATAATAATCATAAAAATAAAAATCTTATATAAAAATACTTTTAGTTCGGACATTTTAATATGCAATGGTAATTTGCGTTTACACTGAATTGATTAAATGCGATATATTGTTCATGCTCGTACCCTCGTGCGAAAATATAGATTACATGTTTAGGGAACCATGTATCTAGGCTAATTGTGACAAATTGCATGATCTTAATAATTTTTACTTAGATTGGTTTATGTACTTGTTTGCTTAATCAACTGAGGTGCAATATTTGAGGGGGAGCATTTGTTGAGTACTGATTTTAAATTGTGCTTGATTACATTAGTTGTTCTTGTAATTGGGGCTTTATTTGTATTAGTCCATAGTTCATGACTAGTTTGATATTTATACCAAGTTTGTTTGGTATAAATAGTTGTAAAAACATTGTGCTTAATACAAAAAAAGTTAGAGGATTGATCCGAAAGGCTTGCAATTCACTTTCTAGAGAGAGAAACAACAGTAACTTACTCACTCTAATCGAATTCTCTCTCTCGTTCTTCAAATGAGTTATTCGATTGAATCTTATTGATTATCATTATCGTCGAATACTTTGAATTCTTGCCTAGGATCTTAGAGTTGCTAATCATAGGACCTAACAATTGGTATCAGAGCCGAGCGAGTTAAGATTTGTATCGAAATTAGGATCGAATTTTGAAAATTTGGAAATTTTTTTCGCGAGTTACTGTTCATCGTGAAAATTACTGTTTATCCCGAAATTGGCACTGTTCATCGCTGATTTTCAATTTTTTCTTAATTCGACTTGTTTTGATGTTATTGAGGTTCGATTGTGTGTTTCTAATTGATCTGAGCTTGTTTTCGGTCGATCGAACCAAAAATTTTAGCGAATTTTGAAAATCTGATCGAAATTGTTCTTTGGAGCTTCATTCTGATTTCTTTATAATTGGACTGATTTTGCTTGGATTGTGCTGAATTGAGTGTTTGTTCTTGTCAATTTCGTGATTTCGATCGATTACCCGGACTTTGGTAGACTGATTCGCTGTTTTCGTTCCGATTTGTGATAATATGTGTTCTTCGTGAAATTCATCAAATTCTGAAAAAATTCATCATGTTTTGCTGTTTTCTGGTTTGATTATGTGTTAGAACTGTTATTCCATGATTTTTGATCAATAATCCATGCTTAATCTGCACTATTAATTGTTTTGGGTTGAATTCTGAATTTTCTGCTCTGTGTTCGTAAGCTTCAGTGATAGTTTTTCGATATACTACTGTTTGGAAAAGCTGAAAGCGAAAAAGTACTTGAGCGATCGAGAAACTAATGCGAGCGGAAAAAAAATTAGCTAATGACAAAAATCAACAGTACATACTAACAATCGTAAAAAATTAGCTAGCGAAAAACACTGTACACGATCGAAAATCCCATATCAACGAGAAACAACTAACAATTGAAAACAGTTCCATTCACGGGATCAAGTTTTCTGAGATAAAATTGATCGAAAAACCCAAATGGAATTTCATCTACGGTTCATATTCGATTTCAAAATTTCGCTGCAAATTGATGTTTCTAGGCTTCGATCGAGTGGCTCAAACGTCTCTGTGCTAAAATCTGATCGATCAAAACAATATTTTGTGCAAATTTTGAAAATTAATCGAAAATCCCCTTTTTGTGTTCTTCGTGAAATTTCGAGAAATTCGACTGATTTCGCTGATTATGTGTTAAATTGACTGTTCAAATTTATTAATCTAAGCATTTCGTATCATAACCCAGGCTGAATTTGAACAATTTTGTGTTTGGATTGATTCGCGAAAATTTTTTTTATGCCTGTTCATCGTAGCGAGTCACTGTTCGTGAATAGATTCATGAAATATCCTTTGTGAAATTCTACTATGTTGTGAAATCTGTTCGTGAAAGTTTATCCGGGATTCGTAAGCATTGGTTCGTGAATTTACACTTTCTTCCGTGAATGTTCGTGAGTTCGTCTCTTCGAGAATTCATTCGCAAAAGTTTTTGATTCGCCGATATATCAGAGTTGTTCACGCTCTCGAGAATCTCGTTCGAAATTTTTTTCGATCGAAAAACCCATTCGAGAAATATTTAGGCTCGAAAACTCACGTCGAAAATTGTGCGATCGAAAATCTGCTTGTTCATCCATCTTCTTCACGTTGAATTCATCTTCTTCGCGTTAAACATAGATATACATATACATACAAGTAAATTGCAGGCCAAAATTGCGATCTAAGTCCCAAAAATATTATTTTAGTCCCTGTAGTTACATTTCGGACCCTAATAGTTTTAAAATCAGTCCAGAAAGTTCTGATCAAGTCCAAAATTTTCAATTTAACCCCATCACTTTCAATTTTATTGATTTCTCACTCATTTACGTGATTTTACGATCGCAAATTTTGTTTAGTTGCTTTTACAGGTTTGTCGTCGCAAAACTTGTTTTTCGCCCGCAAAACTTTTTGCGATCGAAAATTTTGATTTTAAAGGTTTAGATATTAAAGTCTCAAAACGCAAAACTTTTACGATCGTAAAACTATAAGCAATTGTTTGAAATTCAAAACTATTTTCTAGAAACAGTACCTCGTCGAAAAACTTTACAATCCAAAACAGTGCTCTACATCTTCACTCAAAAAACTTTTAATCGAGAATTATTTTCGATCGAAAATAGTGCCTTATATTGACATTAAAAAAAAAGAACTTATAAAATTTTTTTCCGATCGAAAACAGTAATCTTCTAGTGGCACATTATAGAAAAAGCTTTTGGTATTACTCTAACAATTTTTAATCAACCTTATTAAACCAAAAACTTTTCGAAACTGAAATTTTAAAAGCCAAATTTTTTAATCGATATTAAAAATTCAAATCCACAAAACACGTAAACGATCAAAATATCCAACCAACAAAAATTAAAAGAAAATTAAAATGGATCAAGATTTGAAAGACTTCGAACAATTAAAGTTAATTACAAAAATGCTAAGAAAACAGGTGTCGAAGACTAAGTCCTCATCCAATTCGGAGAACAAAGAAAAGAATTCTAGCCTTAAACCAAAGGAGAGCTACAACTTGATGGCCTATCACAAAGATAAATCAAACCATCTAGCTCTCATGGCTCGAGTTGAGGATACCTCTGAAGCAAGCCCATCGAAGCGAACGAGCGATGAAGAGGCAGACACATCTTCTCCGGAGGTAGTTATTCCTAACTCTACATTGTTTAACATGTTAGAATCCTTACAAATTAGGTATGCTAACATGAAAAATGAGCAGAAAAGTACAAAAGAGTTAGAAGAAAAATTATCTAAGTCTAAGGAGGAAATAGCTAGTCTCGAATCTAAGCTTAGGAGCTTTAGTGCAAAAGTAGAAGAATTATCTAAGAGCCCTCATATTAGCGAGATTAAGAATATTCCCTTAGAGAAGCATACTTCGATAGTAAAAGAATTATAGGACAGGCTAGCAAACAACTACAATTATTTGGTTAGAGTCTCGAAGACAGAGGTGGCCTTAATTGTAGAATGTCAAAGAATGAGAAAGTCGCTAATCTAGAAGCAAAATTAGAGGGATCTAATTATAGGATTAGTGAACTAACAAAGTGCTTAAGTATCTGTCAAGCCGAAAAGAATACGGCTCAAAATAACTATGCTTTCTTAGGTGAAGAACGTAAGAAGCTCTATTCTAAGATAAAAAATTTAGAAAATGTTCTTGCGACTTCTAAGACAGAGGAACTAAAATCTCGTCATTCTGAAAATTCTTCTTCCGTCGATATACCTCCTATTCTTAAGAAGATAGAGGATTTAAATTCTACATTAGAATCGGAAAGACAGAATTTTGAAGCGGCAAAAGAATGCGCTTTATTGGAAATATCTAATCTCAAAGCTTCGTCACAAGAAAAGTTAATCTTTAAGCAGGTTAAGAAAGAAAAAGAGCCTTTGAGCGCCAATAGATCAAATATTCCAATTTCTAAAGCCGTTACTTCTACATATTCGTTAAAGCCCATCAATTTTAGAAGCACAAACTTTGAAAGTGGCTCTTCCTCCACCAAGAAATTTTTTTCACGAAAATAATTCAAGTTCTGGCGCACAAACTTCATCGTGTGTTTCAAATGATTCTACTAACTTTTCACTTAAAAAGCCTAGACTTGAAAATAATTTCAGAATTCTTATTCTCATGTGAAAAATGTGCATTCTCCACGTAGGAATTACGGCACTTCTACTTTACATGCTTATCACTCTATTTGCTCGTATTCTTACATGAAGTACCCAGTCAATATTCGTTCCGAAAAGCATTTATTACGACTAGGTATTGAGAAGACCTTTACAAGTACACATTCTAGGAGCATTTCACATGCTAGAATTACTTATCCGTGTAAAATCAAGCAAAAATGGATTCCTAAGTCGGATATCAGGTCACAAAGTCCTAGTCAAATATGGACTCCTAAGACTACATCTTCGACCAACTTAGGCTCGCAATATAATTTTACACGATTTACGACTAACTCGTTTTCTGCTAATAAGGGAGGACCCATACGACAATGGGTACCAAAGTCCCAATAGTTCTGCAGATTTCCCTCATGTATGGAATTCGACGTAGTGGCTCCACGTACATGATAAAGGGATGAGGCGTGAGCTACTACAACTAAGCTTCAATGAGGTATATTTCAAATTTACATATGCATATGAGTTTCGTCAAAACAAAATATACCTATTTTCTTTCAAAACTTTTCAAATTATACATTTTCGATATGCATTTCATCGCTTTAAATGGTTTTAAAATTTTCAAATGCATATTACGAACGGAAACGATAAATATCATTTTTCGATTAATACTTTCAAATGAGCTTTAATTGAGGGGGAGCTACTCATTATTTTAATGAGGAGCAACCTTTATATTTTTAAGGAAGCACAAATTTTAATTCTTGAGGGGGAGAAAACTTACAATGAGCGATTTAAGGGAACGAGATTCTTAATATTCATCAAGCTAACTACGCAAATTTCTTGGGGGAGAAAATTTATTTTCGAAGCATTGTTTTTGGGGAGATATAAATATGATACTTCTATATTAATAATGTACATATATATATATATATATGTACATTTACATATATCCAGAAAAAAGGGGGAAATATGAAAAAAAATGAGATGAAAAAAAGGGAAATATGAAAAAAGAAAAGAAAAAATGAAAAAATCAAATTTGTTTGATATGCTTCCCGGTTTTATTCTCCCACAGGACGTACCACGAAGAATCTCGAGCTTTCAAACGGACAAAATTTTCAAAGGACGACGGTGACGATCTAAGTGAAGATCAAATGCTCCGTATTTTCATCGATTGGCTCCTGCTTGATAATCCAACTAGAGCAACACTCGTACCCCGGACGGATTTCAAGTTCCTATGGTTCAGTCTAATCCGACTTGATCCTAACCCCGGAACGCGTTCGAGCATTTGAGACCAAGCAAGCTTATTTCGATGATGCCTAGGAAGTCTTTGAAGGTACATCACTCCCTTATCTCACATAATTTTCGGACCAACCCCCATACGTACAGGTGCTAGTTTTAATTAGCTCCCGGGTAGAAGTCGTCGCATTAGGTCCAACGGCGCATGCACAACCGAGCCTTACCCACTCGCCTATCTCTCAAAAGATAGGTGTTTCATAAATCACAGGGAGCCACCTATGCTATCACCGTTTCACTTGGAAACGGGAGATATTGAACCGAGTGGTATTCCGCCCCGTACCACGCTTTTATTGATCACTCGCGTCTAGTGTATCTTCACTATCCAAAATTTTTAATTTTTTTAGGACACATACACTTTTAATACACCTAATCTTTGTGATTACGTTAGAACTTCCGTAGACATGTTCTTTTAAAAGACATGCTTCAAGGATCGGAAGGAAGTCCGACTGTTGCAACATCTAAGCAACAACGGTTTCGGCCATCTTCTACGAGCTTTGCTTCTAGTTGATGTCAACGGGACGCCTGTGTGGCCCCGGTACTCATTTCGACGGATTGCCTTTGTGGCTCCGTCCAGTTATTACTCTCACCGACCTTTTTGTATGTCCTTTTCTACCTCCAAATTAACATGCTGAAATCGTCGATACGATTCGCCATGAGGGGGAGAAGGGGTTATGCATACACAATCGGTCGGTCCACCCACCAAATTCCGCCGCGCGGACCACTCTGAAACCGGGCAAAAAAAAGACTAAATCCTCGGGGGAGTTTTTTAGTGATTTCAGGTGTGTGAAGTGGACGCTTTTCAAGAAGATCTTCCAAACACCACTTCTAACTCTGCTCTCGAAGATTTAGCGAAAGAAAGAGATGGCCTATCTTCTTCTGGAACTAGAGACACTTCTTCGAGGCCGAACCAGACAACTTCCATTCGGAGAAGACGAATCTGGCGAAATGGAGAAGATGGCTAAACCCCGAGCCCTCTCCTCGACTCTCTCATGCCCCTGCTTCCGGAAGAAGAAGCAAGGACTCAGGACCGAATGACACGTGACTCAAGCATCATCAAGGACTGAAGTTGCCAACTGTGTCCACTGCATCAATGATCGAAGTTGCCAACCGTGTTCACCTCTCCAAACCTCACATCGGACGCCCCGATCTCGACACAAGGTTGACCTAAATAGGGGGAGTTTTGAGTTTCGTGCGCTTTCAACGGGAGAGATGGAACGCGGACTTTCCAAAATCCGGCAAGAACTTCGTACATCTTACGGCTTTTAGGAGAAAAACTTCAAAAGAAGATTCGAAGAACACCTCTCCAAACCTCACATCGGACGCCCCCGATCTCAACACAAGGTTGGGAGTTTTGAGTTTCGTGCGCTTTCAACGGGAGAGATGGAACGCGGACTTTCCAAAATCCAGCAAGAACTTCGTACATCTTACGGCTTTTAGGAGAAAAACTTCAAAAGAAGATTCGAAGAAAAAGTCGATGCCTAGAAGACCAGATGAGCTTGGAGAATTTCAAAAGAGGAGATTTCAAGGACTCGAGGACTCTTTCATTTGCAAGACGAAGACAACCCGCACTATATTGGAAATTGAATACAAAGGGGAAGATTGTTGGAACTATTTAATTGTATTCAATTAATATAGTTGTCTTAGTCTTCCTATGCAAATTAGTAGTCTTGGGCTAAATTGTAATTAGTTATTTTGTAGGACTACTGGTGTAAATATACCACGAGGTGGTATATATAAGTGAACTCCTTAGGAAGTAAGGATTGTGTTGTAGCAAGGAATCAGAATCGAAATACAAGAATCAGAATTTTTAGAGAGAAATTAGCACCAAACCTTGCTTGAGCTCCAAGTCATTTCTCTCCAAAGCTTAATTGGTAATTCTCGATCTTTAGCTTTCTAATTCGTTAGATTTACAATCTGTTCTTCGTAGATTCGATATAGGTTGGATATCTGGGGTCCTAACAATTTAGCGAGTGAGAACCATCGTTTTGGAATTAATGGGACTTTGAAGGCTTTAATTTGGTTATGACTAAGAAGGGAAGGAAACTTATTGGGAAAAGTGAGCTTTATGTCTTCTTCCATTCTTTCGTCGTTCTCCTTTTCTCCGGCATTTTTCTCTTTCGTCTTTTTGTCTTTTTCATTCTTTTTATCTCTTTTAAATTTTCTGCACTTGCTCCAGCTGAACCTCCCTTCTCTACGAGGCTGAGACATTATCGAAGGCGAAGTTCTTCTTGTTGGTTCTTGGGCCGATACCGTGCTCATTTTCGCTTAATCCCTAGAGAGGTTTCAGAGATTATCGATTTGAAGAAGTTCACAGTTATGGAATTCGAACCCAAGGCCGTGCTCCTCTTCTCGTTGTCTCGATATAAGACCGGATTATCGTTGGAGAAGTTCACTTCGTGGTGCTCCTCTTTCCAGCCGTTCTGACGAGTGTACGAGATTATCAATGGAGAAGTTCACAGCAAGATCCATGCCCCTTAAATTGAGATAAGCTAGAGGCAGGTTCTTTTGGTCTGCTTTTTGTGCGTTGAGCATTCCTCGTGTGCGTTTTCCACCTTCTTTTGTCATCTTTTTCTTTTCCGTCTTCGATTTTCTCCCCCTCCTCTCGATTGAACATCTTGCCGAAAGTTTAGATAGTTGGTTGAAGGCTCAAAGGTTTGAAACGAAGAAAAGGATTTGGAGAAGGCCCAAAATGGATGACTAAAGGCAATGTAAAAGGAATGAAAAATATTTATATTTAGCCGAGTGAGGAATTTCCTAAATGCCCTAATAATGTTCCTAAGGTTCTAACGCAAGGCGAGTATGAGACCAAAAATCACTAGTTAAGACAATCAATGATTGTGTGATTCGCTCAAGGATAGATCCGGTGAAAAAAAAATAAAAGGCTAGAAATCTCACTCATAAAAAGTGGCTTTGTGTCTAGTGGAGTCTACGAAAGAACTGTTAGACACAAGAATGCGACTTAGACTGACAAATTAAGCAAATACTCAGTCGCATGTCGGGGAAATTTATACGTGACTCAGATCGAGCATTCTAAAGATATCGTAATGCCCCTAATACTTATATGTATAATATTTATTATTTTTCTATTTTTATTATTTTATTAAAATGAAATATTTCTCGCAAGATATAGCATTTTTAAGTATAGAAAACACATAGCATAGAACATGTGAAAGCTCATAGGATCACATAATGCACAAATCACGAAAGGTTCAACATGCCTAATTTTCCGACAAGGAATTGGAACCGTTTTTCGTCCAATGAGTTGGTGAAAATTTTGGGTAGTTGATATTCCGTGTTCACAAAATACATGTCAATCGTGCCTTTTTCTACGTGATCTTTAATGAAGTGATATCGTATGTCTATGTGTTTTGTGCGTGAGTGGTGAACAGGATTACATGTAATCGCAATGGCACTTTGGCTATCGCTATAAATAGGTATATTATTTAGATTGTACCCATAATCGCAAAGCTGAGTCCACATCCATAGCATTTGCGAGCAACAGCTGTGTTAGGACCCACCTAATATCCAACCTAGATCGAATTTAGAAGAATCGAATCGTAAATCTAAGAAATTCGAAGCTTACGTATGAGATTTACCTTCGTTGAAGATTGGGAGAGAAAACTTGTAGCACAAGTAAGGGTTGGCGAATTTTTCTCTCCAAAATTTTCGATTCTAATTTTCAATCTGTAAAACCCTACAAAACGCACTCCTAATTTTCTTAGGAGTTCACTTATATATACCACCTCGTGGTATATTTACACAAGTAGTCCTACAAAATGGCTAATTACAATTTAGCCCAAGACTACTAATTTGCATAGCAAGACTAAGACAACTATATTAATTGAATAAAATTAAATAGTTCCAACAATCTCCCCTTTGTATTCAATTTACAATATAGCACGGGTTGTCTTCGTCTTGCAAGTGGAAAGAGTCATCGAGTCCTCGAAATCTCCTCTTTAGAATGTCTTCAAGCTCACCTGGTCTTCTAGGCATCGGCTTTTTCTTCGAATCTTGCTTTCAAGTTCTTCTCCTAAATGCCATAAGATGTACGAAGTATTCTTGCCGGATTTAGAAAGTCCGCGTTCCATTTCTCCCGTTGAAAGCACGCAAAACTCGAAACTCCCCCTATTTGGGTCAACCTTTTGTTGAGATCGGGGAGTCCGATGTGAGGTTTGGAGAGGTAGACACGATTGGCAACTTCGATCGTTGATGCAGTGGACACAGTTGGCAACTTTGGTCCTTGATGCAGTGGACACGGTTGGCAACTTCAGTCCTTGTGATGCTTGAGTTACGTGTCGTTCGGTCCTCAGTCCTTGCTTATTCTTCCGGAAGCAGGGGCATGAAGTCGAGGAGGGGGCTCGGGATTTAGCCATCTTCTCCGTTTCGCCAGATTCGTCTTCTCCGAATGGAAGTTGTCTGGTTCGGCCTTGAAGAAGCGTCTCTAGTTCCAGAAGAAGGTGGGCTGTCTCTTTCTTTGATATTTTTTTTGTACCGAGCTTCCTTTGAATGTGGCGTTGTGAGAGAGCCCTGTTGGCCCTTTTATTACCAAACAAGGATCAAAAGATTGGTTTGAATATGTAAAACGTGAAGAACACCTTGAGTGTGTGTGTTAGTGTGTGTTTTCTTAATCTAACGTACAAGGTGGCTTACCTTTTAATACTTTTGATAAAACCCTAATTAGGGTAAATGGGGCTTTATATACCACAATTGTTTGGTATATTAAAGCCCAATACTACACTATGACTTAATATCATAAGTCACCCCAAACTACTAACAACCCACTAAATAACACATATTAACCCAAGATTACATAAATCAAAGGATGCTACAAAATATTCCTAACAATCTCCCCCTTAGCATCCTTTTCTTTTTGGCGTCTTTTGTGTCTTTTTCTTCTTGGGTTTCTCTACAGCATCAATCGATTTCCTGAGTCCAAGTCTGAACTCGTATGATCGCATCGTTCTTCGTAAGGATAATCGATCGGAGATGATGTCGATCAGCTTCTCGTACTTTTCCTGGACTTCTGCTTCTTCGTTCCTTAGCTTCTCCAAAATCCATTCGAGTTTCACCCGAATAATCAGCAGCGTCCCATCGCTGAATTTAGCAATCTCGGATGTTTTCATCAGCCTCTTTTCTCCCTTGTAATTGATGTAGACAACAGATGGATCGTTGTCATTGATAGTATGGCCTTCTCCGAGACTTGAGTCGGGGACTTCGAAGGATGGCTTCGTGAGATTCACCCTTTTCATGTTGCCTTCCACCGCCATTTGAAGATCGTGAGTCGAATTGAACTTGATTTGGCGCATCATGAATCGCTTTAGAGCAACGTAGCCCACTTTCAAGTCTGGATTTTGGAGTGTTCCAAGAAATCTGAAGCTTACGAGTATCCGATCAACATCTTCACCTCTGATGTAGGAGAGATCGCCTTCGGTCAGTTCCTCGACCGTTCCATCTTCTCGCTGCACCTTATAGATAGGATATTCATAGTAGTCGACATGACCTCGCCGGACTCCCAAGATTTTGTTGATTCTGGCCTTTTCTTTCTCTTCTCTTCTAAGAGCGTTAACATCTGTATCTTTTGCTCTCCACACAAGCCCTCTACGAAGAGAGAGCAAGTATCGTACAGCAGTTGGTCTCGGGAGATGAGTTAGGCCTCTTAGCCTCAGCTCGTCTAGGTCCTTGATCCTCTCCTTCTTCCTCCAAATTCTTCTCCGTATCTCTTCTTGATATGGAGCTATCACTTTGACATTTTCCCACGGCGGCGTCTGTTCTTTTCCTTTCTTCGACTTCGAGGTGGAGTACTCCTTATCAACGACAGCGTGTTTGAGAAGCTCTGGAAGTTCTGGAATGTCTGCTTCGTAGTCTTCACCTTCCTCGAGCTCATCATCGTCGATTAGTGCTAGGTCAACATTCGCCTTCATTAAGAAATATCTGGCGTTGTCCAGTAAGCCCTTGGCCAAGTCTGGATGCATCGGCTTTGTTAACCAGTCGTCGTTGAAGATGTACTTCTCTACCGCTGAGTGTGGGTTGTAAAGTGTTTCGAGAGATAGAAAATGTGAGGATGGAGGGTCAGAAGAAGGAGGGTCAGAGGAAGTTCTTGGGTTTGTAAGGCTAGGCGGTGATGGACTCACGGTTGATGTTTGGGTCGTTTGGGTTGTATTGGTAGTAGTTCGGGTAGATTTTCTGGTTTGGGTGGGTGTAGATGGTTTTGTTATGGTGGATGTTTGGGTGGTTCTAGGTTGTGACTGTGGCTGCGGCGAAGGCCCTGTCCCTTGTGTCTTCTCCCCCTCGGGACGACCCCCACCGTCAGGGTCGTCACGTGAATGTCTTGATGACTGGGCCTCGCCGGGATTAGGAGGGTTGAATGGAAGTTCCAAACGTCGGAGGACCTCCGCTTCGTACGCAGTCAGCGTTGGGGCACTGCGAAGTCTTGCCAGTAGAACGTCAATCAATTCTGGGATTGGTACGTTCCACGGCCCTTCCTCAGAGGCAGGGGATGGCTCGGCTCGTGTGGAGGCGTCTTCGGTGACGGGGGCTTTGCCTTTGTCTCGAGTGGAGGTCTCAATGGTACTGTAGACTTTGGCCATTATTGTGTTCTCGAGTCCTTCTGCAAACTCTGCGAGGCGATCATCCAGCCTGGCCTCCGTCACGAACGGGGAAAATAACCGGACGGAGTCACTAAGACGTTCCGTCGTCACAACATCAGTAGAGGGTACTGATGTGCCGCCCGTTTGCACAGGACTTGAAGCACCGAGGCCACGAAGGCTCATCGTTGACATCAAAGCTGAGACTGACTCAGTTTGATGGCCCAAGGTCGTAGCTGCAGTGATGTTGACTACGTTGGGGCTTCCGCTCTGTTCCGTACTAGACTCTAGTACGGAGACATCGTAGAGCGTTCGGTCTAGATCACGAAGATCTAGAGGTGCAGAATCTAAAGGTAGTGTCCTAGAAAGTGGAAAAATTATGGATGGTGAGGGCACTAGACTCGTAGTGATCAAAGAAGGTGCAGTCTGAGGCGGAGTACTGCTTGTTACCTCAACCACCTCCGAGCGAGGTGGTGATGAATGACGTTGCACCTCGTGAGTATGTGAAACAATCATCTGTTGGGAGATGATTGAGTGGCTGGGAAGGGTAGTTTGCGCGATTGGACCCGATGTCGCGACTTCTACTCGGGGGAAGACAAAGTCAACCCCTGTACTTATGGGTTCGGTCCGGCTTGTTAGTGGATTAGTTGGCGGAGGAGTACGGTCGTGTTTTTGCTTTGTACGCCGTTCCTGTTTTCCTCCTCGGTCATCCCCTTTGGATTTGCGCTTTTGTTTTGGCTTTGGGGAGGAGGAGTGTCCTAGACCTACATTTGGCTGTGGGGGTTGGCTTGTCCCTGGGTTAGGTTCAACTGGGTTGTGTTGAGCCACGGGGACGTCGTCGAGGTTGTTGGCTCGCATATATTTGCGTAGCTCCGGCTCATTTGGATCGAGGCGGCGAAGTAAGTGATCTGGGATGATCATGGCCTCCTGATCGAATTTGTTCTTCGATGATTGGATTTTGTTGAGCTTCGGAGATTGGTAGCCCTCTTCTCTTGGTCGTCGTTCGATTTCGGGATGAAGATCCACGAAATGTTGGACGATGACAGGTAGCCACCGTAAGTAAGGGAGCACTGGTTTCGTAGATCCGAGACCTCGCCTTCGAAGTTGATCGAGTATATCCGACCAGATGAGTTGGGCGACGTCATAATTTTTGTTGAAGACGATCCCATGGAAAATCAGCATAATGTTTCGGTTGCATTTGTCGGACCCGGAGTGTTTTGGCGAGAGGCATTTGTTTACGATCAGGAACAGGGTCCTCCATGGTCCAGGGATGTCTTTGGCTGTGAAGTCAGGGAGGTGAATGGAATTTTGGGCATTAGGTTTGTGGCCCATGAAAAGGAAATCCCTGATTAGGACGTCATTAGATGGAGGAGAATCATATATGAGTGAGTGTGGTAGGTTGAGAATGGTACGGAGAATGGTTGGAGTAAAAACGACTATGGTGTTGTCGAGTTTTGCGGAAAGGATGGTTATTGTGGGGTTATTTGTTGGTTTCTGAAGGGTAGACCAAAATTGTTGGACATACACTTCAGGGACTACCTCGGTGATGTTTAGGGCGGTTTGTAGAGGGTGGTTTGCGAGAATTTTAATAATGATAGGATCTGGGCACGAGGTATAATCGAAGTCAAGTTGATGGTTATTGGGTGTCCTCTGTGCCCAGTCCTTGGAGGCGAAAATCTCGTCAATTTGTCTCACCATTGTGGTCGATCTGCAAGATAAAAGCAGTGGATTAGTGGAAATCGACCATTTGACTTAGAAAGCATACAAAAGTTGTGCAATTCGTTGATAAGCATGTTAGGACTTAGAAAAATTTGGCAAAAATTCGGCAACAATTGAAATTGGATTAAGTTAGCGGCGAAAGTGCCAATTTCAATTGATTTTGAGTTTCGGTCATTAATGTGTATCGTGCGATAAGTTTAATTTGGATTGTGGTTTCGATCGAAAGTGATGTTCAATTAAGGTAAATTCGGCGAAGGTGAAATTATAAACCAGTTTCGATCGAAAGTCATATTTAATTTGAATAAGTGCGGCGAAAGTGTAAATCAGTTCAGTTTCGATCGTCACGAATCAATCGATTCAATTGAGCCTTGAGTTTCGATCGAAACTGTGGAATAGTGGTGTCGATCGATGGAAATTAATTATCTCTGTGATGGGGAAGTGCTATTGCGGAAATGACTGTCACAAGGATGAGAAAGAACATCATTGTAGACATGACAGAATTTTGATTTAAGGGAATGGAATAACGAAACACGTTCTGCGACATTACAAGAAGTCACTTTTGGAAATGCAAATGATTTTGAAACATGAGAAGAAAGGTTGGAGGCTGGTCTCTTCTTCTTATCAGGGACTGTTGTCTTCTTAGCTGGGCCCGGTAGAACCTTCTTCGCTTCCTTAGGTATCACGCCTTTGTCTGTGAGCACATGCGATACAAAGTTCGTGTGAGATAAAGATATTTTCTTTGTAGTTTGCTTGCATTTACACGTAGAGGATTCTGGAACAGGACGTGAGGTGGAAGGTTTGTAAGCGTCAGGGAAGTTTTCAAGAGTATATATTTTGCTCAGCAAAATAGTTTTCTCTTCTTCGTGAGCTTTCCTTTCCGACTCTAGGGAGGCAGTCAAGGAACCTATTTTGCGTATAATTTCTGGAATATAGATAAATGAAAAAATAGGTTTAGCCTGTTCGTCAGTGCCTTCGGGTCCAAATGGTGACATGTAATCATCAGAGAGTGTAGTCTCTCTAGTTTTGTAACTATCATTGAGTTCGTTGTAGTCACACATGATTTAAGCCCATTCTTTGTTCTTCCGTTTTTGTTCGTCAGTTTCAGTCACCTCTCTTGAGCTTACGAAGGGCCTCAATTGTTCAATGCTTAACCCAAAACGTTTGATGTTGTACAAAGATCGTACTTTCTCTGCTTCAGGGTTGGTGGTGGGTTCAAATCCTAAACCTTCGCGGGGATCATAAAATTCTACATCTTTAGGTTGACTAAGAAAGACGGTTCGTTCAGATTGACCTCTCTTGGTGTTAATGTCCTCTAGCTCTTTGACTTTCTTGTATAGACGAACACGTTCGTTTGTGATTAATTCGTATTGAGACAATACGTTTACACGTTCCTCATCGCTGTCTTTCAAGCTTTTACACATATCGCTAATTTGTTTCTCCTTGCTCTCTACAAGATCTTCTAAAGTCTTTACTTTAGTTTCAGACAAGGTCAAGGATTCATTAAGAATAGCTATCTCTTCCTGTTGTTTGTTTATCAAGGCATAATTTTTGTCGAAATTGCTTTGGAGTTCTGAGTAATTTTTACGATGCATGGAGAGTTCGGCTATCCTACGTTCAAGGTTAATGAAATCGTTTAGGGAAGGAGTGTATACCTCCTGGTCGGATGAAGAGACATCCGTCCTGTCTGATCCGAGGTCTGGCTCATCCTCGTCGGAGTCATCTTCAATGCTTTTCACCATGAAGGCCATTTCTTCTTCCTCCTCATCAGATGTGTCCTCTAGCCATTCCTCTTCCTCAGCAACCAAGACTATTCCCGCTTCCTTGCGCTGTGAGAGCTGAAATTTTTTCTTGTAATATTCAGTGTTTTTCTTCTTGGGTCTGTAGCATTCAGAAGCAAAGTGACCCGGCTTGCCACAGTTGAAGCATTTCTTCACTGCTTCAGGTTTCTTAGTTTCAGCCTCTTCAGGGGCAACGTACTTCTGTTTCCCCCCCGATGTTCGTTGTTTGTTGAAAGCAGAAGAAGATTTCTTGGCGCTCATTTTATTGACCGTATCTGAGATCATTGCTAGTTTCTTTCTGATGGATTCGAGTTCGTCCTCAGATTCTTGATCAGATTCGGCGTTGTCAGAGGAGTCAGATTGTACGACTTGCTTTCCTTTAGAAGTCCTCAAGCTCCTGTTGTTTCACTTAGAGGTTACCAATGCAATTGGTTCCATGTCGATGTTTGGTTTTCCTTCGTTCTTGATTTCTTTGGCATACTGCGAGTACTGTGAGAGATTATCGTGCAGGGAGTGAATATCCATAGCGTCCAGATCTTTGTTCTGTTGCTTAACCAGAACTGCAATCCGTCCCCACTCAGGTTGAAGTGTGGAAAGGAACTTGATGTTGTGTTCGAGATTGGATCGCTGGATGTTGATCTTTCTCATCTCGTTGATGATGGTCAAGAAGCGAAGGTAAACATCTCGAAGTTCTTCCCCCTCCTTAGCTTTGAAGGAGTCATAGGCAGTAAGAATGCTGGATTTCTTAGATAAATTACTAACTTCAGTTCCAACCATCATCTTGCAAACTTCATCCCAAATTTCCTTTGCAGTGACCATTGCGTCGACTTGCTTGTAGACATCGTTTGGTAGAGCCTGAAGTACATAGTGTCGGGCAAGCTTGTCCGCTCTGGCACGTGCCTTCTCAGCATCGGTGTATCGACTAGGATCCTTAGGAGTTCTCCTCTCTGGAATAGGAGGAACAGCATCGGGTTGAGCAGGGATGATGGTCCAGACTTGAGCAGGTCCTTCAAATATGGAGGAGAGCATGTCGTTTGCGAGGTCTACATCTTTGATTTCTATGAAATTGATAAATCGTTGCTTCCATATGCCGTACTCTCCCCATCTCAGTAGTGGTGCACCGTTGTCAGATCCAATAGCAAGACCGTCCATGTTTATGTTTGGTAATGATCGTTAACGCGGGATATCTCTGCGAAATGAAACACTTTAGTTTTGAAAGAAAGAGTCAAGTTTGAGTAATTTCTAATGTTGAGTATGTAAATTCACTAGGTGAATTCTGTCGAAATATAAGAGTTTGATGAATTTAGTGTACTGCTTGAACGATTCGTGTTAAGTGAATAGGTACGTGGTCGATTCAAGTATGATATGAAAATTAAGCTCAACGATTGGTCCAAATGTGTTGAGAATCGAGCAATCGAAATTGAGTTTAGATTTTAAGATTCGGGCGAAAGTGTGAAAGTATGAAAGTGTGAGATTGAGTTTAGATTTCAAGATTTCAAGATTCGGGCGAAAGTGGTCAATTCAAGATTTCAAGATTCGGGCGAAAGTGTGCAGGATGAAATTCAATGGAATTTGCTGAAAATGTGAGTTTCGATCGAATCTGTGAAATTAGGCACTGTAGCGTTTCGGGCGAAAGAAATTGAGTTTTGCTGAGAAAAGTATCGATCGAAACTGAAAGCAAACGACTTCCGGGCGAAACAATTTGACTTTCGCCGAGAAATCTTTCGAGCGAAACTGTGAAGAATGCAAAGAATTGATCTAAATTCAAATTGATTGACTTTCGGGCGAAACGTGTGAAACTTTCGCCGAGAAAACTATCGGGCGAAACAATGAAATTTGCGAAGAAATTCCTGAAATCCAAATCGATCGAAACTACTCACAGTGAGTTTCGATCGAAACCTTCAAACTCAATGGTACCCAGTTCAGTGAAAAACAGATTTTCTGTCTCGTTTCTGCTTAAATCCGACTCAAACTTGACTGGAATCGACGTGAAAGAACCTAGATGTACTCAATATCAGTTTTCTAATGTCCTAGGAGTGAAGAATCACTGAAAAACGATTTGAAAACATCCAAAAACAGTGAAAAACAGAGAATGAGTTTTCAAGCAAAAATCTTCGTCAAATCACGTCGAAATCGAGCAAAACTGGATTCAAATGGAAGATATTGATCCGCGTTAGGCTCTGATACCACTTGTTGGCCCTTTTATTACCAAACAAGGATCAAAAGATTGGTTTGAATATGTAAAACGTGAAGAACACCTTGAGTGTGTGTGTTAGTGTGTGTTTTCTTAATCTAACGTACAAGGTGACTTACCTTTTAATACTTTTGATAAAACCCTAATTAGGGTAAATGGGGCTTTATATACCACAATTGTTTGGTATATTAAAGCCCAATACTACACTATGACTTAATATCATAAGTCACCCCAAACTACTAACAACCCACTAAATAACACATATTAACCCAAGATTACATAAATCAAAGGATGCTACAAAATATTCCTAACAAGCCCGGTTTCAGAGTGGTACGCGTGGCGGAATTTGGTGGGTGGACCGACCGATTGTGTATGCATAACCCCTTCTCCCGCTCATGGCAAATCGTGTTAACGATTTCGGCATGTTAATTTGGAGGTAGAAAAGGACATACCAAAAGGTCGGTGGGGGTAATAACCGGACGGAGCCACAAAGGCAATCCGTCGAAATGAGTACCGGGGCCACATAGGCATCCCGTTGACATCAACTATGAGCAAAGCTCATAGAAGATGGCCGAAACCGTTGTTGCTTTGATGTTGCAACGGTCGGACTTCCTTCCGATCCTTGAAGCATGTCTTTTTAAAAGAACATGTCTACGGAAGTTCTAACGTACAAGGATTAGGTGAATTAAAAAGTGTATGTGTCCTAAAAATTTGAAAATTTTGGGGAGTGAGGACACACTAGATGCGAGTGAATCAATAAAAGTGTGGTACGGGGAGGCATACCACTTAGTTCAATATCTCCCGTTTCCGAGTGAAGCGGTGATAGCATACGTGGTTCCCCGTGATTTATGAAACACCTATCTTTTGAGAGATAGACGAGTGGGTAAGGCTCGGTTGTGCATGCGCCGTTGGACCTAATGCGACGACTTCTACCCGGGAGCTAATTAAAATTAGCACCTGTACCTATGGGGGGTTGGTCCGAAAATTATGTGAGATAAGGGAGTGATGTATCTTCAAAGACTTCCTAGGCATCATCGAAATAATCTTGCTTGGTCTCAAATGCTAGAACGCGTTCCGGGGTTAGGATCAAGTCGGATTAGACTGAACCATAGAAACATGAAATCCGTGCTTCCGGGGTACGTGAGAAGTGTTGCTCTAGTTGAATTAGCAAGCCGGAGCCGGTCGATGAAAATACGGAGCATTTGATCTTCACTTAGATCGTCGCCGTCGTCTTTGGAAAATTTTGTCCGTTTGAAAGCTCGAAATTCTTCGTGGTACGTCCATCTTTGGACGTGGGAGAATAAATCCGAGAAGCATATCGAAAAAGAAAGAATTTTTTTTCTTCTTTTTTTTTTTTTTTTTATTTTTATATTTTTTTCATTATATATTTTTTTCTTCCTTTTTTTTAACTTTTTTCTCTTTTTTTTTCTTTTTTTTTTGAATCATCATCAACAAATAGTAAAAATCAAAGATTGGTCTCACAAAATTGATTTGTAACTACACAATCTAGAGAAAACAACAATATGAAAGCATATAAATAATCTGAGGCAAGAATTTTTCTCCACTTTCCTTTTTTTTTTTTCTTCTCTCTTTTTTTTATCTCCTTTTTTTTCTTCTTCTTTTTTTTATATAGATCTCCCCTTTTCATATATATATATATGAGTATTATTAGTAAAGTAGTATTATATTTATATCTCCTAAAAATATGCTTCGAAAATAAATTTCTCCCCCTAGAAATTTGCGTAGTTAGCTTGACGAATATTAAGAATCTCATTCCCTTAAATCGCTCGTTGTAAGTTTTTCTTCCCCTCAAGAATTAAAAATTTGTGCTTCCTTAAAAATATAAAGGTTGCTCCTCATTAAAATAACGAGTAGCTCCCCCTCAATTAAAGCTCATTTGAAAGTATTAATCGAAAAATGATATTTATCGTTTCCGTTCGTAATATGCATTTGAAAATTTTAAAACTTGTTTAAAGCGCTGAAATGCATATCGAAAATGTATCATTTGAAAAGTTTTCCAAGAAAATAGGTATATATTTTTTTTTCGACGAAACTCATATGCATATGTAAGTTTGAAATATACCTCGTTGAAACTTATTTGTAGTAGCTCACGCCTCATCCCTTTATCATGTACGTGGAGCCACTACATCGAATTCCATACATGAGGGAAATCTGCAAAACTATCGGGACTTTGGTACCCATTGTTGTGTGGGTCCTCCCTTATTAGTAGATAACGATTTAAGCATTAAAGGTGTCAAATTTAAATGTTGTCCTAAATCATCCATTAATGAACCTTTCTGTACCCAAATTTGTTTGGGACTACCTAAATTTTGTGAAGAAATAGGAACCCATGTGGGAGTGATTTGACACGGATAAGGCATTTCCGCTTGGGTGAAAGTGTATTTCGGAGAAGGTTTAAAAATTTTCTCTGAGGCCAAGCGCACAAGATGTTTCTTTGAATGAACCTTGACCGGATATTGCATGTAGGAATACGAGCATATAGAATTATAAGCATCTATCGCACATAAGTCGTATTTCCTATGGTTAGAATTCACACCTTTCACATTAGAATGAGAAAAATTTCGAAAATTATTTTCAAGTCTAGGCTTTTTAAACGAAAAATTAGTAGAATCATTTGAAGCACACAATGAAGTTTGTGCGCTAGAGCTTGAAATATTTTCATAAGAAGTTTTCTTTTCGGAATCAGGAGAGGAAGGCTTTTGATCTTTATCATTCCGTTTTGGAGCTTTACTGTTCTCCCATTTCCGTGGGACTTGTTCCTTAACTATAGAAAGTGTGGGACTTTTACTTTGAATTTCAACTTTGGTCAAGATTGACGTAGAATTAGTAAAAGTCGTTTCGATGGTAGGAACGAGATCATCCGTTTGCGTCCCTTTGTCGAGTTTTGACCTGGAGGAAGCTTTGAGATTAGATATCTCCGTTAGAAGTGTATTCTTTTCTGCTTCAAAATTCTTTCTTTCCGTTTCTAATGTAGAATTTAAATCCTCTATTTTCTTAAGAACATGAGATATATCGACGGAAGAAGAATTTTCAGAATGATGAGATTGTGCTTCCTTGGTCTTAGAAATCGCAAGAAGATTTTTTAATTGATTAATCTTAGAATAGAGCGTCCCACGTTTTTCTCTTAAGAAAGCATAGTTATTTTGAGCAGTTCTCTTCTCGGCTTGACAGGTGTCTAGACTCTTAGTTAACTCACTTATCTTAGAATTAGATTTTTCTGTTTGAGCTTCGAGACTAGTAACCCTTTTGTTCACACTCTCTAGTCTACTTTTAAGAAGACTTTTCTCGTCTAGATTTCTAAGTAGACATTTATGGTTGTTGTCTAGCCTGTCCTCTAATTCCTTAACTATCGAACTATGCTTCTCTAACAAAATATGCTTAGTCTCACTAGAATTCAAGCTCGTAATTAATTCATCTATTTTCGCTCTAGAGCTCCTAAGGTTAGATTCGAGACTAGCTATTTGTTCCTGAGACTTAGATAATTTCTCTTCTAACTCTTTTGTACTTGTCCGCTCATTTTTCGTGTTAGCATACCCCGTTTGTAAGGATTCTAACAACTTAAACAATTTAGAGTTAGAAATCACAGCCTCTTGAGAGGATGTGTTAGTTTCTACTAGCTTCGCAATAATTTTCTCTAAAGAGATAACTCTAGTGTACCAGATATTGCGATATGTTAGGATAATCTCATATTGTTCAGTGACTTCATTCCACTGAGTTGATTTGAGTTCGAGACGATTTAGCTCAGTTACTTTGTCTTGTAATGTTTTTACTTGGTTTTGTAATTTCTTTATAGTTGGATTCATAATGTTTTAATTGTAGTTTAATTTTGGGTTGGATATTTTGATCGTTGACGTGTTTTTGTGGATTTGAATTTTTAATATTGGCTAAAATATTTGGCTTTTAAATTTCAGTTTTGAAAAGTTTTTGGTTTAATAAGGTTTGATTGAAAATTCTTAGAGTAATACCAAAAGCTTTTTCTATAATGTGTCAATAGAAGGTTACTGTTTTTGATCGAAAAAAAAATTTATTAAAAATTATTCTTTTTTTTTTAATTTTTTTATTTTTTTAATGTCAATAAAAGACACTGCTTTCGATCGAAAATAATTCTCGAGTAAAGTTTTTCGAGTGAAGATGTAGAGCACTGTTTTCGATTGTAAGTTTTTCGCCGAACTACTGTTTTTAGAAATAGTTTTGAATTTCAAGCAGTTGCGTATAGTTTTACGATCGTAAAAGTTTTGCGATTTGATAAAACGTCGTCGTTTTGATACTTTAATATCCGAACCTTTAAAATCAATTTTTTCGATTGCAAAAGGTTTTGCGGGCGAAAAACAAGTTTTGCAACGACAAACCTGTAAAAGCAGCTACACAAAAATTTGCGAAAGTAAAATCACGTGAGTGAGAATTCAATAAATGTGAAAGTTTTGGGGTTAAATTGAAAATTTTGGACTAGATCAGAACTTTCTGGACTAAATAAAAAAACTATACGGGACTGAAATATGACTGCAGGGACTAAAATAATAGATTCGGGACATGAAATGCAATTAGGCGTGTAATTTTCATGTATGCATATGTGTGTATCTATCTATAACGAGTGAAGAAGATGAAATTCTGAGTTTCACGATCGATAAAAATTCCAGTTTTTCGATTGAAAAGATTTCACGAACGAGATTTACGAGCTTGACCAAGGTTTCTCGCGTTTACCCGAATTCTCGATCGCAAAACAAATCTTTTTTCGATGAATGCGATGAACAAATCTCTCGAGCGGGTTTGCGGTCGAAGAAGTATTTCGATCGAAAGATAATTATGATGAGGAATTTCTCGATCGAAGAACGTTCGATGATGCAGCGGCAACGAAGATCGCATCGACGAGTTTCTCGACCGAAGAGCTTTCCAGCTCAGCGAAGAACAGAGACACGAAGAACAGAGATGCGAAGAACAGAGGAGAGAATAACATAAATAGTGTTATTTTTAATAGTGCTATGACAAAACTAGATAACTTTCTCACCCAATTACAAAACTAATCAACTTTTTCAATTTATACTAATATTATTTTCAGTATTCACCTCAAATCTTTTTTATATTACTTTTTTCTCTATTATTATTTCAAATAAGCAAAACAATTCCTCTTTATTATATTTTAACCCCAAAAGTTTTTTACTCATTATTTTTTTCATTTACCGTCGAAAATCAGCCATACATAACATTCTTCATCTTGGCATATATATATTAAGAAGTATTATCTAAAGCATTAACAAACAAAAAAACTCAAGAAAACTTCTAATAATCCATAGAACATTCAAATAACTATTATTCAACAAAAATCAACTTCTACAAAAATTTATCACAACTCATCATAGTTTCTCTTGCGTTTTTCTCGTGAGACATTCGATACATTTCACATGGATATCTTCGTGATCGCTTACGTCCGACCTTCCTATGTGGACGTAAATAAGGATTATGTATTAGATGAAAAGGAGCATTACGTGACTCCTCTAATGGACACTCAAACAGATAAGAATATGTTGTCTCCAAAATCTCAATTCTAAAATTATCTGGAACATATTCACATGGATCGACTTTAAAATGCTTGCAAACCTTAAAGAAAATATAGCAACATGAATTATATAACAACTACTACAATAATAATACTATTAATAACAATAATAATAATAAATGTTATTATTATTATTTCCTTACTTGCATTGCACGTGAACATGGAATCTTGCAAACTAACCAATTGCCACACGTACAAGAACGGTCTTCGAGAGTGACATGATGAACTCGAGGATGATGACCTGGCTTAACTGGAGTAATAACAGTTGCGGTCATAGTAACTGTGTTGTACGGACGAACAAAATGTTTTGTAGCTTTTCTATCCCAACAACTATATAAAAGGTGGACGTTTTCAGGCCATAAATGTTGTTCTTTTTTCAGGCGGTCTATCTCCGTTCTTTGCATATATCAAGTTATTACGATATAAAATGGATTATATTTCTTACTGATTTTGACTTATGATTTTTTTGGATCTTATTTTCTTATTAATATATTGGATATTAAATCTTAGTATTGAATTACTATGACGGAAATATGAGATTTTATAGTTTATGGAAGTGTTAAGAAAGATTTTGGTTAGAAATATAATTATTGATAATTATGTTGAGAATTTGTGATAATTATGGTGAAGAAAAGTAATATTAAAAAGATTTGTGGTGAAAACTGAAAATGCTAATAATTCAATTGAAAAAGTTGATTAGTTTTGTAATAGGGTGAGAAAGTTATCTAGTTTTGTAACAGCACTATTAAAAATAACACTATTTGTGTTATTCTCTCAAGAACAGAGATGTAATTGAAGAATCAGACGCAAGTGAAGAGCAAAGAAAATCTCGATCCAAACTTAAAATTGACCGAATACACTCCGGGTTATGGATCGAAATCTTGCACTCAACAAGAACAAACAATCGATTTAACACAAACAGAGCAGAATCAGTCGAATTTTCAGAAAATCAGAAGAACAGTCCTAAGAACAGTGTGAAGTACAGTTTCGATTAATCAGCAAAAATTCGCATAAAGGTTGGTTCGATCTGTCAGAAATAAGCTCAGATATGATAGAAACACTCGATTGAACAATAAAAACAGCTAAACATGTCGATTTTTTGAGAATCTGGTCGAAAATGTTAAGAACAGTTCGAAGAACACGATGGCTCAAATCTTCAAAATCCACTCAAAATCATGATTCAATCAATCAAAATTCGGCTCGGACATGTATAAACGAATTGATCGAAGTCTAAAAACAGTAGATTATATCAGATTTTGAAGAATCAGTTCAAATGCATCGAAGAACAGTGTCGAAAAATTAACAAAAATCAGTTTAAAAAATTCAGAAATCAGTCCAAATTTAATACAAATCCTAACACGTTTGGCTCTGATACCAACTGTTAGGACCCCTAATATCCAACCTAGATCGAATTTAGAAGAATCGAATCGTAAATCTAAGAAATTCGAAGCTTACGTATGAGATTTACCTTCGTTGAAGATTGGGAGAGAAAACTTGTAGCACAAGTAAGGGTTGACGAATTTTTCTCTCCAAAATTTTCGATTCTAATTTTCAATCTGTAAGACCCTACAAAACGCACTCCTAATTTTCTTAGGAATTCACTTATATATACCACCTCGTGGTATATTTACACAAGTAGTCCTACAAAATGTCTAATTACAATTTAGCCCAAGACTACTAATTTGCATAGCAAGACTAAGACAACTATATTAATTGAATACAATTAGCTGGCAGCCGCGACGTATTCTGCCTCGGCCGTCAATGTCGAAACGCAGTTCTGTTTCTTTGAGGACCAGCAGACTAGGTTTTCGCCGAGAAATTGAGCGCCACCGGATGTGCTTTTCCTGTCCATTCGGCAACCTGCGTAGTCAGCATCAGTGTAGCCAATCAATTTGAAATTTGTGCCTTTAGGATACCATAAACCTTAATTGGGGGTGCCTTTTAGGTAGCGAAGAATTCGCTTGACCGCGAGCATGTGAGATTATTTGGGGTCGGCTTGGAAACGGGCACATAGACATGTGGCAAACATGATGTCCGGCCGGCTCGAGGTGAGATAAAGAAGGGAGCCGATGATGCTGCGATATATTGTAATGTCGACCGCTTTTCCTGTGGGATCGGCATCCAACTTGCAGCTTGTGGACATGGAAGTGCTTACGGTCTTAACATCCATTTGGTAGACTTTAAAGTCTTTATGAGCCGCATAAGCCAGGAAGAGACGAATGGCTTCGATTCGGTTAACATGAGCATATGTCTCGTCGTAGTCAATTCATTCCTGTTGGTTATAGCCCTTCGCAACCAATCTAGCTTTATTCCTAATCACTTCGCCATCTTCATTCTTTTGTTCTTAAATACCCTTTTCGTTCCGATGATTATTTTCCCATGTGGACGGATACTAGGGTCCACACTTGAAGACGATCAAATTGGTTGATTTCATCCTGCCTTGCTATTACCCAATCCGGGTCTTTTAGTGCGTCTGCTACCTTAGTTGGCTCATTTTGACTTAAGACGCAGCTGAATGACTGTGTTGATGACGTGTCCGTACTCCAGGCGAAGGATCACCAATAATCTGATCAACCGGATGTGCTCGAGTCCACTTTCGCTCATGAGGTAGTGCAGAGCTAGACGCATCGGTCATTTGTGGACTGAGACTTCCAATGATTTCAGATTGTTCATTCGATTGAGGTAAGTCAGATTCTGCACTTAGATTGAGTGATTCTGATGAGACTTCCTCATTGACTGTTGTAGGTTCTTCATTGATCTGTGGTAATTCTGAATCGGGTGATGTTGGGACATTTGAAGAGCTCGGTACATTGGCCTCGTCGAGTGGGGGCTCCACTAAAGGTGTTGCAATAATGGTTTCTGGCCGATATACGGGCTCAAAGAGAGAGTCCAAATCTTCTAACGCAAGTTACAGTGCTTCTTCAAACGTTGAATCTGGAGTTGTTGCCATCTGCTGTTGGTTTTGTGCCAACACACCAGTGTATACGGGTTCTGTTAGGTCCTCTATTATCAACTCAATCAATCCTAGGCATGAATTCTAAGGAAATGGATTAGAATGATTTAAATTGAAATTCGATCGAAAACCTTCGATGAAGAACACGAGAGAGAATTTCTTTAGTGAGATGATGTTTTCTGCGTTTCTCTCTCTAGAAATGAATTCGACAGCCTTTCGGATCGATTCTCTAATTTTTCTGTATTAAGCACATTGTTTGTACAACTATTTATACCAAACAAACTTGGTATAAATATCAAACTAGTCCTAATCTATGGACTAATACAAATAAAGCCCCTAATTACAAGGACAACTAATGAAATCAAGCACAATCTAAAATGTATACTCTACAGGTTCTGAACTGTCGTATTCAGAAGCCATCGGGTTTGGTACGGGTCCTGAACTGAGGTGTGCAGGAGCCATCTCTCCACTTCGTGGAAAGTGACATTGTAGCTTTATTTGATTGATCGGTTGGACTTGATGTAAACTTGGTACGCCTTTTACGTTGATGAATAGCCAACGAATGTGGCTTCGAATGCTTTAGGATCGAACTTAGCACGTTGCTCTCTGTCGTTCGCCACAAAGCACTTGCAGCCGAAGACTTTGAAGAACTAATACGTACTTCCGCCCACTAATACTTTGTGTCTGCATAGGTCCACAGAGATCCATATGTAGCAATTCCAAAGGACGTGAAGTGGAGGCAACTAGTTTTGCATGATGAGATGCTCGCTTCATTTTTCCTAGTTGACATGCCGAACACTGATGCTCTTTTTGTAAGATAATAGTTGGTAGACCGTGAACCAACCTTTTCGTTGATAGTCGTTGAAGAGCTTTGATATTGAGATGAGACACACGTTGATGCCATAACTTGTTCCTCTGAATTACAGTCTGAGAAATGAGACAAACAGCTATCGAAGGCCGCACGGACGTCAGGTTGATTGTGTAAAGATTTGATTTCCTAAAGCCTTGGAGGAGTTCTTTGTCATGACTGTCCAATATTCTGCACCGGTCAGCAAGAAAGACCACCTGGAATCATTTGTCGCAGAATTGGCCAATGCTGAACAAGTTATGGCGGAGACCTTCGACGTAAGAGACATCCTCTATCGTTAGATTTTCTAGAATGATGTCCCCAACTCCTAGTATGGGGACTGAGTCGTTGTTTCCGAATCTGACTTTTTTCATTTGGTCGGTCTTTGTAATTGCTCAGCAGCTCTTGTATTCCAGTCATGTGTGTGGAGCAACGAGATTCGAGGGTCCACACATGATGGATCTGCAAAAACAATTAGAGCGCTTTAGGTACCCACCTATAAATGGGTCCTCACAAGATTAGCAGATTTAGGTGTTGGTTCAGATTTGGTTCCCAATTTATTGTTAGTTGTAGCTTTGGTTACCCAAGTCATCTTTAAAGAAGTTGATTTGGGTTTGCCTTTTGCAAAACACTTGGCCTTTACGACTTTCGTCCTTTTAGGAGGAGATATAGGAACCCATTTGGGTTAAACCTTGTTAGGATATTCAATTGATTGTGTCAATAGTTTAAGTCTTGGTATTAAATTAGTATTTATCTTTAGCTTGGGCTTTAGACTAGATTGTAATTAGTTAACATTTAGTGATTGGGCCTTAATATACCTAGGGTTAATGTGGTATATAAGGTATTACCAACTCACATTTGAAAGTAATCAAAGATCAAAGGCTTATCCAACTTTTTCACACACTACACACACTCAAAGGTGAGAACACTCCCTTATCATTCCATTAAAGCCTCTTTTGATTCCTTGTTTGGTGCATTTGGGACCAACAAGTGGTATCAGAGCAAACGTGGATCGATGTGCATTGATTTGAATCCAGTTTCGTTCGATTCCAAGAAAGATCAAAGGTGTTTTTGGGCAAAAATTAGTTTCGGCATTTCAAGCTTGTTTTGGGGTTTTGATGCTTCGTTTTTGTGTTTAAAACCTTCCCCCAGATCGAGTATATGCCTAAAATGTTTTTAGAACACTTTTGAATCAGTTTTAACGAGTTTTGAGCAAGATTGAAGCAAAAACTTTTCAGAAAAGAACATCTCGGCCATTCTCTGTTTTTGGTCGATTTGACCTATTTTTTGGTGTTTTTAGCTCACAAATCGGTCGATTATGTGTTTGGGAAGAATTTCTGAAGTTTAGGATCAAGTTTCAGCGATTTTGGTTGAGATCTGAGTGAAAACGGACGATTTTCTGGCAAGAAACCGCGTGAAGCAATGGAACAGTACTAACGTGTTCTTGACCGCGAAATTTTGTGCTGAATCGTTCAAATCCGCGAAACTTTCTGGATCGTTCAAATCCGCGAAACTTTCTGAAGCGTTCAAATCCGCGAAACTTTCTGAGTCGGTCAAATTCGCGAAAGTTTCATTTCCACGAATTTAAATCCGAGAATTTTTTTTAAGCCGCGAAAATTTTACATTCACTGAATCTTTCGCAACTGCCTACCTTAAGAATCCGAGAAATTTTTAAAACCGCGAAACTTTTATTTATACTACATTTGTTTTTCGCAACTACCTATCTTCAAGATCCGAGAATTTCTAGCCGCGAAACCTTCACTTATACAACATTTTTTCGCATCTGTTTACTTTCATAATCCGAGAAATTCCATATCCAAGAAAGCTTAATCCAAGAATTTCTTGTGACCGCGAAATTTTCCTCAACGTGCGAAAGTTTTTATAACTTGCGAAAATTCTCTTGCAAAGCTCTAAAATTCTCATCGTGCGAAAGTTTTTATAACCTGCGAAAATTCTCCTGCAAAGCTCAAAAATCTTAACTTGCGAAATTCTTCAACTTGCGAATTTTTCTAACGTGTTAAATTCCTCTAGGGTTAAAATTTTCTCGGGGTGAACCCTTCTCAAACCTACTTAAGATTTGATCCTTACACTTTAAGTACTATCACCCTAGGCCACTTTTGTCATAAATTAATTTTTCTCGCCTCAATTCTCGCATTTAAATCTCTAGAACTTCTCCTAATTTCAAGATATATTTCTCTTCCCTACATTATCGACCATCACACACGCTCACTTAGTTCTAAGAAATTCCTTAAACAATTTTTATTCTCAGAACTCTACTTTTTAAACTCGTATTTCTCTTATCGTTCGTTACTAACTTTCTCATCTATACAAGATCAAAACCACGGACGATTCAACTGCACCAACCATGTCTACCACGAATGACATCTCCACAGTGGGCTCCGACACCAGGCCTCCGATGCTGCGACAAGGCGACTACAGCATATGGACAAACCGGTTCCTCACGTTCATCAGGAACAAAGGCGCACCACTCTCTCAATACCTTCTGGACTCCATCTTCAACGGTCCAGCACAGTTCTGGACAATCATCCCTGCACAGCCAAACGCAAACCCACCCATGGATGAACGCCGCACTCCAAGAGGTCCCATCAATGAGGATGAACTGGCTCGCGAACAGGCCGACGAGACTGCCAAAGGATACCTCTTCCAGGCTATGGGCAACGAAGTCTATGCTCACATCGAGTGCTGCACAACTGCTAAAGAAATATGGGATGAACTCGTAGAAATCATGGCAGGCACAACTGAAAGTGCTCAAGGAAGGAAATCAGCATGTCTCTCACAGTATGAACACTTCCAAGCCTACGAAGGAGAGGAGCTGCGTGACACATACCTCAGATACCTGAAGGTCATCAATGAACTCAAGAAAGCCAGGATCTCAAGGGACAAATTCGACATCAACAACCGCTTTCTTGGAAGCCTCAAACCACAATGGGGCAATGCAATCGTGATGATGATTCAGAGTAAGGACCTCTCCAACACTTCCATCCATGCTCTTTATGACAGTCTGTCTGCCTATGCCCCATATGTGCAACCTCAGTCCACCAACACTCGAGTCGACCCACTGGCCCTCCTCTCGAACAAAACCAATGAACGATCTTCCACCACTAAGACCAAACAGAACAAAGGGAAGCTACCAGCTGTTGTATCTGACACCTCTTCAGATCCGAAGCTGATACAGAATCAGACGAAGATGTTCGTGATATACGCAAGCAACTGGCAATGCTCACTAAGTTGGTCTCAAAGAAGATCGGGAAAAAATCCTCATCCTCTTCCAATCGCCAAAGAACCTATAGCGGCATCAAAAAGACCAATCCCACAGAGGAAGCCAAGCCAACAAAGAAAGAAGAGGACTCCGCACCTCAAAAGTCCGTGAAGTGCTTTAGGTGTGGAAAAATGGGGCACTTTGCCAAAGAATGCCACGCCCCACGCGTGAAGGACTCCGGCTACTACGACCGTAAGGCCAGATTGACCCCCAAGGTGGAAAGTGGGAAAGCTCTACTCACCGAAGAAGCAGAATGGGTGAATGACACTTCAGAAGACGAGGAGCCTAAGGATGAAGATTGCTGCATGGCAAGGCTGGTCGAACATGACGAGGACGAGGAGATGGGTCACTCCGGTGAAAACACAGCTAATACTCCTACCAACGCTGCGTCTGAGGTACGAATCTCACACCTAGATGATGTGTTTACTCACCGACACGCCATTAAGAAACCCACCATAGACGCTAGGGATTATGATGAACTTAAGCTAAAATTTGAAAACAACTATGCCTTACTTAGTCTAAAAGTAGAAGAACTTGCCTGTGCAAACGAACGTCTAAAAGCCTCTGAAGCTTTAGTCAAACCTCTGCAAAGCAAGAACAAACAAAGTGAGACTAAGGTTAAGGAAACTACACTGGCTATTAGTTCATGTGAAACTTCTCGCCTCCTGACGGCCTCCCAATATGAACTACTTACGAAGGAAAGAGTTAGGCTATACCGCAAGGTGAAAGAGCTTGAAGAGCAACTTCACCTCAGAAACGAAAACTCACGCATCCTATGCCTATTGAACCAACCAGCGGAAACAGAATTCTACGATGCACGGGGGGGGATCGGACTGTCTAGCAATTGCAATCCAACACCGCTAGCAGTTAAAAGATATAACATGTGCAACACTGCATTCTTGCAAACAAGAAATGGTGCTCCCCCGCAGCTTAAGCCATTTGTGAGATCATCCTCCGCTGCCATCTCAGAAGAAACAAGAGAACAAAACATCCATTGGGCAGAAATCGCGCTTGACTACACAGAGTTGAACAATAGAGATAAGACTGAGGTATCCTCACTCTCGGAGGATGTCGAAACCTTACTCCCAAACAAAGAACAGGAAGATGCTTTTCAAGATGTGCTCTCTCGCACTTACATCCCAAAGAAACTACTACTCATAGCAGAACTAGAACGACAACTAGAAGTAGAAAGGAAGGCCTTTGCAAAAGAGCGAGATGAGCTGCTTAGCAAAATCTACACACTAGAAAAATTTCCCAATACGAACTATCCCTCCACATCGAGTCAAGTACCCGATTCTCAAACATGTAAATGTAAGAGGACGGCGAAAATGACTCCTGAAGCTGACATATGTTCTAACACTAACTCTAGTATTCTTATGGATACAGGGAATGTGAGTTCGACGTCTCTGGAAGGCAGCTCGTATCAGGCAAAGGCGAACCCACTCTTCGATGACAAGAAGAAAAAACCATCCTATATTCATCCTTCCTCTCTATGTACTGAATCTCAATATCCTAAGGGCGTAGACAATTATGTTGCTAAAACTTATCCTTCCTTTACCAAACTTATGTCTATGTGCTGCTGCAATGATTTTGTTCTCCCACGATTTCATGAATATGAAACTCATGAACACGCAACACTCCGACCTCGCAAGCGAACCCTCTCTACGACGTCTTTGAATTCTCCCATCTTGCCAAAACCTAAGGTCAAGCGAAAACGCCTCTCGTCGTCAAACGCAAACTCACCTACTACTCGCAAGCCAAAGGCTACCAAAACCGGAGCACGAAAACAACAACCACGTTACCCACGTCAATTCATGAATACGGCGCCATACATGCAAGCACGAATTAGGAAAATATGGGTTAGAAAAACCATAATTCCGCCTAATCAAACTAACGACAAAGGGAAAGCTAAATTAGAATCAACACAATCTGATTTAGAAACCACATTTCCCATTAAGCGCATAAAAACTTTACTTGTTTCACAAGAATGCCCCGTCAGTAAACGGGGACCCAACATCTGCTAATGATTGCAGGTCTGTCATGTGTGGTATCTAGACTCGGGTTGCTCCACACACATGACGGGGAACAAGGAGCTGCTGAGCAACTTCTCCGAGCGCTATCTCGAAAGGGTCTCCTTTGGAAACAGTCAAATGGCGCCAATTCTCGGAACTGGTGATCAAGTCCATGACAAACTGACGATGAAGGGCATCTCTTACGTTGAGGGCTTGAGCTACAATCTCTTCAGCATTGGTCGTTTCTGCGACAAAGGATACAAGGTTCTCTTCGAATCTGACATCTGCAGCATTATAGATGCCTCGGGACTGCAACTTCTTTCTGGAACGCGCTCGTCTCACCTCTACGTACTCAATCTCACGACTTCTCGACCAGTATGCCTTCTCTCTCGGGCTGCACCCAAGCTGAATGATCTATGGCACCGACGTATTTCACATCTCAATTTCAAGACTATCAACAAACTACGTCAAGATAAACTCGTCAACGGTCTACCTCAACTAACATATCATAAGGAACATCTCTGCTCTGCCTGTGAATTGGGGAAGATGAAGCGATCGTCTCACATATCCAAGGAAACACCATCCTCTAAGCTAATCCTCGAGCTCTTACATATGGATCTATGTGGCCCAATGCCTACGGCCACGCTCGGTGGAAGACGATATATTCTTGTGATTGTCGACGATTTTTCACGCTACACGTGGACGAAACTCATTCGTACAAAGGATGAAGTTCCTGATATAATCATCGAGTTTGTTGCTACGTCCCAAACTCTTCATCAACAGAAGGTTCGGATTATCAGAACGGACAACGGAACTGAGTTTAAGAACAAGAAACTCAGTGATTTCTATGCCACTCAGGGCATCACTCAGCAGTTCTCAGCTGTGAAGACACCGGAACAGAATGGTGTCGTTGAGCGTAAGAACAGGACACTTGTTGAAGCAGCCAGGACTCTTCTCATACAATCCAGACTTCCTCATTCTCTTTGGGGCGAGGCTATTCAAACGGCCTGCTACACACAGAACCGGGCTTCCATCCACAAGAGATTCAACCGCACCCCATACGAGATGCTGAATAACCGTCGTATTCCCGATATATCCTATCTAAGGGCCTTCGGTTGCCGATGTTTTGTGGCCAATGATCGTCAACATCTTGGGAAGCTTGATCCAAAAGCTCTTGAAGGCATCTTTGTTGGATACTCACTAAACTCGAAGGCATACAGAGTCTATCTTAAAGAGAAACGATCTGTCATTGAAAGCACAAATATCACATTTGACGAAAGCGAAGGCGACCTCCTGGCTTCTGCTCATATCAGTCCAGAACCAGGACTTCTTCAGTCGTTGACGAAAGGTCAACCTTCAACGGCGGGAACTTCCTCATCTGAGGGCAATTCTGGTGAACTGGATCTCGATCTGCTCTTCGAGTACTTCTATCCAGTCCCCAAGACTCCCGTCGCCCCCACTCAACTTACCGCTGCACCCACTCCACCAACACCACCAGCTATCGGCAATAATGTCGTCCCGCCAAACTTGGATAATCTCAACCTCAACGAAGACGACATTTTACCCAATCCTAGGAACATTGCTGATTCTGATGCTGAACCCTCTCAATCTACCACGGTTGAGATCTCTTCTTCGGACACCGGACCCCAATCTAACGAGCCTCCAATAGATGCTACCACGGTTGAGATCTCTTCTTCGGACACCGGACCCCAATCTAATGAGTCTCCAATAGATGCAAATGCGGCCAGCTCCTCACAGACAAATGTACCACTTTGGGCTCGCTCTCATCCTACAGACCAGATTATTGGGGATCCCACATCCGGTGTTTCGACACGTTCGGCTACGATGAATGAAAGTCTATTTGCTTGCTATCTCAGTCAAGTCGAACCATCACGAGTAGCTGAAGCTCTCAACGATCCCGATTGGCTGATTGCAATGCAGGAGGAAATAAATCAGTTTGAACGCTTACAAGTTTGGGAACTCGTACCACGACCTCGCAATAGATCCATTATCGGCACAAAATGGATTTTCAAAAACAAAAAGGATGAAGACGGTGTTGTTATTCACAATAAAGCAAGACTTGTGGCTAAGGGGTACAACCAACAAGAAGGCATCGACTACGATGAAACTTTTGCCCCTGTCGCCAGGATCGAAGCAATACGAATGTTTCTTGCATTTGCTGCTCTCAAGAACTTTAAAGTCTACCAAATGGACGTGAAGACTGCATTTCTGAATGGATTTCTCAAAGAAGAAGTGTACGTCGATCAACCTGAAGGGTTCTTGAGCGAAGAGTTTCCTCATCACGTTTATCGACTCTACAAGGCTCTCTACGGACTAAAACAGGCTCCCCGAGCTTGGTATGACGTCCTTTCAGACTTCCTTGTCCAGTCTGGATTCAAGAAAGGATCTCTGGATACAACCCTCTTCACCAAGCGGAGTGGCCCGGACATAATGATTGTACAGATTTATGTCGACGACATCATTTTCGGATCGACTAAACCACAACTGTGTGAAGAGTTCGCAGAATTGATGAAAGAGAAATTCGAAATGAGTATGATGGGTGAGCTGAACTTCTTTCTTGGTCTTCAAGTAAAGCAACTTCCCAACGGAATCTTCATCAATCAGTCCAAATACATCCATGACATCCTCGAGAAATATGGAATGAAGGATGCCAAGACTGCTGCTACACCTATGTCACCCTCTGGCCGGCCCGACGCGGACCCATCTGGTGTTCCCGTTGACCAAACCGTTTATCGAGGGATAATAGGATCTCTTCTGTACCTTACTGCTAGTCGACCGGATATCGTCCTCTCGACAGGAATCTGCGCTCGTTTTCAGGCCACACCAAAGGAATCCCATCTCACTGCTGTCAAAAGGATTCTCCGCTATCTCAAGGGAACACCCAATCTGGGTTTGTGGTACCCCACTCTATCGGACTTCAAATTGGTTGGATTCTCTGACTCGGATTATGCAGGATGCAAGATGGACCGAAAAAGCACCTCTGGAGCTGCACACTTCTTGGGCGGTAAACTCATAAGTTGGTCGTCTCGAAAACAAAACTGTGTCTCAACTTCGTCGACGGAGGCAGAATATGTCGCCGCCGCTAGTTGCTGTTCACAACTTTTGTGGATGAGAACCCAACTACGAGATTTTAATCTTCACGTTGATAAAATTCCCATTTATTGTGACTCAAAAAGTGCCATCGCGATGACGAGTAATCCTGTACATCACTCAAGAACAAAACACATAGATATTCGTCATCACTTCATCAAAGAACATGTCGAGCAAGGCACGATTGAATTGCACTACATCACAACTGAAGATCAACTGGCCGACATTTTCACAAAACCGTTGGATGTCAAACGATTCCAACACCTAGTGACTATGTTGGGTATGTTGAATATTCAGTTGTGATCAATCGACCCTACATGAACTTTGATAAAGTGTACATATTTCATTTTCACTTCACTTCATTTTCTATGTGTCTTCTGGATTATGTCTGTTGAGGGGGAGTTTTTAGATTAAGGGGGAGCGTCTGATATTTCATTTATTTAAAACGGGAATGTTTCGATTAAGGGGGAGCGTCTGATATTTCATTATTTAAAACGGGAAGTTTTACGATTAAGGGGGAGTTTTCCTTATTTTTCATTATCCAAAGTCTGAAATTTTGGGCTGAAATTTTAAAGTCTGGTCAAACTGAGTCAAAATCGGACTGATCAAAACATTTTGGGCTGAATTTCAAATTTTCTGGTCAAAAAGGGTCAAAATTGGGTCCAAGTCCGCGAAATTCAGCTAAGTTGAATTTTTGACCAAGCCCGCGAAATTTCGGCCCATTTACTCAAAAATTTCGCATGTACAGTGTCTACAATCGTAAAACCCCAAAACCCTTAACATTTTTCACTATCCTAAAAATCCCGAGAAAATTCAAAAATTCGCAACCCCTCTTTCAAAAATTCGCAACTCCCCGCATCGTCGTCATCATCAAAATCTGCATTCAAACTTCGTTTCCTGCTAACTCCATCATCGCAAATCAGTTTTTCGATATGACTGGCAAAGATCAAAATACGATTGAAGCACTTGAGGCGGCTGCAATCCAAAGGGAGGTCGCTCGCATCGAACTCCACGCGCGTACCTATGTCCCACCACCCGAGGAGATCTTTCCACTAAGTCAATGGGCGGCCCTGATTCCCAACAACTATATGGTGGACTTGGACAGTTTTCGGTGCGATGCCCCCGTTATTATAGAAATTCTCAAAGGGCACCCACTTCGCCACGCCCTCACTCATGGCGAACCAGAAGCACAGGTGTACCTACAACAATTCTGGCATACGCTGCAGATCGCTGGACCACTACGCCTTACCAAGACCTTATCCGCCCATATCGATCATGAAACGGTGGTCCTCACTCCCAAGATACTACAAGAAGTACTTCAACTACCCGTCTACTCACCCTACGACCCACTACCGACACACGAGCAACTAGCTGACGACATTGACAGACTGGGCTATCAACCAGATACCAAGAAGAAGAAAGGCCCACTTGTCCTCAGTGAAGTCACCACCCGCAATCTACCACAACCCTGGCGGACACTGTACCTGCTGGTGAACAAGTGTATGTCAGGAAAGCATGCTGGTCAGGACCGCGGAAACACTCAAATCCTCACAATCATGACCGGCATCGCTCACAACCGCAAGTACAACTACGCCGACATCATCTGGGTGGACCTAGTCTCGATGATCCAGCGATGCGACCGGGAAGTCGCCAAGGGAGTCACGAACCGCTTCGTCCCATACATGCGATGGCTCCCAGCTCTGATCAAGCACTTCCGCCTGCACTCAACCAACATCCGCATCCGTCCGGCAGCGGAACACTTTCAAATCCCAACTGTCGAGAAGTTCGCCAAGAAGAACACACCGGCGAAGGATCGACACGCAATGGTGATTCCGGACGACGTGCTCGCCTACGCCAACCCAACCAATCCGCACGTACAAGAATACCGTGCCTCAACCGCCTCCTTCCGTGAAACCCCGCACCCTCTATCCACTGTCCCTACGGAGCAGATCAACCCCACTGCTCCCAACCCCGGGACTAGCCAAAACCCCACCACCACCTCCAAAAAGTCCTCGAGTCGCGCCGCATCCTCTTCCACACGCGCTCCGAAAAAACGGTCGCGAGAGGATGACGTAAGCCGCCCCACGGAGCGCCGATCGAAACAAAAGCACGATCGACCTCCTCCGTCACAGATAAGCCGAGCCGAACCAATAGGTACAGGAGGTGATGTGTTCACCTCCCGAGTAGAAGTCGTGGCATCTGGCTCAACCACGCAAACTACCCCACCAACCCACTTATCTTCCTCTCTACAGGAAGATATTTCATTCCACGAGGAGCCACGTATACCATCGACATCCCACTTGGAGATAGTCGATGTTGAAACAAGCAGTCCCTCGCCTCAGACTGCCTCCTCTTCATGCACCTCGAGTCTAGTGCCCTCACTTCCCATAGTTTCATCCGTTTCTAGGACACATACACCTTCTACTGCACCACAGAGTCTTCGTGACTCTGTCAGAACGCTCGGTGATGTCTCTGTGACTGAGAGCGGAAGACCTAGCACGGCCAACATCATAACAACCGTGAGCCTAGGCCATCATACGATTGAGTCTGTCTCATCGGTGATGCCAACGGGAAGTCTGCGTGACCCCGTCTTTTCCCGACCTGTGCAAACGGGCGGCCGATTGGCGATCTTCTCCGATTCGGTGATAGTTGGACATCTTCGTGATTCCAACTTGTTAGATTTACCCCGCTTCATCACCGAGACCGCGCTAGAGTCACGTCTTCAAGAGTTTGCAAAGACTCTTGAGGCGTCGATTCTCGACAAAGTTTACGCGCGTCTCGATGCGTCCACCGCCGACAAAGGAAAAGGTGTGGCCCCGGAGACGCCACCACCAACTCAAGATGTGGACGCTGAAGCCATTCTCTCTGCCATTTCCGCGAAGGAGCTCTTCTACCTCCTCCGAGCAAGATTCGAGTCGATGACGGAACTCGACGACGAGGAACGGCAGATGAAGAGAATGATGACTCAGCCCTTGACTTGCCGCGCTCAGGGCGAGTCCAGCGGGATCAGGCGCGACGATCAAGACGATGATCAAGATCGCCGCGAGGGGGAGAATAGGCCGCAAGCCTCACAACCTCAAGGGCCCATACAAACGACGCCGCCCTCCTCCTCTGCACCTGAAACAACGCCCGCCGTAACAGAAACCTCACACCCCACTAGCCATAAATCCCACCCTATCAACCCCGAGTCACCAGCCAAATCGCCCTCACCTCTACCTACTACCGTCTCCAAAACTCTAAACGTCACATCGGCGTTAGAGACCACCCCCACACCGTCTCCACCCACAGTCTCCGAACCTCTAACTATCACACCGATGTTAGAGGTCACCACCACATCTACACCACTCGACACCCAAATCATCCTTGCCAAAACCATCACCACAACTGAACCACCAGAATCTCCACCACAACCATCCCCACAATCCACAGACTCTTCCGACACAACACCCTCGCCACCACACAGCGACACTCCTCTCGACACCGACCCCAACATAGCTCCCGAGGACGTCTACTGCGCACAGAACGAGATAGAAGCCTACATCTTCAACGATGAATGGCTGTACACACCCGTCGATGCAGTAGCAGCCAGGAAGCTGGTGGAAAACGCTCGACGTCTGCTGATGCAAGCCTCACTAACGCTGATCAACACAGCAGACAACGAGGACGGAGAGGAGTACGACGCTGAACCGGCAGAGCTTGAGGACATCCTGCAATTCCAAGCGCAGCAAACTGAGGCCCCTGCTGCTCAAACGGATGTACCCACGGTGAATATACCGGAAGCACCGTGGGAAAACAAAAAGATCACCGCACCGTTCCAAGAAGAGATCAGGAAGAGGATCTGGCGACGCAAGGAGCAGATCATCACCACCTTCGACGAGTATGAGCTGATGAACATCCAAAGTTGGAGCGAGAGAAAGAAGCAACTCTATCGATGGAGCCTTCTGTGCCACAAAAGCTCAAATAGGACGCTATCCGATGAGGAAAACATCGCTCAGGAAATGAGTCGGGCCCCCATCTGCAAAGTCACTGACCTTCGCCAAGAGTCCAAAGGACCTGTCCATTACCCAGTATTCACGGTAATGAGACAGGATGAGAGCTACTGTGAAGTCAGTGAGGCGGACTTCAAGTTTCTGCGCCTGGGCGACCTGTACAGCATGATAGAATCCATGAAGCAGTTCAGACTCGTCCTCAGAAGTTCTGGACACCTCGTACGTGCTGAACCGGTCACCATGGGATATGTGGCTATCAAACGCCACATGCTCCGACAGGTCAGATTCTTCGCCACCCACGATCTGCAGATGGCGGTGGAACACAATCTGAAGAAGGTAAATCTGACTCGCCCATCTTTCAAGAACGCGGACGACTACCGAGAAGGCGATGTGATCGACGGAGACGATCCGGCGGTCGTCTACTCGAACTATAAGGGAAAGATGAGGATGCTGCGCTGCTCTGAAGTGGCAAAGTTCTCGGACGGAACGCTCACCATCATCCAAGACAAACTAATGAAGATCTGCCGCATACTTTCAGAAGAAGATCCTCTATGCCGATCCAAGTTCGCGAAGCTCATTGACGCGATAGCAAATCGATTGGTACTTCGAAGGAACCTCCGCGCCTTCGAGTTCAAGCTAGGGCTTCGCGACACACTCACACGCTAATCCACCACCGCTACGCTCAAGATCCAAGACTCCCAACAATTGACACAAAGGGGGAGATTGTTAGGATATTCAATTGATTGTGTCAATAGTTTAAGTCTTGGTATTAAATTAGTATTTATCTTTAGCTTGGGCTTTAGACTAGATTGTAATTAGTTAACATTTAGTGATTGGGCCTTAATATACCTAGGGTTAATGTGGTATATAAGGTATTACCAACTCACATTTGAAAGTAATCAAAGATCAAAGGCTTATCCAACTTTTTCACACACTACACACACTCAAAGGTGAGAACACTCCCTTATCATTCCATTAAAGCCTCTTTTGATTCCTTGTTTGGTGCATTTGGGACCAACAAACCTGACAAGGAAGATTAATTTCAGCGCGGACAAATGCTTTAGTAGGCTTGAGCGTGGAAAAGATCTTTTCATTGGATAGTCTCCTAAGGTGCTTGGGGGATTTGATAAGTTATGATTTTACATATTATTTATACCCCGTAAAAGTGTGTTTTTTATTGTTATTGATCCAAATATCTTCGAATATCCTTTAAATACATTTACATTTCTTCTTTCGTAGATATTGGAGAAAAAGTGGCCAAAATGCGGGATGATTCGGGTATGAAAAGAAAACCAGAAATAATAATAAAGCCAAGATGCAAAATGCCAATATGCAAGTGGGTCTAAGTTTACTACACCTTTTCAAGTAAAGATCGGCCCAAGTGAGTAGGTGCAGTGTTTCAAAGCAAGAAGATAAAAACATACGACTTTTGGTGATGGAGAAAACATCTTGGCTGCGTTGTTCACGTTGGAGAAGAAAAAAAGATACATCAAGCCCATAATCCTTGACTCACTTTGCTTTTTGTTGATTATCTATAACAACGATGCTTCATTTATGGAACTGAGTGGAGGGAGAGAGAACCAATGAAGACATACAAGCATGAAACAAGGAGTAAAAAAGGGCTGTCCATTTAGTTCTCTGTCGGACTATGGATTATAAAAAATAAAAGAACGAAGCAAGAGAGGAGGTTGGTAAGCATGTAGGAGAAGACATAAAAAAAAGGCTCTGACACCATCTCTCATTTTTCATCATCCAATCATCACACAACCATACACCATCGTACACACCTCTCACAAAACTTTCACCCACATCAAAGACCCGAAGGATTTAGCAAACTCGCCTACTTCATCTCTCGCCATCATCCACAACACATAGCTCTCACACCATCCACTTATCCAAGCAACCTAAACACACACCTCACCACCCAACCGAACACCATCGCACCTCACCCACCTCAAGACTTCACGGCTGAATAGAAGAAAACGCACCACCTCCACACTGCCATCATCCACGTCACCTTGGGTTCTCTCTCACGCAAAAGACCCTAAAGCACACAAGAGCTCGCCCACCTACCTCATCTCTCGGCTCTCACTCGGCAACACAGCCATCCAAAAAGGCTGAAACTTAGCAGCTCCTTTCCTCAGCTGGAGCAGGTAACGAGCTGAAGCTGTCACCAACTTACTTGGGGCCGTGAGAAAATTTAGCGCATAGCTGGACCATCCTTCCATGCACACCATCTGTTCGGCGAAAAGACTCACTGAAGGATATACCATATACACCTTCGAGTAGCCACCTGACGCACGAACAACAGCAACGTTTGGACCGGGGCAGCAAGTGCAGACGAGCAACGTCAATCTCGGAGATAGACAGAAGACGGACGACAGCCACAGAGAGACGAGTCGAGCAAAACACGACCCGGCTACTTATTCGATACGTTTCCCATTCTCTATTTATCTCCTATTATGAACATGTTTATGATGTTTTTGTTGAAATATAATATGTTTTAATTTCATTATCTGGCGTTACGATGTAGCCATATATGATTGCTATTGATTTTCAGCTTGTATGCTATTAAAACCTTAACGCTATGCTGAGTATCATAATCCGTTATTAATATTTACGAATTTCTGATCAACTTTCGTAAAAATAGGTGTTTAGATATGAGACTGAGAGGTGATTATCTGAGCGTGTCCGTTGATTATGATACCATTAGAACATTCGTAAGCTAGAGATAGTTACGTGACTAGTGCGATGATTTATGATTTTCTAAGTTTAATGCATTCGACGTGTAGAAATCTTGACAGAGATGTAGGATTCGCATGTTAGAATAGGTTATCGATGCTAGAGATAGATTGATAATTAAAACGGAAAAATCCATCGTCAACATAAGATTAAATATCCTTTGAAAACTAAAATCAATAGCATGATTGTCATCGGTGAAGTCGGAGTCCCAGATTTATCTTTGATTAAAATCGTTTCGTCGTTCTTCGTTATTTATTTGGTCATTTACCTTTTTAATCGTTTTTATTATTTCTCTGCGCATTTTACTTTATCGTTTCGTCAACTACCAACGTGCGATTGTTTAAATAAAAATTAGAATTAATATAATTTCCGTACTTAGTAACACAGTCCTTTGGGTTCGATATCCGTACTTACGTACACTATTACTTGTTACAACGATACGTACACTTGCGTGTTTACGATTATTCGCAACAAGTTTTTGGCGCCGTTGCCGGGGACTGCTTTTTACTAATATCGATACCATAATTCTAGTCTTACTTTGAATTTATTATATTATTACTATTAATATTATTATTTTTATTACGGTTATTTTTGTTATTATTTTTACTACTACTACTTGTTGGTCCCGATTACACCAACAATACGACTTCGGACGGATTAAACACGCCTAAAGATCTAGATTTAGGTTAGGACGTGTGAGCTTGGTGGTGTTCTTGAGGAGACTCTCTCACTCTAACATATGTTTATTTTCTTAACACACACAAGCACACCTAACTATGTGTTAGGGTTTTAGTATTTATACCACAAGTTGGTATATAATACGTGTGTATACATTGACTGCAGAGGAAGCAAAAGCTAATCCATCTGTGGTGGCAGGTATTCTACTTATTCACAAACTTCCGACATGCATTTTAGTAGATTCAGGAGCCACGCATTCATTTGCATCCACTAAATATGTGGCGAGACTCGGGATTACACCTACCCTGTCTAATTGTGAATATAACGTGACCGTCCCACACGGAGTTGCGATGCGAACCAATTTGGTTTTACGGAATTCTCCCGGTGTTAATTAATGAAAGAGAATTGTCCGTTGACTTAATAGTCATTCCAATGAATGATTATGAGGTGATTCTTGTAATGGACTGGCTATCGAAATACGGAGCTGTCATCGACTGTAATCGCAAAACAGTTACGTTTAATATTGAAGGGAATGAGCTTTTCACTTTTGTGGGAACAACCAAAGAAAGAAATGTTTCTAGAATTTCAGTGGTAAAGGCACAACGTTTGATCAAGGTGGGATGTGAAGCTTATATAGTTTTTGCAGTGAAATCAGAAGAACGTTCATCTCCGAAATTAGAGGATGTACCAGTGGTACGAGATTTTCCTGACGTATTTCCTGAAGATCTACCCGGATTACCACCAGATCGAGAAATTGAATATACCATTGATCTAATACAAAGTTCTGCTCCAATCTCTAAGACTCCTTATCGGTTAGCACCAACTGAATTGAAAGAGCTAAGAGAACAGTTGGACGATCTATTACAGAAGGGATTTATTCAACCCAGTTTTTCTCCTTGGGGAGCTCTAGTTCTATTTGTACGAATGAAGGATGGATCGATGCGATTATGTATCGATTACAGAGAGCTGAACAAAATAACAATCAAGAATAAATATCCATTACCCAGAATTGATGATTTATTTGATCAACTACAAGGCGCAACGGTGTTTTCAAAGATAGATTTATGATCGGGGTATCATCAATTGAGGGTTCGAGAAGGTGACATTCCGAAGACGGCGTTCAGTACCCTATATGGACACTACGAATTTTTAGTTATGCCTTTCGGGGTGACTAATGCACCTGCAGCATTTATGGACTTAATGGATCGGGTGTTCAAGCAATATTTGGACAAGTTTGTCATTGTGTTCATTGATGACATTCTAATTTACTCGAAAATGAAGGAAGAACACGAACAACATTTGAAGACTGTTCTTGAAATATTACGAGAAAATAAATTATATGCCAAGTTCAAGAAATGCGAGTTCTGGTTGAGTCAAGTCGCATTTCTAGGGCACATTGTTTCTAGAGAAGGAATTTCTGTAGATCCTAGCAAAATTGAAGCTATCAACAATTGGTCTCAACCAACCAATGTCACAGAAGTACGGAGTTTTCTTGGCTTAGCTGGATACTACAGAAAATTTATTAAGGACTTCTCAAAGATTGCATCAACACTGACGAAGCTAACAAGGAAGAATGTTCTATTCCATTGGAGCGAGGAGTGCGAGCAAAGTTTTCAAGAATTAAAGAAGCGACTCACTTCAGCTCCAGTTCTTACAATACCATCAGGGACTGGAGGATTTTTGGTTTACAGCGATGCATCAAGGAATGGTCTGGGATGTGTACTAATGCAACATGGAAATGTGATAGCTTATGCCTCTCGGCAATTGAAGGAGTATGAAAAGAATTATCCGACTCACGACTTGGAGCTAGCCGCAGTGGTGTTTGCTCTAAAAATTTGGAGGCATTATTTATATGGGGAACGATGTGAAATTTTCACGGACCACAAGAGTCTGAAATATTTCTTCACTCAGAAGGAATTAATTATGAGGCAGAGACGGTGGTTAGAACTTGTTAAAGACTATGATTGTGTAATTAGTTACCACCCAGGAAAAGCAAATGTCGTGGCTGATGCATTAAGCCGAAAAGCGGTAGGCGCGGAGTTACAATTATTGGAAGTGGAGGTAGTGCAATTAGGAGAAGTTGAAGCAAAGTTAGCAGTATTAACTTTACAACCTACGATATTGGAACAAATCAAAAGGGTGCAAGAAAATGACGAGTTATATCTAAAAATCAAAGACACACAGGAGGAGCAAACTTCAACTGATTTTAAAATACAAAAAGACGGAAGTCTATATTACAATGACCGTTTATATGTACCTGATGATGCGGAGATTTGAAGAATAGCAATGACGGAAGCACATGCGACAGCATATTCAGTACATCCAGGAGTTACAAAAATGTATCGAGATCTTCGAATAAATTATTGGTGGCCGGGAATGAAAAGAGACATTGCGACGTTTGTAAGACAATGTCTAACATGCCAACGAATAAAGGCGGAACATCAACGACCGGCAGGGACATTACAGCCGTTGCCGATACCTGAGTGGAAGTGGGATCACGTTACAATGGACTTCGTGGTCCGTTTACCAAAGACTGTAAAAGGTTATGATGCTATTTGGGTTATAGTTGATCGATTGACTAAGTCTGCTCATTTTCTGCCCATAAGTTCGATGTTTTCCCTGGAGCGATATGCAGAAATTTATATTCAAGAAATTGTTCGACTCCACGGGATTCCGTTATCAATTATTTCGGATCGAGATTCGCGGTTCTTATCTAATTTCTGGAAGAGTCTGCAGAAAGCAATGGGGACTAAGTTGTCTTTCAGTACGGCTTATCATCCTCAAACTGATGGGGAGTCGGAGCGAACTATCCAATCCTTAGAAGACATGTTGTGGGCATGTGTTTTGGATTTTAAAGGGAACTGGAGTAAATATTTAACGTTGAACGAGTTTTCTTATAACAATAGTTATCATGCAACTATTGGGATGGCACCGTATGAAGCTTTATATGGGCGCAAATGCCGATCCCCCATACATTGGGATGAAGTCGGTGAACGTGCGATATTAGGACCTGACTTGGTTCAAGAGATAACCGAGGCAATATCAAAGATACGAGAAAGAATGCAAACGGCTCAAAGTCGACAAAAGAGTTATGCAGATCAAAGACGTAGACCATTAGAATTTAAAGTTGATGACTGGGTATTTCTGAAAGTATCTCCAATGAAAGGCGTAAAACGGTTTGGGCGAAAGGGTAAGTTGAGCCCAAGATACATTAGACCTTTTAGAATAATTAAAAGAATCGGCGAAGTAGCTTATCAACTGGAGTTACCAGCCTTATTAGCACAAGTTCACGATGTTTTTCATGTGTCGACATTGCGAAAATATCTCGCAGATCCAAATCATGTTTTGAGAAATGAATTTCTGTTTCAACAACTCAAGCCAGATTTGAGTTATGAAGAGAAGCCAGTAGAAATTCTGATGTATGAAGTGAAGAGACATCGAAATAAAGAGATTTCGTTAGTGAAAGTACTGTGGCAGAATCAGTCAACCGAGGAAGCGACATGGGAACGTGAAGATGATATGAAAAGTCGCTACCCAGAATTGTTTCAACTAACCTGATTTCGAGGGCGAAATCCTCTTTAAGGGGGGGGAGAATGTAATACCCGAGTCCCGCGAGTAAGATGGTCAATAAAATTTGCATGCATATTATGTGTTTATAGGATTGCATATTTAGTATTTAATTTATTTTGTGCTTACATGATATCTAACATTATTTGAAAGTTTGGTATGGAGCTTGAGAAATTTTGAATGAAAAATTTCGAAATATTATAATTTCGAAATTTAGGGTTTCTTTATGGATAATTTTGAAATTTAGGATGTTAATGGATAGGGAAGTTTGAATTATTGTGGATAAAGATTTGAAACTTCGTTGTTAGATAGAATTTCGAAAACTAGGTGATATATGTATTTCGAAATTTATCATAGGAAGCTGGAAAATTAGAAGTCGAAATCCTTGGGAGAGATTTTGAAATCATTCAAGAAAGATGTCGAAATCTTATTATAAAGGATAATATTTAATTAAGAGCTATCATTTGGTTAAAGGGATTAGGTAAGTGTTGAATACAAGATAAAAGGGGGAAAATCACTTTAGAAATATAATAGATTCTTACGTGATTAAAGAGGAGATTAGGTAAAGTCCTTTGTCATTTACCTATTATTACACTTAAGTTGATAAAGTAACATAGAAAGAAAGGAGTCATTAGGCAACAAGAACAATTTTAGAAAGGAGACGAAGAATACGACTAGTAATTATAACACAACCTGGTTTTGGTAAGATTTCTTGTTATAATTTTTTTTTATAATTCTAATTAGGTTTTGGTTTATCTAAGGGTTATTAAGCATATAAATCACGTAAGCTTATGTTCTTTAGGGTTTTGATTTTGAAAAGGATGAACACCATTTAGAGTTAGATGATATTTATTTGTTTATGATAAATCATGTTTTCATCGAAAATTTTTGAGAATTTAGGAAGAAATAGTGTTTATGATGTCGAAATATTAGGGTTTATTTAATGTCGAAATGAGGATTGAAGTGAAATCTCGAGGTGAAGTTTGTCAAGTTTGATTGTTTCGAAATTTTTATGTGGATGTCGAGATGGTTGTGTGATGTTGTTTCGAAATTTATAAGGATTTCGACATATGATATCGAGATTGGTTTTGAGGAATCTCGAAATAAGATATTGAGGTGGGTTTGTGATGTTGAGGATCTCGAATAGGATTTCGAAAAGCTTGTTTCGAGTTTTATGTATGTTAAAAGAGGCGAAGAGAATGTCGAGATGAGTGAGAAATGTGAATAAGGATGTAAGGATTTCGAAAAGTTCATGTGAAGTAGTTTCGAAGTTTATGAATCGTGAAGGAGAATATCGAAGTGAATGTCTAAATATTTATATGAGGTGGCTCGAAATTCTTAAGAAACTCGAGGCTTAGTTTGAAATTTTATTTCAACCTTCTTAGGAATATCGAGATAGAATCTCGAAATGGAAGTTTGAAACTCAGAAATGAAGTTTGAATTAGAATGTCAAAATGAGTTTTATAAATCTCGAAACTTATGTTTCGAAATCTTAAGAAGTTAAAGTGAGATCTCGAGATAGGTCATGGACCTCGTTATGAAGTGAAGAAATTCGAATGGAAAATGAAATGAGGTTTAAGAATCTCGAGGTGTGTCTCGACATTTAATATCGAAATTTTTAGATAGTTCTAAATAAAGATTTCGAAGCTTGTTTTGAAATTTATTTCGAAATTCTTAGAAATTATGATATAAAGATTTCGAGATAGGTAATGATTTTTGAAACTTAGTTCAAATAAGAAGTTCAAAATTGTAGAATTTCAGAAGTTATGAAAATCAAAACTAGGGTTTTCAAAATATTATAAATTCGAAAACTAGTCTTAGCTCAAAAATAATTTTTTGGGAAAAAAAACCCTAATTATATAGTTAGATCAAAAGATACTAATCTTATAATATTTTTATATTTAAGGTTCGAGGGTTAGGCGACCTACCGTACAATAAGCTAAGTAGCTATGGATACCAGGTAAGTGGGAATTTCACCTACAACACATAAATTGATTTATGTGTGTTATATTATGTGACAAATTGCTTTGATGAATACGTGGTATGTGAATTATCTGTTTATATGCTACTGCTTGGAAATTATTATTATTATTTGTTGCATTATTCATGCAGCATGATCATGTGCACGCACGAATCATATTGAGTATTTTGAGGAATGAGCCTGCATTGTACTACTCGAGTTGAAAGCGAGTTATATTTAATGTAGATAAATTAGAATATAGCTGCTTCTACAAAGGCACCATGACGGGGGTAAAACCGTCGAATATATTTACCTAAATTATTTAGGTAATGGGAAGGCACATAGTATAACTATAGTACCAGGAAAGTGACGTGATAGAGGGGCGACCTGGTGAATGATAAGACTGGAGATAAACCCTAGTTTTATCATAGCCAGAGTGGGCCACTATCGTATTTTTATCCGTATAGGATTTGAGCTCATGATATGATGGTGCGGTTAGTAAGTAGCTATGGGCCCTGATAAAAATGAGGACTGAATGAGTATGATGTGCTATTTTGGCACGTGCATACATGCATATTTCCACTTTCTGAGCTTTATAGCTCATCCCATGTTTTTATGTGTTGTAGACGCAGCGAACACGGTATGTGAACGCTTAGATAGCGAGGCTGGTCCTTCTGGAACTTCCGGTGACTTTCGAGGATGGTGTGTACATGGATGCGACCTGTGCGGCGGGCGTATGTTTAATTATGTTGTGTTTTTGTAAAATAAGTATGTATTATATGTAAGATTGGAACAATATTTGCACTGTAAAATAGCAGTGTGGGGTTTGCTATGTAAAAGGAAAAAAAAAAATTATCAGCATTTTTATAGGTATTGTATATTTGTTTTTTTAGTCACGTAAACTTAGCGTAAGAAAATAGTAGTAGATGGCGGGGCGTCACAAAGGGCCAACACGGTATGTGATTTTCGATTGTAAGTAACATTTTTTTTCGCTGCGATATATTTCTAACGAGAGATTAGTCAACGAAAGACTAAGTCAACCGTCGAGAAATTTTTCAATCAATTAAGTCCTAAGCGGCGAGTTTTACGATCGAAAAATTAAGCGTTGAAAACCTAATTTTTCGGTGCTAAATTTTTGCGACCAAAATCCAATTAACACGAAAATTCTATTTTGCGATAGTAAGTTTTGCGCTCAATAAAATTTGCATCTAAATTGTGTATTCAGTGCTTAAGTTTTTCGCTCACAGAAAATCCTAAATAGATTTCTCGATGGTAAATAATTTTTCTTTCAAAATCATCTATCTTAACGACTAAGTCAGATTTTTATCGATCGAGAACTGATTTGACACAAACAGTATGTCAATTGAATCGGAGTTCACTTAAGATTGTTTGCGATCGACAAAGTTCTTTGATACCTTTAAACATTCAAAAACCCAGTTTTATTGAAACTCAAATCTCAGTCGAAGATGCAGATTTTCCGAAGATTTATACTACCAGATTCATCAAGAACATCGAAACTATGTTAAGTGCAGGCATTAATCTCAGATAACACTCATAATCAAGCCTAAATCACTATAAAATAGTACGATTTCTCAGTTTTGAAGAACAGACGAAAATCTAAACTTAAACATGCGAAAAACCTCAAAATGCAGATGCTAACGACGTTAAATCACACGCAACTATCAACAGATTCTCATTTCTACCTTAAACAGACTATTTTGAGTTGAAAATGGAAGAATTTGTGAGTGATTTGAACTGTCTGTGAAAGTTTTTCGCCAGAGAATTTTTTGCGATTTAGGGTTGCATGAGAAAAAGTTTTTCGACTGACACAAAGATGAACTTTTATTTACTCGCTGTAATTCAATGTTGGGTTTCCGATTTGACGTTTTGCGATTAACTGGAACAGGCCAATTACTATTTGCGCTCGAAAAATTTTCGATTCGAAAATTGTTCTTCAATTCAATTTTCTCGATCGCAAGTTATCGCGGTTAATCAAACATTGTTCCCAACACTGTTTTACGATCGAGAAAATTATGACTGCGTCAGTTTCTCGACAGTAAGTACTTCTAAAATTTTCAGATTGACCCCTTTTTCAGATACAATCACATTGCAAAGCTCCCCCTCAGAATTAAAATAAATGCAATCAACTCCCTGTATTTTCTGTGCAGTAACGTCTAACTTCCCTGTCTGAAATAAAAAATTTGTACCACTTAGAAAGAAAGACGTTAGAAATAATGGAGTTAATTTGGTCTGTGATTAGCTCCGTTCCTTGTAGTGTCGACGTCTGACTCCTTAATTTTGTTTGAAGGAATCTGAAACACTTAGTGAAGAACGTCAAGAATATTTGGAGCTAATGCACTATTTTTATATTTGCTCCCCCTCAAATAATGCGCAAGAATTGACTAAACATGCAAGCATATGAAATCAATTCAAGTCACGAGCATATAACACACAAATTTACCTAGTAAGCACATATACATGGTCCCCAAAAACATGTACTGAAGATATTGCGTGAGGGTAAGAGCAATGAAAATTTATCGCATTTAAACAATTCAGTACCAATGCAATCTAAAATTACATTTAGAATGTGCGAAAACAAAATAAATTCGCATTTATTCAATTCAACGCATATGAAACATAATATTTCATGTCAGAATGTGCGAATTTTTTCTTTTCAAGTTTATTTATTATTTAGTTTTTCATATTATTTGTTTATATTTTTTTTTTTTTGAGAAATTTTGTTTTTATCTATGTTACTATTATTATAGTATGGGGTCAGATTATTTTGCTTCGATCAATCGTCATACCTAAAATTTTACGAGACATTTGAAACAAGAAAATGCCGTCAAGTCATGTCGTCAAACTAAAGTCCTAAGTTCATAGACTGGCCCATTTCGACAACTCTCACTAGGTTCGCTCTTGCACTCAATTATTTCAAACTTGGGATTTTTATATTTATATCACTCAAGTCAACACAAGCAATTTTAAGTCAATTTACCTGTGATCGAGGCATTTTTAATCATTCACCTAAGCGAGAGACCGTCGATTGGAATCAAAGGGTTGTAAGGGTTTTAGTTTGGCTAGGACTTAGAAGGGAAGGAATTTAGAGGAAAGTGAGCTTATCTCTTCGTCATCTTCCATTTCTACGTCCGTCTCCTTTTGTTTTTCGGCGTCTTCTTTTTCTTTTCGATCATTTCTCCCTCTTTTTCTTTTAAGAATTATGCCTTTTTATGCTATGCTCAAGCTGAAGCTCCGCTTCTCCACGAGGCTATAGGAGATTATCGTAGGCGAAGTTCTTCTTGTTGGTTCTCGGGCCGATACCGTGCTCCTCTTCTCTTAATCCCTAGAGAGGTTTCAGACATGATCTATTTGGAAAAGTTCACGGTTATGGAATTCGTACCCGAGGCTGCGCTCCTCTTCTCGTTTCCCGATATAAGACCGGATTATCGTTGGAGAAGTTCACTTCGTGGTGCTCCTCTTTCCAGTCGTTCTGACGAGCGTACAACATTATCGCTGGAGAAGTTCACAGCAGGATCCATGCCACCTTCTAAGAGATAGTCGGAAGGCAGGTTCCTTTGGTCTGATTTTTGCGCGTTGAGCAATTCCTTATTTTGTTATCATCCTCCTTATTTTCTCCCCCTCTTTTTTTCGTTTGAATAACCATCCGAAGAGTATAGAATACGGTTGAAGGCTGGGAATGGGATTCAAAGGAAGAAAAGGACGTCGGGGAAGGATCAAATTGGATGACTAAGGGCTAATGAGTAAGAGGAAAAAATATTTATAAGGCCGAGTGAGGAATAACCTAAGCGCCCTTATCATTTTCCTAACGATCTGAGGCAAGGTGAGTATGAAGCCAAGTATCACTAGTTAAGACAAGCAATTAATGTGTGACTCACTCGAGAAATAGATCCAAGGAAAGAAATAAACAAGGCTTGAGACCTCACGTATGTATAGTGGCTTTGTGTCTAGTGGAGCTACCTAATGACCTGTAGAAACAACAATGCGACTTAGACTGACAAAATTAAGCAATTAAATCGATCGCCTGTCGGGGTAAAATTCTAAGTGACTTTAGATCAAAGCATCCTAAAGAATTTCTTCATCCACCTATATTATATGTATATGTAAATTATTATTTTTATTTGATATTTTTATTTATTAAATTCACGCAAGATAAAGCATATAAGCAAAGAAAACACATAGCATAGAACATTTAGTAGCACAGAAGATCAGGTAAAGCACATATTACGGAAGATTCAGCATGCCTAATTTTCCGATAAAGAATTGAAATAGTTTTTCATCCAATGCCTTGGTGAAAATGTCAGCTAGTTGGTACTCCGTGTTCATGAAATACATATCTATGGTGCCTTTTTCTACATGATCTTTGATAAAGTGATATCTAATGTCTATGTGTTTTGTGCGTGAGTGATGAACAGGATTGCAAGTAATAGCGATGGCACTTTGACTATCGCTATATATGGGTATATTATTTAAACTGTACCCATAGTCTCGAAGCTGAGTCCGCATCCACAGCATCTGGGAGCAACAACTGGCGGCAGCCACGTATTCCGCTTTGGCCGTCGAAGTTGACACACAGTTCTGCTTTTTGGATGACCAGCAGACCAGTTTTTCGCCTAGAAATTGAGCGCCACCGGACGTGCTTTTCCTGTCCATTCGGCAACCTGCATAATTATCTTCTCCTGTGATCTCTCAAGTTTATCCTCTACTTCCTTAATACTTTTCTGCTCACGTTTCATGTTAGCATATTGTTTTTATATGAATCTAACATGGTCAATAATGTGGAAGAAGAGACTACCTCTTGTGACGAAGTGGATGTGTTGCCGTCGTCCGTACGATTGGATGTTCTGGCGTCTGATTCATTGTCGAGACGGGTCATGAGAGCTAAATTCTCTTCTTCAGAACTCGACGTGTCCTCGATCCATTGGTCCTGTTCGGCCATGAGAGCTACTCCAGCTTCCTTCTGTTATTAGAGCTTCCTGGAGTAGTAGTTGGCATCTCTCTTCTTCGGAAGAGGGCACTCTCTGGCGAAGTGACCTGGCTTGCCACAGTTGAAGCATTTGTTAGTCTCCTTAGGATTATTGACATCGGAGCTCTCTGGTGCACGTTCTTTGTTTTTAGAGCTTGTAGTCCGAAGTCGGTTGGCTGAGGTTGAAGACTTCTTCTTGAAGTACTTCTTGCTCATCATTTGTCCTATGAGAGCTAACTGCTTTCCTAGTGCTTTCAGATTTGGCTCAACGTTGGAGTTCGACTCTTCGTCTTACTCTGAAGGTGAAGGAGGCCTAACGGTCTTTTCCTTTCATGATCTTGAGCTCCTCTTCTCCGAGACTAAGGCAACAGTGTCTTCGTTCTGTTTGCCTTTCTGCTCCTTGAGAATCTCGCTTATATCATCCTCATGCTGTGCGAGATTGTCAAACACGGCATGGACATCCAACTCCTCTAGATCTTTATTTTGTCAAATCTGAGTGGATATTTTATTCCATTCCGCTGGCAGAGAAGATAGAAATCTGATGTTTGTCTCCATGTTGGTCTTCGTGATCTCTATCTTCCTCATCTCGTTGAGAAGAGTGAGGTATCTTTGGTAGATCTCGTATAGACTCTCCTCAGGCTTTGCTTTGAAGGAGTCGTAAGCGGTGAGAATTTTTGCCTTTTTGGCCTTTATGCCAACTTCCGTCCTCTGCATCATCCTATGCAGTTCATCCCACATTCCTTTAGCCGATGAAAGGCTATCAATCTGTCGGTATATGTCGTTGGGGATGCCCTGCATGAGGGTGTTCATGGCTACTAGATCAGCCTTAGCTCGAGCCCTCTCCTCGATTGTGTACTCCCTAGGCTCCTTCAGTCGCCTAGATGCGGGAATTTGAGGAGTTGTCGTTTCGTCACAGGGGACATTTACCAAAAACTGTGCGGGTCCCTCTTCTAGTGACTTCAGTAAATTCTCGGCTTGATCTTTTAGAGCGATGAAATTGAGGATGCGGCTCCTCCACACGGTATATTCGCCTCGTTGCAAAATCGGTGGACGGTTGTCATTTCCGAGCGAGATGATGTAATGTGCTTCACCGGTGACAAAATTCGTTGGTAGAGTTTGATTCGAAAATAGATCGAGAATTATTTTGGATTCAATCTTTAAAGTTTGATCAAAAATAATTTCATCGAAATAGATTATAGTGTGTACTGTTTACGTGCGACATAGTTTGTCAGTGAAATATTTTTCGAGCGAAATAAATTTCCCAAAATTGTTCGGTCGAGAAAAATTTCCGGATCGTGAATTTATTTCGATCGTAAAGAAACAGTACGTTAGTAAGTTTCTCGACAAGTCAAAATAAATCGGTTGACTGGAAAAGTTTCTCGCGTGTAAATTATTTTTAGTTTGGTCAGACTTTAAATGTCTGACCAAAAATATTTCGAGAGAGAGAGTTTTTACGCGTGCAAAGTCAAAATTGGTCTCCCTCGAGAAGGATTGTCGCTGAATAATGCTCGAGAAATATTTCTAACTAAAATCGTTTCTAGTGTTGACGATTTTAGCACCGACTTCGTATTCTGACCGAGAAAAATTATCGCGCCAAGTTTTTCGATCGAGAAATTAATCCGATCGCAAAACCTAGCGAGAAAAATTAGAACGATCGAGAAGAATCACATAATACAATTATCACAGATTCAAGCAAAACAAGGAATCCGACACTGAACATTCAGGTAATTGCTCGCAATCGATTACTAATTACGCACGAACACGCAATTAAACACGTTATGAAGCACAATATGTCGAATTTGATCAAAATCAGGACGTGTTCTTCATGTTCTACGCAAACAGCAACTCAAAATTGATTTAATCCAAACACGAAGTTCAAACAGCTACGGATTTGATCGCAATCAACATTTGACACTTAAACGAGCACAGAAACATCAAATTCAAGTCAATTAGGCACAGAATTATGCTATTGGGTAGAAAACAGATTTCGCGCCAAACTGTTCTTCGATGAACAGTGAACATAGTTAAATTTTCGATCCAAATCTAACAATTTTTTATTCAAAACAGAACGGATCTGCTCTGATACCAATTGTTAGGACCCCAGATATCCAACGTAGATCGAAACGACGAAAAGATTGTAAATCTAACGAATTAGAAAGCTAAAGATCGAGAATTACCAATTAAGCTTTGGAGAGAAATGACTTGGAGCTCAAGCAAGGGTTTGGTGCTAATTTCTCTCTAAAAATTCTGATTCTTGTATTTGGATCCTGATTCCTTGCTACAACACACTCCTTACTTCCTAAGGAGTTCACTTATATATACCACCTCGTGGTATATTTACACAAGTAGTCCTACAAAATGATTAATTACAATTTAGTCCAAGACTACTAATTTGCATAGAAAGACTAAGACAACTATATTAATTGAATACAATTAAATAGTTCCAACAGAAATGATTAAAAGCACCTCGATCACAGGTAAATTGACTTAATATGATTTGTGTTGACTTGAGTGATATAAAGATAAAAATCCCTAGTTTAAAATAAATGAGTGCTAGAGCGAACCTAGTGAGAGTTGTCAAAATTGATGGTACTGTGAACTTAGGACTTCAGTATGCTGACATGACTAGACGACATAAAAATCTTTCAATTGTCCTGTGAATTTTTAGGCGTGACAATGGTCGAAGCAAAATAATCTGACCCCATATTATTAATAAAATTATTATATACATATATAATATAATAATAATCATAAAAATAAAAATCTTATATAAAAATACTTTTAGTTCGGACATTTTAATATGCAATGGTAATTTGCGGTTACACTGAATTGATTAAATGCGATATATTGTTCATGCTCGTACCCTCGTGCGAAAATATAGATTACATGTTTAGGGAACCATGTATCTAGGCTAATTGTGACAAATTGCATGATCTTAATAATTTTTACTTAGATTGGTTTATGTACTTGTTTGCTTAATCAACTGAGGTGCACTATTTGAGGGGGAGCATTTGTTGAGTACTGATTTTAAATTGTGCTTGATTACATTAGTTGTTCTTGTAATTGGGGCTTTATTTGTATTAGTCCATAGTTCATGACTAGTTTGATATTTATACCAAGTTTGTTTGTTATAAATAGTTGTAAAAACATTGTGCTTAATACAAAAAAAAGTTAGAGGATTGATCCGAAAGGCTTGCAATTCACTTTCTAGAGAGAGAAACAACAGTAACTTACTCTAATCGAATTCTCTCTCTCGTTCTTCAAATGAGTTATTCGATCGAATCTTATTGATTATCATTATCGTCGAATACTTTGAATTCTTGCCTAGGATCTTAGAGTTGCTAATCATAGGACCTAACAATTGGTATCAGAGCCGAGCGAGTTAAGATTTGTATCGAAATTAGGATCGAATTTTGAAAATTTGGAAATTTTTTTCGCGAGTTACTGTTCATCGTGAAAATTACTGTTCATCCCGAAATTGGCACTGTTCATCGCTGATTTTCAATTTCTTCTTAATTCGACTTGTTTTGATGTTATTGAGGTTCGATTGTGTGTTTCTAATTGATCTGAGCTTGTTTTCGGTCGATCGAACCAAAAATTTTAGCGAATTTTGAAAATCTGATCGAAATTGTTCTTTGGAGCTTCATTCTGATTTCTTTATAATTGGACTGATTTTGCTTGGATTGTGCTGAATTGAGTGTTTGTTCTTGTCAATTTCGTGATTTCGATCGATTACCCGGACTTTGGTAGACTGATTCGCTGTTTTCGTTCCGATTTGTGATAATATGTGTTCTTCGTGAAATTCATCAAATTCTGAAAAAATTCATCATGTTTTGCTGTTTTCTGGTTTGATTATGTGTTAGAACTGTTATTCCATGATTTTTGATCAATAATCCATGCTTAATCTGCACTATTAATTGTTTTGGGTTGAATTCTGAATTTTCTGCTCTGTGTTCGTAAGCTTCAGTGATAGTTTTTCGATATACTACTGTTTGGAAAAGCTGAAAGCGAAAAGTACTTGAGCGATCGAGAAACTAATGCGAGCGAAAAAAAAATTAGCTAATGACAAAAATCAACAGTACATACTAACAATCGTAAAAAATTAGCTAGCGAAAAACACTGTACACGATCGAAAATCCCATATCAACGAGAAACAACTAACAATTGAAAACAGTTCCATTCACGGGATCAAGTTTTCTGAGATAAAATTGACCGAAAAACCCAAATGGAATTTCATCTACGGTTCATATTCGATTTCAAAATTTCGCTGCAAATTGATGTTTCTAGGCTTCGATCGAGTGGCTCAAACGTCTCTGTGCTAAAATCTGATCGATCAAAACAATATTTTGTGCAAATTTTGAAAATTAATCGAAAATCCCCGTTTTGTGTTCTTCGTGAAATTTCGAGAAATTCGACTGATTTCGCTGATTATGTGTTAAATTGACTGTTCAAATTTATTAAGCATTTCGTATCATAACCCAGGCTGAATTTGAACAATTTTGTGTTTGGATTGATTCGCGAAAAATTTTTTTTATGCCTGTTCATCGTAGCGAGTCACTGTTCGTGAATAGATTCATGAAATATCCTTTGTGAAATTCTACTATGTTGTGAAATCTGTTCGTGAAAGTTTATCTGGGATTCGTAAGCATTGGTTCGTGAATTTACACTTTCTTCCGTGAATGTTCGTGAGTTCGTCTCTTCGAGAATTCATTCGCAAAAGTTTTTGATTCGCCGATATATCAGAGTTGTTCACGCTCTCGAGAATCTCGTTCGAAATTTTTTTCGATCGAAAAACCCATTCGAGAAATATTTAGGCTCGAAAACTCACGTCGAAAATTGTGCGATCGAAAATCTGCTTGTTCATCCATCTTCTTCACGTTGAATTCATCTTCTTCGCGTTAAACATAGATATACATATACATACAAGTAAATTGTAGGCCAAAATTGCGATCTAAGTCCCAAAAATATTATTTTAGTCCCTGTAGTTACATTTCGGACCCTAATAGTTTTAAAATCAGTCCAGAAAGTTCTGATCAAGTCCAAAATTTTCAATTTAACCCCATCACTTTCAATTTTATTGATTTCTCACTCATTTACGTGATTTTACGATCGCAAATTTTGTTTAGTTGCTTTTACAGGTTTGTCGTCGCAAAACTTGTTTTTCGCCCGCAAAACTTTTTGCGATCGAAAATTTGATTTTAAAGGTTTAGATATTAAAGTCTCAAAACGCAAAACTTTTACGATCGTAAAACTATAAGCAATTGTTTGAAATTCAGAACTATTTTCTAGAAACAGTACCTCGTCGAAAAACTTTACAATCCAAAACAGTGCTCTACATCTTCACTCAAAAAACTTTTAATCGAGAATTATTTTCGATCGAAAATAGTGCCTTATATTGACATTAAAAAAAAAAGAACTTATAAAATTTTTTTCCGATCGAAAACAGTAACCTTCTAGTGGCACATTATAGAAAAAGCTTTTGGTATTACTCTAACAATTTTTAATCAACCTTATTAAACCAAAAACTTTTCGAAACTGAAATTTTAAAAGCCAAATTTTTTAATCGATATTAAAAATTCAAATCCACAAAACACGTAAACGATCAAAATATCCAACCAACAAAAATTAAAAGAAAATTAAAATGGATCAAGATTTGAAAGACTTCGAACAACAATTAAAGTTAATTACAAAAATGCTAAGAAAACAGGTGTCAAAGACTAAGTCCTCATCCAATTCGGAGAACAAAGAAAAGAATTCTAGCCTTAAACCAAAGGAGAGCTACAACTTGATGGCCTATCACAAAGATAAATCAAACCATCTAGCTCCCATGGCTCGAGTTGAGGATACCTCTGAAGCAAGCCCATCGAAGCGAACGAGCGATGAAGAGGCAGACACATCTTCTCCGGAGGTAGTTATTCCTAACTCTACATTGTTTAACATGTTAGAATCCTTACAAATTAGGTATGCTAACATGAAAAATGAGCAGAAAAGTACAAAAGAGTTAGAAGAAAAATTATCTAAGTCTAAGGAGGAAATAGTTAGTCTCGAATCTAAGCTTAGGAGCTTTAGTGCAAAAGTAGAAGAATTATCTAAGAGCCCTCATATTAGCGAGATTAAGAATATTCCCTTAGAGAAGCATACTTCGATAGTAAAAGAATTATAGGACAGGTTAGCAAACAACTACAATTATTTGGTTAGAGTCTCGAAGACAGAGGTGGCCTTAATTGTAGAATGTCAAATGAGAATGAGAAAGTCGCTAATCTAGAAGCAAAATTAGAGGGATCTAATTATAGGATTAGTGAACTAACAAAGTGCTTAAGTATCTGTCAAGCCGAAAAGAATACGGCTCAAAATAACTATGCTTTCTTAGGTGAAGAACGTAAGAAGCTCTATTCTAAGATAAAAAATTTAGAAAATGTTCTTGCGACTTCTAAGACAGAGGAACTAAAATCTCGTCATTCTGAAAATTCTTCTTCCGTCGATATACCTCCTATTCTTAAGAAGATAGAGGATTTAAATTCTACATTAGAATCGGAAAGACAGAATTTTGAAGCGGCAAAAGAATGCGCTTTATTGGAAATATCTAATCTCAAAGCTTCCTCACAAGAAAAGTTAATCTTTAAGCAGGTTAAGAAAGAAAAAGAGCCTTTGAGCGCCAATAGATCAAATATTCCAATTTCTAAAGCCGTTACTTCTACATGTTCGTTAAAGCCCATCAATTTTAGAAGCACAAACTTTGAAAGTGGCTCTTCCTCCACCAAGAAATTTTTCACGAAAATAATTCAAGTTCTGGCGCACAAACTTCATCGTGTGTTTCAAATGATTCTACTAACTTTTCACTTAAAAAGCCTAGACTTGAAAATAATTTCAAAATTCTTATTCTCATGTGAAAAATGTGCATTCTCCACGTAGGAATTACGGCACTTCTACTTTACATGTTGTTGGTCCCGAATGCACCAAACAAGGAATCAAAAGAGGCTTTAATGGAATGATAAGGGAGTGTTCTCACCTTTGAGTGTGTGTAGTGTGTGAAAAAGTTGGATAAGCCTTTGATCTTTGATTACTTTCAAATGTGAGTTGGTAATACCTTATATACCACATTAACCCTAGGTATATTAAGGCCCAATCACTAAATGTTAACTAATTACAATCTAGTCTAAAGCCCAAGCTAAAGATAAATACTAATTTAATACCAAGACTTAAACTATTGACACAATCAATTAAATATCCTAACACATGCTTATCACTCTATTTGCTCGTATTCTTACATGAAGTACCCAGTCAATATTCGTTCCGAAAAGCATTTATTACGACTAGGTATTGAGAAGACCTTTACAAGTACACATTCTAGGAGCATTTCACATGCTAGAATTACTTATCCGTGTAAAATCAAGCAAAAATGGATTCCTAAGTCGGATATCAGGTCACAAAGTCCTAGTCAAATATGGACTCCTAAGACTACATCTTCGACCAACTTAGGCTCACAATATAATTTTACACGATTTACGACTAACTCGTTTTCTGCTAATAAGGGAGGACCCATACGACAATGGGTACCAAAGTCCCAATAGTTCTGCAGATTTCCCTCATGTATGGAATTCGACGTAGTGGCTCCACGTACATGATAAAGGGATGAGGCGTGAGCTACTACAACTAAGCTTCAATGAGGTATATTTCAAATTTACATATGCATATGAGTTTCGTCAAAACAAAATATACCTATTTTCTTTCAAAACTTTTCAAATTATACATTTTCGATATGCATTTCATCGCTTTAAATGGTTTTAAAATTTTCAAATGCATATTACGAACGGAAACGATAAATATCATTTTTCGATTAATACTTTCAAATGAGCTTTAATTGAGGGGGAGCTACTCATTATTTTAATGAGGAGCAACCTTTATATTTTTAAGGAAGCACAAATTTTAATTCTTGAGGGGGAGAAAACTTACAATGAGCGATTTAAGGGAACGAGATTCTTAATATTCATCAAGCTAACTACGCAAATTTCTAGGGGGAGAAAATTTATTTTCGAAGCATTGTTTTTGGGGAGATATAAATATGATACTTCTATATTAATAATGTACATATATATATATATATATGTACATTTACATATATCCAGAAAAAGGGGGAAATATGAAAAAAAATGAGATGAAAAAAAGGGAAATATGAAAAAAGAAAAGAAAAAATGAAAAAATCAAATTTGTTTGATATGCTTCCCGGTTTTATTCTCCCACATCCAAAGATGGACGTACCACGAAGAATCTCGAGCTTTCAAACGGACAAAATTTTCAAAGGACGACGGTGACGATCTAAGTGAAGATCAAATGCTCCGTATTTTCATCGATTGGCTCCGGCTTGATAATCCAACTAGAGCAACACTCGTACCCCGGACGGATTTCAAGTTCCTATGGTTCAGTCTAATCCGACTTGATCCTAACCCCGGAACGCGTTCGAGCATTTGAGACCAAGCAAGCTTATTTCGATGATGCCTAGGAAGTCTTTGAAGGTACATCACTCCCTTATCTCACATAATTTTCGGACCAACCCCCATACGTACAGGTGCTAGTTTTAATTAGCTCCCGGGTAGAAGTCGTCGCATTAGGTCCAACGGCGCATGCACAACCGAGCCTTACCCACTCGCCTATCTCTCAAAAGATAGGTGTTTCATAAATCACAGGGAGCCACCTATGCTATCACCGTTTCACTTGGAAACGGGAGATATTGAACCGAGTGGTATTCCGCCCCGTACCACGCTTTTATTGATCACTCGCGTCTAGTGTATCTTCACTATCCAAAATTTTTAAATTTTTTAGGACACATACACTTTTAATACACCTAATCTTTGTGATTACGTTAGAACTTCCGTAGACATGTTCTTTTAAAAGACATGCTTCAAGGATCGGAAGGAAGTCCGACTGTTGCAACATCTAAGCAACAACGGTTTCGGCCATCTTCTACGAGCTTTGCTTCTAGTTGATGTCAACGGGACGCCTGTGTGGCCCCGGTACTCATTTCGACGGATTGCCTTTGTGGCTCCGTCCAGTTATTACTCTCACCGACCTTTTTGTATGTCCTTTTCTACCTCCAAATTAACATGCTGAAATCGTCGATACGATTCGCCATGAGGGGGAGAAGTGGTTATGCATACACAATCGGTCGGTCCACCCACCAAATTCCGCCACGCGGACCACTCTGAAACCGGGCAAAAAAAAGACTAAATCCTCGGGGGAGTTTTTTAGTGATTTCAGGTGTGTGAAGTGGACGCTTTTCAAGAAGATCTTCCAAACACCACTTCTAACTATGCTCTCGAAGATTTAGCGAAAGAAAGAGATGGCCTATCTTCTTCTGGAACTAGAGACACTTCTTCGAGGCCGAACCAGACAACTTCCATTCGGAGAAGACGAATCTGGCGAAATGGAGAAGATGGCTAAACCCCGAGCCCTCTCCTCGACTCTCTCATGCCCCTGCTTCCGGAAGAAGAAGCAAGGACTCAGGACCGAATGACACGTGACTCAAGCATCATCAAGGACTGAAGTTGCCAACTGTGTCCACTGCATCAATGATCGAAGTTGCCAACCGTGTTCACCTCTCCAAACCTCACATCGGACGCCCCGATCTCGACACAAGGTTGACCTAAATAGGGGGAGTTTTGAGTTTCGTGCGCTTTCAACGGGAGAGATGGAACGCGGACTTTCCAAAATCCGGCAAGAACTTCGTACATCTTACGGCTTTTAGGAGAAAAACTTCAAAAGAAGATTCGAAGAACACCTCTCCAAACCTCACATCGGACGCCCCCGATCTCAACACAAGGTTGGGAGTTTTGAGTTTCGTGCGCTTTCAACGGGAGAGATGGAACGCGGACTTTCCAAAATCCAGCAAGAACTTCGTACATCTTACGGCTTTTAGGAGAAAAACTTCAAAAGAAGATTCGAAGAAAAAGTCGATGCCTAGAAGACCAGATGAGCTTGGAGAATTTCAAAAGAGGAGATTTCAAGGACTCGAGGACTCTTTCATTTGCAAGACGAAGACAACCCGCACTATATTGGAAATTGAATACAAAGGGGAAGATTGTTGGAACTATTTAATTGTATTCAATTAATATAGTTGTCTTAGTCTTCCTATGCAAATTAGTAGTCTTGGGCTAAATTGTAATTAGTTATTTTGTAGGACTACTGGTGTAAATATACCACGAGGTGGTATATATAAGTGAACTCCTTAGGAAGTAAGGATTGTGTTGTAGCAAGGAATCAGAATCGAAATACAAGAATCAGAATTTTTAGAGAGAAATTAGCACCAAACCTTGCTTGAGCTCCAAGTCATTTCTCTCCAAAGCTTAATTGGTAATTCTCGATCTTTAGCTTTCTAATTCGTTAGATTTACAATCTGTTCTTCGTAGATTCGATATAGGTTGGATATCTGGGGTCCTAACAATTTTACCGAGTGAGAACCATCGTTTTGGAATTAATGGGACTTTGAAGGCTTTAATTTGGTTATGACTAAGAAGGGAAGGGAACTTATTGGGAAAAGTGAGCTTTATGTCTTCTTCCATTCTTTCGTCGTTCTCCTTTTCTCCGGCATTTTTCTCTTTCGTCTTTTTGTCTTTTTCATTCTTTTTATCTCTTTTAAATTTTCTGCACTTGCTCCAGCTGAACCTCCCTTCTCTACGAGGCTGAGACATTATCGAAGGCGAAGTTCTTCTTGTTGGTTCTTGGGCCGATACCGTGCTCATTTTCGCTTAATCCCTAGAGAGGTTTCAGAGATTATCGATTTGAAGAAGTTCACAGTTATGGAATTCGAACCCAAGGCCGTGCTCCTCTTCTCGTTGTCTCGATATAAGACCGGATTATCGTTGGAGAAGTTCACTTCGTGGTGCTCCTCTTTCCAGCCGTTCTGACGAGTGTACGAGATTATCAATGGAGAAGTTCACAGCAAGATCCATGCCCCTTAAATTGAGATAAGCTAGAGGCAGGTTCTTTTGGTCTGCTTTTTGTGCGTTGAGCATTCCTCGTGTGCGTTTTCCACCTTCTTTTGTCATCTTTTTCTTTTCCGTCTTCGATTTTCTCCCCCTCCTCTCGATTGAACATCTTTCCGAAAGTTTAGATAGTTGGTTGAAGGCTCAAAGGTTTGAAACGAAGAAAAGGATTTGGAGAAGGCCCAAAATGGATGACTAAAGGCAATGTAAAAGGAATGAAAAATATTTATATTTGGCCGAGTGAGGAATTTCCTAAATGCCCTAATAATGTTCCTAAGGTTCTAACGCAAGGCGAGTATGAGACCAAAAATCACTAGTTAAGACAATCAATGATTGTGTGATTCGCTCAAGGATAGATCCGGTGAAAAAAAAATAAAAGGCTAGAAATCTCACTCATATAAAGTGGCTTTGTGTCTAGTGGAGTCTACGAAAGAACTGTTAGACACAAGAATGCGACTTAGACTGACAAATTAAGCAAATACTCAGTCGCATGTCGGGGAAATTTATACGTGACTCAGATCGAGCATTCTAAGGATATCGTCATGCCCCTAATACTTATATGTATAATATTTATTATTTTTCTATTTTTATTATTTTATTAAAATGAAATATTTCTCGCAAGATATAGCATTTTTAAGTATAGAAAACACATAGCATAGAACATGTGAAAGCTCATAGGATCACATAATGCACAAATCACGGAAGGTTCAACATGCCTAATTTTCCGACAAGGAATTGGAACCGTTTTTCGTCCAATGAGTTGGTGAAAATTTTGGGTAGTTGATATTCCGTGTTCACAAAATACATGTCAATCGTGCCTTTTTCTACGTGATCTTTAATGAAGTGATATCGTATGTCTATGTGTTTTGTGCGTGAGTGGTGAACAGGATTACATGTAATCGCAATGGCACTTTGGCTATCGCTATAAATAGGTATATTATTTAGATTGTACCCATAATCGCGAAGCTGAGTCCACATCCATAGCATTTGCGAGCAACAGCTGTGTTAGGACCCCTAATATCCAACCTAGATCGAATTTAGAAGAATCGAATCGTAAATCTAAGAAATTCGAAGCTTACGTATGAGATTTACCTTCGTTGAAGATTGGGAGAGAAAACTTGTAGCACAAGTAAGGGTTGGCGAATTTTTCTCTCCAAAATTTTCGATTCTAATTTTCAATCTGTAAAACCCTACAAAACGCACTCCTAATTTTCTTAGGAGTTCACTTATATATACCACCTCGTGGTATATTTACACAAGTAGTCCTACAAAATGTCTAATTACAATTTAGCCCAAGACTACTAATTTGCATAGCAAGACTAAGACAACTATATTAATTGAATAAAATTAAATAGTTCCAACAATCTCCCCCTTTGTATTCAATTTACAATATAGCACGGGTTGTCTTCGTCTTGCAAGTGGAAAGAGTCATCGAGTCCTCGAAATCTCCTCTTTAGAATGTCTTCAAGCTCACCTGGTCTTCTAGGCATCGGCTTTTTCTTCGAATCTTCCTTTCAAGTTCTTCTCCTAAATGCCATAAGATGTACGAAGTATTCTTGCCGGATTTAGAAAGTCCGCGTTCCATTTCTCCCGTTGAAAGCACGCAAAACCCGAAACTCCCCCTATTTGGGTCAACCTTTTGTTGAGATCGGGGAGTCCGATGTGAGGTTTGGAGAGGTAGACACGATTGGCAACTTCGATCGTTGATGCAGTGGACACAGTTGGCAACTTTGGTCCTTGATGCAGTGGACACGGTTGGCAACTTCAGTCCTTGTGATGCTTGAGTCACGTGTCGTTCGGTCCTCAGTCCTTGCTTCTTCTTCCGGAAGCAGGGGCATGAAGTCGAGGAGGGGGCTCGGGATTTAGCCATCTTCTCCGTTTCGCCAGATTCGTCTTCTCCGAATGGAAGTTGTCTGGTTCGGCCTTGAAGAAGCGTCTCTAGTTCCAGAAGAAGGTGGGCTGTCTCTTTCTTTGATATTTTTTTTGTACCGAGCTTCCTTTGAATGTGGCGTTGTGAGAGAGCCCGGTTTCAGAGTGGTACGCATGGCGGAATTTGGTGGGTGGACCGACCGATTGTGTATGCATAACCCCTTCTCCCGCTCATGGCAAATCGTGTTAACGATTTCGGCATGTTAATTTGGAGGTAGAAAAGGACATACCAAAAGGTCGGTGGGGGTAATAACCGGACGGAGCCACAAAGGCAATCCGTCGAAATGAGTACCGGGGCCACATAGGCATCCCGTTGACATCAACTATGAGAAAAGCTCATAGAAGATGGCCGAAACCGTTGTTGCTTTGATGTTGCAACGGTCGGACTTCCTTCCGATCCTTGAAGCATGTCTTTTTAAAAGAACATGTCTACGGAAGTTCTAACGTACAAAGATTAGGTGAATTAAAAAGTGTATGTGTCCTAAAAATTTGAAAATTTTGGGGAGTGAGGACACACTAGATGCGAGTGAATCAATAAAAGTGTGGTACTGGGAGGCATACCACTTAGTTCAATATCTCCCGTTTCCGAGTGAAGCGGTGATAGCATACGTGGTTCCCCATGATTTATGAAACACCTATCTTTTGAGTGATAGACGAGTGGGTAAGGCTCCGTTGTGCATGCGCCGTTGGACCTAATGCGACGACTTCTACCCGGGAGCTAATTAAAATTAGCACCTGTACCTATGGGGGGTTGGTCCGAAAATTATGTGAGATAAGGGAGTGATGTATCTTCAAAGACTTCCTAGGCATCATCGAAATAATCTTGCTTGGTCTCAAATGCTCGAACGCGTTCCGGGGTTAGGATCAAGTCGGATTAGACTGAACCATAGAAACATGAAATCCGTGCTTCCGGGGTACGTGAGAAGTGTTGCTCTAGTTGAATTAGCAAGCCGGAGACGGTCGATGAAAATACGGAGCATTTGATCTTCACTTAGATCGTCGCCGTCGTCTTTGGAAAATTTTGTCCGTTTGAAAGCTCGAAATTCTTCGTGGTACGTCCATCTTTGGACGTGGGAGAATAAATCCGAGAAGCATATCGAAAAAGAAAGAATTTTTTTTCTTCTTTTTTTTATTTTTTTTATTTTTATATTTTTTTCATTATATATTTTTTTCTTCCTTTTTTTTAACTTTTTTTTTTTTCTTTTTTCTTTTTTTTTTTTTTTTGAATCATCATCAACAAATAGTAAAAATCAAAGATTGGTCTCACAAAATTGATTTGTAACTACACAATCTAGAGAAAACAACAATATGAAAGCATATAAATAATCTGAGGCAAGAATTTTTCTCCACTTTCCTTTTTTTTTTCTTCTCTCTTTTTTTTTATCTCCTTTTTTTTTCTTCTTCTTTTTTTTTTATATAGATCTCCCCTTTTCATATATATATATATGAGTATTATTAGTAAAGTAGTATTATATTTATATCTCCTAAAAATATGCTTCGAAAATAAATTTCTCCCCCTAGAAATTTGCGTAGTTAGCTTGACGAATATTAAGAATCTCATTCCCTTAAATCGCTCGTTGTAAGTTTTTCTTCCCCTCAAGAATTAAAAATTTGTGCTTCCTTAAAAATATAAAGGTTGCTCCTCATTAAAATAACGAGTAGCTCCCCCTCAATTAAAGCTCATTTGAAAGTATTAATCGAAAAATGATATTTATCGTTTCCGTTCGTAATATGCATTTGAAAATTTTAAAACTTGTTTAAAGCGCTGAAATGCATATCGAAAATGTATCATTTGAAAAGTTTTCCAAGAAAATAGGTATATATTTTTTTTCGACGAAACTCATATGCATATGTAAGTTTGAAATATACCTCGTTGAAACTTATTTGTAGTAGCTCACGCCTCATCCCTTTATCATGTACGTGGAGCCACTCATCGAATTCCATACATGAGGGAAATCTGCAAAACTATCGGGACTTTGGTACCCATTGTTGTGTGGGTCCTCCCTTATTAGTAGATAACGATTTAAGCATTAAAGGTGTCAAATTTAAATGTTGTCCTAAATCATCCATTAATGAACCTTTCTGTACCCAAATTTGTTTGGGACTACCTAAATTTTGTGAAGAAATAGGAACCCATGTGGGAGTGATTTGACACGGATAAGGCATTTCCGCTTGGGTGAAAGTGTGTTTCGGAGAAGGTTTAAAAATTTTCTCCGAGGCCAAGCGCACAAGATGTTTCTTTGAATGAACCTTGACCGGATATTGCATGTAGGAATACGAGCATATAGAATTATAAGCATCTATCGCACATAAGTCGTATTTCCTATGGTTAGAATTCACACCTTTCACATTAGAATGAGAAAAATTTCGAAAATTATTTTCAAGTCTAGGCTTTTTAAACGAAAAATTAGTAGAATCATTTGAAGCACACAATGAAGTTTGTGCGCTAGAGCTTGAAATATTTTCATAAGAAGTTTTCTTTTCGGAATCAGGAGAGGAAGGCTTTTGATCTTTATCATTCCGTTTTGGAGCTTTACTGTTCTCCCATTTCCGTGGGACTTGTTCCTTAACTATAGAAAATGTGGGACTTTTACTTTGAATTTCAACTTTGGTCAAGATTGACGTAGAATTAGTAAAAGTCGTTTCGATGGTAGGAACGAGATCATCCGTTTGCGTCCCTTTGTCGAGTTTTGACCTGGAGGAAGCTTTGAGATTAGATATCTCCGTTAGAAGTGTATTCTTTTCTGCTTCAAAATTCTTTCTTTCCGTTTCTAATGTAGAATTTAAACCCTCTATTTTCTTAAGAACATGAGATATATCGACGGAAGAAAAATTTTCAGAATGATGAGATTGTGCTTCCTTGGTCTTAGAAATCGCAAGAAGATTTTTTAATTGATTAATCTTAGAATAGAGCGTCCCACGTTTTTCTCTTAAGAAAGCATAGTTATTTTGAGCAGTTCTCTTCTCGGCTTGACAGGTGTCTAGACTCTTAGTTAACTCACTTATCTTAGAATTAGATTTTTCTATTTGAGCTTCGAGACTAGTAACCCTTTTGTTCACACCCTCTAGTCTACTTTTAAGAAGACTTTTCTCGTCTAGATTTCTAAGTAGACATTTATGGTTGTTGTCTAGCCTGTCCTCTAATTCCTTAACTATCGAACTATGCTTCTCTAACAAAATATGCTTAGTCTCACTAGAATTCAAGCTCGTAATTAATTCATCTATTTTCGCTCTAGAGCTCCTAAGGTTAGATTCGAGACCAGCTATTTGTTCCTGAGACTTAGATAATTTCTCTTCTAACTCTTTTGTACTTGTCCGCTCATTTTTCGTGTTAGCATACCCCGTTTGTAAGGATTCTAACAACTTAAACAATTTAGAGTTAGAAATCACAGCCTCTTGAGAGGATGTGTTAGTTTCTACTAGCTTCGCAATAATTTTCTCTAAAGAGATAACTCTAGTGTACCAGATATTGCGATATGTTAGGATAATCTCATATTGTTCAGTGACTTCATTCCACTGAGTTGATTTGAGTTCGAGACGATTTAGCTCAGTTACTTTGTCTTGTAATGTTTTTACTTGGTTTTGTAATTTCTTTATAGTTGGATTCATAATGTTTTTATTGTAGTTTAATTTTGGGTTGGATATTTTGATCGTTGACGTGTTTTTGTGGATTTGAATTTTTAATATTGGCTAAAATATTTGGCTTTTAAATTTCAGTTTTGAAAAGTTTTTGGTTTAATAAGGTTTGATTGAAAATTCTTAGAGTAATACCAAAAGCTTTTTCTATAATGTGCCAATAGAAGGTTACTGTTTTTGATCGAAAAAAAAAATTTATTAAAAATTTTTCTTTTTTTTTAAATTTTTTATTTTTTTAATGTCAATAAAAGACACTGCTTTCGATCGAAAATAATTCTCGAGTAAAGTTTTTCGAGTGAAGATGTAGAGCACTGTTTTCGATTGTAAGTTTTTCGCCGAACTACTGTTTTTAGAAATAGTTTTGAATTTCAAGCAGTTGCGTATAGTTTTACGATCGTAAAAGTTTTGCGATTTGATAAAACGTCGTCGTTTTGATACTTTAATATCCGAACCTTTAAAATCAATTTTTTCGATTGCAAAAGGTTTTGCGGGCGAAAAACAAGTTTTGCAACGACAAACCTGTAAAAGTAGCTACACAAAAATTTGCGAAAGTAAAATCACGTGAGTGAGAATTCAATAAATGTGAAAGTTTTGGGGTTAAATTGAAAATTTTGGACTAGATCAGAACTTTCTGGACTAAATAAAAAAACTATACGGGACTGAAATATGGCTGCAGGGACTAAAATAATAGATTCGGGACATGAAATGCAATTAGGCCTGTAATTTTCATGTATGCATATGTGTGTATCTATCTATAACGAGTGAAGAAGATGAAATTCTGAGTTTCACGATCGATAAAAATTCCAGTTTTTCGATTGAAAAGATTTCACGAACGAGATTTACGAGCTTGACCAAGGTTTCTCGCGTTTACCCGAATTCTCGATCGCAAAACAAATTTTTTTTCGATGAATGCGATGAACAAATCTCTCGAGCGGGTTTGCGGTCGAAGAAGTATTTCGATCGAAAGATAATTATGATGAGGAATTTCTCGATCGAAGAACGTTCGACGATGCAGCGGCAACGAAGATCGCATCGACGAGTTTCTCGACCGAAGAGCTTTCCAGCTCAGCGAAGAACAGAGACACGAAGAACAGATATGCGAAGAACAGAGGAGAGAATAACATAAATAGTGTTATTTTTAATAGTGCTATGACAAAACTAGATAACTTTCTCACCCAATTACAAAACTAATCAACTTTTTCAATTTATACTAATATTATTTTCAGTATTCACCTCAAATCTTTTTTATATTACTTTTTTCTCTATTATTATTTCAAATAAGCAAAACAATTCCTCTTTATTATATTTTAACCCCAAAAGTTTTTTACTCATTATTTTTTTCGTTTACCGTCGAAAATCAGCCATACATAACATTCTTCATCTTGGCATATATATATTAAGAAGTATTATCTAAAGCATTAACAAACAAAAAAACTCAAGAAAACTTCTAATAATCCATAGAACATTCAAATAACTATTATTCAACAAAAATCAACTTCTACAAAAATTTATCACAACTCATCATAGTTTCTCTTGCGTTTTTCTCGTGAGACATTCGATACATTTCACATGGATATCTTCGTGATCGCTTACGTCCGACCTTTCTATGTGGACGTAAATAAGGATTATGTATTAGATGAAAAGGAGCATTACGTGACTCCTCTAATGGACACTCAAACAGATAAGAATATGTTGTCTCCAAAATCTCAATTCTAAAATTATCTGGAACATATTCACATGGATCGACTTTAAAATGCTTGCAAACCTTAAAGAAAATATAGCAACATGAATTATATAACAACTACTACAATAATCTATTAATAACAATAATAATAATAAATGTTATTATTATTATTTCCTTACTTGCATTGCACGTGAACATGGAATCTTGCAAACTAACCAATTGCCACACGTACAAGAACGGTCTTCGAGAGTGACATGATGAACTCGAGGATGATGACCTGGCTTAACTGGAGTAATAACAGTTGCGGTCATAGTAACTGTGTTGTACGGACGAACAAAATGTTTTGTAGCTTTTCTATCCCAACAACTATATAAAAGGTGGACGTTTTCAGGCCATAAATGTTGTTCTTTTTTCAGGCGGTCTATCTCCGTTCTTTGCATATATCAAGTTATTACGATATAAAATGGATTATATTTCTTACTGATTTTGACTTATGATTTTTTTGGATCTTATTTTCTTATTAATATATTCGATATTAAATCTTAGTATTGAATTACTATGACGGAAATATGAGATTTTATAGTTTATGGAAGTGTTAAGAAAGATTTTGGTTAGAAATATAATTATTGATAATTATGTTGAGAATTTGTGATAATTATGGTGAAGAAAAGTAATATTAAAAAGATTTGTGGTGAAAACTGAAAATGCTAATAATTCAATTGAAAAAGTTGATTAGTTTTGTAATAGGGTGAGAAAGTTATCTAGTTTTGTAACAGCACTATTAAAAATAACACTATTTGTGTTATTCTCTCAAGAACAGAGATGTAATTGAAGAATCAGACGCAAGTGAAGAGCAAAGAAAATCTCGATCCAAACTTAAAATTGACCGAATACACTCCGGGTTATGGATCGAAATCTTGCACTCAACAAGAACAAACAATCGATTTAACACAAACAGAGCAGAATCAGTCGAATTTTCAGAAAATCAGAAGAACAGTCCTAAGAACAGTGTGAAGTACAGTTTCGATTAATCAGCAAAAATTCGCAGAAAGGTTGGTTCGATCCGTCAGAAATAAGCTCAGATATGATAGAAACACTCGATTGAACAATAAAAACAGCTAAACATGTCGATTTTTTGAGAATCTGGTCGAAAATGTTAAGAACAGTTCGAAGAACACGATGGCTCAAATCTTCAAAATCCACTCAAAATCATGTTTCAATCAATCAAAATTCGGCTCGGACATGTATAAACGAATTGATCGAATTCTAAAAACAGTAGATTATATCAGATTTTGAAGAATCAGTTCAAATGCATCGAAGAACAGTGTCGAAAAATTAACAAAAATCAGTTTAAAAAATTCAGAAATCAGTCCAAATTTAATACAAATCCTAACACGTTTGGCTCTGATACCAACTGTTAGGACCCCTAATATCCAACCTAGATCGAATTTAGAAGAATCGAATCGTAAATCTAAGAAATTCGAAGCTTACGTATGAGATTTACCTTCGTTGAAGATTGGGAGAGAAAACTTGTAGCACAAGTAAGGTTGACGAATTTTTCTCTCCAAAATTTTCGATTCTAATTTTCAATCTGTAAGACCCTACAAAACGCACTCCTAATTTTCTTAGGAATTCACTTATATATACCACCTCGTGGTATATTTACACAAGTAGTCCTACAAAATGTCTAATTACAATTTAGCCCAAGACTACTAATTTGCATAGCAAGACTAAGACAACTATATTAATTGAATACAATTAGCTGGCAGCCGTGACGTATTCTTCCTCGGCCGTCAATGTCGAAACGCAGTTCTGTTTCTTTGAGGACCAGCAGACTAGGTTTTCGCCGAGAAATTGAGCGCCACCGGATGTGCTTTTCCTGTCCATTCGGCAACCTGCGTAGCCAATCAATTTGAAATTTGTGCCTTTAGGATACCATAAACCTTAATTGGGGGTGCCTTTTAGGTAGCGAAGAATTCGCTTGACCGCGAGCATGTGAGATTATTTGGGGTCGGCTTGGAAACGGGCACATAGACATGTGGCAAACATGATGTCCGGCCGGCTCGAGGTGAGATAAAGAAGGGAGCCGATGATGCTGCGATATATTGTAATGTCGACCGCTTTTCCTGTGGGATCGGCATCCAACTTGCAGCTTGTGGACATGGAAGTGCTTACGGTCTTAACATCCATTTGGTAGACTTTAAAGTCTTTATGAGCCGCATAAGCCAGGAAGAGACGAATGGCTTCGATTCGGTTAACATGAGCATATGTCTCGTCATAGTCAATTCATTCCTGTTGGTTATAGCCCTTCGCAACCAATCTAGCTTTATTCCTAATCACTTCGCCATCTTCATTCTTTTTGTTCTTAAATACCCTTTTCGTTCCGATGATTATTTTCCCATGTGGACGGATACTAGGGTCCACACTTGAAGACGATCAAATTGGTTGATTTCATCCTGCCTTGCTATTACCCAATCCGGATCTTTTAGTGCGTCTGCTACCTTAGTTGGCTCATTTTGACTTAAGACGCAGCTGAATGACTGTGTTGATGACGTGTCCGTACTCCACGCGAAGGATCACCAATAATCTGATCAACCGGATGTGCTCGAGTCCACTTTCGCTCATGAGGTAGTGCAGAGCTAGACGCATCGGTCATTTGTGGACTGAGACTTCCAATGATTTCAGATTGTTCATTCGATTGAGGTAAGTCAGATTCTGCACTTAGATTGAGCGATTCTGATGAGACTTCCTCATTGACTGTTGTAGGTTCTTCATTGATCTGTGGTAATTCTGAATCGGGTGATGTAGGGACATTTGAAGAGCTCGGTACATTGGCCTCGTCGAGTGGGGGCTCCACTAAAGGTGTTGCAATAATGGTTTCTGGCCGATATACGGGCTCAAAGAGAGAGTCCAAATCTTCTAACGCAAGTTACAGTGCTTCTTCAAACGTTGAATCTGGAGTTGTTGCCATCTGCTGTTGGTTTTGTGCCAACACACCAGTGTATACGGGTTCTGTTAGGTCCTCTATTATCAACTCAATCAATCTTAGGCATGAATTCTAAGGAAATCGATTAGAATGATTTAAATTGAAATTCGATCGAAAACCTTCGATGAAGAACACGAGAGAGAATTTCTTTAGTGAGATGATGTTTTCTGCGTTTCTCTCTCTAGAAATGAATTCGACAGCCTTTCGGATCGATTCTCTAATTTTTCTGTATTAAGCACATTGTTTGTACAACTATTTATACCAAACAAACTTGGTATAAATATCAAACTAGTCCTAATCTATGGACTAATACAAATAAAGCCCCTAATTACAAGGACAACTAATGAAATCAAGCACAATCTAAAATGTATACTCTACAGGTTCTGAACTGTCGTATTCAGAAGCCATCGGGTTTGGTACGGGTCCTGAACTGAGGTGTGCAGGAGCCATCTCTCCACTTCGTGGAAAGTGACATTGTAGCTTTATTTGATTGATCGGTTGGACTTGATGTAAACTTGGTACGCCTTTTACGTTGATGAATAGCCAACGAATGTGGCTTCGAATGCTTTAGGGTCGAACTTAGCACGTTGCTCTCTGTCGTTCGCCACAAAGCACTTGCAGCCGAAGACTTTGAAGAACTAATACGTACTTCCGCCCACTAATACTTTGTGTCTGCATAGGTCCACAGAGATCCATATGTAGCAATTCCAAAGGACATGAAGTGGAGGCAACTAGTTTTGCATGATGAGATGCTCGCTTCATTTTTCCTAGTTGACATGCCGAACACTGATGCTCTTTTTGTAAGATAATAGTTGGTAGACCGTGAACCAACCTTTTCGTTGATAGTCGTTGAAGAGCTTTGATATTGAGATGAGACACACGTTGATGCCATAACTTGTTCCTCTGAATTACAGTCTGAGAAATGAGACAAACAGCTATCGAAGGCCGCACGGACGTCAGGTTGATTGTGTAAAGATTTGATTTCCTAAAGCCTTGGAGGAGTTCTTTGTCATGACTGTCCAATATTCTGCACCGGTCAGCAAGAAGACCACCTGGAATCATTTGTCGCAGAATTGGCCAATGCTGAACAAGTTATGGCGGAGACCTTCGACGTAAGAGACATCCTCTATCGTTAGATTTTCTAGAATGATGTCCCCAACTCCTAGTATGGGGACTGAGTCGTTGTTTCCGAATCTGACTTTTTTCATTTGGTCGGTCTTTGTAATTGCTCAGCAGCTCTTGTATTCCAGTCATGTGTGTGGAGCAACGAGATTCGAGGGTCCACACATGATGGATCTGCAAAAACAATTAGAGCGCTTTAGGTACCCACCTATAAATGGGTCCTCACAAGATTAGCAGATTTAGGTGTTGGTTCAGATTTGGTTCCCAATTTATTGTTAGTTGTAGCTTTGGTTACCCAAGTCATCTTTAAAGAAGTTGATTTGGGTTTGCCTTTTGCAAAACACTTGGCCTTTACGACTTTCGTCCTTTTAGGAGGAGATATAGGAACCCATTTGGGTTAAACCTGACAAGGAAGATTAATTTCAGCGCGGACAAATGCTTTAGTAGGCTTGAGCGTGGAAAAGATCTTTTCATTGGATAGTCTCCTAAGGTGCTTGGGGGATTTGATAAGTTATGATTTTACATATTATTTATACCCCGTAAAAGTGTGTTTTTTATTGTTATTGATCCAAATATCTTCGAATATCCTTTAAATACATTTACATTTCTTCTTTCGTAGATATTGGAGAAAAAGTGGCCAAAATGCGGGATGATTCGGGTATGAAAAGAAAACCAGAAATAATAATAAAGCCAAGATGCAAAATGCCAATATGCAAGTGGGTCTAAGTTTACTACACCTTTTCAAGTAAAGATCGGCCCAAGTGAGTAGGTGCAGTGTTTCAAAGCAAGAAGATAAAAACATACGACTTTTGGTGATGGAGAAAACATCTTGGCTGCGTTGTTCACGTTGGAGAAGAAAAAAAGATACATCAAGCCCATAATCCTTGACTCACTTTGCTTTTTGTTGATTATCTATAACAACGATGCTTCATTTATGGAACTGAGTGGAGGGAGAGAGAACCAATGAAGAGATACAAGCATGAAACAAGGAGTAAAAAAGGGCTGTCCATTTAGTTCTCTGTCGGACTATGGATTATAAAAAATAAAAGAACGAAGCAAGAGAGGAGGTTGGTAAGCATGTAGGAGAAGACATAAAAAAAAGGCTCTGACACCATCTCTCATTTTTCATCATCCAATCATCACACAACCATACACCATCGTACACACCTCTCACAAAACTTTCACCCACATCAAAGACCCGAAGGATTTAGCAAAGTCGCCTACTTCATCTCTCGCCATCATCCACAACACATAGCTCTCACACCATCCACTCATCCAAGCAACCTAAACACACACCTCACCACCCAACCGAACACCATCGCACCTCACCCACCTCAAGACTTCACGGCTGAATAGAAGAAAATGCACCACCTCCACACTGCCATCATCCACGTCACCTTGGGTTCTCTCTCACGCAAAAGACCCTAAAGCACACAAGAGCTCGCCCACCTACCTCATCTCTCGGCTCTCACTCGGCAACACAGCCATCCAAAAAGGCTGAAACTTAGCAGCTCCTTTCCTCAGCTAGAGCAGGTAACGAGCTGAAGCTGTCACCAACTTACTTGGGGCCGTGAGAAAATTTAGCGCATAGCTGGACCATCCTTCCATGCACACCATCTGTTCGGCGAAAAGACTCACTGAAGGATATACCATATACACCTTCGAGTAGCCACCTGACGCACGAACAACAGCAACGTTTGGACCGGGGCAGCAAGTGCAGACGAGCAACGTCAATCTCGGAGATAGACAGAAGACGGACGACAGCCACAGAGAGACGAGTCGAGCAAAACACGACCCGGCTACTTATTCGATACGTTTCCCATTCTCTATTTATCTCCTATTATGAACATGTTTATGATGTTTTTGTTGAAATATAATATGTTTTAATTTCATTATCTGGCGTTACGATGTAGCCATATATGATTGCTATTGATTTTCAGCTTGTATGCTATTAAAACCTTAACGCTATGCTGAGTATCATAATCCGTTATTAATATTTACGAATTTCTGATCAACTTTCGTAAAAATAGGTGTTTAGATATGAGACTGAGAGGTGATTATCTGAGCGTGTCCGTTGATTATGATACCATTAGAACATTCGTAAGCTAGAGATAGTTACGTGACTAGTGCGATGATTTATGATTTTCTAAGTTTAATGCATTCGACGTGTAGAAATCTTGACAGAGATGTAGGATTTGCATGTTAGAATAGGTTATCGATGCTAGAGATAGATTGATAATTAAAACGGAAAAATCCATCGTCAACATAAGATTAAATATCCTTTGAAAACTAAAATCAATAGCATGATTGTCATCGGTGAAGTCGGAGTCCCCAGATTTATCTTTGATTAAAATCGTTTCGTCGTTCTTCGTTATTTATTTGGTCATTTACCTTTTTAATCGTTTTTATTATTTCTCTGCGCATTTTACTTTATCGTTTCGTCAACTACCAACGTGCGATTGTTTAAATAAAAATTAGAATTAATATAATTTCGGTACTTAGTAACACAGTCCTTTGGGTTCGATATCCGTACTTACGTACACTATTACTTGTTACAACGATACGTACACTTGCGTGTTTACGATTATTCGCAACAAGTTTTTGGCGCCGTTGCCGGGGACTGTGCTTTTTACTAATATCGATACCATAATTCTAGTCTTACTTTGAATTTATTATATTATTACTATTAATATTATTATTTTTATTACGGTTATTTTTGTTATTATTTTTACTACAACTACTTGTTGGTCCCGATTACACCAACAATACGACTTCGGACGGATTAAACACGCCTAAAGATCTAGATTTAGGTTAGGGCGTGTGGGCTTGGTGGTGTTCTTGAGGAGACTCTCTCACTCTAACATATGTTTATTTTCTTAACACACACAAGCACACCTAACTATGTGTTAGGGTTTTAGTATTTATACCACAAGTTGGTATATAATACTTGGCCCTTGTGTAAGCCCATTACAAAATAACTAAGAACTAACCCAACTAAGAACTAGCCCAAAGTTTTAATAAAGCTAACCAACAAAGATAATATAATGAATTGAACACTACAAAATATTTCCTAACAATCTCCCCCTTAGTGTTCAATCTTCAGTTCAGCGCGGGATATCTTTGTTGGGCATATTGGAGATCTCGATTCCTAGCAAACTTCCCCTACAAGGGATATCTCCTCTTCTTGCGGAGGCATTGATGACTCGGCTAGGACTCACTTGTTAAGATTCTCCAATCTTCTTCTTCTTGGCGCCGGATTTGTTGTCTTCGAATGGAAGTTGTCTAGTTCGGCCTCGAAGATGACTCGTCTGGCTCCAGAAGAAGGTAGGCATGGGGCGTAAAAAATGTGCCAAGGCTCTATTGAAATGTGACTTTCAAGAGTAGGGAGCCCGGTCTTCAGAGTGGTCAGCGCAGTGGTGGCGGAATGTGGTGGATGAGATGTGCCATGGCTCCTTCGAGTGTTCCATTATGAACATAATAGCTTGACACATAAGAATGTGCGCGGAGGTAGTGGAAGCCTCCGGCGGGGCGTAGTTGGTGGAGGTGGCGTGGATGATGGTTGCTGGTGATGCTGCTGTACGATCTTCAACTCATTTCTTCTCCTTTACTCCCCCTTTGAGATGATCTCCGTCTTCGGGATCGTCACGTCGTCCGTGGGACGAGTCTGCCTTTGGTGTTGATGGTGGAGATGATGGTCTGGTGTGGTGTTGAGTGAGGCAATCAAGTGGGATTCTCAGGAGTAGCAGCATTTGGCTTTCCTCCAAGTTCATTTCGAAACTTGGAAGAGGCGGATCAGCATGTGGTGGCGTAAGCGTAGGCGTGGTGGAGTGGTGTTGGTGATGGGACCTTTTCCTTCATAGATCCTCGTTGAGCGCGGCATGGAATGTGTAAGTTCCTCGCTGATTGCTATGAGTCGGGGCTCCATCACGAACGGGGTAACTAACCAGACGGGGGTCACAAAGACGCTCCGTCGTCACAACATCGAAACATGTGTCCGATGCGCCGCCTGTTTGCACAGGACAAAAAGAACCGGAGAGCCACAAAGGCTTTCCGTTCGCACGGACGATGAGACAAGCTCGTATCCGTGGCCCATCGACAGTTGTGGTGAGGGTGGCTGTCGTGGGTCTTCCGCTCTCGGTCACAAGGACGTCATCAAGCGTTCGGGCAAGTTCACGAAGAACCTGCTGTGCGTAAAGAGTGTTTGTGTCCTAGAAAGTGGAAAATTTCGGTGGGTGAGGACACTAGACTCAACGTGGGTGGAAGAGGTGCAGTGAGAGGCGAGGCACTGCATGTTCAACATCAACCGTCTCCAAGTGGGGCGGTGATGGCTAACGTGGTTCCTCTTGTGCGAAATGAAACAGCTATCTGCGAAAGGATAGCTGAGTGGTTGGGAGGGGTTAATTGCGCGGTTGGACCAGATGCCGCGACTTCTACTCGGGAAACGAGCGAGTCGTCTACTGTACCTATGGGCGAGGTCCGGGTTGTGGTGAGATATGACAGAGGAGTGCGATCATGTCGTCGTTGGTTCGCAACTCCTGCAAGCGACTTACGTCATCCTCCCGAGATCGTTGATTGGATCTTTGCGTGGAGGAGGATGTCGCGCGACCTAGACCTAGATTAGAGAGGCTAGGGTAGGCTCGTTCCTGGGTTAGGATCAGGGGGGTTTCACTGATCCATGGGAACTATGGTGGCGTGGCGTGATCGCGTTGAAAGGCGACCACGAGTGATGTGGACGAGGGTGGCCCAAAACTGTTGATCAGACACTTCTGAGACTCGTCAGGTGGTGGTGGTGGTGAGGGCGTAAAGAGGATCACGGTGGCTTAGGACGTCTCCATGTAGCGCACCATGGTGGAATGGATGGCGGTGGGTGGACGGTGGAGTCTGGTACATGAGATCCACATCGCCTAAGCATCGAGATTAGATGGCGCGCCCACTGATGGTTGGTTGAACTCTTGTCAACCCTTCTTTATGGGTCCGGGTTCTGCACGGATTTGTACAGAAGTCATGATGATTGCTCGCTTCTCTGACATCCCTTCATGCACGTGGAGCAACCCGTGTAACGTGCATGATGGGGTTGGTTGCTCGCAGTGCATACCGGTCATGAATGTGGAGCAACCCATGTACCATTCATGCCGGGGGTGTGAAATTGGCATTTGGAAATTCCGCTCCGAAAAGTTTGGGGGTGACCTAAACTTTTTCTATAATGTGCCAATACCGTCCTAGGTCGATCGTTGGGTACGGTGATCATTGCCGCGTTTTGGATTTGCCTTCAAAAATTTCACAAAAACGTCGTCTATACCGAAAATTTTGGCCCAAAAAAATTTATTTCGAAAAATTTTAAAAGTGTAAAATAGACAAAGTCCAAAGGCCTTAGAAAAGTTTTCTCTATCCAATGATATAAATTTTCCTGGGGCTTAGAAAAAAAATTTCCTTCCTTAAAACTTTTTTTTTTTGCTCCTTAAAACCTTATTTAATCCGAGGGGGGGCCAGAAATTTTGGTGGTCAAAAACGTTCAAGTGTAATTTTAAAGAGTGATTTTTGCAAGATTTGAAGCTAAAAGGTGTGTTTGGATCAAGTTTAAAGGTTGGGTGCAAATTTCTCGGGGGGTGCGAAAAATGGTGTGTGAAAATGTGCGAAAAATGTTGTCCCGAGAAATTTCGTTGTGAGAGTGAGTCGCGAAAATAAGGAAATTTCGCATTCAGAGTGAATTTTCGCATATAGCACAGAAATTTCGCATTCAGAGGAGATTTTCGCATGTACTGAAAATTTTCGCATGTCGAGATAAAATTCACATTTAAAGTAAATTTTCGCATGTATGAAAATTTCGCATGTACAGAAATTTTCGCATGTATAAAAATTTCTCAGTTTTAGAAAATTTCTCGGATTTGAAAATTTCTCGGATTTGAAAGAATTTCTCAGTTCTAGTAAAATTTCTTGGGCAGCGAAAGTTTCTCAGGTTAAAATTTCTCGGGCAGCGAAAGTTTCTCGGCCAGCGAAATTTTCTCAGGCAAACTTTCTCGGCTAAGAAATTTTCGCCCTAAAAATTTCTCGGCTAAGAATTTTCTCGGGTATGAAAATTTCTCGGCCAAGAACAGTTTACTGTTCCATTGCTTGTCGCGAGTTTTTACCAAAAAATGGCTCGTTTTCACTCAAATCTCACTCAAAATCGACGAAACTTGTTCCAGAACTTCAGAAAAACATTCCTAAACACATAATCAACCTTTGGGATGTCTAAAAACAACAAAATGAGGTCGAAATCGCCCAAAAACCGAAAGTGACGAAAATAATTTTTCAAGCAATTTTTCACTCAAATCTTGCTTAAAACACGCAAATCCGGTCGCGTTGGGCTCTGATACCACTTGTTGGTCCCGATTACACCAACAATACGACTTCGGACGGATTAAACACGCCTAAAGATCTAGATTTAGGTTAGGGCGTGTGGGCTTGGTGGTGTTCTTGAGGAGACTCTCTCACTCTAACATATGTTTATTTTCTTAACACACACAAGCACACCTAACTATGTGTTAGGGTTTAAGTATTTATACCACAAGTTGGTATATAATACTTGGGCCCTTGTGTAAGCCCATTACAAAATAACTAAGAACTAACCCAACTAAGAACTAGCCCAAAGTTTTAATAAAGCTAACCAACAAAGATAATATAATGAAATTGAACACTACAAAATATTTCCTAACACTACTGTTATTTTTATTATTATTATTATTATTATTTTTTGTATTTTTATTATTTCTTCTATTATTATTATTATTTTTTACTAATATTATTATAATTACCATTATTATAATAATAATTACTATTATTATTATTTTTATTTTTATTATATTTATTTTTATTAGCGCATTAAGGTGTTTAACGGTTTATGCGAAAGTTTGGGAGCGCTAACTTACTTCCTTTAAATTCGGAGATCGAGCGAGCTTGTCGAGAAAATCGGAAAAAGAAAAAGCAAGCTATTAACCAAACACAATCAGCCATGGCTGACAACGAAACAATAATGGGGATAACGAAAATCATGATGTGCCGCTCAGCGAATACGCAACTCCCTTTGTTGGTACTCAATCTGCTATTAGGCGACCAGCGCTTCCTCCGAATAACTTTAAGCTTAAGCCGATAACACTTCAAATGATTCAACAAATTTGATTTTATGGATTACCGAGTGAAGATCCAACGCCCATATCGACAACTTCTTGGAAATCTGTGATACTATCAAATATAATGGAGTTTCTGACGACGCATTACGGCTGCGACTGTTCCCATTCACGCTACGTGATAAGGGTAAGGCATGGCTGAATTCTCTGCCAACCAATTCAATTACAGCATGGGACATGCTCGCTAGTAAATTCCTTGCCCGATTCTTTCCACCTGCGAAGAAACAACAGATACTCAAGGAGATCACTCATTTTACTCTACTCGATGGCGAGTCACTATATGAATCTTGGGATAGATTTAAGGAGCTGATGAGAAAGTGTCCTCATCATGGTATACCTAATCGCAACAAGTCTTGAGCTTCTACAACGCTATAGGTAGTGCTGAAAGAGCCGTCATCAACGCTTCTGCTGGCGGGACAATCATGAAGAAGACCGCTGATCAAGCGTACGAGTTGATAGATAGTGTCGCCAATAACAATTATCAATGGCCGATGGAGCGAGCAAGGAACACAACAATTGTTAAAAATGATCCGATTGCTCAATTGGTCGCTCAAGTGGCGAATCTGACGAAGCAACTTCAAACAAATCAGGCTTCAGTAAATTCCATTCACTTGCCTAGTGTGGAATGCAATCTCTGTGGCGGACCGCATCAGAGTTCTGAATGTCAAGCAACAGAACAACTATCATTGGAGCAAGCACAATATGTTGGAAACTACAATCGTCAACCAAACAATCCTTATTCAAATAACTACAATCCAGGGTGGCGTAATCATCCAAATTTTTCGTGGAAGAATAATCAGAATTCTCTACAACCAGAACATAACCATCAACCAAATGAGAAGAAAGCAAACTGGGAAGATGCTTTGGCAAAAATGGCTACTTCACAGACACAACTTATCAACAAGATGAGAACCAACATGCTGAACCAATCAACGCAAATCCATAACTTAGAAGTTCGGGTGAGTCAAATGGCGGAGATCATAGGTGAAAGGCCATTAGGATCTTTTCCTACTAACTCAGAGGCTAATCCAAAGCGAGAAGGCAAAGAACATTGCAAGGCGATAACACTAAGGAGTGGCAAAGAATTGGAGTCACCGGTCAAGAATAAGAAAGTGGACTCATCCGAAGTAGGAGTTGATACATCAGAAGAAAACAATGTTGAAACTGTAGAGCTTAAGTGTCTACCTTCTGAAGAACCTAAGCCTCGAATTCCGTTCCCACAACGTCTCAAGAATAATAAGCTTGATCAACAATTTTCTAAATTTCCTAAAATATTTAAAAAATTGCACATCAACATTCCTTTTGCCGATGCTCTTGAGCAGATGCCTAGCTATGCAAAGTTCATGAAGGATATATTGTCGAAGAAGAGAAAGTCGGTAGAATATGAAACAGTAGCGCTTACTGAAGAATGTAGTGCTATTATACAAAAGAAGTTACCACCAAAACTCAAAGACCCAGGGAGTTTTACAATCCCTTGTACAATAGGAAACTCTGTATTTGAAAGAGCTTTGTGTGATTTAGGGGCTAGTATTAACCTAATGCCGCTATCCATTTTTAGAAAACTTGGATTAGGTGAAGCAAGCCCAACGACTGTGACACTACAACTGGCAGATCGATCATTGAAACATCCATGAGGTATCATTGAAGACGTTTTAGTCAAGGTCGATAAGTTTATGTTCCCTGCAGATTTTATAGTCCTTGACATGGAAGAAGACAAGGACATACCAATAATCTTGGGGTAGACCTTTCCTAGCAACTGGGAGAGCATTAATTGATGTTCATGCAGGTGAACTTCGTCTCCGAGTACATGGAGAGGAAGTTATATTTAATGTGTTTAATGTCATTAAGTATCCCAATGAAAGCGATAACTGTTTCCGTGTGGAAAATGTAGAAAATCTACTGCCTAAGCATTTTACTAGGGGAAGATCCATTGGAATCCAGTTTGGTGCGAGATGATATACATGAGATCGATGAACAAGATATTAATGTGTGTGAAATGGCTGGACTCGTTGAACCAAATAGAAGAAAATACTTTGAAGCTCTCGGCGAAAGCCCTTCCCGATCCATATCATCTATTGAGAAGCCACCACTACTCGAACTTAAATCATTACCGTCCCATCTTCGTTATGCATTTCTTGGTGAATCTTCTACTTTACCAGTTATTATCTCATCGTCTCTTAATGATGATGAAGAGGAGAAGCTGCTTCGAGTACTCCGAGAGTTTAAAGCAGCGATCGAGTAGACGTTAGCTGATATCAAGGGTATTCGCCCGTCAATGTGCACACATCATTTCCGCTTGGAAAGTGACACCAAACCTTCTGTAGAGCCGCAAAGGAGATTAAATCCAACAATGAAGGACGTGGTGCGAAAAGAAATCCTAAAATGGTTGGACGCTGGAGTAATTTACCCAATTTCAGATAGCTCTTGGGTAAGTCCGATACATGTGGTTCCCAAGAAAGGAGGAGTCACAGTGGTAAAGAACGAGAACAACGAACTAATTCCTACGAGACCCGTTACGGGATGGCGTGTTTGCATTGACTATAAGAAGCTTAATAAAACCACGTGTAAGGATCATTTTCCTTTGCCTTTTATTGATCAAATGCTAGATCGACTGGCGGGGCACGACTACTACTGCTTTCTAGACGGATACTCCGGATACAATGAAATTGCTATAGCACCAGAAGACCAAGAAAAGACCACCTTTACATGCCCGTACGGTACGTTTGCTTTTCGTAGAATGCCATTCGGACTATGCAATGCACCAGGTACATTCCAAAGATGTATGATGGCTATTTTTTCTGATATGGTAGAGAAAACAATTGAGGTATTCATGGATGATTTTTCTGTTGTTGGAAGTTCTTTCGATAATTGCCTAGATAACCTTGTTTTAGTAGTGAAACGTTGTGAAGAAACTAACCTTGTTTTAAACTGGGAGAAATGCCATTTCATGGTACTAGAAGGTATTGTGTTAGGTCACAAAGTTTCTCGCAAAGGAATTGAAGTTGATCGGGCAAAGATTGAGACAATAGAAGAATTCCACCACCTTCATCTATCAAGGGAATTAGGAGTTTCTTGGGGCATGCTGGGTTTTATCGACGATTGATTAAGGATTTCTCAAAGATATCAAAGCCATTATCGAGCCTCTTAATTCAAGGAGCGCCTTTTATCTTTGATGCAGCATGTGAGGAGGCATTCTCTACTATAAAAGAGAAACTAGTGTCGGCACCGATCGTGATTGCACCGGACTGGGACTTACCATTCGAATTGATGTGCGACGCAAGTGATTACGCAGTGGGAGCGGTTCTTTGACAACGTAAGGGCAAGATATTTCATACCATTTACTATGCGAGTTGAACTCTCAACGATGCTCAGCTCAACTATGCCACAACTGAGAAAGAGTTACTTGCTATCGTCTTCGCCTTCGAAAAGTTCAGATCATACTTAATCGGGAACAAGGTAATCGTGCACACTGACCACTCGGTCATCAAGTATCTAATGGAAAAGAAGGATGCAAAACCACGACTGATTCGATGGGTTCTATTGCTTCAAGAGTTCGATGTCGAGATTAAAGATAAAAAGGGAACAGAGAATTTAGTAGCAGATCATCTCTCTCGTTTGGAATTGTCAGAAGAAAATAAATTGAAGAGACAAACTATCGATGATAACTTTCCAGACGAACGACTCTTAGCTATATCGCAATCTCCGTGGTATGCTGATTTCGTCAACTATCTTGCAGCAAAAATAATACCAACTGAGCTTAATTATCAAGGGAAGAAGAAATTCTTTGCTGATATAAAACATTATTATTGGGAAGATCCTTATCTGTATAAGCATTGTGTCGACCAAGTTATACGAAGATGTGTCTCAGGAGAAGAAGCGCACGATATTTTACGACATTGCCATGCTCTCGAGTGTGGAGGCCATTTTGGAGGAAATCGTACGGCTGCTAAAGTCTTACAATCGGGTTTTTATTGGCCGACTTTATTCAAAGATGCTCATGCTTTCGTATCAGCTTGCGATCGTTGTCAAAGGACAGGTAATATTTCAAGAAGAGACGATATGCCACTCAATACTATGTTGGAAGTTGAGTTATTTGATGTGGGGCATTGACTTCATGGGACCATTTCCATCGTCATACGGTAATGAATATATCCTACTAGCGGTGGATTATGTGTCTAAATGGGTAGAAGCAGTGGCTGCGCAAAAGAACGATGGTAAGACAGTCCTCAACTTTATCAAGAAGAATATTTTCACTAGGTTTGGAACTCCGCGTGCGATTTTGAGCGATGGAGAACTCACTTTTGTAACAAGCAATTCGATGCTCTTCTGTCGCATTATGGTGTTAAACATCGCACGGCACTAGCTTACCACCCTCAGACCAATGGACAAGCAGAAGTATTTAATCGAGAGATTAAGCAAATCTTAGAAAAAACAGTGAGTATCTCTCGAAAAGATTGGGCCAAGAAGATCGATGATATACTGTGGGCATATCGGACAGCGTTTAAGACACCTATTGGAATGTCACCATACAAATTGGTTTATGGTAAAGCATGCCACCTTCCGGTGGAACTAGAACATAAAGCGTACTGGGCAATGAAGCAGTTAAACATTGATATGCAAGCAGCAGGCAAGAAACGTCTCTTACAACTAAACCATATGGATGAATTTCGCAATGAGGCTTACGAAAATGCAAAAATCTACAAAGAACGAACCAAGGCTTGGAAAGACAGATATATTCGGAGAAAAGAATTTGTTGTTGGAGAACAAATGCTTCTTTTTAATTCTAGGCTTCGCCTTTTTCCCGGCAAGCTAAAATCAAGGTGGTCAGGTCCATTTACGATGACTAAAATATTTCCTTATGGTGCAGTAGAGATCAATGACCCAGAAAAAGGAACGTTCAAGGTCAACGGGCAGCGGTTGAAGCCGTACATCAATAATGGGTTCGATCAAGAGAAGACCACTGTAATGCTCAACACACCTTAGAGAGTCAAGCCGTCGAGCTAATGACGTTAAACAAGCGCTTCTTGGGAGGCAACCCAAGCACTATCTATGCATTGTTATCTCATATTTTAAGTTTTTGTCTTATTATGTTTTTGTCATCCTAAATTCGTATCACTGTTGTCGTTGGTCTTGTTCTCTCGCAGGGTTGCAACTAGTTTGGGGGTTGTCTGTTCACCAAGGTGGCTCGTTTGCTGTGGAGCGATCAAGTCCTTCTTCATGTCACACTCTACATCGATCGACGCATTATTCAGGGTAGTGTCACTTAAATTCTATCTTTGCTTTATTTTAACACATTGGGGACAATGTGATAATTAGTTTGGGGTGGGGTGCCACATGCTAGATTGTTGGTCCGAGAGTACACCAACAATGCGACGGAGGACGGATTAAACACGCCTAAAGATCGAGATTTACGTTCGGGGCGTGTGGGGCTTGGTGGTGTTCTTGAGGAGACTCTCTCACTCTAAAATTGTTTATTTGATCTTCACACACAAGCACACCTAACTATGTGTTAGGGTTTTAGTATTTATACCACAAGTTGGTATATAATACTTGGGCCCTTGTGTAAGCCCATTACAAAATAACTAAGAACTAACCCAACTAAGAACTAGCCCAAAGTTTTAATATAGCTAACCAACAAAGATAATATAATGAAATTGAACACTACAAAATATTTCCTAACAATCTCCCCCTTAGTGTTCAATCTTCAGTTCAGCGCGGGATATCTTTGTTGGGCATATTGGAGATCTCGATTCCTAGCAAACTCCCCCTACAAGGGATATCTCCTCTTCTTGCGGAGGCATTGATGGCTCGGCTGGGACTCACTTGTTAAGATTCTCCAATCTTCTTCTTCTTGGCGCCGGATTTGTCGTCTTCGAATGGAAGTTGTCTGGTTCGGCCTCGAAGATGACTCGTCTGGCTCCAGAAGAAGGTAGGCGTGGGGCGTAAAAATGTGCCAAGGCTCCATTGAAATGTGACTTTCAAGAGCAGGGAGCCCGGTCTTCAGAGTGGTCAGCGCAGTAGTGGCGGAATGTGGTGGGTGAGATGTGCCATGGCTCCTTCGAGTGTTCCATTATGAACATAATAGCCTGACACATAAGAGTGTGCGCGGAGGTAGTGGAAGCCTCCGGCGGTGCGTAGTTGGTGGAGGTGGCGTGGATGATGGTTGCTGCTGATGCTGTTGTACGATCTTCAACTCATTTCTTCTCCTTTACTCCCCCTTGAGATGATCTCCATCTTCGGGATCGTCACGTCGTCCGTGGGACGAGTCTGCCTCTGGTGTTGATGGTGGTGATGATGGTGTGGTGTGGTGTTGAGTGAGGCAATCAAGTGGGATTCTCAGGAGTAGCAACATTTGGCTTTCCTCCAAGTTCATTTCGAAACTTGGAAGAGGCGGAGCAGCATGTGGTGGCGTAAACGTAGGCGTGGTGGAGTGGTGTCGGTGATGGGACCTTTTCCTTCATAGATCCTCGTTGAGCGCGGCATGGAATGTGTAAGTTCCTCGCTGATTGCTATGAGTCGGGGCTCCATCACGAACGGGGTAACTAACCAGACGGGGGTCACAAAGACGCTCCGTCATCACAACATCGAAACATGTGTCCGATGCGCCGCCTGTTTGCACAGGACAAAAAGAACCGGAGAGCCACAAAGGCTTTCCGTTCGCACGGACGATGAGACAAGCTCGTATCCGTGGCCCATCGACAGTTGTGGTGAGGGTGGCTGTCGTGGGTCTTCCGCTCTCGGTCACAAGGCCGTCATCAAGCGTTCGGGCAAGTTCACGAAGAACCTGCGGTGCGTAAAGAGTGTTTGTGTCCTAGAAATTGGAAAATTTCGGTGGGTGAGGACACTAGACTCGACGTGGGTGGAAGAGGTGCAGTGAGAGGCGGGGCACTGCATGTTCAACATCAACCGTCTCCAAGTGGGGCGGTGATGGCTAACGTGGTTCCTCTTGTGCGAATGAAACAGCTATCTGCGAAAGGATAGCTGAGTGGTTGGGAGGGGTTAATTGCGCGGTTGGACCAGATGCCGCGACTTCTACTCGGGAAACGAGCGAGTCGTCTCCTGTACCTATGGGCGAGGTCCGGGTTGTGGTGAGATATGACAGAGGAGTGCGATCATGTCGTCGTTGGTTCGCAACTCCTGCAAGCGACTTACGTCATCCTCCCGAGATCGTTGATTGGATCTTTGCGTGGAGGAGGATGTCGCGCGACCTAGACCTAGCTAGAGAGGCTAGGGTAGGCTCGTTCCTGGGTTAGGATCAAGGGGGTTTCACTGATCCATGGGAACTATGGTGGCGTGGCGTGATCGCGTTGAAAGGCGACCACGAGTGATGTCGACGAGGGTGGCCCAAAACTGTTGATCAGACACTTCTGAGACTCGTCAGGTGGTGGTGGTGGTGAGGGCGTAAAGAGGATCACGGTGGCTTAGGACGTCTCCATGTAGCGCACCATGGTGGAATGGATGGCAGTGGGTGGACGGTGGAGTCTGGTACATGAGATCCACATCGCCTAGGCATCGAGATTAGATGGCGCGCCCACTGATGGTTGGTTGAACTTTTGTCAAACCTTCTTTGTAGGTCTGGGTTCTGCACGGATTTGTACAGAAGTCATGATGATTGCTCGCTTCTCTGACATCCCTTCTTGCACGTGGAGCAACCCGTGTAACGTGCATGATGGGGTTGGTTGCTCGCAGTGCATACCGGTCATGAATGTGGAGCAACCCATGTACCATTCATGCCGGGGGTGGTTGCTCACGTCGTGTACCAGTCATGTATGTGGAGCAACCCGGGTACCATACATGCTGGGTAGTGTGAAATTGGCATTTGGAAATTCCGCTCCGAAAAGTTTGGGGGTGACCTAAACTTTTTCTATAATGTGCCAATACCGTCCTAGGTCGATTGTTGGGTACGGTGATCGTTGCCGCGTTTTGGATTTGCCTTCAAAAATTTCACAAAAACGTCGTCTATACCGAAAATTTTGGCCCAGAAAAATTTATTTCGGAAAATTTTAAAAGTGTAAAATAGACAAAGTCCAATGGCCTTAGAATATTTTTCTCTATCCACGGATTTTTTTTTTCTTTTTTTTTTTTTTTTGCTCCTTAAAATCTTATTTAATCCGAGGGGGGGCCAGAAATTTTGGTGGTCAAAAACGTTTAAGTGTAATTTTAAAGAGTGATTTTTACAAGATTTGAAGCCAAAAATCGAGTTTGGATCAACATTAAAAGCGTGGTTCGGTGCAAATTTCTCGGGGGGTGCGAAAAAATGGTGTGAAAATGTGCGAAAGATGTTGTCCCGAGAAATTTCGTTGTGAGAGGAGCCGCGAAAATAAGGAAATTTCGCATTCAGAGTGAATTTTCGCATATAGCACAGAAATTTCGCATTCAGAGGAAATTTTCGCATGTACTGAAAATTTTCGCATGTCGAGAGAAAATTCGCATTTAGAGTAAATTTTCGCATGTATGAAAATTTCGCATGTATAGAAATTTTCGCATGTATAAAATTTTCGCATTCAGAGTGAATTTTCGCATATAGCACAGAAATTTCGCATGTAAGAGGAAATTTTCGCATGTCCTGAAAATTTTCGCATGTCGAGAGAAATTCGCATTTAGAGTAAATTTTCGCATGTATGAAAATTTTCTCGGATTTGAAAGAATTTCTCAGTTCTAGTAAATTTCTCGGACAGCGAAAGTTTCTCAGGTTAAAATTTCTCGGGCAGTGAAAGTTTCTTGGCCAGCGAAATTTTCTCAGGCAAACTTTCTCGGCTAAGAATTTTCTCGGGTATGAAAATTTCTCGGCCAAGAACAGTTTACTGTTCTATTGCTTGTCGCGAGTTTTTACCAAAAAAAATGGCTCGTTTTCACTCAAATCTCACTCAAAATCGACGAAACTTGTTCCAGAACTTCAGAAAAACATTCCTAAACACATAATCAACCTTTGGGTTGTCTAAAAACAACAAAATGAGGTCAAAATCGCCCAAAAACCGAAAGTGACGAAAATAATTTTTCAAGCAATTTTTCACTCAAATCTTGCTTAAAACACGCAAATCCGGTCGCGTTGGGCTCTGATACCACTTGTTGGTCCGAGAGTACACCAACAATGCGACGGAGGACGGATTAAACACGCCTAAAGATCGAGATTTACGTTCGGGGCGTGTGGGGCTTGGTGGTGTTCTTGAGGAGACTCTCTCACTCTAAAATTGTTTATTTGATCTTCACACACAAGCACACCTAACTATGTGTTAGGGTTTTAGTATTTATACCACAAGTTGGTATATAATACTTGGGCCCTTGTGTAAGCCCATTACAAAATAACTAAGAACTAACCCAACTAAGAACTAGCCCAAAGTTTTAATAAAGCTAACCAACAAAGATAATATAATGAAATTGAACACTACAAAATATTTCCTAACATAGATTTCATAATATTAGAGATCGATGTGTTCAGATTTCTGAGTGGTATAAACTGATGAAAGTTATGATTAGAACTTCAATATTGAAAGCTCATGCCCGTGATAATTTTTTTTTTTGTGTCGGGATAAGATTTAGCGAATTGAGTGTGAAAGTCTTGCATGTTACGTAATTTTGATATTAGCATGATTATCTGGTTTCATTAACTACTCCAGGAAATTAGTACGTATCATGAGACACAAACCGAGAAAATATTATGAGTTTTGAGCCAAAAAAAAGAGAGCAACTCATTACTTGCTCTGTGTTTTTCATGAGTGACACGCATGGTCTGAATATTTTCGAACTTGCTTTGTTATACATGTCAATATTACTTTGTGGATTTTTGTGTACGAAAATGATAAAGGCACTTAGGATAAGTCATTGGCCTAAATATCTGCTTTCCCGACATATCTATCAATTAGCGAGCCCATTTGAGCCTTATTAGCCTTATTCTTTGATTTGGAGCCACGATATTTCGCCAAGTTATCCCGTATTTTATCCTTCTCTTCGTACCATTGTTAGCATGTTAGCTTACTAGTCACTTCGGAGTATTGAGTCTAATAATTTAGAGGAGAGAAGATTACGGCATGTATTATGTGGTTGCGTTATTTTACTTATTTGAAAAAAAAAGAGTGAACGAGATCGAAAAAAAAAACAATGAGAAAAAAAATATCGAAAAAAAAGAGAAAAAATATATATCAGAAAAAAATATAAAAGAAAAAAGAGTGTTACAGTAGATTTTCAGAATTATCTTCTCGAGTTTTTAGTGCGTTTTTAGTTTCCATTATTCGAAGTCGTATTTTGCTGGCTACAGGGAAGCGATTTAGTGACTAACATGTTTGACTATTTTAGCCCACCTATCCCATATGTCACACCCTTATTACCCTGAGCCCCATTACAACCTTGTTAAAGACCTTTTTACTCGTTCACGATATCTACTATGTGAATATGATGTGATATATTTGCAAGCTTAGAGTAATTTCATTCGATGTCGTGATTTGAGCGCTATTATACAGATCCAGTTATACACTTCGAGCGACTTGAGTGATCCATGTGCGAGTTGTTACGTGATACGTGGTAGGATCCTAGAAATGTTTATGTGCCAAATATGATTGTGAACTATCATTTATATCTCGTGCTTGACTGATCGCTTATTCGTTGACGACTATCTCGACTTGCTTTTCTGAAAGAAAAAGGAGCATTCATTTAGTGAGGTTGTAAAATCGTAACTTGATTTAGTTTTATTCCGCTTTTATGATCGAGGGCGATCAAAGCTAGTTTGGGGGTGGTTGATAAGTTATGATTTTACATATTATTTATACCCCGTAAAAGTGTGTTTTTTATTGTTATTGATACAAATATCTTCGAATATCCTTTATATACATTTACATTTCTTGTTTCGTAGATATTGGAGAAAAAGTGGCCAAAATGCGGGATGATTCAGATATGGAAAGAAAACCAGAAATAATAATAAAGCCAAGATGCAAAATGCCAATATGCAAGTGGGTCTAAGTTCACTACACCTTTTCAAGTAAAGATCGGCCCAAGTGAGTAGGTGCAGTGTTTCAAAGCAAGAAGATAAAAACATACGACTTTTGGTGATAGAGAAAACATCTTGGCTGCGTTGTTCACGTTGGAGAAGAAAAAAAGATACATCAAGCCCCCAATCCTTGACTCACTTTGCTTTTTGTTGATTATCTATAACAACGATGCTTCATTTATGGAACTGAGTGGAGGGAGAGAGAACCAATGAAGACATACAAGCATGAAACAAGGAGTAAAAAAGGGTTGTCCATTTAGTTCTCTGTCGGACTATGGATTATAAAAAATAAAAGAACGAAGCAAGAGAGGAGGTTGGTAAGCATGTAGGAGAAGACATAAAAAAAAGGCTCTGACACCATCTCTCATTTTTCATCATCCAATCATCACACAACCATACACCATCGTACACACCTCTCACAAAACTTTCACCCACATCAAAGACCCGAAGGATTTAGCAAACTCGCCTACTTCATCTCTCGCCATCATCCACAACACATAGCTCTCACACCATCCACTCATCCAAGCAACCTAAACACACACCTCACCACCCAACCGAACACCATCGCACCTCACCACCTCAAGACTTCACGGCTGAATAGAAGAAAACGCACCACCTCCACACTGCCATCATCCACGTCACCTTGGGTTCTCTCTCACGCAAAAGACCCTAAAGCACACAAGAGCTCGCCCACCTACCTCATCTCTCGGCTCTCACTCGGCAACACAGCCATCCAAAAAGGCTGAAACTTAGCAGCTCCTTTCCTCAGCTGGAGCAGGTAACGAGCTGAAGCTGTCACCAACTTACGTGGGGCCGTGAGAAAATTTAGCGCATAGCTGGACCATCCTTACATGCACACCATCTGTTCGGCGAAAAGACTCACTGAAGGATATACCATATACACCGTCGAGTAGCCACCTGACGCACGAACAACAGCAACATTTGGACCGGGGCAGCAAGTGGAGACGAGCAACGTCAATCTCGGAGATAGACAGAAGACGGACGACAGTCACGGAGAGACGAGTCGAGCAAAACACGACCCGGCTACTTATTCGATACGTTTCCCATTCTCTATTTATCTCCTATTATGAACATGTTTATGATGTTTTTGTTGAAATATAATATGTTTTAAGTTCATTATCTGGGGTTACGATGTAGCCAATTGCTATTGATTTTCAGCTTGTATGCTATTAAAACCTTAACGCTATGTTGAGTATCATAATCCGTTATTAATATTTACGAATTTCTGATCAACTTTCGTAAAAATAGGTGTTTAGATATGAGAATGAGAGGTGATTATCTGAGCGTGTCCGTTGATTATGATACTGTTAGAACATTCGTAAGCTAGAGATAGTTACGTGACTAGTGCGATGATTTATGATTTTCTAAGTTTAATGCATTCGACGTGTAGAAATCTTGACAGAGATGTAGGATTCACATGTTAGAATAGGTTATCGATGCTAGAGATAGATTGATAATTAAAACGGAAAAGTCCATCGTCAACATAAGATTAAGTATCCTTTGAAAACTAAAATCAATAGCATGATTGTCATCGGTGAAGTCGGAGTCCCCAGATTTATCTTTGATTAAAATTGTTTCGTCGTTCTTCGTTATTTATTTGGTCATTTACCTTTTTAATCATTTTTGTTATTTCTCTGCGCATTTTACTTTATCGTTTCGTCAACTACCAACTTGCGATTGTTCAAATAAAAATTAGAATTAATATAATTTCGGTACTTAGTAACACAGTCCTTTGGGTTCGATAACCGTACTTACGTACACTATTACTTGTTAGAACGATACGTACACTTGCGTGTTTACGATTATTCGCAACAGGATTCAATCTTAACGGGATACCTTAGGTGAGAACAAGCATGTATAGTGCCATATGCTTTCTTTATGGCTGGATCTTGTTTCCTACGGGTCATCCTAGAAGTGTTTGTCTTAGAATGAATGTCCTTTATTACTGAAGTATAGTCTGTTTCGAAATTGGTGCTTCTAAATGTGGTGGGCTTTAAATAGCAAGTAGAAACAGTTATTTTGAGAGTGGAAATGGCTCTTTTATTACTACAAGTGTCTTTTATTTTTAAAGAAGGAGATAAATTCTTAATAGCAGTCAAATCTACGGGCTCATTCTCTATTTTTAGACTAGACGCTCTCGCCTTCGTCTCTAGTGCTGGCTCTACGCTCCCTGTGGACGTAAGCAAAGCAGAAATAGATTGAGACCTTTCTTGATAACTTTTAATTTTCTGATCTTTTGAAGGCGTTTTTTCGTTCTTCACGCTTTTCAGAATGATAATTTCTTTTGGAGGAGATGCGTGAGAAATGCCTTTTGAGATGGAGGAAACAATGAGATTTTCCATCTCTTTTTGGAATTTTGTCTTTTCAGCTTCAAAATTCTCTCTTTCTTTATCTAAGGCAACTCGTAATTCCTCTATTTTCTTAACTATGAGAGGGATGTGGAGAGAATTTTCAGAATGATGAATTTGAACTTCCTCATTTTTAGAATCTTCAAGAAAATTATCTGTTTCAAGGCTCCAGCCCTTAGGAGGTACCCAAGTTTAGTTGCGTTGATTCAGTTCGATGTAAGAAAAGGGTATTTCAGCCCTAGTGTTGGCTTGTCTCTTGGCTTCTTCTTCCTCAAACGTTGCTTTTGCGTTAGTAAAGGTCATGAGAGAAGTTAGTCCGAGACCCATGTACGAGATATCATAAATTTGTTTGCAGTTAACCTTCTTCAAGTTACATGGGTTCTCATAGCCTAAGCCACACTTATAGTCATAGAATTCTAAGTCCTTGGGCTGATCTAAAAATATAGTTTGATCAGTATGTGCCCTTTTCTCCAAAAGATCTTCTAATTTCTTAATTTTATTATATAGCTTCTTAAGCTCATCTACTAAGAGAGCAAAGTTATTTTCCACCATTAATTGGCGGGTTTACAGGCATCTAGGTCCTTCTCAAGTTCACAAACCTTTGTATTATATTTATCTAATTCGGCTTCTAGATGGGTGATCTTGGAAGTTGCTTCTGTTAATCTACAATTGAGATTAGCTTTCTCATTGAGATTTCTAATCAAGCAATTATAGTTATTTTCTAGTCTGTCTTCTAATTCCTTAACTTTTAAATCATGTGTCTCTTTTGGAGGATCCTTAATTTGAAGGTTGCTAGTCTCACTAAGTCTTAAGCTCTCAGTTAGTTCTTTTATTTTGTCATTAGAGCTTTTAAGTTCTGATTCAAGACTAGTTATTTTCTCATGAGTTTTAGCTAGTTTCTTCTCTACTTCCTTTACGTTTTTCTGCTCACGTTGCATGTTAGTGTATGCTAATTGATACGATTCTAACATGGTCAATAATGTGGAATGAGAGACTACCACATGTGAAGATTCGGATGCTTGGTCCTTGTCCGCCGTGTTTGAGGTTTAGGCGTCAGAATGTTTGCCTAGGCAGGACATTAGGGCTAGATTCTCTTCCTCTGAGTTAGACGTGTCCTCGAGCCAGTGGTCTTGTTATGCCATTAGAGCTACTCCAACTTCCTTTTGTTTTGTAAGTTGAAGCTTCCTGGAGTAGTAATTAGCTGTTATTCCAGATTTTCCAAGAACACTTCAATAGATTAAACCTTCGATTGATGTGAATAGTAAGTTAGAGGCTTAAGCGTATTGAATTATGGAAACTTAATTAATGATTGTTAGGGTTTAAGCTTAAATACCTTTCAAGGTATTTAAGCCCATTAGACCCCTAACAAGCCCATTACAACTACAACCCAAACTAATTAGGAATAACGCAATTAAAACACATCATAAAGAAGTGACAAGACTTATAATAAATATTTTGTACACTTCTAAAATATTCCTAACATTCTCCCCTTAATTGTCCAAATTACACATAAGCCTAATATCTAAGTCTTCACTTCTTCTTTTTCTTCGAGCGAAGAGGAGGCGGAGGTTCCCTGTGAGCTAAGTATGTCTTCCTGAATCCAAGAGCGGTCTCAAATTGTCTGATATTATTTCGGAGAAGAAGTCGATCCCTGATTTTCTTACTGAGTTTAACTAGTACTTGTTTTTCTTCCAATTCTGTTTAAGCTTTGCATCGTCAGGAATCGTCTCTTGTCTTGGCACGAGTTGGTTTAGGATTATCTTCAAAGTCCCATCAGAGAACTTGGCGACCTCTGATAACAACAAAGCCTGCATCCGATTTCGCTGACGTTGTAGATAAGTGATCGCAGGTTGTGGTTCCAAGAAGATGTGTCCCTTGCCGAACTTCTCGAGATCTTTGTATTTGTTGTCTGGCTGAGTCAGGCTGACTTTGCTCATATTACATTGCAAGGCCATCTGCAAGTCGTGCGAAGCATAATACTTGATCTGCCTCATCATACACTCTTTGATAGCTCTATAACCATCTCGTTTTGCATGAGTTTCAAGAGTGAACTTGTTGTGACATATGTTGTACATCTTGTTTAGTTCGCTCAAAGGGAAATAGGGAAGATCTGCTTCAGTGTATTTCTCAATTCTCCTGTCATACCTATCGATCACGTATACAAGTCCTGCATATCTCCCCATTCCCCATTCTACGTCTACAATATTACTTAGGCCGTTTGAGCTCTGAGATGTCTTCGCCATTGTTCCTTACTCATCCTGTCTTCGCTAGAGTCTTCCCTGATCATGATTCAATGATGAAGACTCCTGGTAGTTCCTTTTAGGTGCTCAAGACCTCGGAGATCGAGTTCGTTAACGCCCTTTATTTCTTCCTCCTTCCGCCAGATCCTTGGATAGCAGTCTTTTTTAGGAACGGTGCTTTGATCTTCGCATTCCTCCAGCGAGTTTCTATGAACTCGTAACCCGATGTAGGTCTTTCTGGCACTTGATGTCGAAGGAGGTCTGGAAGTTCTGGGAGATCAGCTTCAGGGTTTTCTCCTTGCTCCTCTTCATCTCGCTCAATAAAACAGAAGTCTGAAGCCGCCGCTTTTAGGAAATGTCTGACGCTATCAATTCTCTGGCGGGACTCTTCTTCTGTTTCCGTTCTCGTCAGCCATTCCTCTTCCAAGATGTATCTGTCGATGTAGATATGAGGATCTCTGGGACGAGACTGAAGGGTTGTGGTTGTTTGGACTGATTGGGTGGAGGTCCTCGAGGGAACAGACTCGACTTCGCCAAGGGAAGTTGTCTAGTTCGGCCCTGGCGTAACTTGTCTGCCTCTGGAGGACCTAGGTGGTGGATTGGATGGTTGTGACGAACTACCTCCATGAATCTGAACTCCACGTCCTCGTCCGCCGCGAACAACCGGAGTGGTTCTCTGCCTCGTCTCCCCCTCAGGACGATCCTGGTCGTCAGGATCGTCATGACGATGCTTTTGACTTGAGCCTTCTTGACGACATGAAGTTGGGTAAGGTATGATTCCACCTGCAATCAGCTTTTGGTAGAATTCTTCTTCTGCTGGAGTCCGCTGATTGTCGAGTTCAAGAAGGCGAGAAATTCCAACGTTGAAGAGTTCAAGTAGAGGCATATGATAGGGACTGGGTTCATGGGTTTCTCGTGGTGGGTAGTGAGATGATGCGAGGCTGTGATGCTTGTAACGATGGTTGTTCTACCATCGGGGCCTTTCCTTTGTCCGTGGAGGTGGCTTGGATTGCGGCTTTGATGAGTCCTTGAACACGTGGCAGAGTCACCGTTTCGAAGAACTCGAGCAGACGATTCTCCAGGTAGGCCGTCGTTACAACTGAAGGGATAGTACCAGCACCACTAGTGGTAGCCGTTATCGCACGTTCTAAACGAGGTTCTGTACGGTGGCCCTCTTCTACGAAAGTTCGTGGAACTTTAGTATCCATTGGTCTTCCGCCCTGTCTTGTGACGCATCTCCTTGAGATGGTGCTCGGGCATTGAGGCCACGTCACTTGGACGGGCTTGTGTGGAGCTTTCACCGGGGCCACTTCCCGTTAGCACACGCCCAGAACTAGGTTTTAGACGGTGGCTCTCTGATGGTGAGCTGCTGATGTCATCATCATCCGTGAGTCTGCCGTCCAATCCTTGAAGAGCTTCAATTGTTGGCTCTTCTATGAACGTTGAGGCCTGTTTGTCAGGCTATGGTTCGGGTAGTGTCGTAGAAATTATGACATGTTCAAGTGGAGCTGACACTTGACCCGAGGTGGTTGTGTTAGGAGGATGTTCGGGGGAGTTTGAGACGCTTGCCTGTTGGGAGGCAAGCAAATGGTCGGGTTGGGGTTGTGCATGCATCGTTGGGTCGATTTCGGCGTCTTCTACCCTACGGGTGGACCCGGTCGTTTCTGACTGTGGGAGCTCGGGTGCTGTTTCCTCGTGAACGACTATTTGCGGTAGTTCTGTTTGCTCAGGTCGTTGTGGTGGTTCGAGTGGTTGTTCAGGGACTGTTTCTTGAGGGGTAGTTTGTGGTTCCTGAGGAGTGGTTTCTATTTGTGTGGTTACTCGCTGGTCAGTGGTTTCTCTCTCAGTCTCACTAACCCCTGGGTTAGACTTAGGTGGGTTGTCCTGAGTCGTGGCGTGGGCAACGTTGTATTTGTGGCAGTAGTTTTCTATGTGGTCTGGGTTTGCAAGGATTAGTAACTCGTGTGGAATTTTCTTCGATGGACGCGAGTACTTTTCATCGGTCTTCCCTTTCTGGAGAAATTTAAGTTTGGGTGGCGTGTAGTTTTCTTCATGTGGTCGTGGTGGTATCCTCGCCATTGTTGTAATGAAATGGTGGATGGTTAGAGCGAACCACCGAGGATATGGCAGGTTCTGTGTCTTCTTCGATTTTGGCTTCATCTTCTGGTGAAGTTGATCGTCCAGGTGGACTGTGATCAGTTTTGCATAGTCACAGTTTTTATTGAAGACAATTCCATGGAAGATCCGTAGAATTGTGAGGTTGCATCTGTCCCATCATGAGTGCTTTGGTGAGAAGCACTTGTTGACAATTGCAAAAAGGGTCCGCCATGGATGTGGAAACATTGATTGCTGAAAACGGGAAACAAACTCGAGTGAGGTATAGTGTAGAGTATCAATATTAATTGTGCTTTTTCTTTAGTTGTCCTTGTAATTAGGGGCTTTATTTGTATTAGTCCATAGATTAGGACTAGTTAGATATTTATACCAAGTTTGTTTGGTATAAATACTTGTACAAACATTGTGCTTAATACAGAAAATTAGGGAATTGATCCGAAAGGTTGTCGAATTCATTTCTAGAGAGAGAAACTCAGAAAATATCATCTAGCTAAAGGAATTCTCTCTCGTGTTCTTCATCGAAGGTTTTCGATTGAATTTCAATTTAAATCATTCTAATCGATTTCCTTAGAATTCATGCCTAGGATTGATTGAGTTGATAACAGAGGACCTAAAAATTGGTATCAGAGCAAATTCGTTCTCTTTTTGAATCGAAATTGTTAGAATTCGAATCGAATTTCATTTTCTGGAACTGTTCACGTGAAGAACAGTTTTGGCGCGAAAAAGCTTTTCGATCTGAAATGCCTATTTCTATGATTATTTGATCTGATTTTGATGTTTATGTGCTCGCATAAGTAGTATTAATCAATCAGGATTAGATCGGTAGCAATCAGAATCATGATTTGAGTCGAATTTTTGATTCCGTGATATTACTGTGCGTGCGAAAACAGTATGAACGTGTTTTGATTTTCGTCAAATTGAACATTATTTGCTTCAAAACATGTTAATCTTCTGTTTGTGAATACTCAGTAGCTGATTCCGAGCATATACCTCTAGTTTCATCGATTAATTTCCAGTATTTGCTTGAATCTGTGTTAAAATCGTATTCTGCTGAATTTTAATTTTTCTCGCTAAGTCTTCGATCGAAATTAATTTCTCGATCGAAAACCTCTGTGCGAGAAATTTTGCTCAATTAGAATACGGATTACTTACTGAAGTCGTTGTTGTCAAGAACGTGTTTAGAAAAATTTACGAGCGATAAAATTTCGACGAGAATTGACTATTTTGACCCCCACGCAAAACTTTTTCTCTCAAAAACTTAGTCGTTCACACAAATTTGATTCTCGCACGTAAGTTTTTTTCGGTCAACCATTTAGATTTGACTCAGCGAGAAACTCCTTAGGGCACTGTACCTCAACGACCAAAATCAATTTAAAAGAAATTTTATGCTCGAAAATTCTGGTCAATCTTTCGAGTCTCTACATTGTGGATTCTGGTCAACAAAATTTTTCGACGCTTAAAAATTTTCGATCGTAAAACTTCACTCAATAATTTTACGATTGATCTCACTGTTTGCACAATTTCTCAGCGTAAAATTACATTCAAGTCGAAATATTTTCCGCTCGAAAATTTTTGAACAGTGCCCGACGCGCGAAAACAGTACCATATTTTCAAATCGAAGAAATTATTTTCGATCAAACTTTAAAGATTGAATCGAAAATAATTCTCGATCATTTTTTAATCAAATACTAACAAATTTGCTACTTGTGAAGCTTACTACATCAAAGTTCATTCATCAAAACTAACGAAGATCCTACATCAACTCCACAAAAATTAAAAATAAAATTCTCGAAGAAGGATGGATGCTTACTCGCTAGGAAATGACAACCGTCCACCAATCTTGCAACGCGGCGAATATACAGTTTGGAGAAGCTGCTTCCTAAATTTTATAGCCTTGAAAGATCAAGCTGAAAATATGTTAAAGTCACTCGAAGAGGGACCCGCACAGTTCTGGGTTAACGTAGCCGGTGATGACACGGTTACTCCTCAAATTCCCGCTACTAGGCGACTAACGGAACCTAGGGAATACACCATCGAGGAAAGGGCCCGTGCAAAGGCAGATCTAATGGCTATGAACACACTTATGCTGGGCATTCCCAACGACATCTATAGACAGATAGACAGCCTCCCAACGGCTAAGGGGATGTGGGATGAACTGCATAGATTGATGCAAAGGACTGAAGTAGGCGTCAAGGCCAAAAAGACGAATATTCTCACTGCTTATGACTCCTTCAAAGCAAAGCCGGAGGAGAGTCTCTACGATGCTTACCAAAGATACATCACTCTTCTCAATGAGATGAGGAAGATAGAAATCTCGAAGACAAACATGGAAACAAATATCAGATTGCTATCCTCTCTGCCCTCGGACTGGAAAAAGATATCCACTCAACTTAGACAAAACAAAGATCTGGAGGAGTTGGATATCTATGCAGTATTTGATAATCTCGCCCAACACGAGGACGATGTTTGCGAGACTCAGAGAGAGCAGAAGGGCAAGCAGGTTGACAACACTGTTGCTCTAGTCTCAGAGAAGCGTGAAACAAAGCCTCGCAAAGAGAAGATCGTGAAGCCTCCTTCATCATCTGAGTCAGAAGAAGATTCAGAATCAGATGCCGAGCCAAACATGAAAGCACTGGGGAAGCAGTTGGCTTTAATCGAAAAGATGATGAGCAAGAATTACTTCAAGAAAAAGTCCTCATCATCGGCCAATCGACTTCGGACCTCAAGCTCTAAGAAAAAGGAACATGCACAGAGAGCTCCGAAGTCAAGAACACTAAAGAGCCCAACAAATGCTTCAACTGTGGTAAGCTTGGTCATTTTGCCCGACAATGCACTCTTCCCAAGGAAAGAGATGCTAATTACTACTCCAAGAAGCTTCAACTCACGAAGCAGAAGGAAGCAGGAGTCCCTCATGGCAGAGCGGGACCACTGGCTCGAAGAGACATCTAGTTCTGGAGATGAGAATCTTGCCCTCATGGCACGCCTTGATAAAGACATTGACGCCGAAACATCCAATCAGATGGACGAAGATGGCGCATCCACTTCATCACAAGAGGTAGACACTTCTTCCACATTATTGACCATGTTAGATTCATATCAAAAACAATATGCTAACGTGAAACGTGAGCAGAAAAGTATTAAGGAAGTAGAGGATAAACTTTCTAGGTCTCAGGAAAGGATAAATAGTCTCGAATCAGAACTTAGGAGCTCTAGTGTCAAAATAGAAGAACTTACTAAGAGCCTACATTCTAGAGAGACTAGTCAACCTCAGTTGGGACAGCATGGCGATAAGATTAAGGAATTAGAAGATAGGCTAGCAAATAACTACAATTGCTTGGTTAGGAATCTCAACGAGAAAGCCACCTTGAATTGTAGGATAACCGAAGCTACCACTAAGATCAATAACTTAGAAGCTCAATTAGAAATATCAAATGCTAAGGTTAGTGAGCTTAGTAAAGAACTAGATGCGTGTTGTTAGGATATTTAATAGATTGTGTCAATAGTTTTAGTCTTGGGATTAATTTTGTAATTACCCTTTAGTTTGAGATTTGGGCTAGAATGTAATTAGTTAATATTTAGAGTTTGGGCCTTAATATACCTAGGGTTAATGTGGTATATAAGGTTTTACCAACACAAATTGAAAGGTAATCAAAGATCAAAAGGCTTATCCTATTTTTCACACAATACACACACTTGAAGGTGAGATCCTCTCCCTTTTCATTCCATTAAAGCCTCTTTGATTCCTTGTTTGGTGCAATCGGGACCAACAAGTGGTATCAGAGCAAACGTGGATCGATCTGCATTGATTTGAATCCAGTTTCGTTCGACCGAGAAAGATCAAAGGTGTTTTGGGCAAAAATCGCTTTCGGGCATTTTGAACTCGTTTTGGGGTTTTAATGCTTCGTTTTTGTGTTTAAAATCTTTCCCCAGATCGATTCTATGCCTCAAATGTTTTTAGAACACTTTTGGATCAGTTTTAACGAGTTTTGAGCAAGATCGAAGCAAAAATTCTTCAGAAAAGGACATCTCGGCCATTCTCTGTTTTTGGTCGACTTGACCTGTTTTTTGTTGGTTTTAGCCCACAAATCGGTCGATTATGTGTTTAGGGAAGAATTTCTGAAGTTTAGGATCAAGTTTGAGCGATTTTGGTTGAGATTTGAGCAAGAACTGGACGATTTTCTGGCAAAACGCATGAAAGCAATGGAACAGTGAAAGCTCGTTCTTGACCGCGAAATTTTGCTTAATCGTTCAAGTCCGCGAAATTTTCCCATCTGCGAAATTTGATTCCGAGAATTTACCTAGAACCGCGAAAAATTTCACTTTCACTGCATTTTTCGCAACTGCCTATTTTCAAAATCCGAGAAACCTTCATCTGCGAAACTTGCTTACTCTTCATATATCCGAGAAACTTTGTACCTGAGAAAGCTTATTCCGCGAATTTCTCTGAGCCGCGAAATTTTTCAAAACCGAGAAAGTTTACAAATTCACGAAATTTTCTTAATTTTCAGCCGAGAAAGTTCATTTCATCCGAGAAAGTTTTTCAAAAACCACAATTCTTTCAAATCCGAGAAAAAACTTCCTAAAATCACACTTCAACTCTTGATGCGAAATTTCTTGCGTAAGTGGTAATAATTCAAAATCAAGAATCCTTCTGACATGCGAAATTTTAACATCCGAGAAATTTTCAACTGAGAATTTTTTTTCTTCCGAGAATTTATCTTTAAAACTCACAAACACTGAAATTTCTCAACACATAATTTCTCGGATAATCCTTCACATAATCATGTCCCTTCAAACTGCGAATTTTCTTTCCCTGACGTGTTAAGGTTTCTGCCTTTTTCCTCGAGTTAAAATTTTCTCGGGTTAAATTTTATTTTTTTCTCTCAAACTTATTTAAAGATTTGATCCTTACACTTTAGTCCTATCACCCTAGACCACTTTTTGACATAAATTTTTTCTCGCCTCAAATTTCGTTTTTAAATTTCTAGAATTTCTCCTTATTTCAAGACATATCTTCCCTTCATACATTATCGACCATCACACACGCTCACTTAGTTCTAAGAAATTCCTTAAAACAATTTTTTTTCTCAAAACTCTACACGTTAAACTCATATTTCTCGTCTCGTTCGTTACTAACTCTCTTATCTATACAAGATCAAAACCACGGACGATTCGACTGCACCAACCATGTCTACCACGAATGACATCTCAACAGTGGGCTCCGGCACCAGGCCACCGATGCTGCGACAAGGCGACTACAGCATATGGACAAAGGCGCACCACTCTCCCAATACCTTCTGGACTCCATCTTCAATGGTCCAGCACAGTTCTGGACGATCATCCCTGCACAGCCAAACGCAAACCCTCCCATGGATGAACGCCGCACTCCAAGAGGTCCCATCAATGAGGATGAAGAGGCTCGCGTACAGGCCGACGAGACTGCCAAAGGATACCTCTTCCAGGCTATGGTCAATGAAGTCTACGCTCACATCGAGTGCTGCACAACTGCTAAGGAAATTTGAGATGAACTCGTGGAAATCATGGCAGGCACAACTGAAAGTGCTCAGGGGAGGAAATCAGCATGTCTCTCGCAGTATGAACACTTCCAAGCCTATGAAGGAGAGGAGTTGCGTGACACATACCTCCGATACTTGAAGGTCATCAATGAACTCAAGAAAGCCAAGATCTCGAGGGACAAATTTGACATCAACAACCGCTTCCTTGGTAGCCTCAAACCACATTGGGGAAATGCAACTGTGATGATGATTCAGAGTAAGGACCTCTCCAACACCTCCATCCATGCTCTCTACGACAGCCTGTCTGCATATGCTCCTTATGTGCAACCTCAGTCCACCAACACTCGAGTCGACCCACTGGTTCTCCTCTCAAACAAAACTACCGAACGATCTTCCATCGCTAAGGCCAAACAGAACAAAGGGAAGCTACCAGCCGTTGTATCTGACGCCTCTTCAGGATCCGAAGCTGATACAGAATCTGATGAAGATATTCGTGATCTACGCAAGCAACTGGCAATGCTCACAAAGATGGTCACAAAGAAGATCGGAAAAAAATCCTCATCCTCCTCCAATCGCCAAAGAACCTTTAGCGGCACCAAAAAGACCACTCCCACGGAAGAATCTAAGCCGATAAAGAAAGAGGAGGACTCAGCACCTCAAAAGTCTGTGAAGTGCTTTCGGTGTGGAAAGACAGGTCACTTTGCCAAGGAATGCCACGCCCCATGCATGGAGGACTCGGGTACTACGACCGTAAGGCCAGAATGACCCGCAAAATGGAAAGTGGGAAAGTTCTACTTACCGAAGAAGCTGAATGGGTGAACGACACTTCAGAAGACGAGGAGCCTCAGGATGAAGATTGCTGCATGGCAAGGCTGGTCGAACAAGATGAGGACGAGGAGATGGCCAACACCGATGAGAACACAGCTAAGACTCCTACCAACGCCGAGTCTGAGGTACGAATTTCGCAACTCGATGATGTGTTCAATCACCGTCACACCATTAAGAAACCCACCGTAGACGCTAGGGAGTATGAAGAACTTAAGCTAAAATTTGAAAACAACTATACATTACTTAGCTTAAAAGTAGAAGAGCTCGCTTGTGCAAATGAACGTCTAATGGCCTCTGAAGCGTTAGTCAAACGTCTGCAAAGCAAGAATAAGCAAAGTGAGAGTAAGGTGAAGGAAACCACACTGGCCATCAGTTCATGCGAAACATCTCGTCTTCTGACGGCATCCCAATACGAACTGCTTACAAAGGAAAGGTTAGGCTGTACCGAAAGGTGAAAGAACTTGAAGAGCAACTTCACCTTAGAAACGAAAACACACGCATCCTATGCCTATTGAACCAACCAGTTGAAACAGAATTCTACAACGCCCGGGAGGGAATTGGCCTGGCCAGCAATTGCAATCCAACACCGCTAACAGTTAAAAGGTATAACATGTGTAACACTACGTTCCTGCAAACAAAAAATGGTGCTCGCCCGCAACTTAAGCCATTTGTGAGATCATCCTCCGCTGTCATCTCGGAAGAAAAAAGAGTACAGAACATTCATTGGGCAGAAATCGCGTATGACTACACAGAATTGAATGATAGAGATAAGAATAAGATACCTTCACTCTCGGAGGATGTCGAAACCTTACTCCCAACCAAAGAATAGGAAGTTGCTTTCCAAGATGCGCTCTCTCGCACCTACATCCCAAAGAAACTTCTACTCATAGCTGAACTAGAACGAACACTAGAATTAGAAAGTAAGGCCTTTGCAAAGGAGCGAGATGAACTACTTAGCAAAATCTTTACACTAGAACAATTTCCCAATACGAACTATCCCTCTACATCGAGTCAAATACCCGATTCTCAAACATGTAAATGTAAGAGGATGGCGGAGATGACTCCTGAAGCTGAAACTTGTTCAAACACTAACTCTTGTATTCCTATGGATACAGGGAATGTGCGTTCGACGTCTTTGGAAGGAAGTTCATTTGGAATAAAGGAGGACCCGCTCTTCGATGACAAGAAGAAAAGACCATCCTATATTCGTCTTTCCAACCCATGTACTGAATCCAACATCTTAAGGACGTAGATAATTATGTTACCAGAACGTATCTTTCCTTTGACAAACTAATGTCTATGTGTTGCTGCAATGACTTTATTCTTCCACGCTTTCATGAATATGAGGCACACGAACACGCAACACTCCGACCAAAAAGGCAAACCTCCTCTACAACGCCCCTGCATTCTCCCAGTTCATCTACGCCCACGGTTAAGCGAAAACGCCATCCAACGCTGAATACAAAGTCACCTACTGCTCGCAAGCAAAAGACGACTAAAACCAAAAGGCGACAACAACAACCAAAACCTTCACGTCAATTCACGAATAAGACAACGTATATGCAAGCGCAAGTTAGGCAAATATGGGGTAGAAAAACCATAATCCCACCTCCTAAAACAAATCACAAAGGGAAAGCTAAATTAGATCCAACACAACCTGATTTAGACCCCACATTTCCCGTTAAGCGCATGAAAATTTTACTTATATCACAAGAAGGTCCCGTCCATAAACGGGGACCCAACATTTGCTGATGATTGCAGGTCTGTCATGTGTGGTATCTAGACTCGGGTTGCTCCACACACATGACGGGGAACAAAGAGCTGTTGAGCAACTTCTCCGAGCGCTATCTCGGAAGGGTCTCCTTCGGAAACAGTCAAATGGCGCCAATTCTCGGAACTGGTGATCTCGTCCATGACAAACTGACGATTAAGGGCATCTCTTACGTCGAGGGTTTAAGCTACAATCTCTTCAGCATTGGTCGTTTCTACGACAAAGGATACAAGGTTCTCTTCGAATCTGACATCTGCAGCATTATTGATGCCTCGGGACAGCCTCTTCTTTTTGGAACTCGCACGTCTCACCTTTACGTACTCAATCTTACGACCTCTCGACCAATTTGCCTTCTCTCCCGTGCTGCACCCAAGTTGAACGATCTATGGCACCGGCGTCTTTCACACCCCAATTTCAAGACTATCAAAAAACTGCGTCAGAATAAACTCGTCAGCGGTCTACCCCAACAGTCATATCATAAGGAACACCTCTGCGCTGCCTGTGAATTGCGGAAGATGAAGCGATCATCACACTTCTCTAAGGAAACGCCGTCCTCTAAGCTCATCCTTGAGCTCTTACACATGGATCTATGTGGCCCAATGCCTACGGCTACACTCGAAGGAAGACGGTATATTCTTGTGACTGTCGACGACTTCTCACGCTATACATGGACGAAACTCGTTCGCACAAAGGATGAAGTTCCTGATTTAATCATCGAGTTTGTTGTTACGTCCCAAACTCTTCATCAACAGAAGGTTCGGATTATCAGAACTGACAATGGAACTGAGTTTAAGAACAAGAAGCTCAGTGATTTCTATGCTACTCAGGGCATCACCCAGCAGTTCTCAGCTGTGAAGACACCAGAACAGAATGGTGTCGTTGAGCGTAAGAATAGGACACTAGTTGAAACAGCTAGGGACACTCCTCATCCAATCCGGACTTCCTCACTCTCTTTGGGGCGAAGCTATTCAAACGGCCTGTTACACGCAGAACCGGGCTTCAATCCACAAGAGATTCAACCGCACCCCATACGAGATGCCGAATAACCGTCGTATCCCAGATATATCTTATCTAAGGGTCTTCGGTTGCCGATGTTTTGTGGCCAATGATCGCCAACATCTTGGGAAGCTTGATCCAAAAGCACTTGAAGGAATCTTTGTTGGATATTCGCTGAACTCGAAGGCATACAGAGTCTATCTTAGGGAGAAACGATCAGTAATAGAGAGCACAAATGTCACATTTGACGAAAGCGAAGGCGACCTCATGGCTTCTGCTAATATCAGTCCAGAACCAAGTCTTCTACAGTCGTTGACAAAAGGTCAACCTTCAACGACGGGAATTTCCTCATCTGAGGGCAATTCTGGTGAACTGGATCTCGATCTACTCTTCGAGTACTTCTATCCAGTCCCCAAGACTCCCGTCGCCACCACTCAAACTACCGCTGCACCTACCCCACCTACAGCACCAGCTATCGGCGATAATGTCATCCCGCCAAACTTGGAAGATCTCAATCTCAACGAAGACGACATTTTACCCAACCCTGGGAACATTGCTGATCCTGATGCTGAACCTTCTCAATCTACTACGGGTGAGATCTCTTCTTCGGACACCGGACCCCAATCTAACGAGCCTCCAATCGATACAAATGCGGCCAGCTCCTCACAAACCAATGTACCACTTTGGGCTCGCTCTCATCCTACCGATCAGATTATTGGGGATCCCACATCCGGTGTTTCGACGCGTTCGGCTACGATGAATGAAAGTCTGTTCGCTTGCTACCTCAGTCAAGCCGAACCATCACGAGTAGCTGAAGCTCTCAATGATCCTGATTGGCTGATTGCAATGCAGGAGGAAATAAATCAGTTTGAACGTTTACAAGTCTGGGAACTCGTACCACGCCCTCACAACAGATCCATTATCGGCACGAAGTGGATCTTCAAGAACAAAAAGGATGAAGACGGTGTTGTCATCCGCAATAAAGCAAGACTTGTGGCTAAGGGGTACAGCCAACAAGAAGGCATCGACTACGATGAAACTTTCACCCCCGTTGCCAGGATCGAAGCTATACGGATTTTTCTTGCCTTTGCTGCTCACAAGAACTTTAATGTTTACCAAATGGACGTGAAGACTGCATTTCTGAATGGATTTCTCAAAGAAGAAGTATACGTTGATCAACCGGAACGGTTCTTGAGCGAAGAGTTTCCTCATCACGTATATCGACTCTACAAGGCCCTCTACGGACTAAAACAGGCTCCCCGAGCTTGGTACGATGTCCTTTCAGACTTCCTTGTTCAGTCTGGGTTCAAGAAAGGATCTCTGGATACAACTCTCTTCACCAAGTGGAGTGGGCCCGAACATCATGATTGTGCAGATATATGTCGATGACATCATTTTTGGATCGACTAAACCACAGTGAAAAGTTTGCAGAATTGATGAAGAAAAGTTTGAAATGAGTATGATGGGTGAGCTGAATTTCTTTCTTGGTCTTCAAGTAAAACAACTCCCCGACGGAATCTTCATCAACCAGTCCAAATACATCCATGACATCATTTTCGGGTCACCACGGCTTTGCAAGAAGTTTGGAGATCTCATGAAGAGTAAGTTCGAAATGACCCACATGGGAGAAATGCAATTCTTCCCAGGACTTCAAGTCAGGCAGCTCGAAGATGGTATATTTATCAGTCAAACAAAATACATTAAGGACATCCTGAAAAGGTTCCATCAAGATCAGAGCAAGCCTCTCAGCACTACCATGTCCATAAGCTTCAAGTTGGATGCCGATCCCCACAGGAAAATCGGTCGACATCACACTCTATCGCAGTATAATTGGATCTCTTCTCTACCTCACTTTTAGTCGGCCGGATATCGTGTTTGCCACTTGTCTCTGCGCTCGATTTCAAGCCGATCCCAAAGAATCCCACATGCTCGTGGTGAAGCGTATCCTTCGCTACCTTAAGGGCACAACTACCTTAGGACTATGGTATCCTAAAGGTACGAATTTCAAACTTATCGGCTATACTGACGCTGATTATGCAGGTTACCGAATGGACAGAAAAAGCACCTCCGGTGGCGCTCAGTTTCTAGGCGAAAAGCTAGTCTGCTGGTCATCCAAAAAGCAAAAATTGCGTCTCAACCTCGACGGCTGAAGCTGAATACGTCGCAGCCGCCAGCTATTGCTCTCAGATGCTATGGATGCGAACTCAGCTTCGCGACTATCGGTACATTTTAAATAATATACCCATATATAGTGATAGCCAAAGTGCCATTGCGATTATGTGAAATCATGTTCACCATTCACGCACGAAACACATAGACATTAGATATCACTTTATTAAAAATCACGTAGAAAAAGGCACAATAGAAATGTACTTTGTGAACACGGAATATCAACTAGCCGACATTTTCACCAAGGCATTGGATGAAAAACGATTCCAATTCCTTGTCGGAAAATTAGGCATGTTGAATCTTCTGTGATATGTGCATTACCTGATATTTTGTGCTATTAGATGCTCTATTCTATGTGTTTCCTATGATTACATGTTTTATCTTGCGTGAATATAATAAATAAAAAAATTATATAAAAATACTATACATATACCTATAATATAGGGGAATGACGAAATCTTTAGGATGCTCGATCTACGTCATAATTAGATTTCCCTGGCATGCGACTGATTGCTTACGTATTTTTTGTCAGTCAAAGTCGCATTCTTGTGTCCAAAGCTTAGATAGTTTGCTCCACTAGACACAAAGCCACTTTACATTAGTGAGGATTCTGGCCTGTTATTTTTCCTTTCTATTGATCCATTCTTGAGCGAGTCACACATCAATTGCTTGTCTTAACTAGTGATTCTTGGCTTCATACTCGTCTTTCGTTAGATCCTTAGGAAAATGATTGGAGCACTTAGGAAATTCCTCACTTGGCCTTAAATATAGAAAATCTCAATCCTTTAATACAACCTTTAGTCATCCATTTTGAGCCTTCTCCAATATCCTTTTCTTCACTTGAAAATCCTTTGAGCCTTCAACCGAGACCTAAGTCTTCGATGGGATATTCAATCGAGAAAAGGAGGGGGAGAAAAAGAGACGACAAAGAAAAAGATGACAAAAGAAGGTGGAAAGCGCACACGAGGAATGCTCAACGCACAAAAAACAGTCCAAAAGAACCTATCCCTCGATTATCACAATCTCATATCATTAGAAGAGGATATGGATCTTGCTGCGAACTTCTCCATCGATAATCTCGTACACTCGTCAGAACGGCTGAAAAGAGGAGCACCACGAAGTGAACTTCTCCAACGATAATCTGGTCTTATATCGAGACAACGAGAAGAGGAGCGTGGCCTTGGGTTCGAATTCCATAACTGCGAACTTCTTCAAATTGATAATCTCTGAAACCTCACTAGGGATTAAGAGAAAAGGAGCGCAGTGTCGGCCCGAGAACAAACAAGAAGAACTTCGCCTTAGATAATCTCTCAGCCTCGTAGAGAAGCGGAGCTTCAGCTTGAGCAAGTGCAGACTGAATAAAAAAAAAACATTGAAGGATAAAGAATGATAAACAATATAGAGAAAAACGGCAAAAGGAGGAGAACGACGAAGAAAAGGAAGAAGAACTGAAGATATAAATGTGCCTAAGAGGGGGGGGTGAATTAAGCCTATAGAAATTTTTGCTTCTTTTCACAAATACTAAGTGTGGTGACTTAGATATGCCTACTGATGTTTGTGACGAGTGCCTGATATATCCTAGTAACGTCGGATGTGCGTCGGGTCTGTCTCACAGCGATAAAGAAATAACTGAAAAGTAAATGCGAGACAGGATTTTTATAGAGGTTATATCCCCAACTGGGGTTTACTCCTCTCCTTGGGATTTTCTTCCCAAGAGTTTAACCAATCACTATAATGCACCGTAGCTGGATACAAAACTGATTGGTTAGCCCAATACACAACCGAAACAAGTCAAACACTAGCTATAACTAGGTTACCACACGCCGAGTTTCGTTCCTCGGAATCTCCTTGATCCCGACAGACACAGCTCGCTACCGAAGGGCCCCCGGACTTGTCCTTCCCTTCACGTGTGCGTAAACGTTGACCTTGCCTCCTTTGTATTGCTCACGTCCGAAGACAACACGTCCGAAGACAGAATGTATGGCAGGAGGTTGGAATATCAAGATGAATCACTCTTTCAGTGATGGATATGCAAATTAACGCTCAGGTGGGCAGAAAGCTATCGCAAGTGGAAACTCAGGAATCTCTCAGTATCTTTCTGCTTACTTTTCTCTCGTACGCTTATTTGTCGTAGGTTCGCAAAATCTTAGTACACCGAAAATATGAAGTGCAGCTCATATATAATACTTTTCAAATACCACTTCTCATGGAAAATCATATCAAACAATAATTACCTAATCAAGCATAGTTTCCATGCAATCATACCATATAAATCATGCTCTTAATAAATCATCACAACGGTCATATAGCATATTTACGCATGATTATATTCCATATAGAAAGGTCAATTTCGTTCTCAAGCATATTCACGCATTTCGCATATAATTACCATATCAGGATTTTCCACAAGAGATTCCCTGCTATCTGTTTCTAGACTAAGTCAATCCAGATTTTCTTTCCAAGTGTAGCACATAAGATAGCATCACATCAGCACGTTTTCTATGTATAATTCATAGTATAATTACCATGTTTAGCACAGAAGTCAGATCCGAGAATACTTAAGACGATTTATCAATCACGTCCCAACCTTTCCTTATTTCAGAGATCACATCCGTTTATAGCATATAACATCTTATCCAGAAAATCAATCAAATCAAATCTTTCCTATAATATTTCAATCAACATAAGGAAAGATATTAATTTAATATTGCACATTAAATTCAGTGGAAAGCATGCAAAGAATCGCATAAGTGATTTTCGTCCAGGAATAAACTAGTATCAACGGATATATCACTTTCCATATATAAGCAGCATATTTTCCATATATAGCTCAGTAGGATATCTCATGCATTATTTCCATATATAGCACAGTACGATATATCCTATCTCATGGACTGTCTATAATATGCGATCACTTAGTTCCATCAAATCATCACAGAATCACACGCAATTCAAATATTCAACACTTAATCGATTTTATAGCTCATAAACAATGCATGGTTTAATATTATCATGAACTTAGACATTTTATTTGTCCCAAATCGAATTGCTTAATTTATAGACCTAACGTCTTTACAATTACATTGTCCATCAAAACTCTCTAACATACATAGACCAAAAAGGTCAACAAGAACTTTAGTCCACAATTCCAAAACTATCCTTCCCTTCTTAGTCAAGACTAAATTAAAACCTTTCACAGTCTCTATGATTCCACATCGACGATCTCTCGCAAAGGTGAAATGATTCAAAACGCCTCGATCACAGGTAAATTGACTTAAGATTGCTTGTGTTGACTTGAGTGATATATATGTATATATATAGATAATCATCCCAAGGCATAAATAATCGAGTGCTAGAGTGAATCCAGTGAGAGTTGTCGAAATGGATCATTCTATGAACTTAGGACTCTTTGAGTTTGACGACATGACTCGACGGTATGTGATCCTTTCAAATGTCTTGTGAAATTTTAGGCGTGACGATGATCGTAGCAAAATAATCTGACCCCATACTAATAATTGTTAATATATACAATTAAAAAAGATTATATATATATAAAATCGCACATTTTGAATGCATGTTTAACTTGCATTGGTACGGAATTGATTAAAATGCGACTTTACTTGTTTATGCTCATACCCTCCCGCAACATTTTGAATACTTGATTTGGGGACCATGTATCTAAGTGAAATTGCCTAAATTGCGTATAATAGTGATTGTTACTTGTATTGATTTGCTTGATTAAGTAATAAATCGATACATGTGCACTATTTGAGGGGGAGCATTTACAATGATTCCATGCTTTGAGCTCCAAATATTTTTGATGTTCCTTTCTTTAAGTGTTGCATAAATTTTCATTCTAAGAATTGCTTTGGTCATTGCTTACATAAGGAGGACCTCACCAAATTTCATGATCGTGAGCTCAAGACATTGATTAGTAGATCAATTACTTCTTGACTAACTCTAACATTCTCGACATTTGGCTCTAAGTAATGCAGATTATTGAAGATCAATTTTGGAGCCGGATGTCACTTCTTCGAAAATACAGGGAGTTAATTGCTTTTTCGTTTAAAAATAGGAGTAATTCTGTGGTTTATTTTTAAAATTTGGGATCAATCTGAAATATTAAGGTAAACTTACTATCGAGAAATACGGGCGAATTTGCAATTTTCAATCGCAGTTTCTCGAGCGCAAATTAATTTGGGACCAAATTGTAATTTTCGCCTTCATATTGTCGAGCGAAAATTAAACAGGAACCAAAAAGATTTTCGATCGGAATTGTCGAGCGAAAATTAAATAGTATCCAAATCAGAATTCTCGATCGTAAGTTTCTCGATCATAAACAGTAACGGGCTTAATTCTCTAAGTATCGTAAACGTCTAATCAGCCCAAATTAAACGAAATCATTAGTTTGTAGTCGAAAGCCCCTAAATTCACGCAACCCTCGATCGTAAAATTCAACAGTCAAATTTTCTCGCGAAAAACTTTTCTCTCAAAAGACGAAAGTAAAATCCTCAAAATCCTTCAATTTTTCAACTAATTTTCGTCTTTTGAAGGTAGATTTGACTTCCTTTAGAGTTTTTCGTGCATTTAAACTAGATTTGCGTCTGTATTCTGGAATATTTCGCATGATTCTTTGATTATTTCTCGACTGTTCATACTCTGAGAACTCAAACACTTGCTTGCAGTATATTAGACCTTATTCTAAGTATAATCTGGGTTAAAAACTGCATAATAGGCTAGCTTCGATGTTTCCTGATCATTTTGAGTGAATATAACTTTGATTTTCTGTGTTATTAGTGTTCGATTGAAAGTTAGGACTGAACTGGAGTTTAAAGGTTTAAATGCATCGAAGAACTTTCTCGCTCGCAAACAGTGAAAATTGAAATTCGATTTGATTAAGTCAATGTTTGAATCGTAAAAGATCTTCAATCGTAAATATTTTCAAGTACGTCACTACGATAAATAACGCTGATTGAAAAATAATTACAGTCGAGAAATCGAATTTGGATTTTATGCAAGCGAAATATTACTAAGAGAAATAGATAAAATAGATGCAATGTCTTTAAAAAAAAATTCGAGCGCAAAACTTACATTCGAAAATTTCGATTTCAATTTTGTTCTCGGTCAAAAATTTTAGCGGCGAAATAATTAATTTTTCGACGATAAAATTTTCTCGATCATAAATTTTCACAGCGAAAAACCTCTTGAGAATCGAAATACTTTCTCGCTCGTTAATTTTCATAGAGAAAAATTTTATTCACGCGCGGAAAAATTTCTCGATCGTAAATTTACTTGTAAATCTAATTTCTCGATCGTAAATTTACTTGGGAAAAATTTTCACTGTAGCCTTCATTAGCAAATAAATTTTCGATCGCAAATATTCAGTTCAAAATCACATTTAGGCAACTCAATTGAGAATTTCAATTCTCGCGCGACAAAAAGCACGGAGTGAATAGTACTTTAACACAGTAAAATTTTCGACCAAATTTTTTTTGAATCTACATACATATGTCGAAATAAAATTATTTCTTCAAAAAATTCACTCTATATGACCTATATGTGCATTTATATTTCCACTACAATTTTATCAAACATGTTATTAATAGGTACATCATGATGTTTGCTAGATATTGAACTTCGACTCAAATTTTTGAACTAATGATTTACATTTCTTATGTGGATTTCAGATGGATCACTACCCCACATTCAATCACATCTACGAGAAGGCCTTATACCTCAACGTGCACGACACGAACTTTAAATTAGATCTGACCACCTTCCGGTGTCCAGATGACATAATTGTGTCCATCCTGCAAGGCCATCAACTATGGCATGCACTAACAGTGACGGCATCAGTGCCGATGGTCCACCTCCAGCAGTTTTGGAGGATGATCAAGAGCATCGTCTTGGACGGGGCATACCACTTTACCACGGTTGTAGGGACGAGGCACATCTGCATGGGCAAGAACGAGTTCAGAGTTCTCCTCGACCTCCCTCACAGCCAAAACTACGACGCCCTCCCATAAGATGCAGAACTGGTGAATGATTTCCTCCAGATGGGGTACCGTCCTCCGCTCACCATTTGGCTCGCCGAACCCGCGGGAGCTGAATATCAGAGATACTGTCGGGAACATCACCTTAATGAGCAAATGATTCGAGGGCCCGCGGCAGATTTTCAAGTGAGCCCTCCACATCAGCAACAATAGCCTAGTCCTGAGGACATAATGATTGATGAAGTCACTCAGGAACTAGAGTTGGAGCCTCCAACTCACGAGGAGCCAATGCCTGACTTACATGCCACGCTGATCGATGCTGTGGCTGCAAAGTTGGAACAAGAGGCTCCAACAGAAACGCTTCAAGTGGAAGTACCCATACATGTTGGCGTGCTTGAAGAGCCTATCGAGGAGGTTCCTCTACAAGAAGCACAATCCGAGGCAGAAATGGGGCAAAGCTCTCTTCCACAAGTGACGGAACAGGCTCGTGAGAACATTGAGCGAGAACCTTCTCCTCAACAGCCACCTCATCAGACACGGAGTCCGATGAGGATATCAGATTGATAGGGCGGACTCCCAGACGACTTAGCATACAACTCGAGTTCCTCTTCCCCACCGTCAATGAAACATCAGACACAGAGCAAACCATAACTACAAGTGTTGCGGACCCTTCATCGCTCACTCTTGAGCCGCAACACAGCCTACCGGTGTCTGGTTCGCAGGCCCAACCCGAGCCTGCCGAAACATCCATAGAGGAGAATCTTCAAGATTCGACTCGAGGATTGGGTGAAAGTCTCATACAGTCACAACCTCAAGTGACTGTGAGCCAACCTGAGGAGCCGGTGTCTGCTCAAGGGTTGATAACAGGCGACATCAGTCGTCCTGGAACATCCTAGGAGCCGTCTGCCCCATGTGACTGAAGACCACCTCAAAGCCGCCCTCTCCTCAGCACTTAGATCACTCGAAGACAAGATTATGGAGAGCGTGCGTACGACTATCGAGCGTCCCGTCAAGATCAAGGGAAAGCACCCGTCTCGGAGCCAGCTTCAGCACAAGCCGACCTCACAACCCACTCCCACCGACCCTCTACAAAACTCTTCCATCCTCATCAACCCATACACCATCCCAATCACCCCGCTCCATGATATTCTGCTAGCCCGCCTCATTGGTCTCACCATCCGGTCGCCTCAGGAGGAATCACTCTATAGGCGACTGGTGGACCATCCTGAGCCACCAACCCAAACATGCCAAGGCCAAAGTTCCCAATCCAGACGATGACATGACGATCGTGACGATCACGATCCTCATGAGGGGGAGAAGAGGCCAAGAACTGGAACGACGAGTGGCCAAGGACAAGGCTCGGGCACAACGCAAACAAGCGCGGGAGCAGGTGAAACCCAAACCCAAACACAAACCACCCACACCACGCACTGCACCACCATTCTAACCCATATCGACCCACCAACCTTTCACCTACGGACTCCTCCACCCACACCACTGATTCTGACAAGCCCCTTGCTTCCGGAAGAAGAAGCAAGTGCCGTGATGCTCGTAGCCCTAGCAGCTACTCAAGCTACTCCTCGGTCGCTCCAGACCAACCGGGCCCCTCAAGACATGGGGTCAATCCACACGAGGTTCTAGACAAATACATATTCGAAGGACAGTGGATGACCCATTCCATGCCCGAGGAGCATCAAAGACAACGACTTCAGGACGTTCGACATTTCCTACAACAAGCCTCCGTAGACCTCGTGATTATAGAAGAAGACGAGCTTCAGGAAGGTGAAGACTACCAACAAGATATCCCAAGGCTATCAGAGTTGATCGCGCAACGAGCGGCTTCCCCCACAAGAGTAACGCCAGGGACCGTTCGGATCAACACGCCATGGGAGAACATCCGAATAGAAATTCCTTTCCTTGAAGAAGTTCCTCAAAACATTTGGAGGTCACCGGACAGAGTTAAGAAGCCGAACGAGTTCGAGCTGAGAGGGATCTCTACCGGGATCAGCAGAAGAGGATGACCTACCTCTGGATGCTGACCAAACTTGGACCTGATGTAAGGCTGGGGATGACTAAAGAACAAGTCAAGAGCCACTATAAGAGTCTCTCCCCAATATGCCAACTACTTAGCGTCTACTGTGCAAAATGAGGACTTCCAACACCTCACTACACCATCGAGCGAGTAGATAGAACTCGAGAAGATCTAAGCGAAAGCGACCTACTGTACATCCCTGCTGAAGAAGTATACAACCTATATCAGCTGTATGTGGAAAAGTACAAAGGTCCTCAGGCTTCATCAAGAAAGAAGGACTCGAGGGACCCTACCGGTTCATGATGCGCCAAGTCAAGTACTTCGCCGCACACGACCTTCAGATGGATCTGGAGAGCAACATGAAGAAGGTTAAGATGACCGCTCCACTCAACAAAGGACCTGAGATCGAAGGGCTTCCCAACAATCCCGTGCACATCAGCTCAGTCCTAGGCATCACCTACCACAATCCAGTAGCTAGAAAGAATAGGTTGATGCTGAAGACTGAGATTCATAAGTTTTGCGGTGGGACGCTCAAGGTCATCAGGAAAAACATAGAGCAGAGGTTGGAAGAAATCAATAGAGATACAATGCTGAGGATCCACAGGTTCGTGAGAGAACAGCCGCTCCTAATGGAACTATTAGAAGATATCGAGGAGCGACTGGAGCTAAGGAACACGCTCAGGAACTTTGAGCATGCGCTGGGCTTGCGGAGATCGTACTATGCCCGACGAGGACAAACAGCGTGGAGACGCAATCAAGCAAAAAGGGGGAGATTGTAGAGTATCAATTTTAATTGTGCTTGATTTCATTAGTTGTCCTTGTAATTAAGGGCTTTATTTGTATTAGTCCATAGATTATGACTAGTTAGATATTTATACCAAGTTTGTTTGGTATAAATACTTGTTCAAACATTGTGCTTAATACAGAAAATTAGAGAATTGATCCGAAAGGCTGTCGAATTCATTTCTAGAAAGAGAAACTCAATAAACATCATGTAACTAAAGGAATTCTCTCTCGTGTTCTTCATCGAAGGTTTTTGATCGAATTTCAATTTAAATCATTCTAATCGGTTTCCTTAGAATTCATGCCTAGGATTGATTGAGTTGGCAACAGAGGACCTAACACATAGTGACCCATTTTGAGCATATCTGTGATTAGTTCGTCTTCAGATGCCTCCTCTTCATATTCAGGTTGCTGAGGTAGGCGGAGGATGCTTCGGATGAGTGCTTGGGTAATTTGGACTGTCTCATCTGCAATCTTGGCCTCATAGAATATTCTGTTGTCCTGGCCGATTTTGGTGGTCATCGTTCCCCAGAACTGTTGGAGATAGACAGTGGGGACTTGGACGGATGCCGAGAAGGCATATCCAAGGTGATGGTTCCTCAAGGTGGATGGAATGATTTCTTCTTGACATTTGAAGGAGTTCAGGTCAAGTTGAAAATTATTATCTTTGATCACAAGCCAATTTGACGTAGCGTACACATGGTCTACCGGTGTCGTCATTTTCCTTTTTTTTAAATCACCGGGAAATCCTGCGTAACTGCAACATGAGATACAACAAAGATTAGAATAAAAAATATAATATGTGTATGTGTCATGAATAGTGTGGACTTGTTTATTTGTATGAAAATGAGATTGAGTTTGGCCCATCACTATTCGGCCCAAATTGTGATTTGAGGAAGTTGTCGAAATTTTCTAAGTGTTTTTCGTGAATCCGTGGAAAGAATAGATTAAAATTTTGCTAAGTGTGGTTCGCGGATTGCCTTCAAACTTTTGTAAAGTTTCGCGAATCAGTTTGAAAGGATTGACTTGGCCAAATTTTGACATCGCGAAATTTTGGAGTTTGCAAAAAAAATTTGATTAAAAGGGTTTTGCGAATAACAGATTGTGAACTTGATAGTTCGCGAATTGTCCAGCATGAAATCTCAGTTCGCGAATTCCAAATTGCATACACGGAGGTTCGCGAACTAGAATCGCGAAACTGACAAAGTCAGAAAGTCAAAAGTTTGTAATTCGCGAAACAACAATTGGCGAATTGACAAGTCAGTGACTTATTGGATTCGCAAAAACACATTTTCAATTCGCGAAACAGGATTTGATAGATCAAAAAGTAATATTCAGAAAAAAAATTTAAAACCTAATTTCCTTTTCAGAAAAAATCGTAAGCACAAAGAGGAAAAAATTTCGACTGCAAAACTCAAATCTGGATCGAACGCCGACAATAAATATTGAAGAACTGCTTAGAACCTAGAACCCCCTTTTTAAGAAAAAGTTCCAAAATAAAACCGTGAGAAGCCCTGTTCTTCAGAAATAGAACGAAACACGAAATCTGCAAAACAAATATGAAAACACCACTGAGAAAGGATTAGAACGTGTATTCCTTACCACAGATGAATCAGTGAGTGTGTGCGAAAATGTGTGGACGATGAACCACAGCAACAAAGATTTGGAAGAGTTTTTTTTTGCGACAGAGAGAGTTTGAAGGTTTTAGAATTCGTGAAATTCGATTTGGGAATTTCGCGAATTAGGTTAAGTGAATTTTGCGGGCCGAGAGATTATGATTTGGGCCGTGAAATTTTGAGAAGGGCCCACTTATGGTTTGAGAATTCAATGAAGTTTTATTTTGTGAATTGAAGAGATCTTTGAATTCGCGAATTGAGAGTTTATGTGCGAAATGCAGTTCGTGATGTTTCAGATTTGCGAACTGGCTGAACAAAATAAGAACTGATTCGCGAATTAATAAATTTGCGAATCAGGGATTTTCAGCAGCAGAGTTGACTAGTCAAATTTCATCGAATTTCCAAAGTATGTATACTATGTATTCGCGAATTTAAGGGAATTTTACTAATTTTAAGAAATAATTCGCGATTAACTCTATGAAACAAATTTGACTCAATCAACCACTACAATAAATATCGAATCGTTGAGCTATCCAAAAGATTGATTTTGTATGAGAAAAGTCTGACAAACGACGAAGAAAATATCACTTTCTCTCGCGGCGCTGAACCCTTAAGTCAAACTTTCGTCTGTCTTTTGTCGGAATAATAATGAAGTTATTGTTTAATTTGTGCTTATAAATAGACACAACTCGAACCATACCAAAATACCAAAATTCTAACACTTATTCGCATTTTCTCTTGCACAAATGAGTTGGTTGCAGAATCAAGGCCATGACAAGGAGAATGAAGAACCCTCCGAGTCAAGACGCAATTTTGTGCGCAATTTGGATAGTTTAGCTTTTTTTATTTTTTTTCTCATATGTTTAATTGTCGTTTTACTAGCTATGCTGTTCTGTGCTCTCACAGGGCATGTTAGCTTTTGAGTTTTTGTTTGTATTTTGAGTATTTTGAGAGTTCATGGAAGCTCGTTGAGATGTTTAGAGAGCTATTTTAAGAGTGTTTTGTAAGCTTATCCTATTTGTAGTACGTATTTTGAGAATGTTTTTCGCATTTCTGAGAGACTCGTGTAACTTAGAAATATCAAATAAGCGAAAAATAATAACTACTCCTCAATGTTTTGGAATTTGGAATAGTTACCTCAAACTCCCCCTAAATACTATGCCTATCGCGAATCTTAAAGCATTTGATAAATTACTTACTCCCCCTCGATGCATGGATATTGCATTTCTCCAACTCGATGTAATGCCATTAGCATTGGCTTTACATCGACTTATTAGAAAGCAAGAAATAAAAATTATTAGTGAAAATAAACTAAAAACTAGAGCAAATAAAATAATTAACAAAGATACACGCACATAGTTGAAGAACTTAAAACAGAGCAGATGGACATGTAATGAACCGTAGGGAAGCATAATCGAAATTAGAGATTGAGATACAACATCCCCATTTTTGCCACTAAGAATTGGAATCGTTTCTCATCCAATGCTTTTGTAAACACATCGGCTAGTTGAATCTCTGTATTGACAAAATACATTTCTGTTATGCCTCTTTCTACTTGGTCTTTTATGAAATGATACCGTAGGTCTACGTGCTTAGTGCGTGAATGGTGAACAGGATTGCAAGTAATTGCTATGACACTTTTAGAATCACAATAAATAGGAATTTTATTGAAATCAAACCCGTAGTCTCGTAGTTGGGTTCTAATCCACAAAATTTGTGAGCAGCAACTGGCGGCAGCCACATATTCAGCTTCTGCCATGGAAGTTGACACACAATTTTGTTTCTTGGAAGCCCAACAGACAAGCTTATCTCCAAGAAATTGGATGTTGCCTGATGTACTTTTCCTGTCCAGTCTGCATCCTGCGAAATCTGCATCAGAATATCCTATTAGTTTCATACCTGAGTTTTTAGGATACCAAAGTCCAAGGTCTGGTGTCCCTTTCAGATACTTTAATATTCTCTTGACAGCATGGAGATGCGACTCATTTGGATTCGCTTGGAATCGAGCACATAAACATGTGGAAAAGAGAATATCTGGTCGGCTGGCAGTGAGATAGAGCATAGACCCAATAAATCCTCTATAATGCATTGGATCTACGGGCTCACCCAAGTGATCAACGTCGAGTATGCACGAGGTCGACATTGGAGTGCTGAAAGATTTGCTCTTGTCGATTCCATATTATTAGGAATATTTTAGAAGTGTCCAAAATATTTATTCTAAGTTTTGTTATTTCTATACGGTGTAATCTATACTTTACTTAGATGGGTTGTAGTTGTAATGGGCTTGTTAGGGGCCCAATGGGCTTAAATACATCACAAGGTATTTAAGCTTAAACCTAACAATCACTAATTACGCCTCCAAAGCACTGTTCACAGGAACTATTGAAGCTTTAATTCATTGAAGTAAATCTGTGTTTTTGGATAATCTGGACTTTACAAGTGGTATTAGAGCAAGCGTGTAGGTGAGGAAACTTCACTAGGGAACTCAAAATCGAGATTTCAAGTTTTTCTTGCAGGCCATTCAGATTTCGTCACATGTCAGAAATCGAACTCGAAAGCTGTTTATGAAGCATCTTCTTAGTGATTCAAGCAGCTACATTGCATATCTACGATTCCTGAAAATTATCAGACTTGTTCCTGTCGAGTTTAAAGTTATTTGTATGAGATTTTGGTCCGAAAGTGAAGAACAGCTGCAGCTCATCATTTGTTCTTGATTCGCAATCGGCGCCTACATAGGGTTTAAGGAATTCGCGAATTTTACAAGAAAATTTCACGAATTCTGATCTTGGAAGGAATTTCGCAAATCGGAAGTTCTAAATTTGACTAAGTGGATATACGGCCGTCAGATCTTTCAGAATTAACGTCTCAGATTTAAAATTTATTCTTCACGAATTCAGATTTCGCGGGTCCAACATTTGCGAATCCTTGTCCGCAAATCAATTAGCGAACTCGAATTCCAATTCCCAAATCAGTCAGCTTCGCGAATCACTCATCTTCTGCGAATCAGTTCATTTGAACACTTTTGCGAACTCATCTTTGGCGAATTCAGTTTTCACCTCACGGACTCTTACTTTGCGAACTATCATATTGCGAATCCGGTTAATTTTACGAATCATTTAAGCTTCACGAATCAAGTCCAATTTGCGAACCCGATACGCAAACCATTTCGCAAACTCTACATTTCACGAATCTCGTCACCTCGCGAATTATTCAATTCACAAATTCCGGCCTCGATTCGCCAATCCTTCTCATTCCGCGAACTCAAATTTAAACCAATTCGCGAAACAACACTACTCAATTCGTGAATAAAATCCAATCACTACTAAAGAAATACACATGGGCGACGGTTGTTATTGGCCATGGGCGACGGTTTTTGTGCGTCGCCCATAGCCCCGTCGCCTATGTGCATGATTTTGGGCGACTGGTGCGCAGCCGTCGCCCAAGATAGGTTATGGGCGACGGTTTCTGTCACAACAAGCGTCGCCCAAAGTCAATTTCTTTTTTCAAATTTAATCATGGGCGACGGTTTTTGTCTTAGAAACCGTAGTCTATGTTTGCTATGTTTAAAAAAAAAACAGCCACGTTACCACCCAGCAAAGCCACGCCCAGATCTGCCCTCCGTCGGCCACCCCCATGGCAGCCCAACAATGCCAAGAGCAGATCTGGTCGACACCGTCGCAGCCCAACTCCGCCGAGATCAGATCCGGTGCATCAGGTCGCCGCTGCCCCGTCGTTGTCCATCACCGGCTGCCCCCATAGCAGCCCAGCCGTCCACCCCACCACATCCAGATCTGCCACTACAAACCAAATCTGCCGCCGTCCACCACCACGGCCAGATCCGCCACTACAACATCCGAATATCTGCCATATTTGAGCAGCCGAGAAAAGAAGAAAGGAAAAAAACGGAGGAGAGAAGATGAGAGAGAGAGAGAGAGGAGTGTTAGAGAACCTCTGCTTTTTTCACGTCCGTCGTCTTCCTTGCTCCAATTCTTCGACCCTTAGCTGGGCGAGCTTGGCGTTTTTCTTGGCTTGTTTTTCTTCGGTTTAGTTCTTCGTCCTTCAAACCTTGGGTTTCGCCTCTTCTGCTTCCTCGACTTCAAACCTGGAATGAAAAGAGAAAGAGAGGGATAATGAGATATTAATACGGGAGGGTTGTAAAATTTCAGAATCCCGCCCCTTTTAATTCTCATGGGCGACGGGTGTTGGCCAAAAAATCACGTAACCGTCGCCCAAACTCATTGTTAAAAAAAAAGAAAACCGTCGCCCAAATTTCAGAATTCATTTTCAAAACTCTATAACACACATTACGCCTCCAAAGCACTGTTCACAGGAACTATTGAAGCTTTAATTCATTGAAGTAAATCTGTGTTTTTGGATAATCTGGACTTTACAAGTGGTATCAGAGCAAGCGTGTAGGTGAGGAAACTTCACTAGGGAACTCAAAATCGAGATTTCAAGTTTTTCTTGCAGGCCATTCAGATTTCGTCACATGTCAGAAATCGAACTCTAAAGCTGTTTGTGAAGCATTTTCTTAGTGATTCAAGCAGCTACATTGCATATCTACGATTCCTGAAAATTATCAGACTTGTTCCTGTCGAGTTTAAAGTTATTTGTATGAGATTTTGGTCCGAAAGTGAAGAACAGCTGCAGCTCATCATTTGTTCTTGATTCGCAATCGGCGCCTACATAGGGTTTAAGGAATTCGCGAATTTTACAAGAAAATTTCACGAATTCTGACCTTGGAAGGAATTTCGCGAATCGGAACTTCTAAATTTGACTAAGTGGAAATACGTCCGTCACATCTTTCAGAATTAACGTCTTAGATTTAAAATTTATTCTTCACGAATTCAGATTTCGCTGGTCCAACATTTGCGAATCCTTGTCCGCAAATCAATTAGCGAACTCGAATTCCAATTCCCAAATCAGTCAACTTCGCGAATCACTCATCTTCTGCGAATCAGTTCATTTGAACACTTTTGCGAACTCATCTTTGGCGAATTCAGTTTTTACCTCACAGACTCTTACTTTGCGAACTATCATATTGTGAATCCGATTAATTTTACGAATCATTTAAGCTTCACGAATCAAGTCCAATTTGCGAACCCGATACGCAAACCATTTCGCAAACTCTACATTTCACGAATCTCGTCACTTTGCGAATTATACAATTCACAAATTCCGGCCTCGATTCGCAAATCCTTCTCATTCCGCGAACTCAAATTTAAACCAATTCGCGAAACAACACTACTCAATTCGTGAATAAAATCCAATCACTACTACAGAAATACACATGGGCGACGGTTGTTATTGGCCATGGGCGACGGTTTCTGTGCGTCGCCCATAGCCCCGTCGCCTATGTGCATGATTTTGGGCGACGGGTGCGCAGCCGTCGCCCAAGATAGGTTATGGGCGACGGTTTCTGTCACAACAAGCGTCGCTCAAAGTCAATTTTTTTTTTCAAATTTAATCATGGGCGACGGTTTTTGTCTTAGAAACCGTCATCTATGTTTGCTATTTTAAAAAAAAAACAGCCACGTCACCACCCAGCAACGCCACGCCCAGATCTGCCCTCCGTCGGCCACCCCCATGGCAGCCCAACAATGCCAAGACACGAACTGGTCGACGCCGTCGCAGCCCAACTCCGCCGAGATCAGATCTGGCGCATCAGGTCGCCGCTGCCCCGTCGTAGTCCATCACCGGCTGCCCCCATTGCAGCCCAGCCGTCCACCCCACCACATCCAGATCTGCCACTACAAACCAAATCTGCCGCCGTCCACCACCACGCCCAGATCCGCCACTACAACATCCGAATATCTGCCATATTTGAGCAGCCGAGAAAAGAAGAAAGGAAAAAAATGGAGGAGAGAAGATGAGAGAGAGAGAGAGGAGTGTTAGAGAACCTCTGCTTTTTTCACGGTCGCCGTCTTCCTTGCTCCAATTCTTCAACCCTTAGCTGGGCGAGCTTGGCATTTTTCTTGGCTTGTTTTTCTTCGGTTTAGTTCTTCGTCCTTCAAACCTTGGGTTTCGCCTCTTCTGCTTCCTCGACTTCAAAACCTGGAATGAAAAGAGAAAGAGAGGGATAATGAGATATTAATACGGGAGGGTTGTAAAATTTCAGAATCCCGCCCCTTTTAATTCTCATGGGCGACGGGTGTTGGCCAAAAAATCACGTAACCGTCGCCCAAACTCATTGTTATAAAAAAAGAAAACCGTCGCCCAAATTTCAGAATCCATTTTCAAAACTCTATAACACACATTACGCCTCCAAAGCACTGTTCACAGGAACTATTGAAGCTTTAATTCATTGAAGTAAATCTGTGTTTTTGGATAATCTGGACTTTACAAGTGGTATCAGAGCAAGCGTGTAGGTGAGGAAACTTCACTAGGGAACTCAAAATCGAGATTTCAAGTTTTTCTTGCAGGCCATTCAGATTTCGTCACATGTCAGAAATCGAACTCTAAAGCTGTTTATGAAGCATCTTCTTAGTGATTCAAGCAGCTACATTGCATATCTAAGATTCCTGAAAATTATCAGACTTGTTCCTGTCGAGTTTAAAGTTATTTGTATGAGATTTTGGTCCGAAAGTGAAGAACAGCTGCAGCTCATCATTTGTTCTTGATTCGCAATCGGCGCCTACATAGGGTTTAAGGAATTCGCGAATTTTACAAGAAAATTTCACGAATTCTGACCTTGGAAGGAATTTCGCGAATCGGAAGTTCTAAATTTGACTAAGTGGAAATACGGCCGTCAGATCTTTCAGAATTAACGTCTTAGATTTAAAATTTATTCTTCACGAATTCAGATTTCGCGGGTCCAACATTTGCAAATCCTTGTCCGCTAATCAATTAGCGAACTCGAATTCCAATTCCCAAATCAGTCAGCTTCGCGAATCACTCATCTTCTGCGAATCAGTTCATTTGAACACTTTTGCGAACTCATCTTTGGCGAATTCAGTTTTCACCTCACGGACTCTTACTTTGCGAACTATCATATTGCGAATCCGGTTAATTTTACAAATCATTTAAGCTTCACGAATCAAGTCCAATTTGCGAACCCGATACGCAAACCATTTCGCAAACTCTACATTTCACGAATCTCGTCGCTTCGCGAATTATTCAATTCACAAATTCCGGCCTCGATTCGCAAATCCTTCTCATTCCGCGAACTCAAATTTAAACCAATTCGCGAAACAACACTACTCAATTCGTGAATAAAATCCAATCACTACTACAGAAATACACATGGGCGACGGTTGTTATTGGCCATGGGCGACGGTTTCTGTGCGTCGCCCATAGCCCCGTCGCCTATGTGCATGATTTTGGGCGACGGGTGCGCAGCCGTCGCCCAAGATAGGTTATGGGCGACGGTTTCTGTCACAACAAGCGTCGCCCAAAGTCAATTTTTTTTTTCACATTTAATCATGGGCGACGGTTTTCGTCTTAGAAACCGTCGTCTATGTTTGCTATTTTTAACAAAAAAACAGCCACGTCACCACCCAGCAACGCCACGCCCAGATCTGCCCTCCGTCGGCCAACACCATGGCAGCCCAACAATGCCAGGACCAGATCTGGTCGACGCCGTCGCAGCCCAACTCCGCCGAGATCAGATCTGGCGCATCAGGTCGCCGCTGCCCCGTCGTAGTCCATCACCGGCTGCCCCCATAGCAGCCCAGCCGTCCACCCCACCACATCCAGATCTGCCACTACAAACCAAATCTGCCGCCGTCCACCACCACGCCCAGATCCGCCACTACAACATCCGAATATCTGCCATATTTGAGCAGTCGAGAAAAGAAGAAAGGAAAAAAATGGAGGAGAGAAGATGAGAGAGAGAGAGAGAGGAGTGTTAGAGAACCTCTGCTTTTTTCACGGCCGCCGTCTTCCTTGCTCCAATTCTTCGACCCTTAGCTGGGCGAGCTTGGCGTTTTTCTTGGCTTGTTTTTCTTCGGTTTAGTTCTTCGTCCTTCAAACCTTGGGTTTCGCCTCTTCTGCTTCCTCGACTTCAAAACCTGGAATGAAAAGAGAAAGAGAGGGATAATGAGATATTAATACGGGAGGGTTGTAAAATTTCAGAATCCCGCCCCTTTTAATTCTCATGGGCGACGGGTGTTGGCCAAAAAATCACGTAACCGTCGCCCAAACTCATTGTTATAAAAAAAAGAAAACCGTCGCCCAAATTTCAGAATCCATTTTCAAAACTCTATAACACACATTACGCCTCCAAAGCACTGTTCACAGGAACTATTGAAGCTTTAATTCATTGAAGTAAATCTGTGTTTTTGGATAATCTGGACTTTACAAGTGGTATCAGAGCAAGCGTGTAGGTGAGGAAACTTCACTAGGGAACTCAAAATCGAGATTTCAAGTTTTTCTTGCAGGCCATTCAGATTTCGTCACATGTCAAAAATCGAACTCTAAAGCTGTTTATGAAGCATCTTCTTAGTGATTCAAGCAGCTACATTGCATATCTAAGATTCCTGAAAATTATCAGACTTGTTCCTGTCGAGTTTAAAGTTATTTGTATGAGATTTTGGTCCGAAAGTGAAGAACAGCTGCAGCTCATCATTTGTTCTTGATTCGCAATCGGCGCCTACATAGGGTTTAAGGAATTCGCGAATTTTACAAGAAAATTTCACGAATTCTGACCTTGGAAGGAATTTCGCGAATCGGAAGTTCTAAATTTGACTAAGTGGAAATACGGCCGTCAGATCTTTCAGAATTAACGTCTTAGATTTAAAATTTATTCTTCACGAATTCAGATTTCGCGGGTCCAACATTTGCGAATCCTTGTCCGCAAATCAATTAGCGAACTCGAATTCCAATTCCCAAATCAGTCATCTTCGCGAATCAGTTCATTTGAACTCTTTTGCGAACTCATCTTTGGCGAATTCAGTTTTCACCTCACGGACTCTTACTTTGCGAACTATCATATTGCGAATCCGGTAAATTTTACGAATCATTTAAGCTTCGCGAATCAAGTCCAATTTGCGAACCCGATACGCAAACCATTTCGCAAACTCTACATTTCACGAATCTCGTCACTTCGCGAATTATTCAATTCACAAATTCCGGCCTCGATTCGCAAATCCTTCTCATTCCGCGAACTCAAATTTAAACCAATTCGCGAAACAACACTACTCAATTCGTGAATAAAATCCAATCACTACTACAGAAATACACATGGGCGACGGTTGTTATTGGCCATGGGCGACGGTTTCTGTGCGTCGCCCATAGCCCCGTCGCCTATGTGCATGATTTTGGGCAACGGGTGCGCAGCCGTCGCCCAAGATAGGATATGGGCGACGGTTTCTGTCACAACAAGCGTCGCCCAAAGTCAATTTTGTTTTTCAAATTTAATCATGGGCGACGGTTTTCGTCTTAGAAACCGTCGTCTATGTTTGCTATTTTAAAAATAAAAACAGCCACGTCACCACCCAGCAACGCCACGCCCAGATCTGCCCTCCGTCGGCCACCCCCATGGCAGCCCAACAATGCCAAGACCAGATCTGGTCGACGCCGTCGCAGCCCAAGTCCGCCGAGATCAGATCTGGCGCATCAGGTCGCCGCTGCCCCGTCGTAGTCTATCACCGGCTGCCCCCATAGCAGCCCAGCCGTCCACCCCACCACATCCAGATCTGCCACTACAAACCAAATCTGCCGGCGTCCACCACGACGCCCAGATCCGCCACTACAACTTCCGAGTATCTGCCATATTTGAGCAGCCGAGAAAAGAAGAAAGGAAAAAAACAGAGGAGAGAAGATGAGAGAGAGAGAGAGGAGTGTTAGAGAACCTCTTCTATTTTCACGGCCGCCGTCTTCCTTGCTCCAATTCTTCGACCCTTAGCTGGGCGAGCTTGGCGTTTTTCTTGGCTTGTTTTTCTTCGGTTTAGTTCTTCGTCCTTCAAACCTTGGGTTTCGCCTCTTCTGCTTCCTCGACTTCAAAACCTGGAATGAAAAGAGAAAGAGAGGGATAATGAGATATTAATACGGGAGGGTTGTAAAATTTCAGAATCCCGCCCCTTTTAATTCTCATGGGCGACGGGTGTTGGCCAAAAAATCACGCAAAAGTAGCCCAAACTCATTGTTAAAAAAAAGAAAACCGTCGCCCAAATTTCAGAATCCATTTTCAAAACTCTATAACACACATTACGCCTCCAAAGCACTGTTCACAGGAACTATTGAAGCTTTAATTCATTGAAGTAAATCTGTTTTTTTGGATAATCTGGACTTTACAAGTGGTATCAGAGCAAGCGTGTAGGTGAGGAAACTTCACTAGGGAACTCAAAATCGAGATTTCAAGTTTTTCTTGCAGGCCATTCAGATTTCGTCACATGTCAGAAATCGAACTCTAAAGCTGTTTATGAAGCATCTTCTTAGTGATTCAAGCAGCTACATTGCATATCTAAAATTCCTGAAAATTATCAGACTTGTTCCTGTCGAGTTTAAAGTTATTTGTATGAGATTTTGGTCCGAAAGTGAAGAACAGCTGCAGCTCATCATTTGTTCTTGATTCGCAATCGGCGCCTACATAGGGTTTAAGGAATTCGCGAATTTTATAAGAATATTTCACGAATTCTGACCTTGGAAGGAATTTCGCGAATCGGAAGTTCTAAATTTGACTAAGTGGAAATACGGCCGTCAGATCTTTCAGAATTAACGTCTCAGATTTAAAATTTATTCTTCACGAATTCAAATTTCGCGGGTCCAACATTTGCGAATCCTTGTCCGCAAATCAATTAGCGAACTCGAATTCCAATTCCCAAATCAGTCAGCTTCGCGAATCACTCATCTTCTGCGAATCAGTTCATTTGAACACTTTTGCGAACTCATCTTTGGCGAATTCAGTTTTCACCTCACGGACTCTTACTTTGCGAACTATCATATTGCGAATCCGGTTAATTTTCGAATCATTTAAGCTTCACGAATCAAGTCCAATTTGCGAACCCGATACGCAAACCATTTCGCAAACTCTACATTTCACGAATCTCGTCACTTCGCGAATTATTCAATTCACAAATTCCGGCCTCGATTCGCAAATCCTTCTCATTCCGCGAACTCAAATTTAAACCAATTCGCGAAACAACACTACTCAATTCGTGAATAAAATCCAATCACTACTACAGAAATACACATGGGCGACGGTTGTTATTGGCCATGGGCGACGGTTTATGTGCGTCACCCATAGCCCCGTCGCCTATGTGCATGATTTTGGGCGACGGGTGCGCAGCCGTCGCCCAAGATAGGTTATGGGCGACGGTTTCTGTCACAACAAGCGTCGCCCAAAGTCAATTTTTTTTTTCAAATTTAATCATGGGCGACGGTTTTTGTCTTAGAAACCGTCGTCTATGTTTGCTATTTTTCAAAAAAAAATAGCCACGTCACCACCCAGCAACGCCACGCCCAGATCTGCCCTCCGTCGGCCACCCCCATGGCAGCCCAACAATGCCAAGACCAGATCTGGTCGACGCCGTCGCAGCCCAACTCCGCCGAGATCAGATCTGGCGCATCATGTCGCCGCTGCCCCGTCGTAGTCCATCACCGCTGCCCCCATAGCAGCCCAGCCGTCCACCCCACCACATCCAGATCTGCCACTACAAACCAAGTCTGCCGCCGTCCACCACCACGCCCAGATACGCCACTACAACATCCGAATATCTGCCATATTTGAGCAGCCGATAAAAGAAGAAAGGAAAAAAACGGAGGAGAGAAGATGAGAGAGAGAGAGGAGTGTTAGAGAACCTCTGCTTTTTTCACGGCCGCCGTCTTCCTTGCTCCAATTCTTCGACCCTTAGCTGGGCGAGCTTGGCGTTTTTCTTGGCTTGTTTTTCTTCGGTTTATTTCTTCGTCCTTCAAATCTTGGGTTTCGCCTCTTCTGCTTCCTCGACTTCAAAACCTGGAATGAAAAGATAAAGAGAGGGATAATGAGATATTAATACGGGAGGGTTGTAAAATTTCAGAATCCCGCCCCTTTTAATTCTCATGGGCGACGGGTGTTGGCCAAAAAATCACGTAACCGTCGCCCAAACTCATTGTTAAAAAAAAGAATACCGTCGCCCAAATTTCAGAATCCATTTTCAAAACTCTATAACACACATTACGCCTCCAAAGCACTGTTCACAGGAACTATTGAAGCTTTAATTCATTGAAGTAAATCTGTGTTTTTGGATAATCTGGACTTTACAAGTGATATCAGAGCAAGCGTGTAGGTGAGGAAACTTCACTAGGGAACTCAAAATCGAGATTTCAAGTTTTTCTTGCAGGCCATTCAGATTTCGTCACATGTCAGAAACTCTAAAGCTGTTTATGAAGCATCTTCTTAGTGATTCAAGCAGCTACATTGCATATCTAAGATTCCTGAAAATTATCAGACTTGTTCATGTCGAGTTTAAAGTTATTTGTATGAGATTTTGGTCCGAAAGTGAAGAACAGCTGCAGCTCATCATTTGTTCTTGATTCGCAATCGGCGCCTACATAGGGTTTAAGGAATTCGCGAATTTTACAAGAAAATTTCACGAATTCTGACCTTGGAAGGAATTTCGCGAATCGGAAGTTCTAAATTTGACTAAGTGGAAATACGGCCGTCAGATCTTTCAGAATTAACGTCTCAGATTTAAAATTTATTCTTCACGAATTCAGATTTCGCGGGTCCAACATTTGCGAATCCTTGTCCGCAAATCAATTAGCGAACTCGAATTCCAATTCCCAAATCAGTCAGCTTCGCGAATCACTCATCTTCTGCGAATCAGTTCATTTGAACACTTTTGGGAACTCATCTTTGGCGAATTCAGTTTTCACCTCACAGACTCTTACTTTGCGAACTATCATATTGCGAATCCGGTTAATTTTACGAATCATTTAAGCTTCAATAATCAAGTCCAATTTGCGAACCCGATACGCAAACCATTTCGCAAACTCTACATTTCACGAATCTCGTCACTTCGCGAATTATTCAATTCACAAATTCCGGCCTCGATTCGCAAATCCTTCTCATTCCGCGAACTCAAATTTAAACCAATTCGCGAAACAACACTACTCAGTTCGTGAATAAAATCCAATCACTACTACAGAAATACACATGGGCGACGGTTGTTACTGGCCATGGGCGACGGTTTCTGTGCGTCGCCCATAGCCCCGTCGCCTATGTGCATGATTTTGGGCGACGGGTGCGCAGCCGTCGCCCAAGATAGGTTATGGGCGACGGTTTCTGTCACAACAAGCGTCGCCCAAAGTCAATTTTTTTTTTCAAATTTAATCATGAGCGACGGTTTTTGTCTTAGGAACCGTCGTCTATGTTTGCTATTTTAAAAAAAAAACAGCCACCGTCACCACCCAGCAACGCCACGCCCAGATCTGCCCTCCGTCGGCCACCCCCGTGGCAGCCAACAATGCCAAGACCAGATCTGGTCGACGCCGTCGCAGCCCAACTCCGCCGAGATCAGATCTGGCGCATCACGTCTCCGCTGCCCCGTCGTAGTCCATCACCGGCTGCCCCCATAACAGCCCAGCCGTCCACCCCACCACATCCAGATCTGCCACTACAAACCAAATCTACCGTCGTCCACCACCACGCCTAGATCCGCCACTACAACATCCGAATATCTGCCATATTTGAGCAGCCGAGAAAAGAAGAAAGGAAAAAAACGGAGGAAAGAAGATGAGAGAGAGAGAGGGGAGTGTTAGAGAACCTCTGCTTTTTCATGGCCGCCGTCTTCCTTGCTCCAATTCTTCGACCCTTAGCTGGGCGAGCTTGGCGTTTTTCTTGGCTTGTTTTTCTTCGGTTTAGTTCTTCGTCCTTCAAACCATGGGTTTCGCCTCTTCTGCTTCCTCGACTTCAAAACCTGGAATGAAAAGAGAAAGAGATGGATAATGAGATATTAATACGGGAGGGTTGTAAAATTTCAGAATCCCGCCCCTTTTAATTCTCATGGGCGACGGGTGTTGGCCAAAAAATCACGTAACCGTCGCCCAAATTTCAGAATCCATTATGAAAACTCTATAACACACATTACGCCTCCAAAGCACTGTTCACAGGAACTATTGAAGCTTTAATTCATTGAAGTAAATCTGTGTTTTTGGACAATCTGGACTTTACAAGTGGTATCAGAGCTAGCGTGTAGGTGAGGAAACTTCACTAGGGAACTCAAAATCGAGATTTCGAGTTTTTCTTGCAGGCCATTCAGATTACGTCACATGTCAGAAATCGAACTCTAAAGCTGTTATGAAGCATCTTCTTAGTGATTCAAGCAGCTAATTGCATATCTAAGATTCCTGAAAATTATCAGACTTGTTCCTGTCGAGTTTAAAGTTATTTGTGTGAGATTTTGGTCCGAAAGTGAAGAACAGCTGCAGCTCATCATTTGTTCTTGATTCGCAATCAGCGCCTACACAGGGTTTAAGGAATTCGCGAATTTTACAAGAAATCACGAATTCTGACCTTGGAAGGAATTTCGCGAATCGGAAGTTCTAAATTTGACTACGTGGAAATACGGCCGTCAGATCTTTCAGAATTAACGTCTCAGATTTAAAATTTATTCTTCATGAATTCAGATTTCGCGGGTCCAACATTTGCGAATCCTTGTCCGCAAATCAATTAGCGAACTCGAATTCCAATTCCCAAATCAGTCAGCTTCGCGAATCACTCATCTTCTGCGAATCAGTTCATTTGAACACTTTTGCGAACTCATCTTTGGCGAATTCAGTTTTCACCTCACGGACTCTTACTTTGCGAACTATCATATTGCGAATCCGGTTAATTTTACGAATCATTTAAGCTTCACGAATCAAGTCCAATTTGCGAACCCGATACGCAAACCATTTCGCAAACTCTACATTTCACGAATCTCGTCACTTCGCGAATTATTTAATTCACAAATTCCGGCCTCGATTCGCTAATCCTTCTCATTCCGCGAACTCAAATTTAAACCAATTCGCGAAACAACACTACTCAATTCGTGAATAAAATCCAATCACTACTACAGAAATACACATGGGCGACAGTTGTTACTGGCCATGGGCGACGGTTTCTGTGCGTCGCCCATAGCCCCGTCGCCTATGTGCATGATTTTGGGCGAAGGGTGCGCAGCCGTCGCCCAAGATAGGTTATGGGCGACGGTTTCTGTCACAACAAGCGTCGCCCAAAGTCAATTCAAATTTAATCATGGGCGACGGTTTTCGTCTTAGAAACCATCGTCTATGTTTGCTATTTTAAAAATAAAAACAGCCACGTCACCACCCAGCAACGCCACGCCCAGATCTGCCCTCCGTCGGCCACCCCCATGGCAGCCCAACAATGCCAAGACCAGATCTGGTCGACGACGTCGCAGCCCAACTCCGCCGAGATCATATCTGGCGCATCAGGTCGCCGCTGCCCCATCGTAGTCCATCACCGGCTGCCCCCATAGCAGCCCAGCCGTCCACCCCACCACATCCAGATCTGGCACTACAAACCAAATCTGCCGCCGTCCACCACCACGCCCAGATCCGCCACTACAACTTCCGAATATCTGCCATATTTGAGCAGCCGAGAAAAGAAGAAAGGAAAAAAACGGAGGAGAGAAGATGAGAGAGAGAGAGAGAGGGGAGTGTTAGAGAACCTCTGCTATTTTCACGGCCGTCGTCTTCCTTGCTCCAATTCTTCGACCCTTAGCTGGGCGAGCTTGGCGTTTTTCTTGGCTTGTTTTTCTTCGGTTTAGTTCTTCGTCCTTCAAACCTTGGGTTTCGCCTCTTCTGCTTCCTCGACTTCAAAACCTGGAATGAAAAGAGAAAGAGAGGGATAATGAGATATTAATACGGGAGGGTTGTAAAATTTCAGAATCCCGCCCCTTTTAATTCTCATGGGCGACGGGTGTTGGCCAAAAAATCACGTAACCGTCGCCCAAACTCATTGTTATAAAAAAAAGAAAACCGTCGCCCAAATTTCAGAATCCATTTTCAAAACTCTATAACACACATTACGCCTCCAAAGCACTGTTCACAGGAACTATTGAAGCTTTAATTCATTGAAGTAAATCTGTGTTTTTGGATAATCTGGACTTTACAAGTGGTATCAGAGCAAGCGTGTAGGTGAGGAAACTTCACTAGGGAACTCAAAATTGAGATTTCAAGTTTTTCTTGCAGGCCATTCAGATTTCGTCACATGTCAGAAATCGAACTCTAAAGCTGTTTATGAAGCATCTTCTTAGTGATTCAAGCAGCTACATTGCATATCTAAGATTCCTGAAAATTATCAGACTTGTTCCTGTCGACTTTAAAGTTATTTGTATGAGATTTTGGTCCGAAAGTGAAGAACAGCTGCAGCTCATCATTTGTTCTTGATTCGCAATCGGCGCCTACACAGGGTTTAAGGAATTCGCGAATTTTACAAGAAAATTTCACGAATTCTGACCTTGGAAGGATTTCGCGAATCGGAAGTTCTAAATTTGACTAAGTGGAAATACGGCCGTCAGATCTTTCAGAATTAACGTCTCAGATTTAAAATTTATTCTTCACGAATTCAGATTTCGCGGGTCCAACATTTGCGAATCCTTGTCCGCAAATCAATTAGCGAACTCGAATTCCAATTCCCAAATCAGTCAGCTTCGCGAATCACTCATCTTCAGCGAATCAGTTCATTTGAACACTTTTGCGAACTCATCTTTGGCGAATTCAGTTTTCACCTCACGGACTCTTACTTTGCGAACTATCATATTGCGAATCCGGTTAATTTTACGAATCATTTAAGCTTCACGAATCAAGTCCAATTTGCGAACCCGATACGCAAACCATTTCGCAAACTCTACATTTCACGAATCTCGTCACTTCGCGAATTATTCAATTCACAAATTCCGGCCTCGATTCGCTAATCCTTCTCATTCCGCGAACTCAAATTTAAACCAATTCGCGAAACAACACTACTCAATTCGTGAATAAAATCCAATCACTACTACAGAAATACACATGGGCGACAGTTGTTATTGGCCATGGGCGACGGTTTATGTGCGTCGCCCATAGCCCCGTCGCCTATGTGCATGATTTTGGGCGACGGGTGCGCAGCCGTCGCCCAAGATAGGTTATGGGCGACGGTTTCTGTCACAACAAGCGTCGCCCAAAGTCAATTTTTTTTTTTTCAAATTTAATCATGGGCGACGGTTCTTGTCTTAGAAACCGTCGTCTATGTTTGCTATTTTTAAAAAAAAAAACAGCCACCGTCACCACCCAGCAACGCCACGCCCAGATCTGCCCTCCGTCGGCCACCCCCATGGCAGCCCAACAATGCCAAGACCAGATCTGGTCGACGCCGTCGCAGCCCAACTCCGCCGAGATCAGATCTGGCGCATCAAGTCGCTGCTGCCCCGTCGTAGTCCATCAACGGCTGCCCCCATAACAGCCCAGCCGTCCACCCCACCACATCCAGATCTGCCACTACAAACCAAACCTGCCGCCGTCCACCACCACGCCCAGATCCGCCACTACAACATCCGAATATCTGCCATATTTGAGCAGCCGAGAAAAGAAGAAAGGAAAAACACGGAGGAGAGAAGATGAGAGAGAGAGAGAGGAGTATTAGAGAACCTATGCTTTTTTCACGGCCGCCGTCTTCCTTGCTCCAATTCTTCGACCCTTAGCTGGGCGAGCTTGGCGTTTTTCTTGGCTTGTTTTTCTTCGGTTTAGTTCTTCGTCCTTCAAACCTTGGGTTTCGCCTCTTCTGCTTCCTCGACTTCAAAACCTGGAATGAAAAGAGAAAGAGAGGGATAATGAGATATTAATAAGGGAGGGTTGTAAAATTTCAGAATCCCGCCCCTTTTAATTCTCATGGGCGACGGGTGTTGGCCAAAAAATCACGTAACCGTCGCCCAAACTCATTTTTTAAAAAAAAAAGAAAACCGTAGTGGAAGACCTTGGGCGACGGTTTATACAAAACAGCCGTCGCCTAAACCATATTTAAAAAAACAAACAAATACACCTTGGGTGACGATTTGTACACAACGACCGTCGCCCAACCTTGTCTTTGTAAGTTCGGAGGTCATCTTCAATGAAAGCTACTAGTGGTTTTTATAAAAATCCATCGTCTGCTTTCGCTTTCATAGCCACTAGTTTCAATCCCAATAATTTATTTTTATTCCTACAGTTTTCCACTAACCATCAGCAAAGAGAGGTGACCCACCCCAATTAAACTGCTTCCACTAACTAGAAGCAATCTTCAAGAGACCGAAACTCATCTTTAAAATAAAAACAAATGAAAGTTATTAAAAGAATCGATGTTGAAGACCTTGGCCGATGGGTTTTACATAACCAACCGTCGCCCAAACTCATATTTAAAAAAAATAAATAAAAACAAGTGAACCTTGGGCGACGGTTTCTCTTATCAACATAGAAACCGTCGCCCATGCTCGTATTTAAAAACATAATTAAATTAAAGAAGCATATAGGCGACGGTTATCGGACAGGAAACCGTCGCCAGAGGCTTTCGCCAATTATAGGCGACGGTTGCGGCCAAGAAACCGTCGCCCAAACTCATTGTTAAAAAAAGAAAACCGTCGCCCAAATTTCAGAATCCATTTTCAAAACTCTATAACACACATTACGCCTCCAAAGCACTGTTCACAGGAACTATTGAAGCTTTAATTCATTGAAGTAAAGCTGTGTTTTTGGATAATCTGGACTTTACAAGTGGTATCAGAGCAAGCGTGTAGGTGAGGAAACTTCACTAGGGAACTCAAAATCGAGATTTCAAGTTTTTCTTGCAGGCCATTCAGATTTCGTCACATGTCAGAAATCGAACTCTAAAGCTGTTTATGAAGCATCTTCTTAGTGATTCAAGCAGCTACATTGCATATCTAAGATTCCTGAAAATTATCAGACTTGTTCCTGTCGACTTTAAAGTTATTTGTATGAGATTTTGGTCCGAAAGTGAAGAACAGCTGCAGCTCATCATTTGTTCTTGATTCGCAATCGGCGCCTACATAGGGTTTAAGGAATTCGCGAATTTTACAAGAAAATTTCACGAATTCTGACCTTGGAAGGATTTCGCGAATCGGAAGTTCTAAATTTGACTAAGTGGAAATACGGCCGTCAGATCTTTCAGAATTAACGTCTCAGATTTAAAATTTATTCTTCACGAATTCAGATTTCGCGGGTCCAACATTTGCGAATCCTTGTCCGCGAATCAATTAGCGAACTCGAATTCCAATTCCCAAATCAGTCAGCTTCGCGAATCACTCATCTTCTGCGAATCAGTTCATTTGAACACTTTTGCGAACTCATCTTTGGCGAATTCAGTTTTCACCTCACGGACTCTTACTTTGCGAACTATCATATTGCGAATCCGGTTAATTTTACGAATCATTTAAGCTTCACGAATCAAGTCCAATTTGCGAACCCGATACGCAAACCATTTCGCAAACTCTACATTTCACGAATCTCGTCACTTCGCGAATTATTCAATTCACAAATTCCGGCCTCGATTCGCAAATCCTTCTCATTCCGCGAACTCAAATTTAAACCAATTCGCGAAACAACACTACTCAATTCGTGAATAAAATCCAATCACTACTGCAGAAATACACATGGGCGACAGTTGTTATTGGCCATGGGCGACGGTTTATGTGCGTCGCCCATAGCCCCGTCGCCTATGTGCATGATTTTGGGCGACGGGTGCGCAGCCGTCGCCCAAGATAGGTTATGGGCGACGGTTTCTGTCACAACAAGCGTCGCCCAAAGTCAATTTTTTTTTTCCAAATTTAATCATGGGCGACGGTCCTTGTCTTAGAAACCGTCGTCTATGTTTGCTATTTTTAAAAAAAAAAGCCACCGTCACCACCCAGCAACGCCACGCCCAGATCTGCCCTCCGTCGGCCACCCCCATGGCAGCCCAACAATGCCAAGACCAGACCTGGTCGATGCCGTCGCAGCCCAACTCCGCCGAGATCAGATCTGGCGCATCAAGTCGCTGCTGCCCCGTCGTAGTCCATCACCGGCTGCCCCCATAACAGCCCAGCCGTCCACCCCACCACATCCAGATCTGCCACTACAAACCAAACCTGCCGCCGTCCACCACCACGCCCAGATCCGCCACTACAACATCCGAATATCTGCCATATTTGAGCAGCCGAGAAAAGAAGAAAGGAAAAAAACGGAGGAGAGAAGATGAGAGAGAGAGGAGTATTAGAGAACCTATGCTTTTTTCACGGCCGCCGTCTTCCTTGCTCCAATTCTTCGACCCTTAGCTGGGCGAGCTTGGCGTTTTTCTTGGCTTGTTTTTCTTCGGTTTAGTTCTTCGTCCTTCAAACCTTGGGTTTCGCCGCTTCTGCTTCCTCGACTTCAAAACCTGGAATGAAAAGAGAAAGAGAGGGATAATGAGATATTAATACGGGAGGGTTGTAAAATTTCAGAATCCCGCCCCTTTTAATTCTCATGGGCGACGGGTGTTGGCCAAAAAATCACGTAACCGTCGCCCAAACTCATTTTTTAAAAAAAAAAAGAAAACCGTAGTGGAAGACCTTGGGCGATTGTTTATACAAAACAGCCGTCGCCTAAACCATATTTAAAAAAACAAACAAATACACCTTGGGTGACGATTTGTACACAACGACCGTCGCCCAACCTTGTCTTTGTAAGCTCGGAGGTCATCTTCAATGAAAGCTACTAGTGGTTTTTATAAAAATCCATCGTCTGCTTTCGCTTTCATAGCCAATAGTTTCAATCCCAATAATTTATTTTTATTCCTACAGTTTTCCACTAACCATCAGCAAAGAGAGGTGACCCACCCCAATTAAACTGCTTCCACTAACTAGAAGCAATCTTCAAGAGACCGAAACTCATCTTTAAAATAAAAACAAATGAAAGTTATTAAAAGAATCGATGTTGAAGACCTTGGCCGATGGGTTTTACATAACCAACCGTCGCCCAAACTCATATTTAAAAAAAATAAATAAAAACAAGTGAACCTTGGGCGATGGTTTCTCTTATCAACATAGAAATCGTCGCCCATGCTCGTATTTAAAAACATAATTAAATTAAAGAAGCATATAGGCGACGGTTATCGGAGAGGAAACCGTCGCCAGAGGCTTTCGCCAATTATAGGCGACGGTTGCGGCCAAGAAACCATCGCCTATGATGAACAAAAGCTACAAAAAAATTACGGGAGTGCCAATGCGTCCACTATACGCGACGGTTTTTGAGGAACCGTCGCCTATTGTTCATTTTCTACTAGTGAATCCTCACTCTTCAAATTCTCATACTTATCCAATTTCGAAAATTTAACACAGCCCCAAGTCAACTCTCATATTTGACTTTGACCAAAATTTTTCAATTCAAACCTAATTTTTTCCTCGCATTACACGTTAACGATCATATCCAAAACACAAGCAATGGACTCTTTCAGCATGGGAAATGATGTTAGACCCCCTATCATCCGACATGGAGAGTACGTAGTCTGGCAAAGAAGGTTCATCAACTTCATAGAAAGCAAGGACAATTCAGAGAACTTGCTGGAATCTATTTACAATGGACCTAAGCAGTATTACCGTAATACCAGCCACTACCGACACTACTCCTGCAAGAGAATAACAGAGGATCTTGCGAACAGCCGACCAATGCAATGATGAAGAAAAACTACGACTAAAGGCGGATAAAATGGCAAAATCATACATGATGCAAGCCATTCCCAATGACATTTTGATGCAACTCGAATGTGGTGAAAGCCCAGAAGAAATGTGGGATGCCCTTCGAATCATGATGCAGGGGACAGAAGTCAACACAATTGCAAGAATGGCGAATACACTCATCTCTTATGATCGCTTTCATGCTAACAAAGGGAAAACTCTCCAAGAAACCTTCCATGGATTCCTTGTCCTTCTGAAAGAGCTAAAGATGAATGGAGTCACAAAAAATGTAATGGAGATCAACATCAAATTCTTAGGATCACTCCATCCAGAATGGGAGGCCACTGCAATAATGATAAGACAAATGAACGACCTAACCAAAGTTAGCATCCATACATTATTCGACTACCTCAATCAACATTCCAATCACGTGGAGAAACGAAGGGAGGAAATCAAATAAATAGGAAGCGTCTCACTCGCTCTTATGACTGAACGATCATCAAGAAAACAATCCAAAGACAAAGAAATTATCCAGTCATCACAAGTTAAGGAGGGAGGAGACTCTGATTCTGATGGTGAATTCAAGGATCTTACGAAACATGGAGACAAGGAGATCACACTCAAAGATCTTGCTACGCAACTCGCTCTGGTCTCGAACTTCGTGCAGAAGAAATATTATAAGAAGACTGGATCCTCTTCCAATCGTCAATTCCTCCAACTCAAAAGGAAAGAGTCAAGATGAGGAAAACAACTCTGAAACTCCTCATCAAGGTGGCAAATGCTTCAACTGCGGTAAGACTGGACACTTTGCCAGAGAATACAGAATGCCCAAGAAAAAGGATGTCAACTATTATCGCCTAAAAGTTCAATTAGCTGAACAGAAGGAAAAACGACTGGTCTTAATGGCAGAAGAGGATCATTGGCTTGAAGTTACCTCAGACAGCGAGGATGAGAATGTGGCACTGATGGCCAAACTGGATGACGTAGAAGATGGAGCTGAAGGAAGCAAATCAGATAGGAAAACCTCCAACAACTCAGACATGGTGGAGGTAAGCGAAGAATATTATGATTCTTTACTTAAGATGAAAAATGAATTTTTATCTTTATATAAATCTAACAAACAAGGAAAAAGAAAAATCAAGGAACTAGAAGCTAACCTAGAAAGAATTTACTAGTATTAGATAAATTTAGATATGATTATGCAAGTGAGAACAATCGTGTAATTGTAGCAAATGAAAAGGTTGCTAAGCTAGAAGTACAAGTGCAAATATCCGAAGCTAAAGCCAAGGATTTGGAAAAGAAAATGAAATCTCATAGAGATCAGGCAATGGACGCAACAACAAAATATGACTTAGTCTGTAAGAACGGGAAAGATTGTACTCCAAAATCAAAAAATTAGAGGACATCTTAACCCGAATAGATCAATTAGAACAAACGATCTTCTTGAACAAACCAGCCAATGTAGATTTCTACAATCCTTATAAGGGACTAGATTTTGAAAACCCATGTAAGTTAAAACAAGGCATATCAAGTGCACCTTATCTATATGATCTCAAATTCATGCAGACAGGTTGCCTGGCAAATCTCATGTCTTTTGTCAGTGAAGATGAGACACCAACACACGGTAAAACTCAAACATCATTTGATTATACAGAGTTAAATGATAGTTATAAAGATCGAAATTGTCCGGCAATAACAGAATTTGAGTTCGATATTCCACGTCCAAATGAAGGAGATACCTCAGGAGATTCAGCAAATGAGGCACCGATAACTACATATGCAGCAGGGTATATGCCTGAATGCATAAAGAAAATCAATGATCTACACTCCACTCTCGAAAGAGAGAGACAGTCCTTTGTGAAGAAAGGCAGAAACTTCTGGAGGAAATCTCCTTACGTAAAGAAAAATTAAGATTACACACAATTTCTTATACCTTAGTCTCGCATGAAAAATTTCTTGCACTAATGCCTTGAAATTTTTAGGACCCACAAAAGAGCCATTGAAAGGTCAAGTATGGGTTAGAAAGGAAGATATCTTGAAGGAGAACCGCGATCTTAATACACCTTTTGTTATTGATTATTTTCCTTCAAAAACTTTTGTACCCTCTTTATTTCGGCATGTATCGCAAAACTTATCTTTTCAATCAAAAACAAAGTTTTCCATGCATGATCAGTTCTACAAACAAACTTACAAAACAATTCCTAAAAACACGAATATAAAGAAAAGGAAAGAATCAAAACCAAAAACCACCAAGGAACCTGGAAAACTTGCAAAACCTCAAAACTCATCTCTAAACCTAAGACAAAGAGACCTTCATGAGAGCAAACATGGGTTCAAAAGATTAAGATTGAGGAAACCCAAACCCCAGCCCAAGAAACAGTTAGTGACTCTGTGTCATCCACTAACAAAGAAAAATCTAGGAAGTCTAAACGGACTAACAAGCACAATAGAGGTGGACCCATCTATAAATGGGTACCTAAAACCCTCTAGTTTTTATCATGCAGGCCCCTCATGGGTGGTATTTAGATTCTTGTTGCTCCACACACATGACTGGGAAGAAGGAACTGTTGAGCAACTACGTTGATAGGCCAGGTGGGCTGGTACGCTTTGGTAATAGCAATGGAGCCAGAATTATTCGTTATGGCGATCTTATATGCAATAGACTCACAATCAAGGAAGTTTCGTATGTTGAAGGGCTGACACACAACCTCCTTTCTACAGGACAATTCAGTGACATAGGACTCCAAGTTATGTTTTAAAAGAGAACGTGCAAAATTCTCAATGCCAATGGTGATGAACTTCTCCCTGGAACTCGCAGAACAAATCTATACACCATTGACATAAGGACAGTCAGACCAAAGACAAATATATGTCTGATCTCCCGAGCAACATCAATTCAGAATAACTTATGGCACCAGCGGCTATCCCAACTAAATTTCAATACACTCAACAAGCTGGCGACTAACAAATTGGCTATTGGACTTCTACCACTGAAGTATCAAAAGGAACATCTATGCCCGGCTTGTGAGAAAGGAAAAATGAAAAAGGCAACTCATCCTACAAAACACACAACATCGACTCAACATCCACTAGAGCACACACATCGACCTTTGTGACCCAATGCGAACAGACAGTATCAGTGGAAAGCGTTATATGCTGGTTGTTGTAGACGACTACTCACGCTATACTTTGGTCCGATTCCTACGGACAAAATCAGACAGTTGACCACATTCCAAATCTTATCAGGACAACGCAGAACTTGCTACAGCGCGATGTTAAAGTAATTCGATCTGACAATGGCACAAAATTCAAAAATCACCAACTCAGTGACTTTTATGACTCTATAGGGATTACCCAACAATTCTCTGTCGTCCACACGCCTCAACAGAATGGAGTCGTAGAAAGGCGAAATCGAACGCTTGTAGAAGCTGCCCGGACGACGCTAATACAATCATCACTACCCCATTTGCTTTGGGCACAAGCCATGAACACCGCTTGCTGTACTCAGAATCGAACCAACATTCATCTAAGATTTGGAAAGACGCCTTATGAACTAATAAACGACCGATTACCCAACATTGCTCACTTGAGGATTTTTGGATGCAAATGCTTCGTCGCAAATGACCGAGAAGACAAATCTAAGCTTGATCCGAAGGCTATTGAAGGAATTTTTGTGGGCTACTCTGTGCAATCTAAAGCATATAGGGTATATCTTCATGAAAGTAGAATGATTATTGAAACTGCAAGTGTCACTTTTGATGAGGGTCTAGAAACTCAACCCGGACTAAACAGCTCAGGACACAAACCCACACAACTAGGTTTTACTCAATCACGGATGGAATTAGGAGAGTCCTCGAGTGGCACTTCTTAACGCATTAGTTCAGAACCAGAATTAAACAAAGCAAGGCAAGATCAACAACAAGCAGCTGATGCATCTCGACACAGCAACCCAACATGTTTCAGTCAACAAGCTCAAGAAGAGATGGATCTGGATCAACTATTTGAACACATGTACATCTCTCTAAATCAAAACAAGCCAACCGCTGATTTCTTTCCACATACAGAAACCCAATGTTAGTCCATCACCTCCTGAATCCGAACCTATTCCTGAACAAACATTTCCACCCTCAAACGCAGAAACCTCGATCCCAGCAACGCAGACAGAGGACTCACCGACTTCCGCTTGAAACAGATGATACAACTCTACCTCATGGGAAGAAATGGATTCGAAGTCATCCAGCAGATCAAATTATTGGAGATCCCACCACTGGAGTAAAGACTAGAGGTTCGCTGTCAAATGAGTGTAACTTTACTTGTTTCGTGAGCCAAACAGAACCTACCAGAGTAATAGACGCACTACATGACCCAAAATGGATAGTAGCTATGCAAGAGGAAATCAATTAGTTCGAGCGTCTCAAGGTCCGGAACTTAGTTCCTCGTCCAAAAGGCAAAGCAATAACCGGAACAAAATGGGTGTTTAAAAACAAGAAAGACGAGGATGGTGTGGTAAATCCGTAACAAGTCTCGACTTGTAGCTAAGGGGTACAATCAGTAAGAAGGAATTGACTATGATGAGACTTTTGCCCTTGTAGCAATAATTGAAGCCATCAGACTATTTCTAGCATATGCGGCACACAAAGACTTTACTGTCTATCAAATGGATGTAAAGACTCCCTTCTTCAATGGGATTTTGAAGGAAGAAGTATATGTCTCACAGCCAGACGGATTTCACAATCAAGAACATCCGGCTTTCGTCTACAAACTCGACAAGGCTCTATAAGGGCTAAAGCAAGCACCAAAAGCTTGGTACGAGGTCTTATCCGACTTTCTCATCAACTCAGACTTCACAAAAGGAAAAATTGACACCACACTGTTCGTCAAAAAGGCTGGTCCCGATAACATGCTTGTGCAGATTTACGTGGATGACATCATCTTCGGCTCTACAAATTCGGAATTCTGTGTCGAATTCAGCACGTTGATGAAATCACACTTTGAGATGAGTATGACAGGGGAAATGTCCTTTTTCCTTCGACGGCAAATCAAGCAACTTTAGGATCGGATATTTATCAATCAGTCAAAGTACATCCACGACATTCTCAGAAAATATGTGTAAAGTCCAGATTATCAAAAAACACAGATTTACTTCAATTAATTAAAGCTTTGATAGTTCCTGTAGTGCTTTGGAGGCGTAATGTGTGTTATAGAGTTTTGAAAATGGAAACTTAATTAGTGATTGTCAGGGTTTAAGCTTAAATACCTTGTGAGGTATTAGCCCATTGGGCCCCTAACAAGCCCATTACAACTACAACCCATCTAAGTAAAGTATAAATTACATCGTATAGAAATAACAAAACTTAGAATAAATATTTTGGACACTTCTAAAAATATTCCTAACATTCTCCCCCTAAGTGTCCAAATTACAAATAAGCCTATTATCTAAGTCTTCACGTCTTCTTTTTCTTCGAGCGAGGAGGAGGCCGAGGTTCCAGATGTTCGTAGGCTGATCTTCAAAGTCCAAGTCTTAATTCATATGATCTCAATCTTCTACGAAAGGAGATTTTGTCAGAGATGATTTCGATCATCTTATGATACTTCTCTTGTACTTCAGATTCTACTTCTCTCATTTCCTCAACGATCCTTTTGAACTTATCTAGATTAATACGGAGAGTTCCATCACAAAACTTGTGGATTTTTGAAGTTCTCATTAGCCTCTTCTCTCCCTTGTAATTGAAGTAGATTACTGAAGGGTCTTCTCCGTCAAATATATGGCCTTCTCCATAGATCTCTGACTCAGGTGCCTCAAAGGAGGGCTTCGTGAGATTCACCTTTTTTATGTTGCTTTCAAGTGCCATTTGGAGGTCATGTGTCGAGTTGAACTTGACTTGACGCAACATGAATCTTTTTAATGAAGCGTAATCCATCCTTAATTCTGGTGTCCTGAGTACTCCAAGCCTCCTATAAACCCCTACTAATTGATCAATGTCTTCACCTCTGAGATAGGAGAGATCACCTTCATTCAGTTCTTCAGCTGAATCATCTTCACGTCGTACAATGTAAATAGGGAAATCAACGTCTCCAAATCGCTCCTTTCGAACAATCAGAATTTGTTTGATTCTGGGTCGTTGTGCATCAAGTCTCCGGAGATCATCAACATTCGTTCCTTTTCCTCTGAACATCAGTGTTTGACGGATAGAGAGCAAGTACTGAATGGCTTTTGGTCGTGAGAGACGTGTTAAATCTCTGAGGTCGAGCTCATCCATCTTCAAGATCTTATCTTCCCTCCTCCAGATTTTCTTTCGTATTTCTTCTTGATATGGAGCATTAACCTTCGCGTTTTTCCATGGAAGTTGTAGCTCGTCTATTCCTTGGTGTGTATCTGGAGGACAATCCTCGTCTATGACTGTGTGTCAGAGGGGAAGTTCAAGTATCTCTGCTTCATAGTCTTCACCTTCATCGAGCTCCTCTTTTTCAATTTGAACTAGACTTATGTTAGCCTTCTAGAGAAAGTAAGTAGTATTGTCCATTAGGTTTCTGGCCATAATCGGGTTTTCAGGGTGAGTTCTCCATTCTTCGCCAAAGATGTATCTCTCCACAACATCATGTGCATTGTAAAGTTCTTTGACTGAAGTGTTTCGACTGTCGATCTGAAGGGATGGGATGGAAGATCGAGGATGGATCGTATCACTTATGTGGCTTGTGGGATGTGGGGTTATGGTTGTTTGGACTGATTGGGTGGAAATTCTCGAAGAGCCAGATCCGACTTCGCCATGGGAAATTGTCTGGTTCGGCCCTGGCGTAGCTTGTCTTGCCCCTAGAGGACCTTGGTGGTAGGTTGGATTGTCGGGAAGATCCGTCTCCACGAGTTAGAACCCCGCGTCCTCGTCCGCCGCGAGTGACCGGAGACCTGATTCTTGGCCTCTTCTCCCCCTCAGGGCGATCTTGGTCGTCAGGATCGTCATGACGACGTTTCGGCCTTGAACCTTCTTGACGGCAGGTAGTTGGGTTAGGTATGACACCACCTGCAATCAGCTTTCTTTACAGATCTTCTTCTTCAGGAGTCCGCTGATTGTCGAGCTCAAGAAGACGAGAGATTCCAATGTCGAAGAACTCAAGTTGAGGCATATTGTATGGGTCGGGTTCATGAGTTACCCGTGGTGGTGGTAGTGAGATGAGACGAGGCTATGACGGTTTTCCCACGGGTGTCTTTCCTTTGTCCGTGGAGGCTGATTGCATGGCATCTTTAATGAGTCCTCGAACCCGTGGTAAGGTCCACTTCCCGTTAGCACTCGTCCAGAACTATGTTCTGTATGGTGGCTCTCGGATGCTGTGCTGCTGAGGTCATCATCATCCGAGAGGCTTCCGTCCGATCCTCGAAGGGCCTCGATCTGAGGCTCCTCTATGGACGTTGATGCCTGAGTGATAGGCTGACACTCGGGCTGTGTCGTGGAGATGGTTATTATTTGTTATGGAGTGGACACAGGAGCCGAGGTGAATGTTATTAGGGGAGGTTCTGGGGATTTTGAGACACGTGCCTGTTGGGAGGTAGGTGAATGGTCTGGTTCTGGTTGAGTTTGCGCCGTTGGGTCGATTGCGGCCTCCTATACTAGGTGGTGACCCGGCTGTTTGTGGCTGGGGAATTTCGATTGTTTCGAACATGGGAATGACAATTTGTGGTTGTTCGGGCTGCTCTGGTTGTAGTCTTTCCTCGTTAGGTTGTTCAGGAATGATTGGTTGTTGGGTCGGTTGGGATTGTGGCAGTACTATCTGTTGTTCTAAGGGTGCTCTCAGGTCCTCCCTCTCTCTCTCTCTCTCACTTTCTCCTGGGACAGACTCTGGGGGGTTTTCCGGAGTCGTAGGGATATATACATTGTATTTTTGTCTGTAGTCTTCGATTTTGTCTGGGCTGGCTAGGGCTAATAATTCTAGTGGTATCAACATGGCTGTTCCGGTGTATTTTTCGTCCGTCTTTCCTTTTTGCAGAAATTTGAGTTTGGGTGGGCTGTAGTTTTCTTCTGGTGATCTTGGAGGTATCCCCGGTGTTGTGGTCAGAAATTAGTGGATCATTAGTGAGAACCACCGGGGATAAGGCAGGTTTTGTGGCTTCTTTGATTTTGACTTCGATCTTTGGTGAAGCTGATCATCCAGGTCCGAGATGATCAATTTGGCATAGTCGTAATTCTTCTTGAAGGCAATCCCATGGAAGATCTGAAGAATCGTGAGATTGCATCTGTCCCAGCCGGAGTGCTTTGGTGAGAAGCACTTGTTGACAATTGCAAAGAGCGTTCGCCATGGGTGTGGAATCATTGATTGCTGAAAACGGGGAACAAACTCGAGTGAGCAGAAGTAACCCATTCGGAGCATATCAGTGATGAGCTCGTCCTCCGATGCCTCATGTTCGTACTCAGGTTGACTGGATAGCCGAAGGATTTGTCGTATGAAATCTTTTCTGATCCTGACGGTTTCATTTGCAATCTGTGCTTCGTCATCCGATTCTCACACCATTTTCATTCTTCCCTGGAAATGTGATTTACTCGTAAACCTAGGATCAGCTCCAGCTCCATTTACTCGTCAGTATGAAGGCGAAAATTACACATTTGGTCCAAAATCAATTTTCGCTCGAGAACCTACGAATGAAAATTAAAAAATTCGCTCGAATTTCTTGATTGTAAGTTTTTCAATTGTTTTCCGATTGATCCTAGGTTTACGAGTAAGTCACATAATTGCTCCCCTATGTATGAAAATAAATCCTATTAACTCCCTGTAATTCTCGTTGATGACATATGACTCCGTCTTCACATTTTATAAATCTGCAAGTCTTAAAGCAACAGATGTCGAAAATATTAGAGTTAATTTTGGAAGCAATTTTTCTATTTGATTCCCCTTGAAAAATATTTTTGAGATAAATTGGTTAAATTCAAATTCATAAAGCACGTTGACGATCCAAATATTCAACCAACCAACATTTGAACCACTGCCGTGTACTCCAAATCGAGATAACATCGTGAAGTCTTCCTCATTGTTTCTGCAATACTTAGAAAAAGATCATCAAAATAATTTGGAGTTCAAGGCATAACTTTTGTAAATGCTCCCCCTCAAATAGTGCACCTCAGTTGATTAATCAAACAAGTGCTAAATCAATCCAAGTAACGATTATTAAGATCATGCAATTTGCCACAATTAGACTAGATACACGGTTCCCTAAACGTGTAATCTATATTCAGTGTAAATGCAAATTACCATTGCATATTAAAATGTCCGAACTAAAAGTATTTTTATATAAGATTTTTATTTTTATGATTATTATTATATTAACTATGTATATACTAATTTTATTAATAATATGGGGTCAGATTATTTTGCTTCGACCATTGTCACGCCTAAAAATTCACAGGACAGTTGAAAGATTTTTATGCCGTCTAGTCATGTCAGCATACTGAAGTCCTAAGTACACAGTAGTATCCATTTTGACAACTCTCACTAGGTTCGCTCTAGCACTCATTTATTTTAAACTAGGGATTTTTATATTTATATCACACAAGTCAACACAAATGATATTAAGTCAATTTACATGTGATCGAGGTGCTTTTAATCATTTCACCGAGTGAGAGACCATCGTTTTGCAATTAAAGGGACTTTGAAGGCTTTAATTTGGTTATGACTAAGAAGGGAAGGGAACTTATTGGGAAAAGCGAGCTTTATGTCTTCTTCCATTCTTTCGTCGTTCTCCTTTTCTCCGGCATTTTTCTCATTCGTCTTTTTGTCTTATTCATCCTTTTTATCTCTTGTAAATTTTCTGCACTTGCTCAAGCTGAAGCTCCCTTCTTTACGAGGCTGAGAGATTATCGAAGGCGAAGTTCTTCTTGTTGGTTCTTGGGCCGATACCGTGCTCATTTTCTCTTAATCCCTAGAGAGGTTTCAGAGATTATCGATTTGAAGAAGTTCAAAGTTATGGAATTCGAACCCAAGGCCGTGCTCCTCTTCTCGTTGTCTCGATATAAGACCGGATTATCGTTGGAGAAGTTCACTTCGTGGTGCTCCTCTTTCCAGCCGTTCTGACGAGTGTACGAGATTATCAATGGAGAAGCTCACAGCAAGATCCATGCCCCTTAAATTGAGATAAGCTAGAGGCAGGTTCTTTTGGTCTGCTTTTTGTGCGTTGAGCATTCCTTGTGTGCGTTTTCCACCTTCTTTTGTCATCTTTTTCTTTTCCGTCTTCGATTTTCTCCCCCTCCTCTCGATTGAACATCCCGCCGAAAGTTTAGATAGTTGGTTGAAGGCTGAAAGGTGTGAAACGAAGAAAAGGATTTGGAGAAGGCCCAAAATGGATGACTAAAGGCAATGTAAAAGGAATGAAAAATATTTATATTTGGCCGAGTGAGGAATTTCCTAAATGCCCTAATAATGTTCCTAACGTTCTAACGCAAGGCGAGTATGAGACCAAAAATCACTAGTTAAGACAATCAATGATTGTGTGATTCGCTCAAGGATAGATCCGGTGAAAAAAAAAATAAAAGGCTAGAAATCTCACTCATATAAAATGGCTTTGTGTCTAGTGGAGTCTACGAAAGAAATGTTAGACACAAGAATGCAACTTAGACTGACAAAATTTAGCAAATACTCAGTCGCATGTCGGGGAAATTTATACGTGACTCAGATCGAGCATTCTAAAGATATCGTCATGCCCCGAATATTATACTTATATGTATAATATTTATTATTTTTCTATTTTTATTATTTTATTAAAATGAAATATTTCTCGCAAGATATAGCATTTTTAAGTATAGAAAACACATAGCATAGAACATGTGAAAGCTCATAGGATCACATAATGCACAAATCACGGAAGGTTCAACATGCCTAATTTTCCGACAAGGAATTGGAACCGTTTTTCATCCAATGCCTTGGTGAAAAATTTGGGTAGTTGATATTCCGTGTTCACAAAATACATATCAATCGTGCCTTTTTCTACGTGATCTTTGATGAAGTGATATCGTATGTCTATGTGTTTTGTGCGTGAGTGGTGAACAGGATTACATGTAATCGCAATGGCACTTTGGCTATCGCTATATGTTAGGTCCTACGATTAACAACTCTACGGTCCTAGGCTAGAATTCATAGTAATTCGATCGTTTAGATAAGCAATTGAATTCGATCGAAAAACTCAAATGAAGAACAAGAGAGAGAATTCGAGTAGAGTGAGAAAGTTACTGTTGTTTCTCTCTCTAGAAATCAAATTGCAAGCCCTCCGGATCAATTCTCAAAACTTTCTTTATTAAGCTCAATTGATTTACATGTATTTATACCAAACAATCTTGGTATAAATATCAAACTAGTCCTAATTTAAAGACTACTATACAAAACGCCCCTAATTACAAGGACAACTAATGAAATCAAGCACAATCACTAATAGTATTCTACAATCTCCCCCTTTGTGCTTGATTGCGTCTCCGCGCCATTTGTCCTCGTCGGGCGTAATATGATCTGCGCAAGCCCAGCGCATGCTTGTAGTTCCTCAGAGTGATCCTAAGCTCTAGTCGCTCCTCGATATCTTCAAGCAACTCCATTAGGAGCGGCTGTTCTCTCACGAACCTGTGGATCCTCAGCATAGTGTCTCTGTTGATTTCTTCCAACCTCTACTCGATGTTTTTCCTGATGACCCTGAGCGTCCCATCGCAAAACTTATGAATCTCAGTCTTCAGCATCAACCTGTTCTTCTTTGCTATTGGATTGTGGTAGGTGATGCCTAGGACTGAGCTGATGTGCACGTGATTGTTGGGAAGCCCTTCGATCTCAGGTCCTTTGTTGAGTGGAGCGGTCATGTTGACCTTCTTCATATTGCTCTCCAGAGCCATCTGAAGGTCGTGTGCGGCGTAGTACTTGACTTGGCGCATCATGAACCGGTAGAGCCCTTCGAGGCCTTATTTCTTGATGCAGCCCTGAGGACCTTTGTACTTCTCCACATATAGCTGATAAAGACGGTACACTTCATCGGCGGGGAGGTACGGCAGGTCGCTCTCGCTCAGTTCCTCTCGGGTCCTGTCCACTCGATCGATGATGTAGTGAGGTGTTGGAAGTCCTCCTTTGTCACAGTAGACGCTGAGTAGTTGGCTTATTGGGGAGAGACTCTTATAATGGCTCTTGGCTTGTGTCCTAGTCATCCCCAGCCTAACATCAGGTCCTAGTTTGGTCAGCATCCAGAGGTAGGTCATCCTCTTCTGCTGATCCCAATGAGAGATCCCTCTCAGCTCGAACTTGTTTGGCTTCTTCACTCTGTCCGGAGACCTCCAAATATTCTCACGAACTTCTTCGAGGAAGGGAATTTCAATTTGAATGTTTTCCCATTGCGTGTCGATCCGGACGGTCCCTGGCGTTAGCCTTGGAGAGGGAACCGCCTGTTGAGCTATTAACTCTGGTAACCTTGGGATAACTCGCTCGTAGTCACACCTTCCTGAAGCTCGTCGTCTTCTATGATTACGAGATCTATGGATGCTTGTTGTAGAAAGCGCCGAACGTCGTGAAGCCGTTGTCTTTGATGCTCATCGGGCATGGAGTGGGTCATCCACTGTCTTTCGAAAATGTACTTGTCTAGGGCTTCGTGTGGATTGACACCATGTCCAGAGGGTCCCGGTTGGTCTGGAGCGGCTGAGGGAGTGGCTTGGGTAGCTGCTAGAGCTACAAGAATTGCAGCACTTGCTTCTTCTTCCGGAAGCAAGGGGCTTGAGTAGATCGGCGGTGTAGACGGAGGCGTCCTGAGGTGAAAGGTTGGTGGTTCGATGTGGGCGTTGCGGTGCGTGGTGTAGGTAGTTTGGGTGGTTTGTGTTTGGTGGGTGGTTTGTGTTTGATGGGTGGTTTGTGTTTGGGTATGGTGGGTTTGTGTTTGGGTTTCACTAGCTCCAGCGCTTGTCTGCGTGGCGCCCGAGCCTTGTCCTTGGCCACTTGATGATGTCCTAGGCCTCTTCTCCCCCTCATGAGGGTTCTGATCGTCAGGATCGTCATGTCTGCGGCGTGAGTGGGAGCTTTGGCCTCGGCAGGTGTCAGTCGGTGGCTCAGGATGGTCCACCAATCGCCTATAAAGGGATTCCTCTTGCGACGATCGGATGGAAAGGCCTATCAGACGGGCGAGGAGAATGTCATGGAGCTCGGTGATGGGGATTGTATATGGGTTGATGAGGATTGAGGAAGTGGCTAGAGGGTCGGTGGGTGTGGGTTGTGGAGGTGTGGGGTTGGTTCGTGACGAAGGGCCTTTAGAGGCAGGTGCTTTCCCGGTATCTCTTCGGGATGCCTCGAGTGCTTGGAGTACTCTCTCTGTGATCTTTTCTTCCATTGACTGTACAGCGGCAGAGAGAGCGGCCTGGAACTGTTCTGTCGTCACGAAGGGTGCGGACGCCTCCTTAGATGGACCAGGACGACTGACGTCGCCTGTTATCAACCCTTGAGTAGACACCGACTCTGTGGGTTGGCTCACAGTCACTTGAGGTTGTGACTGTATGAGACTTCCACCCAATCCTCGAGTCGAATCCTGAGGATTCGTCTCTATGGGTGTTGTTGCAGGCTCGGGTTGCGCCTGCGAACCAGATACCACTTGAGTTGGTTGCGGCTCAAGATTGAGCGAAGAGGTGCCGTCAACCCTTGTCGTTGTGGTCAATGGAGTATCTGGTGCCTTGATGACGGCCGGGAAGAGGGACTCCATTTGTATACTAAGTCGTCTGGGAGTCCGTCTTATCAGGCTAATCTCCTCATCTGACTCCGTGTCGGATGGTGTAGCTGTGTGAGGAGTGGGATCACGTTCAACATCCCCTAGAGCCTGATCCGGCACCAGTGGAAGCGAGCTTTGCCCAATTTCTGTCTTGGGCTGTGCTTCTTGTAGAAGAACCTCCTCAATGGTTTCTTCGAGCACACCTACATGTACGGGCTCTTCCACTTGCAATTCGAGGTCAGGAGCCTCGAGTTCCATTTCCGTAGCCACGACGTCTATCAGCGTATCATCGACGTCGGGCATTGGCTCTTCGACCAATGGTGGCTCCTGAGCTAGCTCCTGAGCGACATCATCAATCATCGCGTCCTCAGGGCTTAGCTGTTGTTGTTGTTGGTGAGGGCTAGCTCCAAGCACTGTCGGGGGCCCTCGAATCATTTCCTCGGTGAGATTTCTGTCCCGACAGTATAGCTTGTAGGCGTCTTCATTGGGGTCCGCGAGACGAAGGACCTCGAATGAGATCGGCATCGACGGTTGGTCCAGGTCCGTGAGCCGTGGGTTGCGGAAGAACTTGAGCCTTGGTGGTTGGTAATTTCCGCCAGGAGGCAGAATAGGGATGGTTTGGTGCAGCGCCATGATCTCCCTGATGATGATGCTGAACCACCGAGCATAAGGCACGTTCTTCGATCGCTGGTTCTCCTTTTGCCGAATCTGGTCCGCGAGGTCGTTCCAGATCAGCTGAGTGTAGTCGTAATTTCTTGCGAAGGCGATGCCGTGGAAGATACTCAAAATGTTGCTGTTGCCCTTATCAAATCCTGCGTGCTTGGGCGACAGACACTTATTCACTATTCCGAATAGTGTCTTCCACGGGTGTGGGATTCCGCTGCTCTGGACCTGAGCTAATCTTGTGAGCGTCGGTTGGTATCCCATGTGCAAAAATTCTTGAATCATCTCGGCATCGGATGGGAGCGGGTCGTAATTATTGCTGTGGGGCAAGTCCAATAACATGCGGAACTGGTTCTTGTCCATGCTGATATGCCGCATCCCGATCCTTGTTGAGAACCTGAAAGCTCCATTGTCCACTTCTCCTTGTATGCAGCCCCAGAACTGCTGGAGATATACCATCCGCACTGATGCGGTGGCCGTTAACGCATGCAGATGGGGTGACCTCTCAGGATAGAGACAATAATCTCGTCCGGGCATCGAAAGGTGCTCAGATCGAGCTGAAAATTTGTATCCTGGACCTTCAGATACAGGTTGTGGTCGTATATGTGATTATATCTTGGATAGCGATCCATCTGAAAAATAAGATATAGAAAAGTTTATTAGTTCAATTTTATTTTCAGTCGAAGTATGAATAAATTTCATCAAACTATAGTAATATCGCAAGTAATAGCATGTTCGATGAATTTTGAATTGAAATCATATCAAATGCATAGTATATGCTCAATTTTGAAAAATCGTAATGGCATGAATGTAATTTCGAATGAAGTATAAATCGCGTGAAAAATAGTTCGAAATTTTTCTAAGTGTTGAATCGTGAAAAAGGACACTGTTCATGTCGAGAAAATTTTCGCTCGATAAAATTGATTTTGAAAATGATTTCCTATGCATTGATTTCAATTGTAATGTCTCAGTTCGATTTTTCGATCGAGAAAATTTTATACGCAAAGGTCCGCTACAGAGTAAAAGACTTAGTAAAATTTTCTAAGTATTGAAGTTGAAATCGAGACTGTAGTCGGCCTATTTTACGATCGAGAAAAATTCCGTGTAAATTTACGATCGAGAAATTATTTCTCAGGTAAATTTACTATCGAGAAATTTTCCTCGGTTGAATAAAATTTTCGATTTGAAATTTGTCGAGCGGAATGTGATTTTCGATTGTAAGTAAAATAATTTTCGCTGCGATATAATTTTATCGAGAAATTAGTCAACGAAAGACTAAGTCAATCGTCGAGAAATTTTCAATCAATTAGATCTCAAGCGGCGAATTTTGCGATCGAAAAATTAAGTGTTGAAAAATTAATTTCTCGCTGCTAAATTTTTGCGATCAAATTGAAATTGAATCGAAAATTTCTATTTTGCGATAGTAAGTTTTACGCTCGATAAAATTTCCATCTAAATTGTCTAACCAGTGCGTAAGTTTTTCGCTCATAAAAATCCTAATTAGATTTCTCGATGGTAAGTAATTTGTTTGGTCAAAATCTTCTATCGTGGCGACTAAATCAGAATTTTACCGATCGAAAAACTAATTCGACACAAACAGTATCTCAATTAAATCGGAATTTAATTAAGACTATTTGCGATCGACAAAGTTCTTCGATGGCTTTAAAAATTCAAATACCCAGTTTCATCAAAACTCAGATTACAGTCGAAAATGCAGATTTTCCGATGATCCATTCTACCAGATTCTTAGTGAATATCGAAACTATCTTAAGTGCAGGCATTAAACTCAGATAAAGTTCAAAATCAAGCCTAAAACACTATGAGATAGTATACGATTTTCTCAGTTTTGAAGAACATTCGAGAAACTAACATAAATCATGCGAAAAACAACAAAATGCAGATGCTAACGAAGTTAAATCACACGCAAATGGCAACAGATTCTCATTTCTACCTTAAACAGACAATTTCGTGTTGAAAATCGAAAGATTTTTGAGCAATTTTGAACTATCTGTGAAAGTTTTTCGCGAGAGAATTTTTTGCGATTTAGGGTTGCGTGAGAAAAAGATTTTCGACTGACATAAAAGTGAACTTTATTTACTCGCTGTAAGTCGATGATGGGTATACGATTTGACATTTTGCGATTCAATGGAACAGGCCCATTACTATTTGCGCTCGAGAAATTTTCGATTCGAAAATTGCTCTTTAATTCAATTTTCTCGATCGCAAAATATCGCGGCTAATCAAAATCGTTCCCAACACTGTTTACGATCGAGAAACTTATGATCGTGAATTAAGTCTGCTATCTAGTTTCTCGATAGTAAGTACTTCTAAAATTTTTCAGATTGACCCCTGTTTCAAAATAAGACCCTTTGTAAGACTCCCCCTTAGTATTTAAAATAAATGCAATTAACTCCCTGTATTTTCCGTGTAGTAACGTCTAGCTCCCCTGGCAGAAATTTAAAAATCTGTACCACTTAGAGATAAGCATTAGAAATAATGGAGTTAATCAACAATTATTTTTGGCAGTTTTATCTTTGAAATATTTGGTCTTGTGTCTGTTCCTCTCTTTGTAGTGTCGACGTCTCGCTCTTTAATTTTGAAAGATCTGAAATACTCAGAGAAACGTCAAAAATATTTGGAGCTAATCTACAAGTCTTATACTTGCTCCCCCTCAAATGATGCACAGGAATTGACTAATTATGCAAGCATATGAAATCAATTCAAGTCACGAGCACACAAATTTACCAAGTAAGCATGTATACATGGTCCCCAAAAACATGTACTTTAAAGTTTTATGTGAGGGTAGAAGCAATGAGAAATGTATCGCATTTAAACAATTCAGTACCAATGCAATGTATAATTGCATTTACAATGTGCGATACACTAAAGAAATTCGCATTTATTCAATTCAACGCATATGAAACATAATATTTCATGTCAAAATGTGCGAATTTTATTATTTATTATTTATTTATTATTATATATATGTATATATATATATATTTTTTCATATATATTTTTTTCATTTATGGGATCAGATTATTTTGCTTCGATCAATCGTCACGCCTAAAATTTTACGAGACATTTGAAAGAAGAAAATGCCGTCAAGTCATGTCGTCAAACTAAAGTCCTAAGTCCATAGACTGGTCCATTTCGACAACTCTCACCAGGTTCGCTCTTGCTCTCAATTAGCTATCTTGGGATTTTTATATTTTTATTACTCAAGTCAACACAACAATTTTAAGTCAATTTACCTGTGATCGAGGCATTTTTAATCATTTCACCTAAGCGAGAGACCGTCTATGTTGAATCAAAGGGTTGTAAGGGTTATAATTTGGCTAGGACTTAGAACGGAAGGAATTTAAAGGAAAATGAGCTTATCTCTTCACCGTCTTCCAATTCTACGTCCGTCTCCCCCCTTTTTTTCGGTGTCTTTCTTCTTTTCAATCTTGTCTACCTCTTTTTCTTTTAAGAACTATCCCTTTTTATGTTATGCTCAAGCTGAAGCTCCGCTTCTCCATGAGGCTCTAGGAGATTATCGTAGGTGAAGTTCTTCTTGTTGGTTCTCGGGCCGATACTGAGCTCCTCTTCTCTTAATCCCTATTGAGGTTTCAGAGATTATCAATTTGGAGAAGTTCTCGGTTATGGAAGTCGTACCCGAGGCTGCACTCCTCTTCTCGTTTCCCGTTATAAGACCGGATTATCGTTGGAGAAGTTCACTTCGTGGTGCTCCTCTTCCAGCCATTCTGACGAGCGTACGAGATTATCGTTGGAGAAGTTCACAGCAGGATCCATGCCACTTTCTACAGGGTAGTCGGAAGGCCGGTTCCTTTAGTCTGATTTTTGCGCGTTGTGCAATGCCTTCTTTTGTCATCATCTTACTTTTTCTTTTGTTATCTCCCCCTCCTTTTCTCGTTTGAACAACCATTCGAAGAGTATAAAGTTCGGTTGAAGGCTGGGAATGGGTTTTAAATGAAGAAAAGGACGTCTGAGAAAGCTCAAAGTGGATGACTAAGGGCTAACGTGGGGAAATTTATATAAGACTGAATGAGGAATATCCTAAACTCCCTTATCATTTTCCTAACGATCTAACGCAAGATGAGTATGAAGCCAAGTATCACTGGTTAAGACAAGCAATTGATGTGTGACTCACTCGAGAAATAGATCCAAAGAAAGAAAAAAATAACAAGGCTTGAATCCTGCCATTTATAGTGGCTTTGTGTCTAGTGGAGCAACCTAATGACCTTTAGACACAAGAATGCGACTTAGACTGACAAAATTAAGCAATTAAATCGATCGCATATCGGGGTAAAATTCTAAGTGACTTTAGATCAAAGCATCCTAAAGGATTTCGTCATACCCCTTTATATTATATATAGAAATATATATGTTATTATTATTATTTTTTTATATTTATTTTTATCACGCAAGATAAGAACCAATAAGCGTAGAAAACACATAGAATAGAGCATGTGATAGCACAGAAGATCAGGTAATGCACATATTACGGAAGATTCAACATGCCTAATTTTCCGACAAGGAATTGAAATCGTTTCTCATCCAATGCCTTGGTGAAAATGTCGGCTAGTTGAAACTCCGTCCGTGTTCACAAAGTACATCTCTATCGTGCCTTTTTCTACGTGATATTTGATAAAATGATATCTAATGTCTATGTGTTTTGTGCGTGAATGATGAACAGGATTGCAAGTAATGGCGATTGCACTCTGACTATCACTATATATGGGTATATTATTCAGATTGTACCCATAGTCGCGAAGCTGTGTTTGCATCCACAGCATCTGTGAGCAACAGCTGGCAGCAGCTACGTATTCTGCTTCGGCCGTCGAAGTTGACACACAGTTCTGCTTTTTGGATGACCAGCAAACCAGCTTTTCGCCTAAAAATTGAGCGCCACCGGACGTGCTTTTCCTGTCCATTCGGCAACCTGCATAGTCAACGTCAGTGTAGCCGATAAGTTTAAAATTCGTACCCTTTGGATACCATAGGCCAAGGGTAGAGGTGCCCTTAAGGTAGCGTAAAATTCTTTTGACCGCGAGCATATGGGATTCTTTGGGATCGGCTTGAAAACGGGCACACAAGCACGTGGCAAACATGATGTCCGGCCGGCTCGAAGTAAGGTAGAGAAGAGATCCAATGATACTGCGATACAGTGTGATGTCGACCGACTTGCCAGAGGGATCGGCATCCAACTTGCAGCTTGGTGACATAGGAGTGCTGAGAGTCGTGCTCTGGTCTTGATGAAATTTCTTCAGAATATCCTTGATGTATTTTGTCTGACTGATGAAAATTCCATCATTGAGCTGCCTGACTTGGAGTCCTAAGAAAAATTGCATCTCTCCCATGTGACTTATCTCGAATTTGTTCTTCATGAGATCTCCAAACTTCTTACAGAGCCGAGGATTTGTTGATCCAAAGATGATGTCGTCGACGTATACTTGGACGACCATCAGATCTTTGTCATGCCATTTAATGAAGAGGGTTGTGTCTATTGTTCCTTGTATGAATCCAGACTTCACGAGGAAATCACTCAGGACATCGTACCAAGCAAGTGGGGCTTGTTTTAATCCATAGAGAGCTTTGTCCAAGCGATAGACATGATCGGGATGTTCTTGATCAACGAAACCTTTCGGCTGAGCGACGTAGACTTCTTCTTTTAACAAGCCATTGAGAAAGGCGGTTTTAACATCCATCTGATAGACTTTGAAGTCTTTGTGAGCCGCATAAGCCAGCAGGAGGCGGATAGCTTCGATACGGGCAACAGGAGCATAAGTCTCGTCGTAGTCGATGCCTTCCTGTTGATTGTATCCCTTAGCAACTAGCCTTGCTTTGTTCCGGATCACTTCACCATCTTCATTTTTCTTATTCTTGAAAACCCATTTAGTTCCGACCACTGTTTTCCCATATGGACGGGGTACCAAGGTCCACACTTGAAGACGTTCGAATTGATTGATTTCCTCTTGCATTGCAATTCTCCAATCCGGGTCTCGAAGTGCGTCTGCTACTTTGGTAGGCTCGTTTTTGCTCAGGAAGCAACTGAAAAGACTGTGTTGACGACGTGTCCTCACACCAACCGAGGGATCGCCAATTATCTGATCAACCGAGTGGCCTTTCGTCCACTTGCGCTCATGAGGCAAGGCTGAAGTCGATGCGTCAGCCATCTGTGGATCTAGATTGCCTATAGTCTCAGATTGATCATTTGTCTGAGGAAGTTCCAATACTGCATTTGGATTGATCGTCTCAGATGATACTTCCTCGATGACCATTGTAGGTTCTTCGGTGTTCTGTGGCAATTCTGAATCGGGTGGGGTAGAGGTGTGAGATGAACTTGGCATAGGCGTGTATGACTGATATACCGGTTCGAAGAGAGAATCCAAGTCGTCTATTGCAACTCTCGTTGCTTCGTCTGACACTGATCCTGAAGTTGTTGCCATCTTTGTTGGTTTTGGGCCAACACACCAGTGATTACGGGTTCTGAAATGTTGTCTTCAGAAGCCAACGGGTTAGGCATGGGTCCTGGACTGAATTGACCAGAAGCCATATCTGCCACTTCGTGGAAAGTGACATTATAGCTTTCCTTAATAGTTCGGTTGGACTTGATGTATACTCGGTACGCTTTTGATGTTGAAGAATACCCGACAAATGTAGCTTCGAACGCTTTAGGGTCGAACTTTGCACGTTGCTCTCGGTCGTTCGCCACAAAGCACTTGCACCCGAAGACTTTAAGGAAGAGATGTTGGGCACTCTATTATTCACAATCTCATACGGAGTCTTGTTGAACCGTTTGTGAACCACCGTTCTGTTTTGAGTAAAACAAGCGGTATTGACTGCTTCAGCCCATAGAAAGTGTGGAAGTTCCGATTGGATCAGCATTGTACGAGCGGCTTCCACTAGTGTTCGATTTTTCCTTTCAACGACCCCATTTTGTTGAGGTGTTTTGGCGGCTGAAAATTGTTGACTTATTCCAAGTTTCTGATAAAACTCACCGAGGTGATTGTTCTTGAACTCAGTGTCGTTGTCTGTTCGAACAACTTGAATAGTCTGTTGCAGCAGATTTTGAGTTGTGTTCACAAAATTGATGATCAAGTCACCAGTCTCATCTTTCGTTCGGAGGAACTTAGTCCACGTGTAGCGAGAATAGTCATCCACAATCACTAGGACATACTTTCTTCCATTGATACTCTGAGTCTACATTGGACCACAGAGATCCATGTAAATTAGTTCCAATGGTCGAGAAGTAGATGCAATTTGCTTGACGTGATGAGATGCCCGCTTCATTCTTCCTAATTGACATGCCGAACAGTGATGCTCCCTTTGTAGTTGTATAGTTGGAAGACCGTGAACCAACTTTTTCGTAGAAAGACGTTGGAGAGCTTTCATATTCAGATGATACAGTCGTTGATGCCATAAGCTGTTCCTCTGTAAATCAGTCTGAGAAATGAGGCATACAGCTGTCGAGGGCCGCACAGACGTCAGGTTGATCGTGTAAAGATTGGATCTCCTTAGTCCTTGAAGGAGTTCTGTGTCCAGACTATCCACAAATCTGCACCGGTCAGCATGGAAGACCACCTGGAAGCCTTCGTCACAGAATTGGCCTATGCTGAACAAGTTATGGCGGAGGCCTTCGACGTACGAGACATATTTGATGGTCAGATTCTTCAGAGTGATATCCCCAAGTCCTAAAATCGGGGCTGAATCGTTGTTCCCAAATCTGACTTTGCCGTTTGGTCGGTCTTTGTAGTTGCTCAGCCGCTGTTGACTACCAGTCATGTGTGTGGAGCAACCAGAGTCGAGGTACCACACATGATGGATCTGCAAAAACAATTTAGAGAGCTTTAGGTACCCACTTAAACATGGGTCCTCTCGGATTAGCAGATTTAGTTTTGGGTTCAGATATGACTCCTAAATCTATTTTTGGAAGAGTCTTAATAACCCATTGCACTTTTGAAAAAGTGGGTTTGGGTTTTGCCTCTATAGGAGACTTGGCCCTTTTGGCTTTTGTCGTCCTAGGTGGAGATTTAGGAACCCATTTGGGTTGAACCTTACAGGGAATGTTAATTTCAGCACGTACAAATGCTTTGGAGGGTTTGACGAGGAAAAGATCTTTTCTTGTGATAGTCTCCTAAGGTGCTTGGGGGATTTAATTTCTACGGGATACCTTAGGTGAGTACATTCATGTATGGCGCCATAAGCTTTCTTTATGGCTGGATCTTGTTTCGTACGTGTCTTTCTTGTGGCATTTGTTTCAGAATGATTAATTTTTTACGTAGAGCCTATTTCGAAGTTGGTGCTTCTAAAGGTGATCGGCTGAAGTGAATAAGTAAAAGCAATTATGTTAAAAGTGGAAATAGCTCTTTTATTTCTACGAGTGTCTTTTATTGTAACAGAAGGAGTAGCATGCTCAGAAACATTTAAGTCTAATGGCTCCTTCTTTATCTTAGTGCTAGACACTCTCGCCTTTGTTTTTAGTGCTGACGCTACGCTCCCTGTAGACGTAGGTAAAGTGAAATTAGTCATAGCACTCTTACCAGAATTATTTTTACAATATTTATCTTTCAAATTCGATTTTTCATTTTTCACGCTTTTTGTAATAGCGTGAGAGGTAGTTTGGGGGGACGAGGAAGCCTTGAGATTTTCCATCTCCTTAAAGAATTTTTTCTTTTCAGCTTCGAAATTCTCTCGTTCTTTTTCTAACTTTGCCTGTGACTCCTCTATCTGTTTTATGATAGGGGGTTTGTAGAGAGAATTATTATAATTAATGGTCTTAACTTCCTCGTGGTATGTTCGAGAATCAGGAAGTAGAATTTGAACTAAATTGCAGACAGGTGTTAGAGTTTCTTTCCTATTTTTGTCCCTTTCATTTAGTTCTTTGTAGTCAAAGGGGATTTCTGGACCATGTGGACCTTGTCTAATGGATGAGTCGAAAGTATTTTCATAAGACGATTCAGTAAAATCTCTAAGAGAGGTTATTCCTAAGCGCATGTGTTTAACATCATATATTTCTTTCTTTTGTAAAACACACGGGTTAGTGAAACCTCTGCCTTCTATAGGATTATAGAACTCTATATCCTTGGGCTTGTTCAAAAATATCGTCTGTTCGGACTGTCCCCTACGCGTAACTATATCGTCCAATTTCTTTACTTTGCATATAGTTTCTTGCGTTCCTCACCTAGGAGAGCGTAATTATTTTCCACGGTTAGTTTCGCGGCTTGACAGGCATCGAAATCCTTACTAAGCTCACTAATCTTAGCATTCGATGTTTCTAATTGAGCTTCTAAGTTAGTGATCTTAGAGGTAGCTTCGGTTATCCCACAATTTAAAATGGCTTTCTCGTTTAGATTTCTAACCAAGCAATTGTAGTTATTTGCTAGCCTATCTTCTAATTCCTTAATCTTTTCGCTCTGTTGTCCTAGTTGAGGTTGACTAGTCTCTCTAGAATGGAGGCTCCTGGTAAGTTCATCTATTTTTGCACTAGAGCTCCTAAGTTCTTGTTCGAGACTATCTATCTTCTCCTGAGCTCTCTCAATTTCGTTCTCTACTTCCTTTATACTTTTATGCTCACGTTTCATGTTAGCATATTGCTTTTGATATGATTTCAACATGGTCAATAATGTGGAAGGAGTGACTACCTCATTTGAAGACGTGGATGCATTGTCGTCGTCCGTAAGAGTGGATGTTTCGGCATCCAATTCGTTGTCGAGACGGGCCATAAGGGCTAAGTTCTCTTCTTCGGAGCTCGACGTGTCCTCGAGCCATTGGTCCTGTTCGGCCATGAGAGCTACTCCAGCTTCTTTTTGTTTTGTCAATTGAAGCTTCCTGGAGTAGTAGTTTGCATCTCTTTTCTTCGGGAGAGTGCACTCTCTGGAGAAGTGACCTGCTTTGCAACAATTAAACATTTGTTAGCCTCTTTGGGATTCTTGACCTCGGAACTCTCCGGAGCACGTTCTTTATTCTTGGAGCTTGTAGTCCGAAGTCTATTGGCTGAGGTTGAAGACTTCTTCTTGAAGTACTTCTTGCTCATCATTTGTCCAATGAGAGCTAACTGTTTTCCAAGGGCTTTCATGCTCGGTTCGATGTCGGAGACTAAGGCAACCGTGTCATCGGTTTGTTTGCCTTTCTGCTCTTTGGTGATCTCACGGATATCCTCCTCATGCTGAGCGAGATTGTCGAACACGGCATGGACATCCAACTCCTCTAGATCTTTGTTTTGTCGTATTTGAGTGGATATTTTCTTCCATTCTGTGGGCAGAGAGGATAGAAATCTTATGTTTGTCTCCATGTTTGTCTTCGTTATTTCTATCTTCCTCATTTCATTGAGAAGAGTGAGGTATCGTTGGTAGATCTCGTTTAGACTCTCCTCCGGCTTTGCTTTGAATGAGTCGTAAGCAGTGAGAATGTTCCCCTTCTTGGCTTTTATGCCATCTTCCGTCCTTTGCATCATCCTATGCAGCTCATCCCACATCCCTTTTGCCGATGTAAGGCTGTCGATTTGTCTGTATATATCGTTGGCGATGCCCTGCATAAGGGTATTCATGGCTACTAGATCAGCCTTAGCTCGAGCTCTTTCCTCCAGAGAGTATTCTCTAGGCTCCTTTAGTCGCCTAGAAGCTGGAATTGCTGGAGTAGCTGTTTCGTCCCCGGGTACATGAACCCAGAACTGTGCCGGTCCCTCTTCAAGGGACTTCAGTAGATTTTCGGCTTGATCCTTTAGAGCAATGAAATTCAGAAAGCGGCTTCTCCACACTGTGTATTCGCCTCTTGCAAGATCGGCGAACGGTTGTCATTTCCGAGTGAGTATGCATCCATGTTTGTATTGTAGTCGAGTTGTTGAAGGATCTTCGTTAATTGTTTTGAAGGTTGAAGATGATGTAATGTGCTTCACAAGTGACAAAATTCGTTAGTAGCGTTTGATTCGAAAATTAGATCGAGAATTATTTTCGATTCAATCTAAAGTTTGATCGAAATTAATTCCGTCGAGATTGTGTACTGAGTACTGTTCTCGTGCGAGAAATTTTGTCAGCGAGATATTTTCCGAGCGAGATAAATTGCTCAAAATCATTCGGTCGAGAAAAATTTCTTGATCGTGAATTTATTTCGATCGTAAAGAAAAAGTACGTTAGTAAGTTTCTCGACAAGTCAAAATAAATCTGTTGACTAGAAAAGTTTCTCGCGTATAAATGATTTTTGCTTGGTCAAACGTTAAAAGGTTTGACTGAAGTTTTTCGAGTGAAAGTTTTTATGCATGCAAAGTCAAAATAAGTCTCTCTCGAAAACGTTTTTCGCCGTATAATGCTCGAGAAATATTTCTAACTAAAATCTTTTCTACTGATGACGATTCTAGCGCTGACTTCGTATTCTGACCGAGAAAAATTCTCGCGCTAGGTTTATCGATCGAGAAACTAATCCGATCGCAAAACTTAGCGAGAAAAATTTGAGCAATCGAAAAAAATTCACAGAATACGATTAACACTAATTCGAGCAAAAACAAAGAATCAGATAGTGAAATTTGAGGCAATTGCTCGCAATTAAGTACTAATCACGCACGAACAAGCAATTAAACACGTTATGAAGCAAAATATATCGAATTTGATCAAAATCAGAACGTGTTCTTCATGTTCTTCGCAAACAGTAACATGCAGAAGCAATTCAATCCTAGAAATCGAAGTTTAAACTGCTACATAACTGATCGCAATGATGATCTATCACTTAAACAAGCACTGAAACACCAAATTCAAGTCAATTAAGCACAGAATTAAGCTATTGGATCGAAAAAGGTTTTCGCGCCAAACTGTTCTTCGATGAACAGTATCCAGAAAATGATATTCGATCCAATTCTAACAATTTTCGATTCAAAACAGAACGAATCTGCTCTGATACCAATTGTTAGGTCCTACGATTAACAACTCTACGATCCTAGGCTAGAATTCATAGTAATTCGATCGTTTAGATAAGCAATTGAATTCGATCGAAAAACTCAAATGAAGAACAAGAGAGAGAATTCGAGTAGAGTGAGAAAGTTACTGTTGTTTCTCTCTCTAGAAATCAAATTGCAAGCCCTTCGGATCAATTCTCAAAACTTTCTCTATTAAGCTCAATTGATTTACATGTATTTATACCAAACAAACTTGGTATAAATATCAAACTAGTCCTAATCTAAGGACTACTATACAAAACCCACCTAATTACAAGGACGACTAATGAAATCAAGCACAATTACAAATAGTATTCTACACTATAAATAGGTATATTAGATTGTACCCATAATCGCGAAGCTGAGTCCACATCCATAGCATTTGCGAGCAACAACTGGCAGTCGCGACGTATTCTGCCTCGGGCGTCAATGTCGAAACGCAGTTCTATTTCTTTGAGGACCAGCAGACTAGCTTTTCGCCGAGAAATTGAGCGCCACCGGATATGCTTTTCATGTCCATTCGGCAACCTGCATAGTCAGCATCAGTGTAGCCAATCAATTTGAAATTTGTGCCTTTAGGATACCATGAACCTAAATTCGGGGCGCCCTTTAGGTACCGAAGAATTCGCTTGACCGCGAGCATGTGAGATTCTTTGGGGTCAGCTTGGAAACGGGCGCATAGACATGTGGCAAACATGATGTCCGGCCGGCTCGAGGTGAGATAAAGAAGGGAGCTGATGATGCTGCGATATACTGTAATGTCGACCGTCTTTCCTGTGGGATCGGCATCCAACAGCTTAAGGACATGGAAGTGCTTACGGTCTTAACATCCATTTGGTAGACTTAAAGTCTTTATGAGCCGCATAAGCCAGGAAGAGACGAATGGCTTCGATTCGGGCAACAAGAGCATATGTCTCGTCGTAGTCAATTCCTTCCTGTTGGTTATAGCCCTTCGCAACCAATCTAGCTTTATTCCTAATCACTTCGCCATCTTCATTCTTTTTGTTCTTAAATACCCATTTCGTTCCGATAATTGTTTTCCCATCAGGACGGGATACTAGAGTCCACACTTGAAGACGATCAAATTGGTTGATTTCATCTTGCATTGCTATTACCCAATCCGGGTCTTTTAGTTCGTCTGCTACCTTAGTTGGCTCATTTTGGCTTAAGAAGCAGCTGAATAGACTGTGTTGATGACGTGTCCGTACTCCACGCGAAGGATCACCAATAATCTGATCAACCGGATGTGATCGAGTCCACTTTCGCTCATGTGGTAGTGTAGAGCTAGACGCATCGGTCATTTGTGGACTGAGACTTCCAATGATTTCAGATTGTTCATTCAATTGAGGTAAGTCAGATTCTGCACTTGGATTGAGTGATTCTGATGAGACTTCCTCATTGACTATTGTAGGTTCTTCATTGATCTATGGTAATTCTGAATCGGGTGAGGTAGGGACCTTTGAAGAGCTCGGTACATTGGCCTCGTCGAGTGGCGGCTCCACTAAAGGTATTGCAATAATGGTTTCTGGCCGATATACGGGCTCAAAGAGAGAGTCCAAATCTTCCAACGCAAGTTACAGTGCTTCTTCAGACGTTGAATCTGGAGTTGTTGTCATATTCTGTTGGTTTTGTGCCAACACACCAGTGTATGCGGGTTCTGTTAGGTCCTCTGTTATCAACTCAATCAATCCTAGGCATGAATTCTAAGGAAATCGATTAGAATTATTTAAATTGAAATTCGATCGAAAATTTTCGATGAAGAACACGAGAGAGAATTCCTTTAGTGAGATGATGTTTTCTGAGTTTCTCTCTCTTGAAATGAATTCGACAGCCTTTCAGATCGATTCTCTAATTTTTCTATATTAAGCACAATGTTTGTACAACTATTTATACCAAACAAACTTGGTATAAATATCAAACAAGTCCTAATCTATGGACTGATACAAATAAAGCCCCTAATTACAAGGACTAATGAAATCAAGCACAATCTAAAATGTATACTCTACAGGTTCTGAACTGTCGTATTCAGAAGCCATCATGTTTGGTACGGGTCCTGAACTGAGGTGTGCATGATCCATCTCTGCACTTCGTGGAAAGTGACGTTGTAGCTTTCTTTGATTGATCGATTGGACTTGATGTAAACTCGGTACGCCTTTGACGTTGATGAATACCCAACGAATGTGGCTTCGAATGCTTTAGGGTCGAACTTAGCATGTTGCTCTCTATCGTTCGCCACAAAGCACTTGCAGCCGAAGACTTTGAAGAATGAGATATTGGGTAGTCGCTTGTTTATTATTTCATACGGAGTCTTATCAAAGAGCTTGTGAACCACCGTCCTGTTCTGAGTGAAACATGCGGTATTTACTGCTTCAGCCCAAAGGAAGTGTGGGAGGCCGGAATGGATCAGCATTGTACGGGCGGCCTCCACTAGAGTCCTATTCTTCCTTTCAACAACCCCGTTCTGTTGAGGGGTCTTAGCGGCTGAGGATTGCTGATTAATGCCAAGTTTCTGATAAAATTCACTGAGATACTTATTCTTGAACTCAGTGCCGTTGTCCGTTCGGATGACTTGGATGGATTGTTGCAGCAAATTCTGAGTAGTGTTCACGAAATTAACTGTCAAGTCCCCTGTCTCATCTTTAGTTTGGAGGAACTTCATCGATGTGTAGCAGAAGTAATCATCAACGATAACTAGTACGTACTTCCGCCCACTAATACTCTGTGTCTGCATAGGTCCACAAAGATCCATATGTAGCAATTCCAAAGGACGTGAAGTGGAGGCAACTAGTTTTGCATGATGAGATGCTCGTTTCATTTTTCCTAGTTGACATGCCGAACACTGATGCTCTTTTTGTAAGATAATAGTTGGTAGACCGTGAACCAACCTTTTCGTTGAAAGTCGTTGAAGAGCTTTGATATTGAGATGAGACATACGTTGATGCCATAAGCTGTTCCTCTGAATTACAGTATGAGAAATGAGACAAACAGCTATCCAAGGCCGCACGGACGTCGGGTTGATTGTGTAAAGATTTGATTTCCGAAAGCCTTGGAGGAGTTCTTTGTCATGACTGTCCAATATTCTGCACCGATCAGCAAGAAAGACCACCTGGAATCCTTTGTCGCAGAATTGGCCTATGCTGAACAAGTTATGGCGGAGACCTTCGACGTAAGAGACATCCTCTATCGTCATATTTTCTTGAATGATGTCCCCAACTCCTAGTATGGGGACTGGGTCGTTGTTTCCGAATCTAACTTTTTCATTTGGTCGGTCTTTGTAATTGCTCAGCAGCTCTTGTATTCCCGTCATGTGTGTGGAGCAACGAGAGTCGAGGGTCCACACATGATGGATCTGCAAAAACAATTAGAGCGCTTTAGGTAAGCACCTATAAATGGGTCCTCGCAGATTAGCAGAATTTAGGTGTTGGTTCAGATTTGGTTCCCAATTTATTCTTAGTTGTAGCTTTGGTTACCCAAGTCATCTTCAAAGAAGTTGATTTGGGTTTGCCTTTTGCAAAAGACTTGGCCTTTACGACTTTCGTCCTTTTAGGCGGAGATTTAGGAACCCATTTGGGTTGAACCTGACAAGGAAGATTAATTTCAGCGCGGACAAATGCTTTAGTAGGCTTGAGCGTGGAAAAGATCTTTTCATTGGATAGTCTCCTAAGGTGCTTGGGGGATTCAATCTCAACGGGATACCTTAGGTGAGAACAAGCATGTATAGTGCCATATGCTTTCTTTATGGCTGGATCTTGTTTCCTACGGGTCATCCTAGAAGTGTTTGTCTTAGAATGAATGTCCTTTATTACTGAAGTAGAGCCTGTTTCGAAATTGATGCTTCTAAATGTGATGGGCTTTAAATAGCAAGTAGAAGCAGTTATTTTGAGAGTGGAAACGGCTCTTTTATTTCTACGAGTGTCTTTTATTTTTACAGAAGGAGATAAATTCTTAATAGCAATCAAATCTACGGGCTCCTTCTCTATTTTTAGACTAGACACTCTCGCCTTCGTCTCTAGTGCTGGCTCTACGCTCCCTGTGGACGTAAGCAAAGCAGAATTAGATTGAGACCTTTCTTGATAACTTTTAATTTTCTGATCTTTTGAAGGCGCTTTTTCTTTCTTCACGCTTTTCAGAATGATATTTTCTTTTGGAGGAGATGCGTGAAAAATGCCTTTTGAGATGGAGGAAACATTGAGATTTTTTTGGAATTTTGTCTTTTCAGCTTCAAAATTCTCTTTCTTTATATAAGGCAACTCGTAATTCCTTTATTTTCTTAACTATGAGAGGGATGTAGAGAGAATTTTCAGAATGATGAATTTGAACTTCCTCATTTTTAGAATCTTAAAGAAAATTATCTGTTTCAAGGCTCCAGCCCTTGGGAGGTACCCAAGTTTTGTTGCGTTGATTCAGTTCGATGTAAGAAAAGGGTATTTCAGCCCTAGTGTTGACTTGTCTCTTGGCTTCTTCTTCCTCAAACGTTGCTTTTGCGTTAGTAAAGGTCATGAGAGAAGTTAGTCCGAGACCCATGTACGAGATATCATAAAGTTGTTTGCAGTTAACCTTCTTCAAGTTACATGGGTTCTCATAGCCTAAACCAAACTTATAGTCATAGAATTCTAAGTCCTTGGGCTGATTTGAAAATATAGTTTGATCAGTATGTGCCCTTTTCACCAAAAGATCTTCTAATTTTTTAATTTTATTATATAGCTTCTTACGCTCATCTCCTAAGAGAGCAAAGTTATTTTCCACCATTAATTTGGCGGCTTTACAGGCATCTAGGTCCTTCTCAAGCTCACAAACCTTTGTATTATATTTATCTAATTCGGCTTCTAGATGAGTGATCTTGGAAGTTGCTTCTGTTAATCTACAATTAAGATTAGCTTTCTCATTGAGATTTTTAATCAAGCAATTATAGTTATTTTCTAGTCTGTCTTCTAATTCCTTAACTTTTAAATCATGTGTCTCTTTTGGAGGATCCTTCATTTGAAGGTTGCTAGTCTCACTAAGTCTTAAGCTCTCAGCTAGTTCTTTTATTTTGTCATTAGAGCTTTTAAGTTCCGATTCAAGACTAGTTATTTTCTCCTGAGTTTTAGCTAGTTTCTTCTCTACTTTCTTTACGCTTTTCTGCTCTCGTTGCATGTTAGTGTATGCTAATTGATACGATTCTAACATGGTCAATAATGTGGAAGGAGAGACTACCTCGTGTGAAGATTAGGATGCTTGGTCCTCGTCCGTCGTGTTTGAGGTTTCGACGTCAGAATGTTTGTCTAGGCGGGCCATTAGGGCTAGATTCTCTTCCTCGGAGTTAGACGTGTCCTCGAGCCAGTGGTCTTGTTCTGCCATTAGAGATGTTAGGATATTTAATAGATTGTGTCAATAGTTTAAGTCTTAGGATTTATTTTGTAATTATCCTTTAGCTTAGGCTTAGGACTATAATGTAATTATTTCATACTTAGTGATTGGGCCTTAATATACCTAGGGTTAATGTGGTATATAAGGTATTACCAACTCACTTTTGAAGGTAATCAAAGATCAAAGGCTTATCCAAATTTTTCACAATACACACACTCAAAGGTGAGAATACTCCCTTTTCATTCCATTAAAGCCTCTTTGATTCCTTGTTTGGTGCATTCGGGACCAACAAGTGGTATCAGAGCAAACGTGGATCGATCTGCATTGATTTGAATCCAGTTTCGTTCGATTCCAAGAAAGATCAAAGGTGTTTTGGGCAAAAAATTATTTTCGGGCATTTCGAGCTTGTTTTGGGGTTTTGATGCTTCGTTTTTGTGTTTAAAACCTTCCCCCAGATCGAGTATATGCCTAAAATGTTTTTAGAACACTTTTGGATCAGTTTTAACGAGTTTTGAGCAAGATTGAAGCAAAAACTTTTCGGAAAAGGACATCTCGGCCATTCTCTGTTTTTGGTCGATCTGACCTATTTTTTGGTGTTTTTAGCTCACAAATCGGTCGATTATGTGTTTAGGGAAGAATTTCTGAAGTTTAGGATCAAGTTAGAGCGATTTTGGTTGAGATTTGAGTGAAAATGGACGGTTTTCTGGGAAAGATTCTCGACAAGCAATGGAACAGTACTTTGATGTTCTTGCCCGCGAAACTTTCTGAATCGTTCAAATCCGCGAAATTTCATATCCGCGAAGTTGATTCCGAGAATTTTTAAACCGCGAAAATTTCACTTTCACTGCATTTTTCGCAACGGCCTATGCTCAAAATCCGAGAATTTTTAAAACCGCGAAAGATTTCTCTTAGACCCAATTTTTCTCAACTTCGTACTCTTTAAAATCCGAGAAACTTTATATGCGAAAAAGTCTATTCCAAGGATTTTTCTAAGCCGCGAAATTTTCCAAACACTGAGAAATTTTACTAAGTCGAGAAATTTTCAGCCGAGAATTTTCAGAAATTCCATACCCTAGAAAGCTTATTCCGCGAATCTTTCTGAGCCGCGAAATTTTTCTTTCAAGACCGAGAAAGTTTTGAACTTCGCGAAAATTTTTACATCCGAGAAAGTTTTCAAAACCGAGAATTTTTATCTTATCTGAGAAAGTTTTCAAAGCCGAGAAAGTTTATCTCATCTGAGAAAGTTTTTTCAATACCACATCTCTTTCAAATCCGAGAAAATTCCTAAGACCACACTTCAACATCTCGATGCGAAATTTTTTTTAACATGCGAAATTTTCTTGTGAAGCTTTGAAACTCTCAACTGAGAATCGTTCTCACATGCGAAATTTTAAATCCGAGAAATTTTCAACTGAGAATTTTTTTTTGAGAATTTCTCTTTAAAACTCACAAACACCGAAATTTCTCAACACATTTTCTCGGATAACTCTTCATTTTATCACGTCCATTCGAACTGCGAATTTTTTTTCTCTTGACGTGTTAAGTCTTTTTCTCGTGTCAAAATCTTCTTGGGTTAAACTTTTCTCAAACTTATTTAAGATTTGATCCTAACACTTCAGTCCTAACATCCTAGACCACTTTTGACATAAAATTTGTTTTTGCTCCTCAAGTCTCGATTTAAATTTCTAGAACTTCTCCTAATTTCAAGATATATTTCTCTTCCATATATTATCGACCATCACACACGCTCACTTAGTTCTAAGAAATTCTTTAAACAATTTTATTCTCAAAACTCTACTCATTAAACTCGTATTTCTCTTATCGTTCGTTACTAACTCTCTTATCTATACAAGATCAAAACCACGGACGATTCGACTGCACCAACCATGTCTACCACGAATGACATCTCCACAGTGGGCTCCGAAACCAGGCCTCCGATGCTGCGACAAGGCGACTACAGCATATGGACAAACCGGTTCCTCACGTTCATCAGGAACAAAGGTGCACCACTCTCTCAATACCTTCTGGACTCCATCTTCAACGGACCAGCACAGTTCTGGACAATCATCCCTGCACAGCCAAACGCAAACCCTCCCATGGATGAATGCCGCACTCCAAGAGGTCCCATCAATGAGGATGAACTGGCTCGCGTACAGGCCGACGAGACTGCCAAAGGATACCTCTTCCAGGCTATGGGCAACGAAGTCTATGCTCACATCGAGTGCTGCACAACTGCTAAAGAAATATGGGATGAACTCGTAGAAATCATGGCAGGCACAACTGAAAGTGCTCAAGGGAGGAAATCAGCCTGTCTCTCACAGTATGAACACTTCCAAGCCTACGAAGGAGAGGAGCTGCGTGACACGTACCTCAGATACCTGAAGGTCATCAATGAACTCAAGAAAGCCAGGATCTCGAGGGACAAATTCGATATCAACAACCGCTTTCTTGGAAGCCTCAAACCACATTGGGGCAATGCAATCGTGATGATGATTCAGAGTAAGGACCTCTCCAACACTTCCATCCATGCTCTTTATGACAGTCTGTCTGCCTATGCTCCATACGTGCAACCTCAGTCCACCAACACTCGAGTCGACCCACTGGCCCTCCTCTCGAACAAAACCAATGATCGATCTTCCACCACTAAGACCAAACAGAACAAAGGAAAGCTACCAGCTGTTGTATCTGACACCTCTTCAGGATCCGAAGCTGATACAGAATCAGACGAAGATGTTCGTGATATACGCAAGCAACTGGCAATGCTCACTAAGTTGGTCTCAAAGAAGATCGGGAAAAATCCTCATCCTCTTCCAATCGCCAAAGAACCTATAGCGGCACCAAAAAGACCACTCCCACAGAGGAAGCCAAGCCAACAAAGAAAGAAGAGGACTCCGCACCTCAAAAGTCTGTGAAGTGCTTTCGGTGTGGAACGATAGGCCACTTTGCCAAAGAATGCCACGCCCCACGCATGAAGGACTCCGGCTACTACGACCGTAAGGCCAGAATTACCCGCAAGATGGAAAGTGGGAAAGTTCTACTCACCGAAGAAGCTGAATGGGTGAATGACACTTCAGAAGACGAGGAGCCTAAGGATGAAGATTGCTGCATGGCAAGGCTGGTCGAACATGACGAGGACGAGGAGATGGGTCACACCGGTGAAAACTCAGCTAATGCTCCTACCAACGCTGAGTCTGAGGTACGAATCTCACACCTCGATGATGTGTTTAATCACCGACACGCCATTAAGAAACCCACCGTAGACGCTAAGGATTATGATGAACTTAAGCTAAAATTTGAAACAACTATGCCTTACTTAGTCTAAAGGTAGAAGAACTTGCATGTGCAAATGAACGCCTAATGGCCTCTGAAGCTTTAGTCAAACGTCTGCAAAGAAAGAACAAACAAAGTGAGACTAAGGTTAAGGAAACTACACTAGCCATTAGTTCATGTGAAACTTCTCGCCTCCTGACGGCCTCCCAATATGAACTGCTTACGAAGGAAAGAGTTAGGCTATACCGCAAGGTGAAAGAACTTGAAGAGCAACTTCACCTTAGAAACGAAAACTCACGCATCTTATGCCTATTGAACCAACCAGTGGAAACAGAATTCTACAACGCCCGGGGGGGGGATCGGACTGTCTAGCAATTGCAATCCAACACCGCTAACAGTTAAAAGATATAACATGTGCAACACTACGTTCTTGCAAACAAGAAATGGTGCTCCCCCGCAGCTTAAGCCATTTGTGAGATCATCCTCCGCTGCCATCTCAGAAGAAACAAGAGAACAGAACATTCATTGGGCTAAAATCGCGTATGACTACACAGAATTGAATAATAGAGATAGACTAAGGTATCCTCACTCTCGGAGGATGTCGAAACCTTACTCCCAAACAAAGAACAGGAAGTTGCTTTCCAAGATGTGCTCTCTCGCACTTACATCCCAAAGAAACTACTACTCATAGCAGAACTAGAACGACAACTAGAAGTAGAGAGGAAGGCCTTTGCAAAAGAGCGAGATGAGCTACTTAGCAAAATCTACACACTAGAAAAATTTCCCAATACGAACTATCCCTCTACATCGAGTCAAGTACCCGATTCTCAAACATGTAAATGTAAGAGGACGGCGAAAATGACTCCTGAAGCTGACATATGTTCTAACACTAACTCTAGTATTCTTATGGATACAGGGAATGTGAGTTCGACGTCTCTGGAAGGCAGTTCGTATCAAATAAAGGAGAACCCGCTCTTCGACGACAAGAAGAAAAAACCATCCTATATTCGTCCTTCCTCTCTATGTACTGAATCCTACTGTCCAAAGTTCGTAGACAATTATGTTGCCAAAACTTATCTTTCTTTTCCCAAACTTATGTCTATGTGCTGCTGTAATGATTTTGTTCTCCCACGATTTCATGAATATGAAACACATGAACACGCAACACTCCGACCTCGCAAGCGAACCTTCTCTACGACGACGTCTCTGAATCCTCCCATCTCGCCTAAACCTAAGGTCAAGCGAAAACGTCTTTCATCATCAAACGCAAACTCACCTACTACTCGCAAGCCAAAGGCGACCAAAACTGAAGCACGAAAACAACAACCACATTACCCACGTCAATTCATGTATAAGGCGCCATACATGCAAGCACGAATTAGGAAAATATGGGTTAGAAAAACCATAATCCCGCCTCATCAAACAAATGACAAAGGGAAAGCTAAATTAGATTCTACACAATCTGATTCGGAATCCACATTTTCCATTAAACGCATGAAAATTTTACTTGTATCACAAGAATGCCCCGTCAGTAAACGGGGACCCAACATTTGCTGATGATTGCAGGTCTGTCATGTGTGGTATCTAGACTCAGGTTGCTCCACACACATGACGAGGAATAAGGAGCTGCTGAGCAACTTCTCCGAGTGCTATCTCGGAAGGGTCTCATTCGGAAACAGTCAAATGGCGCCAATTCTCGGAACTGGTGATCTCGTCCATGACAAACTGACGATCAAGGGCATATCTTACGTTGAGGGTTTGAGCTACAATCTCTTCAGCATTGGTCGTTTCTGCGACAAAGGATACAAGGTTCTCTTCGAATCTGACATCTGCAGCATTATAGATGCCTCGGGACTGCCACTTCTTTCTGGAACGCGCACGTCTCACCTCTACGTACTCAATCTCACGACCTCTCGACCAGTATGCCTTCTCTCTCGGGCTGCACCCAAGTTGAATGATCTATGGCACCGACGTCTTTCACATCTCAATTTCAAGACTATCAACAAACTACGTCAGAATAAACTCGTCAACGGTCTACCCCAACTAACATATCATAAGGAACACCTCTGCTCTGCCTGTGAATTGGGGAAGATGAAGCGATCGTCTCACATATCCAAGGAAACACCGTCCTCTAAGCTCATCCTCGAGCTCTTACATATGGATCTATGTGGCCCAATGCCTACGGCCACACTCGGAGGAAGACGGTATATTCTTGTGATTGTCGACGATTTTTCACGCTACACATGGACGAAACTCATTCGTACAAAGGATGAAGTTCCTGATATAATTATCGAGTTTGTTGTTACGTCCCAAACTCTTCATGAACAGAAGGTTCGGGTTATCAGAACTGACAATGGAACTGAGTTTAAGAACAAGAAGCTCAGTGATTTCTATGCCACTCAGGGCATCACTCAGCAGTTCTCAGCTGTGAAGACACCGAAACAGAATGGTGTCGTTGAGCGTAAGAATAGGACACTAGTTGAAGCAGCTAGGACTCTCCTCATCCAATCCGGCCTTCCTCACTCTCTTTGGGGCGAAGCTATTCAAACGGCCTGTTACACGCAGAACCGGGCTTCCATCCACAAGAGATTCAACCGCACTCCATAAGAGATGTTGAACAACCGTCGTATACCAGATATATCTTATCTAAGGGTTTTCGGATGCCGATGTTTTGTTGCCAACGATCGCCAACATCTTGGAAAGCTTGATCCAAAAGCACTCGAAGGAATCTTTGTTGGTTATTCGCTAAACTCGAAGGCATACAGGGTCTATCTTAAGGAGAAACGATCTGTAATGGAGAGCACAAATGTCACCTTTGACGAAAGCGAAGGCGACCTCATGGCTTCTGCTCATATTAGTCCAGAACCAGGTCTTCTACAGTCGTTGACAAAAGGTCAACCTTCAACGGCGGGGACTTCCTCATCTGAGGGCAACTCTGGTGAACTGAATCTCGATCTACTTTTCGAGTACTTCTATCCAGTTCCCAAGACTCCCGCCGCCACCACTCAACCTACCGCTGCACCCACTCCACCTACACCACCAGCTATCGGCAATGACGTCGTCCCTCCAAACTTGGATGCACTCAATCTCAATGAAGACGACATTTTACCCAACCCTGGGAACATTGCTGATCCTGATGCTGAACCTTCTCAATCTAATACGATTGAGATCTCTTCTTCGGACACCGAACCTCAATCTAATGAGTCTCAAATCGATACAAATGCGGCCAGCTCCTCACAAACAAATGTACCACTTTGGGCTCGCTCTCATCCTACCGATCAGATTATTGGGGATCCCACATCCGGTGTTTCGACGCGTTCAGCTACGATGAATGAAAGTCTGTTTGCTTGCTATCTCAGTCAAGTCGAACCATCACGAGTAGCTGAAGCTCTCAACGATCCCGATTGGCTGATTGCTATGTAGGAGGAAATAAATCAGTTTGAACGTTTACAAGTTTGGGAACTCGTACCACGACCCCACAATAGATCCATTATCGGCACAAAATGGATATTCAAGAACAAAAAGGACGAAGACGGTGTTGTTATCCGCAATAAAGCAAGACTTGTGGCTAAGGGGTACAACCAACAAGAAGGCATCGACTACGATGAAACTTTCGCCCCAGTCGCCAGGATCGAAGCCATACGAATTTTTCTTGCCTTTGCTGCTCACAAGAACTTTAAAGTCTACCAAATGGATGTGAAGACTGCATTTCTGAATGGATTTCTCAAAGAAGAAGTGTACGTTGATCAACCTGAAGGGTTCTTGAGCGAAGAGTTTCCTCATCACGTATATCGACTCTACAAGGCCCTCTACGGACTAAAACAGGCTCCCCGAGCTTGGTATGACGTCCTCTCAGACTTCCTTGTTCAGTCTGGGTTCAAGAAAGGATCTCTGGATACAACTCTCTTCACCAAGCGGAGTGGCCCGGACATAATGATTGTACAGATTTATGTCGATGACATCATTTTTGGATCGACTAAACCACAACTGTGCGAAGAGTTCGCAGAATTGATGAAAGAGAAATTCGAAATGAGTATGATGGGTGAGCTGAATTTCTTTCTTGGTCTTCAAGTAAAGCAACTTCCCAACGGAATCTTCATCAATCAGTCCAAATACATCCATGACATCCTCGAGAAATATGGAATGAAGGATGCCAAGACTGCTGCTACACCTATGTCACCCTCTGGCCGACCCGACGCGGACCCATCTGGTGTTCCCGTTGACCAAACCGTCTATCGAGGGATAATAGGCTCTCTTTTGTACCTTACTGCTAGTCGACCGGACATCGTTCTCTCGACAGGAATCTGTGCTCGTTTTCAGGAAACACCAAAGGAATCCCATCTCACTGCTGTCAAAAGGATCCCCCGCTATCTCAAAGGAACACCCAATCTGGGTTTGTGGTACCCCACTCTATCGGACTTCAAACTAGTTTGATTCTCTGACTCGGATTATGCAGGATGCAAGATGGACCGAAAAACACCTCTGGAGCTGCACACTTCTTGGGAGGTAAACTCGTAAGTTGGTCGTCTCGAAAACAAAACTGTGTCTCAACTTCGTCAACGGAGGCAGAATATGTCGCCGCCGCTAGTTGCTGTTCACAACTTTTGTGGATGAGAACCCAACTACGAGATTTTAATTTTCATGTTGATAAAATTCCCATTTACTGTGACTCAAAAAGTGCTATTGCGATGACGAGTAATCCAGTACATCACTCAAGAACGAAACACATAGACATTCGTCACCACTTCATCAGAGAACATGTCGAACAAGGCACGATTGAATTGCACTACATCACAACCGAATATCAACTGGCCGACATCTTCACAAAACCGTTGGATGTCAAACGATTCCAACACCTAGTGACTATGTTGGGCATGTTGAATGTTCAGTTGTGATCAATCGACCCTACATGAACTTTGATAAAGTGTACATATTTCCTTTTTCACTTCACTTCATTTTCTATGTGTCTTCTGAATTATGTTTTTTTTTTTGAGGGGGAGTTTTCGGTTAAGGGGGAGCGTCTGATTTTTCATTATTTAAAACGGGAAGTTTTTCGATTAAGGGGAGCGTCTATTTTTTCCATTATTTAAAACGGGAAGTTTTTTCGATTAAGGGGGAGCTTCTGATTTTTCTATTTATTTAAAAAAAAAATAATAATAATATATATAATTAAATAAATAAAAAAATTTTGGGTTGAAATTTTAAAGTTTGGTCAAACTGGGTCAAAATTGGACCAATTGAACGTCAATTGGACCCAACTTTGACCAAACCCGCGAAAATTCAGCTCAGTTGAGGTTTTGACCAAGCCCACGAAATTTCGGCCCAGTAACTCAAAATTTCGCATGTACAGTAACAAAACCCCTAAAACCCCAAAACCCCTTAACGATTTTCACATTCCTAAAAATTCCCGAGAAAATTCAAAAATTTCGCATCCCCTCTTTCAAAAATTCGCAACCCCTCGCATCTTCGTCGTCGTCAAACCTGTATTCAAAATCCGTATATCTGCATTCTCCATCTTCAAAATCAAGCTTTTCGGTATGAATACGCGTCAAATAAACCAAGTTCGATTCATTTTATCCTGTTTTGCCCTGTTTTTTGATTAAATCTGTTAAAATTAATATTAATTTTTCTCGGCTCTGAATCGAACGCATGTTAGATTTATGATGTTTAATACCCTCAAATATGCATTGCCCACCTAATTAGGAGTCGATTGAGTTCCGATTATTGCATTTTGGTTGAGATTTGCGTAGGTCTAAGGCTAAATCATTGCGTCGTTTCGCACATTTTCGCACTGAGTTCTTCACCGAGAAAATATGCTTTAATCGTTAAATTTCGCTGCTACAGTGAGCTAAGCCCCGCGAAACTTTATTTTATCCGAGAAATTTTTTTTCTGCTACAGTATGTGAAACCCCGCGAAAATCTCATACACTCCACTTCATATTGCATATTTTCGCATCGTCACTATTTCGCAACTACAGTGAACCAAAATATTTTCTCAATCCACAAAGCATTTTCCCTCCGCGAAACTTTCATAGAACTTGTGAAAAGTTTTCCTTATGTGCGAAAATTCATGGATAAACTACATGTGAATGTCCTTTGATACATGCGAAAAATTTGAACAACTTGTGGGATTTTATAACTTGCGAAATTTTCCAAACTTGCGAAATTTTCCACACTTGCGAAATTTTCCATACTTGCAAAATTTTACTCTGACTGCGAAACTTTCTCACGACATGTCTATGTGCTATCACTTGCGAAACTTTTACTCAATCTGCGAAAATTTCTCACGACATGTCTTTGTGTTATAAATTGCGAAAATTTCCCAATACATGCGAAACTATACTCTGAATGCGAAATTTCCATGCTGCATGCGAAAATTCCCTTTGAATGCGAAATTTCCTTGTTATATGCAAAATTCATGAATAAGACTGAGTGCGAAATTTCCTTTATATCTGCGAAAATGTTCTCTCGACATGCCTTTGTGTGATAATCTGCGAAATTTCTCATTGCATGCGAAAATTTTGGAATGCTTGCGAGACCTCTTAACGTGCAAAAATTTTCCATGCATACGAAATTGTACAAAATTTGCGCAAACTTTCTCGACATGTCTAAGTGTTATAAACTGCGAAATTTCCATTACATGCGAAAATTTGACACAAAATGCTAAATTTTTCTCAACATGTCTATATGTTATACTTAGCGAATTTTCTCACCTCATATAAAAGCCTTCAATTCCGAAATTCTCTAAGTATTAAAAAAAAAATAATAATAAACTTAGTTTAAAAACATTGTCGATGTTTCATTTGCAATTTGAGGCCACTTCCATCATTTCACCCACGACTTATTTAAGTCCACATTCTCGCAATTTAATCCATACTAATCATATCACAATTACTGTCAAGCACAGATATGACTGAAAAAGATCAAAGCACAATTGAAGCACTTGAGGCGGCTGCAATCCAACGGGACATTGCTCGCATCGAACTCAACACACGTCTCTATGTCCCACCACCCGAGCAGATCTTCCCACTGAGTCAATGGGCGGCCCTGATTCCCAACAACTATATGGTGGACCTGCACATTTCCGGTGCGATGCCCCCGTCATCGTAGAAATCCTCAAAGGGCACCCACTTCGCCACGCCCTCACACATGGCGAGCCAGAAGCACAGGTGTACCTTCAACAATTCTGGCATACACTGCAGATAGTCGATGTTGAAACAAGCAGTCCCTCGCCTCAGACTGCATCCTCTTCATGCACATCGAGTATAGTGCCCTCACTCCCCATAGTTTCATCCATTTCTAGGACACATACACCTTTTACTGCACCACAGAGTCTTCGTGACTCTGTCAGAACGCTCGGTGATGTCTCTGTGACTGAGAGCGGAAGACCTAGCACGGCCAACATCACAACAACCGTGAGCCTAGGCCATCATTCGATTGAGTCCGTCTCATCGATGATGCCAACGGGAAGTCTAAGTGACCCCGTCTTTTCCAGTCCTGTGCAAACGGGCGGCCGATCGGCAATCTTCTCCGATTCGGTGTCAGTTGGCATTCTCCGTGAATCCAACTTGTTAGATTTACCCCGATTCATCATCGAGACCGCGCTAGAGACACGTCTTCAAGAGTTTGCAAAGACTCTTGAGGCGTCGATTCTCGACAAAGTTTACGCGCGTCTCGATGCGTCCACCGTCGACAAAGGGAAAGGTGTGGCCCCGGAGACGCCACCACCGACTCAAAATGTGGACGCTGAAGCCATTCTCTCTGCCATTTCCGCGAAGGAGCTCTTCTACCTCCTACGAGCAAGATTCGAGTCGATGACGGAACTCGACGAGGAGGAACAGCAGATGAAGAGAATGATGACGCAACCCATGACTTGCGGCGCTCAAGGCGAGTCCAGCGGGGTCAGGCGCGACGATCAAGACGATGATCAAGATCGCCGCGAGGGGGAGAATAGGCAGCTAGGCCAACAATCCCAAGGACTCATGCACGCGACGCCGTCCTCCTCCTCCGGGCCTGAAACAACGCCCGTAACAGAAACCTCACACCCCACTAGCCAAAAATCCCACCTTATTTACACTGAGTCACCAGCCAAATCACCTTCACCACCACCCACTACCGTCTCCAAAACTCTAATCGTCACATCGGCGTTAGAGACCACCCCCACACCGTCTCCACCCACAGTCTCCGAACCTCTAACTATCACATCGATGTTAGAGGCCACCACCACACCTACACCACCCGACACCCAAATCATCCTTGCCAAAACCATCACCACAACTGAACCACCAGAATCTCCACCACAACCATCCCCACAATCCACAAACTCTTCCGATGCAACACCCTCGCCACCACACAGCGACACTCCTCTCAAAACCGACCCCAACGTAGCTTCCGAGGACGTCTACTGCGCACAGAACGAGATCGAAGCCTACATCTTCAACGATGAATGGCTGTACACACCCGCCGATGCAGTAGCAGCCAGGAAGCTGGTGGAAAACGCTCGACGTCTGCTAATGGAAGCCTCACTAATGCTGATCAACACTGCAGACAACGAGGACAGAGAGGAGTACGACGCTGAACCAGCCGAGCTCGAGAACATCCTGCAATTCCAAGCGCAGCAAACTGAGGCCCCTGCTGCTCAGACGGATGTACCCACGGTGGATATACCGGAAGCACCGTGGGAAAACAAAAAGATCACCACGCCCTTTCAAGAAGAGATCAGGAAGAGGATCTTGCGACGCAAGGAGCAGATCATCACAACCTTTGACGAATATGAGCTGATGAACATCCAAAATTGGAGCGAGAGAAAGAAGCAGCTCTATCGATGGAGCCTTCTGTGCAACAAATGCACAAATAGGATGCTATCCGATGAGGAAAACATCGCTCAGGAAATGAGTCGGGCCCCCATCTGCAAAGTCACTGACCTCCGCCAAGAGTCCAAAGGACCTGTCCATTACCCTGTATTCACAGTAATGAGGCAGGATGATAGCTACTGTGAAGTCAGTGAGGCAGACTTCAAGTTTCTGCGCCTGGGCGACCTGTACAGCATGCTGGAATCCATGAAGCAGTTCAGACTCGTCCTCAGAAGTTCTGGACATCTCGTACGTGCTGAACCGGTCACCATGGGATATGTGGCTATCAAACGCCACATGCTCCGACAGGTCAGATTCTTTGCCACCCACGATCTGCAGATGGCGGTGGAGCACAATCTGAAGAAGGTGAATCTGACTCGCCCATCTTTCAAGAACGCGGACGACTACCGAGAAGGCGATGTGATCGACGGAGACGATCCGGTGGTCGCCTACTCGAACTATAAGGGAAAGATGAGGATGCTACGCTGCTCCGAAGTGGCAAAGTTCTCGGATGGAACGCTCACCATCATCCAAGACAAACTCATGAAGATTTGCCGCATACTTTCAGAAGAAGATCCTCTCTGCCGATCCAAGTTCGCGAAGCTCATTGACGCTATAGCTAATCGAATGGTACTTCGAAGGAATCTCCGCGCCTTCGAGTTCAAGCTAGGGCTTCGCGAAACACTCACATGCTAATCCACCACTGCTACGCTCAAGATCCAAGACTACCAACAATTGACACAAAAGGGGAGATTGTTAGGATATTTAATAGATTGTGTCAATAGTTTAAGTCTTAGGATTTATTTTGTAATTATCCTTTAGCTTAGGCTTAGGACTATAATGTAATTATTTCATACTTAGTGATTGGGCCTTAATATACCTAGGGTTAATGTGGTATATAAGGTATTACCAACTCACTTTTGAAGGTAATCAAAGATCAAAGGCTTATCCAAATTTTTCACAATACACACACTCAAAGGTGAGAATACTCCCTTTTCATTCCATTAAAGCCTCTTTGATTCCTTGTTTGGTGCATTCGGGACCAACAAGAGATACTCCAGCTTCCTTTTGTTTTGTAAGTTGAAGCTTCCTGGAGTAGTAATTAGCTGTTATTCCAGATTTTCCAAGAACACTTCAATAGATTAAACCTTCAATTGATGTGCATAGTAAGTTTAGAGGCTTAAGCGTATTGAATTCGTGAGATTTTAGAATGGAAACTTAATTAATGATTGTTAGGGTTTAAGCTTAAACACCTTGAAAGGTATTTAAGCCCATTGGACCCCTAACAAGCCCATTACAACTACAACCCAAACTAATTAGGAATAAAGCAATTAAAACACATCATAAAGAAGTGACAAGTAATAAATATTTTTTGGACACTTCTAAAATATTCCTAACATTCTCCCCCTAATTGTCCAAATTACACATAAGCCTAATATCTAAGTCTTCACTTCATTTCTTTGAGCGAGGAGGAGGCGGAGGTTCCCTGTGAGCTAACTATGTCTTCCTGAATCCAAGAGCGGTCTCAAATTGTCTAATATCATTTCGGAGAACAAGTCGATCCCTGATTTTCTTACTGAGTTTATCCAGTACTTGTTTTTCTTATAATTCTGTACCTTTAAGCTTTGCATCGTCAGGAATTGTCTCTTGTCTTGGCACGAGTTGGTTTAGGATTATCTTCAAAGTCCTAGAACTTGGCGACCTCTGATAACAACAAAGCCTGCATCTGATTTCGCTGACGTTGTAGAAAAGTGATCACAGGTTGTGGTTCTAAGAAGATGTGTCCTTCGCTGAACTTCTCGAGATCTTTGTATTTGTTGTCTGGCTGAGTCAGGTTGACTTTGCTCATATTACTTTCCAAGGCCATCTGCAAGTCGTGCGAAGCATAATACTTGATCTGCCTCATCATACACTCTTTGATAGCTCTATAACCATCTCGTTTTGCATGAGTTTCAAGAGTGAACTTGTTGTGACATATGCGGTACATCTTGTTTAGTTCGCTCAAAGGGAAATAGGGAAGATCTGCTTCAGTGTATTTCTCAATTCTCCTGTCATACCTATCGATCACGTATACAGGTCCTGCATATCTCTTCATTCCCCATTCTACGTCTACAATATCATTTATGGCCGTTTGAGCTCTGAGATGTCTTCGCCATTGTTCCTTACTCATCCTGCCTTCGCTAGAGTCTTCCCTTAGCATGATTCGATGATGAAGACCCCTGGTAGTTCCTTTTAGGTGCTCAAGACCTCGGAGATCGAGTTCGTTAACGCCCTTTTTTTCTTCCTCCTTCCGCCAGATCCTTGTATAGCAGTCTTTTAGGAACGGTGCTTTGATATTCGCATTCCTCCAGCGAGTTTCTATGAACTCGTAACCCGATGTAGGTCTTTCTGGCACTTGATGTCGAAGGAGGTCTAGAAGTTCTAGGAGATCAGCTTCAGGGTTTTCTCCTTGCTCCTCTTCTTCTCGCTCAATAAAACAGAAGTCTGAAGTCGCCGCTTTTAGGAAATATCTGACGCTATCAATTCTCAGGCGGGACTTTTCTTCTGTTTCCGTTCTCGTCAGCCATTCCTCTTCCAAGATGTATCTGTCGATGTAGATATGAGGATGTCCGGGACGAGACTAAAGGGTTGTGGTTGTTTGGACTGATTGGGTGGAGGTCCTCGAGGGAACAGACTCGAATACGCCAAGGGAAGTTGTCTGGTTCGGCCCTGGCGTAACTTGTCTTCCTCTGGAGGACCTAGGTGGTGGATTGGATGGTTGTGACGAACTGCCTCCACGAATCTGAACTCCACGTCCTCGTCCACCGCGAACAACCAGAGTGGTTCTCTGCCTCTTCTCCCCCTGAGGACGATCTTGGTCGTCAGGATCGTCATGACGACGCTTTTAACTTTAGCCTTCTTGACGACATGAAGTCTTGGAGGTGGCTTGGATTACGGCTTTGATGAGTCCTTGAACACGTGGCAGAGTCACCGTTTCGAAGAACTCAAACAGATTACGGCTTTGATGAGTCCTTCAACACGTGGCAGAGTCACCGTTTCGAAGAACTCAAACAGACGATTCTCTAGGTAGGCCGTCGTTACAACTGAAGAGATAGTACCAGCACCGCTAGCGGTAGCCGTTATCACACGTTCATAACGAGGTTCTGTACGGTGGCCCTCTTCTACGGAAGTTCGTGGAACTTCAGTATCCATGGGTCTTCCGCCCTGTCTTGCGACGCATCTCCTTGAGATGGTGCTCGGGGCGTTGAGGCCACGTCACTTGGACGGGCTTGTGTGGAGCTTTCACCGGGGCCACTTCTCGCTAGCACACGTCCAGAACTAGGTTCTAGACGGTGGCTCTCCGATGGTGAGCTGCTGATGTCATCAATGTGAGTCTGCCGTCCAATCCTTTAAGAGCTTCAATTGTTGGCTCTTCTATGAACGTTGAGGCCTGTTTGCAAGGCTGTGGTTCCGGTAGTGTCGTAGAAATTATGACATCTTCAAGTGGAGCTGACACTTGACCCGAGGTGGTTGTGTTAGGAGGATGTTCGGGGGAGTTGGAGACTCTTGCCTGTTGGGAGGCAAGCGAATGGTCGGGTTGGGGTTGTGCATGCATCGTTGGGTCGATTTCGGCGTCATCTACCCTATGGGTTGACCCGGTCGTTTCTGACTGTGGGAGCTCGAATGCTGTTTCCTCGTGAACGACTATTTGCGGTCGTTCTGTTTGCTCAGGTCGTTGTGGTGGTTCGAGTGGTTGTTCAGGGACTGTTTCTTGAGGGGTAGTTTGTGGTTCCTAAGGAGTGGTTTCTATTTGTCTGGTTACTCGCTGGTTAGTGGTTTCTCTCTCACTCTCACTAACCCCTGGGTTAGACTCAGGTGGGTTGTCCTGAGTCGTGGGGTGGGCAACGTTGTATTTGTGGCAGTAGTTTTCTATGTGGTCTGGGTTTCCAAGGATTAGTAACTCGTGTGGAATTTTCATCGATGGACGCGAGTACTTTTCATCTGTCTGCCCTTTCTGGAGAAATTTAAGTTTGGGTGGCGTTTAGTTTTCTTCATGTGGTCGTGGTGGTATCCCCGGCGTTGTTGTAATGAAATGGTGGATGATTAGAGCGAACCACCAAGGATATGGCAGGTTCTGTGTCTTCTTCGATTTTGGCTTCATCTTCTGGTGAAGTTGATCGTCCAGGTCGACTATGATCAGTTTTACATAGTCATAGTTTTTATTGAAGACAATTCCATGGAAGATCCGTAGAATTGTGAGGTTGCATCTGTCCCATCCTGAGTGCTTTGGTGAGAAGCACTTGTTGACAATTGCAAAAAGGGTCCGTCATGGATGTGGAATCATTGATTATTGAAAACGGGAAACAAACTCGAGTGAGGTATAGTGTAGAGTATCAATTTTAATTGTGCTTGATTTCATTAGTTGTCCTTATAATTAGGGGCTTTATTTATATTAGTCTATAGATTAGGACTAGTTAGATATTTTTACCAAGTTTGTTTGGTATAAATACTTGTACAGACATTGTGCTTAATACAGAAAATAAGAGAATTGATCCGAAAGGCTGTCGAATTCATTTCTAGAGAGAGAAACTCAGAAAACATCATCTAACTAAAGGAATTCTCTCTCGTGTTCTTCATCGAAGGTTTTCGATTGAATTTCAATTTAAATCATTCTAATCGATTTCCTTAGAATTCATGCCTAGGATTGATTGAGTTGATAACGGAGGACCTAACAATTAGTATCAGAGCAGATTCGTTCTGTTTTGAATCGAAATTGTTAGAATTCGGATCGAATTTCATTTTTCTGGAACTGTTCACGCGAAGAACAGTTTTGGCGCGAAAAAGCTTTTCGATCTGAAGTGCCTATTTCTGTGCTTATTTGATCCGATTTTGATGTTTATGTGCTCGCATAAGTAGTATTAATCAATCAGGATTAGATCGGTATCAATCAGAATCATGATTTGAGTCGAATTTTTGATTATGTGATATTACTGTTCGTGCGAAAACAGTATGAACGTGTTTTGATTTTCGCCAAATTGAACATTATTTGCTTCAAAACATGTTTAATCTTCTGTTCGTGAATACTCAGTAGCTGATTCCGAGCATATATCTGTAGTTTCATCGATTAATTTCCAGTATTTGTTTGAATCTGTGTTAAAATCGTATTCTGCTGAATTTTAATTTTTCTCACTAAGTCTTCGAACGAAATTAATTTCTCGATCGAAAACCTCTGTGCGAAAAATTTTGCTCAATTAGAATACGGATTAGTTACTGAAGTCGCTGTTGTCAAGAACGTGTTTAGAAAAATTTACGAGCGATAAAATTTCGACGAGAATTGACTATTTTGACCCCCGCGCAAAACTTTTTCTCTCGAAAACTTAGTCGTTCACACATATTTGATTCTCGCCCGTATGTTTTTTTGGGTCAACCATTTATATTTGACTCAGCGAGAAACTCCTTAGGGCACTGTACATCAACGAACAAAATCAATTAAAAAGAAATTTTACGCTCGAAAATTCTGGTCAATTTTCGAGTCTCTACATTGTGGATTCTGGTCAACAAAATTTTTCGACGCTTAAAAATTTTCGATCGCAAAACTTCACTCAATAATTTTACGATGATCTCACTGTTTGCACAATTTCTCAGCGTAAAATTACATTCAAGTCGAAATATTTTCCGCTCGAAAATTTTTGAACAGTGCCTGACGCGCGAAAACAGTACCATATTTTCAAATCGAAGAAATTATTCTCGATCAAACTTTAAAGATTGAATCGAAATTAATTCTCGATCATTTTTGAATCAAACGCTACTAACAAATTTGCTACTTGTGAAGCTTACTACATCAAAGTTCATTCATCAAAACTAACGAAGATCCTACATCAACTCCACAAAAATTAAAATAAAATTCTTGAAGAAGGATGGATGCTTACTCGCTAGGAAATGACAACCGTCCACCAATCTTGCAACGCGGCGAATATACAGTTTGGAGAAGCCGCTTCCTAAATTTTATAGCCTTGAAAGATCAAGCTGAAAATCTGTTAAAGTCACTCGAAGAGGGACCCGCACAGTTCTGGATTAACGTAGCCGGTGATGACACGGTTACTCATCAAATTCCCGCTACTAGGCGACTAAAGGAACCTAGGGACTACACCATCGAGGAAAGGGCCCGTGCAAAGGCAGATCTAATGGCTATGAACACACTTATGCAGGGCATTCCCAACGACATCTATAGACAGATAGACAGCCTCCCAACGGCTAAGGGGATGTGGGATGAACTTCATAGGATGATGCAAAGGACTGAACTAGGCATCAAGGCCAAAAAGGCGAATATTTTCACTGCTTACGACTCCTTCAAAGCAAATCCGGAGGAGAGTCTCTACGATGCTTACCAAAGATACATCACTCTTCTCAATGAGATGAGGAAGATAGAAATCTCGAAGACAAACATGGAAACAAATATCAGATTTCTATCCTCTCTGCCCTCGGACTGGAAAAAGATATCCACTCAACTTAGACAAAACGAAGATCTGGAGTAGTTGGATATCTATGCATTATTTGATAATCTCGCCCAACACGAGGAAGATGTTTGCGAGACTCAGAGAGAGCGGAAGGGCAAGCAGGTTGACAACACCGTTGCTCTAGTCTCAGAGTCAGAAGAAGATTCAGACTCAGATGCCGAGCCAAACATGAAAGCACTGGGGAAGCAGTTGGCTTTAATCGGAAAGATGATGAGCAAGAAATACTTCAAGAAAAAGTCCTCATCCTCGGCCAACCGACTTCGGACCTCAAGCTCTAAGAACAAGGAACATGCACAGAGAGCTCCGAAGTCAAGAACACTAAAGAGCCCAACAAATGCTTCAACTGTGGTAAGCCTGGTCATTTTGCCCGAGAATGCACTCTTCCCAAGAAAAGAGATGCTAATTACTACTCCAAGAAGCTTCAACTCACGAAGCAGAAGGAAGCAGGAGTAGCCCTCATGGCAGAGCGGGACCACTGGCTCGAAGACAAATCTAGTTCTGGAGATGAGAATCTTGCCCTCATGGCACGCCTTGATAAAGACATTGACGCCGAAACATCCAATCAGATGGACGAAGATGACGCATCCACTTCATCACAAGAGGTAGACACTTCTTCCACATTATTGACCATGTTAGATTCATATCAAAAACAATATGCTAACGTGAAACGTGAGCAGAAAAGTATTAAGGGAGTAGAGGATAAACTTTTTAGGTCTCAGGAAAGGATAAATAGTCTCAAATCAGAACTTAGGAGCTCTAGTGTCAAAAAATAGAAGAACTTACTAAGAGCCTACATTCTAGAGAGACTAGTCAACCTCAATTGGGACAGCATGGCGATAAGATTAAGGAAGTAGAAGATAGACTAGCAAATAACTACAATTGCTTGGTTAGGAATCTCAACGAGAAAGCCACCTTGAATTTTAGGATAACCGAAGCTACCACTAAGATCAATAACTTAGAAGCTCAATTAGAAATATCAAATGCTAAGGTTAGTGAGCTTAGTAAAGAACTAGATGCCTGTCAAGCCGCCAATCTGACGGTAGAAAATAATTATGCTCTCCTAGGTGAGGAATGCAAGAAACTATATGCTAAAATTAAGAACTTAGATGATATAATTACGCGTAGGGGACAATCCGAACAGACGATATTTTTAACAAGCCCAAGGATATAGAGTTCTATAATCCTATAGAAGGCATAGGTTTCACTAACCCACGACTTCTACGGAAAAAGGAAATATATGATATTAAGCAAATGGGTTTAGGAGTAACCTGTCTTAGAGAATTTACTGAATCGACGTACCAAAATAATTTTGATTCATCTATGAGAAAAGCCTCACATGGGCCTGAGATCCCCTTTGACTACACTGCGCTAAATGAAAGAGACAGAAATATGGAACCGTCATTAACACCTGTCTCTGACCTATTTCAACTTCCTGACCCTCAAACAGTCCTCGAGGAAGCCAAAGACGTTCATTATAAAAATTCTCTTTACAAACCTCCTATAATGAAACAGATAGAGGAATCTCAAGCAAAACTAGATAAAGAAAGAGAGAATTTCGAAGCTGAAAAGAAAACGTTCTTAAAAGAGATGGAAAATCTCAAAGCTTCCTCATCCTCCCAAACTACCTCTTATGCTATTAAAAAAGCGTGAAAATCGAAAAATCACCTTCGAAAGATCAAAAGTGTATTAATAATTGTCTTAAGAGTGCTAAGACTTAATCTAGTTTACCTACGTCTACAGGGAGCGTAGGGCAAGCACTAGCACCGAAGGCGAGAGTGTCTATTATTAAGAAGGAGCTAGTAGATTTGCGTATGACTAAGGATATTACTCCTACTGTACAAATAAATGACACTTGTAGAAATAAAAGAGTCATTTCTTCGCTTCGAATAATTGCTTCTACATGGACTCTTCAGCCCATCACCTTTAAAAGCACCAACTACGAAATAGGCTCTACCTCACAAGCTAAACATAATCATTCTGAAACAAATGCCACTAGGAAGACCCGTAGGAAACAAGATCCAACCATAAAGAAAGCTTATGGCGCCGTACATGCTTGTACTAACCTAAGGTATCCCGTAAAGATTGAGTCCCCCAAGCACCTTAGGAGATTATCAAAAGAAAAGATCTTTTCCTCAGTCAAGCCTACCAAAGCATTGGTACGTGCTGAAATTAACCTTCCCTGCAAGGTTCAATACAAATGGGTTCCTAAATATCCGCCTAGGACGACAAAAGCCAACAAGGCCAAGTCACCTAAAGAGGCCACACCCAAAACCACTTCTACGAAAGTGATATGGGTTATTAGAACTCCCTCAAGTAACAATTTAGGAATCATATCTGAACCTAAAATTAAATATGCTAATCTGAGAGGACCCATGCTTAAATGGGTACCTAAAGCTCTATAACTTGTTTTTGCAGATCCATCATGTGTGGTATCTCGACTCTGGTTGCTCCACACACATGACTGGAAAATAAGAGCTGCTGAGCAACTACAAAGACCGACCAAACGGCAAAGTCAGATTCGGAAACAATGACTCAGCTCCCATTCTTGGATGTGGGGACATTATTTTGGACAATCTGTCAATAAAAGATGTCTCTTATGTTGAATGCCTCCGCCATAACTTGTTCAGCATAGGCCAATTCTGTGATAAAGGATTTCAAGTGGTCTTTCACGGTGCAGAATTTTGGACAGTCAGGACACAGACCTCCTCTATGGACTTCGGAAATCCAACCTTTACACGATCAACCTGACGTCCGTGCGGCCCTCGGCAACTGTATGCCTCATCTCTCAGATTGATTTACAGAGGAACAGCTTATGGCATCAACGACTGTCTAATCTGAATATGAAAGCTCTCCAACGGATTCTACGAAAAAGTTTGTTCACGGTCTTCCAGCTATACTACTACAAAAAGAGCATCAATGTTCGGCGTGTCAATTAGGAAAGATGAAGCGAGCATCTCATCATGTCAGATAATTGCGTCTACTTCACGACAATTGGAACTAATCCACATGGACCTCTGTGGGCCAATGCAAACACAGAGTATCAATGGACGCAAGTACGTACTAGTAATCGTCGATGATTTCTCTCGCTACACTCGGACAATGTTCCTCCGATCCAAAGATGAGACAGGGGACTTGATTATCAACTTTGTGAACACAACTCAGAATCGTTCCTCATCCAATGCTTTTGTAAACAGACTATTCAAATAGAACTCAAATAAAATAATTAACAAAGATACATGCACAGAGTTGAAGAACTTAAAACAGAGCAGATGGACAAAATAGAGATTGAGATTCAACATCCCCAGTTTTGCCACTAAGAATTGGAATCGTTTCTCATCCAATGCTTTTGTAAACAAATCGGCTAGTTGAATCTCTGTATTGACAAAATACATTTCTATTATGCCTCTTTCCACTTGGTCTTTTATGAAATGATAGCGTAGGTCTATGTGCTTAGTGCGTGAATGGTGAACAGGATTGCAATTAATTTCTATGGCACTTTTGGAATCACAATAAATAGGAATTTTATTGAAATCAAACTAGTAGTCTCGTAGTTGGGTTCTAATCCACAAAATTTGTGAGCAGCAACTGGCGGCAGCCACATATTCTGCTTCTGCCGTGGAAGTTGACACACAATTTTGTTTCTTGAAAGCCCAACAGACAAGCTTATCTCCAAGAAGTTGGATGTTGCCTGATGTGCTTTTCCTGTCCAGTCTGCATCCTGGGAAATCTGCATCAGAATATCCTATTAGTTTCATACCTGAGTTTTTAGGATACCAAAGTCCAAGGTCTGGTGTTCCTTTCAGATACTTTAATATTCTCTTGACAGCATGGAGATGCGACTCATTTGGATTCGCTTGGAATCGAGCACATAAACATGTGGAAAAGAGAATATCTAGTCGGCTGGCAGTGAGATAGAGCAGAGACCCAATAATTCCTCTATAATGCGTTGGATCTACCGGCTCACCAAAGTGATCAGCGTCGAGTATGCACGAGGTCGACATTGGAGTGCTGGAAGATTTGCTCTTGTCGATCCCATATTGTTAGGAATATTTTAGAAGTGTCCAAAATATTTATTCTAAGTTTTGTTATTTCTATACGGTGTAATTTATCTTTACTTAGATGGGTTGTAGTTGTAATGGGCTTGTTAGGGGCCCAATGGGCTTAAATACATCACAAGGTATTTAAACTTAAACCTAACAATCACTAATTAAGTTTCCATTTTCAAAACTCTATAACACACATTACGCCTCCAAAGCACTGTTCACAGGAACTATCGAAGCTTTAATTCATTGAAGTAAATCTGTGTTTTTGGATAATCTGGACTTTACAAGTGGTATCAGAGCAAGCGTGTAGGTGAGGAAACTTCACTAGTGAACTCAAAATCGAGATTTCAAGTTTTTCTTGCAGGTCATTAAGATTTCGTCACATGTCGGAAATCGAACTCTAAAGCTGTTTATGAAGCATCTTCTTAGTGATTCAAGCAGCTACGTTGTATCAGACTTGTTCCTATCGAGTTTAAAGTTATCTGTCTGAGATTTTGGTCCGAAAGTGAAGAACAGTTGCAGTTCATCATTTGTTCTTGATTCGCAATCGGCGCCTACATAGGGTTTAAGGAATTCGCGAATTTTACAAGAAAATTTCACGAATTCTGACCTTGGAAGGAATTTCGCGAATCGGAAGTTCTAAATTTGACTAAGTGGAAATACGGCCGTCAGATTTTTCAGAATTAACGTCTCAAATTTAAAATTTATTCTTCACGAATTCAGATTTCGCGGGTCCAACATTTGCGAATTCTTGTCCGCAAATCAATTCGCGAACTCGAATTCCAATTCGCAAATCAGTCAGCTTCGCGAATCACTCATCTTCTGCGAATCAGTTCATTTGAACACTTTTGCGAACTCATCTGCGAATTCAGTTTTCACCTCACGGACTCTTACTTTGCGAACTATCATATTGCGAATCCGGTTAATTTTACGAATCATTTAAGCTTCACGAATCAAGTCCAATTTGCGAACCCGATAAGCAAACCATTTCGCAAACTCTACATTTCACGAATCTTGTCACTTCGCGAATTATTCAATTCACAAATTCCAGCCTCGATTCGCAAATCCTTTTCATTCCGCGAACTCAAATTTAAACCAATTCGCGAAACAACACTACTCAATTCGTGAATAAAATCCAATCCTCACTCTGCAAACTCTCATACTTGTCCAATTTCGAAAATTTAACACAGCCTCAAGTCAACTCTCAGATTTGACTTTGACCAAAATTTTTCAATTCAAACCTAATTTTTTTCCTCATATTACACGTTAACGATCCTATCCAAAACACAAGCAATGGACTCTTTCAGCATGGGAAATGATGTTAGACCCCCTATCATCCGACATGGAGAGTACGTAGTCTGGAAAAGAAGATTCATCAACTTCATAGAAAGCAAGGACAATTCAGAGAACTTGCTGGAATCTATTTACAATGGACCTAAGCAGTATTGGACCGTAATACCAGCCACTACCAAAACTACTTCTGCAAGAGAAGAACAGAGGATCTTGCGAACAGCCGATGCAATGATGAAAAAAAACTACGACTAAAGGCGGATAAAATGGAGAAATCATACATGGTGCAAGCCATTCCCAATGACATTTTGATGCAACTCGAATGTGGTGAAAGCCCAAAAGAAATTTGGGATGCCCTTCGAATCATGATGCAGGGGACAGAAGTCAACACAGTGGCAAGAACGGCGAATACACTCATCTCTTATGATCGCTTTCATGCTAACAAAGGGGAAACTCTCCAAGAAACCTTCCATCGATTCCTTGTCCTTCTAAAGAGCTAAAGATGAATGGAGTCACAAAAAATGTAATGGAGATCAACATCAAATTCTTATGATCACTCCATCCAGAATGGGAGGCCACTGCAATAATGATAAGACAAATGAACGAACTAACCAAAGTTAGCATCCATACATTATTCGACTACCTCAATCAACATTCCAATCACGTGGAGAAACGAAGGGAGGAAATCAAATCAATAGGAAGCGACTCACTCGGTTTTATGACTGAACGATTATCAAGAAAACAATCCAAAGACAAAGAAATTATCCAGTCATCACAAGTTAAGGAGGGAGGAGACTCTGATTCTGATGGTGAATTCAAGGATCTTATGAAACATGGAGACAAGGATATCACACTCAAAGATCTTGCTACGCAACTCGCTCTGGTCTCGAACTTCGTGCAGAAGAAATATTATAAGAAGACTGGATCCTCTTCCAATCGTCAATTCCTCCAACTCAAAAGGAAAGACTCAAGATGAGGAAAACAACTCTGAAACTCCTCATCAAGGTGGCAAATGCTTCAACTGCGGTAAGACTGGACACTTTGCCAGAGAATGCAGAATGCCCAAGAAAAAGGATGTCAACTATTATCGCCTGAAAGTTCAATTAGCTGAACAGAAGGAAAAATGACTGGTCTTAATGGCAGAAGAGGATCATTGGCTTGAAGATACCTCAGACAGCGAGGATGAGAACGTGGCACTGATGGCCAAACTGGATGACGAAGAAGATGGAGCTGGAGCTGAAGGAAGCGAATCAGATAGGGAAACCTCCAACAACTCAGACATGGTGGAGGTAAGCGAAGCAGATTATGATTCTTTACTTAAGATGAAAAATGAATTATTATCTTTATATAAATCTAACAAACAAGGAAAAAGAAAAATCAAGGAACTAGAAGCTAACCTAGAAAAGAATTTAGTAGTATTAAATAAATTTAGATATGATTATGCATGTGAGAAAAATCGTGTAATTGTAGCAAATGAAAAGGTTGCTAAGCTAGAAGTACAAGTGCAAAAATCCGAAGCTAAAGCCAAGGATATAGAAAAGGAAATGAAATCTCATAGAGATCAGGCAATGGACGCTACAACAAAATATGACTTACTCTGTAAGAACGGGAAAGATTGTACATGAAAATCAAAAAATTAGAGGACATCTAAACCCGGCGAGATCAGTCAGAACAAACGATCTTCTTGAACAAACCAGCCAATGTAGATTTCTACAATCCTTATAAGGGACTAGGTTTTGAAAACCCATGTAAGTTAAAACAAGGCATATCAAGTGCACCTTATCTATGTGATCTCAAATTCATGCAGACAGGCTAGCAAATCTCATGTCTTTTGTCAGTGAAGATGAGACACCAACACACGGTAAAACTCAAACATCATTTGATTATACGGAGTTAAATGATAGTCATAAAGATCGAAATTGTCCGGCAATAACAGAATTCGAGTTCGATATTCCACGTCCAAATGAAGGAGATACCTCAGGAGATTCAGCAAATGAGGCATCGATAACTACGTATGCAGCAGGGTATATGCCTGGATGCATAAAGAAAATCAGTGATCTACACTCCACTCTCGAAAGAGAGAGAAAGTCCTTTGTGAAGAAAGGCAGAAACTTCTGGAGGAAATCTCCTCACTTGAAGAAAAATTAAGATTACACACAATTTCTTATACCTTAGTCTCGCATTACAAAATTTCTTGCACTAATGCCTTGAAATTTTCAGGACCCACAAAAGAGCCATTGAAATGTCAAGTATGGGTTAGAAAGGAAGATATCTTGAAGGAGAACCGCGATCTTAATACACCTTTTGTTATTGATTATTTTCCTTCAAAAACTTTTGTACCCTCTTTATTTCGGCATGTATCGCAAAACTTATCTTTTCAATCAAAAACAAAGTTTTCCATGCATGATCAGTTCTACAAACTACAAAACAATTCCTAATAACACGAATATAAAGAAAAGGAAAGCATCAAAACCAAAAACCACCAAGGAACCTGGAAAACTTGCAAAACTAATGCAAATAAGGACATAGAAAAAGCATAATCATCACAGCTCACTTATTGCACACAATCGACAAACTAGCAATCATTACTCATTGCTTTTCACTGCATAGTCATTACGCACATATCATCATCATTTTGCTATCAATGCATTATTATATTTGAAAATTGAAATCCCAAACAAACTTTTGCGATCACAAAACCTTTTGCTATCCGATTCCTTTGCAGTCAATTGTTACCTTGACCACAAAACTTTTACGAACGCAAAAATATTTTGCGAACGTAAACTTATTCGGTCAACAAATAACTTTGACCCGCAAAACATTTTCAACATAATCAGTTTTCGGTCATTTTTCGTTGACTTTGAATTTCAATAAGTTTTACGATCGCAAAACTTTCACGATCGTAAATTGATGCGGAACTATTTGAAGTTCCAAACTATTTTCACTCGAAGATTTCCTGTTTGAAATATTTTTCGAAAAACAGTATATGTTTTGAAAATTCACACAATGTTTTAAAATTTGATATTACACTAAAACTATTTTAGCTTACACAATTCTTGAAATTGGCACATTATAGAAAAAGCTTTTGGTATATACTATTAAATTTTTAAATCAAACTTTAAATACCAAAATCTTTTCGAAACTGAAATTTTAAAAGCCAAATATTTTAATCAGAATAAAAAAAATCCAAATCACAAAACACGTTAAAGATCCAAATATCCAACAAAATTCTAAAATTTAAATAATAGAAAATTTAAATAAAAAAATAAAATGGACACCTTCTCTATTACTCGATCTAATTACTCTAGCTCCGATACTGATGAAGTGCTGAAGAAGCTTGGACGTCAACTACGATTAATTGAGAAGGAGTTAAATAAAAAGTCCAGAAAGACCAAGTTACGCTCAAAGATGCAAGAGACTACAAATTCCGAACAAAAGATGCACTTGGCTTTGGCTCACGTAGATGAAACTAACACATCCTCTAAGGATGTAGTGATTTCTAACTCTACATTGTTTAACATGTTAGAATCCTTGCAAACTAGATATGCTAACATGAAATATGAGCGGAAAAGTACAAGAGAATTAGAGGACGAATTAACTAAATCTAAGGAGGAAATAGCTAATCTTGAATCTAAGCTTAGGAGCTCTAGTGCGAAAATAGATGAACTAACTAAGAGCATAAAAATTAGTGAGACTAAGATGCAACAGCTAGAGACGCATAGCTCAAAAATTAAGGAACTTGAGGACATGCTAGACAACAACCATAAGTGTCTACTTAGGAATTTAGACGAGAAGAGTCTCCTTAAGTGTAGACTAGAAGGTCTGAGCAAAAAGGTCACTAGTCTAGAAGCCGAAATAGATAAATCTAATTCTAAGAATAGTGAATTAAGAAAGAGTCTAGACACCTGTCAAGCCGAGAGCACTGCTCAAAATAACTATGCTTTCTTAAGAGAAGAACGTGGGAAGCTCTATTCTAAGATTAATCAATTGAAAATCTTCTTGCGATTTCTAAGACCAAGGAAGCACAATCTCATTATTCTGAAAATTCTTCTTCCGTCGATATACCTTCTATTCTTAAGAAAATAGAGGATTTAAATTCTACATTAGAAACGGAAAGAAAGAATTTGAAGCACAAAATAATACACTTCTAAAGGAGATATCTAGTCTCAAAGCTTCCTCGTCTTCAAAACACGATCAAGGGACACAAAATGATGATCTCGTTCCTACCATCAAAACGACTTCTACTAATTCTACATCAATCTTGACCAAAGCTGAAATTCAAAGTAAAAGTCCCGCACTTTCTATAGCGAAGGAACAAGTCCCATGGAAATGGGAGAACGGAAAAGCTCCACAACGGAATCATAAAGATCAAAATTCTTCCTCTCCCATTCCTAAAAAAGAAAATCTTTCACGAAAATATTTCAAGTTCTAGCGCACAAACTTCATCGTGTGCTTCAAATGATCCTACTAATTTTTCATTTAAAAAGCCTAAACTTGAAAATAATTTTCGAAATTCTTATAATCATTATGTGAAAAATGTGCATTCTCCATGTAGGTAATATGATACATCTGGTTTACATGCTTATCATTCTATTTGCTCATATTCTTACATGAAATATCCAGTCAAAGTCAAATCTAAAAAACATTTATTACGATTGGGCAATGAGAAGATCTTTAAAAATACACATTCTAGGAGCACATTCTCGAAAGCTGAATTTTCATATCCGTGTAAAGTCATGCAAATATGGATTCCTACGTCGGATATCAAGTCACAGAGTCCTAGTCAAAAATGTATTCCTAAGACTATATCTTCGACCAAGTTAGGCTCACAATCTAATTTTACACGATTTACGACTAACTCGTTTTCTGCTAATAAGGGATGACCCATACGACAATGGGTACCAATGTCCCGATAGTTTTGCAGATTTCCCTCATGTATGGTACTCCGATGATAGTTGCTCCACATACATGATCAAGGGCGAGCGGCAGAGCAACTACAAGAAATCCCTACCTAAGCGACAAACTCGGTGACAAAATTCCTTACTCATTTTTTTCTAAAAGTGCTAAATTTTTAGGATGAGTCACTATTAATTTTCTTAGGGCTTACAATTTGGTACATTATGCATATGAGCTGAAATGTTAAGTGCCAAATTTTTTTTTAAAGATTTATCATGCATTTTACGCATATAGATATAAAATAATAACAACAATAATAATAATAATAATAAAATCATGCATTTTTTTATTTTTATTCTCATGCATATTCATTTTTTTGAAAAATAAAAAATAAATAATAATAATAATAATAATAAAAATATTAAAAAAAGATTTTATGCATTTTTACATAATTTTTTTCTTTCTTTGTTTTCATATCATGATCATATCTGTTTCTTCATAAAAAAATATATTAATAAATAAATAACAACAGAAAAAAATATAAAACACATACAACGTTTTTTTTTCATGCATTATTTGGAAAAACAAAATTAAACTTAAACATAAACAACGAAAAATGGGGAGTGACGATTACTCGATATACTTTGATTTGTTCACAAAAACCTTTCCTTGATATATGACTGGTTATTTGCTTAATATTGTCTGTCTATTCGCATTCTTTTGTCTAAAGATCACTCGTTTGTTCTACTAGACACAAAGCCACATCATATATGTGAGATTTTGAGCCTTATATATTTTTTCGGGAATTTATCCTTGAGCGAGTCACACATCAAATGCTTGTCTTAACTTGTATTTCTTGGCCTCATACTCACCTTGCGTTAGATTGTTAGGAAAATGATTAGGCCACGTAGGAAAATTCCTCACTTGGCCAAAATCAAAATATCATCCTTGAAATTATTCCTCTAGTCATCCCTTTTGAGCCTTATCCGATATCCTTTTCTTCATTGTATCCCGATCAAGCCTTCAACCATAATTCATAAATTTCGGAGGGTTGCATAAACGAGAAAAGGAGGGGGAGAAAAAGGCGACGAAAGAAAAATAAGAAAATGATGACAAAATGAGGTGGAAAACGCACACGAGGAATGCTCAACGCACAATAAATAGTCCAAAAGAACCTGCCTTCCTAATTATAAAAATCTTCTAGAAATCATAAGAAGAGGGCATTGTGGCGACCCTACTTTTCTAATTACGATTAGTGGCGGATTTCCGCAACGTAAGCCGCGGAAGGCCCGTCTAATCAAAACTTTTTCCTAAAATAATATTAACTAATATAAAACTCCGTCTATATCGTTATCTCTGTACACGGGCCGAAGCCCCAAAAATATCAAAAGAACCAAAAGACCTAAAGCCGCTCCACAGGTCGCATCCATGTACCGCCCCGCCCTCAAAAGTTCGTGGAGCACCGCCACCAGCCGCCTCAGTCTTGACGCGTATCGGCGTCAGACTCAGTACCTACAACACGTAAACACTGAGCGATTTGCCCAGTAGGTGATTACAATGCATGTATGCAAGTGTGCACTCAACCACAATCCCAATATCTCGCAACATGATTTATTGCACACTCTTTCTTTTCCCACAATTCCTATTTCACACAACACAGGGCCCTAGGTTAGGCTCACGCGCGCAATAAATATCATGGGTGGTCATGTGATCACACCCGAATCCAATATCATGGGTGGTTAAACCCGTATCCATAAGTCTTGGGCGATAACGCCCGTATCCATATATATATATATATCATGGGTGATAACACCCGTATTCCTTCTGGCGGTGTGCACCTCGAACCGACCACGTCCGAGTAGACAGATCGATCACGTCTGTCTCCGCCAGGAATCCTGTGAGCCTAACCGATCACAAATATTCTCAATCTACCCCACGTAACAACATATCGAATCATCACCGTCTCAATACGGTGGGAATCATCTCTCAGCCTGACGTGATATGCACATGCCATGCATATACAAGAAATCTCATAGAACATGATTTATATTAAACGTATGTAGAACAGGTAAAGCACATAGATCATGTAAGTCACGTAAGTCATCGAATCACATAAAGCACATAAATCACGTATGTGTTTACGCGTTGTAGATGGATGATCCACCTACCTGTCCTCCTGCTAGCGTCAAATAAAAAGTCCGGTGTAGTCCCTATATATCGATCCTCTGAATATAATAAATATTTTCATATTAATACATATTTATTAAGTCATATAAATTTTGAGAATACTAAAATTATCAAAACTCTATAATATATGAAAACCTAAAAATAATGAAATTTCTAAAAATAAATAAACCCTAGAATATTGAAAACCTTAGAAATAGCAGAATTCTAAAACACCGAAAATTTATTAAGTGTATAAAACTTTTAAAATGCTTAAAGTTTAGTGAATTTATACTAGATGTCGAAATCCTTAAAATGTCGAGAACTATAATGAGTTCAAATTCTCTCTATGATGATCTCGAGATTTTTAAACAATGTCGAAAGCTACTCTCTCGAAATCTTTATGAGCATGAACAAGGGAATATCGAAATCTTTATGAAGTTGTCGAAGACTATGATGATGTCGAAATCCTTTCTAGTGATGTCGAGATCTTTTATACACTTAAAGAGGTAAATCTCGAGATCATATGTCAAAACTTTACAAATGTCGAGACCTTATAAACTTCGAATCTTTACCAAAACAAATGTCGAGATCTTCCAAATATTGAAAAAGGTAAATCTCGGGACCATATGTCGAAACTTTACAAATGTCGAGATCCTATAAATATTGAGAACTTTGTCGAGATCATTTTTTATCAATTGTCGAGATCCATTACCTCTCGAGATCTAATAAATGTCGAGACACAACATAATAGGTAATATCGAGATTCTGAACCATGTCGAGAACTTTACCACTATCAACACACCTCGAAATCTTCCTAAAAAAAACCCGTGATCCTCCCAGAAAACCCTAAAATCAGTACTGTCAAAATCATCTTCAAAATCATTTCTAATACAGAATACGATACACCTTAAATCAAATTCTCATGAATTTTCCTATTTGAAGTTCATCATAAACCGCACATCATCACATGTTTCGAACTCATTAAACTCATTATTGTCACTCACTAACCTATACGGCAGATTTGGGGTTTTCTATGCATGATGACATTCAGTAACCTCCCACTCGTTACCTTTTAAAGAATTTCGGACATCTATTCATCAACATACATAAATCATCACTTAGATACTTAAGAACTATATGAGCCGAACTTCAATGATGTCCTTTGAATGACTCTAGCACACGTTACAGCCAAAAATCGATAGTCATAATCATATTTAAGCACAAAACTAACGAAACAAAGTTAAAGTATGCTAACTTAGTAAGTAAATTTATATACCTTAATTCGAAGTCAACTTCTTTAGTTTCTAAGTTCTCTATGTTGCAAACTTTCTTATTCTCGACCAAATACCTTCAGCTCCACCTTTACTCTCGTTTGTTACTAATCATTTTTGTTATAGAATATATCTTAGATAAGTACCATGTTTTTATTCGAAAGTATACATGATGGGACAGCATGGTGGTGACGAGTTTTTACCCAAAGTCTAAGTAAGGTTGCTAATCTTATCCTTTATGATAATTCTTGGGCCTATTCACGTGTCAAACATAGCCCAAATTAATTTATTCAAGTAATATCTTTAGACTATTCTTAGCTAATACTATATTTGAAATTAGTACTAATACATGTTTAATATACAACTATATATTTAATTACATTAAAGTCCCGTATTTAATTTTTACGGGTATTACATCCTCCCCCCTTAAAGGAATTTCGTCCCCGAAATTACGCCGACTGGAATAACTCGGGATAACGAACTCTCATTTCATCCTCATGATCCCAAGTGGCTTCCTCAATTGATTGATTCCGCCACAATACTTTAACTAACGGAATAGTCTTATTCCGTAGTCGTTTCGACTCGTACATCAAAATTTCTACAGGCTTCTCTTCGTAACTCAAGTCAGGTTTGAGCTGTTGATAAAGAAGTTCGTTCTGAATAACATGGCTCGGGTCCGCGACGTACTTTCGTAATGTCGATACGTGAAATACGTCGTGAACTTGTGATAATGAAGCCAGCAGTTCTAACTGGTACGCAACCTCGCCAACTCGTTTGACTATATTGAAGGGGCCTATGTATCTGGGACTTAGCTTGCACTTCTTTCCAAAACGCTTTACTCCTTTCATTGGGGAGATCTTTAGAAATACTTGATTACCTTCTGCGAACTCCAAGGGTCGTCGGCGATGATCTGCATAACTCTTCTGTCGATTTTGAGCCGTTCGCATTCTCTCTCTGATTTTTTTGGTCACTGCTTCGGTTGTTTCTCGAATCATATCAGGTCCTAATACAGCTCGTTCGCCGATTTCGTCCCAATGAACTGGGGATCGGCATTTGCGTCCGTATAGTGCTTCGTATGGTGCCATCCCGATCGTAGCATGGAAGCTATTGTTGTAAGAAAATTCAATCAGCGGCAAGTACTTACTCCAGTTTCCCTTGAAGTCTAGCACGCACGCTCGTAACATGTCTTCAAGGGTTTGGATCGTTCGTTCAGACTGCCCATCGGTCTGGGGATGATATGCAGTACTGAACGAGAGCTTAGTACCCATTGCTTTTTGAAGCTCTGCCAGAAGTTGGATAGAAATCTCGAATCTCGATCCGAGACGATGGAGATTGGGATTCCATGGAGTCGAACAACTTCCTGAATATACAATTCAGCGTAGCGTTCCATGGAAAAAGTAGAGCTGATTGGAATGAAATGGGCTGATTTCGTCAGGCGGTCTACAACCACCCAGATAGCGTCATGGCCTTTCGTCGTCTTGGGTAAACCTATGACGAAATCCATAGTGATGTGATCCCACTTCCATTCGGGTAATTGTAAAGGCTGTAGAGTTCCAGCTGGTCGCTGGTGTGCGGCTTTGATCAGCTGGCACGTCATGCATCGATTTACGAACACTGCTATGTTCTTTTTATTCCCGGCCACCAATACATGATTCGCAAGTCTTGGTACATTTTAGTAGAGCCCGGATGTACGGAGTAGGTAGTAGTGTGTGCTTCTGTCATTATTGTTCGTCGTAACTCCTCGTCGTTAGGCACGTACATTCGATTCTTGTATTGTAATGTTCCGTCTTCTCGGATTGCAAAGTCATCGGGGAGTGCATCTTTCACTTTTAGATAAAATTCGTCCTCTTCTTGGGCCATTCTGATTCGTTCTAGCAACGTAGGTTGTAGAGTCAGCGTTGCTAATTTTGTCTCGACTTCACCTAAATTGACTATCTCTACTCCAAGTCTATGCAACTCCGTACTCATCGCTTTTCGACTAAGCGCGCTCTGCGACTATGTTTGCTTTGCCCGGATGATAATTGATAACGCAGTCGTAGTCTTTTACGAGTTCCAGCCATCGCCGTTGTCGCATGTTTAACTCCTTCTGGGTGAAGAAGTACTTCAAGCTTCTGTGGTCTGTGAAGATCTCACACCTTTCTCCGTAAAGGTAGTGTCTCCAGATTTTTATGGCAAGGACCACTGCTGCTTGTTCTAGATCATGGATCGGATAATTCTTCTCGTACTCCTTCAGTTGTCTGGAGGCATAGGCGATTACTTTACCATTCTGCATCAATACGCATCCCAGTCCATTCTTCGAGGCGTCGCTATAGACTGAGAATCCTCCAGTTCCCGAGGGTATAGTCAGAATAGGAGCAGATGTGAGTCGCTTTTTCAGCTCCTGAAAACTTTCTTCGCACGCTTCAGTCCATTTGAAAGGCACTTTCTTCCTCGTAAGGTTTGTCAATGTTGAGGCAATGGTGGAGAAGTCAGCAATGAACTTACGGTAATTTCCCGCAAGTCCTAGAAAACTTCGGACCTCGGTCGGAGTAGTTGGAAGTGGCCAATTGTTCACGGCCTCAATCTTACTCGGGTCCACAGAGATTCCATTCCCAGAAATCACGTGTCCCAAGAAGGCTACTTGCTCGAGCCAAAATTCACAGTTCTTGAATTTGGCGCAGAGTTGTTTCTCACGCAGGATTCCTAAGACGATTCGTAAATAGTTCTTGTGTTCCTCCTTCGTCTTAGAATATATCAGGATATCGTCAATAAAGACGATTACGAAACGATCGAGATAGTCTTTAAAGACCCGATTCATCAAGTCCATAAAAGCAGCTTGTTAGGATATTTAGTGATTGTGTCAATAGTTTTGGTCTTGTGTTTAATAGTGTAATTATCTTTGTAGCTTGGGCTTTGGACTAGAATGTAATTATTTAAATTTTTAGTGTATGGGCCTTAATATACCTAGGGTTAATGTGGTATATAAGGTTTATCCTATTTTTCACACAATACACACACTTGAAGGTGAGATCCTCTCCCTTTTCATTCCATTAAAGCCTCTTTGATTCCTTGTTTGGTGCAATCGGGACCAACAAGTGGTATCAGAGCGAACGTGGATCGATCTGCACTGATTTGAATCCAGTTTCGTTCGATTCCGAGAAAGATCAAAGGTGTTTTGGGGAAAAATCACTTTCGGGTATTTTGAACTCGTTTTGGGGTTTTAATGCCTCGTTTTTGTGTGTAAAACCTTTCCCCAGATCGATTCTATGCCTAAAATGTTTTTAGAACACTTTTGGATCAGTTTTAACGAGTTTTGAGCAAGATCGAAGCAAAAACTCTTCAGAAAAGGACATCTCGGCCATTCTCTATTTTTGGTCGATTTGATCTATTTTTTGTTGTTTTTAGCCCACAAATCGGTCGATTATGTGTTTAGGGAAGAATTTCTGAAGTTTAGGATCAAGTTTGAGCGATTTTGTTTGAGATTTGAGCAAGAACTGGACGATTTTCTGGCAAAAACGCATGAAAGCAATGGGACAGTGAAAGCTCGTTCTTGACCGCGAAAATTTTTGCTTAATCGTTCAAGTCCGCGAAATTTTCCCATCTGCGAAATTTGATTCCGAGAATTTACCTAGAACCGCGAAAAATTTCACTTTCACTGCATTTTTCGCAACTGCCTATTTTCAAAATCCGAGAAACCTTCATCTGCGAAATTTGCTTACTCTTCATATATCCGAGAAACTTTGTACCTGAGAAAGCTTATTCCGCGAATTTCTCTGAGCCGCGAAATTTTTCAAAACCGAGAAAGTTTATTTCATCCGAGAAAGTTTTTCAAAAACCATACTTCTTTCAAATCCGAGAAAAACTTCCTAAAATCACACTTCAACTCTTGATGCGAAATTTCTTGCGTAGGTGGTAAAAATTCAAAATCAAGAATCTTTCTCACATGCGAAATTTTAAAATCCGAGAAATTTTCAACTGAGAATTTTTCTTCCGAGAATTTCTCTTTAAAACTCACAAACACCGAAATTTCTCAACACATAATTTCTCGGATAATTCTTCATATAATCATGTCCCTTCAAACTGCGAATTTTCTTTTCCTGACGTGTTAAGGTTTTTGCCTTTTTCTCGAGTTAAAATTTTCTCGGGTTAAAATTTTTCTCAAACTTATTTAAGATTTGATCCTTACACTTTAGTCCTATCACCCTAGACCACTTTTGACATAAATCTTTTTTTTTCTCGACTCAAATCTCGTTTTTAAATTTCTAGAACTTCTCCTTATTTCAAGATATATCTTCCCTTCATACATTATCGACCATCACACACGCTCACTTAGTTCTAAGAAATTCTTTAAACAATTTTTTTTTTCAAAACTCTACACGTTAAACTCATATTTCTCGTCTCGTTCGTTAATAACTCTCTTATCTATACAAGATCAAAACCACGGACGATTCGACTGCACCAACCATGTCTACCACGAATGACATCTCAACAGTGGGCTCCGACACCAGGCCTCCGATGCTGCGACAAGGCGACTACAGCATATGGACAAACCGATTCCTCACGTTCATCAGGAACAAAGGCGCACCACTCTCTCAATACCTTCTGGACTCCATCTTCAATGGTCCAGCACAGTTTTGGACGATCATCCCTGCACAGCCAAATGCAAACCCTCCCATGGATGAACGCCGCACTCCAAGAGGTCCCATCAATGAGGATGAACAGGCTCGCCTACAGGCCGATGAGACTGCCAAAGGATATCTCTTCCAGGCTATGGGAAACGAGGTCTACGCTCACATTGAGTGCTGCACAACTGCTAAGGAAATATGGGATGAACTCGTGGAAATTATGGCAGGCACAACTGAGAGTGCTCAAGGGAGGAAATCAGCATGTCTCTCGCAGTATGAACACTTCCAGGCCTATGAAGGAGAGGAACTACGTGACACATACCTCCGATACTTGAAGGTCATCAATGAACTCAAGAAAGCCAGGATCTCGAGGGACAAATTCGATATCAACAACTGCTTCCTTGGTAGCCTCAAACCACATTGGGGCAATGCAATCGTGATGATGATTCAGAGTAAGGACCTCTCCAACACTTCCATCCATGCTCTCTATGACAGTCTGTCTGCCTATGCTCCTTACGTGCAACCTCAGTCCACCAACACTCGAGTCGACCCACTGGCCCTCCTCTCGAACAAGACCAATGAACGATCTTCCGCCACAAAAACCAAACAGAACAAAGGGAAGCTACCAACTGCTATATCTGACTCCTCTTCAGGATCCGAAGCTGATACAGAATCTGATGAAGATGTTTGTGATCTACGCAAACAACTGGCAATGCTCACAAAGATGGTCTCAAAAAGGATCAGGAAAAAATCCTCACCCTCCTCCAATCGCCAAAGAACCTTTAGCGGCACCAAAAAGACCACTCCCACGGAAGAATCTAAGCCAATAAAGAAAGAGGAGGACTCAGCACCTCAAAGGTCTGTGAAGTGCTTTCGGTGTGGAAAGACAGGTCACTTTGCCAAGGAATGCCACGCACCACGCATAAAGGACTCTGGCCACTACGACCGTGAGGCCAGAATGACCCGCAAAATGGAAAGTGGGAAAGTTCTTCTCACCGAAGAAGCTGAATGGGTGAACGACACTTCAGAAGACGAGGAGCCTAAGGATGAAGATTGCTGCATGGCAAGGCTGGTAGAACATGACGAGGATGAGGAGATGGTCAACACCGGTGAGAATACCACTAAGACGCCTACTAACAACGAGGCTGAGGTACGAATTTCGCAACTCGATGATATGTTTAATCACCGGCACACCATTAAGAAACCCACCGTAGATGCTAGGGATTATGATGAACTTAAGCTAAAATTTGAAAACAACTATGCCTTACTTAGTTTAAAAGTAGAAGAGCTCGCCTGTGTAAACGAACGTCTAATGGCCTCTGAAGCGTTAGTCAAACGTCTGAAAAGCAAGAATAAACAAAGTGAGACTAGGGTTAAGGAAACCACACTGGCCATCAGTTCATACGAAACATCTCGTCTTCTGACGGCATCCCAATACGAACTGCTCACAAAGGAAAGAGTTAGGCTGTACCGAAAGGTGAAAGAACTCGAAGAGCAACTTCACCTTAGAAACGAAAACTCACGCATCTTATGCCTATTGAACCAACCAGTTGAAACAGAATTCTACAACGCCCGGGGGGAATCGGCCTGTCTAGCAATTGCAAATCAACACCACTAACAGTTAAAAGGTATAACATGTGTAACACTGCGTTCCTGCAAACAAGAAATGGTGCTCCCTCACAACTTAGGCCATTTGTGAGATCATCCTCTGTAATACCCGAGTCCCGTAAGTAAGTCGGCCATTTGTGAGATCATCCTCTGTAATTCCCTCTTATATTCTGCTTACTATTTAAGTTTAAGTGGTTTTTCAACCGTTGTTGCATTTGTATGCGCTCCAATTCCGGCTTCATCCTCTGCCGTTAAATCACCTTGCAGTTGGAGAGAAATTGAACCCGAAGTGGGAGCCCATGTAACTGAATCCAAACGCCAATTATAGCAAACTCGGTCCAATCTTTCTTATCTAGGCTTCTGACCTTTCTCCTTTTATATAGCTCTATATAGTATAGAGTAGGCAAAGCCTTTCTTTGTCTTCCACTCCCTGTCTCCTCTTGCAGCAGGACAGGAACACATTCAATTCCAAAAAAGTGGCTATCAAGCGCTCCTCGCTCAAGTGCTCAACTGGATTTCGTAAAGATAAACGAATGACTCGGGTTTGCATTGGTCCGGGCTCCCGCATTGCTTTTGGTATGGAATGGGGCAAGCAGGATTACAGGGACTCTTCTTGCTTGATCGAAGCCCCGGAAGGATTCCTCCCGATCAAGAACTCAGCAAAGTACGTTTACGTAGGTACCATTTCAACTCAAAGTTCTTGATTACTAAAAGATCCTCTTGATTCGAAGCTTCGGACAGGGACTTGAGACAGGTATCCGAAAAGAGGATTCGTAGTACTTTTTGCAAAGCACTGAGTATAAGAACAACCTGTTCTACGCGCTCATAAATGAGTCAATTTTTTGGGCCTATAGAAAAAAGTTGAACTGCGATCCAGTCAAGAAGAGCATAATGCTCCAGTAATAATTATACCTCGTACTCTTCAGGCCATCCCTCTTTCTCAAGGAAGGCGCGAAGCCTTTCCACCACTCCGGGAAGGGAAGTGCTGGAGGTTGGGCACGCTCCACTTTGATTATAGGAAAGCTTTTTCACTTTAGGCATGGTAGCCATCTCTGGGGCACACAGATTCCTTTTCTTACTCCTCTTTAATTTAGATCGGCTATTTATATTTCGATGATTTGATTCGGGGTCTTAGGTCTTGTTTTTCTAACCGTGGTTATCGGCAAATCCGGTGTTGGATTCAGACTATAGAGATTTTCACTAAGCCGAATCCGTGTACTGAGTCGCTAACTGCACCCTGTCTTGCCCATTGCTGGAAAGGCTCTCTCTCATAGGCGATTGGAAGGGCATATGTTGCAAGAGAAGAGGAAGTCCCTAAACAATTCCAAATCCACTAATTGATGCTGAGAAAAGCATCGAGCTTGCTGCTGGACTTCTAGATTCTTTCTTTCGCATTGTCTTCTTCAAGGTCTAGTCTCAATCTCTTTCCCTGCCTTTATAGGAGTTGTAAAGTCAGGACTAGTTATTCCCACAATTGCTTCTTTCCAAGCCTTGCTATTGAATCGAAAAAAGATGTTATCAAGTTATTCAAAATGAATTTCCCTACTCTTCCTTCTCTACTTACCTCCGCTATCATAGGGATTCTTTTCGCTTAGCTATTATGTCCTTCTGCGCCGCAAGCGCTATTACTCCTAGTTAATGGATTAAGTGCAAAAGTTCAATAGTCAACTTACTTATTCATAGAGTTATATCTAGGATAATGTGATAATACAAGAGAAGACGGATGATCCTACTATAGTTATAGTATATCAGCGATTGCAAATCCTAGCCTAGCTGATTCCATTGTCTATATCTCATCTGATCTTCCGTTTGTTAGGGTATCTCTCATTGGTTGAGCTATTTCTTCTAAGAGATTGGTGTCTAACCTATCTTGTACACTTATTGCATCTGAACAAGAAGTTGTCAAAGCACGGATAGCGTTAATTAGATTGTCTAGATCTCCTGGAGGCCAGAGTGGTTGATTTACACCAGTAGTTCCATGAGAAAGAAGAAAAGTCAACCAAATAGAGAACCTTATTAATAGTAATAGAGGGGGTATAAAGATATAGACAAGTTTTAGTAAGATCTTTTTAGATATAGGTAAGATCCACCGAGGAGGGATAGGTGGTAGGGGAAGAATTAATACTAAAAACCCTATGTTCTCCTTCCCTAGACCTAGAATGGTGGTATAAGAGATAACTTCCGAATAAATTCCTCACAAAATGACAGATCCTAGCTATTCTTAGCTTATTAATTTGAAGCTTGATAGATATCATATCCAATAAGACTTTATCTCTATTTATCTGACTAGACCAGAAAGCACTTGGAGTCTGACTGTCAGCTAACATAACAGCGTAAGGCGCGCCCATTAGTAAGGCTATTAATAAGAAAGCTTTATTACCTTACCCCGCAAGCAACGACCGCCCCTATTAGTAAACGCGCTAGGAAGCGCGCCAGCGCCTTTAATTGTTGGCTCCTTCGGACAAGTAGGCATGACAGCTCAGCTCAGGCAATTAAAGGCAGCTCTTTCAGCTAATTACGCTCGGCTTGTAGCTGTTATTCCTGCTGCAGGATAAACTACTTGCGCAGCTCCACCAGCTCTATCGCTCTCTTTGCAATCTGAGGCCTTCCATAATACATGTTGCTGTAAGTAGCCATAGGAGAACTACAAAACAAGGTCATACCATCACTCGTCAAGCTACAGTTACAAAATATTCAGCAGCACATAAGATCCGCAATGTACTTTGATTATTATGTAGGTCATAAAAGTCTCTCCTAATCAATGGCTCTAAGTTTATGGGATGTCTTCGGAGTCAAGTGCCTACGCAACCAGGTTGTTGTTTTTGGGAGCCAAATGATGATAGTAGGGCATCCCCCAAAGTAAAACATCACCTCTCCAAAGTCATTTTGGGATTCTCTTTGTCCCCCCCTATTTCTGCCTCTTTAGTTGGAACGACTGCCTACCCTTGGCCGGTTAAAGCTATGCACTGATTCCCTCTTCTCGTATTGGGTCGGGAACGAAAGCTTTCTAATGTGGGCAGAGACTTCAGGATCGACCATAACTGAAGGATCCTCTGATTCGACATTCTATCTCTCTGGGTGCTCTTACAATCTCAGACATTTTTTTCATTCACCCAGTGGGTGAACGAAAAAAACGAGTGTCGAGTCCTGAGTCTCTCAAAGAGAGAGACGGGATACAATACAACCTAATATCAAAATGATAAAGCAAATAGCTAACCGACTCAAAATAGTCGTTAAAGCAAACATAGGTCAAACCCAAAACCCTATCTACTCTATCTGATACTGAACTAGATGCCGCAAAAGCCCCGAGTATAAAGTCAATACAGCATTTCGAATATCCTAGTACAAGTACGTTTGCAAGAGCTGGGATTAGAAAAGCAACATCCCCGAGGACTTCGAAGCTCCTGGGAACGGAGAAGCTAAATAATGAAATCTTGTTGTCACAATAGAAAAGGTTAGCGAAGCTAGACAGAAGACTTCTGAAGTCACCTGAAAGAGGAGTGAGCCATCCGCGGATACGAGAACGGCAAAGGCAATGGTTTTTGTATTCTAGCTCCTACTCGTAAGAAAGCAGAAAGGAAGCTTATCTTCAATCTATAGAAGTTCCTCTTCATTCTCGTTCCTCTCCTTTTCAGTCGAGCTCAATTACATCGAGCCTCCAAACAAAAGAAAAAGCCTCAAAAGGTGGGTTTCTCAGTCAGATCCAACTGAACCCTCCTACACCTATTTGCACCCTTCTTAAGAAAAGAAAGGTGCGCATTTCCACAAAAGAGAAAGGCTTTTTTCATTGAATGGGCTCTCTGGCTGTTGAAAGAGTAGAGGCTCTTATCTTTCTTTATAGGCGGCATATAAACGAATGTCGATTGGTCTAATTCGAAGAAATAACTGGTTCGGCATAATAGGTCAACATAGGCAACATAGGTTAGCCCTGTAGCACTAAATCCAGGCCTAGATTGAATATCTTGAATTGTAAACCGAATAGTTCAAGCCGGTTCGAGGCAGTTTGGAGTAAAAAAGAGTTTCAGTACTCACTGGTGAAAATAGTGACTTCGGGATAGAGATAGTGAATCCTTTCCGAAGAGAAAGAAAAGGACTCAGCATCCACAGCTCCGCCCGGCCTTTCCCAACCAAGGGAGAGCTTGAATAGGACATATGGCCGAGGATCGAAGAAGCAAGGGATGACCCTTTCCAGATGACCGATATCTGTTGGACAGATTCCTGTTCAAAGAAGGAGTAGATAATAAAAGATTTGCTGCTCTTTACTTTGCTATAGTTGATTTAACTCTCTAGGCCTTAAAAGAGAGCATTTTATCGCATGTTTAGTGCAAAGAATACCCTTTGATTCTTATTTTCTTATTATTCTGGAGATGGGTTTACCTTTTTATTTTCGGTCGAGCTAGGCTTCACTTCCTATCCCCCTTAGTTGAAGGAGAGCGTAAGAAGCCAAAGACCTGTTTTGAGTTCTGAGTTGAATAAAGCAGGGATAGGTTCATTTTGAGATCAGAATCGGTCTTCGATCCGTTCATTCTGTCTTCAGGGTATACTTTCAAATTAAAAGGGAAGCTCATTCCGGCAGGTACTCCTACTCCCTGAACTTATTCGTGGAACAGAGGCAGATAGTAAGAGGTATTCGGACAGATAACGAAGAGTTAGGCGGGACCACTAGATATGCTCCTATACTAAAGGCTATCGGAAAAGCAAGAAAGATAAGGTAAGGGGTCAAAACCCTTCTTGATTAGAATCTATCCAGAGGAGGACTTGGGATAAGAAGAACCAGAAAAGCTATGTGTACTTTGATCCCATGTTATTCAATTCAATATCTGTATGAGGCTGAAACAATAATAGCGCTTTTTTTTTAAATGAAAGAAGGGTGGACCTTAGGGCTGCTGTCTCTCATGCCACTGCAGAATTGGGGGTTCGCCAAAACTTTTACAAATTTGTGCAAGAGCCGGCAGATCATCCACTCTTCTCTGAACCAAAGAAGGTTAACATTGATGGTAGTGCACAATCGCAACCAGGTCCTGCTGCTTGTGGTGGAGTTTTTAGAACTTCTCGAGGTTTTGTACTGGGCTGCTTTACTCAGGGACTGGGTCGTGGATTTGCATTTGAAGCGGAGCTTGTTGCAGCTATGCTGGCTATTGAGATTGCTTATACTCGGGGTTGGCATAAGCTTTGGTTGGAATCGGACTCTACCTATGTTGTGGCCTTACTTACCTCCAGATCTCATATCGTTCCGTGGAATCACCGGAATCATTGGTTGGCTTAGATCTCGTTGATGAATAAAATTACTGTTGTGGCCTCACACATCTTCACGGAAGGCAGCAGAGTTGCGGATGCTCTTGCTAACTCGCTTTCAACTCCCGCCTCCAGGCGGCCCCTTCGGTACTCAACCAAAACTAAAGCTAAATAGGGGATGTTTTTCCTATTATTGAATAAAAAGAGAAAAAGAAGCAAAACTGGATTGATAAGGTTCGTTCCGATCGACGGATAAAAATGAGAGTCCTGCAACTAATAAGAAAAGGCTGGGGCGACTTACCTCATAGCAAGCAAGCACTGGTTGGAATGGTCTTCTACCCATAGCGTATCGGAAACCCGTGTATGAGGGGAAGTCTTTGTTCTTTACCGAGTGAAGTGACTCCTAAGACACAACACAGGAGCTATACACCGTGAAATCGAACAGGAACGAGAAAGACAGAAAGACACTCTGACTTTTACGCCTCGGAACGGATACGAATGGAACTAGTGAGGCTGGCGTGCTTTAAGACTCCAACTCTAAGACTAGAAATATCATAAGAGAAGAAATCTCTGACGCCTAAAAGTACCATGCCTTTCTTGGTTGGACCAAGGTGATTTCCTACTGAATTGGAAAAACAAGTCTCTCTTCATTTTTAGAGGAAGAGCGGAAAAGTCAAAGCAAGAGAAAAGGAAGGATCAAGAATGTTATATATTTCAGGAGCTAGATTAGTTGCCGATAAAGAAGAAAATTGACTCATGTTTCCACTCTATTTTCATTACGAGTATCACGTCAAGATCCGTTGCTCAAACTGAATCACGCCAACATTCCGTGGTTCTTCATGGAGGGGGATTTAGCACCTTCCGATTCCGACAGCGAACTTCTCGTAAAGGATGGGGTCTCTCAGGCCCTAACAAACCTTCGGTCTAAAAGTGGAATTCCCGATCTGAACAATAAAGTTGATTCGGAAGAAAGTGAAAGTGCGGAAGAGAAAGAGGCGGTGATATCAAGAATCCAAGATAAGGCCGCTTCTTATCTAACAACAAACAAAAGGCTTCTTCAGGGGACTTCCTGACCAGCGGTCTTGTTATTGACCGAGGGACCTCTCCTACTGGTAAGAGTGCGACGAGGCCGTCCTTTAAGTTTAAGAATGAACGCCCGCGATACGGCTGATGGAGCTGGAAGCACTAGAAGAGCAAGGCTTTTTTTCCACGCTTTTAGCCGCCCATGAACTTTCTCCCTTATCAAAAGAGGGTCGACTGGATATACATGTTTTTGTTTTTGTCAAAGACATAGAAGATTGCCCAGAGAAATCCGTTACTATATAGAAGAGACGAGAGCCTTAAACTTAAAAACCAACGGTAAGCTGGGGAAAAGCATAGAGCGTGCTCAGCTCTCGCCCTCGTCTCATCTGCGAAGCGGAGGCGGGATAAAAGCGTAACTCCCCGGTTTCATAGGTTACCTTTCTATCTTCCTCCCCCGTGACGCTCCCAAAGCGATCACTATCCTTTTCTTTATTGATTTCTTGTTGTCTTGATTTGTTATAGATAGAAGGGCTTTCTATCAGGTATAGTAGGTAGGATTAAATGGTATGAAGTCTTAGTGGATATAGCAAGTGTGCCGGGGATGCGGCTCGGGCGTAGTAGGTCTGGACGCCTAGCATAAAAGAGCCTTCTCTGGTAGCGGCACTATACCTTAATATCTCTCTAGCTTCAAATCTATCTAAAAGGTAGTAGTTAGCAGAGCAGAGGTCAGTCTGTCTGCCGCTTTCTTTCATAACAGAGTCGTTATTCCCGGCTGGCATAGAAGTCTCTAGCGCGGGCGAAGGAGATGCATTTATGGTACTGGTAGTATTGGACAAGCTCTCAAGGAATAATCTATTTCTTTCTTATTTCTGCCTTTCTTTCCCATGACGACTAGGAACAGGCAAATCAAAAATTTCACTTTGAATTTCGGACCTCAACATCCTGCTGCTCATGGTGTTTCACGAATAGTATTGGAAATGAACGGAGAAGTGGTGGAACGTGCGGAACCACATATTGGATCACTCCAGTGCGGCACGAAGCCGCTGATGCCGAATCGGCTCCTATGCCGCTAGCTATGCCCTGCTTGGTCCCCCGGCACGGTGGAGGTTCTGTAGCGCGTCATGAGCATCGGGCTAAGGGGCGGTTTAGCAACTCAAGCGAACTGCTCTACCTTACATAGGGACAGAAGGGAGAAGGTTGTGAAGGTGGCCTCGTTATCCACACCTCCGGTCGGATGAATGGAGGACCGACCCGGGTTTAACGAGCGTTGGCGGGTTCTGGAGTGCCTGTCAAGGGCGCTAGCGCATACCCCGGGGTGATCATCACCACCTGCACCTCACATCTCGGCACAGTGGAACGTGTAACCCGCCTGCTGTTCCATTCAACTACATTTGTTCCTGTAATCCATAGCCTAACAGAACGCAGCAGCGAGGGACAACCCGCCCATACAGCCAGCGGGGAGGATGGCACTACTGGCAAAGACCGTCTGGCGAAAACGCCGCAGGCGCGAAGCGTGGTGGGCCTGCGCCGGGGGAGCATAGGGAGGAAAGGGAGACCGGACGGTGGAAGAGCCAGGGGAGGCCGGGTCATTTGACGGAAATGGAAGGCTTTTCCCTATTCGAGAAGGCCCTATGGAGTAAAGGTAAAGGGAAGTGCATGAATTCTTGGGAGCGAGCCTATAAATCTAAAATGCAATAAAGCAAATTCAATGAATAGATAGGTACAACAGACAGCGCAGCCTACACGCGAATTAGCTTCTGAGGTTGAGCAGGCTCAATTTCACTGCAGGATTTGCGAATGAATACCGGGCTGGGCCACCTCGAATGGCGTGAGCCGCATGCGGGGAGACCCGCACGTACGGTTTTTAGGGGGATCTGGTCGAAAGACCGGCCGGCGCCCACCCGACTAGGGGGACTGAGAAATTAATAGAGTACAAAACTTATCTTCAAGCTTTACCTTATTCTGATCGTTCAGAGGGCAATCGCGGGGTCACTGAATGAAGTCCTCCGTTTCTTTCGGAGGTGCTGTGCTGACCCGCAGCGAGGCAGAGATGACTAAGTGACATATGGAATATGGCGACGACAACAGCATGTCGTAAAAGGAGATAACAGGTGGAGCCAACGACCCACTAAGCTAACCTATCTACAACTACATCCCCGAGCGGCAGTCAAACAGGGTCGTGAATGCGAGATGCCAGCGGAATGATCGGCCGGACAGAGGCTAGGGCTCCTTCCTTCCCACCGCGTCCTTCCTTGTGTGTCGGAGATATAAAGCGAGTGTACCGGAAAAGAACGGGGAACTGGGTCGATCTATTCTATGTCGAAGCATCCGAAGCATAACTGCACACTCACACGATCTTTGCCGAGAGATAGGAGCATTCGGTGGAACCGGTGAACTACATTTCTTTCTGGATAGATGTGTGGGACAGAGTGCTCGTGGTACCTGCTGCCCCCCCTTCCTCCTCTGCTTTGAGAACCGTGTGAACGGAGAGTGGGCAGAAGAGAAGGAGGTCCTCATATGGAGTCGCACACTGACTTGAGCAGTGCGGGAGACTAGGGACTGGGTCGAGTAAACCCCCCTGGGGTCGGAAAAATAACAGACGAAGCTTTACTTAGATAGGGCTTTGATTCGTATTGAGTTTTTCTTAGTGATTGGAAAGGAGGGCGCCAAACAAAGGCTAAAGTGATTCTCTGAGCCGGTCTGGATTTCCAACGCCTCGGGAAATTGGTCTAGATAGATGACAGCACTTTTTTCCCCTCTTTCTTACCGGGAAGTCAATCTTCTCTTATGGCCTTCCCCTCCCGCCCCGCCCTGAAATAGATAGAACCAAACCTCCTTCTCATCCATTCATTTCTGCAAGTAGGGAGGATACAGAGCTAAGCCCCCTCCTATTCGAGGCCGGGTGGCCTCGCCCTACAAGCACCCAACCTTCCTTTTGCTCTTCCTTCGGTTTGCCTCCACGAACGCGCCACCTAGGAGCCCAACTCATATTCCAAAGGCGACCAACTTTCAATACTAGTTGTTACCTTACGCTGCCATTTTTCCAATATTATTGAATAGCATGGACTGGGGCTAAGATAACTCAAATGGGAGAGCCGTGTTATGGGTGACTTTATTGCCCGGTTCAGAGAGCACTTGTGTATGTGATGCAAGTGAACGTGTACGAAAAAGCTGTCGTAAAGTTTCGTTGTTCGTTCCGTCGTTGACCCTATCTATGTTTCTATGATGGCCCAAGAACACGCTCATTCTTCAGCCGTAGAAAGACTTTTGAATTGCGAGGTACCATTACGAGCTCAATATATACGAGTGTTATTCCGTGAAATAACTCGAATTTCAAATCATTCACTTGCTTTAACTACTCATGCTATGGATGTGGGAGCATCAACTCCGTTCCTGTGGGCTTTTGAGGAGAGGGAGAAATTGTTGGAATTCTATGAAAGAGTCTCGGGAGCCAGGATGCATGCCAGTTTCATACGACCAGGTGGAGTGGCACAAGATCTGCCTCTTGGCTTATGTCGAGATATTGATTCCTTCACACAACAATTTGCTTCTCGTATTGACGAATTAGAAGAGATGTCAACCGGCAATCGTATCTGGAAACAACGATTAGTGGATATTGGTACTGTCACTGCACAGCAAGCAAAGGATTGGGGATTCAGTGGTGTAATGTTAAGAGGTTCAGGGGTATGCTGGGATTTGCGAAGAGCAGCACCTTACGATGTTCATGACCAATTGGATCCTGACGTACCTGTAGGTACCAGAGGAGATCGCTATGATCGTTACTGTATTCGTATCGAAGAGATGCGACAAAGTGTTCGGATCATTGTGCAATGTCTTAATCAAATGCCTAGTGGCATGATCAAAGCCAATGATCGTAAGCTATGTCCTCCATCACGATCTCGAATGAAACTATCCATGGAATCGTGCGCCGTGTGAAACGTAGATCACCGCCGTTCTTAACCGAGACTCAGGTTAAGCTCCGTCTCGGAACCTTGTGGGGTTAGGAGTAAAGCATCCCGAGGTTGTCGCATCTCGTTGAGCGTGGAGAAGCATTGGGAACCCCAATTTATTTATTGGGAGCCGTTTCTTTTCCCGTCCCCCCGCCCCGCGCCGCTTTCCGGTTCTTCGGAAGAATCCACTTACGTCTCCCTTCTTCATTGATCTGGGGGAAAAGGAAACGTCTATCAGTTGGGAAGCTAGACATCAAGTAAGTGGCTTGATGAGGATAACTAAGCTGACACGCCGGAGTTGGCTGCTGGCACAAGAGGGAGGTGCCTTACCGCACCGCAGGCGGACGCGCGGTAGCATTCGTGGTGGTGCATCAGGATTCCAATGTATTGCGTCCAAGATCAGAACGAGCTTGCCGGCGGACCACTGCCGTCCCATTCTTGAGTGAGCTGGAGCACAGCCATCTTATCCACTGAACTAGCTAGAAGCTATCGCTTCGGGTCGAAGCATTAAAAGAAAAGGACCAGAAAACGCGGCGGCATAGGAACCACGGGACCCCATACCCTATTAGTATAGTAAAGGGAAAACGTAAGTGCGCTCCTGCGCACCAGCTGAAAAAGCCTTTCCTTTTTTAATCAAAAATGAAATGAAGGTAAGCTTCATAGCTTAAACCTAGTAAAGGGGCTTTGATGCCCTTTGTATAGGTTGGGTTGCTGGATACGGGATCCTCGTAGTAGGCTGGACCAACATTTATCCGAGAGAGGGCAGTCTTTAGAAACAACAGGGGGTACGTATCCCAGGTGAGCTAAGAGGTGAAGAGTGGGAGTAGCACAAAAAGAGGGATTAGCATTATTGACCCAATGATAAACCACTAAGACCTTCCTCGTTGGGGCTCCGCGCAATGAGAAAACGCTGACGCGACGAGAAAGCGAACGGTCAACGGTCAGGTTCAAGACTTAGCCGAGCGTTAGCGAAGCTAGATTCTCATAGCGAGGCGCTTCGAGTTAGCGAAGCGCTGTAGTAGCGCCGAAGCCTTATGTGCTATAATGCTGAACCAAGGACGTTCCGCCTTATCTATAGAAGGAGTCAACTGAGTTCTGAACGAATTAGCTCCTTGGTAATGGCTCAATCTATAGATAGAAAGCCCTATGATGGGAAACTACCACGTTAGGTTTGGAGAGAGATGGGACCGGTTATATAATAGAGGGAGCAGATGCAAGCTTTTTCTTTCAATAGCCGGCCAAATGACTACAGGATCATCGGTCTACTCTACCTCAATTCACCATTTCGAACCTTATACAGAAGGTTTTTCCGTACCAGCTTCTTCTACCTATACCGCAGTTGAAGCACCTAAAGGAGAATTTGGTGTCTTTCTGGTCAGTAATGGAAGCAATCGTCCCTACCGTCGTAAAATAAGAGCGCCTGGCTTTGCCCATTCACAAGGACTCGATTCTATGTCCAAACATCACATGCCAGCAGATGTGGTCACCATCATAGGTACTCAAGATATTGTGTCTGGAGAGGTGGATAGATAGGACTAGTACTTTCTCGATCAGGACCCTAGCTTTATTGCGAGCCAAAAACAAAGATGGATTCCCCTTCTCCTTCTATCTTCAGTACTAGAGATGAACGAATTCCATACGCTCAAATTTAGATCGAAGAATTTTTTTGGTCTTGGAATTTCATGAAGGCGGAGCCAAAACGAGAACGAGTTCAGTCGAACAGCATATATAGTAAATAGTAAATAGTAAATAGAAGTGGAAGAGCCTTAGACTTCCGCCTGAGTTCCCGCAGGGACAGGGTAGGGCAGGAACTTCGCCAGCAAACTCCACACGTCAACCCAGGAGGTGAGGTCTCCCAACGCAGCCGATTGGATGCCCTGAGTCATTTGGTTTTGACCCGTGTCTGTTAGTGGATCACTGCTCGACTTGCATGTGTTAAGCTAAATTGCTTTGAAGCTTCGAATCAGTGATTTGGGGAGATATGGACCCCCTGGCCAAACAGTCGAGCCACTCGTCATTTTCTCCTCCTCTGGTTGTGTGGTTCATGATCGCTTGCTAACGAATAAAGCAAGGCTGCTCCACGTATACGCACAGCACGGACATATTGATGATAATTACTAAGTAAGGGGACCCTGGCTTTTGACTCCTTTCTTCAAATAGTCCCACTGTCAGATCTCTTTCCGTAAGTGAGTAAGTGATGGCATTCGATATTCTTCATTCTCTCTTTCTCTGTCTATCATCGCCTCTCTCTTACACCGAGGGCTTGGTTTACGCTCGCGGATCTGCCACCTCCGGAACTGGTGGTGGGTAGACCGAAGACGGTTAAAAAGGGAACTGGATAGAATTATGTTCAACAAAAAGCGCGAACTTGTCTCTGTATGGCAACCACTAAAAAAATAGGTTAACATTTGGTTTATTGGATTCCGGGCCGGATGGATCCTGTGGATGATCCGTAGGGGGTCTTTATTATCAAGATAATTTATACCAACTAGTTCCTCTTCTGTCTGCCAGCTCATCTATTTACCCGAGCTTGCTTATACCGCTAGCAAGAAGCAATCCTTACCTTACTGTAAGTGAAAGAAGGCTACACAGTAAGCTAAGCGAAGCAACTAGTTTACTTGCTTCCTTCGCCTAGTCTATCTCGCTTTTCTTTCTTTCCCCCTGCACTGTTGTTCGGGAATTTGCTCCTCTACGCAGCCAAGCCCTTATCCTAATCCTCAAGGCGAGTCAGTTACGCAGGTAGAGATAGGCGATATGCGCAGTAGGTTGTTATATGTGACACTGCTTTAGTCTCGAAAACCTACCCCCCATCGCTATTCAGAGCGAGATGCGCATAGCGAGACTGAATCATTCTTAGGAAAGCGTGCAAGTTGTTTGATAGTTTCGGTGGATAACATTCACAACTCATTCTTTATATCTTATATTCTTGAAAGTGATAGACTTATTAGATACATCCACTATCAAAAGCACGACTTTCGAGTCACGACTTGCGAGTTAGAGGTTTTAGGAAAAGCGGGAGTCTCCGTCGTGAGGTTAGCTCTACCGAAATTTGAATGCCGCAGCGATGCTACAAAAGTCAAAAAAGTATCCGTGAACAAGTCAAGCGTCGCAAGGGGGCGGGAGGTACCTATATATACCCAGCCAGGTGTGAGTTCTTTCAGTCCAGTGGCTTTGTTTGTATAAACCTCAGAGATTGGGAATGATTTCACCCAAGAGTGGTTTATATAGTAGTAAAGAGACTGCCTGTTTAGGCATTTATGGTCTATACAAGGTAAGTGTAGGCAAAAAAGGTATGTACATACTAGAAAGAAGACTCTTAGGTAGTTGAGAGGTGATTCAGTGTGATGCCATTGTATGGTTAAGTCTTCTGTTCACACTCCCCCTAAAATTGATGCGGAAGATCATAGAGCATCAATTTGCCAACAAGAAAATCATGTCGACCTCGTGTCATGGATTTGGTGAAGATGTCCGCAGTCTGATCATGAGACGACACGTGAGTCAAAGGTACCATTGACGAGAGAAGTTCTCGAATGTAGTGGCAATCGACCTCAATGTGTTTAGTGCGTTCATGGAAGACCGGATGTGAAGCGATTTTGATTGCACTGGTGTTATCAGCATGAAGTGGTGTGGGAGACTGGAGATTGACTCCAAGATCTGCAAGGAGTCCTCGAAGCCATACGATTTCTAAGCTTGCAGAAGACATGGAACGATATGGAGCTTGGGTAGCTGGAGAGTAGAAGACGAGGGCAAAATAAAGCCTCGTCCTATAGTGCCCCGAAGGTAGCTAATGATACGATGAAGGCATTACCTACTGGGGCAGATGAAGACGACGAGGATCTGCCAAAAATTGGCTGACGACCTGAACTGCATAAGAAAGATCTGGACTAGTCATGGTGAGATAGATAAGGCTCTCAACCGGACGTCGATAGAGAGTCGGATCAGAAATGGGTTCTCCATCATCCTTTTTTGATTTTACATGGAGTTCCATCGGAGTTGCTTTTGTCATCTCTTAGCTTTGCTAAGCGTATGAGGTCTTCTGTGTACTTCTTTTGGCAAAGATGAATACAATGTGCAGAAGAGGAAACTTCAAGGCCCAAGAAATAAGTTAGGGCACCGAGATCCTTCATACGAAAATAAGACTGAAGAAAGTGTTTGAGCTGAGTGATGCCTTTAGTGTCATCTCCTGTGATGATCATGTCATCAACATATAAAAGTAGGCCACTTCTTGGCTCCGGCAAAGAAAGATGGAATAGTCGTGCGAACTCTGGCAGAATCCAGCACTCCAAATTGTGGTTCGAAATTGTTCAAACCATGCACTTCTTTCAATCCATAGAGAGATTTACGAAGACGATAAACGAGAGTTTTTTCCGCTAGCTGGTAGCCAGGAGGAGGTTGCATATAAACTGTCTCCTAAAAATCACCATGAAGAAATGCATTTTGAACGTCCATCTGATGTAAAGACCATTGGTTAATGGACACGGAGTACGAACAGTAGTCATTTTGGCAACGGGAGCAAATCTTTCTTCATAATCGATGCCATACTCCTGCTTATAGCCTTGAGCAAGCAGACGAGCTTTATACCTATCTAGACTACCATCGGATTTCAGCTTGATTGAGTATACCCATTTGCTATCAATAATGGATATATCTGATAGTCGAGGAACACCAAATATGATTTGATTCTAGGGCCTGGAGCTCATCATCTATGGCTTTGCGCCAACATGCCAGTTCTGCTGCCTGCTTATAGGTGGAAGGGACACGAACAGAATTCAAAGTAGTCAAAAAAGAAGATGAAGCACCATATCTTTCAGGAGAATACCCATATCGGACAGGAGGTACAGATTGACGATTGAAACGCCGAAGAGGAACTACAGATTCTGATGGTGCAGAAGGAGCAGGGGGTAGCCGAAGGGTGACTGACTGTGTTGAAGGGTAGCGCATCCACAGTAGAGAGAGATACCCTTCAACAACGACTCGAGGGCGAGTCTTCAAAAACTTGACGGGTAAATCTAGAAAGAAAGGAAGTCGTTTTGGCTATTCTTATTCCAGGTTGGGTAAATAACTTTCGAAATGTCATAAAAGACACGGGCTTTCTTGCTTCAGCATGTGAGGGAAATGACCCGGATACCGAAGTTAGCGGGCAGAGAGGGCGGCGTGTGGTGCTTCCCGCAATGGAGCTAGCACCCTTTGATTCCTCTCTATACCCAAGAAGATTGGAAACACTCTGTGGAACTGAAAGTGGCGTATTGGAGTGAGCGAGCATCTTATCTGCCCAAGATGCCTGCCCCAAGGGTAGAGGAGAACGCTGCTGAAAAAGGTATTTATCCGTCTTACCTACATACCCATCGTCACCATGCACCCTTGACCGACCGTCAATCTCTATAGCTACAGACTTTTCTCGCTAATCAAGCAAGAAGTGCATTCCCCTACTCGGGCATTCAGCCTGAGGGCTTTCCGTTCCTCTCCAACCAGTCGAGCTCCATTAACATAGAGCCTTGCTTCACTTCAGTAAATTCATTAACACCGTCTTTGATTCCATCTTCTTTTTCTGTGCTCGTGACTATCTGTAGTATTGGACTAACTGGGCACAACCCATTTGAAAAGGAGGAATGCAGTAAGGACCTATCTACCTTTTCTTTCCTATAGTAGCTATTGATCTAGTTGTGGTCCTTAATGAGCTCCTCTCTAGTATGCACGAGCATGAGCTCTCCCCCCTAAGAGCGTCCCACGAGGGTCAAGGCTCTGCTTTGATCCACCACCGGGATACTTTAAAGAAGCGCTTAAAACCCGTATGTGTTGCTATTTCACACCCCGCCCGCACACAGCCTAAAGAAAAATCGAATTCTCGAGCTGCTTGCTAGCTTTTTACTACGAGTTGAGTCCGCCTTTCAAGTATATCTTGTATCCCGTATGGAGCCATCTTCGTCACCCCGACATGCGCTACAAGGTAGACCACCGGTCAGATCGACGCGCGACCAGGGAATATTGATGCCACCCAATTCACCTGGCCAATACCCGCCTTCTTGTACTGATAGTTGTTCCTAGTTGTTTATCTAACTCAGAGCTTTCTGGAATTAGGCATCCTAGTGTTTGGATGAGGAACAGAATATGGTATTTTCTCTCCTACTTTGTTTGGCTTGTTCTTATATTACACGGTACGGTTAACCGTTACAGCAAGCTCATTTTGGAGAGCCGATCTCAAAGTTTCACAAGCATCTACTTCCACTCAGAATCGCCAGGTACAGTTTTCAACATCCTTCTGTATTGTTCCCGACATACTGGACAAGGTAGACACCCGCTAAAGTGTTGAAATGTTTCTCATCATTGTAGATGTGCCCATGTTTTCCTCAGTGACCCAATCAGGGAACCTACCCCTGAACTGAAATAGTATTCCCCACTCCTTCTGTCATTGTGCCAGGTTAGGAAAGATAAGGTGATTCTGCCTTTTACGGGCGCAACCCTTCGGCCACCCCCTGACAGAGCCCCACACTGCCCGTCCAATCGCTGCTCGTAAAGGCTTTACATGTGTTATTCTCTTCCACTCTCCTACAACCCGAAAGGAGTATACGAACTTCCTCAGGAATCTATCCACCGCAGATAGGTATCCTCCGACATATGAGTTAGTGATGGGTTAGTACAAGCGGCTTCCCTGCCTAACCTCTTAGATTGAGTAACCATTATCGCAAACCGCCTCGGTTCAAGCTAAGTCCGATATGAGGTATGTATGGATCTACAATGTAGAGAAATTGGTTTCTGGACAAAACAATATCAACCAATAACCAAACTACAATGGTTTCGTGCATCACTATAACGACATTTTGAAATGAGCAAAAATGGAGAACAAAGACTGGGAATAAAAAGACCTGAAAGGGCGGCAGCGAGCGAACTGATAAGGAAGGAGGGCACAACAGCCGGAAGCCGGCGAATCATCTTGCAGCTAACGGTCAGGATGCGGTCCTAAATTCCGTACTCTATCAGAGGAGGAATTGGTTAAGGACCCATCAACTGCTTCTATCCATACCTGTTGAGCTACTGAGTTATTGATCCATTTCCAAGTTGTTTATGAGTTCCTGAGTTCTTATGAGCTTATGAGTTATCCTTAGGCTTCCAGCAACAGGTTTGATCATCCTTATCTTTTCCCAGCCCGGGAGATGTTGTGAACTCGTAGACAGAATAAAAGAAGATTATGTTGGCGGCTACAACCCTTTTCCTCAGATTGACTTTCCCTTCTCCTAAAAGCCAAGTCACTTTCCGATGCTAGGCGTTAGAGCGATCTACTAGTTAAGCTTCACCACCGGTAGTTCGCTGAATGCAAGAGGTATTGGTTCGAATCCAATTCGTGAGATACCGGGAATCTTTAAATGGGCATGGCAATAATTGACTCCTTTACACGGATTCGTTCAAAACGAGACTCAGAAAAGACTGAAAGGAGTTTTCACAGCCGACCTTGATGCTTTGGTTTTCGCAGCTGTCGCTCTTACATGGCTATCCTGATGGGAATCATCGGCTGATGAAGAAAAGGGAATTTCTCCCGAAAATAGTGCTCTTTTTTTAGGAGGAGGTAACAATAGTCTGTATAGCCTTTTACATTTTTAGAAAATAAAGAAAAAGGCAGTAAAGCGTGAAGCTTGGCTCGACTAAAAGAAGAAGCGTAAGAACGACCGAAGTATATTAAGCAAAGCATTCCACTCACTTGGAAGACTCACTAGTGCTTGCACGTTACTCGTTAACTTAAAAGAGATAACCGCTCCTACCCAATTGGATTTATGACATTCAAGTAGGCGGCCTTGGCAACACAACAACTATTACTATAAAGACCACACTGCCGATCGATCCACATAGGCTTGGAATTTATTAGAAAGACTTCCGATACGACGAATACCACATTGGCAGACTGATCTCTTACTGGAGCATGCGGTATAGGAAGCATAGAACTAAGACGGGAACAGAGAGAGCAGGGAATGAAACGAAACTGGAAGGTCCCTTTTCCTAATATAAAAAACCATTAATGGAAATGGAATAACCGAAACTCCCCCAATTATGGATCCTTCTGACTGAAATCTTCTTCTGTAAGCCCGGGAGGTTGTACCAGGAAGAGATAGAGTGAGTTCGAGGTTGCTTCCTTGCTAGATAGACAGGCGGAACGCCAACCTACTCAGAGAGAGAGTCAAACTCTTCTGTTATTCATTAATGCTGGTACTGGTAGTAGTTCAGCTTTCTCGTATGATACCATTAACAACTGACATTGCTAAGCCCAAGAATGAAGAAAGATGCCGGCCCTTTTTCTCCCGCACCGCCTTCTGCTCCATTGCTTGTTCAGAGAGAGCCCCGACCGCATCAGCACGTGTCTCAATAAAAAGCTTCTTCTTGCTTATCGGTATGCCGCTCCTACTTTGTATGATTCACTTCGTAAGACAACCGCCAAGGAACTAGCCGATCCGGATCGAAGACCTTGAAGGATGGAAGCGGTCTGTCATCCCTTTCTTGGAGGACGTTCTCCGCAACTGACCGGCTATTGGTCTACTTTCATAAGAAAAAAAATAAGGGTACTCAAGATGGTGCTCAGAGGTGGAGCAGAGGAGACGGTTAGGATAACGAACTTGAAAGGCGGAGACCGAGCTGCCCAAAAAGAGAGATTTTTTTCATTAAGAAAAAGAAAGCAACCAAAGCAGGTGTGTGTGAAGCCTAATCTAGCATAGACAAAGGCAATACTCGACTGAAAGGAAGAGTTTCAAGGATGCTCGACCGATAGGGAGAGGAAGGAGGGGGGTATGTAAGGTGAGCCTTTTTTCGATTGGTTATGAGGTTTTCGGGGAGCTACCGAATCTAAGCCGATGGGATGGATCGGTTGTTTGGTCTGTGGGTCAGATAGTCAAGTCTGTAGCTGCTCAAGGGCTCCCCCTGAACAGAGCGTGATCTTTTCCTTTTCCTTTTTGTTTACGGTTTTTCGGTAGAGAGAATAATCCTTTAACCCCGAGTAAGAAGCTGTCTTAATCAAACTCTAAAGCGAGTAAGCGACCTCAGTACGGTCCTCTAACTCCTGTAGGTGTCCTGTCCTGATAGAACCCTTTTGAACCCTACACTTTCACACACTGATTTTAGGATAGGGTCTCTAGCCCGTATCTCCGCTCTTTCTACCTTATTGTCTTCTCCCCGGCTTTGGTCGAGCTAACTCGATCGATATAAAACTTTCCTCTTCGTTCGACCGGGGATATGGCACCTCACCCTATATGGAAGGCTAATTGAGTTCCCACCTATTAAATGGACCAGACGCAGACCTCCAGTCATTGGGAATCCAATCCCCACTTTGAAGCATTGAAGACTCACAGAAAAAATGTTTATCCAAACATTAATAGGTTGTGTATTGGCCGATGATATATGGATCACCTTTCGAAGTCGACAAAGGGTTAGTTCATCACATAAGTACGCTTCTGAATGACCAACCTCTTTCGTCAGGTGTAGCATACATATTCAATCAAGGTAAAAGTTTCCTCATTCTTGCTTGACTGAACCCTCCAGTCACGATCAACAGAGAGAGATTCATGGTCGGGGAGGAGTAAACGAATCCCCTATTTCGGAATACAAAGGGACTGATTCCACATATGGCTATGAATCAATAGCCGGATAAGACGTTACAAGCTTTGAGGGCGTAAGCGAGCAATGCTAGCATGGGACTTCTGATCCCTATTTTTTATAGAAGAATATGCAAGCTGCTTGGGGCTCCCCGGGTTTGCTAGATTTGACACAGATATTAGACCTTGTCGTGGGGCCTTCAATCCCGAATCGAGACACAAAAACAGAATGAATGCTCGACACACAAGTTTTTTGGCACGAATGCCCCTCCTGAGACTTATTGGCTGCTAGAGGAAAAGGAAGCGCCCGATTGCACACCAATTCTGTGGTGGACACGAGCATACCGCTCGCCTCTGTCCCTCGACCTTAAGGGTTCACCAGGCTTCCCTTAACTGCTGATGCGGCTGCTACGCTTTGATTCTTTATTCCCTCTGCAGTTACTAGATGGGGTGGTATTGGATCCAGACTGACCACCGTAGTAGGGCGAGAAAGTGATTGATTCAATAGAAGGTTATCCATAATCCAGAATTCAGTCTGCAAGAGATTTTTCGATTGGGCTTGAAGAATGCTCTACGGTCGAGTGGGCTATCGCTCCCGTTCGCCTCAACTCAATGAAAGTCTTATTTTTGTTTTCTCTTTCCTAAGAGTTTAGGTTCTTCCCCTTTCTCCCAAAGTGGAGGTGCTCAAAAGATGAAGACGGCTGATACCAAGCGCAAAGGTCAAAGTGTCAACCAAATCAACACTATTTCCCAGGGAAATGGAAGGATATGTGGCATTGAAAGTTGGGAATCCCGCGCATCTCAGTCCAGTCCAATCGCTAGGCGCCTTCTCTTAGTTGCCTAGGAAGAGGAATTCTGTAGGGTAAGAAAAAGAAGTGAACCCCTTTGTCTTAACCATTCCCATCGAAAGTTGTAAAGGCACAAGCGTAAATAAGAAGACAAAGAAAAGAGCCAAAGATCATAGTGTGTCTACTATTGCTTATTGAAAAAACCTCCGGAGAATAGAAAGTAAAGAAGTGCCACAGCTTCCTTTCCTAATTCCAATCGTGACATTGGTCATCCCGCATCTGAGATAAACCTAGTCTTCTTCACGTGGCAAAGGGAGCGAAGCGACAACCGCGACTATGTTCCTAGTGTGTGGAAGAAAGAAAATGAAAGTTCTTCAATTTCGCCCAATGGCTTGCGGAAGAGCTCTTCGTTACTATAGATGCATCTGATCTGAGCAGGGGATCGTGGATCATGATGCCGGGGATTTGTTCACAGCGGAAGTGAAACCTCAAATGGATCAGACACTCAAGGAAGATGGAATTCTACTTGGACAGGTCCAAGAATCCATCAGTCAATAGTGGAAAGGAGAAACAGCTCAGCTTGACTCGGTCCCTGAAGGGCAACGAGGTTTTAGCAATTTAGCCTCTTTCTGACGATTTCGTATCTTCCACTGTTATTGGTAAGTATAAACTAGAATACCATGTCAAGAAAGGGATTTTCTTAGCACCTAAAAGTTATATGTTAGAAACTAAAGAGGATCGACATATTATTAAACATAAAGGTCTAGCCAAAGATTTAGTTACATCTGAATGGTTTCAAAAGGTATTAGAAGATCCATCTCTAACTGAGTGGGTACCCATTCAATCGAATTTCAGAATTGATTGGAAAGTTCTACAGATTGTTAAAAAGGATATTCTATTAAAACTGGGACAACCTATTAGTAATAAAAGAGAGAATATCTATGATTCCAATAATGTATGGATAGATACACGATCCAAACAGATCATTGATCTAGGAACTAAAGATGCTACTACTATTTTCAAATATGAGTTAATGAGTCAAAATCAAAATGGAGATTCTGGCAGTCAGTCCACTACAGATGGTCAGTCCACAACTGTTCCTCCAACGAACCTTAATGAACAATCTGATAGGTTCTTAAATGAAGGTGAAAATAACAAGAATGAACAACCCACTCTATACAAGACTAAGCATGAGGCTAAGAAAGCTAGGAATGCTAAGAAAGCTAATAAGAAAGATGACCATAGCAAGAAACCAGACGAATAAGATCATTCATCACAAATACGATAGATACATTCTTTAGAGATACAGTGAAAGAAGCCCACATACCCACTCTTCTCTCCCCCAACTCCTCTGATTAGGGTTGGGGCCTTGTCTTCATGACTTGATAGATCAATCAGACTACTAGAAACCCTTATAGGACAAACTCAACAGTTCAATTGAAACTACTCTATCACGCTTTTCGGCCTTTCCCATTGTAGATGCCCATTTCTATCAATGTAAAGTTTTCCCCTCCATGGTCTCAGAATTCTACCACCCCTTGCTCCTGTGCTAACTTTAGATTTGAAACCCATTGCGGGAAGTAAACTATCTAACATGAGATCGAGCTAGGCACATCCTAGTCGACCTTATGTCGGGCGTTGACCTGGGGATTCCCCAATTCTCTCAGCTCGTCGATGAACTGGTTCCAAATGGAACATCGAGCCGTCCCGAAGTTGCGCTTGAGCCCACGGAAATGCGGTAGACGGTGGCACAACCCACTTCTCGCTAGCACACGTCCAGAACTAGGTTCTCGACGGTGGCTCTCCGATGGTGAGCTGCTGATGTCATCAATGTGAGTCTGCCGTCCAATCCTTTAAGAGCTTCAATTGTTGGCTCTTCTATGAACGTTGAGGCCTGTTTGCAAGGCTGTGGTTCGGGTAGTGTCGTAGAAATTATGACATCTTCAAGTGGAGCTGACACTTGACCCGAGGTGGTTGTGTTAGGAGGATGTTCGGGGGAGTTGGAGACTCTTGCCTGTTGGGAGGCAAGCGAATGGTCGGGTTGGGGTTGTGCATGCATCGTTGGGTCGATTTCGGCGTCATCTACCCTATGGGTTGACCCGGTCGTTTCTGACTGTGGGAGCTCGAATGCTGTTTCCTCGTGAACGACTATTTGCGGTCGTTCTGTTTGCTCAGGTCGTTGTGGTGGTTCGAGTGGTTGTTCAGGGACTGTTTCTTGAGGGGTAGTTTGTGGTTCCTAAGGAGTGGTTTCTATTTGTCTGGTTACTCGCTGGTTAGTGGTTTCTCTCTCACTCTCACTAACCCCTGGGTTAGACTCAGGTGGGTTGTCCTGAGTCGTGGGGTGGGCAACGTTGTATTTGTGGCAGTAGTTTTCTATGTGGTCTGGGTTTCCAAGGATTAGTAACTCGTGTGGAATTTTCATCGATGGACGCGAGTACTTTTCATCTGTCTGCCCTTTCTGGAGAAATTTAAGTTTGGGTGGCGTGTAGTTTTCTTCATGTGGTCGTGGTGGTATCCCCGGCGTTGTTGTAATGAAATGGTGGATGATTAGAGCGAACCACCAAGGATATGGCAGGTTCTGTGTCTTCTTCGATTTTGGCTTCATCTTCTGGTGAAGTTGATCGTCCAGGTCGACTATGATCAGTTTTGCATAGTCATAGTTTTTATTGAAGACAATTCCATGGAAGATCCGTAGAATTGTGAGGTTGCATCTGTCCCATCCTGAGTGCTTTGGTGAGAAGCACTTGTTGACAATTGCAAAAAGGGTCCGTCATGGATGTGGAATCATTGATTATTGAAAACGGGAAACAAACTCGAGTGAGGTATAGTGTAGAGTATCAATTTTAATTGTGCTTGATTTCATTAGTTGTCCTTATAATTAGGGGCTTTATTTATATTAGTCTATAGATTAGGACTAGTTAGATATTTTTACCAAGTTTGTTTGGTATAAATACTTGTACAGACATTGTGCTTAATACAGAAAATAAGAGAATTGATCCGAAAGGCTGTCGAATTCATTTCTAGAGAGAGAAACTCAGAAAACATCATCTAACTAAAGGAATTCTCTCTCGTGTTCTTCATCGAAGGTTTTCGATTGAATTTCAATTTAAATCATTCTAATCGATTTCCTTAGAATTCTTGCCTAGGATTGATTGAGTTGATAACGGAGGACCTAACAATTAGTATCAGAGCAGATTCGTTCTGTTTTGAATCGAAATTGTTAGAATTCGGATCGAATTTCATTTTTCTGGAACTGTTCACGCGAAGAACAGTTTTGGCGCGAAAAAGCTTTTCGATCTGAAGTGCCTATTTCTGTGCTTATTTGATCCGATTTTGATGTTTATGTGCTCGCATAAGTAGTATTAATCAATCAGGATTAGAACGGTATCAATCAGAATCATGATTTGAGTCGAATTTTTGATTATGTGATATTACTGTTCGTGCGAAAACAGTATGAACGTGTTTTGATTTTCGCCAAATTGAACATTATTTGCTTCAAAACATGTTTAATCTTCTGTTCGTGAATACTCAGTAGCTGATTCCGAGCATATACCTGTAGGTTCATCGATTAATTTCCAGTATTTGTTTGAATCTGTGTTAAAATCGTATTCTGCTGAATTTTAATTTTTCTCACTAAGTCTTCGATCGAAATTAATTTCTCGATCGAAAACCTCTGTGCGAGAAATTTTGCTCAATTAGAATACGGATTAGTTACTGAAGTCGCTGTTGTCAAGAACGTGTTTAGAAAAATTTACGAGCGATAAAATTTCGACGAGAATTGACTATTTTGACCCCCGCGCAAAATTTTTTCTCTCGAAAACTTAGTCGTTCACACATATTTGATTCTCGCCCGTATGTTTTTTTCGGTCAACCATTTATATTTGACTCAGCGAGAAACTCCTTAGGGCACTGTACATCAACGAACAAAATCAATTAAAAAGAAATTTTACGCTCGAAAATTCTGGTCAATTTTCGAGTCTCTACATTGTGGATTCTGGTCAACAAAATTTTTCGACGCTTAAAAATTTTCGATCGCAAAACTTCACTCAATAATTTTACGATGATCTCACTGTTTGCACAATTTCTCAGCGTAAAATTACATTCAAGTCGAAATATTTTCCGCTCGAAAATTTTTGAACAGTGCCTGACGCGCGAAAACAGTACCATATTTTCAAATCGAAGAAATTATTCTCGATCAAACTTTAAAGATTGAATCGAAATTAATTCTCGATCATTTTTGAATCAAACGCTACTAACAAATTTGCTACTTGTGAAGCTTACTACATCAAAGTTCATTCATCAAAACTAACGAAGATCCTACATCAACTCCACAAAAATTAAAATAAAATTCTTGAAGAAGGATGGATGCTTACTCGCTAGGAAATGACAACCGTCCACCAATCTTGCAACGCGGCGAATATACAGTTTGGAGAAGCCGCTTCCTAAATTTTATAGCCTTGAAAGATCAAGCTGAAAATCTGTTAAAGTCACTCGAAGAGGGACCCGCACAGTTCTGGATTAACGTAGCCGGTGATGACACGGTTACTCCTCAAATTCCCGCTACTAGGCGACTAAAGGAACCTAGGGACTACACCATCGAGGAAAGGGCCCGTGCAAAGGCAGATCTAATGGCTATGAACACACTTATGCAGGGCATTCCCAACGACATCTATAGACAGATAGACAGCCTCCCAACGGCTAAGGGGATGTGGGATGAACTTCATAGGATGATGCAAAGGACTGAACTAGGCATCAAGGCCAAAAAGGCGAATATTTTCACTGCTTACGACTCCTTCAAAGCAAATCCGGAGGAGAGTCTCTACGATGCTTACCAAAGATACATCACTCTTCTCAATGAGATGAGGAAGATAGAAATCTCGAAGACAAACATGGAAACAAATATCAGATTTCTATCCTCTCTGCCCTCGGACTGGAAAAAGATATCCACTCAACTTAGACAAAACGAAGATCTGGAGTAGTTGGATATCTATGCATTATTTGATAATCTCGCCCAACACGAGGAAGATGTTTGCGAGACTCAGAGAGAGCAGAAGGGCAAGCAGGTTGACAACACCGTTGCTCTAGTCTCAGAGTCAGAAGAAGATTCAGACTCAGATGCCGAGCCAAACATGAAAGCACTGGGGAAGCAGTTGGCTTTAATCGGAAAGATGATGAGCAAGAAATACTTCAAGAAAAAGTCCTCATCCTCGGCCAACCAACTTCGGACCTCAAGCTCTAAGAACAAGGAACATGCACAGAGAGCTCCGAAGTCAAGAACACTAAAGAGCCCAACAAATGCTTCAACTGTGGTAAGCCTGGTCATTTTGCCCGAGAATGCACTCTTCCCAAGAAAAGAGATGCTAATTACTACTCCAAGAAGCTTCAACTCACGAAGCAGAAGGAAGCAGGAGTAGCCCTCATGGCAGAGCGGGACCACTGGCTCGAAGACAAATCTAGTTCTGGAGATGAGAATCTTGCCCTCATGGCACGCCTTGATAAAGACATTGACGCCGAAACATCCAATCAGATGGACGAAGATGGCGCATCCACTTCATCACAAGAGGTAGACACTTCTTCCACATTATTGACCATGTTAGATTCATATCAAAAACAATATGCTAACGTGAAACGTGAGCAGAAAAGTATTAAGGGAGTAGAGGATAAACTTTTTAGGTCTCAGGAAAGGATAAATAGTCTCAAATCAGAACTTAGGAGCTCTAGTGTCAAAAAATAGAAGAACTTACTAAGAGCCTACATTCTAGAGAGACTAGTCAACCTCAATTGGGACAGCATGGCGATAAGATTAAGGAAGTAGAAGATAGACTAGCAAATAACTACAATTGCTTGGTTAGGAATCTCAACGAGAAAGCCACCTTGAATTGTAGGATAACCGAAGCTACCACTAAGATCAATAACTTAGAAGCTCAATTAGAAATATCAAATGCTAAGGTTAGTGAGCTTAGTAAAGAACTAGATGCCTGTCAAGCCGCCAATCTGACGGTAGAAAATAATTATGCTCTCCTAGGTGAGGAATGCAAGAAACTATATGCTAAAATTAAGAACTTAGATGATATAATTACGCGTAGGGGACAATCCGAACAGACGATATTTTTTAACAAGCCCAAGGATATAGAGTTCTATAATCCTATAGAAGGCATAGGTTTCACTAACCCACGACTTCTACGGAAAAAGGAAATATATGATATTAAGCAAATGGGTTTAGGAGTAACCTGTCTTAGAGAATTTACTGAATCGACGTACCAAAATAATTTTGATTCATCTATGAGAAAAGCCTCACATGGGCCTGAGATCCCCTTTGACTACACTGCGCTAAATGAAAGAGACAGAAATATGGAACCGTCATTAACACCTGTCTCTGACCTATTTCAACTTCCTGACCCTCAAACAGTCCTCGAGGAAGCCAAAGACGTTCATTATAAAAATTCTCTTTACAAACCTCCTATAATGAAACAGATAGAGGAATCTCAAGCAAAACTAGATAAAGAAAGAGAGAATTTCGAAGCTGAAAAGAAAACGTTCTTAAAAGAGATGAAAAATCTCAAAGCTTCCTCATCCTCCCAAACTACCTCTTATGCTATTAAAAAAAGCGTGAAAATCGAAAAATCACCTTCGAAAGATCAAAAGTGTGTTAATAATTCTCTTAAGAGTGCTAAGACTTAATCTAGTTTACCTACGTCTACAGGGAGCGTAGGGCAAGCACTAGCACCGAAGGCGAGAGTGTCTATTATTAAGAAGGAGCTAGTAGATTTGCGTATGACTAAGGATATTACTCCTACTGTACAAATAAATGACACTTGTAGAAATAAAAGAGTCATTTCTTCGCTTCGAATAATTGCTTCTACATGGACTCTTCAGCCCATCACCTTTAAAAGCACCAACTACGAAATAGGCTCTACCTCACAAGCTAAACATAATCATTCTGAAACAAATGCCACTAGGAAGACCCGTAGGAAACAAGATCCAACCATAAAGAAAGCTTATGGCGCCGTACATGCTTGTACTAACCTAAGGTATCCCGTAAAGATTGAGTCCCCCAAGCACCTTAGGAGATTATCAAAAGAAAAGATCTTTTCCTCAGTCAAGCCTACCAAAGCATTGGTACGTGCTGAAATTAACCTTCCCTGCAAGGTTCAATACAAATGGGTTCCTAAATATCCGCCTAGGACGACAAAAGCCAACAAGGCCAAGTCACCTAAAGAGGCCACACCCAAAACCACTTCTACGAAAGTGATATGGGTTATTAGAACTCCCTCAAGTAACAATTTAGGAATCATATCTGAACCTAAAATTAAATATGCTAATCTGAGAGGACCCATGCTTAAATGGGTACCTAAAGCTCTATAACTTGTTTTTGCAGATCCATCATGTGTGGTATCTCGACTCTGGTTGCTCCACACACATGACTGGAAAATAAGAGCTGCTGAGCAACTACAAAGACCGACCAAACGGCAAAGTCAGATTCGGAAACAATGACTCAGCTGCCATTCTTGGATGTGGGGACATTATTTTGGACAATCTGTCAATAAAAGATGTCTCTTATGTTGAATGCCTCCGCCATAACTTGTTCAGCATAGGCCAATTCTGTGATAAAGGATTTCAAGTTGTCTTTCACGGTGCAGAATTTTGGACAGTCAGGACACAGACCTCCTCTATGGACTTCGGAAATCCAACCTTTACACGATCAACCTGACGTCCGTGCGGCCCTCGACAGCTGTATGCCTCATCTCTCAGATTGATTTACAGAGGAACAGCTTATGGCATCAACGACTGTCTAATCTGAATATGAAAGCTCTCCAATGGATTCTACGAAAAAGTTTGTTCACGGTCTTCCAGCTATACTACTACAAAAAGAGCATCAATGTTCGGCGTGTCAATTAGGAAAGATGAAGCGAATATCTCATCATGTCAGATAATTGCGTCTACTTCACGATAATTGGAACTAATCCACATGGACCTCTGTGGCCAATGCAAACACAGAGTATCAATGGACGCAAGTACGTACTAGTAATCGTCGATGATTTCTCTCGCTACACTTGGACAATGTTCCTCCGATCCAAAGATGAGACAGGGGACTTGATTATCAACTTTGTGAACACAACTCAGAATCGTTCCTCATCCAATGCTTTTGTAAACAGACTATTCAAATAGAACTCAAATAAAATAATTAACAAAGATACATGCACAGAGTTGAAGAACTTAAAACAGAGCAGATGGACAAAATAGAGATTGAGATTCAACATCCCCAGTTTTGCCACTAAGAATTGGAATCGTTTCTCATCCAATGCTTTTGTAAACAAATCGGCTAGTTGAATCTCTGTATTGACAAAATACATTTCAATTATGCCTCTTTCCACTTGGTCTTTTATGAAATGATAGCGTAGGTCTATGTGCTTAGTGCGTGAATGGTGAACAGGATTGCAATTAATTTCTATGGCACTTTTGGAATCACAATAAATAGGAATTTTATTGAAATCAAACTAGTAGTCTCGTAGTTGGGTTCTAATCCACAAAATTTGTGAGCAGCAACTGGCGGCAGCCACATATTCTGCTTCTGCCGTGGAAGTTGACACACAATTTTGTTTCTTGAAAGCCCAACAGACAAGCTTATCTCCAAGAAGTTGGATGTTGCCTGATGTGCTTTTTCTGTCCAGTCTGCATCCTGGGAAATCTGCATCAGAATATCCTATTAGTTTCATACCTGAGTTTTTAGGATACCAAAGTCCAAGGTCTGGTGTTCCTTTCAGATACTTTAATATTCTCTTGACAGCATGGAGATGCGACTCATTTGGATTCGCTTGGAATCGAGCACATAAACATGTGGAAAAGAGAATATCTAGTCGGCTGGCAGTGAGATAGAGCAGAGACCCAATAATTCCTCTATAATGCGTTGGATCTACCGGCTCACCAAAGTGATCAGCGTCGAGTATGCACGAGGTCGACATTGGAGTGCTGGAAGATTTGCTCTTGTCGATCCCATATTGTTAGGAATATTTTAGAAGTGTCCAAAATATTTATTCTAAGTTTTGTTATTTCTATACGGTGTAATTTATCTTTACTTAGATGGGTTGTAGTTGTAATGGGCTTGTTAGGGGCCCAATGGGCTTAAATACATCACAAGGTATTTAAAATTAAACCTAACAATCACTAATTAAGTTTCCATTTTCAAAACTCTATAACACACATTACGCCTCCAAAGCACTGTTCACAGGAACTATCGAAGCTTTAATTCATTGAAGTAAATCTGTGTTTTTGGATAATCTGGACTTTACAAGTGGTATCAGAGCAAGCGTGTAGGTGAGGAAACTTCACTAGTGAACTCAAAATCGAGATTTCAAGTTTTTCTTGCAGGTCATTAAGATTTCGTCACATGTCAGAAATCGAACTCTAAAGCTGTTTATGAAGCATCTTCTTAGTGATTCAAGCAGCTACGTTGTATCAGACTTGTTCCTGTCGAGTTTAAAGTTATCTGTCTGAGATTTTGGTCCGAAAGTGAAGAACAGTTGCAGTTCATCATTTGTTCTTGATTCGCAATCGGCGCCTACATAGGGTTTAAGGAATTCGCGAATTTTACAAGAAAATTTCACGAATTCTGACCTTGGAAGGAATTTCGCGAATCGGAAGTTCTAAATTTGACTAAGTGGAAATACGGCCGTCAGATTTTTCAGAATTAACGTCTCAAATTTAAAATTTATTCTTCACGAATTCAGATTTCGCGGGTCCAACATTTGCGAATTCTTGTCCGCAAATCAATTCGCGAACTCGAATTCCAATTCGCAAATCAGTCAGCTTCGCGAATCACTCATCTTCTGCGAATCAGTTCATTTGAACACTTTTGCGAACTCATCTGCAAATTCAGTTTTCACCTCACGGACTCTTACTTTGCGAACTATCATATTGCGAATCCGGTTAATTTTACGAATCATTTAAGCTTCACGAATCAAGTCCAATTTGCGAACCCGATAAGCAAACCATTTCGCAAACTCTACATTTCACGAATCTTGTCACTTCGCAAATTATTCAATTCACAAATTCCAGCCTCGATTCGCAAATCCTTTTCATTCCGCGAACTCAAATTTAAACCAATTCGCGAAACAACACTACTCAATTCGTGAATAAAATCCAATCCTCACTCTGCAAACTCTCATACTTGTCCAATTTCGAAAATTTAACACAGCCTCAAGTCAACTCTCAGATTTGACTTTGACCAAAATTTTTCAATTCAAACCTAATTTTTTTCCTCACATTACACGTTAACGATCCTATCCAAAACACAAGCAATGGACTCTTTCAGCATGGGAAATGATGTTAGACCCCCTATCATCCGACATGGAGAGTACGTAGTCTGGAAAAGAAGATTCATCAACTTCATAGAAAGCAAGGACAATTCAGAGAACTTGCTGGAATCTATTTACAATGGACCTAAGCAGTATTGGACCGTAATACCAGCCACTACCAAAACTACTTCTGCAAGAGAAGAACAGAGGATCTTGCGAACAGCCGATGCAATGATGAAAAAAAACTACGACTAAAGGCGGATAAAATGGAGAAATCATACATGGTGCAAGCCATTCCCAATGACATTTTGATGCAACTCGAATGTGGTGAAAGCCCAAAAGAAATGTGGGATGCCCTTCGAATCATGATGCAGGGGACAGAAGTCAACACAGTGGCAATAACGGCGAATACACTCATCTCTTATGATCGCTTTCATGCTAACAAAGGGGAAACTCTCCAAGAAACCTTCCATCGATTCCTTGTCCTTCTAAAGAGCTAAAGATGAATGGAGTCACAAAAAATGTAATGGAGATCAACATCAAATTCTTAGGATCACTCCATCCAGAATGGGAGGCCACTGCAATAATGATAAGACAAATGAACGAACTAACCAAAGTTAGCATCCATACATTATTCGACTACCTCAATCAACATTCCAATCACGTGGAGAAACGAAGGGAGGAAATCAAATCAATAGGAAGCGACTCACTCGGTTTTATGACTGAACGATTATCAAGAAAACAATCCAAAGACAAAGAAATTATCCAGTCATCACAAGTTAAGGAGGGAGGAGACTCTGATTCTGATGGTGAATTCAAGGATCTTATGAAACATGGAGACAAGGATATCACACTCAAAGATCTTGCTACGCAACTCGCTCTGGTCTCGAACTTCGTGCAGAAGAAATATTATAAGAAGACTGGATCCTCTTCCAATCGTCAATTCCTCCAACTCAAAAGGAAAGACTCAAGATGAGGAAAACAACTCTGAAACTCCTCATCAAGGTGGCAAATGCTTCAACTGCGGTAAGACTGGACACTTTGCCATAGAATGCAGAATGCCCAAGAAAAAGGATGTCAACTATTATCGCCTGAAAGTTCAATTAGCTGAACAGAAGGAAAAATGACATGTCTTAATGGCAGAAGAGGATCATTGGCTTGAAGATACCTCAGACAGCGAGGATGAGAACGTGGCACTGATGGCCAAACTGGATGACGAAGAAGATGGAGCTGGAGCTGAAGGAAGCGAATCAGATAGGGAAACCTCCAACAACTCAGACATGGTGGAGGTAAGCGAAGCAGATTATGATTCTTTACTTAAGATGAAAAATGAATTTTTATCTTTATATAAATCTAACAAACAAGGAAAAAGAAAAATCAAGGAACTAGAAGCTAACCTAGAAAAGAATTTAGTAGTATTAAATAAATTTAGATATGATTATGCATGTGAGAAAAATCGTGTAATTGTAGCAAATGAAAAGGTTGCTAAGATAGAAGTACAAGTGCAAAAATCCGAAGCTAAAGCCAAGGATATAGAAAAGGAAATGAAATCTCATAGAGATCAGGCAATGGACGCTACAACAAAATATGACTTACTCTGTAAGAACGGGAAAGATTGTACATGAAAATCAAAAAATTAGAGGACATCTAAACCCGGCGAGATCAGTCAGAACAAACGATCTTCTTGAACAAACCAGCCAATGTAGATTTCTACAATCCTTATAAGGGACTAGGTTTTGAAAACCCATGTAAGTTAAAACAAGGCATATCAAGTGCACCTTATCTATGTGATCTCAAATTCATGCAGACAGGCTAGCAAATCTCATGTCTTTTGTCAGTGAAGATGAGACACCAACACACGGTAAAACTCAAACATCATTTGATTATACGGAGTTAAATGATAGTCATAAAGATCGAAATTGTCCGGCAATAACAGAATTCGAGTTCGATATTCCACGTCCAAATGAAGGAGATACCTCAGGAGATTCAGCAAATGAGGCATCGATAACTACGTATGCAGCAGGGTATATGCCTGGATGCATAAAGAAAATCAGTGATCTACACTCCACTCTCGAAAGAGAGAGAAAGTCCTTTGTGAAGAAAGGCAGAAACTTCTGGAGGAAATCTCCTCACTTGAAGAAAAATTAACATTACACACAATTTCTTATACCTTAGTCTCGCATGACAAAATTTCTTGCACTAATGCCTTGAAATTTTCAGGACCCACAAAAGAGCCATTGAAATGTCAAGTATGGGTTAGAAAGGAAGATATCTTGAAGGAGAACCGCGATCTTAATACACCTTTTGTTATTGATTATTTTCCTTCAAAAACTTTTGTACCCTCTTTATTTCGGCATGTATCGCAAAACTTATCTTTTCAATCAAAAACAAAGTTTTCCATGCATGATCAGTTCTACAAACTACAAAACAATTCCTAATAACACGAATATAAAGAAAAGGAAAGCATCAAAACCAAAAACCACCAAGGAACCTGGAAAACTTGCAAAACTAATGCAAATAAGGACATAGAAAAAGCATAATCATCACAGCTCACTTATTGCACACAATCGACAAACTAGCAATCATTACTCATTGCTTTTCACTGCATAGTCATTACGCACATATCATCATCATTTTGCTATCAATGCATTATTATATTTGAAAATTGAAATCCCAAACAAACTTTTGCGATCACAAAACCTTTTGCTATCCGATTCCTTTGCAGTCAATTGTTACCTTGACCACAAAACTTTTACGAACGCAAAAATATTTTGCGAACGTAAACTTATTCGGTCAACAAATAACTTTGACCCGCAAAACATTTTCAACATAATCAGTTTTCGGTCATTTTTCGTTGACTTTGAATTTCAATAAGTTTTACGATCGCAAAACTTTCACGATCGTAAATTGATGCGGAACTATTTGAAGTTCCAAACTATTTTCACTCGAAGATTTCCTGTTTGAAATATTTTTCGAAAAACAGTATATGTTTTGAAAATTCACACAATGTTTTAAAATTTGATATTACACTAAAACTATTTTAGCTTACACAATTCTTGAAATTGGCACATTATAGAAAAAGCTTTTGGTATATACTATTAAATTTTTAAATCAAACTTTAAATACCAAAATCTTTTCGAAACTGAAATTTTAAAAGCCAAATATTTTAATCAGAATAAAAAAAATCCAAATCACAAAACACGTTAAAGATCCAAATATCCAACAAAATTCTAAAATTTAAATAATAGAAAATTTAAATAAAAAAATAAAATGGACACCTTCTCTATTACTCGATCTAATTACTCTAGCTCCGATACTGATGAAGTGCTGAAGAAGCTTGGACGTCAACTACGATTAATTGAGAAGGAGTTAAATAAAAAGTCCAGAAAGACCAAGTTACGCTCAAAGATGCAAGAGACTACAAATTCCGAACAAAAGATGCACTTGGCTTTGGCTCACGTAGATGAAACTAACACATCCTCTAAGGATGTAGTGATTTCTAACTCTACATTGTTTAACATGTTAGAATCCTTGCAAACTAGATATGCTAACATGAAAATGAGCGGAAAAGTACAAGAGAATTAGAGGACGAATTAACTAAATCTAAGGAGGAAATAGCTAATCTTGAATCTAAGCTTAGGAGCTCTAGTGCGAAAATAGATGAACTAACTAAGAGCATAAAAATTAGTGAGACTAAGATGCAACAGCTAGAGACGCATAGCTCAAAAATTAAGGAACTTGAGGACATGCTAGACAACAACCATAAGTGTCTACTTAGGAATTTAGACGAGAAGAGTCTCCTTAAGTGTAGACTAGAAGGTCTGAGCAAAAAGGTCACTAGTCTAGAAGCCGAAATAGATAAATCTAATTCTAAGAATAGTGAATTAAGAAAGAGTCTAGACACCTGTCAAGCCGAGAGCACTGCTCAAAATAACTATGCTTTCTTAAGAGAAGAACGTGGGAAGCTCTATTCTAAGATTAATCAATTGAAAATCTTCTTGCGATTTCTAAGACCAAGGAAGCACAATCTCATTATTCTGAAAATTCTTCTTCCGTCGATATACCTTCTATTCTTAAGAAAATAGAGGATTTAAATTCTACATTAGAAACGGAAAGAAAGAATTTTGAAGCACAAAATAATACACTTCTAAAGGAGATATCTAGTCTCAAAGCTTCCTCGTCTTCAAAACACGATCAAGGGACACAAAATGATGATCTCGTTCCTACCATCAAAACGACTTCTACTAATTCTACGTCAATCTTGACCAAAGCTGAAATTCAAAGTAAAAGTCCCGCACTTTCTATAGCGAAGGAACAAGTCCCATGGAAATGGGAGAACGGAAAAGCTCCACAACGGAATCATAAAGATCAAAATTCTTCCTCTCCCATTCCTAAAAAAGAAAATCTTTCACGAAAATATTTCAAGTTCTAGCGCACAAACTTCATCGTGTGCTTCAAATGAAAATACTTTTCGAAATTCTTATAATCATTATGATGAAAAATGTTATAATCATTATGTGAAAAATGTGCATTCTCCATGTAGGTAATATGATACATCTGGTTTACATGCTTATCATTCTATTTGCTCATATTCTTACATGAAATATCCAGTCAAAGTCAAATCTAAAAAACATTTATTACGATTGGGCAATGAGAAGATCTTTAAAAATACACATTCTAGGAGCACATTCTCGAAAGCTGAATTTTCATATCCGTGTAAAGTCATGCAAATATGGATTCCTACGTCGGATATCAAGTCACAGAGTCCTAGTCAAAAATGTATTCCTAAGACTATATCTTCGACCAAGTTAGGCTCACAATCTAATTTTACACGATTTACGACTAACTCGTTTTCTGCTAATAAGGGATGACCCATACGACAATGGGTACCAATGTCCCGATAGTTTTGCAGATTTCCCTCATGTATGGTACTCCGATGATAGTTGCTCCACATACATGATCAAGGGCGAGCGGCAGAGCAACTACAAGAAATCCCTACCTAAGCGACAAACTCGGTGACAAAATTCCTTACTCATTTTTTTCTAAAAGTGCTAAATTTTTAGGATGAGTCACTATTAATTTTCTTAGGGCTTACAATTTGGTACATTATGCATATGAGCTGAAATGTTAAGTGCCAAATTTTTTTTTAAAGATTTATCATGCATTTTACGCATATAGATATAAAATAATAACAACAATAATAATAATAATAATAATAATAATAATAAAATCATGCATTTTTTATTTTTATTCTCATGCATATTCATTTTTTTGAAAAATAAAAAATAAATAATAATAATAATAATAAAAATATTAAAAAAAGATTTTATGCATTTTTACATAATTTTTTTCTTTCTTTGTTTTCATATCATGATCATATCTGTTTCTTCATAAAAAAATATATTAATAAATAAATAACAACAGAAAAAATATAAAACACATACAACGTTTTTTTTTCATGCATTATTTGGAAAAACAAAATTAAACTTAAACATAAACAACGAAAAATGGGGAGTGACGATTACTCGATATACTTTGATTTGTTCACAAAAACCTTTCCTTGATATATGACTGGTTATTTGCTTAATATTGTCTGTCTATTCGCATTCTTTTGTCTAAAGATCACTCGTTTGTTCTACTAGACACAAAGCCACATCATATATGTGAGATTTTGAGCCTTATATATTTTTTCGGGAATTTATCCTTGAGCGAGTCACACATCAAATGCTTGTCTTAACTTGTATTTCTTGGCCTCATACTCACCTTGCGTTAGATTGTTAGGAAAATGATTAGGCCACGTAGGAAAATTCCTCACTTGGCCAAAATCAAAATATCATCCTTGAAATTATTCCTCTAGTCATCCCTTTTGAGCCTTATCCGATATCCTTTTCTTCATTGTATCCCGATCAAGCCTTCAACCATAATTCATAAATTTCGGAGGGTTGCATAAACGAGAAAAGGAGGGGGAGAAAAAGGCGACGAAAGAAAAATAAGAAAATGATGACAAAATGAGGTGGAAAAAGCACACGAGGAATGCTCAACGCACAATAAATAGTCCAAAAGAACCTGCCTTCCTAATTATAAAAATCTTCTAGAAATCATAAGAAGAGGGCATTGTGGCGACCCTACTTTTCTAATTACGATTAGTGGCGGATTTCCGCAACGTAATCCGCGGAAGGCCCGTCTAATCAAAACTTTTTCCTAAAATAATATTAACTAATATAAAACTCCGTCTATATCGTTATCTCTGTACACGGGCCGAAGCCCCAAAAATATCAAAAGAACCAAAAGACCTAAAGCCGCTCCACAGGTCGCATCCATGTACCGCCCCGCCCTCAAAAGTCCGTGGAGCACCGCCACCAGCCGCCTCAGTCTTGACGCGTATCGGCGTCAGACTCAGTACCTACAACACGTAAACACTGAGCGATTTGCCCAGTAGGTGATTACAATGCATGTATGCAAGTGTGCACTCAACCACAATCCCAATATCTCGCAACATGATTTATTGCACACTCTTTCTTTTCCCACAATTCCTATTTCACACAACACAGGGCCCTAGGTTAGGCTCACGCGCGCAATAAATATCATGGGTGGTCATGTGATCACACCCGAATCCAATATCATGGGTGGTTAAACCCGTATCCATAAGTCTTGGGCGATAACGCCCGTATCCATATATATATATATCATGGGTGATAACACCCGTATTCCTTCTGGCGGTGTGCACCTCGAACCGACCACGTCCGAGTAGACAGATCGATCACGTCTGTCTCCGCCAGGAATCCTGTGAGCCTAACCGATCACAAATATTCTCAATCTACCCCACGTAACAACATATCGAATCATCACCGTCTCAATACGGTGGGAATCATCTCTCAGCCTGACGTGATATGCACATGCCATGCATATACAAGAAATCTCATAGAACATGATTTATATTAAACGTATGTAGAACAGGTAAAGCACATAGATCATGTAAGTCATGTAAGTCATCGAATCACATAAAGCACATAAATCACGTATGTGTTTACGCGTTGTAGATGGATGATCCACCTACCTGTCCTCCTGCTAGCGTCAAATAAAAAGTCCGGTGTAGTCCCTATATATCGATCCTCTGAATATAATAAATATTTTCATATTAATACATATTTATTAAGTCATATAAATTTTGAGAATACCAAAATTATCAAAACTCTATAATATATGAAAACCTAAAAATAATGAAATTTCTAAAAATAAATAAACCCTAGAATATTGAAAACCTTAGAAATAGCAGAATTCTAAAACACCGAAAATTTATTAAGTGTATAAAACTTTTAAAATGCTTAAAGTTTAGTGAATTTATACTAGATGTCGAAATCCTTAAAATGTCGAGAACTATAATGAGTTCAAATTCTCTCTATGATGATCTCGAGATTTTTAAACAATGTCGAAAGCTACTCTCTCGAAATCTTTATGAGCATGAACAAGGGAATATCGAAATCTTTATGAAGTTGTCGAAGACTATGATGATGTCGAAATCCTTTCTAGTGATGTCGAGATCTTTTATACACTTAAAGAGGTAAATCTCGAGATCATATGTCAAAATTTTACAAATGTTGAGACCTTATAAACTTCGAATCTTTACCAAAACAAATGTCGAGATCTTCCAAATATTGAAAAAGGTAAATCTCGGGACCATATGTCGAAACTTTACAAATGTCGAGATCCTATAAATATTGAGAACTTTGTCGATATCATTTTTTATCAATTGTCGAGATCCATTACCTCTCGAGATCTAATAAATGTCGAGACACAACATAATAGGTAATATCGAGATTCTGAACCATGTCGAGAACTTTACCACTATCAACACACCTCGAAATCTTCCTAAAAAAAACCCGTGATCCTCCCAGAAAACCCTAAAATCAGTACTATCAAAATCATCTTCAAAATCATTTCTAATACAGAATACGATACACCTTAAATCAAATTCTCATGAATTTTCCTATTTGAAGTTCATCATAAACCGCACATCATCACATGTTTCGAACTCATTAAACTCATTATTGTCACTCACTAACCTATACGGCAGATTTGGGGTTTTCTATGCATGATGACATTCAGTAACCTCCCACTCGTTACCTTTTAAAGAATTTCGGACATCTATTCATCAACATACATAAATCATCACTTAGATACTTAAGAACTATATGAGCCGAACTTCAATGATGTCCTTTGAATGACTCTAGCACACGTTACAGCCAAAAATCGATAGTCATAATCATATTTAAGCACAAAACTAACGAAACAAAGTTAAAGTATGCTAACTTAGTAAGTAAATTTATATACCTTAATTCGAAGTCAACTTCTTTAGTTTCTAAGTTCTCTATGTTGCAAACTTTCTTATTCTCGACCAAATACCTTCAGCTCCACCTTTACTCTCGTTTGTTACTAATCATTTTTGTTATAGAATATATCTTAGATAAGTACCATGTTTTTATTCGAAAGTATACATGATGGGACAGCATGGTGGTGACGAGTTTTTACCCAAAGTCTAAGTAAGGTTGCTAATCTTATCCTTTATGATAATTCTTGGGCCTATTCACGTGTCAAACATAGCCCAAATTAATTTATTCAAGTAATATCTTTAGACTATTCTTAGCTAATACTATATTTGAAATTAGTACTAATACATGTTTAATATACAACTATATATTTAATTACATTAAAGTCCCGTATTTAATTTTTACGGGTATTACATCCTCCCCCCTTAAAGGAATTTCGTCCCCGAAATTACGCCGACTGGAATAACTCGGGATAACGAACTCTCATTTCATCCTCATGATCCCAAGTGGCTTCCTCAATTGATTGATTCCGCCACAATACTTTAACTAACGGAATAGTCTTATTCCGTAGTCGTTTCGACTCGTACATCAAAATTTCTACAGGCTTCTCTTCGTAACTCAAGTCAGGTTTGAGCTGTTGATAAAGAAGTTCGTTCTGAATAACATGGCTCGGGTCCGCGACGTACTTTCGTAATGTCGATACGTGAAATACGTCGTGAACTTGTGATAATGAAGCCAGCAGTTCTAACTGGTACGCAACCTCGCCAACTCGTTTGACTATATTGAAGGGGCCTATGTATCTGGGACTTAGCTTGCACTTCTTTCCAAAACGCTTTACTCCTTTCATTGGGGAGATCTTTAGAAATACTTGATTACCTTCTGCGAACTCCAAGGGTCGTCGGCGATGATCTGCATAACTCTTCTGTCGATTTTGAGCCGTTCGCATTCTCTCTCTGATTTTTTTGGTCACTGCTTCGGTTGTTTCTCGAATCATATCAGGTCCTAATACAGCTCGTTCGCCGATTTCGTCCCAATGAACTGGGGATCGGCATTTGCGTCCGTATAGTGCTTCGTATGGTGCCATCCCGATCGTAGCATGGAAGCTATTGTTGTAAGAAAATTCAATCAGCGGCAAGTACTTACTCCAGTTTCCCTTGAAGTCTAGCACGCACGCTCGTAACATGTCTTCAAGGGTTTGGATCGTTCGTTCAGACTGCCCATCGGTCTGGGGATGATATGCAGTACTGAACGAGAGCTTAGTACCCATTGCTTTTTGAAGCTCTGCCAGAAGTTGGATAGAAATCTCGAATCTCGATCCGAGACGATGGAGATTGGGATTCCATGGAGTCGAACAACTTCCTGAATATACAATTCAGCGTAGCGTTCCATGGAAAAAGTAGAGCTGATTGGAATGAAATGGGCTGATTTCGTCAGGCGGTCTACAACCACCCAGATAGCGTCATGGCCTTTCGTCGTCTTGGGTAAACCTATGACGAAATCCATAGTGATGTGATCCCACTTCCATTCGGGTAATTGTAAAGGCTGTAGAGTTCCAGCTGGTCGCTGGTGTGCGGCTTTGATCAGCTGGCACGTCATGCATCGATTTACGAACACAGCTATGTTCTTTTTATTCCCGGCCACCAATACGTGATTCGCAAGTCTTGGTACATTTTAGTAGAGCCCGGATGTACGGAGTAGGTAGTAGTGTGTGCTTCTGTCATTATTGTTCGTCGTAACTCCTCGTCGTTAGGCACGTACATTCGATTCTTGTATTGTAATGTTCCGTCTTCTCGGATTGCAAAGTCATCGGGGAGTGCATCTTTCACTTTTAGATAAAATTCGTCCTCTTCTTGGGCCATTCTGATTCGTTCTAGCAACGTAGGTTGTAGAGTCAGCGTTGCTAATTTTGTCTCGACTTCACCTAAATTGACTATCTCTACTCCAAGTCTATGCAACTCCATACTCATCGCTTTTCGACTAAGCGCGCTCTGCGACTATGTTTGCTTTGCCCGGATGATAATTGATAACGCAGTCGTAGTCTTTTACGAGTTCCAGCCATCGTCGTTGTCGCATGTTTAACTCCTTCTGGGTGAAGAAGTACTTCAAGCTTTTGTGGTCTGTGAAGATCTCACACCTTTCTCCGTAAAGGTAGTGTCTCCAGATTTTTATGGCAAGGACCACTGCTGCTTGTTCTAGATCATGGATCGGATAATTCTTCTCGTACTCCTTCAGTTGTCTGGAGGCATAGGCGATTACTTTACCATTCTGCATTAATACGCATCCCAGTCCATTCTTCGAGGCGTCGCTATAGACTGAGAATCCTCCAGTTCCCGAGGGTATAGTCAGAATAGGAGCAGATGTGAGTCGCTTTTTCAGCTCCTGAAAACTTTCTTCGCATGCTTCAGTCCATTTGAAAGGCACTTTCTTCCTCGTAAGGTTTGTCAATGTTGAGGCAATGGTGGAGAAGTCAGCAATGAACTTACGGTAATTTCCCGCAAGTCCTAGAAAACTTCGGACCTCGGTCGGAGTAGTTGGTTGTGGCCAATTGTTCACGGCCTCAATCTTACTCGGGTCCACAGAGATTCCATTCCCAAAAATCACGTGTCCCAAGAAGGCTACTTGCTCGAGCCAAAATTCACATTTCTTGAATTTGGCGCAGAGTTGTTTCTCACGCAGGATTCATAAGACGATTCGTAAATAGTTCTTGTGTTCCTCCTTCGTCTTAGAATATATCAGGATATCGTCAATAAAGACGATTACGAAACGATCGAGATAGTCTTTAAAGACCCGATTCATCAAGTCCATAAAAGCAGCTTGTTAGGATATTTAGTGATTGTGTCAATAGTTTTGGTCTTGGGTTTAATAGTGTAATTATCTTTGTAGCTTGGGCTTTGGACTAGAATGTAATTATTTAAATTTTTAGTGTATGGGCCTTAATATACCTAGGGTTAATGTGGTATATAAGGTTTATCCTATTTTTCACACAATACACACACTTGAAGGTGAGATCCTCTCCCTTTTCATTCCATTAAAGCCTCTTTGATTCCTTGTTTGGTGCAATCGGGACCAACAAGTGGTATCAGAGCGAACGTGGATCGATCTGCACTGATTTGAATCCAGTTTCGTTCGATTCCGAGAAAGATCAAAGGTGTTTTGGGGAAAAATCACTTTCGGGTATTTTGAACTCGTTTTGGGGTTTTAATGCCTCGTTTTTGTGTGTAAAACCTTTCCCCAGATCGATTCTATGCCTAAAATGTTTTTAGAACACTTTTGGATCAGTTTTAACGAGTTTTGAGCAAGATCGAAGCAAAAACTCTTCAGAAAAGGACATCTCGGCCATTCTCTATTTTTGGTCGATTTGATCTATTTTTTGTTGTTTTTAGCCCACAAATCGGTCGATTATGTGTTTAGGGAAGAATTTCTGAAGTTTAGGATCAAGTTTGAGCGATTTTGTTTGAGATTTGAGCAAGAACTGGACGATTTTCTGGCAAAAACGCATGAAAGCAATGGGACAGTGAAAGCTCGTTCTTGACCGCGAAAATTTTTGCTTAATCGTTCAAGTCCGCGAAATTTTCCCATCTGCGAAATTTGATTCCGAGAATTTACCTAGAACCGCGAAAAATTTCACTTTCACTGCATTTTTCGAAACTGCCTATTTTCAAAATCCGAGAAACCTTCATCTGCGAAATTTGCTTACTCTTCATATATCCGAGAAACTTTGTACCTGAGAAAGCTTATTCCGCGAATTTCTCTGAGCCGCGAAATTTTTCAAAACCGAGAAAGTTTATTTCATCCGAGAAAGTTTTTCAAAAACCATACTTCTTTCAAATCCGAGAAAAACTTCCTAAAATCACACTTCAACTCTTGATGCGAAATTTCTTGCGTAGGTGGTAAAAATTCAAAATCAAGAATCTTTCTCACATGCGAAATTTTAAAATCCGAGAAATTTTCAACTGAGAATTTTTCTTCCGAGAATTTCTCTTTAAAACTCACAAACACCGAAATTTCTCAACACATAATTTCTCGGATAATTCTTCATATAATCATGTCCCTTCAAACTGCGAATTTTCTTTTCCTGACGTGTTAAGGTTTTTGCCTTTTTCTCGAGTTAAAATTTTCTCGGGTTAAAATTTTTCTCAAACTTATTTAAGATTTGATCCTTACACTTTAGTCCTATCACCCTAGACCACTTTTGACATAAATCTTTTTTTTTCTCGACTCAAATCTCGTTTTTAAATTTCTAGAACTTCTCCTTATTTCAAGATATATCTTCCCTTCATACATTATCGACCATCACACACGCTCACTTAGTTCTAAGAAATTCTTTAAACAATTTTTTTTTTCAAAACTCTACACGTTAAACTCATATTTCTCGTCTCGTTCGTTAATAACTCTCTTATCTATACAAGATCAAAACCACGGACGATTCGACTGCACCAACCATGTCTACCACGAATGACATCTCAACAGTGGGCTCCGACACCAGGCCTCCGATGCTGCGACAAGGCGACTACAGCATATGGACAAACCGATTCCTCACGTTCATCAGGAACAAAGGCGCACCACTCTCTCAATACCTTCTGGACTCCATCTTCAATGGTCCAGCACAGTTTTGGACGATCATCCCTGCACAGCCAAACGCAAACCCTCCCATGGATGAACGCCGCACTCCAAGAGGTCCCATCAATGAGGATGAACAGGCTCGCCTACAGGCCGATGAGACTGCCAAAGGATATCTCTTCCAGGCTATGGGAAACGAGGTCTACGCTCACATTGAGTGCTGCACAACTGCTAAGGAAATATGGGATGAACTCGTGGAAATTATGGCAGGCACAACTGAGAGTGCTCAAGGGAGGAAATCAGCATGTCTCTCGCAGTATGAACACTTCCAGGCCTATGAAGGAGAGGAACTGCGTGACACATACCTCCGATACTTGAAGGTCATCAATGAACTCAAGAAAGCCAGGATCTCGAGGGACAAATTCGATATCAACAACTGCTTCCTTGGTAGCCTCAAACCACATTGGGGCAATGCAATCGTGATGATGATTCAGAGTAAGGACCTCTCCAACACTTCCATCCATGCTCTCTATGACAGTCTGTCTGTCTATGCTCCTTACGTGCAACCTCAGTCCACCAACACTCGAGTCGACCCACTGGCCCTCCTCTCGAACAAGACCAATGAACGATCTTCCGCCACAAAAACCAAACAGAACAAAGGGAAGCTACCAGCTGCTATATCTGACTCCTCTTCAGGATCCGAAGCTGATACAGAATCTGATGAAGATGTTTGTGATCTACGCAAACAACTGGCAATGCTCACAAAGATGGTCTCAAAAAGGATCAGGAAAAAATCCTCACCCTCCTCCAATCGCCAAAGAACCTTTAGCGGCACCAAAAAGACCACTCCCACGGAAGAATCTAAGCCAATAAAGAAAGAGGAGGACTCAGCACCTCAAAGGTCTGTGAAGTGCTTTCGGTGTGGAAAGACAGGTCACTTTGCCAAGGAATGCCACGCACCACGCATAAAGGACTCTGGCCACTACGACCGTGAGGCCAGAATGACCCGCAAAATGGAAAGTGGGAAAGTTCTTCTCACCGAAGAAGCTGAATGGGTGAACGACACTTCAGAAGACGAGGAGCCTAAGGATGAAGATTGCTGCATGGCAAGGCTGGTAGAACATGACGAGGATGAGGAGATGGTCAACACCGGTGAGAATACCACTAAGACGCCTACTAACAACGAGGCTGAGGTACGAATTTCGCAACTCGATGATATGTTTAATCACCGGCACACCATTAAGAAACCCACCGTAGATGCTAGGGATTATGATGAACTTAAGCTAAAATTTGAAAACAACTATGCCTTACTTAGTTTAAAAGTAGAAGAGCTCGCCTGTGCAAACGAACGTCTAATGGCCTCTGAAGCGTTAGTCAAACGTCTGAAAAGCAAGAATAAACAAAGTGAGACTAGGGTTAAGGAAACCACACTGGCCATCAGTTCATACGAAACATCTCGTCTTCTGACGGCATCCCAATACGAACTGCTCACAAAGGAAAGAGTTAGGCTGTACCGAAAGGTGAAAGAACTCGAAGAGCAACTTCACCTTAGAAACGAAAACTCACGCATCTTATGCCTATTGAACCAACCAGTTGAAACAGAATTCTACAACGCCCGGGGGGAATCGGCCTGTCTAGCAATTGCAAATCAACACCACTAACAGTTAAAAGGTATAACATGTGTAACACTGCGTTCCTGCAAACAAGAAATGGTGCTCCCTCACAACTTAGGCCATTTGTGAGATCATCCTCTGTAATACCCGAGTCCCGTAAGTAAGTCGGCCATTTGTGAGATCATCCTCTGTAATTCCCTCTTATATTCTGCTTACTATTTAAGTTTAAGTGGTTTTTCAACCGTTGTTGCATTTGTATGCGCTCCAATTCCGGCTTCATCCTCTGCCGTTAAATCACCTTGCAGTTGGAGAGAAATTGAACCCGAAGTGGGAGCCCATGTAACTGAATCCAAACGCCAATTATAGCAAACTCGGTCCAATCTTTCTTATCTAGGCTTCTGACCTTTCTCCTTTTATATAGCTCTATATAGTATAGAGTAGGCAAAGCCTTTCTTTGTCTTCCACTCCCTGTCTCCTCTTGCAGCAGGACAGGAACACATTCAATTCCAAAAAAGTGGCTATCAAGCGCTCCTCGCTCAAGTGCTCAACTGGATTTCGTAAAGATAAACGAATGACTCGGGTTTGCATTGGTCCGGGCTCCCGCATTGCTTTTGGTATGGAATGGGGCAAGCAGGATTACAGGGACTCTTCTTGCTTGATCGAAGCCCCGGAAGGATTCCTCCCGATCAAGAACTCAGCAAAGTACGTTTACGTAGGTACCGTTTCAACTCAAAGTTCTTGATTACTAAAAGATCCTCTTGATTCGAAGCTTCGGACAGGGACTTGAGACAGGTATCCGAAAAGAGGATTCGTAGTACTTTTTGCAAAGCACTGAGTATAAGAACAACCTGTTCTACGCGCTCATAAATGAGTCAATTTTTTGGGCCTATAGAAAAAAGTTGAACTGCGATCCAGTCAAGAAGAGCATAATGCTCCAGTAATAATTATACCTCGTACTCTTCAGGCCATCCCTCTTTCTCAAGGAAGGCGCGAAGCCTTTCCACCACTCCGGGAAGGGAAGTGCTGGAGGTTGGGCACGCTCCACTTTGATTATAGGAAAGCTTTTTCACTTTAGGCATGGTAGCCATCTCTGGGGCACACAGATTCCTTTTCTTACTCCTCTTTAATTTAGATCGGCTATTTATATTTCGATGATTTGATTCGGGGTCTTAGGTCTTGTTTTTCTAACCGTGGTTATCGGCAAATCCGGTGTTGGATTCAGACTATAGAGATTTTCACTAAGCCGAATCCGTGTACTGAGTCGCTAACTGCACCCTGTCTTGCCCATTGCTGGAAAGGCTCTCTCTCATAGGCGATTGGAAGGGCATATGTTGCAAGAGAAGAGGAAGTCCCTAAACAATTCCAAATCCACTAATTGATGCTGAGAAAAGCATCGAGCTTGCTGCTGGACTTCTAGATTCTTTCTTTCGCATTGTCTTCTTCAAGGTCTAGTCTCAATCTCTTTCCCTGCCTTTATAGGAGTTGTAAAGTCAGGACTAGTTATTCCCACAATTGCTTCTTTCCAAGCCTTGCTATTGAATCGAAAAAAGATGTTATCAAGTTATTCAAAATGAATTTCCCTACTCTTCCTTCTCTACTTACCTCCGCTATCATAGGGATTCTTTTCGCTTAGCTATTATGTCCTTCTGCGCCGCAAGCGCTATTACTCCTAGTTAATGGATTAAGTGCAAAAGTTCAATAGTCAACTTACTTATTCATAGAGTTATATCTAGGATAATGTGATAATACAAGAGAAGACGGATGATCCTACTATAGTTATAGTATAGCAGCGATTGCAAATCCTAGCCTAGCTGATTCCATTGTCTATATCTCATCTGATCTTCCGTTTGTTAGGGTATCTCTCATTGGTTGAGCTATTTCTTCTAAGAGATTGGTGTCTAACCTATCTTGTACACTTATTGCATCTGAACAAGAAGTTGTCAAAGCACGGATAACGTTAATTAGATTGTCTAGATCTCCTGGAGGCCAGAGTGGTTGATTTACACCAGTAGTTCCATGAGAAAGAAGAAAAGTCAACCAAATAGAGAACCTTATTAATAGTAATAGAGGGGGTATAAAGATGTAGACAAGTTTTAGTAAGATCTTTTTAGATATAGGTAAGATCCACCGAGGAGGGATAGGTGGTAGGGGAAGAATTAATACTAAAAACCCTATGTTCTCCTTCCCTAGACCTAGAATGGTGGTATAAGAGATAACTTCCGAATAAATTCCTCACAAAATGACAGATCCTAGCTATTCTTAGCTTATTAATTTGAAGCTTGATAGATATCATATCCAATAAGACTTTATCTCTATTTATCTGACTAGACCAGAAAGCACTTGGAGTCTGACTGTCAGCTAACATAACAGCGTAAGGCGCGCCCATTAGTAAGGCTATTAATAAGAAAGCTTTATTACCTTACCCCGCAAGCAACGACCGCCCCTATTAGTAAACGCGCTAAGAAGCGCGCCAGCGCCTTTAATTGTTGGCTCCTTCGGACAAGTAGGCATGACAGCTCAGCTCAGGCAATTAAAGGCAGCTCTTTCAGCTAATTACGCTCGGCTTGTAGCTGTTATTCCTGCTGCAGGATAAACTACTTGCGCAGCTCCACCAGCTCTATCGCTCTCTTTGCAATCTGAGGCCTTCCATAATACATGTTGCTGTAAGTAGCCATAGGAGAACTACAAAACAAGGTCATACCAGCACTCGTCAAGCTACAGTTACAAAATATTCAGCAGCACATAAGATCCGCAATGTACTTTGATTATTATGTAGGTCATAAAAGTCTCTCCTAATCAATGGCTCTAAGTTTATGGGATGTCTTCGGAGTCAAGTGCCTACGCAACCAGGTTGTTGTTTTTGGGAGCCAAATGATGATAGTAGGGCATCCCCCAAAGTAAAACATCACCTCTCCAAAGTCATTTTGGGATTCTCTTTGTCCCCCCCTATTTCTGCCTCTTTAGTTGGAACGACTGCCTACCCTTGGCCGGTTAAAGCTATGCACTGATTCCCTCTTCTCGTATTGGGTCGGGAACGAAAGCTTTCTAATGTGGGCAGAGACTTCAGGATCGACCATAACTGAAGGATCCTCTGATTCGACATTCTATCTCTCTGGGTGCTCTTACAATCTCAGACATTTTTTTCATTCACCCAGTGGGTGAACGAAAAAACGAGTGTCGAGTCCTGAGTCTCTCAAAGAGAGAGACGGGATACAATACAACCTAATATCAAAATGATAAAGCAAATAGCTAACCGACTCAAAATAGTCGTTAAAGCAAACATAGGTCAAACCCAAAACCCTATCTACTCTATCTGATACTGAACTAGATGCCGCAAAAGCCCCGAGTATAAAGTCAATACAGCCTTTCGAATATCCTAGTACAAGTACGTTTGCAAGAGCTGGGATTAGAAAAGCAACATCCCCGAGGACTTCGAAGCTCCTGGGAACGGAGAAGCTAAATAATGAAATCTTGTTGTCACAACAGAAAAGGTTAGCGAAGCTAGACAGAAGACTTCTGAAGTCACCTGAAAGAGGAGTGAGCCATCCGCGGATACGAGAACGGCAAAGGCAATGGTTTTTGTATTCTAGCTCCTACTCGTAAGAAAGCAGAAAGGAAGCTTATCTTCAATCTATAGAAGTTCCTCTTCATTCTCGTTCCTCTCCTTTTTAGTCGAGCTCAATTACATCGAGCCTCCAAACAAAAGAAAAAGCCTCAAAAGGTGGGTTTCTCAGTCAGATCCAACTGAACCCTCCTACACCTATTTGCACCCTTCTTAAGAAAAGAAAGGTGCGCATTTCCACAAAAGAGAAAGGCTTTTTTCATTGAATGGGCTCTCTGGCTGTTGAAAGAGTAGAGGCTCTTATCTTTCTTTATAGGCGGCATATAAACGAATGTCAATTGGTCTAATTCGAAGAAATAACTGGTTCGGCATAATAGGTCAACATAGGCAACATAGGTTAGCCCTGTAGCACTAAATCCAGGCCTAGATTGAATATCTTGAATTGTAAACCGAATAGTTTAAGCCGGTTCGAGGCAGTTTGGAGTAAAAAAGAGTTTCAGTACTCACTGGTGAAAATAGTGACTTCGGGATAGAGATAGTGAATCCTTTCCGAAGAGAAAGAAAAGGACTCAGCATCCACAGCTCCGCCCGGCCTTTCCCAACCAAGGGAGAGCTTGAATAGGACATATGGCCGAGGATCGAAGAAGCAAGGGATGACCCTTTCCAGATGACCGATATCTGTTGGACAGATTCCTGTTCAAAGAAGGAGTAGATAATAAAAGATTTGCTGCTCTTTACTTTGCTATAGTTGATTTAACTCTCTAGGCCTTAAAAAAGACAGCATTTTATAGCATGTTTAGTGCAAAGAATACCCTTTGATTCTTATTTTCTTATTATTTTGGAGATGGGTGTACCTTTTTATTTTCGGTCGAGCTAGGCTTCACTTCCTATCCCCCTTAGTTGAAGGAGAGCGTAAGAAGCCAAAGACCTGTTTTGAGTTCTGAGTTGAATAAAGCAGGGATAGGTTCATTTTGAGATCAGAATCGGTCTTCGATCCGTTCATTCTGTCTTCAGGGTATACTTTCAAATTAAAAGGGAAGCTCATTCCGGCAGGTACTCCTACTCCCTGAACTTATTCGTGGAACAGAGGCAGATAGTAAGAGGTATTCGGACAGATAACGAAGAGTTAGGCGGGACCACTAGATATGCTCCTATACTAAAGGCTATCGGAAAAGCAAGAAAGATAAGGTAAGGGGTCAAAACACTTCTTGATTAGAATCTATCCAGAGGAGGACTTGGGATAAGAAGAACCAGAAAAGCTATGTGTACTTTGATCCCATGTTATTCAATTCAATATCTGTATGAGGCTGAAACAATAATAGCGCGTTTTTTTTAAATGAAAGAAGGGTGGACCTTAGGGCTGCTGTCTCTCATGCCACTGCAGAATTGGGGGTTCGCCAAAACTTTTACAAATTTGTGCAAGAGCCGGCAGATCATCCACTCTTCTCTGAACCAAAGAAGGTTAACATTGATGGTAGTGCACAATCGCAACCAGGTCCTGCTGCTTGTGGTGGAGTTTTTAGAACTTCTCGAGGTTTTGTACTGGGCTGCTTTACTCAGGGACTGGGTCGTGGATTTGCATTTGAAGCGGAGCTTGTTGCAGCTATGCTGGCTATTGAGATTGCTTATACTCGGGGTTGGCATAAGCTTTGGTTGGAATCGGACTCTACCTATGTTGTGGCCTTACTTACCTCCAGATCTCATATCGTTCCGTGGAATCACCGGAATCATTGGTTGGCTTAGATCTCGTTGATGAATAAAATTACTGTTGTGGCCTCACACATCTTCACGGAAGGCAGCAGAGTTGCGGATGCTCTTGCTAACTCGCTTTCAACTCCCGCCTCCAGGCGGCCCCTTCGGTACTCAACCAAAACTAAAGCTAAATAGGGGATGTTGTTCCAATTATTGAATAAAAAGAGAAAAAGAAGCAAAACTGGATTGATAAGGTTCGTTCCGATCGACGGATAAAAATGAGAGTCCTGCAACTAATAAGAAAAGGCTGGGGCGACTTACCTCATAGCAAGCAAGCACTGGTTGGAATGGTCTTCTACCCATAGCGTATCGGAAACCCGTGTATGAGGGGAAGTCTTTGTTCTTTACCGAGTGAAGTGACTCCTAAGACACAACACAGGAGCTATACACCGTGAAATCGAACAGGAACGAGAAAGACAGAAAGACACTCTGACTTTTACGCCTCGGAACGGATACGAATGGAACTAGTGAGGCTGGCGTGCTTTAAGACTCCAACTCTAAGACTAGAAATATCATAAGAGAAGAAATCTCTGACGCCTAAAAGTCCCATGCCTTTCTTGGTTGGACCAAGGTGATTTCCTACTGAATTGGGAAAACAAGTCTCTCTTCATTTTTAGAGGAAGAGCGGAAAAGTCAAAGCAAGAGAAAAGGAAGGATCAAGAATGTTATATATTTCAGGAGCTAGATTAGTTGCCGATAAAGAAGAAAATTGACTCATGTTTCCACTCTATTTTCATTACGAGTATCACGTCAAGATCCGTTGCTCAAACTGAATCACGCCAACATTCCGTGGTTCTTCATGGAGGGGGATTTAGCACCTTCCGATTCCGACAGCGAACTTCCCGTAAAGGATGGGGTCTCTCAGGCCCTAACAAACCTTCGGTCTAAAAGTGGAATTCCCGATCTGAACAATAAAGTTGATTCGGAAGAAAGTGAAAGTGCGGAAGAGAAAGAGGCGGTGATATCAAGAATCCAAGATAAGGCCGCTTCTTATCTAACAACAAACAAAAGGCTTCTTCAGGGGACTTCCTGACCAGCGGTCTTGTTATTGACCGAGGGACCTCTCCTACTGGTAAGAGTGCGACGAGGCCGTCCTTTAAGTTTAAGAATGAACGCCCGCGTATACGGCTGATGGAGCTGGAAGCACTAGAAGAGCAAGGCTTTTTTTCCACGCTTTTAGCCGCCCATGATCTTTCTCCCTTATCAAAAGAGGGTCGACTGGATATACATGTTTTTGTTTTTGTCAAAGACATAGAAGATTGCCCAGAGAAATCCGTTACTATATAGAAGAGACGAGAGCCTTAAACTTAAAAACCAACGGTAAGCTGGGGAAAAGCATAGAGCGTGCTCAGCTCTCGCCCTCGTCTCATCTGCGAAGCGGAGGCGGGATAAAAGCGTAACTCCCCGGTTTCATAGGTTACCTTTCTATCTTCCTCCCCCGTGACGCTCCCAAAGCGATCACTATCCTTTTCTTTCTTGCTTTCTTGTTGTCTTGATTTGTTATAGATAGAAGGGCTTTCTATCAGGTATAGTAGGTAGGATTAAGTGGTATGAAGTCTTAGTGGATATAGCAAGTGTGCCGGGGATGCGGCTCGGGCGTAGTAGGTCTGGACGCCTAGCATAAAAGAGCCTTCTCTGGTAGCGGCACTATACCTTAATATCTCTCTAGCTTCAAATCTATCTAAAAGGTAGTAGTTAGCAGAGCAGAGGTCAGTCTGTCTGCCGCCTTCTTTCATAACAGAGTCGTTATTCCCGGCTGGCATAGAAGTCTCTAGCGCGGGCGAAAGAGATGCATTTATGGTACTGGTAGTATTGGACAAGCTCTCAAGGAATAATCTATTTCTTTCTTATTTCTGCCTTTCTTTCCCATGACGACTAGGAACAGGCAAATCAAAAATTTCACTTTGAATTTCGGACCTCAACATCCTGCCGCTCATGTTGTTTCACGATTAGTATTGGAAATGAACGGAGAAGTGGTGGAACGTGCGGAACCACATATTGGATCACTCCAGTGCGGCACGAAGCCGCTGATGCCGAATCGGCTCCTATGCCGCTAGCTATGCCCTGCTTGGTCCCCCGGCACGGTGGAGGTTCTGTAGCGCGTCATGAGCATCGGGCTAAGGGGCGGTTTAGCAACTCAAGCGAACTGCTCTACCTTACATAGGGACAGAAGGGAGAAGGTTGTGAAGGTGGCCTCATTATCCACACCTCCGGTCGGATGAATGGAGGACCGACCCGGGTTTAACGAGCGTTGGCGGGTTCTGGAGTGCCTGTCAAGGGCGCTAGCGCATACCCCGGGGTGATCATCACCACCTGCACCTCACATCTCGGCACAGTGGAACGTGTAACCCGCCTGCTGTTCCATTCAACTACATTTGTTCCTGTAATCCATAGCCTAACAGAACGCAGCAGCGAGGGACAACCCGCCCATACAGCCAGCGGGGAGGATGGCACTACTGGCAAAGACCGTCTGGCGAAAACGCCGCAGGTGCGAAGCGTGGTGGGCCTGCGCCGGGGGAGCATAGGGAGGAAAGGGAGACCGGACGGTGGAAGAGCCAGGGGAGGCCGGGTCATTTGACGGAAATGGAAGGCTTTTCCCTATTCGAGAAGGCCCTATGGAGTAAAGGTAAAGGGAAGTGCATGAATTCTTGGGAGCGAGCCTATAAATCTAAAATGCAATAAAGCAAATTCAATGAATAGATAGGTACAACAGACAGCGCAGCCTACACGCGAATTAGCTTCTGAGGTTGAGCAGGCTCAATTTCACTGCAGGATTTGCGAATGAATACCGGGCTGGGCCACCTCGAATGGCGTGAGCCGCATGCGGGGAGACCCGCACGTACGGTTTTTAGGGGGATCTGGTCGAAAGACCGGCCGGCGCCCACCCGACTAGGGGGACTGAGAAATTAATAGAGTACAAAACTTATCTTCAAGCTTTACCTTATTCTGATCGTTCAGAGGGCGATCGCGGGGTCACTGAATGAAGTCCTCCGTTTCTTTCGGAGGTGCTGTGCTGACCCGCAGCGAGGCAGAGATGACTAAGTGACATATGGAATATGGCGACGACAACAGCATGTCGTAAAAGGAGATAACAGGTGGAGCCAACGACCCACTAAGACTAACCTATCTACAACTACATCCCCGAGCGGCAGTCAAACAGGGTCGTGAATGCGAGATGCCAGCGGAATGATCGGTCGGACAGAGGCTAGGGCTCCTTCCTTCCCACCGCGTCCTTCCTTGTGTGTCGGAGATATAAAGCGAGTGCACCGGAAAAGAACGGGAACTGGGTCGATCTATTCTATGTCGAAGCATCCGAAGCATAACTGCCGAGAGATAGGAGCATTCGGTGGAACCGGTGAACTACATTTCTTTCTGGATAGATGTGTGGGACAGAGGGCTCGTGGTACCTGCTGCCCCCCCTTCCTCCTCTGCTTTGAGAACCGTGTGAACGGAGAGTGGGCAGAAGAGAAGGAGGTCCTCATATGGAGTCGCACACTGACTTGAGCAGTGCGGGAGACTAGGGACTGGGTCGAGTAAACCCCCCTGGGGTCGGAAAAATAACAGACGAAGCTTTACTTAGATAGGGCTTTGATTCGTATTGAGTTTTTCTTAGTGATTGGAAAGGAGGGCGCCAAACAAAGGCTAAAGTGATTCTCTGAGCCGGTCTGGATTTCCAACGCCTCGGGAAATTGGTCTAGATAGATGACAGCACTTTTTTCCCCTCTTCCTTACCGGGAAGTCAATCTTCTCTTATGGCCTTCCCCTCCCGCCCCGCCCTGAAATAGATAGAACCAAACCTCCTTCTCATCCATTCATTTCTGCAAGTAGGGAGGATACAGAGCTAAGCCCCCTCCTATTCGAGGCCGGGTGGCCTCGCCCCACAAGCACCCAACCTTCCTTTTGCTCTTCCTTCGGTTTGCCTCCACGAACGCGCCACCTAGGAGCCCAACTCATATTCCAAAGGCGACCAACTTTCAATACTAGTTGTTACCTTACGCTGCCATTTTTCCAATATTATTGAATAGCATGGACTGGGGCTAAGATAACTCAAATGGGAGAGCCGTGTTATGGGTGACTTTATTGCCCGGTTCAGAGAGCACTTGTGTATGTGATGCAAGTGAACGTGTACGAAAAAGCTGTCGTAAAGTTTCGTTGTTCGTTCCGTCGTTGACCCTATCTATGTTTCTATGATGGCCCAAGAACACGCTCATTCTTCAGCCGTAGAAAGACTTTTGAATTGCGAGGTACCATTACGAGCTCAATATATACGAGTGTTATTCCGTGAAATAACTCGAATTTCAAATCATTCACTTGCTTTAACTACTCATGCTATGGATGTGGGAGCATCAACTCCGTTCCTGTGGGCTTTTGAGGAGAGGGAGAAATTGTTGGAATTCTATGAAAGAGTCTCGGGAGCCAGGATGCATGCCAGTTTCATACGACCAGGTGGAGTGGCACAAGATCTGCCTCTTGGCTTATGTCGAGATATTGATTCCTTCACACAACAATTTGCTTCTCGTATTGACGAATTAGAAGAGATGTCAACCGGCAACCGTATCTGGAAACAACGATTAGTGGATATTGGTACTGTCACTGCACAGCAAGCAAAGGATTGGGGATTCAGTGGTGTAATGTTAAGAGGTTCAGGGGTATGCTGGGATTTGCGAAGAGCAGCACCTTACGATGTTCATGACCAATTGGATCCTGACGTACCTGTAGGTACCAGAGGAGATCGCTATGATCGTTACTGTATTCGTATCGAAGAGATGCGACAAAGTGTTCGGATCATTGTGCAATGTCTTAATCAAATGCCTAGTGGCATGATCAAAGCCGATGATCGTAAGCTATGTCCTCCATCACGATCTCGAATGAAACTATCCATGGAATCGTGCGCCGTGTGAAACGTAGATCATCGCCGTTCTTAACCGAGACTCAGGTTAAGCTCCGTCTCGGAACCTTGTGGGGTTAGGAGTAAAGCATCCCGAGGTTGTCGCATCTCGTTGAGCGTAGAGAAGCATTGGGAACCCTAATTTATTTATTGGGAGCCGTTTCTTTTCCCGTCCCCCCGCCCCGCGCCGCTTTCCGGTTCTTCGGAAGAATCCACTTACGTCTCCCTTCTTCATTGATCTGGGGGAAAAGGAAACGTCTATCAGTTGGGAAGCTAGACATCAAGTAAGTGGCTTGATGAGGATAACTAAGCTGACACGCCGGAGTTGGCTGCTGGCACAAGAGGGTGGTGCCTTACCGCACCGCAGGCGGACGCGCGGTAGCATTCGTGGTGGTGCTTCAGGATTCCAATGTATTGCGTCCAAGATCAGAACGAGCTTGCCGGCGGACCACTGCCGTCCCATTCTTGAGTGAGCTGGAGCACAGCCATCTTATCCACTGAACTAGCTAGAAGCTATCGCTTCGGGTCGAAGCATTAAAAGAAAAGGACCAGAAAACGCGGCGGCATAGGAACCACGGGACCCCATACCCTATTAGTATAGTAAAGGGAAAACGTAAGTGCGCTCCTGCGCACCAGCTGAAAAAGCCTTTCCTTTTTTAATCAAAAATGAAATGAAGGTAAGCTTCATAGCTTAAACCTAGTAAAGGGGCTTTGATGCCCTTTGTATAGGTTGGGTTGCTGGATACGGGATCCTCGTAGTAGGCTGGACCAACATCCATCCGAGAGAGGGCAGTCTTTAGAAACAACAGGGGGTACGTATCCCAGGTGAGCTAAGAGGTGAAGAGTGGGAGTAGCACAAAAAGAGGGATTAGCATTATTGACCCAATGATAAACCACTAAGACCTTCCTCGTTGGGGCTCCGCGCAATGAGAAAACGCTGACGCGACGAGAAAGCGAACGGTCAACGGTCAGGTTCAAGACTTAGCCGAGCGTTAGCGAAGCTAGATTCTCATAGCGAGGCGCTTCGAGTTAGCGAAGCGCTGTAGTAGCGCCGAAGCCTTATGTGCTATAATGCTGAACCAAGGACGTTCCGCCTTATCTATAGAAGGAGTGAACTGAGTTCTGAACGAATTAGCTCCTTGGTAATTGCTCAATCTATAGATAGAAAGCCCTATGATGGGAAACTACCACGTTAGGTTTGGAGAGAGATGGGACCGGTTATATAATAGAGGGAGCAGATGCAAGCTTTTTCTTTCAATAGCCGGCCAAATGACTACAGGATCATCGGTCTACTCTACCTCAATTCACCATTTCGAACCTTATACAGAAGGTTTTTCCGTACCAGCTTCTTCTACCTATACCGCAGTTGAAGCACCTAAAGGAGAATTTGGTGTCTTTCTGGTCAGTAATGGAAGCAATCGTCCCTACCGTCGTAAAATAAGAGCACCTGGCTTTGCCCATTCACAAGGACTCGATTCTATGTCCAAACATCACATGCCAGCAGATGTGGTCACCATCATAGGTACTCAAGATATTGTGTCTGGAGAGGTGGATAGATAGGACTAGTACTTTCTCGATCAGGACCCTAGCTTTATTGCGAGCCAAAAACAAAGATGGATTCCCCTTCTCCTTCTATCTTCAGTACTAGAGATGAACGAATTCCATACGCTCAAATTTAGATCGAAGAATTTTTTTGGTCTTGGAATTTCATGAAGGCGGAGCCAAAACGAGAACGAGTTCAGTCGAACAGCATATATAGTAAATAGTAAATAGTAAATAGAAGTGGAAGAGCCTTAGACTTCCGCCTGAGTTCTTGCAGGGACAGGGTAGGGCAGGAACTTCGCCAGCAAACTCCACACGTCAACCCAGGAGGTGAGGTCTCCCAACGCAGCCGATTGGATGCCCTGAGTCATTTGGTTTTGACGCGTGTCTGTTAGTGGATCACTGCTCGACTTGCATGTGTTAAGCTAAATTGCTTTGAAGCTTCGAATTAGTGATTTGGGGAGATATGGACCCCCTGGCCAAACAGTCGAGCCACTCGTCATTTTCTCCTCCTCTGGTTGTGTGGTTCATGATCGCTTGCTAACGAATAAAGCAAGGCTGCTCCACGTATACGCACAGCACGGACATATTGATGATAATTACTAAGTAAGGGGACCCTGGCTTTTGACTCCTTTCTTCAAATAGTCCCACTGTCAGATCTCTTTCCGTAAGTGAGTAAGTGATGGCATTCGATATTCTTCATTCTCTTTTTCTCTGTCTATCATCGCCTCTCTCTTACACCGAGGGCTTGGTTTACGCTCGCGGATCTGCCACCTCGGGAACTGGTGGTGGGTAGACCGAAGACGGTTAAAAAGGGAACTGGATAGAATTATGTTCAACAAAAAACGCGAACTTGTCTCTGTATGGCAACCACTAAAAAAATAGGTTAACATTTGGTTCATTGGATTCCGGGCCGGATGGATCCTGTGGATGATCCGTAGGGGGTCTTTATTATCAAGATAATTTATACCAACTAGTTCCTCTTCTGTCTGCCAGCTCATCTATTTACCCGAGCTTGCTTATACCGCTAGCAAGAAGCAATCCTTACCTTACTGTAAGTGAAAGAAGGCTACACAGTAAGCTAAGCGAAGCAACTAGTTTACTTGCTTCCTTCGCCTAGTCTATCTCGCTTTTCTTTCTTTGCCCCTGCACTGTTGTTCGGGAATTTGCTCCTCTACGCAGCCAAGCCCTTATCCTAATCCTCAAGGCGAGTCAGTTGCGCAGGTAGAGATAGGCGATATGCGCAGTAGGTTGTTATATGTGACACTGCTTTAGTCTCGAAAACCTACCTCCCATCGCTATTCAGAGCGAGATGCGCATAGCGAGACTGAATCATTCTTAGGAAAGCGTGCAAGTTGTTTGATAGTTTCGGTGGATAACATTCACAACTCATTCTTTATATCTTATATTATTGAAAGTGATAGACTTATTAGATACATCCACTATCAAAAGCACGACTTTCGAGTCACGACTTGCGAGTTAGAGGTTTTAGGAAAAGCGGGAGTCTCCGTCGTGAGGTTAGCTCTACCGAAATTTGAATGCCGCAGCGACGCTACAAAAGTCAAAAAAGTATCCGTGAACAAGTCAAGCGTCGCAAGGGGGCGGGAGGTACCTATATATACCCAGCCAGGTGTGAGTTCTTTCAGTCCAGTGGCTTTGTTTGTATAAACCTCAGAGATTGGGAATGATTTCACCCAAGAGTGGTTTATATAGTAGTAAAGAGACTGCCTGTTTAGGCATTTATGGTCTATACAAGGTAAGTGTAGGCAAAAAAGGTATGTACATACTAGAAAGAAGATTCTTAGGTAGTTGAGAGGTGATTTAGTGTGATGCCATTGTATGGTTAAGTCTTCTGTTCACACTCCCCCTAAAATTGATGCGGAAGATCATAGAGCATCAATTTGCCAACAAGAAAATCATGTCGACCTCGTGTCATGGCTTTGGTGAAGATGTCCGCAGTCTGATCATGAGACGACACGTGAGTCAAAGGTACCATTGACGAGAGAAGTTCTCGAATGTAGTGGCAATCGACCTCAATGTGTTTAGTGCGTTCATGGAAGACCGGATGTGAAGCGATTTTGATTGCACTGGTGTTATCAGCATGAAGTGGTGTGGGAGACTGGAGATTGACTCCAAGATCTGCAAGGAGTCCTCGAAGCCATACGATTTCTAAGCTTGCAGAAGACATGGAACGATATGGAGCTTGGGTAGCTGGAGAGTAGAAGACGAGGGCAAAATAAAGCCTCGTCCTATAGTGCCCCGAAGGTAGCGAATGATAAGATGAAGGCATTACCTACTGGGGCAGATGAAGACGACGAGGATCTGCCAAAAATTGGCTGACGATCTGAACTGCATAAGAAAGATCTGGACTAGTCATGGTGAGATAGATAAGGCTCTCAACCGGACGTCGATAGAGAGTCGGATCAGAAATGGGTTCTCCATCATCCTTTTTTGATTTTACATGGAGTTCCATCGGAGTTGCTTTTGTCATCTCTTAGCTTTGCTAAGCGTATGAGGTCTTCTGTGTACTTCTTTTGGCAAAGATGAATACAATGTGCAGAAGAGGAAACTTCAAGGCCCAAGAAATAAGTTAGGGCACCGAGATCCTTCATACGAAAATAAGACTGAAGAAAGTGTTTGAGCTGAGTGATGCCTTTAGTGTCATCTCCTGTGATGATCATGTCATCAACATATAAAAGTAGGCCACTTCTTGGCTCCGGCAAAGAAAGATGGAATAGTCGTGCGAACTCTGGCAGAATCCAGCACTCCAAATTGTGGTTCGAAATTGTTCAAACCATGCACTTCTTTCAATCCATAGAGAGATTTACGAAGATGATAAACGAGAGTTTTTTCCGCTAGCTGGTAGCCAGGAGGAGGTTGCATATAAACTGTCTCCTAAAAATCACCATGAAGAAATGCATTTTGAACGTCCATCTGATGTAAAGACCATTGGTGAATGGACACGGAGTACGAACAGTAGTCATTTTGGCAACGGGAGCAAATCTTTCTTCATAATCGATGCCATACTCCTGCTTATAGCCTTGAGCAAGCAGACGAGCTTTATACCTATCTAGACTACCATCGGATTTCAGCTTGATTGAGTATACCCATTTGCTATCAATAATGGATATATCTGATAGTCGAGGAACACCAAATACGATTTGATTCTAGGGCCTGGAGCTCATCATCTATGGCTTTGCGCCAACATGCCAGTTCTGCTGCCTGCTTATAGGTGGAAGGGACACGAACAGAATTCAAAGTAGTCAAAAAAGAAGATGAAGCACCATATCTTTCAGGAGAATACCCATATCGGACAGGAGGTACAGATTGACGATTGAAACGCCGAAGAGGAACTACAGATTCTGATGGTGCAGAAGGAGCAGAGGGTAGCCGAAGGGTGACTGACTGTGTTGAAGGGTAGCGCATCCACAGTAGAGAGAGATACCCTTCAACAACGACTCGAGGGCGAGTCTTCAAAAACTTGACGGGTAAAACTAGAAAGAAAGGAAGTCGTTTTGGCTATTCTTATTCCAGGTTGGGTAAATAACTTTCGAAATGTCATAAAAGACATGGGCTTTCTTGCTTCAGCATGTGAGGGAAATGACCCGGATACCGAAGTTAGCGGGCAGAGAGGGCGGCGTGTGGTGCTTCCCGCAATGGAGCTAGCACCCTTTGATTCCTCTCTATACCCAAGAAGATTGGAAACACTCTGTGGAACTGAAAGTGGCGTATTGGAGTGAGCGAGCATCTTATCTGCCCAAGATGCCTGCCCCAAGGGTAGAGGAGAACGCTGCTGAAAAAGGTGTTTATCCGTCTTACCTACATACCCATCGTCACCATGCACCCTTGACCGACCGTCAATCTCTATAGCTACAGACTTTTCTCGCTAATCAAGCAAGAAGTGCATTCCCCTACTCGGGCATTCAGCCTGAGGGCTTTCCGTTCCTCTCCAACCAGTCGAGCTCCATTAACATAGAGCCTTGCTTCACTTCAGTAAATTCATTAACACCGTCTTTGATTCCATCTTCTTTTTCTGTGCTCGTGACTATCTGTAGTATTGGACTAACTGGGCACAACCCATTTGAAAAGGAGGAATGCAGTAAGGACCTATCTACCTTTTCTTTCCTATAGTAGCTATTGATCTAGTTGTGGTCCTTAATGAGCTCCTCTCTAGTATGCACGAGCATGAGCTCTCCCCCCTAAGAGCGTCCCACGAGGGTCAAGGCTCTGCTTTGATCCACCACCGGGATACTTTAAAGAAGCGCTTAAAACCCGTATGTGTTGCTATTTCACACCCCGCCCGCACACAGCCTAAAGAAAAATCGAATTCTCGAGCTGCTTGCTAGCTTTTTACTACGAGTTGAGTCCGCCTTTCAAGTATATCTTGTATCCCGTATGGAGCCATCTTCGTCACCCCGACATGCGCTACAAGGTAGACCACCGGTCAGATCGACGCGCGACCAGGGAATATTGATGCCACCCAATTCACCTGGCCAATACCCGCCTTCTTGTACTGATAGTTGTTCCTAGTTGTTTATCTAACTCAGAGCTTTCTGGAATTAGGCATCCTAGTGTTTGGATGAGGAACAGAATATGGTATTTTCTCTCCTACTTTGTTTGGCTTGTTCTTATATTACACGGTACGGTTAACCGTTACAGCAAGCTCATTTTGGAGAGCCGATCTCAAAGTTTCACAAGCATCTACTTCCACTCAGAATCGCCAGGTACAGTTTTCAACATCCTTCTGTATTGTTCCCGACATACTGGACAAGGTAGACACCCGCTAAAGTGTTGAAATGTTTCTCATCATTGTAGATGTGCCCATGTTTTCCTCAGTGACCCAATCAGGGAACCTACCCCTGAACTGAAATAGTATTCCCCACTCCTTCTGTCATTGTGCCAGGTTAGGAAAGATAAGGTGATTCTGCCTTTTACGGGCGCAACCCTTCGGCCACCCCCTGACAGAGCCCCACACTGCCCGTCCAATCGCTGCTCGTAAAGGCTTTACATGTGTTATTCTCTTCCACTCTCCTACAACCCGAAAGGAGTATACGAACTTCCTCAGGAATCTATCCACCGCAGATAGGTATCCTCCGACATATGAGTTAGTGATGGGTTAGTACAAGCGGCTTCCCTGCCTAACCTCTTAGATTGAGTAACCATTATCGCAAACCGCCTCGGTTCAAGCTAAGTCCGATATGAGGTATGTATGGATCTACAATGTAGAGAAATTGGTTTCTGGACAAAACAATATCAACCAATAACCAAACTACAATGGTTTCGTGCATCACTATAACGACATTTTGAAATGAGCAAAAATGGAGAACAAAGACTGGGAATAAAAAGACCTGAAAGGGCGGCAGCGAGCGAACTGATAAGGAAGGAGGGCACAACAGCCGGAAGCCGGCGAATCATCTTGCAGCTAACGGTCAGGATGCGGTCCTAAATTCCGTACTCTATCAGAGGAGGAATTGGTTAAGGACCCATCAACTGCTTCTATCCATACCTGTTGAGCTACTGAGTTATTGATCCATTTCCATGTTGTTTATGAGTTCCTGAGTTCTTATGAGCTTATGAGTTATCCTTAGGCTTCCAGCAACAGGTTTGATCATCCTTATCTTTTCCAAGCCCGGGAGATGTTGTGAACTCGTAGACAAAGAAGATTATGTTGGCGGCTACAACCCTTTTCCTCAGATTGACTTTCCCTTCTCCTAAAAGCCAAGTCACTTTCCGATGCTAGGCGTTAGAGCGATCTACTAGTTAAGCTTCACCACCGGTAGTTCGCTGAATGCAAGAGGTATTGGTTCGAATCCAATTCGTGAGATACCGGGAATCTTTAAATGGGCATGGCAATAATTGACTCCTTTACACGGATTCGTTCAAAACGAGACTCAGAAAAGACTGAAAAGGAGTTTTCACAGCCGACCTTGATGCTTTGGTTTTCGCAGCTGTCGCTCTTACATGGCTATCCTGATGGGAATCATCGGCTGATGAAGAAAAGGGAATTTCTCCCGAAAATAGTGCTCTTTTTTTAGGAGGAGGTAACAATAGTCTGTATAGCCTTTTACATTTTTAGAAAATAAAGAAAAAGGCAGTAAAGCGTGAAGCTTGGCTCGACTAAAAGAAGAAGCGTAAGAACGACCGAAGTATATTAAGCAAAGCATTCCACTCACTTGGAAGACTCACTAGTGCTTGCACGTTACTCGTTAACTTAAAAGAGAGAACCGCTCCTACCCAATTGGATTTATGACATTCAAGTAGGCGGCCTTGGCAACACAACAACTATTACTATAAAGACCACACTGCCGATCGATCCACATAGGCTTGGAATTTATTAGAAAGACTTCCGATACGACGAATACCACATTGGCAGACTGATCTCTTACTGGAGCATGCGGTATAGGAAGCATAGAACTAAGACGGGAACAGAGAGAGCAGGGAATGAAACGAAACTGGAAGGTCCCTTTTCCTAATATAAAAAACCATTAATGGAAATGGAATAACCGAAACTCCCCCAATTATGGATCCTTCTGACTGAAATCTTCTTCTGTAAGCCCGGGAGGTTGTACCAGGAAGAGATAGAGTGAGTTCGAGGTTGCTTCCTTGCTAGATAGACAGGCGGAACGCCAACCTACTCAGAGAGAGAGTCAAACTCTTCTGTTATTCATTAATGCTGGTACTGGTAGTAGTTCAGCTTTCTCGTATGATACCATTAACAACTGACATTGCTAAGCCCAAGAATGAAGAAAGATGCCGGCCCTTTTTCTCCCGCACCGCCTTCTGCTCCATTGATTGTTGAGAGAGAGCCCCGACCGCATCAGCACGTGTCTCAATAAAAAGCTTCTTCTTGCTTATCGGTATGCCGCTCCTACTTTGTATGATTCACTTCGTAAGACAACCGCCAAGGAACTAGCCGATCCGGATCGAAGACCTTGAAGGATGGAAGCGGTCTGTCATCCCTTTCTTGGAGGACGTTCTCCGCAACTGACCGGCTATTGGTCTACTTTCATAAGAAAAAAATAAGGGTACTCAAGATGGTGCTCAGAGGTGGAGCAGAGGAGACGGTTAGGATAACGAACTTGAAAGGCGGAGACCGAGCTGCCCAAAAAGAGAGATTTTTTTCATTAAGAAAAAGAAAGCAACCAAAGCAGGTGTGTGTGAAGCCTAATCTAGCATAGACAAAGGCAATACTCGACTGAAAGGAAGAGTTTCAAGGATGCTCGACCGATAGGGAGAGGAAGGAGGGGGTATGTAAGGTGAGCCTTTTTTCGATTGGTTATGAGGTTTTCGGGGAGCTACCGAATCTAAGCCGATGGGATGGATCGGTTGTTTGGTCTGTGGGTCAGATAGTCAAGTCTGTAGCTGCTCAAGGGCTCCCCCTGAACAGAGCGTGATCTTTTCCTTTTCCTTTTTGTTTACGGTTTTTCGGTAGAGAGAATAATCCTTTAACCCCGAGTAAGAAGCTGTCTTAATCAAACTCTAAAGCGAGTAAGCGACCTCAGTACGGTCCTCTAACTCCTGTAGGTGTCCTGTCCTGATAGAACCCTTTTGAACCCTACACTTTCACACACTGATTTTAGGATAGGGTCTCTAGCCCGTATCTCCGCTCTTTCTACCTTATTGTCTTCTCCCCGGCTTTGGTCGAGCTAACTCGATCGATCTAAAACTTTCCTCTTCGTTCGACCGGGGATATGGCACCTCACCCTATATGGAAGGCTAATTGAGTTCCCACCTGTTAAATGGCAGACCTCCAGTCATTGGGAATCCAATCCCCACTTTGAAGCATTGAAGACTCACAGAAAAAATGTTTATCCAAACATTAATAGGTTGTGTATTGACCGATGATATATGGATCACCTTTCGAAGTCGACAAAGGGTTAGTTCATCACATAAGTACGCTTCTGAATGACCAACCTCTTTCGTCAGGTGTAGCATACATATTCAATCAAGGTAAAAGTTTCCTCATTCTTGCTTGACTGAACCCTCCAGTCACGATCAACAGAGAGAGATTCATGGTCGGGGAGGAGTAAACGAATCCTCTATTTCGGAATACAAAGGGACTGATTCCACATATGGCTATGAATCAATAGCCGGATAAGACGTTACAAGCTTTGAGGGCGTAAGCGAGCAATGCTAGCATGGGACTTCTGATCCCTATTTTTTATAGAAGAATAAGCAAGCTGCTTGGGGCTCCCCGGGTTTGCTAGATTTGACACAGATATTAGACCTTGCCGTGGGGCCTTCAATCCCAAATCGAGACACAAAAACAGAATGAATGCTCGACACACAAGTTTTTTGGCACGAATGCCCCTCCTGAGACTTATTGGCTGCTAGAGGAAAAGGAAGCGTCCGATTGCACACCAATTCTGTGGTGGACACGAGCATACCGCTCGCCTCTGTCCCTCGACCTTAAGGGTTCACCAGGCTTCCCTTAACTGCTGATGCGGCTGCTACGCTTTGATTCTTTATTCCCTCTGCAGTTACTGGATGGGGTGGTATTGGATCCAGACAGACCACCGTAGTAGGGCGAGAAAGTGATTGATTCAATAGAAGGTTATCCATAATCCAGAATTCAGTCTGCAAGAGATTTTTCGATTGGGCTTGAAGAATGCTCTACGGTCGAGTGGGCTATCGCTCCCGTTCGCCTCATCTCAATGAAAGTCTTATTTTTGTTTTCTCTTTCCTAAGAGTTTAGGTTCTTCCCCTTTCTCCCAAAGTGGAGGTGCTCAAAAGATGAAGACGGCTGATACCAAGCGCAAAGGTCAAAGTGTCAACCAAATCAACACTATTTCCCAGGGAAATGGAAGGATATGTGGCATTGAAAGTTGGGAATCCCGCGCATCTCAGTCCAGTCCAATCGCTAGGCGCCTTCTCTTAGTTGCCTAGGAAGAGGAATTCTGTAGGGTAAGAAAAAGAAGTGAACCCCTTTGTCTTAACCATTCCCATCGAAAGTTGTAAAGGCACAAGCGTAAATAAGAAGACAAAGAAAAGAGCCAAAGATCATAGTGTGTCTACTATTGCTTATTGAAAAAACCTCCGGAGAATAGAAAGTAAAGAAGTGCCACAGCTTCCTTTCCTAATTCCAATCGTGACATTGGTCATCCCGCATCTGAGATAAACCTAGTCTTCTTCACGTGGCAAAGGGAGCGAAGCGACAACCGCGACTATGTTCCTAGTGTGTGGAAGAAAGAAAATGAAAGTTCTTCAATTTCGCCCAATGGCTTGCGGAAGAGCTCTTCGTTACTATAGATGCATCTGATCTGAGCAGGGGATCGTGGATCATGATGCCGGGGATTTGTTCACAGCGGAAGTGAAACCTCAAATGGATCAGACACTCAAGGAAGATGGAATTCTACTTGGACAGGTCCAAGAATCCATCAGTCAATAGTGGAAAGGAGAAACAGCTCAGCTTGACTCGGTCCCTGAAGGGCAACGAGGTTTTAGCAATTTAGCCTCTTTCTGACGATTTCGTATCTTCCACTGTTATTGGTAAGTATAAACTAGAATACCATGTCAAGAAAGGGATTTTCTTAGCACCTAAAAGTTATATGTTAGAAACTAAAGAGGATCAACATATTATTAAACATAAAGGTCTAGCCAAAGATTTAGTTACATCTGAATGGTTTCAAAAGGTATTAGAAGATCCATCTCTAACTGAGTGGGTACCCATTCAATCGAATTTCAGAATTGATTGGAAAGTTCTACAGATTGTTAAAAAGGATATTCTATTAAAACTGGGACAACCTATTAGTAATAAAAGAGAGAATATCTATGATTCCAATAATGTATGGATAGATACACGATCCAAACAGATCATTGATCTAGGAACTAAAGATGCTACTACTATTTTCAAATATGAGTTAATGAGTCAAAATCAAAATGGAGATTCTGGCAGTCAGTCCACTACAGATGGTCAGTCCACAACTGTTCCTCCAACGAACCTTAATGAACAATCTGATAGGTTCTTAAATGAAGGTGAAAATAACAAGAATGAACAACCCACTCTATACAAGACTAAGCATGAGGCTAAGAAAGCTAGGAATGCTAAGAAAGCTAATAAGAAAGATGACCATAGCAAGAAACCAGACGAATAAGATCATTCATCACAAATACGATAGATACATTCTTTAGAGATACAGTGAAAGAAGCCCACATACCCACTCTTCTCTCCCCCAACTCCTCTGATTAGGGTTGGGGCCTCGTCTTCATGACTTGATAGATCAATCAGACTACTAGAAACCCTTATAGGACAAACTCAACAGTTCAATTGAAACTACTCTATCACGCTTTCCGGCCTTTCCCATTGTAGATGCCCATTTCTATCAATGTAAAGTTTTCCCCTCCATGGTCTCAGAATTCTACCACCCCTTGCTCCTGTGCTAACTTTAGATTTGAAACCCATTGCGGGAAGTAAACTATCTAACATGAGATCGAGCTAGGCACATCCTAGTCGACCTTATGTCGGGCGTTGACCTGGGGATTCCCCAATTCTCTCAGCTCGTCGATGAACTGGTTCCAAATGGAACAGCGAGCCGTCCCGAAGTTGCGCTTGAGCCCACGGAAATGCGGTAGACGCTCATCGATGTCTTGCTGCCAGTGGTCATAGAGAGCCGCCTCGAGCGCACGCTTCACATCTTTAGGATCTTCGAGAGTGATCCCCTTCTGATGCAAGAGAACGTGCGCTTTTTCTAACATGGCCCTTTCTTCTTTTTCGCAGGCCTCCGTGATAGCTTCAACTGCGCTATATATGCGGGCGTCCTCTCGTGCCCTAGCCTCCTGCTCTTGGGCAGCGAGGTTCTCCCAAATGACATCTTGATCGATCTCTTGAGCTTCATTAGCATCCGATTCGGGTTCTTCTAAGACTCCTAGATCGAACTCTGTCCAACCAGAGCCTCTACTGCTCCCCCCCATGCTAATACCATTTCCTAAAGAGGGAGATCCCCCAGAGGATCCAGAAGGAGCCATCATATAAAGATTATTATAATTATAAAGGATCGAGGAAAAGCTATCATAGATGATCAAAGTTGTGCGAATAAAAAAATATAGAAATAGTAGATACTTACAATAGAAAAGTATATTCTGATAATTTATATATAAATAGTCAATTTTTCCTCTTACCCATATCTTACCATTTCTTCGGAATTGTCCGCTCATAGCACGATGGAAGTGTCCGATTATAGCCCGACACGCTGCTTCAATGGCTCGATATGAAAGACGACCTGCTCTACAACTTTTAGTGCCATATCTTCCAAAACCAAGTTGTGTACCGTCCGGTTTGCAACCCCTACTACATCTGCCTTTACGATATTTACTATATTTTCTTTTTTGACTATATGAAATCCACACTTTGACACCTAAGATTCCGTAACGAGTAGATACTTCCGCAGGAGCATAGTCGATTTTCTGGTTAAATACATTACGAGATGTTTTTCCATACTTTCCGCATTCAGTTCTAGCGATTTTTGCACGGTTTAATCGACCTGAACAACATATACGGATCCCCATAACCACCTTTTTCAATACTAATGGAACATCCTTCACTATTTTACTAAAAATGAAACGAAATGATCTTCTTTTGATCCTCAGTTGAAAAGAGATGTCTTGAGCTATCAGAGAAGCACTTTGATAAAAAAATGGGATCTTGACCGATTCAATTAAGGTATTAGTGTTTGTTCTATTAGACAACAAAGATCGCATTTTTTGCACTTCGTTCAAATAAGAGTTGTACCCGTACGGAATTCTTGTAATTCTCAGTATGATCGCTATTATCATCTCTATTCCCTTTATCACTTCTCCTATCCTACCTAGGTCTATGAATTTCTCTATCAATTCAATTACCTTATACTTATCCATGACCTTCTTACATCTTTTCCTTAATTCACCTAGGAGTAGTTTCCGGTCCTCCTCAAAAAAAGATTATTATACACCCCATCCCTTGGAAAAAAAAAGATAGCACCGAAGAAAGGCACGAGCGAGATGGTGGTTTTTCTTGTTCCCGCACAGCGAAGATCATTCGCTTGGCCAATGAAGTGGGTCAACCTCTTTTTGGCTTCGGCCAAACACTTTTTATCGCTGGTCGAGCTTTCTACAAAAAAAGCGATGCGAGAACGTATTCTCTTATCTAAGCTTATTTCCTGTGTATTAGTTCCCCCCATCGTAGATGGTTCAGCCACGCCCGGTGCCACGAAATGATTGAGAACTACGACGGGGTCGAAATGCATTTTGTTCTTTGTATTCAATAAGTATTGCATGACCAAATAATTTAAGGAAGAGCGCACGGCGTGGAGGGTCAGATGACTCGTTAGGCCGTAGGAACGGGACTTCTCTGGGAAAAAGAACTTAAATAACTTTGTTTTTATGAAGGAGTCGTAATTTTCTATCAGGAAGGCTATGCCATTTACAACTCCGGCGTATTTCGGATGCTTGAAGGCCCCGCTGACCCGAAGTGATTTAGAAAGATTCTTCTTTATCGATAGTGATTGGTCATGGTATCCATAGCTTTGCTTCTTTTTCGGCCAAATCCTGATTTCGTTTTGCTTCTCCCGATCGTCGAGCCTGATCGGCTCGACTTTACCCAATTCCCACGGCCAACCCTTCGCCTTTCTTGGTGGTCGACGGGGAAGAAAGAAATGAATGAATGTTCTTTTGGGAAAATGTAGAATAATACACCTACCGAGGCGAAAGCCAAAGGTGAGTCTCGTAGGTGGACGTATCGAACCGAAATAAGATCTCAGATTGAGATCTTGATACACTGATTTCCCATAATAATAAATAGAGTCAATGGTGACTCCGCCGTGGGAAGAGCCGCTTCCTTCTTGCTTAATAGGGGGGCTTCTATTCACCAACGCAGACTAAAAGTGCTCTCCGAACCGTGCTGGATAGTGACCCATCACACGGCTCTCAAACTTAACCTGTGTTGGATCCCGGGAGACAAAGTCAAAGCGCTTGATCCTTTGCCCCATACTTTGAGATGCTCCTCCCCTCTTTTACGAATCTACAACTCTCTTTACTGAGCGAGACTCCACCCATATCCCTACTAGTGGTTTATTTTCTTGTTTGACAGCTTAAACAAGGCTCCCCTTTAGATAGGTTTTTGTCTTTATCAAGATAGGTCAAGGGCGTGTCGGAACGGTCGGTAGCTGCTTAGTCTCATTCGACTTAAATCAAAGTTTCCTTGTACTGCTTTTTTCAAAGAAAAAAAGAAAGAACGGGGTCGATTTAGGCTCCTTCTCTTCTACTGCATAGCTGCGCTAGCAGGTACTACGAGCCCTTTGTCCCACGCATCTAACCTGCTCGCGTGGTTCACCGGTTCCACCGAAAACTCTCATTTGTTGAAGCGGAGCATAGTGCGCTTTAGGCGCCGAGCGAGAAATGTCTCTTCTTGCGTTTCGGGTTATTCACTGATCTGAAATTTAGCACTTCTCAGATCAGGCTAGGCCTCTCCAGCTGAGCTGGGCGCCGGGGCCCTGGATGCGCTAGCGATTGGCACATAGGGGAGTGGTTGCCCGGGTTTCTCGGCATGGTATCCTGCACCTCGCGTTCATGATATCTACATTCAACTGTGCCCCGGAGACACGGTCGAAGCACGCCCGCCCAGTGTGCTTCTTTCACGACATGCTCTAGTCCTGGGTGTCTTTCAGTGGTCTTCTATAGAATAGAAGAAGTCGTGTCCGCGCCGGACATCCGCAACGTCCTCCCACGCCCTTTTTCTATTTGAAATCTGGGACAAACTGAAGGAAAAGACTGACCCATTCGGTGACTTTCGCGGTCGCCCTCACTGAACCAACTTGAATCTGAACTACGATTCAGATCAAGTCTTACCGAAATCGGATTTCCTTCTCGTGCCATATGTACTTTGATTTTCTTCCTTTTTCCCCCTTTTTTTTTCTTCCCGGTCCAATATTTGTGCTCGAAGGTCTTCGTTTCCGTGTATCTGATCTCCTCTGCTCTTACTGAACCTACCCACAAAAAAAAAAAGAAGAGAAATTTTGCCATGTTTCCCGAGGGAGGCTGCCTTCTCTCTGGCCAGCAGTCTTCTACTTCTAGTAGACCGCTTTAGGACGGGCTTCCCTGTTTCCTGGGCTCTGCTCGCTTCGTCTACGCTTCGCCCTATATATAATAATTGAAAAACGATATTTCCTTGCCCTGCTTAAAACTTGTCGTCAAAAACTAAAAAGGCAATCAATCAGAATCCAAAAAATGGAAATAGTGATTCAAGATCTAGATGGATCCCTATTTTGATCTCTATCCACGAAGATACCTATCTATATGGAGAGAGATCTATCTATGAATCGATCTATACTATCCTCTATCCGGATACATATGTCGCTTATGAGCGACTACGCCGATCTTTATATGTTTTGGCCACGTTCGTTTCCGCTCCGAAGAAGAAGGTTTGGATCTTTCAATCTTATGTCGTGAGGGATGTGACCTATGTTAGGTCCATAAGATACCACTGCTTTTGGTGTTCTATGATTCACCTCCGAATAATGAGTAGGTAGTTCGATTCTTTTGATTTTTCTCTTCCTTTTGATTTTTCTCTTCATAGTAAAATGGGGGGATGCAGAGCTTTTGGTCGAATTACTATATAAATGTGAGTTGTAAACTATACGATTTCTTGTTTGAGTAGCAATATTTCGGTTTTTCTCGTTCCTTCTCTTCGAGAAGAATAGGCATTTTAAATGATACAACTTCCTCTTAATTCTGTTGTGCTCATCGAAATAACTGCCTAAGCATACTTTTTTGGATCCAAACTTATTTATGTCTTCTTCTTGCATAGAAGAACGCAACTGTTGCAAAACCCCGTCTTTTAGTAGTAGGCGGCATTTCTTCTTAGTTTTGAGTTTTCGGAACCATTTTGTTTTGGTTCTTCTCCACATTCTGACCGGGCGAGACAGAAATTTTCCTATGAATTTTTCAACTGATATTTCGATATAGAAAGATCTCCTTATTTCTTCACCGCGAGTTCTCGCATCATTTTCTTGAAAAGATATTATATCACCGTGGGACACTTTAAAATGAATAATGTTTACCATTCGATTATTCACACAAACCCTTCGATGACTTATCGGCTGCCTTGCTTGAGGAATAGTTTCACGAAAATGGAGACGAACCGGAATAACGTCCGATCTTGTTTTTGGATTGAGTAGAAAAGGGATATATGATCGTTTTCTTCTTCTGTGCATCTCTGTGATGGGTAAATCTCCATGAAAAAGGGACAACTTTCGTGTAGTTTGTGATTGAATGTAACTGTTAAGATTTATTCTAGAATAAATCTTTCTCTTAATAGATCTCTTCTTGTTTCTCAATCTAAAGAGAATGCGGCGTTGTATTATTGTAAGTTCTCTGTTCCAAACATTTCCTAAAAGTAGACGACAAGTTTTAAATCTTAATGCAGGCAAGGCATATCTCGTTGAATCAGTCTTTTTCGCCACATCGCGTATAACGGGAATCGAACCCCCTCTGTTGCAATCGGGGCGGATGGAGAATGCAATACTTCGACCCAGCAACTTGTTAGGAATAGGTTTTAGCTTGCCTGCTCCTTTGTGCGCAGGAGCGCACTTTCGTTTTCCCCTTACTAGTCAAGGGGGTTTTATGAGTAGAGATCTCCCGCCAGCCGTCTTCTCTTCCTATCACTTCACTTCATTTCGTTCGAAAAATCTGATCTCACCGGACCGGGCGAAGGGGAAAGAGGGTATGGGTGGTCCGGTAAAAACAACGGGAGAGGGTTCGTAGCCCCCCGCTCTCTCTTCCCCACGCCTCTTTCTTTTTCTTTCCCCAGCCTCGGAGAGATGCAGAACTCTTTTTAGTTTTTTTAATGAATAGAATAGATAGAGCCATGATACATTCCGGAATATTGTAAAGGTAAATAGACTCTTTTCGTCCCCTTTTCGATGTCTGCCTGAGGACCTCTGTCAATGTTTTGGAATGTGGATGCTCACCTTTTGTAACAAATAGACCCACGATAAAGACTAATAGATGTTCCTAATCTTACCCTTAAGTAAGATCTATTCATGGTTGGTCAGTCCCCTACGGCACGTCTTCTCGCTTTTCATGAATGTGTCTCCTCCTCTGCTTATGTGAGTTTGACCCGCCTCTGCCTCTGACAGTACGGAGCAGTATTTACAATCTCTTTCTGAGTCTGGGCAGATTCCCTACAGCTATTATGTCTGATCTATAATCTGAGTCTTCTCGTCCTCTTCCTTTTACTACGCTAAGGGTAAATTATGTAGATGGAATCCCCTACCACCGATACTAGACTAAGGGGTCTACTCACCGCTTCCCCTTTACCACATATACTCTCTATACCCAAGCCTGAGAGCACGCCGTCCCTTCTAAGATGACTGCCATAAGGTAAACTCCTCAGATGAATGGGTTGACTGGTTCGCTGTACCACTTATGCTGCCTTAACTTAAGAGCTACTTGTGTGGAGCTTCTTGGCTCATCACCTCTGCGTTCTCGAACTATAGCAGACTTTTTTCCACCGTAGTGAGATATCCCCCTAGTACTTTCATACCTCCGCACGAGATATTAATCCAATCTGGCCTACCAGAGAAAGGGACCAGCACAAGCAAGCTGAAATCACCAATATACGTACCATAAGACGCATTCTAACGCTCGCCCGAAAGACTGATTACGGAGTTCGGGATCTAAATAGTTGGTTAAAAGAAATCCGTCTACTGACCCCACCCACCACCCTATGAGTAGGAGTTGATCGATACACTTCCTTGTCCATCCCATGGACAACTCACTCCTTTCCGTAGCTTGCTTGCAGTTACCTATAGTCTCCGCGTTTACTACTCTAGTCGGTGGAAAACGAAACCTGAAGTGGATTTCCCCCGTGTCTGTTGTAAATATAGCAGTTAGCACCCCCGTCTCGATCGCTAGGCCCTATTCTATCTATGATATTTCTTTTTTTCCTTCAGTTTCTTTCAGTCATGAAAATAGCAGTTGATTCTACTTTCCTACGACGTAACTTCTATACCTGCTATTCGATCGTGTTCTGGGTATCGGTAGGCTCGTTATACTGATTCGTTATATTGCTTTACACCGGACTTTTCTATCTTTCTTTCTATAGTCGGTGGTACCCATTTAAAAGTAACTAACTAGAACTAGAAAAGGTGTATTTGTCTTATCGCCAAAGCTTCGTTCTTACTCGAATAGAACACGAATTGGTAGGAATAGATTTCGAAAAGGCTAGATAAAGATTTTAATGCATTAGGGTTTCGAAACAAGGAATCTCGAGATCTAAGGATCTCGAGATCTTTTAAGTCTCGAGATCTATAAAATCCGAGTGAAGGTCGAAAGCTAACATGAATGTAGAAATAATTAACTTTGATATGTATAAGATCTCAAGAGAACTAAGGAACAATTTCAATATATTAGAACTTCAGCCTTCGAAAATTGAGGATGTCGAAATCTTGGAAGACCGAGAATTGAAAGACTCGAGAGCAAGGAATGTCGAAACATTCAGATTCAATTTTCTTAATTACAAGAAAGGTGTAGAGGAGAATAATATAATACATAAGATAAAGATGAGATAAGGATTAACTAATAATGTTGATGTCATTTGTTCACTAGGCACGCCAACTTTAAAGATAAGAAACGAAACTTCAATTCAGTAAAACAAACTAAACACAAACCCTCAACTTCAATAAGGAGAAAGAGAATTCAAAGAGAGCTCACTATCGAGTTGATAGGTATACCTCCTTACTACAACTTGTCGCTTTATTTATCTATCATATTAGCATGTATTAGCTGCCATTAAGTGTATAGATGCACTACTTATAATCACGAACCATCAAGGCCTTAGTTATCAGATATAGTCAAAGCATACTGTAGTTCTTATAATATTCAAATCATTCCTAAGGAAAAATAAGGTTTGGGCGAGGGTTTTGGAAGGTTTTAAGGGTTTAAGGTAGCGAAGTACTTAAGGATTTCTAGGAACAAAGAATATTAATTGCTTAAGTATTATATAAGTTTGAATTTTAGGGTTTCCGTTCAATAGCATGTCTAGAATGAACATAGCATTGATTAAGGCTAGTAGATGTCGAAACCTTGCATTAGTACTGGTTTTGAAATGTCATATGAAATCTCGAAATTTGACTTTCATCCCATATCGAGATTATTGTATGTTATTCAGTTAAAACTCGAAGTCCAATTCAACTTTGATGTCGAGATTTTTTAATCTATAGTAGTATGACTGTTAACATCACGAAACTCGATATCTTTAGATATACTAGGTTGTGTAATATTGAAATATACCTCTCGACATTTACTTATAATACTGACATTAATTTCGAAGTCTTGTTGTAATACCGACATTGTGTGATAATTCTAATATGTAAGCTCGACATCTTAAGTATATTAATATATATCTGGACATTTTAGGTAGGAGCTCAATAGATATCTCGACATGCTGTGTCAAACTCATTCATTCTAAATATCCTATGTCGAGATTTAGTTCCTCCACCAAACTCGAGATGTAATATAACCAATCTCGAAATTTATGTTAAAGCCTATGTCGAATTTTCCATAATAAAATTAAAAGTTCATGTCGAAATTTATTCATAGGATAACTCGACATCTTAGGTATAACATCAACATACATCTCAATATTTAGAATAACAGCTCGAGATTCTATAATTCATCTTATACCAAGATTTATATCAATAGTATTGCTTGGTTTAGGTTAAGTCTAAATTTTAGGGTTTCGAGAGTATAGAAGTCGAAACTAGGGTTTTCAAATTAAGCCAATTTCGTAAAGTTAAAACTTGACTAACAAACCCTAATTTTATATGCTTCTATACCTAGGGTTTGAAGGTTAGCGACTTACCGTACGACATTCGAAATAAGCTAAGGATACCAGGTAAGTGGGAATTTCAACTACAACACATAAACTTTTTTATGTGCTTGAATTACGTGACTATGTGCTTGGGTGTTTATATTATTTATTTGACATGCTTCTGCATGATAAATATTTACGGTATTAATTCACGTTGCATATTCATATGCATGCACGAGGCACTTGGGGTTTTATCGCTTGAGGGCGAATGATATTTGCCGATATAGGCATTTGATGTCGACTCGCAATTGAGTCAGGGCTACTTCTATGGCACCATGACGGCGTGGTGCGTCGTCGATTATATATATATTTATTTGGGCTTCTGCCCTGTTTATTTTATTTGGGCTGATACCCTGATGGCGGAGGGATGCGACCTGGAGGGTGCGACCTGGGAAGAAGCGACCTAGGGGGGGACCCTAGCGTAGGCTAACCAGCGTAGGCTACCAGCGTGGGCTACCGCAGGGCAGAGGGGACGACCTGGGAGGGTGCGACCTAGGGAAACCTAGCGTAGGCTACCCAGCGTAGGTCGCTGCCACGTTTATCCATGTTGGATTAGAGCTCTTTATGGTGCATAGCAAGTTAGCCGAGGGCCCTGAGAGATATGAGATTGAGTTTGATTTACGAGGTGAGGGATGCATTGGCGCGGAAGCCTTTGCGTGGTTTTCACGTTCACGACATTGCATATTCCTACTTACTGAGCTTTATAGCTCACCCCTTACTTTATGTGTTGTAGGCGCACGCGACCACGGTACGTGATCGCTTTTGATGCCAAGGCTTAACTTTTGAAGCTTCCAGCGACTTTTGGGGGTGGTGTGTACATGGATGCGACCTGTGTGGCCGGGCGTTAGGGTTTCTTTTGCTTCGCACTAATACACTTCCCTTGTATATAGGGTTGGGGCGATATTTTGAGCATGTACATAATGAATTCCTTTATATAAAAGGAAAAATTTAATACGCATTTTCGCGTATTGTTTACTTTATATTATATCTAGTCACGTAAGATAACGTTAGAAAGGTTAGTAGATGGCGGGGCGCCACAGGGTGGTATCAGAGCACAACCTCTCGCAGTACGGTGCGGTTCGGGGACGAACCATGCGGAAGCTGGTGGGCATGTGATGCCCGGGGCCGAAGAGGGCGGGGAGTGATCGCCGGTGCCAGGGTGCACGGACAATGAGCGGCTCCTGGCAGGCTTCTAGGCGAAGGGGTACATGAACGAACCGATCCAACACCAGAATGAGAGGGGATCCTGAGACTGACAATGTATGGGCGTGTCAGGCTAAGAATCGTATAAAAAAATTGATAGTACTACTCATATCACCAAGGTCGACCTACCTTTTCGGGAGTCCATCTATAGAAACTCCGAAGTTAAGCGTGCTTGACTTGGGGCAATCTAGAGATGGGTGGCCCCCTGGGAAGTTTCTCAGGGTGCGTGTGAGCGAGTGCACGAAGCACGCTATAAGGTTAAATGGTGGTACAGTGGGGCTAGACTATCAGTCGGAGTGTGGTGGGCCCAACCCCGCTGGTCCCGGTAGGGACCGATGCTATAGTGATACCCGGTATGGGACGGGTTGTTACAGGTGGTATCAGAGCTTCGGTTGCAGGTTCTGTAGACTGTCTATGTACACACACTCAAAAGCGTGGAAGCAGCCTTGCTAGTAAGTTTTTGTTCCTGTTATTTTTGTCTGTGTTGCGTAATTTATTGGCCTTAGGGACATCAGGGTAGGAATATTTACGATGGGTAGAACAAGAAGTGAAGGTAGTGGGAGCTCCGATCGGGGTAAAGAACCCGAAACACCGACCGATAATCGTGACACTGCTATTCTCCAACTTACGGAGTTAGTGCGTCAGCAATCTGCCCAAATCCAAGAATTAATCCAACAACGAAACACTGAGGGGCAGCAAATCAGCGGACCTTCCCAGGCAGAAAGAATCGAGATTGTTGGGGAAAGGTTTCGCAAACTCAATCCACCTACATTCGAAGACGCAATTGACCCCACATCAGCGGAGGATTGGCTTCGAACCCTTGAAAGTATGTTTCAGTACAGCCGCATACCCGAGGAAGATAAAGTGTTATGTGCTGCGTTTCTACTGCGGGGGAGTGCAGGCCATTGGTGGGACACCATCCTGGCAATCGAGGACCCGATCACGATGAGCTGGGATCGCTTCAAGGAACTCTTTAGGAGCAAATACTTTACTGCTCCAGTGCGAGCCCAGAGAATGAATGTGTTTATTAATCTTCGCCAGGGGCCGATGACAGTGGCGGAGTACATCCGGAAATTCGAACAGTTGTCGAGGTTTGCCACTCACATGGTTAGCACTGATGCTCTGAAGATCGAACGTTTTCTAGAGGGCCTGAAGCCAGAATTGTATCGCGACGTAAATATGGCCGGGTTTCAGGGAGCCACATACGCTCAAGTTGCGGAGAGGGCATTAGTTGCTGAACAGGCCGAAACCAGAATCATTCGTGCACAAGAGGCAAAGAGAAAATTTGTTCAAGGAACACAATGGAGTGGAGGAAACCAGAAGAAGCGGTTTTTCGTGAAGGGCGCAAAGCCCAATTTCCAGAATAAACCTGGACCACCTCAACAACCAAATCAGATGCCACCGAGGTTTCCCGCTCCAGTACCAAATTGTCCAAGGTGTGGGAGACGACATTTTGGTAACTGTCCTCCACAGACTAATAACTGCTTCAGATGCGGAAGGCCAGGGCATTATGCGAAACAATGCCCGGAGAACACTTCTGGAAGCCAAGCTGCAAGCCAGACGAGGCCACCAACTGTACCAGCTCGTGTATATACCATGACGTCCGAGGAAGCAGAGACCGACCCGTCAGTAGTAGCAGGTACCTTATCTATACACCATACCCCGACATGCATATTAATAGATTCAGGAGCCTCGCATTCATTTGCATCATCTAAGTACGTGGCGAGACTCGGGATTACACCTCAGCAATCTGATTGTGAGTATAACGTAACTATTCCACATGGGGCTTCGACCCGAACTAGCCTAATTTTACGAGATTGCCCAGTATTAGTTAGTGATAGAGAACTACCTGTAGACCTCATAATCATTCCGATGAACGATTATGAAGTAATCTTAGGAATGGACTGGCTGTCTAAATATGGGGCAGTGATCGATTGTAACCACAAGACAGTCACGTTCAGTCTGGAGAAAAGTGAACCATTCGTCTTTACTGGAACGGTTAAAGGTAAAGGTATTCCGAAGATTTCGGCGTTGAAGGCACGACGTTTGATCAAGGCAGGATGCGAAGCCTATTTTGTCTTCGCTGTGACATCTGAAGAGAGTCAATCTCCGAAATTAGAAGAGATTCCAGTGGTTCGAGAATTTTCTGATGTTTTTCCTGAAGACTTACCAGGTCTCCCTCCTGATCGTGAAATTCAGTTCACGATAAACTTAATACCTGGAGCTGGACCTATTTCAAAAGCACCCTATCGATTAGCTCCTGCAAAATTGAAAGAATTGAAGGAACAGCTGGATGAACTACTACAGAAGGGATTCATTCAGCCAAGTTTTTCACCTTGGGGAGCACCGGTTCTATTCGTTAAGAAGAAAGATGGATCGATGCGACTCTGCATCGATTACAGGGGTTGAACAAGATCACAATCAAGAACAAATACCCTCTACCCAGAATTGGTGATCTATTTGATCAATTACAAGGCGCGACGGTACTTTCGAAAATAGATCTAAGGTCGGGATACCACCAGTTGAAGATTCGGGAGGAAGATATCCCGAAGACGGCTTTCAGTACCCGATACGGGCACTATGAGTTCTTAGTCATGCCTTTCGGGCTGACTAATGCACCAGCAGCATTTATGGACCTATGAATCGTGTATTCAAGCCATTTTTGGACAAATTTGTCATCGTATTCATTGATGACATCCTCATCTATTCGAAGACGCACGAGGACCATGAACAACACTTGAAGATCGTCCTTGAGATATTACGAGAAAAAGAGTTATACGCTAAATTCAAGAAATGCGAGTTCTGGCTGAATCAAGTCGCATTTTTGGGACACGTTATCTCGGGAGCAGGAATTTCCGTAGACCCAAGCAAGATCGAAGCTATAAATAATTGGCCCCAACCAACCAATGTCACTGAAGTACGTAGTTTTCTTGGCCTAGCGGGGTATTACAGAAAATTTATTAAAGACTTCTCGAAGATCGCCTCAACATTAACGAAGTTGACAAAGAAGAATACCCCATTTCACTGGAGCGATGCGTGCAAACAGAGTTTCCAGGAATTAAAGAGACGACTCACCTCGGCCCCAGTTCTGACAATACCCACAGGGACCGGAGGATTTTCAGTATACAGCGATGCTTCGAAAAATGGTCTGGGATGTGTGTTAATGCAAAATGGGAACGTGGTTGCGTATGCTTCCCGACAGTTAAAAGAATATGAAAAGAATTATCCGACTCCTGATTTGGAGCTCGTCGCAGTAGTCTTTGCTTTGAAGATTTGGAGGCACTATCTATACGGCGAACGATGCGAAATTTACACAGACCACAAGAGTCTGAAGTACTTCTTCACCCAGAAGGAGTTAAATATGAGGCAGCGACGGTGGCTGGAGCTTGTTAAAGATTATGATTGCGTAATCAATTACCATCCAAGCAAAGCAAATGTGGTCGCCGATGCATTAAGCCGAAAAGTTGTGAGCGTGGAGCTACAACAACTCGAGGTGGAAATTGTACAATTAGGCGAAGTTGAAGTGAAATTGGCAGCACTAAGCCTCCAACCTACATTAATAGAACAGATTAAGAATGCGCAAAAGAAGGATGAATTCTATTTGAAGATTAAAGGCGTGCAAAAAGAAGAAGTGCCCTCTGATTTTGAAGTACGAAAAGATGGAAGCTTATATTACAAGAATCGCTTATACGTGCCCAATAACATGGAACTACGAAAGATTATTCTGACGGAAGCACATACTACGGTCTATTCCATACACCCCGGAGCGACCAAGATGTATAGGGACTTACGTAATAACTATTGGTGGCCAGGAATGAAAAGAGAAATAGCGATGTTTGTAAGTCACTGTTTGACCTGCCAACAGATAAAAGCGGAGCACCAACGACCGGCAGGGACGTTACAATCCTTGCCAGTACCTGAGTGTAAATGGGATCACGTCACCATGGACTTCGTCGTTGGCTTGCCGAAAACAGTAAAAGGCCACGACGCTATTTGGGTCGTCGTTGATCGATTGACTAAGTCTGCCCACTTTTTGCCGATTAACTCGACATTTTCCTTGGAGCGATACGCAGAGTTATATGTGCAAGAAATAGTTCGACTCCACGGAGTTCCAATTTCAATAATTTCTGATCGAGATTCGAGATTCCTGTCTAAGTTCTGGATGAGTCTGCAGAAGGCACTGGGAACCAAACTTTCTTTCAGTACTGCCTATCATCCCCAAACTGACGGGCAGTCAGAACGAACAATCCAGACATTGGAAGATATGTTAAGGGCGTGCGTACTCGATTTTAAAGGGAATTGGAGCTGATATCTTCCATTAATCGAATTCTCTTACAATAATAGCTATCACGCGACGATTGGAATGGCTCCTTATGAAGCTCTTTACGGACGCAAATGCAGATCTCCGATTCATTGGGATGAAGTTGGTGAACGGGCAATATTAGGCCCTGATATGGTGCAAGAAATGACGGAGGCTATTTCAAAGATACGTGAAAGAATGCGAACGGCCCAGAGTAGACAGAAGAGTTACGCAGACCAAAAGCGAAGACCGTTAGAATTTACAACAGATGATTGGGTATTCCTAAAGGTATCCCCAATGAAAGGCGTGAAGCGATCTGGGAAAAGGGCAAGTTAAGTCCGCGTTATATAGGACCATTTCGTATCCTTAGGAAAGTTGGCGAAGTTGCATACCAACTCGAATTACCAGCCTCACTAGCTCAAGTACATGATATTTTTCACGTATCGACGTTACGAAAATACGTCGCAGACCCAAGCCATGTGTTGAACCCTGAAAATTTTCACCAACACCTCAAGCCTGATTTGAGTTACGAGGAAAAACCCGTGGAGATTCTAATGCACGACTGGAAAAGATTACGGAATAAAGAAATTCCATTAGTCAAGGTTTTATGGAAGAATCAGTCCACGGAGGAAGCTACGTGGGAACGAGAAGATGACATGAGAAACCGCTATCCCGAGCTATTTCTCCCTGCCTGATTTCGGGTGCGAAATCCCTTTTAAGGGGGGGAGGATATAATACCCGAGTCCCGTAAGTAAGTCGGCCAATAAATAGGCATACAAATTATTTGACTTACGTGACTGCATGAGACGTGTTTTGTGATTTTTATATGTTTAAATGATTTCACGTTATATGCTAACATGACATATGTGAATTAGAAATTTGAAGAATTAATTTAATTTAGGTTAGTTATTGATTTTAGGGTTTCTAGTACATGACATGCTAACCTAGAAAATTTAATTTAGTATGTTAGGTGTTAATACCACGTTTTAGAGAACACGAATTGGTAGGAATAGATTTCGAAAAGGCTAGATAAAGATTGTAATGCATTAGGGTTTCGAAACAAGGAATCTCGAGATCTAAGGATCTCGAGATCTTTTAAGTCTCGAGATCTATAAAATCCGAGTGAAGGTCGAAAGCTAACATGAATGTAGAAATAATTAACTTTGATATGTATAAGATCTCAAGAGAACTAAGGAACAATTTCAATATATTAGAACTTCAGCCTTCGAAAATTGAGGATGTCGAAATCTTGGAAGACCGAGAATTGAAAGACTCGAGAGCAAGGAATGTCGAAACATTCAGATTCAATTTTCTTAATTACAAAGAAAGGTGTAGAGGAGAATAATATAATACATAAGATAAAGATGAGATAAGGATTAACTAATAATGTTGATGTCATTTGTTCACTAGGCACGCCAACTTTAAAGATAAGAAACGAAACTTCAATTCAGTAAAACAAACTAAACACAAACCCTCAACTTCAATAAGGAGAAAGAGAATTCAAAGAGAGCTCACTATCGAGTTGATAGGTATACCTCCTTACTACAACTTGTCGCTTTATTTATCTATCATATTAGCATGTATTAGCTGCCATTAAGTGTATAGATGCACTACTTATAATCACGAACCATCAAGGCCTTAGTTATCAGATATAGTCAAAGCATACTGTAGTTCTATAATATTCAAATCATTCCTAAGGAAAAATAAGGTTTGGGCGAGGGTTTTGGAAGGTTTTAAGGGTTTAAGGTAGCGAAGTACTTAAGGATTTCTAGGAACAAAGAATATTAATTGCTTAAGTATTATATAAGTTTGAATTTTAGGGTTTCCGTTCAATAGCATGTCTAGAATGAACATAGCATTGATTAAGGCTAGTAGATGTCGAAACCTTGCATTAGTACTGGTTTTGAAATGTCATATGAAATCTCGAAATTTGACTTTCATCCCATATCGAGATTATTGTATGTTATTCAGTTAAAACTCGAAGTCCAATTCAACTTTGATGTCGAGATTTTTTAATCTATAGTAGTATGACTGTTAACATCACGAAACTCGATATCTTTAGATATACTAGGTTGTGTAATATTGAAATATACCTCTCGACATTTACTTATAATACTGACATTAATTTCGAAGTCTTGTTGTAATACCGACATTGTGTGATAATTCTAATATGTAAGCTCGACATCTTAAGTATATTAATATATATCTGGACATTTTAGGTAGGAGCTCAATAGATATCTCGACATGCTGTGTCAAACTCATTCATTCTAAATATCCTATGTCGAGATTTAGTTCCTCCACCAAACTCGAGATGTAATATAACCAATCTCGAAATTTATGTTAAAGCCTATGTCGAATTTTCCATAATAAAATTAAAAGTTCATGTCGAAATTTATTCATAGGATAACTCGACATCTTAGGTATAACATCAACATACATCTCAATATTTAGAATAACAGCTCGAGATTCTATAATTCATCTTATACCAAGATTTATATCAATAGTATTGCTTGGTTTAGGTTAAGTCTAAATTTTAGGGTTTCGAGAGTATAGAAGTCGAAACTAGGGTTTTCAAATTAAGCCAATTTCGTAAAGTTAAAACTTGACTAACAAACCCTAATTTTATATGCTTCTATACCTAGGGTTTGAAGGTTAGCGACTTACCGTACGACATTCGAAATAAGCTAAGGATACCAGGTAAGTGGGAATTTCAACTACAACACATAAACGTTTTTATGTGCTTGAATTACGTGACTATGTGCTTGGGTGTTTATATTATTACGTGAATTATTTGACATGCTTCTGCATGATAAATACTTACGGTATTAATTCACGTTGCATATTCATATGCATGCACGAGGCACTTGGGGTTTTATCGCTTGAGGGCGAATGATATTTGCCGATATAGGCATTTGATGTCGACTCGCAGTTGAGTCAGGGCTACTTCTATGGCACCATGACGGCGTGGTGCGTCGTCGATTATATTATATATTTATTTGGGCTTCTGCCCTGTTTATTTTATTTGGGCTGATACCCTGATGGCTGAGGGATGCGACCTGGAGGGTGCGACCTGGGAAGGAGCGACCTAGGGGGGACCCTAGCGTAGGCTAACCAGCGTAGGCTACCAGCGTGGGCTACCGCAGGGCAGAGGGGACGACCTGGGAGGGTGCGACCTAGGGAAACCTAGCGTAGGCTACCCAGCGTAGGTCGCTGCCACGTTTATCCATGTTGGATTAGAGCTCTTTATGGTGCATAGCAAGTTAGCCGAGGGCCCTGAGAGATATGAGATTGAGTTTGATTTACGAGGTGAGGGATGCATTGGCGCGGAAGCCTTTGCGTGGTTTTCACGTTCACGACATTGCATATTCCTACTTACTGAGCTTTATAGCTCACCCCTTACTTTATGTGTTGTAGGCGCACGCGACCACGGTACGTGATCGCTTTTGATGCCAAGGCTTAACTTTTGAAGCTTCCAGCGACTTTTGGGGGTGGTGTGTACATGGATGCGACCTGTGTGGCCGGGCGTTAGGGTTTCTTTTGCTTCGCACTAATACACTTCCCTTGTATATAGGGTTGGGGCGATATTTTGAGCATGTACATAATGAATTCCTTTATATAAAAGGAAAAATTTAATACGCATTTTCGCGTATTGTTTACTTTATATTATATCTAGTCACGTAAGATAACGTTAGAAAGGTTAGTAGATGGCGGGGCGCCACATCCTCCATTGTTATCTCGGAAGAAAAGAGGGTACAGAACATTCATTGGGCGGAAATCGCGTATGACTACACATAAATGAATGCTAGGGATAAGACTAAGATACCTTCACTTTCGGAGGATGTCGAAACTCCACTCCCTACCAAAGAACAGGAAATTGCTTTCCAAGAAGAGATCTCTCGCACCTATATCCCAGAGAAACTTCTGCTCGTAGCAGAACTAGAACGAACACTAGAATTAGAGCGGAAGACCTTCGCAAAGGAGCGAGATGAACTACTTAGCAAAATCTCTACACTAGAACAATTTCACAGTACAAACAATTCCTCTACATCAAGTCAGGTACCCGATTCTCAAACATGTAAATGTAAGAGGTCGGCGAAGATGACTCCTGAAGCTGAAACTTGTTCAAACACTAACTCTCGTATTCCTATGGATACGGGGAATGTGAGTTCGACGTCTCCGGAAGGGAGTTCATTTGAAGTAAAGGAGGACCCGCTCTTCGATGACAAGAAGAAAAGACCATCCCATATTTGTATTTCCAATCTATGTACTGACTCCCAACATCTTAAGGACGTAGACAATTATGCTGCCAAAACTTATCTTTCCTTTGCCAAACTAATGTCTATGTGTTGCTGCAACGACTTCAATCTTCCACGCTTTCATGAATATGAGGCACACGAACACGCAACACCCCGACCAAAAAGGCAAACCTCCTCTACGACGCCTTTGCATTCTCCCAGTTCATCTACGCCCACGGTTAAGCGAAAACGCCATCCAACGGCGAATACAAAGTCACCTACTGCTCGCAAGCAGAAGACGACTAAAACCAAAAGGCGACAACAGCAACCAAAACCCTCACATCAATTCACGAATAAGACAACGTATATGCAAGCGCAAGTTAGGCAAATATGGGTTAAAAAAACCATAATCCCACCTCCTCAAACAAATCACAAAGGGAAAGCTAAATTAGATCCAACACAACCTGATTTAGACCCCACATTTCCCGTTAAGCGTATGAAAATTTTACTTGTATCACAAGATGGTCCCGTCTGTAAACGGGGACCCAACGTTTGCTGATGATTGCAGGTCTGTCATGTGTGGTATCTAGACTCGGGTTGCTCCACACACATGACGGGGAACAATGAGCTATTGAGCAACTTCTCCGAGCGCTATCTCGGAAGGGTCTCCTTCGGAAACAGTCAAATGGCGCCAATTCTCGGAACTGGTGATCTTGTCCTTGACAAACTGACGATTAAGGGCATCTCTTATGTCGAGGGTTTGAGCTACAATCTCTTCAGCATTGGTCGTTTCTGCGACAAAGGATACAAGGTTCTCTTCGAATCTGACATCTGCAGCATTATAGATTCCTCAGGACAACCTCTTCTTTCTAGAACGCGCACGTCTCACCTTTACATACTCAATCTTACGACCTTCTCTCCCGTGCTGCACCCAAGTTGAACGATCTATGGCACCGGCGTCTTTCACACCTCAATTTCAAGACTATCAACAAACTGCGTCAGAATAAACTCGTCAACGGTCTACCCCAACTGTCATATCATAAGGAACACCTCTGCTCTGCCTGTGAATTGGGGAAGATGAAGCGATCATCACACATCTCTAAGGAAACACCGTCCTCTAAGCTCATCCTTGAGCTCTTACACATGGATATATGTGACCCAATGCCTACGGCTACACTTGGAGGAAGACGGTATATTCTTGTGATTGTCGACGATTTCTCACGCTATACATGGACGAAACTCGTTCGCACAAAGGATGAAGTTCCTGATTTAATCATCGAGTTTGTTGTTACGTCCCAAACTCTTCATCAACAGAAGGTTCGGATTATCAGAACTGACAATGGAAATGAGTTTAAGAACAAGAAGCTCAGTGATTTCTATGCTACTCAGGGCATCACCCAGCAGTTCTCAGCTGTGAAGACACCAGAAAAGAATGGTGTCGTTGAGCATAAGAATAGGACACTAGTTGAAGCAGCTAGGACTCTCCTCATCCAATCCGAACTTCCTCACTCGCTTTGGGGCGAAGCTATTCAAACGGCCTGTTACACGCAAAATCGGGCTTCCATCCACAAGAGATTCAACCGCACCCCATACGAGATGCTGAATAACCGTCGTATCCCAGATATATCTTATCTAAGGGTCTTCGGTTGCCGATGTTTTGTGGCCAATGATCGCCAACATCTTGGGAAGCTTGATCCAAAAGCACTTGAAGGAATCTTTGTTGGATATTCGCTGAACTCAAAGGCATACAAAGTCTATCTTAGGGAGAAACGATCAGTAATAGAGAGCACAAATGTCACATTTGACGAAAGCGAAGGCGACCTCATAGCTTCTGCTCATATCAGTCCAGAACCAGGTCTTCTACAGTCGTTGACAAAAGGTCAACCTTCAACGACGGGATCTCAATCTACTCTTCGAGTACTTCTATCCAGTCCCCAAGACTCCCGTCGCCACCACTCAAACTACCGCTGCACCCACCCCACCTACACCACCAGCTATCAGCAATAATGTCGTCCCGCCAAACTTGGATGATCTTAATCTCAACGAAGACGACATTTTACCCAACCCTGGGAACATTGCTGATCCTGATGCTGAACCTTCTCAATCTACTACGGTTGGATCTCTTCTTCGGACACCGGACCCCACTCTGATGAGTCTCCAATCGATACAAATGCGGCCAGCTCCTCACAGACCAATGTACCACTTTGGGCTCGCTCTCATCCTACCCATCAGATTATTGGGGATCCCACATCCGGTGTTTCGACGCGTTCCGCTACAATGAATGAAAGTCTGTTTGCTTGCTATCTCAGTCAGGCCGAACCATCACGAGTAGCTGAAGCTCTCAACGATCCTGATTGGCTGATTGCAATGCAGGAGGAAATAAATCAGTTTGAACGATTACAAGTTTGGGAACTCGTACCACGACCTCACAATAGATCCATTATCGGCACAAAACTGGATCTTCAAGAACAAAAAGGATGAAGACGGTGTTGTCATCCGCAATAAAGCAAGACTTGTGGCTAAGGGGTACAACCAACAAGAAGGCATCGACTACGATGAAACTTTCGCCCCAGTTGCCAGGATCGAAGCCATACGAATTTTTCTTGCCTTTGCTGCTCACAAGAACTTTAAAGTCTACCAAATGGACGTGAAGACTGCATTTCTGAATGGATTTCTCAAAGAAGAAGTGTACGTTGATCAACCTGAAGGGTTCTTGAGCGAAGAGTTTCCTCATCACGTATATCGACTCTACAAGGCCCTCTACGGACTAAAACAGGCTCCCCGAGCTTGGTATGACGTCCTTTCAGACTTCCTTGTTCAGTCTGGATTTAAGAAAGGATCTCTGGATACAACTCTCTTCACCAAGCGGAGTGGCCCGAACATCATGATTGTACAGATTTATGTCGATGACATCATTTTTGGATCGACCGAACCACAAATGTGTGAAGAGTTCGCAGAATTGATGAAGGAGAAATTCGAAATGAGTATGATGGGCGAGCTGAATTTCTTTCTTGGTCTTCAAGTAAAGCAACTCCCCGACGGAATCTTCATCAACCAGTCCAAATACATCCATGACATCCTCGAGAAATATGGCATGAAGGATGCTAAGACTGCTGCTACACCTATGTCACCCTCTGGCCGACCCGACGCAAACCCATCTGGTGCTCCCGTTGACCAAACCATATACCGAGGGATAATAGGCTCTCTTCTGTACCTCACTGCTAGTCGACCGGATATCGTTCTCTCGACAGGAATCTCCGCTCGTTTCCAGGCTACACCTAAGGAATCCCATCTCACTGCTGTCAAAAGGATTCTCCGCTATCTCAAAGGAACACCCGATCTGGGTTTGTGGTACCCCACTCGATTGGACTTCAAACTGGTTGAATTCTCTGACTCGGATTATGCAGGATGCAAGATGGATAGGAAAAGCACCTCTGGAGCTGCACACTTCTTGGGCGGTAAACTCGTGAGTTGGTCCTCTCGAAAACAAAACTGTGTCTCAACTTCATCGACGGAGGCAGAATATGTCGCCGCTGCTAGTTGTTGTTCACAGCTTTTGTGGATGAGAACCCAACTACGAGATTTTAATTTTCATGTTGATAAAATTCCCATTTATTTTGACTCTAAGAGTGCAATTGCGATGACGAGTAATCCGGTACATCACTCGCGAACGAAACACATAGATATTCGTCACCACTTCATCAAAGAACATGTCGAACAAGGGACGATTGAATTGCACTACGTCACAACCGAAGATCAGCTGGCCGACATTTTCACAAAACCGTTGGATGTCAAACGATTCCAACACCTTGTGACTATGTTGGGCATGTTGAATATTCAGCTGTGATCAATCGACCCTACATGAACTTTGATAAAGTGTACATATGTCCTTTCACTTCATTTCATTCTCTATGTGTCTTCTAAATTATGTCTTTTGAGGGGGAGTTTTCGATTAAGGGGGAGCTTCTGATTTTTACATTATTTAAAAAGGAAGTTTTTCGATTAAGGGGGAGCTTCTGATTTTTACATTATTTAAAAAAGAAGTTTTTCGATTAAGGGGGAGTCTCTGATTTTGCCTATTCTTTCAAAAAAAAATTTGGGTTGAATTTTTAAATTTCTGGTCAAACAGGGTCAAAATTGGACAAATTGAACTTTAATTGGACCCAATTTTGACCAAGTCCGCAAAAATCAGATCTGGATCCAATTTTGACCAAGCCCACGAATTTCGGCCCATTAACTCAAAAATTTCGCATAAACAGTAACAAAATCCCTAAAACCCCAAAACCCTTAACGATTTTCACAATCTTACAAATACCCGAGAAAATTTTAAAAATTTTCGCAACCCTTTTCAAAAATTTCTCAACTCCTCGCATCGTCGTCGTCGTCAAATCTGCATTCAAAATTCGTTTCATGCTAACTCCATTGTCGCAAATCAGCTTTTCGGTATGAATACACCTCAAATAAACCAATTTCCGTTCGTTTTATCCTGTTTTTGCCCCGTTTTGTTAAATCTGTTAGGTTAAAATTAATTTTTCTCAGCTTTGAATAGGACGCATGTTAGGTTTTTGGTGTTTAAAACCCCCAAATATGCATTGCCCGTCCAATTTCGAGTCGATTGAGTCCTGACTATTGCATTTTGGTTAAGATTTGAGTAAGTCTAAAGCAAAAAATCATTGCGTCGTGCGCACGTTCTCGCACAGTGTTCTTCACCGAGAAAATTTTCAGAAAATGCTTTAAACGCTAGATTTCGCTGCTACAGTGAGCAAGGCCCCCGCGAAAATTTTTTCTTTCCGAGAAATTTCTTGTGCTACAGTGAGTGAGGTCCTGCGATATTTTATCCGAGAAATCTCTAGCGTTAAAATTTTCTCACTGCTACAGTGACTAAGGTCCTGCGAAAACTTTCATCCGAGAATTTACGTGTGTTAAAAAATTTTCGCTGCTACAGCATTTTCGCATATTCATATGCGAAAATTCTCATACACATCACTTCATATTACATATTTTCTCATTTTCACTATTTCGCAACTACAGTGACCCAAAATTTCAACCCCAGAATTTTTATCACTTAAGCAGATTTTCTTCAAAGCTCCATCACTCTGCGAAACTTCTATATCACTTGAGAAAATTCAAAACTTGCGAAATTTTTGCTAACTTGAAAACTCTTTCTACCTGCGAAAATTTAATACCGTTTTTAGAACAAATTTTCACCGCGAAATTTTTGGATTACATGCGAAAAAATTACACTAAATGCGAAAATTCTCACGACATGTCTATGTGCTATAACTTGCGAAAATTTCCCAATACATGCGAAAACCTACTCTATCTGCGAAAATTTTCTCGGCATGCCTAGATATTATAACCTGCGAAACATTACCACAACATGCGAAAAGTTCCTCTGAATGCGAAATTTCCTTGCTATATGCGAAAACTTACTCTGAATGCGAAATTTCCTTGATATGTGAAAATTAACATTACGTGCGAAAATTTTTGAACAACTTGCGAAGTTTCTTAACGTGCGAATTTTTTTTCCATGCGAACTTCTACACTACATGCGAGAATTGTCTTCGGCTAGCTCAGTTACCAAACTTTTCGCATATCACATTGAAAAATTTCGTTTTTAAAAAATAATGTGTCGATGTTTTCGTTTACAATTTAAGGCTGCTTTCATGTTCATGTTCTCACGATTTAATCCGTACTAATCATATTACAATTACTGTCGAGCACAGATATGACCAACAAAGATCAAGGTACACTTGAAGCACTTGAGGCGGCTGCAATCCAAAGGGACATCGCTCGCATCGAGCTCAACACGCGTACCTATGTCCCACCAATCGAGCAGATCTTCCCAACAAGTCAATGGGCGGCTTTGATTCCCAACAATTACATGGTGGACTTGGACAGCTTTCGGTGCGATGCCCCCATCATTATAGAAATCCTCAAAGGGCACCCACTTCGTCCCTTACATGCGGTGGCTCCCAGCTCTCATCAAACATTTCCGCTTGCACTCCACCAACATTCGCATCCGCCCGGCAACGGAACACTTCCTAATCCCCTCTTTTCGCGAAAGCCCTCATCCACTATTCACTGTCCCTACGGCGCAGATCAACCCCACTGCTCCTAACCCCGGGACTAGCCAAAACCCCACCACCACCTCCAAAAAGTCATCGAGTCGCGCCGCATCCTCTTCCACCCGCCTTCCGAAAAAACGGTCGCGAGAGGATGACGTAAGCCGCCCCACGGAGCGTCGATCGAAACAAAAACACGATCGACCTCCTCAGCCACAGATAAGCCGAGCCGAACCAATAGGTACAGGAGGTGATGTGTTCATCTCCCGAGTAGAAGACGTGGCATCTGGCTCAACCACGCAAACGACCCCACCAATCCACTTATCTTCCTCTCTACAGAAAGATATTTCATTCCACGAGGAGCCACGTATGCTATCGACATCCCGCTTGGAGATAGTCGATGTTGAAACAAGCAGTCCCTCGCCTCAGACTGTATCCTCTTCATGCACATCGAGTATAGTGCCCTCACTCCCCATAATTTCTTACGTTTCTAGGACACATACACCTTTTACCGCACTACAGAGTCTTCGTGATTCTGTCAGAACGCTCGGTGATGTCTCTGTGACTGAGAGCGAAAGACCTAGCACGGCCAACATCACAACAACCGTGAGCCTAGGCCATCATTCGATTGAGTCTGTCTCATCGATGATGCCAACGGGAAGTCTGAGTGACCCCGTCTTTTCCCGTCCTGTGCAAACGGGCGGCCGATCGGCTATCTTCTCCGATTCGGTGACAGTTGGAATTCTTCGTGATTCCAACTTGTTAAACTTACCCCAGTTCGTGACTGAGACCGCGTTAGAGACTCGTCTTCAAGAGTTTGCAAAGACTGTTGAGGCGTCTATCCTCGATAAAGTCTACGCGCGTCTCGATGCGTCCACCATCGACAAAGGCAAAGGTGTGGCCCCGGAGACGCCACCACCAACTCAAAATGTGGACGCTGAAGCTGTTCTCTCCTCCATCTCCGCAAAGGAACTCTTCTACATCCTACGAGCAAGATTCGAGTCAATGGCGGAACTCGACGAGGAGGAACAGCAAATGAAGAGGATAATGACTCAACCAATGGCTTGCAGCACTCAAGGCGAGTCGAGCGGGATCAGGCGCGACGATCAAGACGATGATCAAGATCGCCGCGAGGGGGAGAATAGGCCGCAAGCCTCACAAACTCAAGGACCCATACAATCGACGCCGCCCTCCTCCTCTGCACCTGAAACAACGCCCGCAACAGAAACCTCACACCCCACTAGCCAAAAGGCCCACCCTATCAACCTCGAGTCACCAGCCAAATCACCCTCACCTCCACCTACTACCGTCTCCGAAACTCTAACTGTCACATCGGCATTAGAGACCACAACCACCACATCTCCACCACCCGACACTCAAATCATCCTCGCCAAAACCATCACCACAACCAAGCCACCAGAATCTCCACCACAACCATCCCCACAATCCACAAACTCCTCCGACGCAACACCCTCGCCACCACACAGCCATACCCCTCTCAATACCGATTCCAATGTAGCTTCCGAGGATGTCTACTGCGCACAGAACGAGATCGAGGCCTACATCTTCAACGATGAATGGCTCTACACAATCGACGTCTGCTAAAAGAAGCTTCACTCACGCTGATCAACACTGCAGACAATGAGAACGGAGAGGAATACGACGCTGAACCCGCCGAACTCGAGAACATCCTTCAATATCAAGCGCAGCACGCTGAGGCTTCTGCTGCTCAACCGGATGTGCCCACGGTGAATATACCAGAAGCACCGTGTGGGAAAACAAAAGATCACCGCGCCATTTCAAGAAGAGATCAGGAAGAGGATCTGGCGGCGCAACGAGCAGATCATAACGGCCTTCGATGAATACGAGCTAATGAACATCTAGAAATGGAGCGAAGAAAAGAAGAATCACTATCGATGGAGTCTTCTTTGCCACAATTGCACAAAGAGGACGCTGTCCGATGAAGAAAACATTGCTCTGGAAATGAATCGGGCCCCCATCTGCAAAGTCACTGACCTCCGTCAAGAATCGAAAGGACGTGTTCACTATCCAGTGTTCACGGTAATGAGGCAGGATGAGAGCTACAGTGAAGTCAGTGAGGCGGACTTCAAGTTTCTGCGCCTAGGGTTAATGTGGTATATAAAGTTTTACCAACACAATTTGAAAGGTAATCAAAGATCAAAAGGCTTATCCTATTTTTCACACAATACACACACTTGAAGGTGAGATCCTCTCCCTTTTCATTCCATTAAAGCCTCTTTGATTCCTTGTTTGGTGCAATCGGGACCAACACAGCTGGAGCATTCGTCAGTCCAAAAGGCATGACCAGAAACTCGTAATGGCCGTACCTCGTACTGAAAGCCGTTTTAGGAACATCTGTCTCCCTGATCTTTAACTGATGGTATCCCGAACGGAGATCGATTTTCGAGAATACCGTAGCACCCTGTAATTGGTCGAACAGATCATCGATCCTCGGCAATGGGTATTTACTCTTGATCGTGATCTTGTTTAACTCCCGATAGTCGATACATAGTCGCATCGACCCATCTTTCTTCCGTACGAATAACACTGGTGCTCCCCATGGTGAAAAACTGGGTTGGATAAACCCTTTCTGCAACAAGTCCTCTAGCTGTTCCTTCAACTCCTTCAGTTCATTTGGCGCTAGGCGATAAGGAGCTTTAGAAATTGGGGCGAACCAACCCCGGCATTAGATCTATCGTGAACTGTATTTCTCGACTAGGGGGTAACCCCGGGAGATCATCGGGAAATACATCGGCATATTCATTGACTATCGGCACGTCTTTTAGTTCTGGCTGAGGTAACTCCTTCGCCTTCACCGCACATACAAGATAAGACTCACAACCGGATCTCAAGAGTCGTTGAGTCTTCAACGCAGAGATTTGCGGAATACGATTCAAAGTTGTTTTTCCCGAAAAAGTGAACACCTCTTCTTCGGGCAGTTGAAATTTTACGACCTTCTTGTTGCAATCTATGATGGCTCCGTATCTCGAAAGCCAATCCATCCCAAAAATAACATCATAGTCGTTCAGTGGGATTACAATCAGGTCGACGCTCAGATCTCTACCCTCAATGTTAACGGAGCATCCTTCCAGCACTTGATTAGTGCGCGTTGGATCACCGTGTGGTAAAGTAACTATGTAATTGCATTCAGATAAAGTAGGAGAGATTCCCACCTTTTCCACATACTTGGCCGACACGAAAGAATGTGTGGCCCCAGAGTCAATTAACACAGAAGTGGGCACGTTATAGATAGTCAACGTACCCGTTACTACAGAAGGATTTGCTTTGGCCTCCTCATTAGTCAGAGTAAAAACTCGTGCTGGCACTGGAGGGGTCGAATCAATGGTTGATTCGGGACTTGAGGCACATTCACATGGCACGTCCTGGCGTAGTGTCCAACCTTTCCGCATCGAAAACACTATGGAGTACAACATACGCCAAAGTGATAGCGTCCGCATTGTTGACACTGTGGTGTGGTATTCGGAGGTCGGTTTGGAATATTAACTGGTCCCTAATTTGGCCTTGGTCGCCAATTCTGTTGACCCTGTTGATTCCCGCGATAGTTTGGCGCCTTCCCAAAGAACTGACGTTTCTGAGTTTCTCCTCCTTGTCGTCCTCCTATTCTCCTCTTTGTATCTTGTGCCTTAGCAACTCTAGTCTCAGCCTGTTCAGCTAATATGGCTCGTTCAGCGATACGCGCATACGTCTTTCCCTCCGTGTCGTACATGCTTACGCTTCGAAAGATCTCGGGTTTGAGACCTTCTAAGAAACGTTCGATCTTCAGCTCATCAGTAGCCTGTAACGTTCGATCTCGTTACAGGTGGTATTAGAGCACAACCTCTCACAGTACGGTGCTGGTTCGGGGACGAACCAGGCGGAAGCTGGTGGGCATGTGACGCCTGGGGCCGATGAGGGCGGGGAGTGATCGCCGATGCCAGAGAGGTGCACGGACAAGGAGCGGCTCCTGACAGGCTTCTAGGCGAAGGGGTACGTGAACGAACCGATCCGACACCCGAATAAGAGGTGATCCTGAGACTGACAATGTATGGGTGTGTCAGGCTAAGAATCGTATAAGGGAATTGATAGTACTACTCATATCACCAAGGTCGACCTACCTTTTCGGGAGTTCATCTATAGAAACTCCGAAGTTAAGCGTGCTTGACTGGGGGCAATCTAAGGATGGGTGACCCCCTGGGAAGTTTCTCAGGGTGCGTGTGAGCGAGTGCACGAAGCACGCTAAAAGGTTAAATGGTGGTACAGTGGGGCCAGACTATCAGTCGGAGTGTGGTGGGCCCAACCCCACTGGTCCCGATAAGGACCGATGCTATAGTGACACCCGGTATGGGACGGGTCGTTACAGGCATGGATCTTGCGGTGAACTTCTCCTTCGATAATCTCGTATACTCGTCAGAACGGCTGGAAGAGGAGTACCATGAAGTGAACTTCTCCAACGATAATCTGGTCTTATATCGAGACAACGAGAAGAGGAGCACGGCCTTGGGTTCGAATTCCATAACTGTGAACTTCTCCAAATCGATAATCTTTGAAACCTCGGTAGGGATTAAAAGAAGAGGAGCACGGTATCGGCCTGAGAATCAACAAGAAGAACTTCGCCTTAGTAACTCTCAGCCTCGTAGAGAAGCGGAGCTTCAGCTTGAGCAAGTGTAGAATGATATGAAAAAATTAAAGGATGGAAAAGAACATGCCGGTGAAGAGGACGACAAAGAAAAGGAAGAAGATCTTTAGTCCACGATTCCTAAATATTTTCCTTCCCTTCTAAGTCGGAACCATAATACTAAATCCCTCAAAATGCGCCTTGATAACAGGTTAATTGATAAAATGTTGCTTGTGTTGACATGAGTGATATATCTAGTATATAAATCACATGATAAAAATAATTGAGCGCTAGAGCGAACCTTGTGATAGTTGTCGAAATGGATCACTCTATGATCTTAGGACTTTAGTTTGACATGACTTGACGGCAAATTATTATTCTATGTGTCATGTGAAAATTTGAGTGGACATGATCAAAGTGACGTAATCTGACCCCAAAATAAAAAAATGGCAAAATAAAAAAATAATAATAAATATAAAAACTGTATAGTCTTGTTTCAAAATTTTCTTCACTTTTATTTTTATTTGCATATTTTTATATTTTTCATACATTTTTTTCTTGTATTTTTGCATTTATTTTTTACTTTGTTTTTTTTCTTATGCATGAAAGATTTCGCACATTTTCAAATGCATTTGCACATGCATTGGCACAGAATTGTTTAAAAGCGAATGATTACTTGCTTATATGCTTACGCAAATTTTAGTATGCATGCTTAGGAGTTCATGCATATATGCTGAAATGATTACATGCGTTTCTACTCGTTGTGTCATATGTGTTACATTCTCATATGCATATCTTGGTGAATATGTATATCTTTTCGAAATTGTTAAACACTATATGTGCACTTTTTGAGGGGGAGTCAAGATTCTTAGGTGTGAAAACATGAATTAAGGGGGAGAATGAAAAATTACTCTATTATTTTAAAATTACTCCTTTAGTAAATTTCCGCTGAGCATTATATGTGGAGGGGTAATATCCTTTTACGGGGAGTAATTTTTTTGTAATTCATTTCTACATTAAACTTTAACGGTTACTCTTGACTCACTACTCTCATTTAGTATGAAAAAGCATAAACGACTAAATCCTCGAGGGAGCCTTATAATGATTTTCAGGTATATGAAGTGGATGCATTTCAAGAAGATCCTCCAACCACATCTCAGAAGCTTACCCTCGAAAATTTAGCAAATGAAAAAACAAGTCTCCAACCGGTCGGTCCACCCATCAATTTCCGCCGTGCGTACCACTCTGAAGCCGGGCTCTCTCACAACGTCACATTCAAAGGAGACTCGGCACAACTTGAAAAAAAATCAAAGAAAGAGACAGCCTACCTTCTTCTGGAACTAGAGACGCTTCTTCGAGGCCGAACCAGACAACTTCCATTCGGAGAAGACGAATCTAGCGAAACGTTGAAGATGGCTAAACCCCGAGCCCTCTCCTCGACTTTCTCAAGCCCCTTGCTTCCGGAAGAAGAAGCAAGGACGGAGGACCAAACAACACGTGATTCAAGCTGCATCAATGACGGAAGTTGCCAACCGTGTCCACCTCTTCGAACCTCACATGGGGCATCCCGATCTCAACACGAGGTTGACCAAAATAGGGGGAGTTTCGAGTTTCGTGTGCCTTCAACGGGAGAAATGGAACGCGGACTTTCGAAAATCCGGCAAGAACTTCGTACATCTTATGACATTTAGGAAAAGAACTTCAAAAGAATATTCGAAGAAAAAGCCGATGCCTAGAAGACCTGGTGAGCTTGAAGATTTTCTAAAGAGGAGATTTCGAGGAATCGAGCACTCTTTCCATTGCAAGACGAAGATAACCCGCGGAATGTTGAAAATTGAATACGAAGGGGGAGATTGTTGGGACTATTTTATTGTATTCAATTAATGTAGTTATCTTAGTCTTTCTTTGATATTAAGTAGCCTTGGGATTAATTGTAATTAGTCATATTATAGGGCTACTTATGTAAATATACCAACACGGTTGGTATATATAATGACTCGAAAGCTTGCTTTAGAGTGATCACTTCATTTGTAGTAAATTCATTTTCGAAATTGTGCTAACTTGGAGAGAACGAAACTTGCTTAACAAGGAAGAGTTACCACGAGGCTTCGACGATAAATTCCGAAAGCTAATTCTTAATCCGTTTTTCGTTTTCTCGAATTCACTACGTGATTTGAGCCGTGTTGGATAAAAAAGGTCCTAACAAAAATTTAGAAATAGGCTTCTCCAGACTGTATATTCGCCTCTCTTGAGAATCGGAGGACGATTATCATTTCCTAGAGAATAGGCATCCATTTCTTTTTCGAGTTGATGTAGGATCTTCGTTTGTTGTTTTGATGTCTTGAACTGATGTGATGTGCTTCATAAGTAGCAGATTAGTTAGTAGCGTTTGATTCTAGATTAGTTTCGAGAATAATTTTTCACTCAATTTTAAAGTTTGATCAAAACTAAATTCGTCCAGAAAAATTGTCGTTGTTACTGTTCTCATGCGAGAAAGTACGTCAGCGAAAAATTTTCGAGCGAGAAAAATTGCTCAAAATCTTTTGGTCGAGACAAAATTTGGATCGCGAATTTATTTCGAGCACAGAGAAACAGTATTGTTTAATAAGTTTCTCGCTGGGTCAAAATAAATTCGTTGACTGGAGAAGTTTCTCGGACGCAAATGATTTTTGCTTTGTCAAACTGAGAAGTCTGACCGAAAAAGTTTTTCGACAGTAAGTTTTACGCGTGCAAAGTCAAGTTTGGTCTTTGTCCAAAACGTTTTTCGCTAAGTAATGCTCGAGAAATTTTTCTACTAAAGTCGTTTTTGATAGAGGCGACTTTAGGTCTGACTTAGATTCTGATCGAGAAAAATTTTCGCGCAGAGTTTTTCGATCGAGAAATTAATCTGATCAAAGAACCTTGCGAGAAAAACTGAAATTATCGCAAAAATTCACAGAATACAGATTAACACAGATTTAAGCAAAAACGATGAATTAGACGATGAAATTGCAGGTATTGCTCGTAATTAGATGATGAATACGCACGAACACACAATTAAACACGTTGCGAGCTTTAATCAAAATCAGAACGTGTTCAAACTATTCTTCGCATGAACAGTAACTTCTCAGATTAATCCAAACTGCTAATATGAAGTTCAAACAGCTACGAATCTAATCACACTCAATGTATATCACTACAATAAGCACAGAAACATCACATTCAAGCCAATTCAGCACGGAATTAAGCAAATCAGATCGAAAATCAACTTTCGCGCCAAAACTGCTCTTCGCACGGAACAGTTTCGATCCGAATTCCAACAATTTTGATTCAAAACAGAAAGAATCTGCTATTATACCAATTGTTTAGGTCCTGATTTATCAACTCTATGATCCTAGGCATGAATTCTAAAGGAATCGATAAGAATTGTGGAGATTGAGATTTCGATCGAAAACTTTCTTGGAGAGCTCGAGAGAGATTTCTAGTAGTGAAAGAAGATTTTTGCTGTTTCTCTCTCTAGAAATCGAATTGCAAGCCTTTCGGATCAATTTCTAAAATCTTCTCTATTAGCTCAATGTTTGTACATCTATTTATACCAAACAAGTTTGGTATAAATTACAAACTAAGTCCTAAACTAAGGACAACTACACATCAAGCTCCTAATTACAAGGACATGTAATTAAATCAATGCACAATTAAAGTCGTATTCTACATACAGACTTTCACAAAAATTTTACCTACAGAAAAATTGGTGAAGCCTCGTATAAAAAACTTAGAAGTGTGGGGATGCTTCGCAAAGATTGAAATGCCTATGCAAGATAAGATCGAACATAAAATGTTCGAGGTAATGTTTATTGAATTTGTCAATAACTATTAGTGCAGATTGATTTCCAATATAAAAAAAAAGCACATTTGAATGATAGTACAAAATATATCTCATTTTGTTTTCGAGGGGGTGTTCTTATGCAAGTATGGTATTATATATAAAAGAATTCAATCAACAAGGGAAAATAGATTCACAATTTGTTGAAGAACAAACTCCAATTCACTGAGGAACAGTGTAGATCAGTTGCTGAGGAAGAGAAGCAGTGAACTGTTGAAGTTTGATCAGACTCCATTTTACATACTAAAGCGGGCTTATTAAAGAACTGTTAATAACATATAAAGACGCTCTTTCAATCAGACAATTTATTCTTAAGATGCGAAAGTTAGTTATATCGGTTAGGGGCATTTTAGTCGTTTATGCCCTTTATATTTGGGGATTTGAATTGGTTCTTTTTCAACGATCGATTTCATCTCCTCTGTAATTTTTTTTCCGCGTAGAATGCATGATAATCACCTAATGCTGGGTTGATTCGAAGAGCTTGTAATGTGTTGATGCTCTCACTGGTAAACGAAAACACCTCAATAAAGATCTGTTTACTTTCGTGGATGTAGGATTTAATGATCCGAACCACGTTACATCTCGTCTCGTTTGTTGTTCGTGCATTTTTGATTGTTTGGATTTCATATGGTATCAGAGCAATTGCTGTGCACTAGCTGATTTCATCCGTTTTCTTGCTTTGTACTTTCATTATGTCGACTGATGTGCCTCCACCGCCTTTGATTCCTATACCGCCTCAGAATCCTGTATCCTCGGCTAATGATCCGTATACTATGAGCGGAAATGACATTTCGGGTCAATTGCTTGTTCATGAGCCTCTTAATGGCGACAACGACATGACTTGGAGCAGAGCGATGATGATCACACTCATAGGAAGGAACAAGGAAGGATTTACCAACAGGCGAGCTCGTTGCCCCTGAATCCAGCGATGACGACAAAGTTAGTGCGTGGAAGAGGAACAATCGTGATTTCTTGAATTTGAATGCTGTAACGAAGGAGATTTCTGCAAGCATTATGTACAGCTCCACTGCGAGGGAAGTTTGGGTTGACCTACATGAGAGATTTGGACAATCTAATAAACCGAGGATCATACAATTGAAAAAACGGATTTGATCAATCTGGCTCAAGGATCCAGTTCTATTGCCGTGTACTTTACCAAGCTCAAAACTCTTTGGGATGAGTTGGCTATCCATAGACCTCCGTGTCAATGCACTTGTGGGGGCATTAATGAGATGAAAGTCTTCTTTGATGAATAATATGTCCTTACATTCTTAATGGGACTAAATGATTCTTATTCTCATGTGAGGGGGCAGATACTTCTGATGGATCCAATCCACCCCATCAACAAGGTCTTTTCCTTTATCATTCAAGAGGAGAAGCAAAGAAGCATGGCACCAGGATTTGGTAGACAAGCTGAAGAACAGACAAGCAACATGGCTATGATGGCAGCCAGAAGCGAGCAAGATGGGTCCAAGAAGAACTTCTACAGCATGAAGAAGGATTCTAGAAGACCAGTCTACACTCATTGTGGAAAAAGGAGTCAGACTATTGAGACCTGCTATCAAATTCATGTGTATCCTCCGGGGTATAGACAAACAGCCAAGTTCAAGGGAATTAAAGGAAATCAGACTGATGAAATGGATTGGTTTTCAGGTTGATGAAATGAATCACCAGTCCAAGGCTGGTTCTGTTGCTACAGGAGATGGATTGGTTCAACTCCAATTCACTCCCTTTCAACTTCAGAGCTTGAAATATTTTATTAGACAGACTGGTTCTTCATCTGAAGGCTCTGACTTGGCTCCATAGGTAGAGAGAGGCTCAGGTATGATTTTATCATTTAATCTGCCTTGCATCAATAATGAAATCACGATTAAGGGGAAAATAATTAGTCTCTCTCTCTTCAGCTATGGCGAAGAAGAGAAAACCGATTACACGGAAGATTGCACCGGCCACGGTGGCGACGCCATCTCCGACTACTGTGATTTCATCTGACCAAATGTAGGCGAGTAAGAGTGCTAGATCGCAACAGATTAGCGGATCATATGTGAAGCCGAAACCTGTTACTATTCCATTGCTGATAACACCTGTGCAAAGTGGTGATGATCACGATCAGTGGCCGACATTGGATCAATCGACTGGGAGGACAACTAGTCCGAAACTGGAACAATCGATTGGGCTGGTAAAAACGCAAATTACTGAATCGACTAATCCCTGGAGAAAGTTCAATGTTGATTGTTTGAAAGAGCAGGATAATCGATTGGAATATGTGGCTCCGATTGTGGTGGACAGGCTGTTGGTGTAATTGATGCTGAGGAGATTCAGGATGAGATACTGGAAAGCCGCACTGATATGCTATGTCCTTGGAGCTAATCCCCCTTTTGGAGTCATGTCTGGTTTTCTAAAGAGAAAATGGGGGAAATTAGGATTGGTAAACGTGTGGCAAGACAGGGGTTATTCCTAGCAAGGTTTGACAGTATGGAGACTAGAGACAAAATACTGCAAACGGAAATCATTCACTTTGATCGGAAGCCAGTTGTTCTTGCTCCGTGGACTGAGCAGACACAGCTCAACAAAATTGGAGTGGATAGTGTGCCTATTTGGATTCAGTTGCCGCAGCTGGAGCTAAAATATTGGGGGATGAAGACACTCAGTAAACTAGCCAGCCTGATTGGGCAACCTATAATGACTGATGACTACACGAGGAAAAAGGAGAGAATCCATTATGCTCGGGTACTAGTGGACATCAACCTGAAAACACCCTTGAAAGACAGTATACAGTTTCTCAGTGAACATGGGCAGCTAATAGAGCAGAAAGTGACATATGAGTGGAAACCTGTGATGTGTGATAAATGCAAGAAATATGGACATGAGGAAACCATGTGTAGGCAGAAGGAGCAGAAGGTATGGAAACCAGCAGTGCGTAATGGACTAATGCCTGAGAAAACTATACCAGAGCCTCAACTGCCTCCCGATCCAAATCCTCAGCAGTCTATGAGCAGGGGACAAAACTCTGAAAGGGAAGTGATGAATATGGAAACAGGGGACAGATCAAGGGATAGAAGTAATTGTATGTCTTGGTCTGACCTTGTACAGGTGGAGGTGGAAAATCCAAACCCTTCCAAGCAGAGGGTCCACGACTCTGGCATGGATAATTGGCTCTCTTAGAACATCCGGGGCCTAAATGGCCCTGCAAAGCAGAGGGAGGTCGCTCTCTTCTGCCGTAAATACCAGGCTAAACTCATGTGCCTTTTGGAAACTAAGTTGAAGGCTAGTAACATATAGGAAGTTGTGGAAAGAACGTTTCGGGGTTGGAATGTATGTCACAACTTGAGTGAACATTATAATGGAAGAATTGTGGTTATATGGCAAAAGGAGCTGCAAATAGAACTGGTACCAAAAACTGATCAGTATATGCATCTGAAGGTCTTTCGTGACAGAGGCTTCCTTACATATCTCACTTGTGTGTATGGTCATAATGACTTGGAAACCAGAAACAGGCTCTGGGAATCAATAATGAAGATAGGGGAGAATATGAGGGATCCCTGGCTGATATGGGGGATTTTAACAATATTAGAGGGGTGGAGGATAGGCTTGGAGGAGCTGCCATTCATGTGAATGAATACCAGGCATTTAACCATTGCCTCACTCACTGCCAACTTGAGGAAGTTCGAAGACAAGGATGTCATTTCACATGGTTAAATAAGCAGGAATTAGGAAATAGAATATGGAGCAGACTAGACTGGGCATTTGCTAACCCAGCTTGGATGCTCAAATTCTTTACTCATACTGCAAACTTTCTCACTGAGGGCATTTCAGATCATTCCCCCATCTTGCTTAGATGTTTGGGGCAAGGTCTGATTTGTAAACCCACATTTAAATTTTTTAATATGTGGAGTTTGGCCCCTACGTTCTTGCAGACAGTAGCAGCAAATTGGAATCATCAAGGGAGAACGGCTATGCACAGACTTTGCTCTAATCTTGAGAACCTGAGAGGTCCACTTAAATGTCTAAATAGGAAAAGGTTTGCTAACATAGTATCCCAGACAGAGTTAATCAAGACAAAACTGGAGGAGTGCCAAGCAGCCCTGCACAATGATCCCTTGAATGTAGAGCTGATAGCAAAAGAGAAAGCAACTAGGGAAGAATACCAGTTCTTGTATGTGGCCAATGACAAGTACTTGAGGCAGAAAGCTAAGGCTAGATGGCTTGATAAAGGGGACCAGAAATCTGCTTATTTCCATGCTCTCATCAAACAGAGGAACTATACCAACAGGATTCTGGCTGTCAACTCTCCAGAGGGGGCCATAATCACTGACTGGGAGGGAATCCAACAACATTTCAGGAAACATTTCAAAGGAATGTTGGGGGAGGAAAAAACTGATTACCACTGGCCAGAGCAACAAGTAGCAAGCAAATGAGGGGTACATATTATCATTGGCAGATCAACTCAGGCCGGTACAACCATTCACCAGGCAGGAAATCTATTCAGCCATGCAGTCAATACATGTAGATTCTGCTCCAGGTCCAGATGGATTTGGCAGTGGATTCTTCAAAACAGCTTGGGAAGTTGTGGGAGATGATGTCACAGAAGCAGTTCTGGAGTTCTTTGAGTCGGGGAGGATGCTACCAAAACTAAACTGTAATTTGTCTCATTAAGGACCCAGCCCAGCAACTGCAATGGAGTACAGACCTATTTCTTGTTGCAATACAGTTTACAAATGTATATCCAAGCTGTTGTGCTCTAGATTGAAGGCCCTACTTCCTAAACTTATCAACCTCAATCAAAATGCTTTTGTGGAAGGTAGGTCAATTGTGCATAATATACTCCTCTGTCAAGATCTGTTGAGGCTATATAATCGGAAAAAAACATCAGCGAGGGTCCTCATGAAGGTGGATATTAAGAAGGCGTATGATACTGTTAGCTGGGAATTCATAAGATGCTCAGATTCCCTAGCCGATTCATCAACTGGATCATGGAGTGTATAACTACTGTGTCATACACCATCTCGATTAATGGGACTCAAACTGAGTTGTTTAAAACAGCTAAGGGTCTGAGGCAGGGGGACCCTGTATCTCCACTGCTCTTTGTGATTTCAATGGAGTATCTGTCCAGGAAATTGCAGCTCGCATCCAAGGACACCAGGTTTAGATTTTACCCGCAATGTAAGCATTTAAACTTGGTTAACCTCTGCTTTGCGGATGATCTGATGATTTTTTGCAAAGGGAAATCTGATTCAGTGAAAGTCATTAAGGAGGCACTCGAGCATTTTAAGCATATAGCTGGACTGGAAGCTAATCAGCAAAAGTCTAGTGTTTATATTGCTGGTACGCCAAAACTGGTGGCTGAACAGATCAGACAAATTATAGGATTTCAGGCTGGAACATTTCCCATGAGATACCTGGGAATTCCCATTACTCCCACAAAATGGACTAAAAGCTCCTGTCAGATATTGGTGGACAAGATCACAACAAGGATAAAATGCTGGGCCACAAGGAACAACTCTTATGCAGGAAGAACATGCTTGATCAATTCTGTGTTATTGGCAATGCACGGATACTGGGGATCCATCTTTATACTGCCAAAAGCAGTTATTAAAGAGGTGGATAAAGTTTGCAGGGAGTTTTTATGGGGTAAGAAATTACATGGAAGAGCTGCTTCTCTCCTCAGCTGGGATGTAGTCTGCTCTCCCAAACAATGGGGAGGTCTGAATATAAGAGACAGTGGGATATGGAACCAAGCTTTAGCCGGGAAACAGATTTGGGACATCACCAAGGAAGTGAATTCTCTGTGGATTAAATGGATAAACGTGATCTATTTACAAGGTACAAATTTCTGAGATTACTGCCCAGGAGTGGATGCATGTTGGTACTGGAAGAAACTAAATCGAGTGAAACTGAAGTTCAGGGAGGGCTATAATGGGACCAGATGGCTGATTACTGAGGATGGCTGCTACTCTGTAGCATCTGGTTACAGATGGCTCAAAGGTGAAGGCAATTTCTTCCCTCTTGCCCGAGCTGTGTGGAATCGATATAACGTCCCCAAACACTCTTTTATGCTATGGTTGATAGGCCATAAAAGACTGCTAACTATGGATGAGCTGGGGTTTAGCTGTTTCAGACGCCACTTGCGGTTTGTGTGAAGTGGCCGGTGAATCTATCTCACATCTATACCTGTAATGTTACTTTAGTCAACAGTTAGTCCAACTAATGGAGGCGTGGCTGAATATGAGGATCCCTATCCAAACATTTGGTTCGTTGTGTGATTGGTTAGTACAGATGGGGAAGAAACAGAGTGCTCAGTTTGGTATTAGGATTGCTTGCATTGCTTCAATGATGTATCATATCTGGGAGGAGAGGAATTGGCGGTTACATGGACTGGGAATGAGGACATGTGATCAACAAGGAAATGGAATGGAGAATTAAAGCAACGTGCAAAGTCAAGAATGCTCATAATATTGATAGTTATAGGAGAGTGTGCTTATATCAGTCATTTTAGATAATTTTGTAGTGAGGAGGGGATGAGGTGTTGTACAGATTGTATTGCGCAAAGTGGTAAATGAAAAGTTCATTCTACCAAAAAAAATAATAATAATGAAATCACATGGTTGTTAGATTCTGGAGCCACAAGGCATGTTTGTGGAAACATAGATCTTCTGACTCATATGCCATGTGCCTTCTCACCCTCAACATCAGTACTTTATCACAATTGTTGATGACCACTCTAGATTCACTTGACTCTTTATGATTAAAAATAAGTTTGAAGTGCAGCAAGTGATGATATTCTTCTTGAATCTTGTTGAGACACAGTTTAGGTGTAGAGTTAAAGTTGTTAGGACTGACAATGCTAAGGAATTCAATTTGGTTAATCTGTTTAGAGATAAGGGGATCATCCATCATTTATCTTGCGTACAAACAGCTCAACAAAACTCTATAGTTGAGAGAAAACATCAACATCTCTTGAATGTGGCTAGGTCCCTTTATTTCCAATCTGGAATTCCTAAAGAGTACTGGTCGGAATGTGTCTTGACTGCTGCTTATCTTATAAATAGAACACCGTCTGTGGGGCTACAAAATAAAAGTCCATATGACCTTCTGTACCAGAGACCTGTTGACTATAATTGCTTGCGACTTTTTGGTTGTCTTTGTTTTTGCTCCATTCTTGCTGCAAGAAGGAAGAAGTTTGATCCTAGAGCAAGGTAATGTGTCTTCATTGGTTACCCCAATGGCATGAAAGGGTACAGAGTTATGGGCTTGAACACATGAGAAGTTTTTGTCTCTCGTGATTGTCTTGTTGAAAGAAGACATTTTTTCTTTTAAAGGAGGTCACACCAGTGTAGGTGAGGATCCCTTCCACAGCTGTGTTTTGCCTAGGCCTCACTTGGAGGATACGTTTGCACCTGAGGATAAGCCTAGCAGCTTACCAGAGGAAGTCACTGCTACTCTGAATCCTAATGATCAGTTGCATGACATAGGCCATTCTCAGGACATTCAAGGAAATACCTCTCTTCAGGCTGACACAGAAAAACATACAAGGGTCTGGTAGGGAATTGAGGAGGCCTGCATACCTTCAGGATTACCATTGTAACAGCATTGGTCAAAGAAACGTTCAATACCCTATTACTAAGCAGCTGACTTACAGAGGTTCTCTGCTGACTAGGTTGGTTTCCTGAACAATATCTCTCCTAAAGCTGAGCCAAAAGGCTATGATCAAGCATCTAAGTCTAGAGATTGGCAGGAGGCCATGAAGGATGAAATGAGAGCCCTCATTGACAACAACACTTGGTCTGTTGTTGATCTTCCTGAAGGAAAAAAAAGGCCATTGACAATAGGTGGGTATACAAGCTCAAGTATGATTCTAATGGAATAATTGAGAAGTACAAAGCTCGCCTGGTGACAAAGGGATACAATCAAGAGGTAGGAGTGGATTACATTAATGCCTTTGCACCAGTAGCAAAGCCTAACACAATCAAAATTCTACTCTCTCTAGCTGCTAAATTCAGGTGGCACTAGTCCAGATGGATGTCAATAATGCCTTCTTGAATGGAGATCTGAGTGAGGAAGTTTATATGGATTTACCTCAGGGATTTTATGATGAAAGGCTTCTAATGGGAGGAAAACTGTCAGCAGATTACACAAATCCATTAATGGATTGAAACAGTCCTCTAGGCAGTGGAACTTAAGGTTCACTGAGGCTGTAAAAACCTATTTGGCTTCACTTAGACTGAATCTGACCACACCCTATTCTTGAAAGCGAAAGTCCTTAACTTAGTGGTGCTCTTAGTGTATGTGGATGACATCATTCTAGATGTGCCCTCGACAGAAGACATTGATCAGACAAAACATTTCCTTAGCTCACAGTTCAAGGTAAAAGGATCTTTGTGAGTTGAAGTAATTTTTGGGTATAGAGATTGCTAGGAATGAGGAAGAGATCTATACCTCTCAGAGATAGTACACTTTACAGTTATTAAGAAGACACATGGTACATTAATGCTAAACCTCTTAACACCACACGAACCCGAATGACAGGTTAACTGAGAATGATGGGGAGCTGCTAGAAAATCCTTGTGAATATAGGAGACTGATTGGTAGATTTCTCTACCTCACCTTTACTAGACCACATGTTTTCTTTTACTGTCCATAGGCTCAGTCAATATATTTCTGCACCAAGGATTGGTCATCTTTCTGCGGCTCATCATCTGTTAAGGTACCTTAAGGGGTCACCTGGACAAGGTTTATTCTTTGCTACCGAGAAGAGCTTGGACATCAAGGCCTTTTCAGATGCAGATTGGGCTGCCTGCAAGGACACAAGAAAGTCTGTTATAGGTTTTCGCACCTTTCTATGTAGTTCATTGGTAACTTGGAAGGCCCTGAAATAAACCACCATTTGCAGATCTTCTACAGAGTCGGAATATAATGCTATTGGTTCAGTTGTAGCAGAGGTGCTTTGCATAAACAATTTATTGACTAAATTGGATTTGAGTCATGTGCAAACACCCGTGATTTATTGTGACAACCTCTCATCTTTGAACTTGGCCTCTAATCCTAAGTTTCACGAGAGAACCAAGCACATTGAAATTGATTGCCATTTTATTAGGCATTATGTGCTAAATGGCAACATCAAGCTTCTGTCTGTCAGGTTCGAGTTTCAACTAGCTGACAGAGACTACTGGTCAAGATGGCTGTGAAGAATTTATATCATCCATCTTGCGGGGGGCTGTTGAAGAACAAACTCCAATTTACTGAGAATCGGTGTAGCTCAGCTGAGGAAGAGAAGCAGTGAAGTGTTGAAGTTTGATCAGACTCCATTTTACATACTGAAGCGGTCTTATTAAAGAAGTGCCAATAACTTATAAAGACACTCTTTCGATCGGACGATTTATTCTTAAGAGGCAAAAGTTAGTTAAAAAACACCTCAATAAAGATCTGTTTACTTTCGTGGATGTAGGATTTAATGATCCGAACCACGTTACATCTCGTCTCATTTCTTGTTCGTGCGTTTTCGATTGTTTAATTTCATACAATTGGTGGTAGGCCAATGTCTTGAAAACATCACATGTCATTACTTGGTTACTATAGACACATTATGAATGGTTGCGGAAGTTTTGAGAAACTATTCCTTGTTGAAACGAAACTGTGTTTGTCGTAGACATAATATCCATTCTACAATTAGGAGGACTAGATTAATAAGGAAATGGTAAGTGATAGGAGTGACTTTCGATCCAGCATTCCTCCTAACCTGACTACCTGCAGAAAGTAACTTTTAGGATAAAGAGGCAGATAAGACGGAGAGCTAGAGATCAGAGGTCCCGTACGGAACAAATAGGAAGGCACCTGACAACGAGATGATTTGAGCGGGAGATATTGGATAGGGCCGACCAAGGGACACATGGAAGGCATTGAGTGGACGACATTGTAGCCAGAAAGGAGGCGCGCCAGTCTGACAATAATATCTGCAACTGCTGTCTCTCCTAGGTTGTACCAGGGACTGCAGTCAAGTGGTCCCAAAGGCAAGCTAGCTGGAAAGGAGAGGCCAAACGGATATATTGAGAAGGAAAGAAAGGAAGGGCAAGATCAGATTCACATCAGATACCAAAACACTTAGATATTTTTCCTGTAGTCATCTTCTCCACCATTAACGCACTGTAACGAGAGAAGTGAGCTCGAGTGTGTATTTCTCCATTGTGAATAGTGAATACTGTTTCCGACGTCCTGTGGACGTATGACATCTGCCTGAACCACGTAAATCTGTATCTCTTTCGTTTATAGCACTAAATCACATATTCAAACACATACTAAAATACCCAACCCAGTCTGTTTCACTCGTCAACTCCTATTTCCCGGACCAAATCTTGTAGATCGGGGTCACACCCGCATCAAATGGCACCGTTTGTGTCTGTTTGAGGGCGAGACGTTAAGGAGATAGCAGGAAGGTGCCATTGTTAGGGGAGTAGTAGATCTTTAAGACGAAGTAGAGGTAAGACGATGGAGGAACAGCCGCCGTTAGCACAAAATCTGCATGAAAGATTCGTGGAAGCCGCGGGAGTGACTAGGAAGAGTCATGCGCCGGCTCTGACGTTGGCGTCTCCAGTCGAGACCATATCACCGACGCCGCGCGCCCACCTTTGCGGGACCATCTGTAGCAGTTCCGCCCCAAACTCCCATAACTATGACGGTGGAACAGCTGGATTTGCTGATGAAGAACGCGGTAGACGCTCCGATGACAGCTAATAGGTCAATGAACAAAGGCAAGTGGAAGCACGTCCTGTCTGTTCAGGGCAAAACTTCAGATGGACATGTCTCGGAAGGGATAGAAATTGTAAGAGAGAATGCGGTGGCTGCAAAAGGGACCTTAGGCCCTCAGCCAGAGATGAATATATCATAAAGGGAGATTGCCCGAGAAGGAGGGAACGAATGGCCACTAACTCCACCTCCAAGACGAAGTAGTGAACACCTAAGAGGACCTCAGGAAGGGCCAAGGCCGACGAATCCAAGGAATGTAGCACCTCCAGCAACCATAGCCAGCGGATGCAGGGCAGAAGGAAACAGGGAAGCCAGAGAACAAGAAATGAGGAACTATAGCACGCGTGGTCAGAAAGAAGCTATGAGTGAGAGGGAACATGAGTAGGAAGTAGATATCTGACCTACGGAATGTAATAGAAGACGTGCAAAATAAAGCAACCAGGCCGCATCTTCGAGGAATGCATCAGACTGGCACGCCTTTTGCTAAGGAGTTGTTAGAAGGAGAAGTATTGCTTATCTTTAAGCAGTTGCGTACGAATATAACGGTACCACAGATCCGGAGGACCATGTCTTGCGTTTCGAGAACACTATCCTGTTGCACAACTTTTCGAAAGGAGTAAAGTGTAGGGTTTTCCTGACAACGTTGGTGCGAGCCGCCCAACAATGGTTCAGCCAGATAGAACCGGAGGTTATCCAATCATTCGAAGAGTTCTAGGAGATTTTTGTCAACCAATTTGCTAGTGCTCGGAAACCCCCTAAGTCCGACATGTCCTTATTTCAAGTCAAGCAGCAACCGGATGAGAGCCTCCGATCTTATATCAAGAGATTCAACGTGGCAGACTTGAAGGTACCCTCCGCCATTAGTTTCATTAAAATTAACGGGTTGGTTCATGTAACACCCCGTTTCCTATTACCTTTTTACGCAGCTATAAAATATTCGTATAAAATTTTTCGCGATTCCTATAACCATTTCCTTTAACAAAAACGGGCGCGTACATCCGATCTAGTTCCTTTCACAATAATGTACATATATGTACCTATCATATGAGTCACAAAATGTAACAGTCTAAATCTATTTCCATTCTATATGCTAACGATGAACCAGAGGTGAGCAGGAGGAGAGCGTAGTTGGCCAACCTTGAATCCATGCTTTATGATATGCTTTCTACGCAGCCTGCTAATTATCTACACAACTGTGAAGACACCGATTCAGAGTATGATCGCAACATGTTAACTAAAAACATACAGGTAATAAAGTATGCAGTAGCCATTTTTAATCATGAAATCATCGTTCACACGATCGTATTCTGTATGCCCAGTCTATATGTCCGTTTATTTTGATACTCCCGTTATAGACTAGCTACACTCGTATTCTGTATGCCCAGTCGGCGCCCATGCATGGGACTCTGTCAATACTGTAAATATCTGTATGTGCCTGTACAGGACTCTGTCATCCCCCGATTTGAAGGGAAGTAACTATCATCCCCCGATTTGAAGAGAAGTATGTCGTAGCATCCGTATCGTACTATCCGTAGTCTTAGCAGTCATAACGGTTTCTCCTTTCATTTATATGTATGCAATTGCTATATGAAATACTTTATATGACACGTAAATCATATAAAGACACTTTATAGTCACATAGTTCACGTAAATTCGTAAATAGCACATATATCATATTAAAGCACTTCACGGTCACGTAATTCACATCGATCCGTAAATAACATATAAAGCACATATTAGTCAATTAATCCATATAAAGCATGTAAACACATAAGGCACATAAGGTACATGTTGCAAGTCATACTCACAAGTTTCGCCTATTTTCTCCGCTCGCTTAAGCGACCTTGTCCTTGCCCTTATCGGACTCCTGACCTCCCACTTCCAAAGATTGAGATTGAAGTTGGCTTTAAATTATTTCGTTCCTCCTTTGATTTGAATGCTTTCCTTTCGTTTCTTCTGTTCTTGTTTTTATTTTTCACGAAAGTTTCTCCTTTTGTATTTAATTTCATGTTATAGATATATATTGGAGATAAGTGATGTGACAAGGTAGGGATAAAATAATTACCCTTCATGCTAAGTATATGTTAATAGTTATCCTAAATATCGAAAACCTCAATTCTTCCAATGCCCTCGTCGAAATCATTATTATCACTTAGTTTTCCACCAATCGCATTCATCCTCAAGTGATGATCATTATTTACTCTACTTAAGTTCTCATTTCGAGAACTTCTTATTAAGAAAACGATGACTATCCTATGCCTCATTCAACAAAATTATATTATTTGGATATAACTATTTTTCTAACTTAAACATATATATACACATATATATATTCCTTTTAGCATTTGTTGTCGTACTTAATAATTTATAATGCCTTAGTCATATGTTAATATCTGTTAGGATATTTAATAGATTGTGTCAATAGTTTAAGTCTTAGGATTTATTTTGTAATTATCCATTAGCTTAGGCTTAGGACTATAATGTAATTAGTTTATATTTAGTGATTGGGCCTTAATATACCTAGGGTTAATGTGGTATATAAGGTTTTACCAACTCACTTTTGAAAGTAATCAAACGAAAAAGGCTTATCCTAATTTTCACACAATACACACACTTGAAGGTGACATCCTCTCCCTTTTCATTCCATTAAAGCCTCTTTGATTCCTTGTTTGGTGCAATCGGGACCAACAAGTGGTATCAGAGCGAACGTGGATCGATCTGCATTGATTTGAATCCAGTTTCGTTCGATTCCGAGAAAGATCAAAGGTGTTTTGGGCAAAATATTACTTTCGGGCATCTTGAGCTCGGTTTGGGGTTTTGATGCTGCGTTTTTTTGTTTAAAACCTTCCCCCAGATTGATTCTATACCTAAAATGATTTAGAACACTTTTGGATCAGTTTTGGATCAGTTTTAACGAGTTTTCAGCAAGATCGAAGAAAAAGTTTTTCAGAAAAAGTCATTTTGGCCATTCTCTGTTTTTGGTCGACTTGATCTATTTTTTGTTGTTTTTAGCTCACAAATTGGTCGATTATGTGTTTAGGGAAGAACTTCTGAAGTTTAGGATCTAAGTTTGAGCGATTCTGGTTGAGATTTGAGCAAGAACCGAACGATTTTCTGGCGAAACGTGTGAAAGCAATGGAACAGTGAAAACTCGTTCTTGACCGCGAAAATTTTTGCAGAATCGTTCAAGTCCGCGAAATTTTCCCATCTGCGAAAATTGATTCCGAGAATTTATCTAGAACCGCGAAAATTTCACTTTCACTGTATTTCTGTGACAACGGCCTATTTTTGTAATCCGAGAAACTTTACATCTGCGAAATTTGATTCCGAGAACTGTTCTTAAACCGCGAAAATTTATCTGTTTTCACTTCACTGTAGCTCATGTTTTTTCTCAACTACTACTTACCCTTTAAAAACCTGAGAAATTTTACTAAGTCAAGAATTTTTTTTCAGCCGAGAAAGTTTCAAACTTCCGAGAATTTTCTGAGCCGCGAAATTTTCCAAAAACCTGAGAAATTCTACTAAGTCAAGAATTTTTTTTCAGCCGAGAAAGTTTCAAACTTCCGAGAATTTTCAGCCGCGAAATTTTCCAAAATCATGATTATCAAAACCGAGAAACTTTCTCACATACGTAACTTCTAAAAATCCGAGAAATTTTCAACTGAGATTTTTATTTCCGAGAATTTATCCTTAAAACTCACAAACACCGAAACTTCTCAACACATAATTTCTCGGATAATGCTTTTAATCACGTAACTGCGAATTTTTGTTTTCATGACGTGCTAAAGTTATTTTTTCTCGTGTTAAAACTTTCTCGGGTTAAATTTTTCTCAAACTTAATTTCTAGAACTTCTCTAAATCTCAAGATATATTTTCCCTTCATACATCATCGACCATCACACACGTTCACTTAGTTCTAAGAAATTCTTTAAACGATTTTTCACAAAATCTACTCGTTAAACTCATCTTTCTCATCTCGTTCGATACTAACTCTCTTATCTATAGAAAATCAAAACCACGGACGATTCAACTGCACCAACCATGTCTACCACAAACGACATCTCAACAGTGGGCTCCGACACCAGGCCGCCGATGCTGCGACAAGGCGACTACAGTATATGGACAAACCGGTTCCTCACGTTCATCAGGAACAAAGGCGCACCACTCTCTCAATACCTACTGGACTCCATCTTCAATGGTCCAACACAATTCTGGACGATCAACCCTGCACAGCCAAACGCAAACCCTCCCATGGATGAACGCCGCACTCCAAGAGGTCCCATCAATGAGGATGAAGAGGCTCGCGTACAGGCCGACGAGACTGCCAAAGGATACCTCTTCCAGGCTATGGGCAACGAAGTATACGCTCACATCGAGTGCTGCACAACTGCTAAGGAAATATGGGATGAACTCGTAGAAATTATGACAGGCACAACTGAGAGTGCTCAGGGGAGGAAATCAGCATGTCTCTCACAGTATGAACATTTCCAAGCCTATGAAGGAGAGGAGCTGCGTGACACATCTCTCCGTTACTTGAAGGTCATCAATGAACTCAAGAAAGCCAGGATCTCGAGGGACAAATTCGACATCAACAACCGCTTCCTTGGTAGCCTCAAACCACATTGGGGAAATGCAACTGTTATGATGATTCAGAGTAAGGACCTCTCCAACACCTCCATCCATGCTCTCTACGACAGCCTATCTGCCTATGCTCCTTACGTGCAACCTCAGTCCAACAACACTCGAGTCGATCCACTGGCTCTCCTCTCAAACAAGACTACCGAACGATCTTCAACCTCTAAGGCCAAACAGAACAAAGGGAAGCTACCAGCTGTTGTATCTGATGCATCTTCAGGATTCGAAGCTGATACAGAATCGGATGAAGATGTTCGTGATCTACGCAAACAACTGGCAATGCTCACAAAGATGGTCACAAAGAAGATCGGGAAAAAATCCTCATCATCCTCCAATCGCCAAAGGACCTTTAGCGGCACCAAAAGGACCACTCCCACGGAAGAATCAAAGCCGATAAAGAAAGAGGAGGACTCAACACCTCAAAAGTCTGTGAAGTGCTTTCGGTGTGGAAAGACAGGTCACTTTGCCAAGGAATGCCACGCCCCTCGCATAAAGGACTCTGGCTACTACGACCGTAAGGCCAGAATGACCAGCAAAATGGAAAGTGGCAAAGTTCTGCTTACTGAAGCAGCTGAATGGGTGAACGACACTTCAGAAGACGAGGAGCCTCAGGATGAAGATTGCTGCATGGCAAGGCTGGTCGAACATGACGGGGACGAGGAGATGGCCAACACTGATGAGAACACAGCTAAGACTCCTACCAACGCCGAGTCTGAGGTACGAATCTCGCAACTTGATGATGTGTTCAACCACCGTCACACGAACTTAAGCTAAAATTTGAAAAAAACTATGCATTACTTAGTTTAAAAGTAGAAGAGCTTGCTTGTGCAAATGAACGTCTAATGGCCTCTGAAGCATTAGTCAAACGTCTGCAAAGCAAGAATAAGCAAAGTGAGAATCCGGTGAAGGAAACCACACTGGCCATCAGTTCATGCAAAACATCTCGCCTTCTGACGGCATCCCAATACGAACTACTTACCAAGGAAAGAGTTAGGCTGTACGGAAAGGTGAAAGAACTTGAAGAGCAACTTCACCTTAGAAACGAAAACTCACGCATCTTATGCCTATTGAACCAACCAGTTGAAACAGAATTCTACAACGCCCGGGGGGGAATCGGCCTGTCTAGCAATTGCAATCCAACACCGCTAACAGTTAAAAGATATAACATGTGCAACACTACGTTCCTGCAAACAAGAAATGGTGCTCCCCCGCAGCTTAAGCCATTTGTGAGATCATCCTCCGCTGTCATCTCAGAAGAAAGAAGAGTACAGAACATTCATTGGGCAGAAATCGCGTATGACTACACAGAATTGAATAATAGAGATAAGACTAAGATATCTTCACTTTCGGAGGATGTCGAAACCTTACTCCCAACCAAAGAACAGGAAGTTGCTTTCCAAGATGTGCTCTCTCGCACATACATCCCAAAGAAACTACTACTCATAGCAGAACTAGAACGAACACTAGAATTAGAAAGGAAGGCCTTTGCAAAAGAGCGAGATGAACTACTTAGCAAAATCTTTACACTAGAATAATTTCCCAATACGAACTATCCCTCTACATCGAGTCAAGTACCCGATTCTCAAACATGTAAATGTAAGAGGATGGCGGAGATGACTCCTGAAGCTGAAACTTGTTCAAACACTAACTCTCGTATTCCTATGGATACAGGGAATGTGCGTTCGACGTCCTTGGAAGGAAGTTCATTTGAAGTAAAGGAGGACCCGCTCTTCGATGACAAGAAGAAAGGACCAACCCATATTTGTATTTCCAATCTATGTACTGACTCCCTACATCTTAAGGACGTAGACAATCATGCTGCCAAATCTTATCTTTCCTTTGCCAAACTAATGTCTATGTGTTGCTGCAATGACTTCAATCTTCCACGCTTTCATGAATATGCGACACACGAACACGCAACACCCCGACCAAAAAGACAAACCTCCTCTACGACACCCCTGCATTCTCCCAGTTCATCTACGCTCACGGTTAAGCGAAAACGCCATCAAATGCTGAATACAAAGTCACCTACTGCTCGCACGCAAAAGACGACTAAAACCAAAAGGCGACAACAACAACCAAAACTTTCACGTCAATTCACAAATAAGACAACGTATATGCAAGCGCAAGTTAGGCAAATATGGGTTAGAAAAACCATAATCCCGCCTCCTCAAACAAACGACAAAGGGAAAGCTAAATTAGAAACCACACAACCTGATTTAGAACCCACATTTTCCTTTAAGCGCTTGAAAATTTTACTTGTATCACAAGAAGGTCCCGTCCGTAAACGGGGACCCAACGTTTGCTAATCATTGCAGGTCTGTCATGTGTGGTATCTAGACTCGGGTTGCTCTACACACATGACGGGGAACAAGGAGCTGTTGAGCAACTTCTCCGAGCGCTATCTCGGAAGGGTCTACTTCGGAAACAGTCAAATGGCGCCAATTCTCGGAACTGGTGATCTCGTCCATGACAAATTGACGATCAAAGGCATCTCTTACGTCGAGGGTTTGAGCTAAAATCTCTTCAGCATTGGTCGTTTCTGCGACAAAGGATACAAGGTTTTCTTCGAATCTGACATCTGCAGCATAATTGACGCCTCGGGACAACCTCTTCTTTCTGGAACGCGCACGTCTCACCTTTACGTACTCAATCTTACAACCTCTCAACCAATATGTCTTCTCTCCCGAGCCGCACCCAAGTTGAACGATCTATGGCACCGGCATCTTTCACATCTCAATTTCAAGACTATCAACAAACTGCGTCAGGATAAACTCGTCAGCGGTCTACCCCAATTGACATATCATAAGGAACACCTCTGCTCTGTCTGTGAATTGGGGAAAATGAAGCGATCGTCTCACATCTCTAAGGAAACACCGTCCTCTAAGCTCATCCTTGAGCTATTACACATGGATCTATGTGGCCCAATGCCTACGGCTACACTCGGAGGAAGACGGTACATTCTTGTGATTGTCGATGACTTCTCACGCTATACGTGGACGAAACTCATTCTCACAAAGGATGAAGTTCCTGATTTAATCATCGAATTTTTTGTTACGTCCCAAACTCTTCATCAACAGAAGGTTGGGATTATCAGAACTGACAATGGAACTGAGTTTAAGAACAAGAAGCTCAGTGATTTCTATGCTACTCAGGGCATCACCCAGCAGTTCTCAGCTGTGAAGACACGAGAACAGAATGGTGTCGTTGAGCGTAAGAATAGGACACTAGTTAAAGCAGCTAGGACTCTCCTCATTCAATCCGGACTTCCTCACTCTCTTTGGGGCGAAGCTATTCAAACGGCCTGTTACACGCAGAACCGGGCTTTCATCCACAAGAGATTCAACCGCACCCCATACGAGATGCTGAATAACCGTCGTATCCCAGATTTATCTTACCTAAGGGTCTTCGGTTGCCGATGTTTGTTGGCCAATGATCGCCAACATCTTGGGAAGCTTGATCCAAAAGCACTTGAAGGAATCTTTGTTGGATATTCGCTGAACTGGAAAGCATACAGAGTCTATCTTAGGGAGAAGCGCTCAGTAACAGAGAGCACAAATGTCACATTTGACGAAAGCGAAGGCGATCTCATGGCTTCTGCTCATATCAGTCCAGAACCAGGTCTTCTACAGTCGTTGACAAAAGGTCAACCTTCAACGACGGGAATCTCCTCATCTGAGGGCAATTCTGGTGAACTGGATCTCGATCTGCTCTTCGAGTACTTCTACCCAGTCCCCAAGACTCCCGTCGCCACCACTCAACCTACCGCTGCACCCACTCCACCTACACAACCAACTATCGGCAATGACGTCGTTCCTCCATACTTGGATGCACTCAATCTCAACGAAGACGACATTTTACCCAACCCTGGGAACATTGCTGATCCTGATGCTGAACCCTCTCAATCTACTACGGTTGAGATCTCTTCTTCGGACACCGGACCCCAATCAAATGAGCCTCCAATAGACACAAATGCGGCTAGCTCCTCACAGACCAATGTACCACTCTGGGCTCGGTCTCATCCTACAGACCAGATTATTGGGGACCCCACATCCGGTGTTTCGACGCGTTCGGCTACGATGAATGAGATTCTGTTCGCTTGCTACCTCAGTCAAGCCGAACCATCACGAGTAGCTGAAGCTCTCAATGATCCTGATTGGCTGATTGCAATGCAGGAGGAAATAAATCAGTTTGAACGTTTACAAGTCTGGGAACTCGTACCACGCCCTCACAACAGATCCATTATCGGTACGAAGTGGATCTTCAAGAACAAAGAGGACGAAGACGGTGTTGTCATCCCCAATAAAGCTAGACTTGTGGCTAAGGGGTACAACCAACAAGAAGGGATTGACTACGATGAAACTTTTGCCCCCGTTGCCAGGATCGAAGCTATACGAATCTTTCTTGCCTTTGCTGCTCACAAGAACTTTAAAGTCTACCAAATGGACGTGAAGACTGCATTTCTGAATGGATTTCTCAAAGAAGAAGTGTACGTTGATCAACCGGAAGGGTTCTTGAGCGAAGAGTTTCCTCATCACGTATATCGGCTCTACAAGGCCCTCTATGGACTAAAACAGGCTCCCCGAGCTTGGTACGACGTCCTTTCAGACTTCCTTGTTCAGTCTGGGTTCAAGAAAGGATCTCTGGATACAACTCTCTTCACCAAGCGGAGTGGCCCGGACATCATGATTGTGCAGATATATGTCGATGACATCATTTTTGGATCGACTAAATCACAACTATGTGAAGAGTTTGCAGAATTGATGAAAGAGAAGTTTGAAATGAGTATGATGGGCGAGCTGAATTTCTTTCTTGGTCTTCAAGTAAAGCAACTCCCCGACGGAATCTTCATCAACCAGTCCAAGTACATCCATGACATCCTAGAGAAATATGGAATGAAGGATGCTAAGACTGCAGCTACACCTATGTCTCCCGCTGGCCAACCCGACGCGGACCCATCTGGTGCTCCCATTGACCAAACCGTCTATCGTGGGATAATAGGCTCTCTTCTGTACCTCACTGCTAGTCGACCGGATATCGTTCTCTCAACAGGAATCTGCGCTCGTTTTCAGGCTACACCTAAGGAATCCCATGTCACTGCTGTCAAAAGGATTCTCCGCTATCTTAAAGGAACACCCAATCTGGGTTTGTGGTATCCCACTCGATCGGACTTCAAACTGGTTGGATTCTCTGACTCTGATTATGCAGGATGCAAGATGGATCGGAAAAGCACCTCTGGAGCTGCACACTTCTTGGGCGGTAAACTCGTGAGTTGGTCTTCTCGAAAACAAAACTGTGTCTCAACATCATCGACGGAGGCAGAATATGTCGCCGCCGCTAGTTGTTGTTCACAGCTTTTGTGGATGAGAACCCAACTACGAGATTTTAATTTTCATGCTGATAAAATTCCCATTTACTGTGACTCAAAGAGTGCGATTGCGATGACGAGTAATCCGGTACATCACTCGAGAACGAAACACATAGATATTCGTCACCACTTCATCAAAGAACTTGTCGAACAAGGGACGATTGAATTGCACTACGTCACAACCGAAGATCAACTGGCCGACATTTTCACAAAACCGTTGGATGTCAAACGATTCCAACACCTAGTGACTATGTTGGGCATGTTGAATATTCAGTTGTGATCAATCGACCCTACATGAACTTTGATAAAGTGTACATATTGCCTTTTCACTTCACTTCATTCTCTATGTGTCTTCTAAATTATGTCTCTCAAGGGGGAGTTTCTGGTTATTTTTCTCTCAATTTAAAAAGGAAAGCTTTAGGTTAAGGGGGAGTTTCTGATTATGCCTTTTTAATTTAAAAATAAAAAAATAATAAAAATAAAAAAAAGGGGTTGAAAATTTTAACTCCTTGGTCAAAACAGAGTCAAAATTGGACCAATTGAACACCAATTGGACCCAATTTTGACCAAGCCCGCGAAAAATTGAATCCGGACCCAATTTTGACCAAGCCCGCGAAAAATTGAATCAGGGCCCAATCTTGACCAAGCCCACGAATCTCGGCCCATTAACTCAAAAATTTCGCATAAACAGTGACTAAAATCCCTAAAACCCCAAAACCCTTAGCGTTTTCTACATTCTTACAAATACCCGAGAAAATTTCAAAAATTTCGCAACCCTCTTTCAAAAATTTCTCAACTCCTCGCATCGTCGTCATCGTCAAATCTGCATTCCAAATCCGTTTCCTGCTAACTCCATTGTCGCAAATCAGCTTTTCGGTATGAATACACCTCAAATAAACCAATTTCCGTTCGTTCTATCCTGTTTTTGCCCCGTTTTGTTAAATCGGTTAGGTTAGAATTAATTTTTCTCGGCTTTGAATAGGACACATGTTAGGTTTTTGGTGTTTAAAACCCCCAAATATGTATTACCCGTCTCATTTCGAGTCGATTAAGTCCAGATTATTGCGTTTTGGTTAAGATTTGAGTGGGTCTACGACAAAAATTCATTGCGTCGTTCCAAACGTTTTTGCACAGAGTTCTTCGCCGAGAAAATTTTCAGAAAACGCTAGATTTTAGCTACTACAGTATGTAAAATCCTGCGAAACTTTTATCCGAGAAAATTTCCTGAAAATTGCTTAAACATTAGTTTTTTCGCTGCTACAGTGAGTCAGACCCCGCGAAAATTCCTATCCGAGAAATTTCTTGTGTCAAAATTTTCGCTGCCACACTGACTAAGTCCGGCGAAACTTTCATACCCTTCACTTCATATCACATTTTTCCGCATGAGAAACTTCTATAATTTGCGAAGATTAACACTACATGCGAAATTTCCTCTGAATACAAAAATCTTTGATAAACGTGATGCGAAAATTTCCAACTGCATGCGAAAATTTACTCTGATTGCGAAATTTCTTTGATACATGCGAAAATTAACTCTGAATGAAAAATCGCTTTAACGTGCGAAAATTTCCTTATGTGCGAAAATTCTTATGCGAAAGTTCTTTCATACATGCGAAATCTTACTCAGTCTGCGAAAATGTCTATCGACTTATCTATGTATAATGCGAAAATTCTCACGACATGTCTCTGTGCTATAACTTGCGAAAATTTCCCAATACATGCGCAAACCTACTCTATCTGCGAAAGTTTCTCGGCATGCCTAGATATTATAACCTGCGAAACATTATCACTACATGCGAAAGTTTCCTCTGAATGCGAAAGTTCATTGATATGAGAAAATTAACATTACGTGCGAAAATTTTTGAACAACTTGCGAAGTTTCTTAACGTGCGAATTTTTTTTCTCATGCGAAATTCTTCACTACATGCGAAAATTGTCTTCAATAAAGAATTTTCTAAGTGTTGAAAAGTTTTGTTTTAAAATGTGTCGAAACTTTCGTTTACAATTTAAGAATGCTTTCATGTTCATATTCTCACGATTTAATCAGTACTAATCCTACTACAATTCCTTGCAAGCACAGATATGACAAGCAAAGATCAAGGCACAATTGAAGCACTTGAGGCGGCTGCAATCCAAAGGAACATCGCTCGCATCGAGCTCAACACGCGTACCTATGTCCCACCAATCGAGCAGATCTTCCCAACAAGTCAATGGGCAGCCTTGATTCCCAACAATTACATGGTGGACTTGGACAGCTTTCGATGCGATGCCCCAATCATTATAGAAATCCTCAAAGGGCACCCGCTTCGACACGCCCTCACTTATGGCGAGCCAGAAGCACAAGTATATCTTCAGCAATTCTGGCACACGTTGAAGATAGCTGGACCACTCCACCTAGCTAAAAACTTATCCGCCATAATTGATCAAGAAACTGTGGTCCTCACTCGAAAGATACTCCAAGAAGTGCTTCAACTCCCTGTCTACTCCCCATACGACCCGCTACCAACCCATGAACAACTCATCGAGGACATAGACCGGCTGGGCTATCAACCAGAAACCAAGAAAAAGAAGGGCCCACTTGTCCTCAGTGAAGTCACCACCCGCAATCTACCTCAACCGTGGCGAACATTGTACCTACTGGTGAACAAATGCATGTCAGTGAAGCATGCTGGTCAGGACCGCGGAAACTCTCAAATCCTCACCATCCTTACCGGCATCGCCCACAACCGCAAGTACAACTACGCCGACATCATATGGATGGATCTCCTCTCCATGATCCAACGTCGCGACCGGGAAATCGCCAAGGGAGTCACAAACCGCTTCGTCCCCTACATGCGGTGGCTCCCAGCTATAATCAGACATTTCCGCTTGCACTCCACCAACATTCGCCTCCGCCCAGCCACGGAACACTTCCAAATCCCCACTGTCGAGAAGTTCGCCAAGAAAAACACACCGGCGAAAGATCGACACGCAATGATAATCCCAGACGACGTCCTCGCCTACGCCAACCCGACCAACCTGCACGTCCAAGAATACCGTGCCTCTACGGCCTCGTTCCGCGAAAGCCCTCATCCACTATCTACTGTCCCTACGGCGCAGATCAACCCCACTGCTCCTAACCCCGGGACTAGCCAAAAACCCACCACCACCTCCAAAAAGTCATCGAGTCGCGCCGCATCCTCTTCCACCCGCGCTTCGAAAAAACGGTCGCGAGAGGATGACGTAAGCCGCCCCACGGAGCGTCGATCGAAACAAAAACACGATCGACCTCCTCAGCCACATATAAGCCGAGCCGAACCAATAGGTACAGGAGGTGATGTGTTCACCTCCCGAGTAGAAGACGTGGTATCTGGCTCAACCACGCAAACGACCCCACCAATCCACTTATCTTCCTCTCTACAAGAAGATATTTCATTCCACGAGGAGCCACGTATGCCATCGACATCCCGCTTGGAGATGGTCGATGTTAAATCAAGCAGTCCCTCGCCTCAGACTGCATCCTCTTCATGCACATCGAGTGTAGTTGTGACGCCCGGGGCCGAAGAGGGCGGGGAGTGATCGCCGGTGCCAGGGTGCACGGACAAGGAGCGGCTCCTGGCAAGGCTTCTAGGCGAAGGGGTACATGAACGAACCGATCCGACACCCGAATGAGAGGGGATCCTGAGACTGACAATGTATGGGCGTGTCAGGCTAAGAATCGCATAATAGAATTGATAGTACTACTCATATCATCAAGGTCGACCTACCTTTTCGGGAGTCCATCTATAGAAACTCCGAAGTTAAGCGTGCTTGACATGAAGCAATCTTAGGATGGGTGACCCCCTGGGAAGTTTCTCAGGGTGCGTGTGAGCGAGGACGAAGCACGCTGAAAGGTTAAATGGTGGTACAGTGGGGCCAGACTATCAGTCGGAGTGTGGTGGGCCCAACCCCACAGGTCCCGGTAGGGACGGATGCTACAGTGACACCCGGTATGGGACGGGTCGTTACAGGTGGTATCAGAGCACAACCTCTCGCAGTACGGTGCTGGTTCGGGGACGAACCAGGCGGAAGCTGGTGGGCATGTGACGCCCGGGGCCGAAGAGGGCGGGGAGTGATCGCCGGTGCCAGGGTGCACGGACAAGGAGCGGCTCCTGGCAAGGCTTCTAGGCGAAGGGGTACATGAACGAACCGATCCGACACCCGAATGAGAGGGGATCCTGAGACTGACAATGTATGGGCGTGTCAGGCTAAGAATCGCATAATAGAATTGATAGTACTACTCATATCATCAAGGTCGACCTACCTTTTCGGGAGTCCATCTATAGAAACTCCGAAGTTAAGCGTGCTTGACATGAAGCAATCTTAGGATGGGTGACCCCCTGGGAAGTTTCTCAGGGTGCGTGTGAGCGAGGACGAAGCACGCTGAAAGGTTAAATGGTGGTACAGTGGGGCCAGACTATCAGTCGGAGTGTGGTGGGCCCAACCCCACAGGTCCCGGTAGGGACGGATGCTACAGTGACACCCGGTATGGGACGGGTCGTTACAGTAGTGCCCTCACTCCCCATAATTTCTTACATTTCTAGGACACATACACCTTTTACCGCACTACAGAGTCTTCGTGATTCTGTCAGAACGCTTGGTGATGTCTGTGACTGAGAGCGGAAGACCTATGTTGGTCCCGAATGCACCAAACAAAGAATCAAAAGAGGCTTTAATGGAATGATAAGGGAGTGTTCTCACCTTTGAGTGTGTGTAGTGTGTGAAATAGTTGGATAAGCCTTTGATCTTTGATTACTTTCAAATGTGAGTTGGTAATACCTAATATACCACATTAACCCTAGGTATATTAAGGCCCAATCACTAAATGTTAACTAATTACAATCTAGTCTAAAGCCCAAGCTAAAGATAAATACTAATTTAATACCAAGACTTAAACTATTGACACAATCAATTAAATATCCTAACAATCTCCCCGTTTGTGTCAATTGTTGGGAGTCTTGGATCTTGAGCGTAGCGGTGGTGGATTAGCGTGTGAGTGTGTCGCGAAGCCCTAGCTTGAACTCGAAGGCGCGGATGTTCCTTCGAAGTACCAATCGATCTGCTATAGCGTCAATGAGCTTCGCGAACTTGGATCGGCATAGCGGATCTTCTTCTGAAAGTATGCGGCAGATCTTCATTAGTTTGTCTTGGATGATGGTGAGCGTTCCATCCAAGAACTTTGCCACTTCAGAGCAGCGCAGCATCCTCATCTTTCCCTTATAGTTCGAGTAGACGACCGCCGAATCGTCTCCGTCGATCACATCGCCTTCTCGGTAGTCGTCCGCGTTCTTGAAAGATGGGCGAGTCAGATTTACCTTCTTCAGATTGTGCTCCACCGCCATCTGCAGATCGTGGGTGGTGAAGAATCTGACCTGTCGGAGCATGTGGCGTTTGATAGCCACATATCCCATGGTGATCGGTTCAGCACGTACGAGGTGTCCAGAACTTCTGAGGACGAGTCTGAACTGCTTCATGGATTCTAGCATGCTGTACAGGTCGCCCAGGCGCAGAAACTTGAAGTCCGCCTCACTGACTTCACAGTAGCTCTCATCCTGTCTCATTACCGTGAATACTGGGTAGTGGACAGGTCCTTTGGACTCTTGGCGAAGGTCAGTGACTTTGCAGATGGGGGCCCGACTCATTTCCTGAGCGATGTTTTCCTCATCGGATAGCGTCCTATTTGAGCTTTTGTGGCACAGAAGGCTCCATCGATAGAGTTGCTTCTTTCTCTCGCTCCAACTTTGGATGTTCATCAGCTCATACTCGTCGAAGGTGGTGATGATCTGCTCCTTGCGTCGCCAGATCCTCTTCCTGATCTCTTCTTGGAACGGTGCGGTGATCTTTTTGTTTTCCCACGGTGCTTCCGGTATATTCACCGTGGGTACATCCGTTTGAGCAGCAGGGGCCTCAGTTTGCTGCGCTTGGAATTGCAGGATGTCCTCAAGCTCGGCCGGTTCAGCGTCGTACTCCTCTCCGTCCTCGTTGTCTGCTGTGTTGATCAGCGTTAGTGAGGCTTGCATCAGCAGACGTCGAGCGTTTTCCACCAGCTTCCTGGCTGCTACTGCATCGACGGGTGTGTACAGCCATTCATCGTTGAAGATGTAGGCTTCTATCTCGTTCTGTGCGCAGTAGACGTCCTCGGGAGCTATGTTGGGGTCGATGTCGAGAGGAGTGTCGCTGTGTGGTGGCGAGGGTGTTGTGTCGGAAGAGTCTGTGGATTGTGGGGATGGTTGTGGTGGAGATTCTGGTGGTTCAGTTGTGGTGATGGTTTTGGCAAGGATGATTTGGGTGTCGAGTGGTGTAGATGTGGTGGTGACCTCTAACATCGGTGTGATAGTTAGAGGTTCGGAGACTGTGGGTGGAGACGGTGTGGGGGTGGTCTCTAACGCCGATGTGACGTTTAGAGTTTTGGAGACGGTAGTAGGTGGAGGTGAGGGCGATTTGGCTGGTGACTCGGGGTTGATAGGGTGGGATTTATGGCTAGTGGGGTGTGAGGTTTCTGTTACGGCGGGCGTTGTTTCAGGTGCAGAGGAGGAGGGCGGCGTCGTTTGTATGGGCCCTTGAGGTTGTGAGGCTTGCGGCCTATTCTCCCCCTCGCGGCGATCTTGATCATCGTCTTGATCGTCGCGCCTGATCCCGCTGGACTCGCCCTGAGCGCGGCAAGTCAAGGGCTGAGTCATCATTCTCTTCATCTGCCGTTCCTCGTCGTCGAGTTCCGTCATCGACTCGAATCTTGCTCGGAGGAGGTAGAAGAGCTCCTTCGCGGAAATGGCAGAGAGAATGGCTTCAGCGTCCACATCTTGAGTTGGTGGTGGCGTCTCCGGGGCCACACCTTTTCCTTTGTCGGCGGTGGACGCATCGAGACGCGCGTAAACTTTGTCGAGAATCGACGCCTCAAGAGTCTTCGCAAACTCTTGAAGACGTGACTCTAGCGCGGTCTCGGTGATGAAGCGGGGTAAATCTAACAAGTTGGAATCACGAAGATGTCCAACTGTCACCGAGTCGGAGAAGATCGCCGATCGGCCGCCCGTTTGCACAGGTCGGGAAAAGACGGGGTCACTCAGACTTCCCGTTGGCATCACCGATGAGACAGACTCAATCGTATGATGGCCTAGGCTCACGGTTGTTGTGATGTTGGCCGTGCTAGGTCTTCCGCTCTCAGTCACAGAGACATCACCGAGCGTTCTGACAGAGTCACGAAGACTCTGTGGTGCAGTGGAAGGTGTATGTGTCCTAGAAACGGATGAAACTATGGGGAGTGAGGGCACTAGACTCGAGGTGCATGAAGAGGATGCAGTCTGAGGCGAGGGACTGCTTGTTTCAACATCGACTATCTCCAAGTGGGATGTCGATGGTATACGTGGTTCCTCGTGGAATGAAATATCTTCCTGTAGAGAGGAAGATAAGTGGGTTGGTGGGGTAGTTTGCGTGGTTGAGCCAGATGCCACGACTTCTACTCGGGAGGTGAACACATCACCTCCTGTACCTATTGGTTCGGCTCGGCTTATCTGTGACGGAGGAGGTCGATCGTGCTTTTGTTTCGATCGGCGCTCCGTGGGGCGGCTTACGTCATCCTCTCGCGACCGTTTTTTCGGAGCGCGTGTGGAAGAGGATGCGGCGCGACTCGTGGACTTTTTGGAGGTGGTGGTGGGGTTTTGGCTAGTCCCGGGGTTGGGAGCAGTGGGGTTGATCTGCTCCGTAGGGACAGTGGAGAGAGGTCGCGGGGTTTCACGGAAGGAGGCGGTTGAGGCACGGTATTCTTGTACGTGCGGGTTGGTTGGGTCGGCGTAGGCGAGCACGTCGTCCGGAATCACCATTGCGTGTCGATCCTTCGCCGGTGTGTTCTTCTTGGCGAACTTCTCGACAGTTGGGATTTGAAAGTGTTCCGCTGCCGGACGGATGCGGATGTTGGTTGAGTGCAGGCGGAAGTGCTTGATCAGAGCTGGGAGCCATCGCATGTATGGGACGAAGCGGTTCGTGACTCCCTTGGCGACTTCCCGGTCGCGTCGCTGGATCATCGAGACTAGGTCCACCCAGATGATGTCGGCGTAGTTGTACTTGCGGTTGTGAGCGATGCCGGTCATGATTGTGAGGATTTGAATGTTTCTGCGGTCCTGACCAGCATGCTTTCCTGACATACACTTGTTCACCAGCAGGTACAGTGTCCGCCAGGGTTGTGGTGGATTGCGGGTGGTGACTTCACTGAGGACAAGTGGGCCTTTCTTCTTCTTGGTGTCTGGTTGATAGCCCAGTCTGTCGATGTCTTCAATGAGTTGGTCGTGTGTTGGTGGTGGATCGTAGGGTGAGTAGATCGGGAGTTGAAGAACATCTTGGAGTATTTTGGGAGTGAGGACCACCGTTTCTTGATCGATATGGGCGGATAAGTTCTTGGCAAGGCGTAGTGGTCCAGCTATCTGCAGCGTATGCCAGAATTGTTGAAGGTACACCTGTGCTTCTGGTTCGCCATGAGTGAGGGCGTGGCGAAGTGGGTGCCCTTTGAGAATTTCTATAATAATGGGGGCATCGCACCGAAAACTGTCCAAGTCCACCATATAGTTGTTGGGAATCAGGGCCGCCCATTGACTTAGTGGAAAGATCTCCTCGGGTGGTGGGACATAGGTACGCGCGTGGAGTTCGATGCGAGCAATGTCCCGTTGGAGTGCCGCCGCCTCAAGAGCTTCAATCGTGCTTTGATCCTTTTCAGTCATATCTGTGCTTGATAGAAATCGTAATAAGATTAGTACTGACTAAGTCACGAAAATCATAAAAATAGACATAGAATTGCCCAAGATTATATATAAGAAAAATTCACATTTAAGCTTATTTAGGGTCCCTTTGACATAGTTGTTAAGATTTGAAATTTGTCATGTGATGGCGAGTTTCGACACTAAGTGTAACACATAGAAAAGTCAAGAAAATTTTCGCATTTTTTGTAAAATTTAGCAAGTATGGAAAATTTTCGTAAGTTAAGAAATCTCGCACGTTGTCAAAATTTTCGTATGCAATGAGAAAAATTCGCAACTTATCTTTGTTTCAAGGAATTTTCTCATGTTTCAAGAAATTTCGCACTCAGCCACAAAAATTTCGCACGTTAAGAAATTTTCTCATGTTTCAAGGAAATTCGCACTTAGCATATAATGAAAATTTCGCACGTTGATGTGTTTTCTCATTCAGAGTGAATTTTCGCATGCATCTAGCATATAAGGAAAAACTTCGCAGGTTAAATGGAAGTTTCGCGGATTGAAAATTTTTGTTCACTGTAGATGCGAGAAAAGTGAATATGCGAAAATCTGGATTATGAAGTGAAGTATATGAAATTTTCGCGGGACTTCACGTGCTGTAGCAGCGAAATTTTAACATATGTAAATTCTCGTATGAAACTTTCTCAGATAAAATTTCGCGAGACCTCACTCACTGTAGTGCAAGAATTTTCTCGGGTAAAATAAAAGTTTCGCGGGGCCTATCTAACTGTAGCAGCGAGATTTAACTATTAAATCAATTTTTTCAGAGAATGTTTCTGAGAATTTTTCTCGGTGAAATAAAAGTTTCGCGGGGCTATACTCACTGTAGCAGCGAAATTTAACGATTAAAGCAAGTTTTCTGAGAATTTTTCGCGGTGAAGAACATAGTTGTAAAAGTGCGAGATAGCGCAATCAATTTTTGCCTTAGACCTACTCAAATCTTAACTAAAATGCAATAATTTGGACTCAATCGACTCGTAATAGGATGGGAAATACATATTTGGTGGATTTAAACATTAAAAACCTAACATTCGTTCGATTCAGAGCCGAGAAAGTTTTAACCCTAACCAAGCATATTTAATCAAAACGGGCAAAATAGGGTAAGATCGAACAGAAATTGGGTTATTTAAGATGTATTCATACCGAAAAACTGATTTGTGATGATGGAGTTAGCAGGAAACGAAGTTTGAATGCAGATTTTGATGATGACGACGATGCGGGGAGTTGCGAATTTTCGAAAGAGGGGTTGCGAATTTTTGAATTTTCTCGGGATTTTTAGGATAGTGAAAAATGTTAAGGGTTTTGGGGTTTTACGATTGTAGACACTGTACATGCGAAATTTTTGAGTAAATGGGCCGAAATTTCGCGGGCTTGGTCAAAAATTCAACTTAGCTGAATTTCGCGGACTTGGACCCAATTTTGACCCTTTTTGACCAGAAAATTTGAAATTCAGCCCAAAATGTTTTGATCAGTCCGATTTTGACTCAGTTTGACCAGACTTTAAAATTTCAGCCCAAAATTTCAGACTTTGGATAATGAAAAATAAGGAAAACTCCCCCTTAATCGTAAAACTTCCCGTTTTAAATAATGAAATATCAGACGCTCCCCCTTAATCGAAACATTCCCGTTTTAAATAAATGAAATATCAGACGCTCCCCCTTAATCTAAAAACTCCCCCTCAACAGACATAATCCAGAAGACACATAGAAAATGAAGTGAAGTGAAAATGAAATATGTACACTTTATCAAAGTTCATGTAGGGTCGATTGATCACAACTGAATATTCAACATACCCAACATAGTCACTAGGTGTTGGAATCGTTTGACATCCAACGGTTTTGTGAAAATGTCGGCCAGTTGATCTTCAGTTGTGATGTAGTGCAATTCAATCGTGCCTTGCTCGACATGTTCTTTGATGAAGTGATGACGAATATCTATGTGTTTTGTTCTTGAGTGATGTACAGGATTACTCGTCATCGCGATGGCACTTTTTGAGTCACAATAAATGGGAATTTTATCAACGTGAAGATTAAAATCTCGTAGTTGGGTTCTCATCCACAAAAGTTGTGAACAGCAACTAGCGGCGGCGACATATTCTGCCTCCGTCGACGAAGTTGAGACACAGTTTTGTTTTCGAGACGACCAACTTACGAGTTTACCGCCCAAGAAGTGTGCAGCTCCAGAGGTGCTTTTTCGGTCCATCTTGCATCCTGCATAATCCGAGTCAGAGAATCCAACCAAGTTGAAGTCCGATAGAGTGGGGTACCACAAACCCAGATTGGGTGTTCCCTTGAGATAGCGGAGAATCCTTTTGACAGCAGTGAGATGGGATTCCTTTGGTGTGGCCTGAAAACGAGCGCAGATTCCTGTCGAGAGGACGATATCCGGTCGACTAGCAGTAAGGTACAGAAGAGATCCTATTATCCCTCGATAAACGGTTTGGTCAACGGGAACACCAGATGGGTCCGCGTCGGGTCGGCCAGAGGGTGACATAGGTGTAGCAGCAGTCTTGGCATCCTTCATTCCATATTTCTCGAGGATGTCATGGATGTATTTGGCCTGATTGATGAAGATTCCGTTGGGAAGTTGCTTTACTTGAAGACCAAGAAAGAAGTTCAGCTCACCCATCATACTCATTCGAATTTCTCTTTCATCAATTCTGCGAACTCTTCACACAGTTGTGGTTTAGTCGATCCGAAAATGATGTCGTCGACATAAATCTGTACAATCATTATGTCCGGGCCACTCCGCTTGGTGAAGAGGGTTGTATCCATAGATCCTTTCTTGAATCCAGACTGGACAAGGAAGTCTGAAAGGACGTCATACCAAGCTCGGGGAGCCTGTTTTAGTCCGTAGAGAGCCTTGTAGAGTCGATAAACGTGATGAGGAAACTCTTCGCTCAAGAACCCTTCAGGTTGATCGACGTACACTTCCTCTTTGAGAAATCCATTCAGAAATGCAGTCTTCACGTCCATTTGGTAGACTTTAAAGTTCTTGTGAGCAGCAAATGCAAGAAACATTCGTATTGCTTCGATCCTGGCGACAGGGGCAAAAGTTTCATCGTAGTCGATGCCTTCTTGTTGGTTGTACCCCTTAGCCACAAGTCTTGCTTTATTGCGAATAACAACACCGTCTTCATCCTTTTTGTTTTTGAAAATCCATTTTGTGCCGATAATGGATCTATTGCGAGGTCGTGGTACGAGTTCCCAAACTTGTAAGCGTTCAAACTGATTTATTTCCTCCTGCATTGCAATCAGCCAATCGGGATCGTTGAGAGCTTCAGCTACTCGTGATGGTTCGACTTGACTGAGATAGCAAGCAAATAGACTTTCATTCATCGTAGCCGAACGTGTCGAAACACCGGATGTGGGATCCCCAATAATCTGGTCTGTAGGATGAGAGCGAGCCCAAAGTGGTACATTTGTCTGTGAGGAGCTGGCCGCATTTGCATCTATTGGAGACTCATTAGATTGGGGTCCGGTGTCCGAAGAAGAGATCTCAACCGTGGTAGCATCTATTGGAGGCTCGTTAGATTGGGGTTCGGTGTCCGAAGAAGAGACCTCAACCGTGGTAGATTGAGAGGGTTCAGCATCAGAATCAGCAATGTTCCCAGGGTTGGGTAAAATGTCGTCTTCGTTGAGGTTGAGATTATCCAAGTTTGGCGGGACGACATTATTGCCGATAGCTGGTGGTGTTGGTGGAGTGGGTGCAGCGGTAAGTTGAGTGTGGGCGACGGGAGTCTTGGGGACTGGATAGAAGTACTCGAAGAGCAGATCGAGATCCAGTTAACCAGAATTGCCTTCAGATGAGGAAGTTCCCGCCGTTGAAGGTTGACCTTTCGTTAACGAATGAAGAAGTCCTGGTTCTGGACTGATATGAGCAGAAGGCAGGAGGTCGCCTTCGCTTTCGTCAAATGTGACATTTGTGCTTTCAATGACAGATCATTTCTCTTTAAGATAGACTCTGTATGCCTTCGAGTTTAGTGAGTATCCAACAAAGATGCCTTCAAGAGCTTTTGGATCAAGCTTCCCAAGATGTTGACGATCATTGGCCACAAAACATCGGCAACCGAAGGCCCTTAGATAGGATATATCGGGAATACGACGGTTATTCAGCATCTCGTATGGGGTGCGGTTGAATCTCTTGTGGATGGAAGCCCGGTTCTGTGTGTAGCAGGCCGTTTGAATAGCCTCGCCCCAAAGAGAATGAGGAAGTCTGGATTGTATGAGAAGAGTCCTGGCTGCTTCAACAAGTGTCCTGTTCTTACGCTCAACGACACCATTCTGTTCCGGTGTCTTCACAGCTGAGAACTGCTGAGTGATGCCCTGAGTGGCATAGAAATCACTGAGTTTCTTGTTCTTAAACTCAGTTCCGTTGTCCGTTCTGATAATCCGAACCTTCTGTTGATGAAGAGTTTGGGACGTAACAACAAACTCGATGATTATATCAGGAACTTCATCCTTTGTACGAATGAGTTTCGTCCACGTGTAGCGTGAAAAATCGTCGACAATCACAAGAATATATCGTCTTCCACCGAGCGTGGCCACGCATTGGGCCACATAGATCCATATGTAAGAGCTCGAGGATTAGCTTAGAGGATGGTGTTTCCTTGGATATGTGAGACGATCGCTTCATCTTCCCCAATTCACAGGCAGAGCAGAGATGTTCCTTATGATATGTTAGTTGAGATAGACCGTTGACGAGTTTATCTTGACGTAGTTTGTTGATAGTCTTGAAATTGAGATGTGAAAGACGTCGGTGCCATAGATCATTCAGCTTGGGTGCAGCCCGAGAGAGAAGGCATACTGGTCGAGAAGTCGTGAGATTGAGTACGTAGAGGTGAGACGAGCGCGTTCTAGAAAGAAGTTGTAGTCCCGAGGCATCTATAATGCTGCAGATGTCAGATTCGAAGAGAACCTTGTATCCTTTGTCGCAGAAACGACCAATGCTGAAGAGATTGTAGCTCAAGCCCTCAACGTAAGAGATGCCCTTGATCGTCAGTTTGTCATGGACGAGATCACCAGTTCCGAGAATTGGCGCCATTTGACTGTTTCCAAAGGAGACCCTTCCGAGATAGCGCTCGGAGAAGTTGCTCAGCAGCTCCTTGTTCCCCGTCATGTGTGTGGAGCAACCCGAGTCTAGATACCACACATGACAGACCTGCAATCATTAGCAGATGTTGGGTCCCCGTTTACTGACGGGGCATTCTTGTGAAACAAGTAAAGTTTTTATGCGCTTAATGGGAAATGTGGTTTCTAAATCAGATTGTGTTGATTCTAATTTAGCTTTCCCTTTGTCGTTTGTTTGATTAGGCGGAATTATGGTTTTTCTAACCCATATTTTCCTAATTCGTGCTTGCATGTATGGCGCCGTATACATGAATTGACGTGGGTAACGTGGTTGTTGTTTTCGTGCTCCGGTTTTGGTAGCCTTTGGCTTGCGAGTAGTAGGTGAGTTTGCGTTTGACGACGAGAGGCGTTTTCGCTTGACCTTGGGTTTTGGCGAGATGGGAGAATTCAAAGACGTCGTAGAGAAGGTTCGCTTGCGAGGTCGGAGTGTTTCGTGTTCATGAGTTTCATATTCATGAAATCGTGGGAGAACAAAATCATTGCAGCAGCACATAGACATAAGTTTGGTAAAGGAAGGATAAGTTTTAGCAACATAATTGTCTACGCCCTTAGGATATTGAGATTCAGTACATAGAGAGGAAGGATGAATATAGGATGGTTTTTTCTTCTTGTCATCGAAGAGTGGGTTCGCCTTTGCCTGATACGAGCTGCCTTCCAGAGACATCGAACTCACATTCCCTGTATCCATAAGAATACTAGAGTTAGTGTTAGAACATATGTCAGCTTCAGGAGTCATTTTCGTCGTCCTCTTACATTTACATGTTTGAGAATCGGGTACTTGACTCGATGTGGAGGGATAGTTCGTATTGGGAAATTTTTCTAGTGTGTAGATTTTGCTAAGCAGCTCATCTCGCTCTTTTGCAAAGGCCTTCCTTTCTACTTCTAGTTGTCGTTCTAGTTCTGCTATGAGTAGTAGTTTCTTTGGGATGTAAGTGCGAGAGAGCACATCTTGAAAAGCATCTTCCTGTTCTTTGTTTGGGAGTAAGGTTTCGACATCCTCCGAGAGCGAGGATACCTCAGTCTTATCTCTATTGTTCAACTCTGTGTAGTCAAGCGCAATTTCTGCCCAATGGATGTTTTGTTCTCTTGTTTCTTCTGAGATGGCAGCGGAGGATGATCTCACAAATGGCTTAAGCTGCGGGGGAGCACCATTTCTTGTTTGCAAGAATGCAGTGTTGCACATGTTATATCTTTTAACTGCTAGCGGTGTTGGATTGCAATTGCTAGACAGTCCGATCCCCCCCCCCCGTGCGTCGTAGAATTCTGTTTCCGCTGGTTGGTTCAATAGGCATAGGATGCGTGAGTTTTCGTTTCTGAGGTGAAGTTGCTCTTCAAGCTCTTTCACCTTGCGGTATAGCCTAACTCTTTCCTTCGTAAGTAGTTCATATTGGGAGGCCGTCAGGAGGCGAGAAGTTTCACATGAACTAATAGCCAGTGTAGTTTCCTTAACCTCAGTCTCACTTTGTTTGTTCTTGCTTTGCAGACGTTTGACTAAAGCTTCAGAGGCCATTAGACGTTCGTTTGCACAGGCAAGTTCTTCTACTTTTAGACTAAGTAAGGCATAGTTGTTTTCAAATTTTAGCTTAAGTTCATCATAATCCCTAGCGTCTATGGTGGGTTTCTTAATGGCGTGTCGGTGAGTAAACACATCATCTAGGTGTGAGATTCGTACCTCAGACGCAGCGTTGGTAGGAGTATTAGCTGTGTTTTCACCGGTGTGACCCATCTCCTCGTCCTCGTTATGTTCGACCAGCCTTGCCATGCAGCAATCTTCATCCTTAGGCTCCTCGTCTTCTGAAGTGTCATTCACCCATTCTGCTTCTTCGGTGAGTAGAGCTTTCCCACTTTCCACCTTGCGGGTCAATCTGGCCTTACGGTCGTAGTAGCCGGAGTCCTTCACGCGTGGGGCGTGGCATTCTTTGGCAAAGTGCCCCATTTTTCCACACCTAAAGCACTTCACGGACTTTTGAGGTGCGGAGTCCTCTTCTTTCTTTGTTGGCTTGGCTTCCTCTGTGGGAGTGGTCTTGTTAGGAAATATTTTGTAGTGTTCAATTTCATTGTATTATCTTTGTTGATTTGCTTTATTAAACTTTGGGCTAGCTCTTAATTGGGTTAGTTCTTAGTTATTCATGTAATGGGCCTTCACAAGAGGCCCACCTATTATATACCAACTTGTGGTATAAATAGAAAAATCCTAACACATAGTTAGGTGTGCTTGTGTGTGAAGATCAAATAAACAATTTTAGAGTGAGAGAGTCTCCTCAAGAACACCACCAAGCCCCACACGCCCCGAACCTAAATCTCGATCTTTAGGCGTGTTTAATCCGTCCGAAGTCGTATTGTTGGTGAGATCTCGGGACCAACAAGTGGTATCAGAGCCCAACGCGACTGGATTTGCTTGTTTTGAGCGAGATTTGAGTGAAAAATTGCATGAAAATTATTTTCGTCACTTTCAGTTTTTGGGCGATTTCGAACTCGTTTTGTTGTTTTTAGACATCCCAAAGGTTGATTATGTGTTTAGGAATGTTTTTCTGATGTTTTGGAACAAGTTTCGTCGATTTTGAGTGAGATTTGAGCGAAAACGAGCCATTTTTCTGGAAAAAGTCGCGCAGCTATGGAACAGTAATCTGTGTTCTTGGCCGAGAAATTTTCTTACCCGAGAAAATTGTTAGCCGAGAAAATTTCGCAGGCCGAGAAACTTTCGCTGCCCGAGAAATTTTCGCATCTCCAGGCCGAGAAATTTCGCAGGCCGAGAAATTTTTCCGAGAAATTCGCTGCTACAGCATGTGAAGCCCCGCGAAATTTTCATACACTTCACTTCATCATACATATTTTCGCATCTTCAAAATTTTTCGCAACCACAGTGATCCAAAAATTTCAACTTCACTTTTTCGCATCCTCACTATTTCGCATCATCACTTCACTTCCATATCACTTGAGAAAATTCAAAACTTGCGAAATTTTTGCTACTTGAAAACTCTTTCTACCTGCGAAAATTTAATACCGTTTTTAGAACAAATTTTCACCGCGAAATTTTTGGAATACATGCGAAAAATTTGCACAACTGCGAAATTTCTTAACTTGCGAAAATTTTCCATACTTGCGAAATTTTACTCAATCTGCGAAAATTTCTCACGACGTGTCTATGTGCTATAACTTGCGAAATTTCCTTATTTTCGCGACTCACTCTCACAACGAAATTTCTCGGGACAACATCTTTCGCACATTTTCACACCATTTTCTCGCACCCCCCGAGAAATTTGCACCCAACCTTTAAACTTGATCCAAACACACCTTTTAGCTTCAAATCTTGCAAAAAATCACTCTTTAAAAATTGCACTTAAACGTTTTTTACCACAAAAATTTCTGCCCCCCCCCCCCTCGGATTAAATAAGGTTAAGGAGAAAAAAAAAAAAAAAAAAAGGGGTTGAAATATTTTTCTAAGCCTAAGGAAAATTTATAACATTGGATAGAGAAAAATTTCTAAGCCCATTGGACTTTGTCTATTTTACACTTTTAAAATTTTCCGAAATAAATTTTTCTGGGCCAAAATTTTCGGTATAGACGACGCTTTTTTTTGTGAAATTTTGAAGGCAAATCCAAAACGCGGCAACGATCATCGTACCCAACAATCGACCTAGGACGGTATTGGCACATTATAGAAAAAGTTTAGGTCACCCCCAAACTTTTCGGAGCGGAATTTCCAAATGCCAATTTCACTCCCCAGCATGTATGGTACCCGGGTTGCTCCACATACATGACTGGTACACGACATGAGCAACCACTCCCCGGCATGAATGGTACATGGGTTGCTCCACATTCATGACCGGTATGCACTGCGAGCAACCAACCCCATCATGCACGTTACACGGGTTGCTCCACGTGCATGAAGGGATGTCAGAGTAGCGAGCAATCATCATGACTTCTGTACAAATCCGTGCAGAACCCGGACCCATAAAGAAGGGTTGACAAGAGTTCAACCAACCATCAGTGGGCGCGCCATCTAATCTCGATGCTTAGGCGATGTGGATCTCATGTACCAGACTCCACCGTCCACCCACTGCCATCCATTCCACCATGGTGCGCTACATGGAGACGTCCTAAGCCACCGTGATCCTCTTTACGCCCTCACCACCACCACCACCACCTGACGAGTCTCAGAAGTGTCTGATCAACAGTTTTGGGCCACCCTCGTCGACATCACTCGTGGTCGCCTTTCAACGCGATCACGCCACACCACCATAGTTCCCATGGATCAGTGAAACCCCCCCGATCCTAACCCAGGAACGAGCCTACCCTAGCCTCTCTAGTCTAGGTCTAGGTCGCGCGACATCCTCCTCCACGCAAAGATCCAATCAACGATCTCGGGAGGATGACGTAAGTCGCTTGCAGGAGTTGCGAACCAACGACGACATGATCGCACTCCTCTGTCATATATCACCACAACCCGGACCTCGCCCATAGGTACAGGAGACGACTCGCTCGTTTCCCGAGTAGAAGTCGCGGCATCTGGTCCAACCGCGCAATTAACCCCTCCCAACCACTCATCTATCCTTTCGCAGATAGCTGTTTCATTTCGCACAAGAGGAACCACGTTAGCCATCACCGCCCCACTTGGAGACGGTTGATGTTGAACATGCAGTGCCCCGCCTCTCACTGCACCTCTTCCACCCACGTTGAGTCTAGTGTCCTCACCCACCGAAATTTTCCACTTTCTAGGACACAAACACTCTTTACGCACCGCAGGTTCTTCGTGAACTTGCCCGAACGCTTGATGACGTCCTTGTGACCGAGAGCGGAAGACCCACGACAGCCACCCTCACCACAACTGTCGATGGGCCACGGATACGAGCTTGTCTCATCGTCCGTGCAAACGGAAAGCCTTTGTGGCTCTCCGGTTCTTTTTGTCCTGTGCAAACAGGCGGCGCATCGGACACATGTTTCGATGTTGTGACGACGGAGCGTCTTTGTGACCCCCGTCTGGTTAGTTACCCCGTTCGTGATGGAGCCCCGACTCATAGCAATCAGCGAGGAACTTACACATTTCATGCCGCGCTCAACGAGGATCTATGAAGGAAAAGGTCCCATCACCGACACCACTCCACCACGCCTACGCTTACGCCACCACATGCTGCTCCGCCTCTTCCAAGTTCCGAAATGAACTTGGAGGAAAGTCAAATGCTGCTACTCCTGAGAATCCACTTGATTGCCTCACTCAACACCACACAACACCATCATCACCACCATCAACACCAGAGGCAGACTCGTCCCACGGACGACGTGACGATCCCGAAGACGGAGATCATCTCAAGGGGGAGTAAAGGAGAAGAAATGAGTTGAAGATCGTACAGCAGCATCAGCAGCAACCATCATCCACGCCACCTCCACCAACTACGCCCCGCCGGAGGCTTCCACTACCTCCGCGCACATTCTTATGTGTCAAGCTATTATGTTCATAATGGAACACTCGAAGGAGCCATGGCACATCTCATCCACCACATTCCGCCACCACTGCGCTGACCGCTCTGAAGACCGGGCTTCCTACTCTTGAAAGTCACATTTCAATAGAGCCTTGGCACATTTTTTACGCCCCACGCCCACCTTCTTCTGGAGCCAGACGAGTCATCTTCGAGGCCGAACCAGACAACTTCCATTCAAAGACGACAAATCCGGTGCCAAGAAGAAGAAGATTGGAGAATCTTAACAAGTGAGTCCTAGCCGAGCCATCAATGCCGCCGCAAGAAGAGGAGATATCCCTTGTAGGGGGAGTTTGCTAGGAATCGAGATCTCCAATATGCCCAACAAAGATATCCCGCGCTGAACTGAAGATTGAACACTAAGGGGGAGATTGTTAGGAAATATTTTGTAGTGTTCAATTTCATTGTATTATCTTTGTTGATTTGCTTTATTAAACTTTGGGCTAGCTCTTAATTGGGTTAGTTCTTAGTTATTCATGTAATGGGCCTTCACAAGAGGCCCACCTATTATATACCAACTTGTGGTATAAATAGAAAAACCCTAACACATAGTTAGGTGTGCTTGTATGTGAAGATCAAATAAACAATTTTAGAGTGAGAGAGTCTCCTCAAGAACACCACCAAGCCCCACACGCCCCGAACCTAAATCTCGATCTTTAGGCGTGTTTAATCCGTCCGAAGTCGTATTGTTGGTGAGATCTCGGGACCAACAGGTCTTTTTGATGCCGCTATAGGTTCTTTGGCGATTGGAAGAGGATGAGGATTTTTTCCCGATCTTCTTTGAGACCAACTTAGTGAGCATTGCCAGTTGCTTGCGTATATCACGAACATCTTCGTCTGATTCTGTATCAGCTTCGGATTCTGAAGAGGTGTCAGATACAACAACTGGTAGCTTCCCTTTGTTCTATTTGGTCTTAGTGGTGGAAGATCGATCATTGGTTTTGTTCGAGAGGAGGGCCAGTGGGTCGACTCGAGTGTTGGTGGACTGAGGTTGCACATATGGAGCATAGGCAGACAGACTGTCATAAAGAGCATGGATGGAAGTGTTGGAGAGGTCCTTACTCTGAATCATCATCACGATTGCATTGCCCCATTGTGGTTTGAGGCTTCCAAGAAAGCGGTTGTTGATGTCGAATTTGTCCCTCGAGATCCTGGCTTTCTTGAGTTCATTGATGACCTTCAGGTATCTGAGGTATGTGTCACGCAGCTCCTCTCCTTCGTAGGCTTGGAAGTGTTCATACTGTGAGAGACATGCTGATTTCCTTCCTTGAGCACTTTCAGTTGTGCCTGCCATGATTTCTACGAGTTCATCCCATATTTCTTTAGCGGTTGTGCAGCACTCGATGTGAGCATAGACTTCGTTGCCCATAGCCTGGAAGAGGTATCCTTTGGCAGTCTCGTCGGCCTGTTCGCGAGCCAGTTCATCCTCATTGATGGGACCTCTTGGAGTGCGTCGTTCATCCATGGGTGGGTTTGCGTTTGGCTGTGCAGGGATGATTGTCCAGAACTGTGATGGACCGTTGAAGATGGAGTCCAGAAGATATTGAGAGAGTGGTGCGCCTTTGTTCCTGATGAACGTGAGGAACCGGTTTGTCCATATGCTGTAGTCGCCTTGTCGCAGCATCGGAGGCCTGGTGTCGGAGCCCACTGTGGAGATGTCATTCGTGGTAGACATGGTTAGTGCAGTCGAATCGTCCGTGGTTTTGATCTTGTATAGATGAGAGAGTTAGTAACGAACGATAAGAGAAATACGAGTTTAAAGAGTAGAGTTTTGAGAATAAAATTGTTTAAGGAATTTCTTAGAACTAAGTGAGCGTGTGTGATGGTCGATAATGTAGGGAAGAGAAATATATCTTGAAATTAGGAGAAGTTCTAGAGATTTAAATGCGAGATTTGAGCCGAGAAAAAATAATTTATGACAAAAGTGGCCTAGGGTGATAGTACTAAAGTGTAAGGATCAAATCTTAAGTAGGTTTGAGAAAGGTTCACCCCGAGAAAATTTTAACCCTAGAAGAATTTAACACGTTAGAAAAATTCGCAAGTTGAAGAATTTCGCAAGTTAAGATTTTTTAAGCTTCGCAAGAGAATTTTCGCAAGTTATAAAACTTTCGCACGATGAGAATTTTAGAGCTTTGCAAGAGAGTTTTCGCAAGTTATAAAAACTTTCGCACGTTGAGGAAATTTTCGCGGTCACAAGAGATTCTTGGATTAAGCTTTCTTGGATATGGAATTTCTCGGATTATGAAAGTAAACAGATGCGAAAAAATGTTGTATAAGTGAAAGTTTCGCGGCTAAAAATTCTCAAATCTTGAAGATAGGTAGTTGCGAAAAAATTCAGTATAAGGGAAAGTTTCGCGGTTTAAAATTTCTCGGATTCTTAAGGTAGGCAGTTGCGAAAAAATTCAGTGAATGTAAAATTTTCGCGGCTTAAAAAAAATTCTCGGATTTAAATTCGTGGAAATGAAACTTTCGCGGATTTGAAGGATTCAGAAAGTTTCGCGGATTTGAACGACTCAGAAAGTTTCGCGAATTTGAACGATTCAGAAAGTTTCGCGGGCATGGAAATTTCACGGACTTGAACGATCAAGCACACAATTTCGCGGTCAAGAACACGTTAGTACTGTTCCATTGCTTCACGCGGTTTCTTGCTAGAGAATCGTCCGTTTTCACTCAGATCTCAACCAAAATCGCTCAAACTTGATCCTAAACTTCAGAAATTCTTCCCTAAACACATAATCGACCGATTTGTGAGCTAAAAAACACCAAAAATTAGGTCAAATCGACCAAAAACAGAGAATGGCCGAGATGTCCTTTTTCTGAAAAGTTTTTGCTTCAATCTTGCTCAAAACTCGTTAAAACTGATTCAAAAGTGTTCTAAAAACATTTTAGGCATATACTCGATCTGGGGGAAGGTTTTAAACACAAAAATGAAGCATCAAAACCCCAAAACAAGCTTGAAATGCCGAAACTAATTTTTTGCCCAAAAACACCTTTGATCTTTCTTGGAATCGAACGAAACTGGATTCAAATCAATGCAGATCGATCCACGTTTGCTCTGATACCACTTGTTGGTCCCGAATGCACCAAACAAGGAATCAAAAGAGGCTTTAATGGAATGATAAGGGAGTGTTCTCACCTTTGAGTGTGTGTAGTGTGTGAAATAGTTGGATAAGCCTTTGATCTTTGATTACTTTCAAATGTGAGTTGGTAATACCTTATATACCATATTAACCCTAGGTATATTAAGGCCCAATCACTAAATGTTAACTAATTACAATCTAGTCTAAAGCCCAAGCTAAAGATAAATACTAATTTAATACCAAGACTTAAACTATTGACACAATCAATTAAATATCCTAACAACCTAGCACGGCCAACATCACAACAACCGTGAGCCTAGGCCATCATTCGATTGAGTCCGTCTCATCGATGATGCCAACGGGAAGTCTAAGTGACCCCGTCTTTTCCAGTCCTGTGCAAACGGGCGGCCGATCGGAATCTTCTCCGATTCGGTGTCAGTTGGAATTCTCCGTGAATCCAACTTGTTAAACTTACCCACTTTCGTCACCGAGACCGCGCTGGAGACCCGACTTCAAGAGTTTTCAAAGACTCTTGAGGCATCCATCCTCGATCAAGTCTATGCGCGTCTCGATGCGTCCACCGTCGATAAAGGCAAAGGTGTGGCCCCGGAGACGCCACCACCAGCGCAACATGTGGACGCAGAAGCTGTTCTCTCCACCATTTCCGCCAAGGAGCTCTTCTACATCCTCAGAGCCCGATTCGAGTCCATGACGAAACTCGATGAGGAGGAACAGCAAATGAAGGCTATAATGATCAACCACTGACTTGTCGAGCTCAGGGCGAGTCGAGCGGGATCAGGCGCGACGATCAAGACGATGATCAAGATCGCCGGAAGGGGGAGAATAGGCCGCAAGCCTCACAAACTCAAGGGACCATACAATCGACGCCGCCCTCCTCCTCTGCACCTGAAACAACGCCCACAGAAACCTCACACCCCACTAGCCAAAAAGCCCACCCTATCAACCCCGAGTCACCAGCCAAATCACCCTCACCTCCACCTACTACCGTCTTCGAAACTCTAACTGTCACATCGGCATTAGAGACCACAACCACCACATCTACACCAACCGACGCCCAAATCATCCTAGCCAAAACCATCACCTCATCCGAACCACCAGAATCTCCACCTCAACCATCCCCACAATCCTCAAACTCCTCCGATGCAACACCTTCGCCACCACACAGCCATACCCCTCTCAACACCGATTCCAATATATCTTCCGAGGATGTCTACTGCGCACAGAACGAGATCGATGCCTACATTTTCAACGATGAATGGCTGTACACACCCGCCGATGCAGTAGCAGCCAGGAAGTTAGTGGAAAATGCTCGACGTCTGCTAAAGGAAGCCTCGCTCACGCTAATCAACACTGCAGACAACGAGAACGGAGAGGAGTACGATGCTGAACCTGCCGAACTCGAAAACATCCTACAATTTCAAGCGCAGCAAGCTGAGGCTCCTGCTGCTCAACCGGATGTGCCCACGGCAGATATACCAGAAGCACCGTGGGAAAATAAGAAGATCACCGCGCCATTTCAAGAGGAGATCAGGAAGAGGATCTGGCGGCGCAAGGAGCAAATCATCACGACCTTCAACGAATATGAGCTGATGAACATTCAAAACTGGAGCGAGGAAAAGAAGAAGCTCTATCGATGGAGCCTTCTTTGCAACAAGTGCACAAAGAGGACGCTGTCTGATGAAGAAAACCTCGCTCTGGAAATGAGTCGGGCCCCCATCTGCAAAGTCACTGACCTTCGCCAAGAATCGAAAGGACGTGTTCACTATCCAGTGTTCACGGTAATGAGGCAGGACGAGAGCTGCTGTGAAGTTAGCGAGGCGGACTTCAAATATCTGCGCTTAGGTGATCTATACAACATGCTGGAATGTATGAAGCAGTTCAGACTCGTCCACAGAAGTTCGGGACATCTCGTACGGGCTGAACCGGTCACCACGGGTTATGTGGCTCTCAAGCGCCACATGCTCCGACAAGTCAGATTCTACGCCACCCACGACCTGCAGATGGCGGTAGAGCACAACCTGAAGAAGGTGAACCTGACTCGCCCATCTTTCAAGAACGCGGACGACTACCGAGAGGGCGATGTGATCGACGGAGATGATCCAGCGGTCGCCTACTCGAACTACAAGGGAAAGATGAGGCTACTACGCTGCTCCGAAGTGGCAAAATTCTCGGATGGAACACTCACCATCATTCAAGACAAGCTCATGAGAATTTGCCGCATACTTTCGGAAGAAGACCCACACTGCCGCTCCAAGTTCGCGAAGTTCATCGACGCTATAGCTGATCGAATGGTCCTCCGAAGGAATCTCCGCGCCTTCGAGTTCAAGCTAGGACTTCGCGAAATACTAACACGCTAATCCACCACCGCTACGCTCAAGATCCAAGACTCCCAACAATGACACAAAGGGGGAGATTGTTAGGATATTCAATAGATTGTGTCAATAGTTTAAGTCTTAGGATTTATTTTGTAATTATCCTTTAGCTTAGGCTTAGGACTATAATGTAATTAGTTTATATTTAGTGATTGGGCCTTAATATACCTAGGGTTAATGTGGTATATAAGGTTTTACCAACTCACTTTTGAAAGTAATCAAAGGAAAAAGGCTTATCCTAATTTTCACACAATACACACACTTGAAGGTGAGATCCTCTCCCTTTTCATTCCATTAAAGCCTCTTTGATTCCTTGTTTGGTGCAATCGGGACCAACAATATCATCTATATGCATACCTATAAATTTAATTATATGGATGCATGAATTTACGTAAATGCATGAAATTATAATATGAGGTTTCGGTTCCTGACAATTCTCCCCCCCCCCCTTTAAAAAAATTTCGGCCTCGAAATTTCGTACATGTGTCGATCAATAACCATGGGTACTGGGTCTTTATACTTTCTACTGTTTCCCATGTAGCTTCACGAGCTGAATGATTTTTCCACCTTACTTTTACCATTGGGATCGTTTTATTTCGTAACTGTTTGTCAGCATATTCCAGAACTTCTGCCGGTTCTTCAACATAACTAAGATCCTCAGAAACATTTATCGGTTCTTCACGTAGAACATGTGTCGGATCTGATCTGTATCGCCGCAGCATAGTAACGTGGAAAACGTTGTGTATCTGCGATAATTCGGGTGGTAATGCCAATCGGTATGCTAATGGTCCAATTCTTTCAAGTACCTCATAAGGCCCAATGTAACGTGGGCTCAACTTTCCTTTCTTTCCAAATCGTAAAACTCCCTTCCAATGAGATACTCGCAAAAAGACTTTTTCTCCAACTTCGTATTCCATTTCTCGTCTGTGTTGATCTATATAACTTTTCTGTCTATCTTGGGCCGCTTTAAGTCGACTCTTTACTACCTTAATCTTTTCCATTGTATCCTGAATCAAATCTGGACCTCCCAATATTTGTTCTCCTTCCATGTCCCAACAAATTGGGTTTCGACATTTCCGGCCATACAGAGCTTCGTACGGTGCCATTCCGATGCTCGAATGGTACTGATTATTATTCCATTAGCGCTATATAGTCATCCCATGGTACTGTTAGGTCCTAATTTTTCAACTCTACGATCCTAGACTTCAATCTTAAGGAAATCGATTAGAATTATACAAATAGAATTTTCGATCGAAAACCTTCGTTGAATAACTTCGAGAGAGAATTCGTGTAGCGAGATAATGTTTTCTGACTCTCTCTCTCTCTCTAGAATTGGATTGTGAAGCCTTTCGGATCAATTGACTAAAATTCTCTATTAAGCTCAAATGTGTACAAGGTATTTATACCAAACATACTTGGTATAAATAATAAGCTAAGTCCTAAACTAAGGACAAATACAAATAAAGACCCTAATTACAAGGACAGCTAATGAAATCAAAGCACAATTAAAAATGGTATTCTATATTCTCCCCCTTTGTGCTTGATTGCCTTTCCGAGCCATCTGTCCTCGTGGGGCATAGTAAGGCCTGCGCAAGCCCAGCGCGTGCTCGAAGTTTCTAATGTTGTTCCTCAGCTCCAGCCGCTCCCCGATGTCCTCAAGAAGTTCCATCAGAAGCGATTGTTCTCTCACGAACCTATGAAGCGTCAACATGGTCTCTCTATTGATCTCTTCCAACCTCTGCTCTATGTGCTTCCTGATAACCTTGAGTGTCCCATCACAAAACTTACGAATCTCAGTCTTCAGCATTATCCTATGTTGTTCCTCTGAATTACAGTCTGAGAGATGAGGCAAATAACAGTCGAGATCCGTACGGACGTCAGGTTTATCATGTAAAGATTTAATTTCGAAGTCCTCGGAGGAGTTCTTTGTCTGACTATCCAATACTCTACACCGATCAGCATGGAAGACCATCTGAAATCCTTTGTCGCAGAATTGGCCTATTCTGAACAAGTTATGGCGGAGACCTTCGACATAGGAGACATCATTTACTGTCAGATTTTCCAGAATTAAATCTCCGAAGCCGAGAATTGGAGCCGAGTTGTTGTTCCCAAATCTGACTTTGCCATTTGGTTGGTCTTGGTAGTTGCTGAGCAACTCTTGATTTCCCGTCATGTGTGTGGAGCAACCAGAGTCGAGGTACCACACACGAAGGATCTGCAAAATCAAATTAGAGAGGTTTAGGTACCCACTTGTAATTGGGTCCTCTCTGATTAGCAGACTTATATGTTGATTCATATATGATTCCTAAATTAGTGCTAGTAGGAGCTTTAACAACCCAAGTCAATCTCGAAGAAGTTGAATTGAGTTTGCCCTTTGTAGAAGACTTGGCCTTTTCGGCGTTCGTCTTTTTAGGCGGGGATTTAGGAACCCATTTAGGTTGAACCTAGCAGAGAAGATAAATTTCAGCACGGACAAATGCTTTGGTAGGCTTGATCGAGGAAAAGATCTTTTCTTTGGATAGTCTCCTAAGGTACTTGGGAGATTCAATCTTTACGGGATACCTTAGGTGAGAACAACCATGAATAGTGCCATATGCTTTCTTAATGGCTGGATCTTGTTTTCTACGAGTCTTCCTAGAGGCATTTGGTTTAGAATGATTATTTTTTATTGCTGATGTAGAGCCTATTTCGAAATTAGTGCTTCTAAAAGTTGTAGGCTGAAGAGAACATGTGGAAGCAATTATTTGAAGAGAAGAAACGGCTCTTTTCTATGAGTGTCTTTTATTTGTACAGAAGGAGATATATTCTTAGAAGCATTCAACTCTATGGACTCCTTCGCTATTTTTAAACTAGACACTCTTGCCTTCGACTCTATTGTTGCCCTACGCTCCCTGTAGACATAGGTAAAACAGGATTAGAGTTGGGACTTTTCAAAATATTATTTTTCCATTTCTGATTTTTTGAAGGCATTTTAGAATGATCTTATTAGTTGAGGGAGTTGCGTGAGAAATAGCTTGTGAGATGGAGGAAGCTTTGAGAGTTTCCATCTCCTTTGTGAACATTTTCTTTTCAGTTTCAATATTTACTCTTTTTCTAAGGAGGCCCTTAACACTTCTATTTTCTTAACAATTGGGGTATATAGAAAGAATTTTCAGAATGATGAGTATGCACTTCCTCGGATTTAAAACGATCTTCGGGAAGATAAATTGACTCAAAGCTCCAACCCTTGGGAAGTTCCCTAGTTTTGTCACTTTGATTCAATTCAGTGTATGAAAAGGGAATTTCAGCCTTAGTCTTGGATTTTCTCTTAGCTTCTTCTAACGCGTTAATTTCTTTTGCATTAGTAAAAACCATAAGAGATGCTAGTCCGAGACCCATGTACTTGACATCATAAAGTTGTTTGCAGTCAACTTTCTTCAAGTGTCGTGGATTCCGAAGCCTAAGCCAAACTTATAATCATAAAAATCTATGTCCTTGGGCTGATTCAAAAATATAGTCTGATCAGTTTGATCCCTTTTTACAAGAAGATCTTCTAATTTCTTAATCTTAGTATAAAGCTTCTTACGTTCGGCATCTAAGGTAGTATAGTTAATTAGAGCAGTGCTCTTTTCGGCTTGACAGGTATCTAGACTCTTCCCTAATTCACTAATCCTAGAATTGGATTTTTCTAATTCAACCTTTAGACTAGTGACCTTTTTAGTTGCTGCTTCAAGTATACTTTTGACAAGGCTCTTCTCATCTAAATTCCTTAGTAGACATTTGTGGTTATTGTCTAACCTGTTTTCTAGCTCCTTAATTACCGAACTATGCTGTTCTAATGAGATATGCTTAGTCTCATATGATTGGAGTCTCTTAGTTAATTCGTCTATTTTGAGACTAGAGCTCCTAACGTTTTCTTTGAGACTAGCTATGGTTTCCGTAGACTTAAGTAGCTTTTTTTCTGTATGTTTATACTTCGTTTCTGCTCAAGTACCATATTAGAAAATTTTGAATTTAATTCGCTAACAGATCATAATGTGTAAAGTCAGAGGTTTCTACCTCATCGGATGTAGTGGATGCATTATCGTTGTCCACCCTCGTGGGAGTTCCATCTTCCTCGTCATCATCGAAGCGCCATTAGAGCGAGATTTTCAGCGTCATAATCTGAGTTTTCCTCTAGCAAGTGGTCCTGTTCCGCCATTACAGCTACTCCAGCTTCCTTCTGTTTTGTAAGTTGAAGCTTCCTTCTTCTTTGGAAGGGTACACTCTCTGGCAAAGTGACCAGCTTTCCCACAGTTGAAGCATTTAAGTGGGTCTTTAGAGGTTGTGACTTTTGAGGACTCAGTTGGTTTCTCTTTGTTCCTCGAGCTTGTAGTTCGAAGACGATTAGCAGAAGATGATGATTTCTTCTTAAAGTATTGCTTCGTCATAATCTTGGCAATTAAGGCCAACTGTTTCCCAAATTCTCTGACTTCAGGAGGAAGCTCTGAATCCGATGGTTCCTCATCCTCTGAAGAGCTGGGAAGCTTGACATGCTTTTCCTTGCGTGAGCGGGAGCTCCTCTTCTCTGAAACTAAGGCTATGGAGTCTTCGGCCTGTTTGCCCTTTTGCTCTTTTTGTATCTCGCAGATGCCTTCTTCATGTTGAGCACGGTTGTCAAAAACAACATGAATATCCAACTCATCCAAGTCTTTGTTCTGTCGGTTGAGTGGATATCTTTTTCCATTCGGTGGGCAGCGAGGACAGAAACCGAACATTCATCTCCATGTTTGTCTTCTTGATACCAATTTTCCTCGTTCGTTGAGAAGGGTAAGGTACTGCTGATAAAGATCATGTAAACTCTCCTCATTCTTAGCTTTGACGGAATCATACAGCGGTGAGTATATTCGCTTTCTTTGCCTTGACGCCTACTTCGGTTCTTTGCATCATCCTTTCCAGTTCATCCCACATTCCTTTAGCCGTTGGGAGGCTATCTATATGCCTATAGATATCGTTGGGGATGCCCTGCATTAGTGTGTTCTTGGCTATCAGATCTGCCCGCTCTTCTTTTCTCAGCATCGTCGTACTCGCTAGGTAGTTTCACTCGCCTAGTGGTTTCGGCTGGAGGATTATTCGAGCTATCACCTTCTTGATTTATATAAAATACTTTTGGTCTCTCAAAGAGTGAATTAAGCAAGTCTTCAGCCTGATCTGTAAGCTCAATGAAATTCAAGAACCGACTCCTCCACATTGTGTATTCGCCTCTTTTGAGAATTGGAGGACGATTGTCGTTTCCAAGTGAGTAAGCATCCATTTTCGTTTGTTAAGTTGATGAAGGATCTTCGTTTGTTGTTTTGATGATTTGGACTGATGTTATGTGCTTCACAAGTAGCGAATTAGTTAGTAGCGTTTGTAACTAAAGCAGTCGAGAATTATTTTTGATTCAATCTTTAGAGTTTGATCGAAAATAATTTTGTCGAAGTCAAATGTAGTCGTTACTGTTCTCGTGCGAGAAATTCTGTTAGCGAAAAATTTTACGAGCGAAGAAAATTGCTCAAAATCTTTCGATCAAGAAAAATTTCAGAATCATGAATTTATTTCGATCGCAAGAAACAGTACGTTTCGTAAGTTTCTCGCTGTGTCAAAGTAGATTCGTTGACTGGAAAAGTTTAATAGTCTGACCGAAAATGTTTTTCGGTGGAAAGTTTTGCCAGCGCAAAGGTCAAAATTGATCTCGTCGAAAAAGATTTTCACTTGATAACGCTCGAGAAATTTTTCAACTAAAATCGCTTCTGATTACGACGACTTAGCGCTGACTTAGAGTTCTGACCGAGAAAAATTATCGCGCAACACGTTTGATCGAGAAATTAATTCGATCGAAGACTCTAGCGAGAACAATTGAGATCGCGCAAACAGTCTTAGAATCCTAATTAACACTGATTTCGGTAAAAAAAACGATTAATTATACCGTGAAATTACAGGTATCTGCTCGTAATCAGCTGATGAATACACACGAACAAACAATTAAACACGTCATGAAGCAAAATGTATCAAATTTGAGCAAAATCAGAACGTGTTCTAAGAGTTCTACGCGCGAATAGTAACTTCTCAAATCCAATCGAATCTGCTAAATTGATGTTCTAAACACAACAAATCTAATTGCAAACAATTTTTAGCACTAAAACGAGCACAGAGACATCAAATTCAAATCAAATAAGCACAGAATTGAGCTATCAGATCGAAATTGAATTTCGCGCCGAAACTGTTCTTCGATGGAACAGTTCCAGAATTAAATTTCGATCATATTCTAACAATTTTCGATTCAAAACAGAACGAATATGCTCTGATACCAATTGTTAAGTCCTAATTTATCAACTCTACGATCCTAGACTTCAATCCTAAGGAAATTGATTAGAATTATAGAAATAGAATTTCAATCGAAAACCTTCGTTGAATAACTTCGAGAGAGAATTCGTGTAGTGAGAGATTGTTTTCTGTCTTTCTCTCTCTAGAATTGGATTGTGAAGCCTTCCGGATCAATTGAGTAAAATTCTCTAGTAAGCTCAAATGTGTACAAGGTATTTATACCAAACATACTTGGTATAAATAACAAGCTAAGTCCTAAACTAAGGACAAATACAAATAAAGCCCCTAATTACAAGGACAACTAATGAAATTAATGCACAATTACAAATGGTATTCGACAGAAACATGCTTACCATCAGGGTCAAAAGGGAGATACTAAGAGGAAAGGCCAAATTGGTGAAGTATCCTTGGATACGTCGCTACCTCCACCATGCTGAACTTCCTCGCGGCAGCCGAAGTGTTCAAAAAGGCCAAGAGCCGCCTCATTCTGTTCATAGCACTCGGGCACGATGTTGGAAAGCCGCTGGGCCATTCTATAAACCCATTGGCGATGGGGAAAGCCCCCAATCACCCTCAATCGGCGCCACGAAAAAATAAAAAGGATGCCACTCCTTATCTATGCCATGAGAACTTTTGTCGAAGAAATGGACGAAACCACGGGGTTCGCACTCAGGTAAAAGAAAGGCAAGGTAGGCTTAAGTTGAAACTGAGAAAGGACAAGTTTAGCAGAGGGCTGCCCACCCGCAGCGGTAACCAAAACATAAAAAGCTATCAATTGACGGATTGAGGAAGGGCTGAACTGATTCAGGGGCAGCTGATAAGCTGCAGACACAGAGGCCAAGAAAGGGTGAACCGGGAAGCGCAGCACAGCCTTTATCTGATTTTCCCTGAAGGCTAGGGCTGGAGAAGGCAGAAAATTCGCTCGTTGGTTAGTATGGGGGAGCAAAACGTGGAAGTTGTCGGTGTGAAAGCCCTTAGAGGCTAATTTCTACAGTCATTGATTGGATGACTGGGCCAAATACTTTCCAGTCATCCACCCTGCTGCTAGGGGCGGTAGTCCCCTGAGAACGAGTTCGGCGAGCAGGGAACGAATCAGGGACTGTCTCTGACGACGGCGGCACAACGGAAGACGTATCAACAGGGGGTGAGAGGAAGAAGGCAAGACCGGCTTAGAAGACGTCGCGTCTTGCGACGAGGCTTTTCGTTTAGGCCCTTTCCGGGTTGTAAGACCGGACGTAGCAGAAGAGGCGGAGAGGCTCGGTGACGGCGAACGCGTTCCTCGGGAACGTTACCAGATATAACTTCGCCACGCAAGTACAAAACAGAAAAAGAACTAAGACGAAATCGACGATTACGCGAGAAGGAAGAGAAGAAATGAGGGATTACCTGATGGAATGGCATATTGAAAGACGGTCTTGAGCGTTGTGTGATTTTGGGCGAGAATGACGATAAGAACCCTAAAGAATGACGATTGGGGATTTTCTGCTAAGTATGAGAGAGGTTTGGGAAAAAAAAGGGGGAAATGAAAAGAAATGATGCCTCAAAAGTTTCAAAATGTAAGTAAGAGGAGGAGAGAGAGAAGGTAGTTTCGGGACACGTGTCTCTAGGTTTGTATCCTTTTTTCTGCAGTAGGCTCAGAGTCAATCCAATCGAAGCAAAAGTGAGGCAGAACAGCTGGGAAGATTCAGAGACACTAAAAGAAGGAGGAATGTTTTCTTAATAATACTCTGAGCTGCAATACTTAGCATATTGCAACTCAGAGTAGGGGGACTGGTTGATAGGGGTGACCTCCGATCCAGCATTCCTCCTAACCTGACTACCTGCAGAAAGTAACTTTTAGGATAAGGAGGCAGATAAGAGGGAGAGCTAGAGATCAGAGGTCCCCTACGGATCAAATAGGAAGGGCCCTAACAACGAGATGATTTGAGTGGTCGACATTGTAGCCAGAAAGGAGGCGCGCCAGTCTGACAATTGTACATCTGCAACTGTTGTCTCTGCTACGTTGTACCAGGGACTGCAGCCAAGTGGTCCCAAAGGACAGCCAGCTGGAAAGGAGAGGCCAAACGGATATATTGAGAAAGAAAGAAAGGAAGGGCGGGATCAGATTCACATCAGATACCAAAACACTTAGATATTTTCCTGTAGTCATCTTCTCCACCATTAACGCACTGTAACGAGAGAAAGTGAGCTCCAGTGTGTATTTCTCCACTGTGAATAGTGAATACTGTTTCCGGCGGCTCGTGGGCGTAGGACATCTGTCCGAACCACGTAAATATGTGTCTCTTTCGTTTCTAGCACTAAATCACATATTAAAATACCCAACCCTGTCCGTTTCACTTTTCAACTCCAATTTCCCGGATCAAATCTTGTTGATAGGGGTCATACCCGCGTTAGTAAGTAATAATAACATATACAATACAAAACCATGGACGGTTGATCTAAACTGGTGGGTTTGTAATCGACGAGGTCAAATATAAGGATAGTTACAAAGTTGCTTACGAAGAGGATAAGAACATGTAAGATAAACATAAAGAGTGGCATGTAACAAAATGGTATAAAATGTCACTTTCGGTTGATCATGACAGTCCTTTACAGCAGAAGACTGCTTATGAAGAAAGCTTGAGCCAAGTAAATGTTGCTATGGAGGATTGTACGCAGCAATGACAATTGACAATTCATTCGAGACGAGCAAGAAAAAAGAATTCGGTATGCTTTGGTCAAAACGTCGGAGGATTCTAGAAGCAAATTTTGTAGTGATCTTGGTGATGAAAATGGTATCTGACATTTTAAAACACTGTTGTTATTGGCGAATTGTTTAGTGAACTCACTAAATAAGCCTAATAACCAAATTGTTTGGCTGGTTCAATGTTAGTGTTTTAGTTTGTGGTTGTTTTCTTCTTTTCCTGTTGGGTTGTTTTTTATGGGACCAACAACCCATCTAGTCCAGCAACACAAACGAAACAATCCACATGTGCAATAATGAAGCAAGTTGATTAAACAATATATACCATGATGTATTACAGTAACGATTCTTGCTTGTAGAATTGCCTATAAAAAGGCATGATGCCTCATTCGAGAAGAGCCCCCAAAGTGAAAGAAGCAAGAGCCAGTGCGAGGGAGACAGAAGGAAATCCTACTGGAGAAGGGTTTGAATGCGGAGTGAATCACGTGGAGGAAAGGCAGATGACGGGTATAATCGGTTGGGTAGTTGCACATAGGATTGGCCGTGGAGTGAATCAAGTGGTGTAGGACCGCAATTCTTGATTCGGGATATGTGTCGATGGGTACAAGGAAGGCAAACGGATGTTCATGGTATTTACGAACGGGTTACTCTCAAGTTTAGACTCTCCGGGATGTGAGCTTGACGGTGCTGAAGAAGATGCTGGGGTGGATATTGAATGTGACTGGAGGGGGAGAATTGATTGGACCAACAATCCATCTAGTCCAGCCACACAAACGAAATGATCCCTTGTGCAATAATGAAGCAGTTGATTAAACTAATATATACCATGATGTATGCAGTGATGATTCTTGCTATTGCCTATAAAAGGCACGATGCCTCATTCGAGAAGAGCACCCCAAAGTGAAAGAAGCAAGAGCCAGTGCGATGGAGAGAGAAAAGTGAAAGGGAAAAACTTATCCATCTTCGGGTGGATAAGGGCGAGAGCGGGTTTTAGTTTTACCGGGGTAGTTGGATACAAATATATTACCCGGGTGGGTAAGGGGTCTCGAGTCAGTGTAGTATTCTCAATATAGTAAAGCTGATGCTTTCTGTGGAGGTAGGCGGTATTCGCCGAACCACGTAAAAATCTCGTATTCTCTCTTGTTGTCATTTCGAAATTATATTGTCCCGATAAAATAAAATTGTCGCGGGTCCAAAATCAACCTTCCACTGGGCCCGAAATATTACCACTAACCCCAACAGTTTTTGTATCGTGATTCGCGAATCTCCCAGGTTGGGGGTTTAGTCTCCTCGTGTATGAGTTGTTTCCTCTACTTGTTGGAGGTTATGTTCGAAGAAGACGAGCTTTTTGAAATGAAGACAGAAGACAATGAAAATTTGAGGGCACTGATATGTAGTTTCAGACTAGATTTTTAGCAGGTTCTTGTAATTTTGAAAAATGTTTTTCTTTCCGGTGATAGTACTTGGAAGCAAATTATGTTACACCTCGAGCCTCTAGGCAAATTATGGTACTATATCCGATCAATTTTGGTACCTGCTCAAGACTTATTAGATAATCATAATTCATAATATTCATTTAGTTGACGCAAAAATAATTCGAGTCTCCTGGCCCAGCTAGAGTGAGTATCGAATTATTACCAACCCTACATATCACAACACATCGTCTAATATAATGTCCTAACTCCTAACACTGTCACAACATTCATTAAATGCAATATTTCAACTGATCACATAACTACTTATCCATTAACAGTCCTAATTTAAAGGCGAAAACCAAATTGATGAGTGATGGTAAAATTAACGGAAAAAAAAAATAGGCAAACAAAGAAAATATTGCGTGGATGCCTTTCGAAGGATGACTTATCAACTGCACACCAGCTGCATATTTGGACTTCGCAACATTCAATCTTTTTCGCACCAACCATTTCGACTCGTTAATAGGTCCACATATAATTTACTCCTTCTTCTCCTCCTATATATATAATTATAGAGAAATAGTAATACTTTTCCCTTGGACTTCGGTATTTGTTAAATTTAAGGGCCAATTCAAAAATAGATTAGTCTCGGAAAAATCTTCAGATTGATTCATTACCAACCTCGACACGTAAAATAATCGTTCTTTTTACCATTAAAATAATCGACCGCTTCAATGCAATAATATAGCAAAGCCTACTAAATATGTTGAATAGAGTCGTCAATCCCCGTCCCCGCGGGGATCCGCCCCGAATAGTACGGGGAATCTCCGCTACTCTACCCCCGCGGGGCGGGGACGGGGAAAGATTTTTCCCCGTGGATGTCCCCTAGGGATGGCAATTTTTTTTACCCTGCCCGTACCCACAAGACCCTACCCATTAATTATGGGTATGGGTCTTTAGAAATTAAATTTAATGGGTATGGACCAGATCCAGACCCAATTAAAGAAATATGGGTCTTAAATGGGTATTACCCATTTACCCATTTATTAAACTAATTTAAAGAAAAAAAGACAATTTGGGGAGCAAATTCAACTACCTGTCGAATCCCCGTTGCTATCTTCACCTCCGACGAGTGCAACAGACATCACAGCACCGACCAAGACTCCATCGACTTCATTTTCCATCGCGGAACTCGCATATCAGATTTAATCGGAAGAAAGGAAGCTTTGACTTTGAGGTATAGGTGCATCTAGTGGATGATGGTTTCGGTATGTTTAATTTTTGGTATTTCTTTGTTTGCATCTGAGATTTAGATTACGGATTTCACTCTGTTTCTTCACTTGGTATGATTTTCTTGATTCTGCTTTCACTTGCCGCCTTTTAGACCTATTATACATGGAGAGTATGGTCTAAATGAATCGAAATAGAATGAGCTTGATAAATTTTGGTGGAGAAGAGATTATTCTTGAACATGTGGTCTCGTGAGAAGTACTTTACCCCAAATGTTAATTTGTGAATGTTACTTGTCGAATGCCCGGCATGAATTGATCTTGAATTCGTTCATGACACCAAGAACGTGATAAGTACATTGTTCTATTGCTTTCTTTTCATTTTGTACAACTGCAGAGTTTGAATCATGAAACGTACCTCGTAAGTTCTGCTGTTTGTTTTCTAGTAGATCAAAGGCTGAAATTAAATTTTTACTTAGCTTTGTTTCATGATCTGATCTTATTTTTGGTTGGTTGATTCGGAGCATAGATTTTCGGCTTAGATTTTGTTTCTTTCTACATTTTCTTATGACAGATTGATTTAATCAAGGATGTTGTTGAATCTATTTTAATGTGTGATTTGCTATTGACAGTTTGATCGGATTCTGAAATGAAGTAATGTTGTTTTTTATAGTATTAAAGATCCATGTTATGCCCATTTAAGACCCGTTTACCCATTTAATTTAATGGGTTTGGGTTTATAACCAATTATTGTTACCCATTAAATAAATGGGTATGCCCATACCTATTTATTTAATTGGGTTTGGGTAGGGGTCTAGATGGGTATACCCATACCCTACCCATTGTCATCTCTAATGTCCCCGTCCCGTTGCCCGTTCCCTCCCGATAATTAAAATAATAGTTATTATATTCAATTAATATTATAAGATAAATAATATTAAAATATACTTTGTATATTATAAATATGATTAAAATGTTGTTTAAATAATATAAATAATATTAAAATATAATATAAATAATATTAGAAAATGTAGTTTAAATAATATAAATAATATTAAAATATAATGGGAAATGAGAAAATGTTTTCTACTTCGACGAAAAGAGAGAATTGAATTTACAAACTTCACTGTACATGCTTATTTATAGAGGCTAAGCAAATAATTAAGTTAGCAAATGACTAAAACACCCTTGAAAGCATAGCCAGCCTTCATTTCCTATCTGTCAAAACCTCTGTTTTCTTCGTATCTGAAACCTCTGCTTTGACCTTCACTGACTCACGGGCATTTTCAAGGATGCTTTCCAATAGCCCCCGCAAGATGGACTATACAAGTCAGTTATAGACATCTTGGACATAAGGTGTCGCAACGTAATAATGGGAAGCGCTTTAGTAAACATATCTGCCAGTTGAGCATGCGTTCGGACCGGCAGAACCTTGATCGACCCTTCTGTGATGTGATGCCGAATGAAGTGGCAGTCTATCTCAATGTGCTTACTTCGTTCGTGGAATTTGAGGTTCGAAGCTAGCTTGATTGCAGATTGGTTGTCACAGTATAACACTGGAACATGTCGTTGTTGTACGCCTATCTCGTGAATGAGCTGTTTTATCCACAGAATTTCGCTTGTAAGGGAACTCAGAGCTCGATATTCTGCCTCAGTAGAGGATTTGGAGATGGTTGTTTGTTTCTTTGACTTCCAAGTAATGAGAGAATCGCCAAGAAACGTGCAAAAACCCGTAACGGATTTCCTTGTATCGATACAGGCTGCCCAATCCGAATCCGAAAAAGCCTTGAGCTGTAAATCTGCTTTGTTGGAAAAAAATATACCTCGACCAGGTGTGCCCTTTATAATCTTAACAAATGGTTGGCAGCTACCATGTGAGGCTGTCTCGGGGCTGCAACATATTGACTCAACTTATTGACTGCAAATGTGATATCCGGCCGGGTGAATGTCAAGTATAGCAACCTTCCAATCAAGCTTCTGTAGCTGGTTGGATCAGGCAGTAGCTCACCCTCTGATTGTGTAAGCTTGCATTTAGGATCCATAGGATTAGCCATAGGCTTGGAACCGAGGAAGCCTGTATCTTCTAGTATTTTGAGAGCATATTGCCGTTGTGACAGATATAAACCTGAAATGTTACGAGCAATTTCTATCCCAAGAAAATACTTGAGCCTCCCCAAGTCTTTAAGTTTAAATTTGTTTTTCAAATAATCTTTCGTTTCGTTAATCGCAGCAATGGAAGGACCTATCATGATTATATCGTCTACATAAACTAACAAGATAACAAGTTCTGAATCTAAACCTTTGACAAAAAGTGAGTAATCTGACTCAATTTGATGAAAACCAAAACAAGTTAAGGCTTGGGAAAACTTTGAATTCCATTGCCTCGAAGCCTGTTTTAGACCGTAAATAGATTTATTTAATCGACATACTAATCTATTTCCTGATACAACTTTATCTGATGTTGTATATCCTAGAGGCAAGTCCATAAACACTTCTTCCAACAAGTCCCCATTAAGAAATGCATTATTAATATCAAGTTGGAAAAGATGCCAATTATTTTGAGCAGCTAAAGCAAGGATTACCTTCACAGTTGCAGCCTTGACGACTGGCGAGAAAGTCTCGATATAGTCGATTCCCTCCCTTTGCTTGTAGCCTTTCGCCACCAATCTTGCTTTATATCGTTCCACCGTTCCGTTTGAATCATGTTTGATCTTATACACCCAACGACAACCTATTGAGGACTTACCTATCGGAAGAGGAACCACATCCCACGTGCGATTACTCTCCATTGCTTTTAATTCCTCTTCCATGGCTTTCCTCCAATGAATATCAGACGCTGCTTGGTGATAGAATTTTGGTTCTGAAACAGCAGAAATACATGTAATAAACTCTTTATATTGAGGGGTTAGTCTATCATATGACAAGAATTTAGATAAAGGATATAAGCTTGTGAAAGCGACTGAGGAGTTGCAGTGGAAATCATGAAGATAAGCAGGCTTTTTGGTCAATCTGCTTGATCTTCTAACAATCTGGTGCTCTCCTCTATCATCCTCACTATTACTATGGTTAGGAGTTTGATGTTCTTGAACTGTCCCTTCTGATCCTCCATCATCCTCGTTATTGGTTAGGTTAGGAGTCTGATTTTCTTGAATCGTGTCGTGTCCCTCTATTGTCACAGCTTCTGTGCTTGCATGGGCTGCCTTAGGTATAACAACATCATACTAGAAGTCTTCTATTGATTTCTCATACTCCTCCGAGTGCTGACCAGCTAGAGGGAAAACCTCTTCCTGAAATTTTACATTTCTAGATACAAAAATACTACCTTTATGCAAATCTAACAACTTATACCCTCTCATACCATTAGGATAGCCTAAAAATACACAAGGTTTAGCACGAGGTTCAAATTTTGTTCTATTCGAAACCAAGGTTGACGCATAGCTCAAACAACCAAATACTCTCAACATTGAGTAGTCCACTGGTTTGTTATATAGAACTTCAAAAGGTGACTTATTTTCTAAAACTTTGGATGGTGTTCTATTGATCAAAAAGGTTGCTGTGAGTATACACTCACTCCAATACTTGATAGGCAAAGAAGACTGAAAATACAAAGACCTAGCTACATTTAAGATGTGTTGATGCTTTCTCTCTACCACCGAATTTTGTTGCGGTGTTTCCACACAAGACAAATGCTGGAAAGTACCAGATTTACGAAACAAATCAGTGATATTTAGTTCTCTAGCATTATCAGACCTTAATGTTTTGATTGTTCTCTTGAACTGAGTTTCAATCATTTTAAAAAAGAATTCTATCACTGATTTTGCTTCTGATTTCTGTTTCAGCAGAAAGGTCCAAGTAAATCTCGAGTGGTCGTCTACTATAGTAAGAAAATATCTATGATGCGTGTGCGAGGGAATGTGAAAAGGACCCCAAATATCGCAATGCACTAAGTCGAAAATAGAACAAGCTATTCTAGAATTGCAATTGAAAGGTAACTTGTTCTGCTTCGCCAAAGGGCAAATTTTGCAGAAGTGCTCACTTTTATTTAGTTTAGTACAGTGCAAGATGTGTTTCATGAGATCTACTTTCTTATAAGACGGATGACCCAACCTAGCATGCCATAGTTCAGGTGTTGGCTTATCAATACAACTAGAAACAAAAACTTTATCATCACATCGAAAATCAAGGCTGTCAAGTACATATAAACCTTGCAACTTACTACCCTTGCCAATCCTCCGTTGTGTTGAATCCTGAAGCACAACATGATCGGTCATAAAGGTCAAGTGCAGATTGTTATCATATGTTAAAGCACTTACCGAGATGAGATTGAATCTAAAATGCGGAACATACAACACTTCTTTCAATACAAGGTTGTGAGCTAAGACAATATTACCAGCTTGAGTTACCTTGATTTTCATGTCATTCGGTAAAGTAACATATGAGGATTCTACACTATGTAATTGATCAAACATCTTTAATTCACAGCAAATGTGCCTTGACGCGCCAGAGTCTATAATCCATGAATTATTAGCAAAACCAGTAGGTATATTAAACGATAAACACATACCTTCAACTTTGTTTGCCACTGGTTTGTCTACTCCATGATTCTGACCTCTTTCATTAATCAGTTGCTGAAGTTGTAGCAATTGATGAGGATTCAATGCATGCACAAAGCTTTGCGCCACACTCACAGCTTCAGTTGTTCCCTTTATTGCTTCCTCAGGTACATCAGAAGACACTTGATTGACTTTAGCCATTCTTGGTTTGTTTTGTGTCTTGAAACCCGGGGGAAATCCGTGAATTCTATAACACGTCTCAATCGTGTGGCCAGGTCTGCTGCAATGTGTGCAAAATGGTCTGCTCCCCTCCTTTCTTGAATATGAAAAAGACTTCTGCCCATTCTGTCGGGTGAAACTATGTGCTGCACCATTTCTTGAAAATAATGCCATATACTTCGTTGGATCTTCAACTGCTGAGGTAGAGGCAATTGATCTTTGTCTCTCCTCTTGAGAGACTAATGAGAACACCTTATTGATTGAAGGAGTAGGCTCCATTAACAAGATTTGACCTCTGACGTGCGAGAATGAGTCATTAAGGCCCATCAAGAAAGTGACAACATAATCTTTCTCAAAATAATTTTTCAGATCTTTGACACCTCCACATGTACACTTCCCACACGAACATGAAGGCCTGAAGTTATTGAGTTCATCCCATAAAGCCTTCAACTTGGTGAAGTACATGCTGACCGTTGATTGTTGCTGCGAAAGATCAAGTAAGTGTTTTCTTAGTTGATAAAATTTGGGACCGTTGCTTTCTTGGAAGCGTTCCTGTAAGTCGATCCACACGGCTCTAGCTGAATCGGAATATATGACGCTGGCCGAGATTTCTTGGGAGATGGAATTCAAAATCCATGAGATGACGATATCGTTATTCCTTTTCCAAGCCAAAAATAACTTTTGATCACTCTGAGCTGGTTTTGGGAGTGTTCCATCGACGAACCCTAATTTATTCTTGACAGATAAAGCGATCGACATAGATCTGCTCCAAGAACCGTAATTATCACCTGTGAGGGGTTGGTGTACGAGAATCAGCCCCGGATTATCTGTATGGTAAAGATAATACGGATTTGAGGGATCGTCTAAGACACCTACGGTAGGATCTGCATTTGGATTTGGGGAATCTGCCATTTTCTGTAAGTGTGATGAAGAATCTTGAAATGAGCGGCAAGAGATTTGCAGAGAAGATGATCACTGCAAATAAGTCTCTGATACCATAATGGGAAATGAGAAAATGTTTTCTACTTTGACGAAAAGAGAGAATTGAATTTACAAACTTTACTGTACAGGCTTATTTATAGAGGCTAAGCAAATAATTAAGTTAGCAAATGACTAAAACACCCTTGAAAGCATAGCCAGCCTTCATTTCCTATCTGTCAAAACCTCTATTTTCTTCGTATCTGAAACCTCTGCTTTGACCTTCACTGACTCACGGGCATTTTCAAGGATGTTTTCCAATAAAATATAGTTTAAATAATATTAAAATAAATAAATTGATTTATTTAAAAAAAAATGTGACGGGGCGAGGAATCCCGGCGGGGACGGGGATGGGGATGATTTCATCCCAGTTGCCTCGCAGGGACGGGGATTAGATCCCCGCGCCCGCCCCGCCCGGTTGAAAACTAAGGAATGAAGTGAAGCAATCGAGAGAGAAGTTGTGAATGGTGTTTGTACTTTGGAATTAAATTCGTGTTGTAGTACATTTCAATCTAACATAGGAGTAGTAAATTAGCCGTCTCAACAGCCAACGACTTGTATTGAATTTTCTTGGTCAACTGTCTTGTGGCGTTTGTCTGTTCTTACCGTCTATCATACGTCATTGGAAAGCGATGTCATTTTCCTAATATTTATTTATATCGGTTTCGACTTAAAAATACAAATTAAATTGACTACAATTCCATGAATCATTCAAATTTGTCTAATACTGTGTATCATTGATAGATATCAGATTTGAACAGATACAAAGTCAAAAAAAAAAATAAGACAGGAATGGAATTCTAAAAGAAAAAAAAAACAAAAGCAGTGTTGTAGCATAGAGTGATATTCGATTCATATATAACATCGAATAAAAAGGCTAAATATTTTAATTGCATATATTTTTTACTACCCCACAAACATACATACAAAACACAAACGAAATCCACCACCTTTCTCTTTTCCACTTAATAACACACAACTCGCATTAATTGTAAAAGAAAAATTAAAGCAAAAGAAAAATAAAATCAATCCACGTTGGTACAAGGAGGAGTAATAATAGTACATAAGCTCGTCAGCTATAATTAATTAATCTCCTTCCAGATAGATACATAGATAGAATAGACTATTGCACGATGGACGACCCTAGTCTAAAGTGTCCTAATTCAAACATTGGAATAGGACGACAACAAAAGCATATTTTGAACACATGTTTGAAAAATTTATCACAAGAAAAACAATCTAGGAAGAATTTAATATCATGGTGCTTGGCGTTTCTTGAATAGAGAGTGCGTGATTGTGGTCTCCTTCGTAGGTCACAATGAGCATCGTTGGATCGTCCAAAGCCCTCTCTACGTGTTTTCGAGCTGGGCAACCTCTTACACTACTGCACTTGTAATAACCCCTACATTCAATATTTATTAAAACTCAGATTATGTATACATAACATATAATTCGGTTGAGATATTAAAGGTTAAATAAAATTTAAATACCTTGGATGTGGCGAACCCTTGATAGGTTTTTGTCCGTACTTCCTCCAAGAGTAATCATCAGGTGGGATATCCGCCATCTTCATGCTTATCGCCGGAACCCTAACTGCCCTTTTCAATCTCAACTTCCTATTTAATACCATTTTATCACAAAAATAACATATAATAAATGCCAGGAATCCACAAACGAATGAGGAGAGAGTTAACACAAAATATATAGCGCTCACATATACCTTTTCTTAGAACAATGGCATCTGCTCGACGATTCACTGCACTTTGCCGATGCAGTTGCAGCAGTGTTTGCCGTCGTTGACGATGCGCATGGCTTTCTCTTGAAAGATGAATTATAAGTCGACGACAGAGGAGGTTTGCCCAATGAAGAAGTCGAAACTTGGGATGATAATGCGTTGTTATTGCTGTCGTTGTTTCCATTGATGAGCTGAAACACAGATGGATTTAAGCAGGTTTTACTGTTGTTATTATTGTCGTCGCTAGCAATTATCTTATCATCGCCGGCGCCGGCGCCGGTCAGGGAAGAGACGAACGAGTTGGCCCTAGAGAAGCTGATCGTCCTTACTAAATTCTGCTGCTGTAAGAAGAAATCCGCCGGCGGGAACTGCTGAATGGGCGTTGGGCTGTAGATTTTACCGCCGCCGCCGCTGCCGAAGAAGTCGTGGGACGTCACGGCGGCGACGTCGTTCCGAGGCGGCGCGGTCTGTATCACGGTGTTAGGCGACGACGAAGAGGAATCGTGAGAAGCTGAGGTTAACGCTTTGCCCACGGGGCCGCGCCTGAAGCGCGCGTGGCCCGTACGCGCCTGGCCGCCCGTGCGGTCGAGGAGGTTGATGACTCTCTTGAACCTTTCTACGGCAGCGTCGGCGACGGAGACGTAGTCGTCGGCTACGGCGTCGTTTGGGCTCTGCTTTTGGCCGGAGAATAGCCTTATGAGATTTTCCACGCTTTGAAAACCTGAAGATGCTTCCTGCGCCACGGCCAGCTTTTCGTCTTCTTCGAGAAATCTGCCGTTGCTACTGCTCATCATGAGCTCGACGGCCATGGCCGATGATTTCTTCTTTTTCTTTTAATTGTAATAAATTCGGGAAAAAAGAGGAGTGGAATAAAAGGAAAGAGTCAAAGGGGGTTAATGCTGAAGTGATGGCGCTGTTAAATAAAGAGATTGATGATGAGGAATAGGGGGAAAAAGAAAAAAGAAAAAGAAAAAGTGAGAGGTGTGTTTCATTTGTGTTTTGTGGGAAAGTGAAAACAAACCGTCACACACAGTAGGTAGGCGACTGACCTGTCACTTTAATCCAACCCAACAACGTCGTCTTTTTGCGTTTACGCTTCTACCCTTGGTCAACATTTAGGTGCGAAAATTAGATTGCTCCAAACCAAACTTTAATATGATTATACCTATATTATAAAATATTTATTGTGATTAAGTGTTATACTAAGATAAATTGTTATATATTGACTTTAAGAATATTAATAGTTATATAAAGATAAAGTATATGACAATGTATGAAATACTTTGTTTACAATGTAATTCTAATAACCTATCTATACTACAAAAATGTCACTTTCACAAAACGGACGACGATGAATTCCATTAAATCAACACAGAAAAAGGCCATACAAAAATTGAGAGGCACATCTCAATTGATCTTATTGTGAGGGGCTCGATTATTGAATGTATTGTTTGGTGTATGAAAGGTAATAACTGACCATTATTCATGGGAGGTTGTAATAGAGTCTGTTGTCATTAATTAGAGAAGCCCAGATGTTGGCATATCATAGAGGATTGAGTCGTATCGATGTCGAGAGTTGACTGCAAGAATGTTATAGCCAAACTCTGGCAGTAATGAAAGGAAATCAAAGATTGAAAATATCCAACATGAGTTCTATTCGTTGTGTAGTTTGTTAGTTTCGACTTACTCTTGTGCCTTGACGATCAATGTCGTAGTTCTTTATCTAGCCAAACACATTAAGGGGGTGTTTGTTTCCGTTGATCCAACATTACGTTGCTACTCACATCACCGTGATGTGGATATCACATTCATATGTGATCCCTTTTTTCTTTAAATCGATGATATCATTTTTTTTTCGAACCCGCCGCTATATTTCAAATCTTAACGAAGGACCTCACCTCAACAAGGTTCATTGAAGTATACCCGCAATCCATGCGATGCGAGTTTGATTCATGATTGTTATTGGATTGTGTTTGTTGACCTTTTTGGTCCATGAGTGTTAGAGAGTTTTGATGAACAATGTAATTGTAATGACGTTAGGTCTATAAATTAAGCAATTCGATTTGTGATCAATATAATGTCTAAGAACATGATAATATTCGACCATGCATTGATTATGAGCTATGAATCGTTAAAATGTTGAATAATTAAGTTGCATGTGATTCTGTGATGATTTCGTGAAACTAGGTGATCGCATGTTATAGACAGCCCATGAGATAGGATATATCGTTCTGTGCTATATATGGAAATAATGCATGAGATATCCTACTGAGTTATAAAAGGAAAATATGCTGTTTATATATGGAAAGTGATATATCCGTTGATACTTGTTTATTCCTGAATGAAATCGAGTAGAAAATCGTTTGAATGCTTTCCACTGAATTTAATGTGCAATATTAAGTTAATATCTTTCCTTATGTTGATTGGATATTATATTTAGGAAAGAGTTGATTTGATTGACTTTGTGGATAAGGTGCCATTATATGGTATATGCTATAAACGGATGTGATCTCTGAAATAACGAAAGTTCTGCCATGATATGATAAATCAAATTAAGTATGCTCTGATCTGATTTGTGTGCTAAACATGGTAAAAATATTGATCTAATACTATGAGCTGTACATGGAAAACGTGCTGATATGATGCTATCTCGTGTGCCATATTTGGAAAGTTAATCTGGATTTATTTACGCTAGAAACAGATAGCAGGGAATCACTTATGGAAAGTCCTGACATGGTAAATATATGCGAAATGGTTGAATATGCATGAGGACGAATTTGAATCTTTATGTGGAACATATTCATCCTTAAATGAGCTCTTATATGGAAAATAATCATGCTTTAATGTGTTATGACCATTGTGATGATCTAATAAAAAGCATGATTTTATATGGCATGTTGACTCTCGAAAATTGCATGGAAACTATGCTTGATTTGGTGATTATTATATGATTTTCCATGTGAAGTGCTGATCGAAAAGGTTTATATACATGCTACACTTCATAATTTCGAGTACTTAGAATTTGCGAGCCTACTACTACGAGAGTATTAAGCAGAAACATTCCTAAGATATTCCTGAGCTTCACTTGCGATAGCTTTCTGCCCCCCTGAGCGATCACTTGCGAAGTACTGACCGTACTCAGATATTCCATCCTCCCACACCATATATTCTGTCTTCAGACGTGTTGTCTTCGGACGTGAGCAATACCAAGGAGGCAAGGTCGACGTTTACGCACACGTGAAGGGAAGGACGAGTTACGGGAGCCCTTCGGTAGCGAGCTGTGTCTATCGGGATCAGGAGATTCCGAGGAACGAAACTCGGCGTGTGGTAACCTAGTAGTGGCTAGTGATCGACTTGTTTCGGTTGTGTATTGGGCTAACCAATCAGTTTTGTATCCAGCTACAGTGCATTATAGTGATTGGTTAAACTCTTGAGAAGCAAATCCCAAGGAGAGGAGTAAACCCCAGTTGGGGATATAACCTCTATAAAAATCCTGTCTCGCATTTACTTTTCGGTTATTTCTTTATCGCTGTGAGACAGACCCGACGCACATCCGACTTTACTAGGATATATCAGGCATACTCGTCACAAACATCAGTAGACATATCTAAGTCACTACACTTAGCATTTCTGAAAAGAAGCATTAAATATTTATAAGCCTAATTCACCCCCTCTTAGGCACATTTATATCTTCATTTGGTATCAGAGCGGGTTACTCAAACGACGGGCCTAACAAGCCTGAGTTAAAGATTTAATGGCTTCTTTGAGTTTTGATGTTTTTGCAGGAGACAATCCCATTCTAGGCCACCACTCTTCGATGGAACAAACTATGCCATATGGAAAAACCGTTTGAAGGAATTCCTGCTTGCTACTGACTATTACCCGTGGGATATCATCACGATTGGACCTTACAATCCCAAGAAGGCGGATGGAACTCCAAAGAAAGGTTCAGACTATGATGCAACAGACAAGCGAGGAATCTCCTTGAATGCCAAAGCCAAGAACATGATCGCATGCACACTTACAAGAGAAGAATACAATCGTGTGAGTTCATGCGAATCTGCCAAAGATATGTGGGACATGCTTCAAGTCACACATGAGGGAACCACTCGAGTTGTACAAGAAAGAATAGCCCTCTTAACTCACCAATACGAGCTGTTCAAAATGGAGGACAACGAGACCATAAGCCACATGTACGCGAGATTCATGAACATCATCAATCAAATGTTCTCGTCGGGAAAGAAAATACCGGACGGTGAGAAGGTGCGGAAAATACTGAGATCTCTACCAAGGGAATGGAATCCCAAAGTAACTGCCATCTACGAAGCGAAGGACTTGGACGAACTTTTCGTGAGAACTGATTGGATCTCTGACCACCTACGAGATGACTCAGATCTCCATCAAAGAGAAACCACCAGTTCGAAATCAACCAAATATGCCTTCAACACGGAACAAGAGAATGATTCTGAGGGAGAAGAAGAAACTGAGGAAGACATATTGGAGCAGATCGCCATGCTGACCAGGAAGTATGAAAAGTCTCGGCTGAGAAAAAAATTCAAAGGAAACTCCAAGTTCCAACCTAGGAACAAGGGAATATCATCATCCGGGAACAATGTGCAGAAATACTGCAAGTGTAACAAGCCAGGCCACTTCGCCTCAAACTGCCCGATGGAAAATGGTGACAAAAGGATAAAGAAGCAGAAAACCATGGTCACCAACTGGGAAGAGGCGGAAGTGAAGAGGAGGAAGATCTTGCCTACATGGCCGATGATGATGATCAGGTATCTACTTCATCCACTATTAAGAAAATACTATTTCTGAATTAATTATATGCTAGGCAAGATGAATCTCATGATAACGCTTCCTCAGTCCCTGAAGTAGATGAAAAGGAAGAGATGTTTGAAATAATTCAAAATGCAGAAATAAGGATTAAGTCGCTCAACTCACAAGTAAAGAGTCTGATCAGGCAACGAGATAACGTAGCTAGAGAAAAGCATCAAACGGATCTAGAAAATGAAGGCTTGAAAGCCGAGTTAGAAACCCTTAAGGAAGAAAAAGCCCTATGTAAATGTGAAGAGCTTAAGAAGCAGAATAATATATCTAGAGACATGTTTGTTCTTAAGGAATTCCTAGAAGAAAAATCTCGTACTGATAATAAACTTCTTGAAGGACAACAAAATCTTGAAATGTTACTCAATATTCCTAGAAATATTGGAAAATCAGGGATAATATATTCCATGACACATAAGCATGTTGCACCACCTACTATTAGAAAACCTAAGTGTTTCTCATGCGGCCGTCACGGTCATTATGCTAACCATTGTTTTCTGAAGAGAGCTGATAAAGCTAGATATGTCTGGAGGCCAAAGAAGGTTCCTGAAGTCTGTGTTCAAGAGATCACAATCTGTGACACTTGATATATCACGTGTGAACAGAAGTTTTTTTGCTGCTAACCATTTAGGATCCAATCAAAGTTGGGAACCTCAGAAAAGAACTGATTCATGCAGGTACAAAGAAGAAAATCCAGCAAGAAAAACAAATGGTACCTCGACAGTGGATGTTCCCACCATATGACAGGTGATATCAGTAAGTTTGTGTCGGTGAAAGCGTATGACGGGGGATATGTCTCTTACGCCGACAACACAAAAGCTAAGATTATTGGAGTTGGAACTGTTGGTAACACCTTACATACTACTATAGATGACGTATGGTTGGTTAAAAATCTAGAACATAACCTCATTAGCATTAGTCAATTATGTGATAAAGGTCATACGGTCAATTTTGAAAATGATAAGTGTGTAGTTAGAAATGATAATGAGATATTATTTAGTGTATCTAGGGATAGAAATATCTATTGCATAACTCTTGATGATATCACTGACCAGAATGTCAAGTGCTTAGCAGTCACACAGGATAACACGTGGTTATGGCATAGACGCTTAGGACATGCCAACATGGATTACTGTCTCACATTACAAGCAATGCACTGGTACGAGGTGTTCCTGACATAAAGTTCGTCAAGGACAAAACATACAAGGAATGCCAAATGGGCAAGCAGATTAAGACATCGTTCAAAGCAAATAATGTAATATCCACATCCATACCTCTGGAACTGCTACATCTCGACTTTTTGGTCCTGTTCAGACAATGTCTCTGCGAGGTAAAAGATATGCCTTTGTCATCGTTGATGATTATTTCAGGTATACATGGGTGTTATTCCTTGCACATAAGAATGAGGCATTAGATAACTTTGCATCGCTAGTAAAGAGACTTGAAAATGAAAAAAAAAAAGAACTTATGTAGGATACTTTGTGATAACGGATTGGAATTTGATAGTAAGTCATTTGCATCATTCTGTGATCAATATGGATATAGTCATAACTTCTCTAACTCCCCAACAGAACGGTGTAGTTGAACGGAAAAATAGAGTGTTACAGGAAATGGCTAGATCTATGTTACATGAGTATGATATTCCTAAACAGTTCTGGGCGGAAGCCGTTAGTACAGCCTGCTATGTGTCAAATCGCGTGTTCCTTAGGCCGATATTAAAGAAGACATCCTATGAAATCTGGCATGGTAGAACTCCAAATATAGGTTACTTTCGTGTGTTTGGATGTAAATGTTTTATCTTAAATGATAGAGATAAGAGGAAAATTTGACTCTAAGATAGATGAAGGGATATTCCTTGGTTACAGTCAGTCTAAAGCATATCGTGTTTATAATAAAAGGAAGCTGACTGTTCATGAATCCATACATGTTACATTTGATGAGATACCTAACGCAGATGCTACTGATGAGGAAGGTATAGATTTGCCTTGTGCAGGATTGCAGGATACTAAGGACAGTGATGAGGATATTCCAAAAGACAAAAATGTTGAAACAATGGAACCAGAAGCTGATGAGCAGCAACGCAGAAAATGGAAACATGCTTCCAGTCATCCAACAGATCAAGTAATAGGAAATATCACATCTGGAATCAAAACTCGAGCTACTGCACGAAATCAGGATACGGAGGAATCCCATGATGTACTGCTTTCATTGATGGAACCAAAAACGGTCCATGAAGCTCTAGATAATATATGTTGGGTCTCGGCCATGGAAGATGAGCTATCTCAGTTCGAAAAGAGCCAAGTGTGGACACTCGTAGAGAGACCGAACAAAAAATCCATCATAGGAACCAAATGGGTCTTTCGCAACAAACTCGACTAACACGGTAATGTCACAAGAAACAAAGCAAGGTTAATTGCAAAAGGTTATTCCCAGGAGGAATGTATTGATTTCGATGAAACTTTCGCTCCGGTAGCTAGATTAGAGTCCATACGCGGCTTACTTGCATATGCATGCTTTAAACGCTTTAAACTCTTTCAAATTGACGTAAAAAGTGCATTTTTAAATGGTTTTATAAATGAGGAAGTCTATGTAGAACAACCTCCGAGTTTCGCTTGGGAAGATTTTCCAAATCATATTTTTAGATTGAATAAAGCATTATATGGTTTAAAGCAGGCTCCTAGAGCATGGTATGAAAGGTTGAGTAAGTTCTTGATTGACATAGGATTTTCGACTGGAACTATTGATAACACGTTGTTTATTAAGTATGAAGGTGATCACATGATACTAGTACAAATCTACGTTGATGATATCATATTTGGAAGTACTAATATCCTTCTTTGCAAGGAATTCTCTAAGTCTATGCAGAAGGAATTTGAGATGAGCTTGATGGGTAAGCTGAACTACTTTCTCGGGTTGCAAATAAAGCAACTTGACAGTGGAACCTTTGTATCCCAGACCAAGTACAGCAAGGAATTACTGATAAAATTCGGGATGAACGATTCCAAAGCTATTTCCACTCCCATGCATCAGACCACCAAAATAGACAGTGATGAATCAGGTACACCAGTTGATCAAACAGAATATCGAGGTATGATCGAAAGCCTTCTTTACTTAACTGCTAGTCGTCCTGATATCATATTTGTTGTTGGTATGTGTTCGAGATATCAGTCTGATCCTAGGGAATCCCACTTGACCGCAGTCAAGCGTATACTTAGATATGTCAAGGGTACTGTCAATTTTGCTATGTGGTATTCTCATATGGATGAATTCCCATTAATGGGATATTCCGATGCCGACTATGCCGACTGTAGGGAAGATATGAAAAGTACTAGTGGAACTTGCCAATTACTTTGAAATTCCCTGGTAACTTGGTCTAGTAGAAAGCAAAATGCTGTCGCCCTCTCCACAACCAAAGCTGAATATATGGCCTTAGGAAATTGTTGTCAACAAGTTCTTTGGATGAAACGAACTCTTAGCGATTTTGGGTTAGGTTATGACAAAATTCCTATTCTGTGTGATAGCACTAGTGCCATTAGTATTTTTTTTTGGTCGAATGAAATATTCATTAACCACGAGGGACAAGTTTTTACAAGCATCAACTCAACACACCAAAAACATATCAATTAAGTGGACTGGCAGACCCTGTAGTAAATGGCCAAGTCAGCTCCAGTTCTTGTCCGGCATACACTCCCAATCCTTTCCTTCATCTCCTTCACAATAACAGTAAGAAGCTGCTCCTCAGTTAAACATCCCGTCGCATGCACTCTTCTATTTCGCTCACACCAAATGTGATAGAGCATAGCTGAATAACATGCCAACAGAATGCGGTTCCTAGCTTTACATTGCTTGCCCAGCCTCAGCATCCAGTCACAGAGCTCAGCAAAGGAACAAAGGCTCATATTCAGTTGCAGCCAAACATTCATCTTATGCATCAGGTTTCTGCTGAAGCTACATTCCACAAACAAATGCTCAACAGTTTCCTCCTCACTTGAGCATAATGAGCAACTACTATCCCTGAGCTGCAAACCCCAATTAAGCATTCTCCCCTTTGTTAGCAATCTCCACTTAAGCATTCTCCTCTGTGCCATTAGTATTACTAAAAATCCCGTGTATTATTCTCGTACTAAGCATATAGAGGTTAAACATCATTTTATACGAGACCATGTTCAGAAGGGGAATATCTGTGTGGAATTCGTAGGAACAAATGATCAGTTTCGCTGATATCTTCACGAAACCCCTAATTGAGGCAAGATTCTGCGACATCCGTGATCGATTGGGAATCATCGAGATAAATAAGGCTAGTAAATTTGCCTAATTCTGCCATTTACTCTAGATCATTCTATCTTAGGTAGAAATTTGTAGTTATCCTATCTTAAGATATTTATTCAGCTCTTAAAATATTTCCGTAGATCTTATAGATTTTTCTTTAAATGTATTTTTTTCGTATTTTAGGAAGAAAGTCGTAGTTATCCCATCTCAAGACATTCCTTTAGCTATCTAGATTATTTCAGGAATACCCGATCTTCTGGATCTGCTCCTTGAATGTGATCATGTTATTTTAGGAAGGAATTCGTAGATATCATTCCAGCCGAGCAGTTATTTTAGGGAACTCGTATATTTAAATTATTCCTATTCAGCCCAGTAAACTCTTTTCCCTAATTATGAGATCCCGTCAAATCAGTCTGATATTTCTGTCAGTTTCCTCCCTCCTACTTTGAAATTTTAACTTTCAAATTTCAAAATCCATCCTTATCTCTTCCAAAAATAAACCGACCTTATCTCCTTTAAAAATCAGAACCGCTCTTTAATCTTCCCCAAACTTCCTCTCAAACCCTAAGCTCTCGAAATGGTGAAAACTGCTAACCCCAAGGCCGCCGCCAAGGAATCCGCAAGTAGCAAACACAAGGAACCGATGTCTGATGAATCCCCGCTAGAATCTCCTCTCAAATCACCAGAACAAGCCTTGCCCTCATCGCCTTCTGCTCGGAAAACACGTTCCAAAGCCAAATCTGCTGAGAAGATGTCATCTCCTGCCAAATCTGCCAGAAAGAAAAAGAAGAAGACCAAGAGATCCAGCCTCACTTCTCGATCCCCCGCAAAAACGCCAGAACCTGAAAAATCTGCTTCAAGCCAAGAGATCCCTGAAGATGTTCCTGAAGAAACCCAGAAACCTCCTTCGCGATCCCCAACTCCTGAAAAACCTCCTTCACCTCTTGAACAAGCCCAGCCATCTCCAAAGCCGACCCCTAAATCCTCTGACATTCCCTCCATAGATCTGTCAAAACCAAATGATATCCCCATTGAAGCCCTCTTTCTGGAGGAAAATAACCGCACCACCTAGAAAAACTTCAGCAACAGAGATATTGCTCGAGGTCGCGGTGTCGCCTTCGATAAGTTGCCTGCTGGAATAATTATCACCTGGCTCAATGACTTCGGCTGGACAATTTTTCAGTTTCAACACACCCTACTACCCTGAAGTCGTCAAGCTGCTCTATGCCAACTTCGACTACGAAGAGTTCGAAGGGCATATCAACATTCACTCCTATGTTCTCGGCCACAAAATCGAATAGTCCACTAAGACAATGAATGATATGATGGGGGTTGCTGATGAGGTCCTCTGTCATTACGACATGAGTGACTGGTGCCATGTTGATGAGTTTGATCTCAGTGATGTCCTCGTACACTCTGGAATACCCGCACTAAACCTCGTTTTTCTGACGGAGAAGCTGTCAGGACCCACTGTCCTCATTACCTAATTCTAATGTATTCTATGTGCCTAACAATGCTTTAGCTTAAAAGAGGTGCGGAAATTGCGTATGAAATTTTTCCATTTATGTAATGGAAGTCGTTTCTGTACATGACAAAAGAATTACATGAACTCCTAACATTATATGGATCCTAATTACACGATATGTGTATACATGCACAGCAAAAGAATCTCTATTCGCCCGGCCTCACAGGTCGACATCCATGCATACACTCTCTCCCCAAAAGCTGCTCGAAGCGCCAAAAGATTTCCTTGCCATCTAAGCGATCACGTACCGTGGTCGCTCGCACCTACAACACATAACGTAAGGGGTGAGCGATATGCTCAGTAAGTAGAAATCATGCATGACGTGCTCGTGAGAATCCCCCCACAAAGGCAATCCACGCCAATGCATATTACGTCTCATAGACTAAACTCAATCTCATATCTTTTATCTTAGGGCCCTTGGCAGGCTTTTACCCAGGCGTACACCGAAAGAGCTCTATCCAACCACGGGCATCAGCCCAAAGTATGAGGGCATCAACCCAACCATACTAAAACGTGAGGGCATCAACCCAACCACGCTAACAGGGATATAAGGGCATCAACCCAACCATGAGGGCATCAACCCAACAATGGAAACCCCCTACGCATCAACGTCGTTCGTATACTGGCGACGCATCAACGTCGCCGACGGCTCATCAACGCCGTCTCGGTGCCCCGGAAGCCGCCCCTCACTTTAGTTATAACTTATTACCTCGTTGCCCACTTCGGCAATCATCTTTCGCTATTTGCGACATAATTATGCACGCTCATCATGTTATTACCCCCAAGTGTTTCGTGCGTGCTCGTGCATATGCATAATGCATTAATGCCATAATGCTTACCTTAATCATGAAATCACGTCACATAAATTCACAACATACACATAAGCACGTAGGCACTACATCCCTTAATCACATAAATTAGGCACATAAAAACATGTTATGTGTTGTAGTTGGATTTCAACTTACCTGTCGTCCGTCGATTAGTTGCTACCTGATCCGATGTAACTCCTAGGTATCGACCTTAGCATAGGAATAATTAAGTTAGTACCTTATTTAAATTATTTAACTAGCTAAAGTCTCGAACTTCCTAAGTGTCGATATTTATCATTTTTATTATTGCCCTTAAAGAATAATTAATTAGAAAAGAGTTCATAAATTATGAAGCCGTGAAATCCCAAGACTCGTGGAATTATTAATTTGTGAATTATCTTGACTCTTTTGGATTCAGTAAACACCTAATAGAATTCACGAACTTATATAGTTCGCTAAACTATAATTCGTGAAATACCTAATAAAATCAAGTTTCGCGAATTATGTCTCATCTTATAGTTCGATTCGCGGAATGCTACTTGGCTCTAATTTCGCTAAGTATAATTTGCGAAGTCTAGCTTGTTATCCTAAGTTCGCAAATTATTGGACTCGCGAATTGCTTGAATTCGCCAAGTAGGAGTCGCAATTTGTGGGGTTCGCCAAATTGCTCGGCCCGTGAAAATGGATGAGTTCGCGAAGTGCTTCCTCAATTCGCAAAATAGCTGAGCCCCTCACACGAGTTTGTAGAATGGCCTAATTCGCAAGATAGTTCTGCGGCTTCTTCACTTAGGGGCTTTGTGGGTTCGCCAAATTTAGAGTTCGCGAACCTTGGTGGACTCGCGAAACTCACTTCGCCAATTTGATGGTTCGCGAATCTTCATGCCTCCTAGGGGTCGTGAAATAGAGTTCGCCAACTCCGTCGGGTTCGCAAAACATCATGCTCTCTCTCTCTCTCTCTCTCTCTCTCTCTCTCTCTCAATTCGCGAAATAAGGTTTGCATGGGTTCGCAAACTTCGTCGGCCGAGGTTCCCTGAGGTTCCCTAGTTCGCTAAACGAGTTCGCGAACCATTCCCTAGTTCGCGAACTTATACTTCGCGATCTCGAGTTCTCATAACACTTGTAAATTCGCGGAATTCTATGCTTAAGGATCAAAAAGATTAGTTTTCAAGAACACGTTGAAGATCGATATGAACCCCTAAACCCTAAATTTCGAACCTGATACTAATGCATCTCCTAACCTTATTCTTCTTGCCCTAGAACCCCCAAAACATGTTAATCTAGACTCAACCCCTTAAGCTAAAGTTCTAACCCTTCAAGAACTAGAATCGCACAACTTCTTAGCACACGTGAGTCATGCCCGTGCTTGAAATCTTTAAAATGTGAGTATTACTTAATTGAGGGTAAAAGTTATGGGAAGAATTTGTACCTAGTTCGAGTTTGATAGCTTAATGTTCACCTTTCTCCTTCCTCGTTTGCTCAAACTCTCGCTAGTTCTTGTAAATGGGGTTTATAAGGTTGAAAATGGTTTCTAGGTAATTGTTAGCTTATTAAGGCACAATGATGGGACATTTGTAGCGAAAATATCCCTTATTTTAAGGGAAGTTGTCCTAAGATTTTTTTATTTTTATTATTTTTTTATTTTTTTATTTTTTAAGCAATTTGGGCCCAAGTTCAATTCCTAACCCAATTAATCATTTAATTATCTCTAGGCCTCATCCTCTAAACTTAGCCTATTAATACCCTTGGCCTAATTCTTTGCCTTGGTCCAAATTTACCTCTGCCTATTTCTCGAAAATTTTAAATAAATTAGAGGTCATTTGGCACAATTTAATTGCACCAAATTCCCGATCAACTAAGAACGAATTCATGCACATAACTGGCCACGTAACACATATGTCATATAAGCACGGAATTAACGCACGAAAGGCACATAATTCTAATTAACATTCACGCAAATTTATTGGCCCTACTATTCACGAGGACCCGGGTGCTACAGAAGCCCTGAACCAACTCTATATCGACTACTTCTTCCTGCACAAACTGCTCAACATGACCTTGTGGAGTGCAAAGATAGGGAGTGGAGGCCACTCAACGACCATGAACTTCATGAGCACCTTCGCGGTCTACATGATATCCCAGAACCGCAAGTTCAATCTTGGATATATCATCATGAAGCACATGATTCAAGCCTTCGAGAGCAGAGACAAAGCGCTGCCTTATGGGATGCTGCTCACTCACTCGTTTGAGTGCGAGGGTATTATTCTGCCGCCGGGATGGGAAGACAAAGCTATCCACGTCATGGATCTGATCACCCTCAAACGCATGGAATTCATTACACAAAGAGTCAGGGTTGGTTCAAGGCTAAGGAGAAGAAGTTCGTGGACAGTGCCTAGAAAAGGTACGCCTCAAAAGGAAAGACGAAGATGGTGAGCGACGACGACGACGACTACGAAGATGAGCTCAGCGTCGGGAAGGCAGGAATTTCGGTGTTACGCCGCGATATATCAGACATCAAGGCTGATAATCGGAAGCGCTTCCGCAAGCTCAAAGAACAGTATACCGAGCTGTTGCTGAAACTGTCCAAACTCTCCAAGTTGGTCAAGAAGTCCCTTCCTAAACCCGCCGATTCTGAAACCTCTTCAAGCCAGTAGGCTGCCCCTCTATTCCGCTCTGCACTTAGCTCTTAGGATATTCCGCTCTGTTTCATTTTCTGCAAGTTCTTAGGTGTCCCTCCCGCCTTTTTGATAATGAAGGAGGAGTAAGAAAGTAAAATTAGGCGATTAAGCGTTAAAGTATTTTGCTATTTTGAAGGTAGGTGGTGTCTAGGAAAGCTCGTTGAACCCTAATCTATATAATATTTGCTTTTATGATATATCTCTGGTGCTTCTATGTGTCCTTAATATTTTACTCTACTCTCTGGATATATCTATGCTGTCGTTATACTATTTTGCCCTGATCTTATGCTTTGATTTCGTGATACTCTGATGGTTAACGGTGCTAATTGGTATGTGTAAGATTACTTGATAAGTGCTAAGTGCCTGCTGCGATGATTGTCTGATTGCTTGATTCATGCTTGGAAGATGCGCACTTAGGTAGGGGAGCACACTCACGGGTAATTTCGAAATTTTGCATTCATGATATATCACTATGTATGGCACGAAATATCTGCACTTAGACAGGGGGAGCAAATGCATTCACCATATATCTCTCTGTATGTCATATAGATAACTGCACTTAGGCAGGGGAGCTAATATGTATCATATGTGATTAGGAAATACCATATGCCCTGTTTAGTGATTATGGGACACTTAGACATATGCGCTAGGAATTGCGTAATCGAATATGCTTACATGCTTTCGTTCTGCATCAATTACATGTCATCATCAAAAAGGGGGAGAATGTTGACCTTTTTGGTCCATGAGTGTTAGAGAGTTTTGATGAACAATGTAATTATAATGACTTTAAAATCGTTAACTATAAATTAAGCAATTCGATTTGTGATCAATATAATGTCTAAGAACGTGATAATATTCGACCATGCATTGATTATGAGCTATGAATCGTTAAAATGTTGAATAATTGAGTTGCATGTGATTCTGTGATGATTTCGTGAAACTAGGTGATCGCATGTTATAGATAGCCCATGAGATATGATATATCGTTCTGTGCTATATATGGAAATAATGCATGAGATATCCTACTGAGTTATAAAAGGAAAATATGCTGTTTATATATGGAAAGTGATATATCCGTTGATACTTGTTTATTCCTGAATGAAATCGAGTAGAAAATCGTTTGAATGCTTTCCACTGAATTTAATGTGCAATATTAAGTTAATATCTTTCCTTATGTTGATTGGATATTATATTTAGGAAAGAGTTGATTTGATTGACTTTGTGGATAAGGTGCCATTATATGGTATATGCTATAAACGGATGTGATCTCTGAAATAACGAAAGTTCTGCCATGATATGATAAATCAAATTAAGTATGCTCTGATCTGATTTGTGTGCTAAACATGGTAAAAATATTGATCTAATACTATGAGCTGTACATGGAAAACGTGCTGATATGATGCTATCTCGTGTGCCATATTTGGAAAGTTAATCTGGATTTATTTACGCTAGAAACATATAGCAGGGAATCACTTATGGAAAGTCCTGACATGGTAAATATATGCGAAATGGTTGAATATGCATGAGGACGAATTTGAATCTTTATGTGGAACATATTCATCCTTAAATGAGCTCTTATATGGAAAATAGTCATGCTTTAATGTGTTATGACCATTGTGATGATCTAATAAAAAGCATGATTTTATATGGCATGTTGACTCTCGAAAATTGCATGGAAACTATGCTTGATTTGGTGATTATTATATGATATTATTTTCCATGTGAAGTGCTGATCGAAAAGGTATATATACATGCTACACTTCATAATTTCGAGTACTTAGAATTTGCGAGCCTACTACTACGAGAGTATTAAGCAGAAACATTCCTAAAATATTCCTGAGCTTCACTTGCGATAGCTTTCTGCCCCCCTGAGCGATCACTTGCGAAGTACTGACCGTACTCAGATATTCCATCCTCCCACACCATATATTCTGTCTTCAGACGTGTTGTCTTCGGACGTGAGCAATACCAAGGAGGCAAGGTCGACGTTTACGCACACGTGAAGGGAAGGACGAGTTCCGGGGGCCCTTCGGTAGCGAGCTGTGCCTATCGGGATCAGGAGATCCGAGGAACGAACTCAGCGTGTGGTAACCTAGTAGTGGCTAGTGATCGACTTGTTTCGGTTGTGTATTGCGCTAACCAATCAGTTTTGTATCTAGCTACGGTGCATTATAGTGATTGGTTTAACTCTTGGGAAGCAAATCCCAAGGAGAGGAGTAAATCCCAGTTGTGGATATAACCTCTATAAAAATCCTGTCTCGCATTTACTTTTCAGTTATTTCTTTATCGCTGTGAGACATACCCGACGCACGTCCGACGTTACTAGGATATATCAGGTACACTCGTCACAAGCATCAGTAGGCATATCTAAGTCACTACACTTAGCATTTGTGAAAAGAAGCATTAAATTTTTATAAGCCTAATTCACCCCTCTTAGGCATATTTATATCTTCAGTGTTTTATTTCAAACTTCCTTTACTTCTTCAACTAATCAAATGCAATAATAATACAATGAAAAAAATGTAAATAGATGCACATAGTCCGTAAATGGCGTCTAACGATCTCACGTTAGGCTTTTCAACCACAGATTACGAGGAAATCAATGTAACTTTGGGAGGAAATGATTCGACTCATTCGATTTAGTCCATGCAGCTGTTCGATTTTGATTTTTCAGAACTCGTTTTCTTGACGTTACTTTTGTTATGTTCCGACGAAAGTTAATACAATATATAATAAGTATCTTGACGTGGTGGTATATAACAATATCTTGATAGCCTGCAAAGTCTGATTCTATTACATGGTTTGGACAAAGAAAAAGGCAAAGACTTAAATAGTGACGATAGAGAAATCTTTTGTTGAGATTACGAGGCTTTGACTTTTATGTAAGAAAGGGAGGGTTAATATCTTTTATTTTACCAATACACGGTTAACCACATTTAACTGAATCCTTAGTTAATCTCTTCCTGGATTCGTAGTATTATTTACCCGTTCTTTTATAATAATAAGAAAACAGTAAGTTCATTTTTTTTCGCTAATGTCACGAGACAAAACTTGGAGAGGAAATTCCAAAGACAAGTTACGACTTTTGTCGGGATTCCGACCATAAGTCAACAAAAGGAACGTAATTCACTTGGCTTTATTAGACCATCTCCAACCGAGAAACGCATTCTCAAACTCAAATGCATTCTCAAACTCAAAATGCAGTAATTTATTTACAACCGATCAACTTATTCTCAAACTCAATAGACTATTTTGTAATATTCACTTCCACACCAATTTTTATAAAGTTCAATACTACCCATCTATTTTACAACTTTACAAATTAGACTACAAATATTATTTTAGATTTAACCAAAAAATTAATAAGGTTAATAATAATATATTCATACGTACAAAAAGCATCGATTAATATCTATAAAAAAACGACAACCACAAAAAATTAGTAAGGTAAATAATAATATATTCATTCATACAACTTTTGTCGTTAGAATCGATGAGGATAAAATCAAATTATAAATTGATTAATTAGGTTTCTTGGTTGGAATCGAGGAAATAATTATAGCAACTTTTGATGGAAATTGACCGCCACAGAGATTGATGCAGCTTGTCTTGTCTATTTTTTTTTTTTATGTTTGCGTTTGGACACATCACAAAAAAGAGAGAAGAAAATTCTTTGATGCAAATTAAAAAAATTAGATCGCATTATAACCGTTCCAGACGCATACATGCGTCGAAAGGATGAGAGAGAATACATGTAACGCATTTTGGGTTTAGTTTTGGTGTTCGGTTGGAGTAAATATACCTCAAAATTTGCGTTTTGGTGTTCGGTTAGAGATGCTCTTAATCAATCTCGCAACAGAGGTCTTGAGAATATATAAAAGAAACAATTATTCCTTCATTATTAATTAAAAGCAGGCTGCGTTCCCTTTTCTTTACTCATTTGATAAACTTGGATTAGAAATTATTCCAATTTGAAAATTATTATTCAACTGCCGCCGAGAGTTAAATGAATCAATATGACGCAACGCGACTTTGACCCAGACCAAAATTGAAGTTTACTTTTACTTACATTTTACGTCTTCTGTTACAGAAACTGCCAACGATATTCAGTTAATGAGCAGGCCCAACATGGGCCCAATATGAAGAAGCGTTTGACAAAAATGTTCTATTTTCCATAGAAAGCCCATCAATCTTTGGTCCTCTGTTTCGTGGAATATCATTTTCTTGTTTTGATTATGAATTCTACTGTATTGTTATGAAACAACAAAACATGTCTAACGCGTGCATGAAAGTATCTTCTATAACAACGGCTAAGGAAGAAAAGTGCCCTAGAGCATTGGCGGACCAAGAATCTCAAATTCGGGGAGGGGTCGGTGACTTTTTGTACCTTAAAACATAAATTCGTATACCTTTTTTTTTTAATTTCTAAATATGTTATTGACAATTGAAAATGCGAAGTGAGATGTAAAAAGCAGCCTTGAAACCACTGACCTCTCTCTATTAAACCAGAAAAAATCAAAGCAGCCGTAGTCCTCCTTTCTCCATTAATAGAGGTTAGGGAAGGTGCCTTATTTTTTTCTTTTTCTTTCTTTCCTTTTGCATGCTCACACCATGCTTCTTTTTTTTGGGGGGAGTTGGTTTGTTCGAGTCCCTGAGATTAGACGTGTTCAAATGGTTACGGTTAGGATTCACGGTTATGAACGCCATTTTACGGTTAGTCAAAATCTCTAGAACCGCCGGTTTAATACTTAAATAAACTAAAAAAATTAATTTTATCAATAATTTAAAAAATTCCGTTCCATCTTAGAAAAAACACATTTACACATTAAATATATCATAAGCGCGTCGAACCTCGGACTTGGTCTTCGGCGTCTTCAAAACCTATGTCAAATTCAAATACCTCGGACCAAATAAGCCAACATAATAAATTAATATTTGCTCTAAACATTCTAAACGAATTCGGGGATCTAATAGCTTATCAACTAAAAAAATTTTGGGAATAATAAAAAATATTTCAACAACTTTTTTTTTTCATTTGCATAATACATCCACCCAAGATTGGACATGAAGAATATTGTTGAAAAATAAGGGCAACACAATGATCTAATAGCAAAACGGATGTAGAATAATAAATAAAGGATAATTCTTCGATAAATTTATAACATGAATCCCAAGAAGTCGGACATAACGTAATGTTACGCCCGGGAAACATAATAAAACATGCACATAATGCTTCCTCACCGTTGACAACAAACAATAAAAGAAGCACAGAAGCAACCGTCATAAAGCTAATATAATAGACAAATAAAAATAACTATAAAAAACTCAAGCCCACCCAATTTTTAAGCCCAATTGCTAAGATTCTCAAGATAGAATGCGCTTATAACCGGCTGTTTACGATTAGAAATGCGCTTATAACCCCACCGTATTAAATATCGGTTCAGTTACTGTTTGAATTGTAACCGTTGATCACGGTTAATCGAACAGTTGACGGTCGGTTCGGTTACGATCCGGTTATGGGTTTTCAAACCGTTTGAACACGTCTACCCGAGATGGGAGTTTGTTTCTCCTCAATGTAGGAGTTTTTTTTCCTCCCCTTGTGGTAGTGCCAGTACCGTAGAAGATAAGCATATAAAAGAAAATGATGAGTGTTGTGGATCTGCTTCATATCCATGTTCTGGAGTGTTAGGATAGACTATAGTATGTTCTCTAGTTCTTTTTTTAGACTTCTAATGTTGTTTTCTTTCGGTTTTGTTTTTCCTTTCTATTCTATTTAGGGTTTTGTTTTGTGTGGTCTATCTCTCTTGATGAGAGCTCTATCTACTAACGGAAACAAAAGTTGTACCAATAATATATGTGGGAGTAATTGAGTGATAAGGTATCCCTCGTGGAGTGATAAGAATGGATCTACTCACACTAACAACTCAATCAATGGTGGTATTTGGCTGATGATGGATTTCAAAGTGCAATAACTTCAGCTCAAGATTGTAATCCGACCAAAAAGGATTGTTCGATCTACTAAATCGTCTATGGATTTTATGGGCAATCATCTACAATCATGGAATAAGTAGTTCATTTTGGTGGAGCTTATGTCATTAAAGATCCTTAATTATTCTCTTATGCTAGCCCTTTAAATGTCAAGGTTGTAGAATCATTTTATGTATCGAAAACATATGCAATACTTCACCTTAGAATATTAAGAATCATTATCCTATACGTTTCTCTTGGTATCAGAGCCGTACATTCTTGCACATCCGCCATGACCATATTATCACTATTACTCTCTATGGTGAGAACAAGTCTTAGGCCTCGTCGAAAGCCAAGAATTGGTAGGACACCTTACGAAGATCCACCTCCAAAAAAATTGACAACACCAAATACAGGTTCCACAGATGTTGAAAACACTACACAAAAACTGACAGAAGAATATATTGCTTGAAGAAAATCCGATTGTCTCATTCGAGGATGGATTATCGGCACACTTTCTGAGGAAGCCCTAAGTGTTATCATTGGTTTAGAGATGGCACATGCAGTTTGGATAGCATTAAAAAATGCCTACACCCAAGACTCACAAGAACGAGAATTCACATTGTGTCAACAATTGACGTACCTTCGCAAAGAAGATGACAAAACCATTGGAGACCACATCTATATTTTTGAAGGTCTTTGTGACAATCTACCTGCCATTGTCAAAAGTATTTTTTCTCCTCAAAAGTTTGGGACCTCAGTTCGAAACCTCATTGGGACGATGTTGAAACCCCAAAGACCTTAATACTCAGAAGTGGTTTCACAACTTCAGATTCTTGATCTACATCGCAATTGGTTCTCAACACAATCGGATTTTTCACTCTCCCAACTCTCGTCTCATGTAGCGTTCTATGGCCATCAACAAAATCAGTCTCAGAAAACCTCTAAGAAACCGCAACAACATGTTTACGTCTTCGGGTCGTGGATTTCAGGCGCAACAATCTAGGAATTCAAACAATGCCCTCTGAACACTTTTTTCCTCTATTGGACAACAACGACGACCTCCACCACCAGGAGAGCGACGAATGAATCAAACTGAGAAAGATCAATATCGAAATGAAACATGCCAATATTGCGGAAAAGCAGGCCATATTGCAAAAATTTGTTGGTGGGTGCCTAAGCGTTCGACGTGGAGTCACGAACTTCCTCAACAACTTGCTGCTCTCACTCTAGATAATTCCATTGCCGAGACCAAATGGACTCACGGCACTTCAGATCATATGACAGGTAAAACAGGTGTGCTAACTAATTATTTGCAAATATTCAGGGTCTGATCCTATTATGATTGGCATGGTTCTTCCGTACCAATAACAGGTATTGGCGACTCACTTATCAAACAAAAGAATCAACCTTACCTCTTAATGACATACTTTTAGTCCCAAATTGAAGAAAAAATTTACTTTCTATAAGCCAACGAACGTCTCAATTTCCTGTTAATTGGGAACTTTGTATTGCTGCTTTTTGTGTAAAAGGATCGGAAATCAGGAACACCGGTAATAACAGGAAGACGAAAGGATGATTTATATGTCTATCTAACACACCAGAAGTGCATTTTGCCAATCGATTAAATTTGGTACAACGCCTACTTGGCATCAACGTCTAGGACATCCACAATTTTAAGCTCTTCAGTTATTGAAAAATAAAGGTTTGATTAATGTCTTAGGCTAAATAAAGAGTGAACATCTATGCGATAGCAAAATGCAGATGTTAATGAAGATTAACGACACGCAGACACCTAACAGAAGTCGAATCTACCTCAGAAAGTCAATAATCAGTTTGAAAATCAAAGAGATCGTTTGATTTAGACGTTCGTCTTTCTGATGAGTTTTCCGCGAGAGAAAAATTTTCGACTGTTGAATTTTGCGATTAAGGGTTTTGCGTGTATTTAGGGATTTTCGACTGCAAAAAGTAGCATTACGTAAGTGGGCTGATTAGACTTTTTTAGACTTAGCAATTTCAAGCCCATTACTGTTTACGCTCAAAACCTTAGGGTCGAAAATTGCATTTCCAAACCAGCTTTCGATCGTAAGTTTTCCTAAGTTTTCAGATTGACCCGTATTTTCAATTAAAACCACACAATTGCTCCCCCTAAGTATGAAAATAAATGCAATTAACTCCATGTAATTCTGAATGGTGACATCTGGCTCCATAGTCGATTTTGAAAATCTGCAATACTTAGAGCAAAAATGTCGAGAATATTAGAGTTAATTTGGAAGCAATTGTTCTAGGCTCCCCCTGAATTTTTGAACCAATGTCGTGCGCTCCAAAGCGTGAAAATTTGTGAAGTCCTCCTCATTGAAGTGTGTTGTAAAGGGAAATCAGATTGGAATTTTCTGCAAGAGAAAGATCATAAAAAATGTTTGGAGCTTAAAGCATAATATTTTGTTAATGCTCCCCCTCAAATAATGCACCTTAATTGACTTATCATGAAAACCCGTAAACCAATCCAAGTAACAATCATTTAAACTCGCAAGTAAGCAGTTTAGTCTAGATACATGGTCCCCTAAGCATGTAATTAACAATTTCGTGAGGGTATGAGCAAGAACAAGTAATCGCATTTTACCAATTCAATACAGATGCAACATAAAATTGCATGACATAATGTGCAAATTATAATAAAATATCGCATTTAATCAATTCAGTGTAGATGCAAAACAAAAATTGCATATATCCAAATGTGCAATTTCTTACTTAACCAATTTTTTTTTATTATTATTAAACAAGCTAAAAAATAGAAAACATATATATATATATATTAATATGTATGTATATATGTATATATATTTTTTTATTTATTATTTATTTTTTATTTTAAATTTCCTTATGTATACTAATTTTATTAATAGTATGGGTCAGATTATTTTGCTTCGATCAACGATACGTCTAAAATTTCACAAAACACGTGAACAGATCATATGCCGTCAAGTCATGTCGACAAACTAAAAGTCCGAACTTCATAGAATGATCCGTTTCGACAACTCTCACTAAGTTCGCTCTAGCGCTAAATTATTTTTACCTTGGGATTTTTATAATTATATCACTAAAGTCGGCACAAGCAATTTTATGTCAATTTACCTGTGATCGAGGCGCTTTTAATCATTCACTAAGCGAAAGATCTTCGATTTGGAATCAAAGGGAGTTTGAAGGGTTTTAATTTGGCTCTGACTTAGAAGGAAAGGAAAATATTCGGGAACTAGGCTTAGAGTCTTCGTCTTCCTTTTCATTAGTCTTTCTCCTTAATCGGCATTTCTCTTTTTGTATCTTCTTTTGTCATTTTCATCATTTTTATTTTTCATATCTATCTACACTTGTTCAAGCTGAAGCTCCGCTTCTCTACGAGGCTAAGAGATTATCTAAGATGAATTTCTTCTTGTTGGTTCTCAGGCCGATACCGTGCTCCTTTTCTCTTAATCCCTAAAGAGGTTTCAGAGATCATCAATTTGAAGAAGTTCACAGTTATGGAATTCGAACCCAAGCCCGTGCTCCCCTTATTGTATCCCGATAAAGACCGGATTATCGTTGGAGAAGTTCACTTCGTAGTGCTCCTCTTTCCAGTCGTTCTGACGAGCATACGAGATTTTCGATGGAGAAGTTCACAGCAAGATTCATGCCCCCTTTTAATGATTTCTGAAAGATCTCAATAATTGGAAGGGCATGTTCTTTTGGACTGCTTTTTGTGCGTTGAGCATTCCTCGTGGGCATATTCTACCTTCTTTTGTCATCTTTTTCTTTGTCGTATCTTTGTCTCCCCCCTCCTTTTCTCGATTGAACATCCCGCCAAAGACTTGGATAGTCGGTAGAAGGCTCGAAGGGGTTTCAAGTGAAGAAAAGGTATTCGGAGAAGGCGCAAAATGGATGACTAAAGGCTATGTTAAAGGATTGACATGTTTATTTGGCCAAGTGAGGAATTTCCTAAGTGCCCTAATCATATTCATAACGTTATAACGCAAGGCGAGTATGAGGCCAAGAATCACTAGTTAAGACAAGCAATTGATGTGTGACTCGCTCAAGAGTAAATCCTTAGAAAAAAATGCGAAGGCTAGAATCCTCACTTATATGATGTGACATTGTGTCTAGTAGAGCAAACTAATGACCTTTAGACTCAAGAATGCGACTTAGACTGACAAAATTAAGCAGTTAATCAGTCGCATGTCAAGGGAATTCATACGTGACTAGATCAAGCATCCTAAAGATATCGCATTCCCCTAATATTATAAGTATATGTATAATATTTTTTGTTTTTATTTATTATATTGTTATTTACTTTTTTTATTTATTAAAATATACTATATTTGTACGAAATATTCACGCAAGGTATAGCAAGAAAATTTCGAAAACACATAGAAGGAAACATATAAAAGCACAGAAGATCATTTAAAGCACATATCATGGAAGATTCAACATGCCTAATTTTCCGACAAGGAAGTGGAATCGTTTTTCATCCAATGCCGGCGAAATGTCGGCGAGTAGATATTCTGTGTTCACAAAATACATATCTATTGTGCCTTTTTCTACGTGATCTTTGATAAAATGGTATCTAATGTCTATGTGTTTCGTGCGTGAGTGATGAACAGGGTTGCACGTTATTGCAATGACACTTTGATTATCACTATGAATGGGTATTTTGTTTAAATAGTACCCATAATCGCGAAGCTGAGTCCTCATCCACAGCATTTGAGAGCAACAGCTGGCGGCCGCAACGTATTCTGCTTCAGCCGTCGATGTTGACACGCAATTCTGCTTCTTGGATGACCAGCAAACTAGCTTTTCGCCTAGAAATTGAGCGCCACCGGATGCGCTTTTCCTGTCCATTCGACAACCTGCATAGTCAACATCAGTATAGTCGATAAGTTTGAAATTTGCGCCCTTAGGATACCACAATCCTAAGGTCGAGGTGCCCTTGAGACAGCGCAGGATCCTCTTGACCGCGAGCATGTGAGATTCTTTGTGATTGGCTTGGAAACGGGCGCAGAGACATGTGGCAAACATGATGTCCGGCCGGCTTGAGTTGAGATAGAGAAGAGATCCGATGATGCTGCGATAGAGTGTGATGTCGACCGATCTTCCAGTGGGATCGGCATCCAACTTGCAGCTTGCTGAGATAGGAGTGCTGAGAGGCTTGCTCTGATCTTGATGGAATTTCTTCAGAATATCCCATCATCGAGCTGCCTGACTTAAAGTCCTAAGAAGAATTGCATCTCTTCCATGTGACTTATTTCAAACTTGATCTTCATTAAATCTCCAAATCTCTTGCAAAGCGGTGGATTTGTGGATCTGAAGATGATGTCGTCGACATAAACCTGGACGACCATCAATTCTTTGTCTTGCCATTTGATGAAGAATGTCGTATCAATCTTTCATCGGATGAATCCAGACTTCACCAGGAATTCGCTCAAGACATCATACCAAGCACGTGGTGCTTGTTTTAGTCCGTAGAGAGCTTTATCCAATCGATAGACGTGATCGGGGTGTGCTTGATCAACAAAGCCTTCTGGCTGAGCGACATAGACTTCCTCCTTTAACACGCCGTTGAGAAAGGCGGTCTTAATATCCATTTGGTAGACTTTGAAGTCTTTATGGGCCGCATAACCCAGAAAAAAGGCGGATGGTTTCGATTCGGGCAACAAAAACATACGTCTCGTTGTAGTCAATGCCTTCCTATTGATTGTAGCCCTTCGCAACCAATCGTGCTTTATTCCTGATCACTTCTCCATCTTCGTTTTTCTTGTTCTTGAAAACCCATTTCGTCCCGATGATAGTTTTCCCATGCAGACGGGGTACTAAAGTGCACACTTGAATGCTTTAGGGCCGAACTTTGCTCGTTGCTCTCTATCGTTCGCCACAAAGCACTTGCACCCGAAGACCTTGAAGAAGGAAATATTGGGTATGCGCTTGTTAATGATCTTATACGGAGTCTTATCGAAGCGCTTGTGAATGACCGTCCTGTTTTGAGTGAAACAGGCGGTATTTACTGCTTCAGCTCAAAGAAAGTGTAGGTGGCAGGAGTGAATAAGCATCGTGCGGGCGGCTTCCACTAAAGTTCTGTTCTTCCTTTCTACTACCCCATTCTGTTGAGGAGTCTTGGCGGCTGAGAATTGCTGACTAATCCCAAGTTTTGTTAAAATTCATTGAGGTATTTGTTCTTGAACTCAGTGCCGTTGTCTGTTCGGATGACTTGGATAGTCTGCTGTAGCAAATTCTGAGTCGATTTCACGAAATTTACGATCAAGTCCCCCGTCTCATCCTTAGTTCGGAGGAACTTTGTCCATGTGTAGCGAGAGAAATCGTCAACGATAACCAGCACATACTTGCGTCCATTGATGCTCTGCGTTTGTAGGTCCACAGAGGTCCATGTGAAGGAGTTCTAGAGGGCGTGAAGTAGAGGCTACAGGCTTGACAGAATGAGAAGCTCGCTTTCTCTTTCCAAGTTGACACGCCGAACATTGATGCTCTTTTTGAAGCGTAATAGTTGGTAGACCGTGAACCAACTACTTCATTGAAAGCCATTGAAGAGCCTTAAGACTGAGATGAGACATACGTTGATGCCATAAGCTGTTGTAATCTGGAAGATGAGGCAAACAGCTGTCGAGGTCCTCACAGACGTTAGGTTGATCATGTAGAGATTCGATTTCCGAAGTCCTTGGAGGAGTTCTTTGTCATGACTGTCCAATATTCTGCACCGGTAAGCATTAAAGACCACCTGGAATCCTTTGTCGCAGAACTGGCCTATGCTAAACAAGTTATGGCGGAGGCCTTCGACGTACGAGACATCCTTTATTGTCATATTCTCCAGAGTTATGTCTCCAAAGCCAAGAATCGAAGCCGAGTCGTTGCTTCCGAATCTGACCTTTCCGTTGAATCAGTCTTGGTAGTTGCTTAGCAGCTCTTGGTTTCCGTCATGTGTGTGGAGCAACCTGAGTCGAGGTACCACACATGATGGATCTGCAAAAAGCCAATTTAGAGAGCTTTAGGTACCCACTTACAACTGGGTCCTCTCAGATTAGCAGACGTCTTATGTTCAGATATAATTTCTATATTTTCACTATTAGAGACTTTAGCAACCCAAACCATCTTCGAAGAAGTAGATTTGGGTTTGCCCTTCGTAGAAGACTAGGCCTTTTTGGCTTTTGTCTTCTTAGGTGGAGATTTAGGAACCCATTTGGGTTGAACCTGGCAGGGAAGTTGAATTTCAGCATGGGCAAATGCATGGGTAGGCTTGAGCGTGGAAAAGATCTTTTAATTCGATAGTCTCCTAAGGTGCTTGGGAGATTGGATCTTCACAGGATACCTTAGATGAGAACTAGAATGAACAGCGCCATAAGCTTTCTTAATGTCAGGATCTTGTTTCCTACGAGTCATTCTAGATGCATTTGTCTTAGAACGAAGATTTTTAATTTCTGATGTAGAACCTATTTCGAAATTGGTGCTTCTAAAAGTTGTAGGCTGAAGAGAGCATGTAGAAGCAATTATTTGTAGCGAAGAAAATCTTTTATTTCTACGAGTGTCTTTTATTTTTACAGATGAAGGACGGACATCGGAAGTATTTAAATCAACACGTCCCTCTCTATTTTTATTCTAGACACTCTTACCTTCGACTCCTTAGGCTCTATCACTATGCTCCCTGTAGACGTAGTAAAGACAAGATTAGAAATTTGTAAATATTATTCTTGGGTTTTGGATTAGGAGAAGGCATCATTTCTTTCTTCACACTTTTCAGAACGATGTTATCTTTTGAGGGAGATGCATGAGAAATGGTTTGTGAGATGGAGAAAGCTTTGAGATTTTCCATCTCTTTTAGGAACATTTTTTTTTCAGCTTCAAAATTCTCTCGTTCCTTTTCTAATGAAGCTCTTAACCCTTCTATTTTACTAACCATATGGGGTAGGTATGTAGAGAGAATTTTCAGAATGGTGAGTTTGTACTTCCTCCGGTTTAGAGCGATCTTCTGGAAGATAAATTGACTCAAAGCTCCAGCCTTTGGGAAGTTCTCTAGTTTTGTCACTTTGATTCAATTCGGTGTAGGAAAAGGAGATTTCAGCCCTAGTCTTGGCTTTTCTCTTAGTTTTTTCTAACGCGTTGATTTCTTTTGCATTAGTAAAGACCATAAGAGAGGCTAGTCCTAGACCCATGTACTTGATGTCATAGAGTTGTTTGCAGTCAACTTTCTTCAAGTGTCGTGGATTCTCGAAGCCTAAGCCAAACTTATAATCATAAAATTCTAAGTCCTTGGATTGATTAAAAAATATAGTCTGATCAGTTTGACCCCTTTTCACAAGAAGATCTTCTAAATTTTTAATCTTAGTATATAGCTTCTTACGTTCGGTGTCTAAGGTAGCATAGTTAATTAGAGCGGTGCTCTTTTCGGCTAGACATGCATCTAGACTCTTCCCTAATTAACTAATATTAGAATTTGACTTAGCTAATTCATCTTTGAGACTAGTGACCTTCTTAGTTGCTGCTTCAAGTCTACTTTTAAGAAGGCTCTTCTCATCTAAGTTCCGTAGACATTTGTGGTTATTGTCTAGCCTGTCTTCTAGTTCCTTTACCATCGAACTATGCTTTTCTAATGGAATGTGCATAATCTCATAAGATTGGACTCTCTTACTTAATTCATCTATTTTGAGACTAGAGCTCCTGACATTTTCTTCGAGACTAGCTATGGTTTCCTTAGACTTAAGAAGCTTCTCCTCTACTTTTATTCCTCGTTTCTGCTTAAGTACCATGTTAGCAAATTTCGAATTTAATTCAGCTAACAGGTCAGAATGTGTAGACTTAGTGGTTACTACCTCCTGAGATGATGTGGATGCGTTGTCGTCGTCCGTCTCCGCGGAAGTTCCATCTTCCTTTCATCCTCGAGGCGTGCCATTAGAGCGAGGTTTTCGGCGTTAGAATCTGAGCTGTCCTCTAGCCAATGGTCTTGTTTAGCCATTAGAGCTACTCCAGCTTCCTTCTGTTTTGTAAGTTGAAGCTTCCTAGAGTAGTAGTTAGCATCCTTCTTCTTTGGAAGAGTGCACTCTCTGGCGAAGTGACCAGCTTTCCACAGTTAAAGCACTTAAGTGTGTCTTTTGATGTTGTGGTTTCTGAGGACTCAGTCGGCTTCTCTTTATTCTTCGAGCTTGTAGTTCGAAGAAGATTACCAGATGATGACGACTTCTTCTTGAAGTATTTCTTCGTCATTTGGCGACGAAAGCCAATTGTGTTCCCAAATTCTCTGATCTCAGAGGGAAGTTCTGAATCCGATGTTTCTGAGCTAGGAAGTTTGGCATGCTTTTCCTTGCGTGAGCGGGAGCTCCTCTTCTCTGAAACTTGAGCTATGGAGTCCTCGGCCTGTTTGCCCTTTTGCTCTTTTTGTATCTCGCCGATGTATTTTTCATGTTGTGCGAGGTTGTCAAAAACAGCGTGAATATCCACTCATCGAGGTCTTTATTCTGTCGGAGTTGAGTGGATATCTTTTTCCATTCTGTGGGTAGTGATGACAGAAATCAAATATTCGTCTTTTTGATGTCAATTTTTCTCATTTCGTTGAGAAGGGTGAAGTACCGCTGATAAAGATCATGTAAGCTCTCCACATTCTTGACTTTGGAGGAATCATACGCCGTTAGTATGTTAGCCTTCTTGGCCTTGACGCCTACTTCGGTTCTTTGCATCATCCTCTCCAGTTCATCCCACATCCCTTTAGCCGTTGGAAGGCTATCTATTTGCCTGTAGATATCATTGGGGATGCCCTGCATTAGTGTGTTCTTGGCTATGAGATCTGCCTTTGCTCTTCGTTTCTCAGCATCGTCGTTCTTGCTAGGAAGTTTCACTCGCCTAGTGGGTTCGACTGGAGGATTATTCGAGCTATCACCTTCTTGATTTACAAAAAATACTTCTGGTCCCTCAAAGAGTGATTTAAGCACATCTTCAGCCTGGTCTTTAAGCTCAATGAAGTTCAAGAACCGACTTCTCCACACTGTGTATTCGTCTCGTTTGAGAACTGAAGGACGATTGTCGTTTCCTAGAGCATATGCATCCATTTTTTTCTTCGAGTTGAGATGATGAAGGATCTTTGTTGGTTGTTTTGAAAAAATGATGTGACGTGCTTCACAAGTAGCAAAATTGTTAGTAGCGTTTGATTTTAAAAGAATGATCGAGAATTATTTTTTATTCAATCTTTAAAGTTTGATCAAAAATTATTTCGTCGATTAGAATAGTATTACTGTTTTCGTGCGAGAAAGTGTGTCAGCGAAACATTTTTCGAGCAAAAAAATCTCAAATCGTTCGGTCGAGAAAACTTTCTGGATCGTGAATTTATTTCGATCGTAAAGAAACAGTACGTTTAGTAAGTTTCTCGCTGAGTCAAAATAAATCTGAAAAGTTTTCGAGCGCAAATGATTTTCGCTAGGTCGAACTTTAATGTCTGACCGAAAATGTTTTCCGAGAGAAAGTTTTACGCACGCAAAGTCAAAATAAGTCTCTCTTGAAAAATATTTTCGCTGAATAATGCTCGAGAAAGTTTCAAACTAAAATCGCTTCTAGTGACGGCGACTTTAGCGCTGACTTAGTATTCTGACTCGAGAAAATTTTTCGCGCAATGTTTTTGATGGAGAAATTAATCTGATAAAAAACCTAGCGAGAAAAATTGAAATAGCGCAAATAATCACAAAATACGATTTAACACTGAATTCAAGCAGATACTGATAATTAATCGACGAAAGTACAGGTATGTGCTCGTAATCAGCTACTGATTACTAACGAACAGGAGATTAAACATGTTTGAAGCAAATAATATTCAATTTGCAAATATCAGAACACGTTCAAACTGATCTTCGCGCGAACAGTGGAATCTCATAATAAAAAATTCAACCTAAATCATGATTCCGAATGCTACCGATCTAATCCTAAGTGATTTATACTACTTTTGCGAGCACAGAGACGTCAAATTCAAATCAAATAAGCACAGAATTAAGCACATCAGATCGAAATTTGTTTTCGCGTGAAAACTGTTCTTCGCACGGAACAGTTTCGGAATTAAATTTCGATCCGAGTTCTAACAATTTTGATTCAAAACAGAACGAATATGCACTAATACCAATAGGTCCTCGATTATCAACTCCTATGATCCTAGACTCAAATCCTAAGGAAATCGATTAGAATTATAAAAAAAATGAGATTTCGACTTCTTTGAAGAACTTGAGAGAGAATTCGTGTTGTGAGAGAATGAATTCTGATTTTCTCTCTCTAGAATTAGATTTGCAAGTCCTTTGGATCATTTGACTAAAATTCTCTATTAAGCTCAAATGTGTACAAGGTATTTATACCAAACAAACTTGGTATAAATAACAAGCTAGTCCTGAACTGAGGATAAATACAAATAAAGCCCCTAATTACGAAAACAACTTACAAAATCATAGCACAATTACAAATGGTATTCTACAATAAGACGTTAAACTACACCTCAACTTCTTATTACTCCACCATGACTCTGATACCGCCTGAGAGGATCTTTATTAAAATGTGTTTACATATGTTTGGATTTGTGTTTATTAAACATGTGTTTACATATGTTATCCTTTATTTTATCGATGAATGAGTGAATATGACTGTAATTTTGCTGAGTGCTCAATATGCTCTCTACAATAGTGTTATAATTCAGAATAGTCTTCGTCATATTCATATTCAAATCAAGATCTCCATATTCATCCGTTGACATCAAATTTTATTGCACTAATCTCCAAATGATTTATACCAATGATCTTTTGTTATCAATGTAAATATTCTACTTCAAGCCTGTAAGTAGATGTGTTTGTGAAAGTGAAAATGTATGTAAGTCGGGCAAAAACCTAAACTGGTCCCCAATGTTTACCCTCTGGACCAATTTAGTCCCCGATATTTCGTGATGACCAATTTAGTCCCCCATGTTATCGAATTTTAACCAAATTGGTCCTCGGCCGTTAATTTAGATGGAAAATTGACATGTGTCGACTTGCAATTGGCCAGACTAAAAAATTCATAATTAAACGTTAGAAAAGGGGAAAAATTAAAAAAAAAACTAATAAATTAAAATAAAATAAAAATAAAAAGAGAATTAAATTAAATTACAAATAATTAAATTCAATTATAAATAAAATGATAATAAAAATATATTAAAATAATAAATTTGAAGTAGAGAAAAAAAATTAAAATAAATTAAGTAAAAAATAAACAATAAAAGAGAGAGAAAATGTTAAAACTAAAAATATAATAAATAAGAAAATATAAAAAAATAAAAAAAATTATTTGTTAAAAACAATAAGTGAAAAAATAAACTAGGATAAAAATGTCATTGAAAGTTTACGAATTCTCGACCTCGTCTCCAGTTAACGGGAATGCAATCGTCCCAGTATACTTGTTAAAAACAATTCGAGAAGTGGGACGATTATTTCCTCATTAAGTTGACAGTGACGGTCTTCGTAAAACTTATAGAGGCATTTTTTTTATCCTTAATAATATACTGAATATTTTAATAATATAGTTTCGGAGACAATGGGGTATGACACGGTTTTTAAGAAACTGAATATTTTAAGAATATAGTACAATTAAAAGGTAAAAAGTGTTCTGACACGTCTTTTAAGAATATTTAATATTATTATATTGATTGTTTGTGATAGTTTTTACTATAAAAGAAAATGTACAAAAATTATCGAGATGCTCGATATTGTAACGGCTCGTTTGATACCCATGTATAGATGAGTATCAATGGGTATGACAAAATTTCCTCACGTTTGATAGCAGTGTAAAGCTATACATGGCATGTATAATATATATGCCTGTTACACGAAAATCATTTATCAAGCTTGCATACTCAAACCCACCACAGAGGTGGGTATATTGATACTTTTTTTTACACTACCGCATTTACCCCCGATAGGAAGCAAGGCCACGTCGACCCATCTCCTCCGCCTTTACCCTCTCTTCCGGCGATGATTCGCGAGCAAGAATGAAAGGCGGGCTGCGACGTCCACGAAGGCCTCTTTTCGGGAGCTTTCTTCCAGCTCCGACACCGACGGCGGCTTCTGGTCTGACGGTTTACCTCGCCGGAGGTCAGGGGAAAGTGGTGGCGGCGCGACGGTGGGTCCCTTGGTGGCTGCTGAGCCGGTGGTTGTAATGGCAGCGTCTTTGGAAGCACCGCGTACGAAAGGCTGCCCTTGGAAGACGATGATATCAGGGGCAGCGGCGGCGGGCACGTGGCCGGGCAAGAGGTGAACGGAATTGGTTCAAGCTTTGTAGGAAATTGACGAGACGAAGCTCTGTAATTTGGGGGGTCATTTTAGCGAGGACCGAAGTTCTGTAATTTGGGAGGACGACGCTCTGTAATTGGGGGTCACTTGGGAAGATGCTTTTTGGTTCGTTTTTTTAATTGCTTTTTATAAAAAGGTTAAAAATGTCTTTTGAGTAGATTTACAAATTCCATACACATCTCAAACATACCTATCAAACAATATCTATATCATTACCCAAATAATTAATACACACCCACCAAACATGTGAAAATATTTTATCAATGGAATTCTTGTATCGCCATACACAAATAACTTATACCCATCAAATACAAAAAATCGTAGCAAACGAGCCCTAAATGTACAAAATTTAATGAAAGGGAGGGATGACAATAATAGTACATTCGTAAAAGGTCTCCCCAAAACATCGCACCCTTCGTTCCAATTTAATCCTTTCGGTACCGAAAAATTTAAAGAGAAAAAAAAGTTATAAAAAAATAAATTTGCTTACAAGTTTAGGATTATGATCTCAAGTTTCAATCTTTGTATATTCTGATAATGACCAAGGGCTTTGGTGGCTTCTTCTTTAACGAAGAAGATGGTCTCTTTCTTCCAATTCCAAGCAAACCAACAACCCCACATTCTAAGTTCCATCTTTGATGCTCTTTACTGTGACGAAGAAGACTTCGACGTCGATTTGTGCTCCGAAAACCCAGAAATCGGAGGCTTCGACGAAGCTGTGACTGAATAAAAGGCGACTTTTATTTTCGAGCACGACCTTTTCTGGTATGGCGATGAACTTGTTACCCTCTAATCAAAGGGTGTCGCGAAAGCCTTTGGTAGGATCTCAGGTCTAGTCCCTAAAGAGGAAGCTCAATTAATCATCGAACCATGCGTACGTTATTCTCATCCCTACTTAAGGTGTCACCAATTAGGTGGCAGAGAATCATGGAAGACTCTCAAATAATGAGGTCATACTTGAATAAGGTAATCCTCATTATCACTGATGGACTAACTAAGGAACTCCGTATTGGAGCGTACTTGTTTTGCCGATCTAAAGTTAGGTAAGAGGTCTAGATAGTTGTTTACTGCGCTTTATTTAAAGCAGTGTGCATCATATTTACAGATTGCCTATGGGGGGTACCTCGGCCCCCCGACCTTCTACCAGTTCTGGTCTCTTTAACGCGGTCAGGGTATCCTAGGATTATTCCGTCCTTTCATAGACGAATGATGTATAAAAGGGACGAAAAGGAAATGGGGTTCAAATAGATCTTTAATTCTTTTCTTTCTTTGTCTTAAATCATAGAATTAGCAAAGATAGTTTCGAAATATACGTTTAAATAAATTATAGCGTGGCATAATCCGGAGGAGGTACTTAGTCAAATGAAGGAGAGAATATCTATATCCAAATCACTCCTTCTAAGATAGAAGCCTTGGCTTTCCACGATTCCCCTTCACCAAGGGATGAAATGGGATTCAACCTGGAAGGCTTTGCCTACACACCATGACAAGATAAGGCTAAGGCTAAGGGGCGAGGGGAAGGCACGAAGGATAGAAGAATCAGGCTAAGGCTATGCTCTGGGTTCTGGGAAGGTAGTTCAGTCACACCCATTGGCAGCGATTCCTTTCTTAGCATCTTACCTCGCGAAAAGCATAGTGGATTTTTTCCTGCTACCATTGCTAATGAATCAACTGGTATTGGACTGCTCTCCAAGGCAAGGGGGGATTACTCAACACTAACTAAGTTTAAGGGCTATCCAGCTTAAGGACTAGAACATTACCAACATAGAATCTTGCGCCTACAAAGCATTTTACTATTTTTATGCTTTGGAGCCGCTCTATGGTGGAACACCTTGCCCCCGAAAGCGCAAGTGAGATCATAAGTAAGGTGGGAATCGGCGGAAACATAGAAACGGCAAACGAGATAGCTGCGACTGCTAAACAGCTGCTCGCAGAGGCAGGAAGAGTTGGCGTCCAGGAAGGAGAAGGAAGAGGCGATCAAAGTTTTTTTTTCCATGCCGCAAGAGAAGTTGGCCAGAGCAGTCATCGCAACAAAAGTGAAAGGCGGATAAAGAAAATAAGAAGGAAGAAAGAAATTCCTTTCCATTCCCATATACGAACGAGCTTCATGAATAGAATCCACGGAATTTAGTGAACGAGACTGAATCAAGAGTTTAGAAAAGGTTCATCATTTGGAAAACTTCCTCTTTCGTCCACTCCAAAAGTGGAAGCGAGAAGCAGATTTATTGCTAAAAATAGCCGTACCTAGCTAAGGAAAGAAGCTATCTATATTCTCCAGACAGAGAGAGAAGACAAGGCTCTTGCAGTAGGGGAGCCTACCTCCGAAACCCAGAGGCCAAGAGAGGCCTATCCTATACCCTAAGTGCGATGAACGCAGCTAAAGCTGGAGTGCAAGTCCAACGAATCCGAAAAAGGAAACTCTGAGTAGGGCGAGCGAAGGCTTTTCTAATCTTTAACTGTAAGGGGCTTCACTAGTGAGATTCCTATCCCTGGTATGAGGGAGCAGTAGCTCAGGACTTCCCTTTCAAGCTTTCAGTAGTGTTGTTTCTTTAGTCTTTCTCCCCCTTCCAACAAAGGACACACCAAGAAGTAGGGGTAAGGTATTAACAGTATGAGAGAGGGGAAAAGCTATTATGGGTCAATCAATCCTGCCTGTTGTCAGTTAGTAAACTACTTGATTGTTGGTAACTTTGACTCCTCTATATTCGAAATATGCCTCTCTAGGAGCATTACGATCTGCAGCTCAAATGGTCCCTTATGAAGTCTCTATTGGTCTTATTCTTATTGTGCGCCTTGTGAGCATGTTTGGATCCGCGAAGGCAATCGCTCGGTTGTTCCCCTAACCCAACCCGGGAACGGACCGGAGGGAACCACAGCATGGGGAATGTCCGTGTCTCGTCGCAAGGCGGATTTTTCGTTTTGGGTAATGTAATAGGTGGGGCAGCTTTATCGGCTCAAGGGCCGGGGCACAAGGGTCCTGGTACTATCCAGGTGCAAAAAACCCCAGAAGTGACTGCAATGAGCATAAATCTCACTCACGAGCCTAAACGACGAGCAAACACTCGAAGGCGAGAGCAAGGGATCACCCAACGAATGGACGAGCTCAAAAGAAAGGGGGAGTGAGGCAAGAACCATGCTTTTAGAGAAGTGGTGGTCCGAATCTTATCGGAACTGCTAGAATAACTGATTAAACCGTGCCATAAGGGGTCATTCTCCAAACGGGACGGGGTCCAGCTTTTAGGTTGTTTAAGTACGTTGGGTGACAGATCGTCCATAGGAGTACTCCGGGATATAAACCAGGGCAACAAAAGTGGAGCATACGACGATGCCGCCCGTTTTCATTTCGTGGAAGTCCCCGGCAGAGGAAAGGGTTGTAGGTGATGGCGCGTTCTGCTTCTTATCTAGAGAGGGGCGCTGAAATCCTTTCTATTGGTTCGTGCGCGGAAGCGAAGAAAGGCAGGATGCGGGACGACCTACTCTATTAGATTCATTCTATGAATATTCGAAAAAGCTAAATAGGAAAGCGGCCGAGCTTACTGATGAGTTTTTAGCCTTTATTTTTTTTATAAAAAGGCTCTCATGTGAACCTACCATGGCTGGCTACATTCAAGTATAGCCAAATCAAGATGAGACGGGACAGACAGTCAGAGGCCGCAGCGGGACTACCACTTGGTAGGGGAATGGCTCAGCCCACATGCATCATTTGATGAAAGCACTTCAGTCGCCTCCTCGAAGTAGTTTGTCAACCACGCTTTCCCTCCCTCAAAACAATGCTCCTCGCCAAATACCCTTCCTGGGGGGGTCGGCCGGCGGGGTTCCAGGCCATCGCTTGGCTGTGGATTCTATTGGGGTCGACGCTGTTCGTCGACAAGAGCGGGAACCAGGTGATGTAACAACCCGTCCCATACCGGATGTCACTATAGCTTCGGTCCCTACCGGGACTAGTGGGGTTGGGCCCACCACACTCCGATTGATAGTCTGGCCCCACTGTACCACCATTTAACCTTTTAGCGTGCTTCGTGCACTCGCTCACACGCACCCTGAGAAACTTCTCAGGGGGTCACCCATCCCTAGATTGCCCCAAGTCAAGCACGCTTAACTTCGGAGTTTCTATAGATGGACTCCCGAAAAGGTAGGTCGACCTTGGTGATATGAGTAGTACTATCAATTCTTTTATACGATTCTTAGCCTGACACGCCCATACATTGTCAGTCTCAGGATCCCCTCTCATTCTGGTGTTGGATCGGTTCGTTCAGGTACCCCTTCGCCTAGAAGCCTGCCAGGAGCCGCTCATTGTCCGTGCACCCTGGCACCGGCGATCACTCCCCGCCCTCTTCGGCCCCGGGCGTCACAGGTGAAGCCCGACATCATGCACGAGTTCTAATAACAAATAATAATATTACAAAATAATTATAACAAAGAATAATAATATTACAAAATAATAACAACAATGTGATATAACTGCCTCACGCACGAGGTCGTATAAGCGCTCTTGATAAAAAATATCGGGAATTACTCCCTCGCCGATTGTGAGGGTCCTCCAGAAGTCGTGCAAGCATTCTACCGAAACTGGGTAGTTATTGTCCACGCATTGCTGAAGCTCGCAAGTACATGGGAGCTGGTGCGTACGTCGTACTACACATCCGCACCTGGAGTAAACCTCATTCGACAACTCTTTGGCCCGCCGCAGCTCACTTCCCATTATCGATATTGCATGGTGTGAAACTCTGTATAATAATGTTAGGAATGAAAATCCTGACATCGGAATAGGTCGTTTCGACCGGGACTCCTCAAGTGTTTGCATGTCAACATTAAAAAATTATTAGATAAGGATATCTGACACGTAATAATAATTAATTTACCTTTCTGATGCGAATCAACTGGTTCTGAATCTGCTCATGCACCTTCACCCATACGGTGTCAAGAGACCCAGTGGCCGAATTCAGCCATCCTTTCAGCTCGCTGTGAGCACTCTCCACACGACATGTAGTGGTGTCCCCGAAATGAAGCACATGGTTCGTCCAAGCTCTGGCGAACTTCTCCTTATGCACCAACCACGTCTGCTCAACATACTTAACGATTTCTGAGTCGGCTACCCAACGCAGACGCATGTCATTCACTGCCTTCTCGTATTCGTCGACCGTCGGAGCTTCCACGACTGCTTTCTAGGACTTATGCATGAAGTGCGCTGCGGTCTTCTTGTTCCCCGCCATCCTATAAACTTTGTTCTCCACATCTTTATAAATATGCCACGTGCACAACAGATGGTGAGAATGCGGAAATATCATATGTACCGGTCGAACACGGCCCAACTCACGATCAGTCACAATCGCCGACGGGTGGACATCTGGCCCTAGAATATCCCTGATAGACTGCAACATCCACCAGTAACTTCTCTCCGTCTCGTCCTCCATGACGGCAAACCCGCACAGAAAGTTGTGATTACAGGGAGTCATCCCTATAATCTCAACTAGAGGCATCTTATATATATTGGTCTTGTACGTCGAGTCAATCCCAATAAAATAAGGATACGTCCTCACCAGTGCGAGTGACTCCGGGTGTGCGAGAAAGACATGTGTCAGCACATTAGTCTCCTCGTCTCTCAGCACTTCAACAAAATATCCGGCGTCTGTCGCCTGGTGCATCAACTGGCTCACCACGTCTCGTCCCTCAGAATATTCCTTCTTCAAACGATCTCTGTAATTATATATATGTCGGATCATCGCGTTATCTTCTGCGTGTCGAGCCCTCATCGCTGAGAGGATATGAGCTGGTTTCGCTTGCGCAGCAGTCATTTCCTCTACGACCTTCTTTACTTGGCTGCTTAACCCACTCGTCTGGCGGTGTCCCTCGGGATACTGTATCAGAGGGTGATTGTGTATGGAATTCTCAGGTGCGCCCGTATGAATGTACCATTCCCTAGTAGCTGGATCCTGCTGGGCTATGACTACAAACGGACACCTGCACTTGTTAGACTTCGACAGCCTCTCCAATTCATCATCCTTGCCTCTATAACGTTCTCCGCGAGAACATCTAATCAATTTTTTCGTACCGCATTTCTTATGCGATGAAATAATCACTTCGAAACCAAGAGCAATAGCGATGCCTTTCGCCCAGTTATTGGCTTCCACTTCGGTCGAAAATCGTCCTCCTTCGCGGAAATGCTCACTGTAGTTTATCTCGTCGCCCATGGAATCCTCTGGGATGTGGACTTCCCTCTCCAAGTCTGAAAAAAAAATTTCAGAGCCAAAACGGAATTTCGGCTCCCCTAAGAGGCGACCGAACAGAGATTTCGGCCACCTACAAAGGAGCCGAAATATGATCACGGCCGCAACCGTCCCAGTCGAATGAAAATTTCGGCTCTGACTGCCACGGCCGAGCAAAACTTTCGGCCAAAATTCTACTTCGGTCGGGCCGAATTTTTCGATCGAATCCGGTCGATGTTCAAGAATTTACGTCCATACGAACGAAATTTACGAGAATTTGCTTACCATCCGTGCCAATAGACCCTTTCTTTTGACCTTTCCCTTTCCCAAATAGACGGTTCATTGCGATTTGATTTTTTTTGTTATGTTTGACTCTGATTTGGATGTGTGATTGCGATATCAAAAGCGTTGTATGGAAAAGGACTTTAAATAGAAATTTAAATTCAAAAGGGCAAAATCGTCTTTTTTCAGCCCTTTAGGGGGCGGTGACTAGGAAAAAGGGGGCGGTGAATAGCAATCCAGATAATATAATAGCGAACAACCTATTGTGCAGTTTGGGACCAAAGGAAAGAAATGAATATAGGTGGTAATTTCTTGTGTAATGAGATGGCCAACGGTAATATAAGGACCCAACAACGTGCTTTTTGAATTTCTTATCTCTTGTGGCAATGTATAGTTAGACACTTGGTACAAATGATCCTAAATGTCTTGTTGGACTTGACTACAAATTTCAAACATGAAATCCAATATTACTGCGTTACGAGATTCGTCTGATATATAGTGTTTAGACCTGGGTAACGAATTGGGCCGGGCCGGTTCCGGTTCCACCGGTTCCGGCACTGTTCCGCCGGTTCCGGTTCCAGAACCGGTTCGGCCCATTAATTTTTTTTATATAACTTAGAAACAATTTTTAAAAAAAATTCCGAAATTTTATTCCAAAAAAACAAAAAAAGATAAGAAAATTACACCAAAAAAAAAATACTAAAAATACAAAAAAGAGAAAAAAAATACTTAAAGATTACAAAAAAAAAAATCGAAACTAAAGACAAAACATTAAAAAAATACACTTTATTCGACTTGACTATTAATTAAAACTATGTTCGAGGCCTCTTCGTCTTCGTCCGAACTAGAAGAACGGAACTCGTCGATGGCGTTCTCCCTTCGATTCTTCGACTCGGTCAAATACCAATCCTTCAATAATACGAGCATTGCGAGCGAAGTCGGGCTAAGACTCGCGCGTCGATCTCCAATAATTCGGTCGGATGTAGAGCAGGCGGACTCGGAGGCGATGCTAGACGCTTGCACGGCTAAAACGTCTCGAGCGACGGCGGATAGGGTCGGATAAAGCGTCGCGTTCGACTTCCACCATCCCAAAACGTCGAAATCTTTAGGAGTCTGGAAGTTGTGGCTTAGGTAGAGTTGGATATCTTTTGAGTTCGAGCCCGACGCACGCGTTTTACTTTTCGTCTTTTGCGCTTTCAATCTTCGTAGTAGTCTCATTGCGCTGCCAAGTCCTTCCGACGATCCGGCTTCGCTCGCTGGTATGGGCGCCTCAACACCGTGTCCCTGCTCAGCTGCATAAAAAGAAAAAATTTCTTGAAGAGAATCGTTAATTGACGCCTTTTGGTCGTCAACGTTCTTTCCAAGAAACTGAGCGTAATAATCGAAAAAATATAAAACGTGTCCACACCGCAACTAGGGTCAAGTAAAGCAGACAAACCGTGGACTATTGGGATATTTTCCCAATACTTCCTGAACTTCTGCTCCATGCTTTGGATGAAATTCCCCAAGTATGGATTACTCCGAAACTCGACGAACTTGTAACACATGGCGAAGAGGTTCGGTACGAACAATGGGCACGTCGGGTAATGAACCCCGAAAAAATTTTCCGTTGTCCCGTTGAATACTTCAAGTATGGACACAACCAAACCTGCAATATCCCAATCGACGGCTCGTAACTCATACCTGGAGTTGGTGCCGACTGCGAACTGGTTTCAAAACGGCGTCACCAAATCCTTGTAGCGCATGAAAGTACTGAGGAGGTGGTGTAACGAGTTCCGCCTAGTCGGGATTGGCAACGGGAACATCTTGTATGTAAGTCCGGCGGCTTGCACGGTCTGCTTGCACGACTGTCCGTATCGGCGTTCACGTAGTAACTTTCCTATAACCTTAAATTTTTCGATGATATATCCCAAGATTTCATCGAAAACGCATTGCACACACAAGTTAATTATGCGGCAAGTGCACCTAACATGAAGTAGTCGGCCGTCTAGGGGTAACCTTAGATGCCTACGAAGGATACCTATCACTACGTTGTTTGAACTAGCATTATCTAAAGTGATGGACATAATCTTATCTTGAATATGATATTTGTTAATGACATTCAAGACATAGGTCGAAATCGTGGTTCGTGTATGTTGCGAATCTAGGGAAAGAATACGTTTTTGCATAGTCCATGTATCATCTATCCAATGGGCCGTGACCACTAAATAAGATTGCGACGTAACGTTAGTCCAAATATCGGTAGTCAAGCTAATTCTACATGAAATGTTGGCTAAATGACTAATTAAGCCAAACTGATATTCTTTAAAACATTCTAAGACATATTTCCTAAAAGTGTGTTTGGTAGGGGGTATAAGGGGAGATTAAGGGGGTTTGGATAAATTAAAGTGGTGTTTGGTTAGTACCTTTATTTAAAGGTGGGTTTTGATTAAACCCCCTTAATACCTCCTATAGTGCATTAAATAAATCCACCCCTGATGGTCCCTTTTGCTAATTCTGATCGTGTTTGACCAAATTATCCTTATTTTAATATTTTATTCCATTGCAATCCTCCTCTCTTATCAGGAATCACCAATCGGCGTCTCCATGGACAACACTAGGCTTGCCGTCGCATCCATCGGAAAACTAATGTTCGCCCAATTCTCCGAGCTCGTCAACGACTTCTACAACAACGGCCTCCCCTCGAACCTCTCCGCCAGCCGAAACCCTAGCTTGGACTACGACTTCAAAGGTCGGAGATAGCCATGGTCGCCTACTGCTTGAAGCTTCAATTCTTGGCAAACCCACTGTATTCTTGCCAGAAGAGATTCAAGGCTCCAGGCTTCGAACTGTAGACGATTACAGGGAGAAATTGAGGAAGATTACAGATTCGAACGGGATTCGAACATGTAATTTGAGAGGTCAATATGGCTGAAACCAGTGTATTCTTGCCGGAGGATATTCGAACAGGATTGAAGGCTTCGAACTGTAGACGATTACAGGGAGAACTGTAGATAATTACAGATTCGAACAGGCTTCAAGGCTGAAACCCGTGTATTCTTGCTAGTGGAGATCCAGAATAACAGGGAGAAACTGAGGATAGCCATGGGGTTTCGCTGTATTTGGTGCTGTGTAACTGTAGATTGTATTTGGTTCTGTGTAACTGTAGACGATTGCCAAAGGTGTGGCCTCTTGGGTTGTTTAGATAGCATGGAGTTTCAGTTGATTTCTGCCATTGGTAATGTTTAAGGGTAAAATCGTAATTTAATTTAATTAAACCCTAATACTATCTAAACCCATCTACCAAACATATCAGACGTCGTTACTTAATCCTATCAACCAAACACCACAAAAAACTCATACCCCATTATATAAACCCAACTTAAACTAATACCATCTAAACCCATCCCTCGAACCAAACGGGCCCTAAGGGTTTTACGGGTTACGTTATGGAATTCGGGTTGTATCGTACTCGTGTATTCGATAAACCCTTCACTTTCCGCAATGCAAAAGGGTTCTTCGCACATTACTACGAATTTAACTAATGCTTTCCTAGAAATTTCCTAGAATTTAACTACGAATTTAACAAAATTTCTACCCGTATCTACGTTTATTTGCTGTTGTCTAGGTTCGGTTCCTACTGGCTCTAGATCATCCCCGAAATTATGCGCCCTCTGAAGGTGTTTTTTCATCGAGCCCGTCCCACCTTGATTCGGACCGGACTTAAATTGATACGGATGACGACACAATTTGCAATAAGCGGTACCTACGGCGGGATTAGTTTTATCCATTTCTAAGCCGACCACGCGGTTGTTGTTTCCTTCTTGTAGTTTCCGTAGAAGCTTGGCTCGGTCTTTCGTCCGTCTCCGGCGCCTCGGTCTCCTTGTCGGTGTCGTAGAGTCCCCGGAACGTATCTTCGGGACCTAAACGCAAAATGACTTCATCGCTCGGGTTAGGATTTCTCGATGACGATGCCATTAGTATTTTTATAAATAAAAAATAATAATTATAATTTTCGTATTAATAAGTGAGTGTATGAGTGTAGTGTAAATAAAATAATTATTATCGCTAAAAATATTAATAATAATAACGATGATGATTTTTTAGAGTGTTTTGAGAGAGAGGGAGAGATTTGGATGTAATTGTGAGTTAAAATGGTTAAAAATGAGGTGGTATTTATAGATTTTTCAATTGGGGGTAAAATGGTCATTTTAAAAGTATTTTTTCGGATTATAAAAAAGAAAAAGAAATAGATGTTGGCCCAACGGCTATAGCCGTTGGACTGGTTCCGGTTCATCCACGGTTCCGGGTTCTCGAAACCGGCCCAAACCAATATTAATGGGCCGGTTAGTGGGCCCGGAACCTGTTCTACCGGTTTCAGTTTCGGCCGGTTTTGGACCGGGTCCCGGGTGACCCGGCCCATTACCCAGGTCTAATAGTGTTAAAGGTCCGGAATGAATATATTAACTGATACTAGGTGGAGTAAACTCTTGAATTTAAGGTCTAGTCCATCCTCTGCCCAGTAGTGTATAATTCTACTCGCTTCGATTTTCGACACTTGACATTTTCGATGATGTGTCGAAAATCTAGCTGATTGAATGGTGTAACAACATGAATTGGATAGTGGTAAGTTCGTTACGTGTCAGCTTTTTAGTGGAGTTGGATTACACCCAAGTGATTGGAAAGACAAAAAAACCTTTAAATTATCGACTTTAATTGATTTAAATTTTTACTTTATGAAAATATAATGTCAATAAGCTAACTCAAACATGGCATGATTTAAAGATATCGCCAAGGTTCTGAAACCGGGTTTTTGAACCGGACCGGAAATTTTAGTGGTTTAAAGTTTAGTGGTTTAACCGCTATAAAACCGGAATCAAAACCGGAGTTAAACCGGTATATTTAAATTTTAAAAATATATATTTTATGAATAAAATCAAGCAAATTAAATAGAAAATATACATGTTTTTATGAACTTTTTCGAAATTATAGTTTTATTAAATTTAGGGGCAAAATTAATAAAAGTAAATTGTGTTGGGATTAAAAATTAATTATACTAGGGGTGTGAAGTATTAAATCCATAAATTTGGTGGTCAAAATTAAGTAGAAGAAAAATATTGGATTGATAAGTCAATTATAAAATAAAGCAAAATAGGCCGGACAAAATTCGAACCCGTACCATCAAGGGAATAAATTGAGAATCTCACCAGCAGACCAACCCAGGTTCTGTAATATTATTCCGTTTTGGCGTTCTTATTAATATTTCGTATTTTCTTTTTTTTTTTAAAATTAGAACAAGATCGGACCGGGATCGGACCGGATTTTTGACCGGTCCGGTCGGAACCGGCCAAAACCGGCCGGTCCGGTCCGGTCTTAAAAACCATGGATATCACATCAATATATTAAATTTAGCCAGTGTAGGGAGACTACTTGAGAATATACATATTAAACCAGTTCCAATACCATTAAAAAAATTGGTGACTCAGTTGCGCAACTTCCATTGGGATACACTAGAGTGGCTGAGACATGGAACTTGGCAGCCATTGAAAGCAACTATGGACCATAACAAACAAAGAAGATGTATTATGGGTTAAATGGATTCAAAAGATATACATCAAGATCAGGAATAGTGGGATTATTAGCCCCCAAGAGATTGCAACTAGCATTGGAAGAAAATCAATAAGTTAAAAATATCCTTAAGTCGGAGAACAAATAGGGATGTGAAAGTGCATTACTAGGTCGAACACGATTAAACTGTTTATATTGGTTGTTGGGCACATGCACTTCGCTCCATGTGTTGTTTGGAACATGCTTTATATTCCCCAACATTCATATAATATGTGGTTGGTCATGCACGATTGCTCACTTTCGAGAGACTACGTTACTGGAGTGTCATGACCCAAATAAGTTGCTGCCCATGTTACGCTGTTGACGAAACTTTACGCCATTTGTTGTGAGAGCGTGTATAACAGAGGCCTCCTAAACATGGTCTCGATATGTTTGAATAATGCGTTAATCCCTAATACATTCCAGAGTTGGACACGATGGCTGGTTCGCATTGGACAACGAAGAATGAAGTGCATTAATTAAGAATGAATTCGGTCTTGAGCGGTCGATATGGGATGTATATATATGCAGTTTAAGTAAAGAGTCCGGTTGCAGAGGGAATTCGGTATTTGAGCTTAAAAGCTTTATTTAAAGTCATAATTTTGTATAAAAAAATTTATACATAATAAAAGCGATAGAAAATTATAAATATATATTTATAATTGTACTGGGTGATGTCGGTTTTGGTTGAAGCCGACTGAAATATGTGTATAGACCCGGTATTGAAGAGTGACCGGTTTTTGGAAAGGCTTAGCACTGTAATCATAATGCAACATTTTTGTAAAGTCTAGGCAACTCTTTATATCAACTGGTTTGATATAACATTGTTCCTCCTGACTTCTTGCTTAGAACTTTAAGATAAATCTAAAAGTCCTAAAGCATTTCTAAAGTGGGTAAACTTAGCTTCGGGGAGCGGCTTGGTAAAGATGTCTGCCACCTGCCGGTTGTCGAGATGTGCTCCAGTCTGCCATCCTTTCTGAGCCCATGATCCCTGATGAAGTGATGCCTGATCTCGATGTCATTCGTTCTTGATTGAAAGACTGGATTCTGCGTGATGGTTATTGCGCTCGTGTTGTTGCAGAATATTGGCGTGTCTGACTCCTTCACTCCATAGCCCGCCAGTTGATGCTGAATCCATAGGATCTGTGAGCAACAACTTCCAGCTGCTAAGTACTCTGCTTCAGCTATCGAGGTTGCAATCGAGGTCTGTTTCTTGCTGAACCACGAAATGAGCTGGTCACCAAGAAACTGGCATGTTCCACTGGTACTCCTCCGGTCTATCTTGCAACCTGCGTAGTCTACATTTGTGAAGCCATGTAATGATAGACTTGACTCCTTAGGATACCAAAGACCGATGTTGATCGTCTCTTTCAAGTACTTCAGTATCCTTTTGGCTGCTGTGAAGTGGCTTTCTTTGGGATCTGACTGAAATCGGACACAGAGACCGATACTATACATAATGTCCGGTCTACTTGCAGCCAGATATAAACGGAGCCAATGAGACCCCGGTATTTGGTCACATCGACTGTTGTTCTCCCTTCGTCTTTCACAAGTTTGATTGAGGCACTCATTGGTGTGGATGATTACGAGCAGTTGTCCATACCGAACCTCTTCAGCAGCTCCTTTATGTATTTGGCTTGGTTGAAAAAAATCTCGCTTTCCAACTGCTTCACTTGAAGATATGGAAAGAGAGTTAGTTCTCCATCATGCTCATCTCGAACTGATCCTGCATCAGCTTGGAGAACCTCTTGCACAGCTTTGAGTTGGTTGACCCGAAGATGATATCATCGACATATATTTGTACGATGAGTAGTATCCCCCTTTAGTGTACCAGGAGAGTGTCTACACACCCAATGGTGAACTCATGATCTTTTAAGAACTTTGAAAGAGTCTTGTACCGTGCTCTTGGTGCTTGCTTGAGCCTTTAAAGTGCTTTCTTCAATAGGTACACATGTTCTGGGAACTCATGATTGATGAAACCGGGAGGTTGAGCAACGTAGACTTCTTCATAGATACGTCCATTTAGAAACACACTCTTAACGTCCATCTGGTACACTTTGAAGTCTTTCTGGGCAGCATAGGCTAGGAAGATTCTGATAGCCTCCAGTCTGGCAACCGGTGTGAAGGTCTCATCATAATCTATCCCTTCTTCGTGCCGGTATCCTTGTGCAACTAGCCATGTCTTCTTCCTCACAACCTGTCCTTCTTCGTTCCGCTTGTTCTTGAATACCCATTTGGTTCCAATCACCGTCTGAGTGGGTAGTGGGACAAGCATCCAAACATCACTTCTCTCAAACTGGTTCAGCTCTTCTTGTATGGCTGTAATCTAGTCACTGTCTTTTAGTGCTTCTTCCACCTTTGACGGTTGCACTTGAGAGATGAAGGCATGAATGAACATGTTTGGGCTGGAATAGCGCCTTGTCTTCATTGATGCACTGGGGTCGCCTATGATGAGTCTTCGTGGATGGTTAAGCTTAGTCCGATTCCACTTAATGGATTCCCCCTCAGTCTGATCTTCCTCCTGAGGATTGATCGGATCTGCTTCTTCTAAGACTTCCGGTACTGGTCCAGTTTGAGGCTCATCACCAGTCACAGGTTGTTCATGCTGGACTGGTATTTCTTTCGGTATTTGTTCATTAGAACCTCCGGTTTCTTCAATTCCGTGAGGTTGACTTGCCTCCTTGGTTACACGTACCAATTCATCATCTTCACTAGAACCATCAAGATTTTGTACCTCCAGTTGATTGCTCAGTCGGTTGATATTCCGTAGAGTGTTATTCTCAGTCTGAGATTCTTCAATTACCACGTGTGGAGACTATTCAATGGTGAGACTTGCAGTTGAATACCCGGTAACTCTTGCTGGTTGATGAATAGTCTAGAAAGAACACTTTGCCAGCCCGATTGTCAAAATTGGCCAGATGGCTCTTCCCATTGTCATGGATGTAACATCTTCATCCAAAGGTTTTGAAATAACCAATGAATGTATGTTTTTATTCCATATCTCATGGGGCGTTTTCCCTTGGCTTTTGCATATCATTGACGGATTCTGCATATAGCAGTCGATATTGATAGCTTCTACCAAGAACTTCTAAGCTATCTGCTACAGTCAACATTGTCCTAGTTACTTCTTTGAGTGTCCGATTTCTCCTTTCAGCAACTCCATTTTGCAGAGGGGTCCTGGCAGCAGATAACTCATAGCGTATGGCATGGTTCTCAGGATAAGAAGAAGTTAGCGTAATATTGGGGAATTCAGTTCCCCGATCACTTCTAATCGTTTTAATATTATAGTTCTTTTATTTCGAACTCTCTAGAAAAAATTAATGAGTACAACTTGGGTTTGATCTTTAGTTTTAAGAAAAATTACCCAGATATACCTAGAAATGTCACCTACTATTACTAGTGTATACCTAGTTCCCCCTAGGCTGGTTACTGAAACCAGACAAAATAGGTCCATAAGTAATATATCAAGACATTGATCTGACAATGTATTTCCTTACTATTAAAGGTTGATCTAATATGTTTTCCTAGCCGACAAGTTGAACAAATTTTATCTTTAACATATGAAAATTTCTGTAAACCTCTTACTAAGTTAGTTTTACTTAAAATTGATATAGTTTTAAAATTTAAATGATTTAATCTCTTATGCCATAGCCAACCTCTGGACTCACCAGCAACCAAACACGTTGGAATGAGAGCGGTCTGCTCACTCCAGTTGATTGTGTAGGTGCCTTCGGTTCTTTGTCCGGTCAGTACAATTTTTTCACTTTTGTTTTTAACAAAGCATTTTTCTTTTCAAAACTAAATTCATAACCGGTATCACTATATTGGGCTGACACTAATAAGATTATAGTGTAGGTTCTTAACTAAGTAAACATTTCTAAGGGTTAGATTTTCATAGGTAATCTTACCCATACCTATGGTCTCACCATTACCTATATGCCGACAGCATCCGCTGTTTAGAAACTATCTTGACCGGCTAAGTCCCTGTAGGTATTCCTGTAGAAACAAATTGGCTCTTTGGTACCCATTTTAGCTTGGGTCCGGTCAGGAATTAGATTCGTAGGGATCCAAACCTGATTGATTCTTACTGATCTTCCAATATTGGGATCAATAAGATATTTATAATTCTTATTATTATTCTTGTTATTTCTGTATGACCGGTAACCTTGATTTCTGCTTCTCAAGGGCTCCGATTTTGACTTATTATTTTTATATGACCGGTATCCTTGATTTTTGTTTCTCAAGGATTCCGGTCTTGGTCTTTTATTATTATTATTATTATTATTATTATTATTATTATTATTATTATTATTATTATTATTATCTATTTTTAGATTAGAGTTCCCCCTTACTTGTTGCAGTATTTCCTTTCTCTGTGGGACAATGGGGTTTCCAAGTCCTGTCCTTCTAGAATTGATTTCTAGATGAATAGGATTTTGAAGATAATCAAAGGATCGAACAAATTTTATTACCTTTGTTGAGCCCTGTGGTTGATAGGATGTTGAGGCCTCCTCTGTATTCGACTGCTCCTTGTAACTAAGACAGGTCCGGTCATTGGAGTCCTTCAGCACTCCCTGAAGGCAGTCGAGCGTTCTCGATGATTTAGTCCATGACTGGACTATGTTTGACAGTTTCATATTCTCGGAGGCTTTCAGTTTGGTTGCCTCCTTTAGCCTGTCATTTTCTTCCTCTAGTTGAGCAATCTTTTCAACTAGAGTTCTGGTATCCACCTGTACCGTTTCTTGCCTTTCTCTGCTTCTCTTAATTTGACAGAGAGTTTTCGGTACTCTTCTGTCATGTCCTTTTGAGCTTCCATAAGCTCTTCATGACTAAACTCGGAGGTTGATGGACCAATCTCCTGAGTTAAGTGTCCCGTCATGAGACACGCAAGCTCCTCATTTATTTCATGCTCGTTCAGTTCTTCTTCTGAGCTTGACTCTTCTGAGTCGGTATCATCCAAGTTGGGCTTGCTTTTCCCAGCCATGTGCGCGGAACTTCTTCTTTCCTTTGAATCTATCTTTGTCTGCCTCCTTTCCTTTCTTCTTTTTTTCTTGTTTTTGGGGCAGCCCACGGCAAAGTGTGCTTTCCTGCCACAGTTAAGACACCAATTAGAATCATCATCTCTGTTTGTATATTTACCGCTTAGTGTTTTATTCGGAGTTCTTTTCATGAACTTTCCGAATTTTCTGAGTGACATTGCTTTATCACTCATCTCCTCGACATTCTTTGAGGAGGAATTTGCTACGGCTAGTGCTTTGACCGGTTGTATCATCTCCTCCATTCTTGTCTGGAGTTCGAATTCGTATGTCTTTAAATTTGCGAATAAATCATGGAGCGTTAGTTTGCTTAAATCTTTCGATTCTCCCATGGCCATGGTTTTCACATCCCATCTAGGGAGTGCCTTCATGACAATAATCGCCACGTCCCAGTTGTCAAGCTGTCTTCCGAGAGCTGAGAGATCGTTGATGATTGAACAAAACCGCTCTTTGAAATTAGCCATGGTCTCCCCTAACTTCATCTTGATGGAGTCATATTTTTGGATGGCGACCACGAGTTTGTTCTATCGGGTCTGGTCGTTGCCCTCACAAATTTGGCAGAGCTTGGCCCACACCTCTTTTGCAGTTTGGCACATCATGACCTGTCTAAATATACGCATGTCCAAGGTTTTGAACAGGGTGTCTTTGGCAATATTGTCAAGGTTTGTCATTTTCTTCTCAGTTGGAGTTAGTTCGCTCATTGTTTTCGGAATCTCTTGAGGTTCCGTAGGATGAGCGGCATGCCTAGGGTTGACCTTTTTAAACTCAGGCGGTCCATTAGTTACCACGTCCCACATCTCTTAGCTTTGTGCGGGGAGATGGGTCATCATTCCTATCTTCCACTCAAGGGAATTTTCCCTGTTAAACATAGGAAGTTTGTTTGATGAACTAATATTTAGAATATATGAATATCAAGCAAGTCCTGCTCTGATACCACCTGTTAGGATCGGTTTACGTGTTTAAAGGGGGGTGAATAAAAGAACTTGTGATTTTGAAATCTTGAGTTGATTCTCTCGTTTTAAAAATTCAAAGTTGGTGAAGTTGTGTCTTCAGCTTGCATCCCTCCTATTTATAGTTGGGTTGAAGTTGAAACCCGTTGTGAGATAGCTCTTCATGTACAGGACATCGCATTTATTAGCTTTACCCAAAATGGGTCTGTCCAGTCTTCCAGCAGTCCGCGTTGTGCCTTTGCTTTATTCCTTATTCAGCTTGCCTTGAATTCAAGTGGCTCTAGCTGGCAGCCTTATATTAAATGATCGTCAGAAGTCTTCAAATTTCCGTGCCTTGAATATGTTTGAATTTGTCCAGCGTGGCACTTCCGGTATCGTGCAGTCCGGTCTTCAGTGTACCTCCGGTATGCAGTCTTGATCCGGTTTCATCTTGCGATGTCGCTCTGCTGGCTTGTTCCGGTTTCATCCTTTACTTAACCGGTATTCTTATTAAGTTGGTTCAATCACATGAACTATTAATTTGAATAATTAAATTCACGATTTCTAACGCACACACACACACACACACACTACTCAGTTCACCGACCAGTTGCATTCAACATTCCGCACTCATCAACGGATTGCTGGATTAGGCAATTAGCTAACGTGACTACCGATTCATTAACCGAAAAAGAGGACATGGTTTGTTCACCCCCTCTAAATATGTTAACTGATCCTAACACAGATGCCTATCATGTAAGATTGAAAACGATTTCGAGAAATTTCTCCATGTGCCTTATATTTGTCCGATCGTCACTTTTAATAAACCTCCAACTTTTACATCTTCACAAACATTACTAAGTAAATGATTGGCTAACAGCTATTCATCGAAACGAGTTTACTTATATATCTATGTCAAAATATTCAATATATTAACTGAATTACTATTTATCGCCCCCTTTTTCCTAGTTACCGCCCCCTAAAGGGCTGAAAAAATACAAAATTGACCTTTTAAATACATACATTCAAATCATACCCAAACATAACAAAAAAAACTCAAATCGTAATGGATCGACGACAGGGTAAAGGGACAGGGAAAATGAAAGGATCTATTGGCACGACTGGTAAGTAAATTCCCGTAAAATTCGTTCGTACGTGGATTAATTACCGAACATCAATCGGATCAGCTCGAAAAAAAGGCCCGACCGAAGTAGATTTCCGGCTCCCACATAGTGCGGCCGAAACATAATTTCGCCCGCACCTTGTGGGAGCCGAAAAAAAATTTCGGCCCTGCACAGAATTTCGGCTGTCCACGTGCGGGCCAAAATACTGCTTTCGCCGTAGCTGGCCGGGCCGAAAATTGGGTTCGGCCGTGAGTAGTTGGTAGGGCCGAAATCTGATTTCGGCTGTCTGTATAAGCGGCCAAAATTTCAGTTTGGCCGGAAAAAAAAAATTTACTTTTATTTTTTTCAGACGACAAGAGTGATGTCCACATCCTGGAGGATTTTATCGGAGACGGGGTAAATTACAGTGAGCATTTCCGCCAAGGAGGACGATTTCGGACCGACGCGGAAGCCATTAACTGGGCGAAAAGCGTCGCTATTGCTCTTGGTTTTGAGGTAATTATTTCGTAGCATAAGAAATGCGGTACGAAAAAATTAATTAGATTTCTCAATGAGAACGTTATAGAGGCAACGAGGATGAATTGGAGAGGCAATCGAAGTCTAACAAGTGCAGGTGTCAGTTTCTACTCATAGCGAGGAGGATCTAGTTACTAAGGAATGGTACATTCGTACGGGCCCACCTGATAAATCCACGCACGATGACCCTCTAATACAGTATCCCGAGGGACGCCGCCAGACGAGTGGGTTAAGCAGCCAAGCAAGAAAGGTCGTAGAGGAAATGACTGTTGCGCAAGCGAAAACCAGCTCATATCCTCGCAGCTATGAGGGCTCAACACGCAGAAGAAAACGTGACGATCCACCATATATATAATTATAGAGATCGTTTGAAGAAGGATTACTCAGATGGCCGAAACGTGGTGACCCAGTTGATGCACCAAGCGAATCAGGCCGGATATTTTGTTCAAGCCATGGGTGACGAGGAGACTAATGCGCTGACACATGTTTTTCTCGCACACCTGGACTCACTCGCACTGATGAGGACGTATCCGTACTTTATTGGGATTGACTCTACGTACAAGACCAATAGGTATAAGATGCCTCTAGTTGAGATTATAGGGATGACTCCCTGTAATCACAACTTCCTGTGTGGGTTTTCCGTTATGGAAGACGAGACTGAGAGAAGTTATTGGTGGGTGTTGCAGTCTCTTCGGGATATTCTAGGGCCAGATGTCTACCCTTCAGTGATTGTGACTGATCGTGAGTTGGGCCTTCTCCGACCCATACAAATGGTATTTCCACATTCCCACCATCTGTTATGCACTTGGCATATCTACAAAGACGTGGAGAACAAAGTTTATTGGATTAAGGGGAAGAACAAAAAGACCGCAGCGCACTTCACGCATAAGGCCTGGAAAGCAGTCATGGAAGCTCCGACGATCGAGGAGCACGAGCAGGCCGTGAGTGACATGCGTCTGCGTTGGAAAGGTGAATCCGCTATCTTGCTGTACATTGAGCAGACATGGTTAGTGCATAAGGAGAAATTCGCCGAAGCTTGGACGAACCATGTGGTTCATTTCGGGAACACCACTACTTGTCGTGTGGAGAGTGCTCACAGCGAGCTGAAGCAATGGCTGAACTCGGCGACTGGGTCTCTTGACACCATGTGGGTGAAGGTGCACGAGCAGATTCAGAGCCAACTGATTCGCATCACAAAGGTAAATTAATTACCTGTTGGTAAGAAAAACTTATCTAATAATTTTTTATGTTGACATGCAGGCACTGGAGGAGTCCCGTTCGAAGAATTATAAAAAACTCAGGATTTCCATTCCACACAATATTGTATAGAGTTTCACACTATGCAATATCGATAATGGGAACTGAGTTGAAACGGGCCAAAGAGTTGTCTGATGAGGTTTACTCTGCGTGCGGATGTGTGGTACGACGTACGCACCAGCTCCCATGTGCATGCGAGCTCCAGCAATGTGTCGACAACAACTACCCAGTTGCTGCAAAATGCTTGCACGGTTTCTGGAGGACACTCGCGATCGGCGAGGGAGTAACTCATGATATTTCTGATCGGGATTACTTATACGACCTCGTGCGTGAGGCAGAAGGCCGCGATCCAACCGTTATGCGTGGCCTCCATCGAGTCGTCAACGAACATCTGTATCCCAAAGCCCGTGAGTGGAATGAGCCAGTTGTTAATACGTCTGTAAAAGGACGGCCGAAGAAAAAAAACTCGACGAAGCGGGATCGAAGTGCTTGGGAGTATGCAATCCCAAGGGGTGGACGCAACGGAGGGCACAGTAGTACAAGTCGTAGCAGCCACGGTCGTAGTAGTCAGGATCCCACGTCATCTTCGTCTGCAAAGCGGTCTCGTGGATCTACTGTGGAGACAGGTACTACTATCTTTTACTCGTAAATTTTTTTCAAACACAGGTGCACATCTAATCCTGTAAAATGCGCTCTACAGGTGAATCCAACTTCCACTACACTCACTTCGCCAACCACGTAACATCAGTCATCCATCCGTATATAGTTACCTATAAGGATGTCTTGGCTGACGGGAACTGTGGGTTTCGCGTTGTCGCCTCCCATGTTTACAATGACGAACACGAATGGATCACCGTAAGGAATAACATCGCGAACGAACTCGAGGCCCATTGGGATCGTTACTCGCCATTGTACTATGGTGATTCATTGGAAATGCAGTTGGAGCGTATACGCTGGGAAGGGGGGCTTGCAGATCACACCACTGGATGTTGACACCGTGTGATCTGTGGGCTGTGGCAACCATTTTGAATGCTGTAGTTGTTCTCTACGTGTACGGTACGACATTGGCTAGCGTCAACATGCAGTCGAGCACAATATTGCCACTGCACGCCAGTCGGACTGCTAATGGACCGACACGTACGATCGTCATTGCGCACCTTGGAGATGATTATCCGCATTACATTAGACTTAATTTATGCCCTGATTTTCCTATGCCCATGTTACATCCGTACTGGGACACGTATCGTGATCGTCGAGTTGACGGTTGGGAAACGAGATATCAGAGTCGAATCGATCACTAGATGAACCTGATGCAGCTTTATAAGTAGAGACATAGCAATGTTGTAATTAATTTTTTATTAATATTATTTTGTACCATATTAATATTTTATGTGAATTAATATTTTTTGTTAGTATTATTTTGTAATTATTTCGCGTTATTCCAAACATAAACAGTAGAAACATAGAAATAATATAAATAAAAAAGTACGCGTCCGATACATAAACGAAGGAAAACGCAAATAAAAGCACATCACGTCACATCACGGCACACATCACGGGGCATGGAGCCAACGGTCGTTCAGGTCGTCCAGCTTGTCTCTGAACTGCTCCGTCGTGTTCGAGCCCTCAAGGTCCAGTTGAGCTAGCATCTCGCTACTCAAGGTGTACATCGAGCTGTACCATTGTACACAGAAATGATACATATAAAAAGTGATTAAACATATAAATATAAAAAATCCAAGTCACATTAATATTACGTACATAGTCGGCGTGATGGCACGGGGGTATGCTGCTCGATGAGGATCCCGTCTCTAACGGAAGCAGGCGAGGATGAGAATGCCACTCATACCAGTCCATGTACCCTTCGACGGTTTCACCAAGGTACTCTGCGGACGCCCGGTTGATGTACGAGAGGTTGAGGATGTACGCGTACGGGAACTGCCGCCAAGCAAACTCTGCTGCATCGCCAGAATGGTGCACCTTATACCTCGACGGGTCTGCTGGCATGACCGCCTTCTGTGGCGGACTCATCGGCGGCGGGATGTGCTGCACGTAACCAAGCTGGCACAACACTCTCGAGGGTACGTAGGGGTCAACGATATCGCGATATCGAACCCAGCCTACGAAAATAGTCCTCATGTGCTGCGCCGCTGGATCGGGACCGTACGACAACCAAGCAACCTGATAACAGTTCACTATTTTTACATAATGGTCGTCAAAGAAGAATATAAATTGTTAATATACCTCGCTCACACTCATGACATCTAGCTGACGGCGGATCTCAATCAAACGGTGGCCCGTCCGCTCGTAGTAAGATACAGACCACATGCGTGATCGTGGCTGGCCAGGCTCCACATGATGGGGGAGACGATGTGGGCGAAAGCATGGGAAGTACTCGTAGATCCACGCCTGGAGTAACGAGAGGCACCCAGCAACACCCCTCCAATCCGCTCGGCTTGCGAGTCCAAGCTGGCGATAAAGGTAAGCAAGAGCGACCTATCCCCACGAGTACTAGCTGGCAGAGGCCAACGAGCGATAGAACTCATGCATGATGTCTGGCTTCACACGGGTCCCGTTCTTGTCGACGAAGCGATTGCCTGGAACCCCGCCGGCCGACCCCCCCGCATCACTTGCATCACGTCTTTCGATGCAACCCCACCGCCTCTCCAATAACCCCTCAGATCGTCTGCGGAGACGCCCATAATCTCCCTCGCCGCGATCTGCCCGTCGCCGACGTCCGGGGTGCCCGAAACCGTCGCCCCGTCGATCGGGATACCCAGGATCTACTCGACATCGTGGAGCATGATCGCCATCTCCCCGAATGGCATGTGGAATGTGTTCGTGTCGGGCTGCCAGCGCTCCACAAAAGCGCACAGAAGAGGCTGGTCCAAGTGACCCACCATGGCATCTGTGAGGTGCCTAAGCCCCGTGCCATCGATCTGGCTCTGCGTCTCCGGCGGGAACTGGCAGTACCACTGCTTCAGCGATCGAAGCACTAACGGCCGCTGCTCGCACTTTAGCAGGGGCCTGTCCTCATCACCCATCCAGATGCGTGGCGCAATGTGCCTACGACCCTGGAGCGCTTGCTCTCTATTTCATTTTTTACGAATAACCCAAAAATAAACTTAACATTTTTTACGCATATTAAGACACGACATCGCAAGTCAGTTTATACTAGAGAAGGGAATTACCTGAGGAGGCCGGTATCACATCGTCGTCGGACGACTGAAACGACCCTCCATAATCCGGCACGTCCTCATCCGCATGCGGATCGTGATCCACATATACGGAATGAGAAGCAGCCACTCGCTGCCGCCTCTCCTCCTCCCGTTCTCTACGAACGGATGCATCAACGCCGCGCGTCCTCGTGCGACGCTCTCCAGATCCCTCCACCGGGGGGATCTGCTGCTCCCTCCAAGTAGGGACTTCCCACCTTTGGCCTGCAATTAGATATTTAATAAAAAAAATTAAACAACCGAACGAGATTTTCGGCCGGAACAGTTGCCGACCGAAACATGATTTCGATCGGCGCAGTTCCAGCCGAAACACGATTTCGGCCGGGCAAGATCCGACCTAAACATGATTTCGGTCGGACCGACCTAAACATGATTTCGGTCGGATCTTGCCCGGCCGAAACTCGATTTCGGTCGGCTAAGTCGCGGCCGAAACGTGATTTCGGCCGCCACTCACACAGCCGAAAATCTGTTCCGGCTGCGACTCGGCCGGCCGAAAAATATGTTTCGGCCGTGCCGATTTCCGGCCCGAATTTGCCTTCGATCGGCCTTTTTTCACCCTATTCCGACCCGTTTCGACAATCTATGTACGTATGAATGACTTTTACGACAATTCGCTTACCAGTCGTGCGAACACCCCCTTTCCCTTTCCGTGTCCTTGTCGCCGATCCATTTCGATTTGAATTTTCTCTGGTTTTTTGTCTGATTTGGATGTATGATTTGAAAAGTGTTGTGTTGTAAAGGACTTCAAATAGAAATTTTTACTGTCTATTACAGTTTATTCTTTTTAAATTAATTTAAATAACATAAGGGCAATTTTGTCTTTTTCCAACCCTTTAGGGGGCGGTAATTAGGAAAAAGGGGCGGTAATTAGTAATTTCCTATATTAATCCTGTTTATTTATTTTCTAAATCAGGGACCAAAGGAAGGTTCTAAGAGCATCTCCAACGGGACGCCAAAGCTGGCGTCCCACTGGAGGTTTCGAGTTTGGGGTTCTCCAGCCCAGCGCTAAACACCACGCCAACCATCGCGGGGTCTACAGTAACCCGCTAACTTAGCGGGTGGACTGTTCACTCCGCGATCCCTCTTAATTTTTTTTGTTTTGTTCTTTAATTTTTGTAAACGCTACTGATGATAAATTAAAAAAACAAGAAGAGAAATGTTTGTTTCAGAGACTTGGGGGAGGAAGGCTCTGGGACGAAGACGATGTCAGCCCCTCTATTTTTTTATTTTCCTTTTCTATTTTCGTTTAGTTTTTCCTTTAAAAACTGTTAGTATTATATATTTAACCCAATTAGCAAAATTAATTTGCCTCCATTATTTAATGTATATGTAAGTTTTACATTTTAAATATAAATTATTAATAAATGAATAAATAAACTTTTATTGTTATAATTAAATAAAAACTATAAAATTTTCTAAAGAAAGTGAGCATTATTCAAAAAAAGTAAATAACAGAACTTAAACCATATTGATATAAAAAAATCCATGACAATTTTATTCAGCTTTAAATAAATTAATCTTATTTTATGTATAATTTTATTATTAAAATATTTTCTGATATATGATCTAATTTTATTTGTTGTTGATTTTATAGGTATTTAAATTTCATAATTTAAAATGTTTGTGTTCTTAAAGTTTTTATTTTAGAATTTAGGTTTGTAGTTTATTTTTCTAATATAAATATTTTTAACAATTTACTTAAGTTAGGAATAAGAAATATTATATATATAGGAAAATATAGAAGATATGGTTGGAGTTTAACGACACTGTTTAAACTGTAAATCTGGAGGAAGTGTACTGTTCAACTCTATATATAGAGGAATGGTTGAAGATGGCTAAATGACCATGCAATCCAAATCTCTAACACGGACATTATTACTAAATAAATGCATATGCTGGCTTGTATGATCTTTGGATGTCGTAAGCATTACTATACATTATGTGTGCGCGCGTACTAATTTTTTACCGATATATATTATGATCAGATCAAAGAATATGTAGAGAGTTTTTCTTATCCAAACTTGAAACTTGTATTTATTTTGTTGTTTTATTTTCAAATGTTTATTTATTGTGTCTTCTCTTTTCGATTTCTCTTTCGTGTTCGATCGATGGATTATATTGAGATATTGCTTCTCTTCGACCAAACATTTCCCAATAAGCTCAATTTGGAACTTCGATTCTATGCTACTGCTTTATAGAGCGTGCGTGCGTGTTTATTTACTATTAATGTCATATAAATAACAATCAGATTAGTTATAAATTATAATGAAACTACAATATACATTCCTGTTATGTAGCTCATATTCTCCAAACCTCTAAAGACCAGCAAAGGGAAAAGCAAAAAATCTTCAGACAACCACATATGGTTCTCAAAGAATTGGAGCTTAGACAATATTGGACCAAACAACATAATATGCAATACAGAATCATTTTTCAGAAGATTATGCAACACAGAGTTCAAGATAAAAAGATAATAACGGATGATTCAAAATGTGGTAAGTGGCGATTCGCTGCTGCAATGGACATCAGAAGCATCAGGCAATCTTTGCCTGGACGAGGAAGCATTGTTCGAAGCCTCCTCGACGTCAACATTGACAAAGACTTTCCTTTTCTGAGAATTTGTGATCATAGCCTGTGCTTGAGCTACCACTGATTCATCAGCATCCGCTGCATATAAAATACTTTTTATAGCTTCAACCGCCTGAAAAATCAATAATTTGATCTATATGAATATCCATCATCTTACAAAAGATGTAGCAAAATAATGATCTGAGCACATTACAGGTAAATTTTCAATTTCAGGGGTCTGACATAAGATCTCAATATCCCTCAGCTTGGTGAAGTAGAAGTCCCTCTCTTTCTCCAAGCTGTCAACTGATAACTTCAATTCAGTAATCTGCATATATCCATGATAAGTCACCGACTGTGGGATATCAATCAATAGTTTCACGATCAAAAGTCCTAACCTGTTTTTCGTAGATTGTGCGTTCTGGGCCACCACTACTACTTGAAGGACGTGTTGAATGAGTTGAATCTGTTCTTCGGGTGTTGTTAGAGGCAGACGGAGAGTTTCGGGATGATGTTTGGGAAGGTGCAGATTTCTTGCTCAGCTCCTTTCCACCTTTGCATGCCTCCCTCCTTTCCAATGCATTGTAACTAGCAATACCAATTTTTCATATTAGAAGGGAAGGACATTAAACCAAATTGCACTACCAATCCTTAAGCGGGACTTCGAGCCACTAAAAACAAATAAATATCTATCTAACGAATTTCTTGCAGAACCATGAGAGGAATCCATAGAATATTTGCCAAAAGACTCAATTCTGATTCAGGAATGACATCTTTCGAATTTCGAAACAAACACCTCCTCTCATATATCACAGCACATCAAACGAAATGAAGTTAAATAAAAAAGGAGACAAGGGGAGAATAATGGAGTTTCTCCAAACCCCCCTCCCCCACATCATATTCAACCAACAAGAACTCCCAACACGTATAAAAGTTGAAGAAGTCATATAAGTACTTGCTCAATAGTCCCCCATTGACCCCATCAAAGTAGCGTTTCATCCACTGCATGAACTCCAAGTTATCCAATGGCCTCCCTTTGATTAACCTGTTCACCTCGATGTGCTTTCCAACACAGACACAAAACACCACCATCAATTTCAATAATCGACAGTTTCAACCAATTCATCTTTAATAAACAAGGAAATTGCCTTACCTTAGTGATCTTAAGCTTGTCGAATACGTTCTGAAGAACCTTGTAATTTTGTATCATCTCGTACTCGTTCTTCGCATCGAAATTGACTTTGTGCAGCGGAACCATGTTAGGGTGCGCCGCATCCATAAGTTGGCAGTGCACAGCACCACCGCACGCCTGGAGAATCGATTAATTTCAACTCGAAGATCTCGAACCCTAAAAGGAAAAAAAAAAGGAACTCACCTCTTCAACTTTGCCGAGACTGAGATGAAGAGTCGAATTAATCCACGCAAGAATTTCAGATCTTCCGACGAAGTACGCCGAATCCATCATCCCTATATTCGAAGCCATTTTAGGGGAATCTGCGGTTTGAAATATTTTGCTTTAGTCGAAGAAATGGGAGGAGCGTCGAGTTTCTGACTGTGTTCGGAACTTCGATCTTCGAATCGAAATGAGGGTTGAGCGGTCAAGTTAACGTTTTTAAATTCAAAAATGTTGGGCTGTTAGGCCGTAAATTTGGGCTTGTTAATTATTACGTGATGGACCAATAAAATGGGCTGATGATAACTTTACCTAATTCATTCCGTAATACTCCCTCCGTCCCACTAATTTTATCACATTTTGCCATTTCGGGTGCCCACTAATTTTATCACCTTTCCTTGTTTAGCAAAAAACTATCACAAACAATCAATATAATAATATTAAATATTCTTAAAAGACGTGTCAAAATATACAATTTATTACCTTTTCATTGTACTATATTATTATAATAATACTACCTTAATTTACGTGCCCGACAACTTATGTGATAAAGTTACTGGGACGGAGATAGTAGCAATTAAGACGACCGACGAAATGTGGCAGTTATAGCCACTCTTCACCCTTATAATAGGATAGATTAACGCAAACGTTCAAACAAATCTATACTATTACTATTCCATTATATTAAGGGTGAGGGGCTAGGATAAACCGTCAATTGATATGTGTATCGACCAATCAGATTTTTTCCACATGTATTAAAATAAAAAAAGACTTATTAAGCAACGTAAGTTTCTTAACCTCATCATAACTAGCGAATTCTATTTTTAGTATATTACTTACTTAAATTATTTAATAAAAATTAACTTTATTTTATTATACACACGTAGGGTGGGCCAGAAATACTAGTATAAGGAATTTAGGTGGTCTAAAAATTATCAATTTGTATGTCAAGTGTTTTTACCATTTTATCCTTAGTGTTTAGTAGGTTACAATTTTATCCTTACTTTAATTTTTAAAGTAACCTAATTAACAATATAACAAATATAAAATATATTTCACACACATTGAATATGCAAAAAAATACTGATATTTATTATGGCTTTACTTCAAGTTCTTAGAAAAACTTGTAAAATAATTTGCAAAAATTAAAAGAGAGAATTAATAGAACTAAGTTTTCCACGTAAATGGAGGCCTAGTGCTTTGCTAGATTTGTACAATTACATGTAACTTTCGGAAAAATGGGAGAAGAATGGTGAAGTTTTTCAATTTTCAACTTCATTTCTATATAACTCGGCAGGTAATGTATACTTTGTTTTAATGAGTTGGAACAAAATAAAAGGAAGAATTAATAAATTTTAGTTCGGTATTCAGTTCCCAAAAATATGAAACCGAAAATTTTGATTTTTCGGTTCAGCAATTCGGTTAACCAAATAAAAATTGAAATACCGAATTTCATTATATCACTCCAATACATTTGGGCTATAAATAATCCTCTTAAACGCCCGATAATACATCAATAATTTTTACTTGGGTTTAATCACGCAATTAACTAAAAAGCCAACTCATTCGATTATTATCATTTCGGCTTCACATTTTTTTATTTCTTATTAAATATAATCCTTTAATATTTCTTAAATTCATATGGCGTTTGCAATTGGCTTGTTTAATCTTCTCGACACGGCATGAATCATGAGGCATTTTATTCATCCTTTAATTTTTTTTTTTAAATTTCGGTTTGTTCGGTCGGTAATCGAAAAAAAACGAATTAATTTTGGTTTTAACGAAACCGAACCTTCAAAATTTCGAAAAGAAAATTTTGGTTAATCTAACTTCGGTTCGGTTTTGTTTGGTTTTTGCCGAGTGAACATCCCTAGTTGGGTCATGCCTGCGTTCATTGTGGTGTACGAATTATTTGGGTATAAATAAAAATATCCTTGATGTGTCGTTGCGAAAAAATCTGAAATTGTATACTTTGAAAGGTCAAGAACCGAGATGGTGATTGATGCCATCGAAAAATGTCCCGACACATCAATGGTCGCTGGAAGTTATCGGGCCGTTGCTGTTCCAAGCTCGCCGTCTTCGTCTTCGACGGGTCCCAGAAATACCACGAAACAAACGAGCTAAAGGGCGCTGTTTCGGCGACGCCCCTCCGACGCTCAAGTCAGATAATCGTCTGTCGATGCTAAAGCGTAAAAGAAAATACGATAAAACAGTAATTAGAGAGAGTATAAACTGATGAGACGTTCAGCTGTGAGAGATGATCCACGACTGGGCGGTTTTGTTGTTGGCGTAGTTTTCTTCCGGCGAGAGATAGAGACGGTAGTTAGTAACAAAGTGTTAGAAATGAGAGAGATCCCCCCCCCCCCCCTTTGCCTTTTCTCTAGTCTCTTTAATAGATCACACGATTGAGAGGTGGGTGATGTAACCACCCACTCCATGCCCCATGATCCTTAGTGATGGGTGGGCTTCGTTGGGGACTCATGATAAGGAGAATAAGCGGTGGTCTTATGAGTCCACGTAAGATAAGCCCACTATGTTTGCATAGATCCTCTCGGCCATTCGGCGTCTTCTCGGCCATGCGTCGTCCCTCGGGAGCGTTCAGGCTTATGTCGCCTCGGGGGTTGTTTTCCACGGGATATCGCCTCGAGAGGAGTTTTTCGCGGAGAATGTTTCCCGCCTCGAGTGTGATTTTGCGGGGAATATTTCCCGCCTCTCGATTAGACTCGAATATTTTGCCGATTAAATCCGAGGAGAACAATAGTCTCCCTCATAAATAGTCCAAAAGAGTGTAGTGAATTTTTGACGTAGTAAAATATTCGAGTATTGAGAAAAAGAAGTACTTACCTCGCGAAGGTTCCTCGAGCGTGGGCTTGAGTAATACTGTTTTGTCCAGCCCTTCAGGCTGTGACTTTTGTCTTTGCTTTCCGCTTTCCTACTTTACCTGCTATGACCTTTGAAGCATTATTTTTTTAAATAATGGATTTTTAGTTACCTCGGTCTTGTCTTCAATTTTTTCGCTAGAAGTCCATTGTTGTCGTTCTTGTTAAGTGCTTCGGGCGTGGTGTAATAAACGTGAGGTCTCTTGCCTCGGGTCAGGGGCGTCCCCCTGAATCCAAGGAGAGCCTCGGAGATCTTGAAAAAAATTTCTTCTTTGCCTCTAGCTTTTATAGAGGTGGCGCTGCCTTGCGTAGAGGGATAACAATGTGTGCAAAATCTCCTCTCCCCACAGGGGGGAATGTCTTGTTAGGAATATGCCCTCGAATGCTATACGAGGATTAGATCGTATAGGGCATTAGCTTATTTATCATTCGACCTTTTATGTAATAAGATATTTTTTGTGTGTTTATTGAAAGGCGATGTTCGTTTATTGGATATAAGAGTACTTTACTAAGCATCCGGTAAAGCAATAAATGAACAAATACAATGTGTCGAGTTGAGTCACTGTTCTCGATGAGTACGAGAGAGGAAGGCACCAGTGGACTCTTAACCTCGAGCATTAAAAGTCCGTAAGCCTTATGCTCCAGTTGGGTACTGGATAACCGACTACGGCTTATTTGTCGATGACCTATCGAGTGCCGATATCCCGCTTGGAAGCGGAGGTCATGACTTGTGATGCGAGTCGAATCAAGGGATTGAATCGTTTCATGGACACTGACTCACGGGTCGTACGGTCGAACATGGCTTATTACTCAAGGAGTGTCAATGACCGACGACGATACTATAGTAGTCTACGTGAACCTTAGACCGAAAGGGCTTTGACGGAGTTGACTTTCAAGTCTCGACTGTCACTGGTTCCCCTCGACACGATTTGCTGTTGCATGGGGTCAGCGGGCCAGATGCGGTCTTGATGACGATTTGTGATTGCCGGGCTTAGACCGCCAGTACGGATTCACAGTCTCGAAAGTAATTGAGATAAGTGTCCTATGAGGACGGCGACGGGAAATTACAAAATACTTGGCCAAGGTATTGAACTAACTCATGTTAGACATGGAGGGTAGTTTGGTAATTTGCCTCGTCCCCTGTTTTATCATGGAATCGAGTATAGTGAGTTTGACATAGACCATGGCTCTCACTCGATTGGGACATAGCTGAAGGGTTTATACGTAGTACTATAATCTATAGTAAGGTTCTCGAATAAAGACTGGGTCGAAATTCGCACTCGAATCGGGTTACGGTCCGGTACTGCGGGATTGGCTAGGTAACTACCGGACTCTTGGATTCCTCCCTTACCGATTGAGTCGAACCTAGAGAGTCGGGCTTAAAAAGGATCATCAACGTGTACAGATAAGGAGAGAAAGTGTTTTGGACCTTAACGGGCCTTGGGCCGTTGGGCCACGCCTTAATGGGTCTCGGGCCATTTATTGGATCGAAGTTGGACTTCTTATGAAACTAACTTTAAGACTTGGGCTTGGCCAAATGCTTAATGGGTTAAAGGACAAAATTGGATTTCACCTTAAACTAATTTCGAAATATGCCTTTGAGGGTATTTTTGGAATTTGCATATTTGATATATATATGAATAAAATATTTAGAATATGTGGCGACCCTACTTTTCTAACTACGATTAGTGGCGAATTTCCGCAACGTAAGCCGCGGAAGGCCCGTCTAATTAAAACTTTTTCCTAAAATAATATATACTAATATAAAAATCCGTCTACATTGCTCTCTCTGTACACGGGCCGAAGCCCCAAAAATATCAAAAGAACCAAAAGTCCTAACGCTGCTCCACAGGTCACATCCATGTACCGCCCCGCCCTCAAAAGTCCGTGGAGCACCGCCACCAGCCGCCTCAGTCTCGACGCGTATCGGCGTCAGACTCAGTACCTACAACACGTAAACACTGAGTGATTTGCCCAGTAGGTGAATAAAATTCATGTATGCAAGTGTGCACTCAACCCAATCCCAATATCTCACAACATGATATAATGCACACTCTTCTTTTCCCACATTCCTATTCACACAACACAGGGCCCTAGGTTAGGCTCGACACCCTCGCGCGCAAAGACTACTGGGAGGCCACCCCCAAGTCTCGCGGCAGCCTACCTTGGTAGTGCACTGGACGATCACGCCAATGGGCTCCTACCGGGTCGCTCCGCACCAAAAGTATACACTGATAGTGCACTGGACGATCACGCCAATGGCCTCCTATCAAGTCCCATCAATATCTCATCCGACGTTATGCACCTCGGGACGGTCACGCCCGAGTAGACAGATCGATCACGCCTATCTCCGCCAGGTGCCCAGTGAGCCCAACCTCGACTCTTCTAAGAGTCACCAATCACAAACATCTCATTCTACCCCGTACGTAAATATCTCATATCACTACCGTCTCAATACGGTACAATCATCTCTCTCCCTAACGTGGTATGCATGTGCTATGCATATACATGAAATCTCATATAAACATGATTTATAATAAACGCATGGAAAAACATGTACAACACATAAGTCACGTAAGTCACGTAAATCATCAATCACATGGAACACATAAATTCACATTTGTGTTTACGTATTGTAGATGGATAATCCACCTACCTGTCCTCCCGCTATTTTCAATCAAGAGATCTGGTGGACTCTGTAAATGTCGAACCTCTAAATAAATAAATATTATTAGTATATGTGCTAGTTCTCGGAAACCCTAAAATTTATAAAAACCTTAAAATTAATGAAATTCCCAATAAATAAATAATACCCTTAAAATATCGAAAACCCTAGAAATAGTAAAATCCTAAAATACCGAAATTTATTAAATGTCGAAACTTTTACTTATCGAGATCTAAAGTAAATGTCGAAATCTAGTCATGGAAAATGTCGAAGTTCTTACATAATATCGAGACCTTTAAATGTCGAAGTCTTATACAATGTCGAGACCCTCAAAAACAACTATAAATGTCGAGACCCTAACATAATGTCGAGATACATTTTGTGATAAATGTCGAAACCTATAGAATGTCGATATCTAATACATACCGAGATTTCATTCGACATTTTTCCTACATACATCTCGAGATTTATCAAACACTGCGAAATCTATCTATACAGTTCTCGACTTTCTATAACACAGTTCGACGTCTTCCTTCAATTAGCCTACCATCATATATCGACATATATATTCAAAACAAGCATTTAATCATATATCGACATCTAATCCTTATGAAGCACCTATCAAAATTCATCTCATCCTTAATATTCCATGTTTCGAAAATCATTAAATTCATACCACAAAATACATATGAGTTTGAACAACAGATTAGGGTTTTCTATACGTGTTTGTAACGCTGAAAATTTTATTTCCCTTGCGAACAGTACACCCTCAATCACGTTTATACGAACTCATGCTTTTGAAATCATAAAGCTCTTATATAACTTTATAACACTTATAAAAATATGAACGTAAACCACACTAAAAAATTTGAGTTCTTAAATACATTTATGTAGTACTACACTCGTCTAGTCCCCCAATTTCCGTAAAATATACATAAACTAGTTTAAATATGGATGGCAAGTTCTAAATAGAATTCTCACCTTTTTTTTACTTGAAATTCTGATTTGTTTGTCGAGGTTTTCTTTTTCCTTTCAACTCTGGCTCGATTGATTCTTCTTTGTTGTTGTTATCTTCTAATGGTTCTCTACTAATAGATATACTTGATATACATGAGAAATTTTTTCATAGAAATTCGTGTGATTAGACTAGGTGTTGATCTTCATTTTTCCTAAGCCTAAAATAACGTATTAACATGGCTCCTTTCTTAAAACATTTGGGCCTTAATACCCATTTAAGTAATTCAACTATGGCCCAAATCTAATTGGTATTATTCTTATAATTTTGGTTAATTCCTATATTAAGTTCCAAAGAAAATAATTAAAAATTACCACAGTTTATATTTTCGTCCCATATTTAAATTTCTTTATCAAACTTCCTAATTCAGGAAATTACATAATTAATTACAACAAAATCCCGTATTAAAATTTTACGGGTATTACATCCTCTCCCCCTTAAAAGAATTTCGTCTCCGAAATTACGCCGACTGGAATAACTCGAGATAACGAACTCTCATATCGTCCTCACGCTCCCAAGTGGCTTCCTCAATTAATTGATTCCGCCACAAAACCTTAACTAACGAAATAATCTTATTCCGTAGTCGTTTCGACTCGTACATCAAAATTTCTACGGGCTTCTCTTCGTAACTCAATTCAGGCTTGAGCTGTTGATAAAGAAGCTCGTTCTGGATCACATGACTTGGGTCCGCGACGTATTTTCGTAATGTCGATACGTGAAATACGTCGTGAACTTGCGATAATGAAGCCGGTAGTTCTAACTGGTACGCAACCTCGCCAACTCGTTTGACTATATTGAAGGGGCCTATGTATCTGGGACTTAACTTACCCTTCTTTCCAAATCGCTTCACTCGTTTCATCGGGGAAATCTTCAAAAATACTTGGTCGTTCTCCGGAATTCCAATGGTCGTCTCCTATGATCTGCGTAACTTTTTTGTCGACTTTGAGCCGTTCGCATTCGTTCTCGGATTTTGGTCACCGCTTCGGTTGTTTCTCGGATCATATTGGGTCCTAATAAAGGTCGTTCGCCGACTTCATCCCAATGAACAGGGGATCGGCACTTAGGCCCGTATAACGCCTCATACGGCGCCATTCCAATTGTAGCATGGAAACTATTGTTGTAAGAGAATTCGATCAACGGCAAATATTTGCTCCAATTTCCCTTGAAGTCTAGCATGCAGGCTCGTAACATATCCTCAAGGGTTTGGATTGTCCGTTCAGACTGCCCGTCGGTCTGAGGATGGTACGCAGTACTGAACGAGAGCTTAGTACCCATCGCTTTCTGTAAGCTTTGCCAGAAATTGGATAGAAATCTCGAATCTCGATCCGAGACGATGGAGATTGGAATTCCATGGAATCGAACAATTTCCTGAATGTACAATTCGGCATATCGTTCCATAGAGAAAGTGGAGCTAATAGAAATGAAATGGGCTGATTTAGTTAGGCGATCAACAATCACCCAAATGGCATCGTGGCCTTTCGTCGTTTTAGGCAAACCAACGACGAAGTCCATCGGATATGGTCCCATTTCCATTCAGGAATCGGTAAAGGCTGCAGAGTTCCAGCTGGTAGCTGGTGTTCCGCTTTGATCAGCTGGCACGTCATACATCTACTTACGAACGTGGCGATATCCTTCTTCATTCCCGGCCACCAATATATGATCCGCAAATCTTGGTACATCTTTGTCGCTCCCGGATGTACTGAGTACGTTGTTGCGTGCGCCTCTGTCATTATCGTTCGTCGTAATTCCTCGTCATTGGGCACGTATAGCCGATTCTTGTATAACAAGGTTCCGTCTGCCCGGATTTCGGAGTCTTCGGGTAGTGTATCCTTTGCCTTTAGGTAGAATTCATCCTCTTCTTGTGCTCTTTGAATTCGTTCTAGCAACGTCGGCTGAAGAGTCAGCATTGCTAGTTTCGTTTCGACTTCGCCCAAATTGACTATTTCCACTCCAAGCCTGTGCAATTCCGTACTCATCGCATCGACTAAGCGCGTTTGCGACTATATTCGCTTTGCCCGGATGATAATTAATAACGCAGTCGTAGTCTTTTACAAGCTCCAGCCATCGTCGTTGTCTCATATTCAGCTCTTTTTGGGTGAAGAAATATTTCAGACTCTTATGGTCTGTAAAAATTTCTAAGTCGTGAGTCGGATAGTTCTTCTCGTATTCTTTCAACTGTCTTGAAGCGTAGGCGATTACCTTTTCGTTTTGCATTAGCACACACCCTAGGCCGTTCTTCGAAGCGTCGCTATAGACTGAGAATCCTCCTGTTCCCGATCGTATTGTTAGAATGGGAGCAGAAGTGAGGCGTTTCTTCAGTTCCTGAAAGCTTTGTTCGCACGCTTCGGACCACTTGAAAGGTACGTTCTTCTTGGTCAAGTTCGTCAGAATCGAGGCAATGCTAAAGAAGTCAGCTATGAATTTACGGTAATATCCCGCAAGTCCTAGGAAACTTCGGACCTCGGTCGGAGTAGTCGGTCGTGGCCAACTGTTCACGGCCTCAATCTTACTCGGGTCCACGGAGATTCCACTCCCGGAAATCACGTGTCCCAAGAAGGCTACTTGCTCAAGCCAAAATTCGCATTTCTTGAATTTGGCGTAGAGCTGTTTCTCACGCAAGATTCCTAAGACGATTCGTAAGTGATTCTCGTGTTCCTCCTTCGTCTTAGAATAAATCAGGATATCGTCAATAAAGACGATTACGAAACGATCGAGATAGTCCTTAAAGACTCGATTCATCAAGTCCATAAAAGCAGCTGGGGCATTTGTCAGTCCAAAAGGCATGACCAGAAATTCGTAGTGGCCGTACCTTGTACTGAATGCGGTTTTAGGAACATCTACCTCTCTGATCTTCAATTGATGGTATCCCGAACGGAGGTCAATTTTCGAGAATACCGTAGCACCCTGTAGTTGGTCGAACAGATCATCGATCCTCGGCAACGGATATTTATTCTTGATCGTGATCTTATTCAGCTCCCTATAGTCGATGCATAGTCGCATCGACCCGTCTTTCTTTCGTACGAATAAAACCGGCGCTCCCCATGGCGAAAAAACTGGGTTGAATAAACCCTTTCTGCATCAAGTCCTCTAGCTGTTCTTTTAACTCCTTCAATTCATTCGGCGCTAGGCGATAATGAGCTTTAGAAATTGGGGCAGACCCCGACATTAGATCTATCATGAACTGTATTTCTCGATCAGGGGGTAACCCCGGGAGATCATCGGGAAATACATCGGCATATTCATTAACTATCGGCACGTTCTTTCAGTTCTGGCTGAAGTAACTCCTCCGCCTTCACCGCACATACGAGATAAGACTCACAACCGGATCTCAAGAGTCGTTGAGCCTTCAACGCAGAGATTTGCGGAAAACGATTCAAAGTAGTTTTTCCCGAAAAAGTGAACACCTCTTCTTCGGGCAGTTGAAATTTTACGACCTTCTTGTTGCAATCTATGATAGCTCCGTATCATGCAAGCCAATCCATCCCAAAAATAACATCATAGTCGTTCATTGGGATTACAATCAGGTCGACGCTCAGATTTCTACCCTCAATGTTAACGGAGCATCCTTCCAGCACTTGGTTAGTGCACGTCGGATTACCGTGTGGTAAGGTAACTACGTAATCACATTTAGATAAGGTAGGAGGGACTCCCACCTTTTCCACATACTTGGCCGACACGAACGAATGTGTGGCCCCAGAGTCAATCAAGACAGAAGTGGGCACGTCATAGATAGTCAACGTACCCGTTACTACGGAAGGATTTGCTTCGGCATCCTCATTCGTCAGAGTAAAGACTCGTGCTCGCACTGGAGGGGGTCGAATCAACGGTCGGTTCGGAACTTGAGGCACATGTTCGTTGCAGTTCCTAGCGTAGTGTCCTATTTTCCCACATCGGAAGCATTGTGGGGTCGGTTTGGTCTTGGTCCATAGCACGGACCAGAATGGAAACGCCCACACTGTCGGCATTGAGTCGCGGAACCTGAGGGCCGGTTCGCAACGTTAAATGGCCCTTGGGTCGGTCTTGGTCTCCAGTTCTGCTGGCCCGGTTGATTCCCGCGATAATTTGGTCCCTTGCCAAAAAATTGGCGTTTCTGGTTCCCTCCTCCTTGTTGTCATTCTGTTCTCCGCTTAGCATCCTGCGCCTTTGTAACTCTGCTCTCCGCCTGCTCCGCTAGGATTGCTCGTTCAACGATACGGGCATAAGTTTTCCCTTCCGTATCATACATACTTACGCTCCGGAAGATCTCGGGTTTGAGACCCTCCAAGAAACGTTCGATCTTCAACTCGTCAGTGGCCACGATATGTGGCACAAACCTAGACAACTGCTCGAACTTGCGGATATAGTCTGCTACAGACATCCCTCCTTGCTTCAGATTAATAAATTCATTTAACTTCTGCGCTCGATCTGGCGCCGTGAAGTATTTTCCTCGGAAGAGTGTCTTAAACCTCTCCCAGGTCATCATAGTGGTATCCTCGAGCACCTGGATGGTGTCCCACCAGTAGCCCGCGTTCCCACGTAACATGAAAGTGGCACAAGTCACTTTCTCAGTATCTGGAAGATGACTAACGCGGAACATATTATCAATAGTTCTGAGCCAATCCTCCGCGTAGGTAGGATCGGCAGCCTCCTCGAACGAAGGGGGGTTTAACCTTCGGAACCTATCCCCGGCAGCTTCTACACGTTCTATCCCCGGGGATGCATGACGTTCCAAGGAACCTTGACGGTGAATGAGGTCATTAATCTGATCGAACTGCCGCCGAATCAGATCAGTTAACTGATGGATGGCAGAGCGGTCCTCATTCGGTGGGGATTCGGAACCCGCCCTACGACTAGTTTCACCCGCTTCTCTACGTGTCCTTGGCATTTTTTAACTAGTTCTACAACCATTCATAGAAAACACATATATCAAATAACACATAATCATATAATCAATCATTTAAACTTACAGGCCAGGCTGGTTCTCCAGGCTTTTGAGCGGCAGTACATGGACAGTCTTCATAATCTAAAACCGAAGCTCTGATACCACCTGTGGCGACCCTACTTTTCTAACTACGATTAGTGGCGGATTTCCGCAACGTAAGCCGCGGAAGGCCCGTCTAATTAAAACTTTTTCCTAAAATAATATATACTAATATAAAAATCCGTCTACATTGCTCTCTCTGTACACGGGCCGAAGCCCCAAAAATATCAAAAGAACCAAAAGTCCTAACGCTGCTCCACAGGTCACATCCATGTACCGCCCCGCCCTCAAAAGTCCGTGGAGCACCGCCACCAGCCGCCTCAGTCTCGACGCGTATCGGCGTCAGACTCAGTACCTACAACACGTAAACACTGAGCGATTTGCCCAGTAGGTGAATAAAATGCATGTATGCAAGTGTGCACTCAACCCAATCCCAATATCTCACAACATGATATAAATGCACACTCTTCTTTTCCCACATTCCTATTTCACACAACACAGGGCCCCTCGCGTGCAAAATATTATTTCACACAACACAGGGCCCTAGGTTAGGCTCGACAACACGGGTATTACAGAATATTATTTATTTAAATTTCAAAATTAATCTAGGATTAAGTTTTGAATTCCATAACATATTTAAATATACTTATTTTGACTTGGTATTTAAGTTAGTTTTCTAATAATAGCAGGTTTCCTTAAGTTTGGATGAAAGAGAGTAAGATTTGGCAAAAATCTCTCACACAATAAGGACTAAGATATCGAAATCCAAGCCTTTAAATAGGCTAAGAATTTCGTGCTCCAAATGAAGAAGAAAACAAGGCACAAACACACACCGAACGCACACACTCTTCTCTCACGCGACGGCTCGGTTCTCTCTAGCCATCTTTAGAGAACTGATTCCGTGGTACACTGCGAGGTCGGCGTGACGATCTAGTGCCATCCACCACCATCGACGAAGTCTTGAAGAAAATGACGAGGAGCTGCCACTCGCTTCAACTGGTAATTCTCTACGGGTTTGACCCGCCCTATTACATGTCTATGTGTTACTATTCTGATCCGAGCAACAAGGGCAATAAGGGAACCCGAAAATTTTTTATTCCGCACTGTACCCGGGGACGTGGCGTCTCCGGGAGATACCGTGTAACCCAACATGTTTCAGCCTCTCGTAGAGGAAATTCAATGTGCGCAAAATATTAGTACCCGACGGGAATAGTCCCGAGGGGATTAGTTCTTCTTTGCCTCTAGCTCTTATAGAGGTAGCACTGCCTCGCGTAGAGGGATAACAATGTGCGCAAAATCTCCTCTCCCCCAGAGGGGGAATGTCTCAGCCTCTCGTAGAGGGAACAATGTGCGCAAAATATTAGTTCCCGAGGGGAATAGCCCCGAGCAGCTTGGTGTAATTCTTCTTTGCCTCTAGCTCTTATAGAGGTGGTGTGCCTCGCATAGAGGGAATTTTTAGGAGAACGATCTTCAGCCTTGGTCAAAGTCTTCGATCTTGTTTATCGGGCGAAATTATTAGCGCTTTCAACTTACTAATAGGCGAGTCATCGGCGTATATAGCCTGAATTCTCGAGTATTAGGAGGTCGGGTTTTTGAGGATAAGCATCGAACGGGTCCAAGAGCCCGAGCAGGTCAGGTCTTTGAAGGTGCAAGAACCTGTTATGATAACTAGGACAACAACGCATATACGTGCGGAACTCTCACGGAGATAAAATAATTGTTGCACAATTTAATAAGTCACCCGCAATCTAAATATCCTCGCATATTTCATTCTCCCATGAGCATGCAATAGTCAATAATGAAAATGAGAACTCATGATTTCATAATTTCAGAAGAACCCCAAATCATAAAACTTACAACCGTGTCCCGAACGTATCCTTCAGCCGGAGAGAATTCGTAAAAGGACGACGAATGAAGCTAGGTGGGTGAGTTTTCCTAACCGGGGGAATTACGGGGTTGCGCGTTCCCTCGAGAAGTCCGAAATTTGCAAGTCTTGGGCGTTCTCCTATTTTGCGGGAAACAAGTCGAAGTATTTTTCTTCAGCGAGGCCGTGTAGGTGCTAGTTTAGTTGTCCCTGGTGATTCTACATTAGCTTTTGGTCCCTATGAGGTGTTCTCCGTGCACAGAGGACACTCAGATTAGTTGTTGCTCATCTCAGGTCGAGGAGTAGATGTGAGGTGAGATCAAGGGCTGCAAATGGCATGTCAGTCTGCTGATTTGAGTTGAGTTTTTTGCTTTCAGGGTTGTTCTCGAAGGCGATAATGGTCAAACTGTGGTGAAGCGTGTTGTCTGATCAAGCCTTAAAGCTAGGCTGTTCGCTGATGCACTCGTGGTGGTTTCGTCTCGACCGTTTCAGATTGCGACTTTTGTTTGCTTTCTCTTTTTTCGTTTGAGTTTTGCTTGCTTCTTCTCCACATGGCTTATAGTTGATTTCTTTGGAATGACCTGAGGAGGATGGTCATGTATTCAAAATATCATGAGAAAATAAGATACCTCTAATTTCACGGAGAACGAGACGAGGTGCTTGATTCTCAGACGCCCCATGTTAAGTTCTTCGGCATCAGCGGGCTTTTGACCTTCGAGGGCGGTCGCTGTGATAATTCTCGACCACGTGGGATACCTCTGTGAGCGGAGGGCTTTTTAAAGAGTCAGATGGCGTCCTCGGGTCCATTAGCTACGTTGTACAGGTGAAAGTCGAGGGCAGCATTTCAGGTGTACGACCTTGCATATTTGAGCAGATTTCTGCTTTGTGGGGCTGCTGTCCTCGATGGCGAGCATGGCTGATTTCTTCGAGCATTTTTTATCAATCTCTCGGGCTGGTGTCAAGGCCTTCTCGTAGAGACGAAGGTCTGCTGACTGAAACATGTTGCATCGAGTCGTGGCCGAGGGCGCACTATTCAATATATTCTTCCTCTCGGTTACGCCCTTAATGCCCGCAAGCATAGGCTTACGTTGCTTCGAATAATTTACTCTCTCGAGCGTAGCAAATTTTCATCGTGGTGAGTGACGCAGACGAGCCCTGACACTAATATTCCCGGCGGACCCACAAGCGTCGGGTAATTCCTGCACTCAAAATACCTCGAGGGAAAACATGAACGTGCAAATTCATTCTTTCATGGGACATATATTCCCGGAAAGTATTTAGGGAATATTAATAGCATACAATCAAAGCTCGACACAGAGTATCCTAAATGCCAACTTAAACTAACGCCAGCATCGATTATTAAATTCCGGTAGTTCAGAGCAACCCAATCATTTACTTCATCCCTCCGCAAAATAACTTATGCAGTCCTAGCAGCTGCGTAATAGCATGCCTAACAAAAATGGTTCCAACAGCCCGGCGAGATTCTTACTGAAAATACGAAATATCATAATCCCAATCGCTTCAAAATTTCAATTCGGCCCCGAATTTCAGATCTCATCAAATTAGCTCAGACTTACTCCATCATAAAACAATACTTACGAACGAATCCTAAGTCGTAAAATAAACTTACAGACCGAATTTCACTTCCCGATCGGCGGTGGATCTGCTGTCGGTAATCAGATACGAGACCTCTATTGTTACCGTGGAGGTCTAAGGGTTCTGATGGTGCGTCGAGAGATTAGGACATCACGGTTTTGTCGGATTTCCCCTCGAACATTTTCTGTCAAATCAGTAAAGATTCGACTCTGGTGAGGGTCGGCATGTGAGGTGAGGGCCTAAATAGAAGATGCGTGTCACAGGCGACCTCGATTTCGATAATTGATGTGGTTCGCCCTATTTTCACAACGTCGGGTGTTAACCATGTGGTGGCGGTGGGCAGTTTTGGCCATCAAATGTGAGCGTCGCGGCTGATTCCAGATGGCACGCGTGGCATCTCCTTGGACAAAACGCTTTTCAGCATCCGATAGTGGGCTCAGCATCACCGATAGTCGTGCTCGGACCATGTCGGCTGCAAATTCAGGTTGTCTCCTGGCGATGGCGATCGGTCCGCTTGAACAGATTCAACGAGTCAAGCTTTGACGGTGCATTGCCTGTGGTCGTGCTCTCCGTTACCGACGACATTCCACGAGCCCCAGCGACGGCTGTTGGGCCAAGCCCGAGGATGGCGTACGAGTGCAGTGGACTTCCTCATTATTGCTTGGGTCGACCTTTTGTCCTTAGGAAAAAATAGCGGAGCTGCTGAAAGGATTTACGCCGTTGCACGGTCCAAGCTGCTGTCTGGAAAAATGTTAGAATATAATAAATACTAGGGGTGAGCAAAAATATCCGGAAACCGGATTCCGATACGGTATCCGGTTTTCAAAACCCGAAAAACGGGTACCCGGTTTTAAAAACCGGATCGGATATCCGATCCGATATATTTTAAAATAAACCGGATCGGATACGGATAGTGGTTTGTCTAAAATCCGGATATCCGGTATCCGGTTTTTATATTTAAAAAAAATAATAAAAAAATAGTCCAAAATGAAAAATGAAGGTCCAAAAAGGAAAAAATCATTAAGTAGAATATTTAAACTTATATTATTTTATTATTGCAAAAAACTTTGTTAGAAAATTGAGATAAAAAAAAACATAAAAACATCGAGATGCAAGTTAAAAAATTAATGTGAATTTGTGATATTGTGTTTATTATTTATTATGTAGTTTGAATCATAAATTCACATACTGTGCGAATTACTATGTGTAGAAATTCTTATATTAAAATATATATTATTTTATTGTAATAAGAAATAAAATATATGATTTCAAAAGAAAATAATAAAAAATATAGGAAAACTAAATTTAAAAACCGGATGCGGATATCCGGTGTAAATATCCGAATAAACCGGATATTCGATTTTTGGATATTCGATTAAAACCGGAGCGGATACGGATACCATTTTTCGATATCCGAAAATCCGGATATCCCTATTTCGGATATCCGAAAAACCGGATATTCGGTTTTGCTCACCCCTAATAAATACATAGTAGGTACCTCCATTTGGGCACGAGTTGTGCCGATTCTCCGGTTCTTGGATAAAGAATTTGATATATCGGTGCATGACGTCAGCCCTCTATCGTGACGGCTTCATCGCACTCTTGACCGAGACAGATATCTTCAGCACAGGGGGCATAACCATGAGTCTAGAGGTGGTTCATCGACCATCCGAGCGACGGGCCGAGGCCAAGGCTGCAAGCTCCGACGTGTTACTCTGTTGATAAGGGTTGAGTTCATAGAAGGGATTATCCTCGAAAATGATGGTCGTCGTAGTGTGGGGACGCATGTGGCTCGATCAAGTCTTATTATCGAGTTGTCCGCTGATGAGCTCGTGGAGGTTTCCTCCCATTTTGCGTGAAAGAAGTCGACGTATTTGTCTTCGGCGAGGCCGTACCGCATTGGGTTCCTCGGCACCAAGCGGGATCTTGATGTTCAATGGCGGTTGCCTCAGCTCGGGAAAAAAACAATCTACCCGAAGGGAGGTGGGTCAGACGGGCCACGTCCGATCCCATTTGCTGGGCTGTACGAGCGACGACCGAGGGCTGCAAACGCAAGCGTGCGACCGCCTATCTGAGCTGATTTTGGCTTCGTGAGCTGACATGAAACACACTGCCCCATCAAGGCTCGAGGGTGTCTTGTATGATCGATTCTTTGTAAAGGTTAGGTGGGGCGGAAAGGCAACGCCTGAGCTATCACTGCCTTGGTTCTCTTGGGTGCAGCAAATGTTCGCCTCAGTAATGTGTCACGAGGCCTAGGTTCCGCTGTTTAATAGTTTTATGGGCCTACGACTTATGTAGTGCAACGGCCCCTGTACTCGAATAGCTCAAAGGAAACTTCGAAGATGCAATTTAGTTACGCATGAATTGATATTAATTACCCCGTTGGGAATTTTGCCAACAAATTCGATGAAGCCCAAAAATATCTACAGCAAAATTCTAGCCCACGAAAACAATTCTAGAGGCCCAGGAAAATTATAATAGCAGACAGATCTTATTCTAGCAGCCCATACAAACAATAGGATAGAGAAAATAGATTCTAACAGGCCAATGTAAATGATAAGCCCAACGAATAGCCCGACATAAACCTAGGAAACTTACACCAATAGCCACATTTTTCATAATTCGCAGAATGGCCCCATATTTTCAGATTTAAACATGTACGCTCCCAAGTAAAATAACAGAATCTACCCATCATTTAAGATATAAGAACTCCAAAACATTGAAAAACTCACAAATCGGGTGTTGATTTCCGATTGGCGGCCGATCTGCCCTCGGCGGTCTCGGACATGACTATTGTCATCGTAGTGGATGTCTGAGGGTTCTGCACGTGGAATCTTTTCGCCTAAAAATTCCTTCGTATCTTCTCCGTTCAATCCGCACCGGCTCGGCTCCGGTGGGGGTCGGGTATGTGAGGCGAAGTTCGGGGAAGGGAGACACTTACCATGGGCAAACTTGATTCCGAGATATCAGTGTTACTTTGCCCTATTTTGACATCGTCGGCTGTTAATGGAATGGTGTTGGTGGGCGGTTTTGTCCGTCGAACGCTGCCGCTGGTTCTATTACGAACGAGGCCAGAACACTTGTCAATGCGCTTGCTTCAGCCTCGCTGGTTGTCGCGCTTGGGCCATGTACGGCTGAAGATGTGGGCTGTTTCCCAGTGGCGGTGATCGGTCAGAACGAAAAAAAGCAGCGAGGCAAGCCGTGGGGGAGGCTATCCGCGGTTGCGCTAGCAGGCATCGATGACACCTCGACTAGTTTGAAGAGAGGCTCGATTGCGAGCGTGGAGAGCTGCGACAACATCGATTGGGTCGGTTTTATGCCCCTAGGTAAAAACAGCGAAGCTGCTGCGCCGTTGAACGCCATGTGACAGCGTGCAGATTGTTTGATCGGGGTCGTTTCTGTGAATCAGGCGATGGTCCTTGATTGATCGTCGCTTATGATGATGGTGAATCAAGCCTCAAAGCGTCGTCCGCCGTTTTGCTCGGGGCTGCCAAAAATATCGGCATAAGGAGCGTCTGCTCGTGTGCTCGGATCAGCCTTATTTCTCTTTGTGTCCTGAAGCACTGATGGTAGCCGTTTCGCGAATGCCCGGGCAGTTTGATCAGGTTGCTCAATCGCCGGCGACGGTGGCTATTAGACGTATGGATCCAAATTTGGGAGGTGAGAAAGTCCGCAATCGGTGGGAATTTGCGCATTGACAACGGGCTGCCCGACGGTGCTGGCAGCAGCCAATAACAATGAAAGGGCTATCTACTCATGGTGGCGACGTGAGCGGGTTTCGCCGATATTCGAACTTACAATGGGCTAGGCGAGGTAGATTGTGACGGACTCGAAACAGCTTCAAATTTTCCGATTTCTTCCAAGTGCACCTTATTTATTTATCTGTTCCCACAGACAGCGCCAATTGATGCTGTCGAAAAATGTCCCGACGCATCAATGGTGCGCTGGAAGTTATCGGGCCGTTGCTGTTCCGAGCTTGCCGTCTTCATCTTCGATGGGTCCCTGAAATACCATGAAAAAGGCGAGCTAAAGGACGCCGTTTCGGCAACACCCCTCCGACGCTCAAGTCAGGTTATCGTTCGTCGATGTTAATGCGTAAAAGAAAATACGATAAAACAATAATTTTAGAGAGTATAAACTGACGAGACGTTCAGCTATGAGAGATGATCCACGATCGGGCGATTTCGTTGTTGGCACAGTTTCTTCCGGCGAGAGGTAGAGATGGTAGTTAGTAACAAAGTGTTAGACATGAGAGAGATCGCCTCCTTTTCCTTTTCTCTAGTCTCGTTATATAGATCACACGATTGAGAGGTGGGTGATGTACCCACCCACTCCATGCCCCATGATCCTTAGTGATGGGTGGGCTTCGTTGGGGACTCATGATAAGGAGAATAAGTGGTGGTCTTATCAGTCCACGTAAGATAAGTCCATTATGTTTGCATAGATCCTCGCGGTCATTCGGCGTCCTCGGGAAATTTCTCAAGCACAGTTCGGGCAGGGCGTCGTCCCTCTGGAGCGTTCAGGCCTATGTCGCCTCGGGGGTTGTTTTCCACGGGATATCGCCTCGAGAGGTGTTTTTCGCAGGGAATGTTTCCCGCCTCGGGTGTGATTTTGCGGTGAATATTTCTCGCCTTCCGATTAGACTCGAATCCGGAGATAACGGTGATGATTTTGTGGTAGGGAATTCACTTGGGCGAACAACAGAGAGGGTGATGATTTTGTCGAAGAAAGACTTGATAGATTCCTTGGATCATCCCAATGGATTTTAAAGTTACCTTCCTCAAAAGTCAGCCATGTGGAACGACACTCCTCGGACCATAGTCTTATTGTATTTTTCTCTGAGCCTTCTCCAACAAGTCAAAAAAGACGATTTCAAGTTGACCAAAGGTGGCTGGAGGTTAATGATGTGGTTAAAGATGCATGGAGTATATCTACTATTGGAAAGCCCTCATTCCAACTCACTAGCAAAATAAAGAATTACAGACATGCGTTGCTGAACTGGGTTAAGGGCTTTGCACTAATTCAACCCTTAAGATTGCAGAATGTAAAGATGAGGTGGATAAAATGAAAGAACGGAAAGGGAATAGAGACTGGAATTCATGGAGGCAACTGAAGGGCACTCTTAATGAGGCTTACAAGGCAGAAGAATTATTCTGGTATCAGAAATCTAGAAACCATTGGCTAAAACATGGAGACAAAAACACAAGATTCTTTCATGCCTCAACAATTCAAAGGAGATGTTCTAATTCGATGGAGAATCTTGAGAAGAGGAAAGTTGAGGAATGCAAAAGTTGGACAGGAGTGGAGAAGAAGTGACAGGATTCTACCAACAATTATTTACGCCATCTCATCCTCCAAACTTGGATCAAATATTGGAAGGATTTCCCCAGTCCATTTCAGCAGCTATGAACGAGGTCCTCACCAATCTTGTCACTGATACGAAAATTAAGACGCTGTTTTTTCTATGCACCCTAACAAAGCTCCAGGTATGGACGGTATGAGCCCTCTTTTCTTTCAATATTTATGGGAACACACCAAAGATGATATCTGCCTCACTGTTAGGAATTTCTTTCTCAGTAGAAAGATGCTTATATCAATTAACCACACTCTTATTCCCTCATACCGAAGATTGAAAACCCCAAAAATATATCCCACTATAGGCCCATTAGTCTGTGCAATCTTATTTATAAGATTATCTCCAAAAATACTCGCAAAAAGACTCAAACCATGACTTTCATCTTGCATTCATCCTAGTCAGTCAACATTTATACCCAGTAGATTGATAACAGATGATGTTGTTGTGGCTCATGAATGCCTTCATTACATCAATTGTCTTAGACATGAAGGTAGGAAATTTATGGCACTTATACTAGACATGGCCAAAGCATACGATAGGGTGGAATAGGGATTCATGGGTAAAATAATGGCAAAGATGGGGTTTAATCACCTCTTTATCGAATGGATTCTTGTCTGTGTCAACTCTGCTTCGTTTTCATTTAATCTCAGTGGAAAAGCTGCTAGTTTTGTCGTTCCCACTAGAAGCATTAGACAGGGGACCTCCTTTCGCCCTTTCTCTTCATTATTTTATCTGAAGCCTTTTTAAAACTTATGAAACAATCATCATTGCAGCAGCACTATAAGGGATTGAAATTTGTAGAGAGGCACCTCCTGCCACTCAGTTATTATTTGAAGATGATTCCCTATTATTTTGTGAGGCTTCCATGGGCCAGGCTATGTTAATTGAAGATTTGATTTGACTCTTATTGTAAAGCATCTGGACAATGGAGAAATCGGCAATCTTCTTCAGCAAGAATACGCCGCAAGAAGTTAAGACGAGCATTTGTCAGAATCTGGAAGGAAATAAGGAGAAGCATAAAGCAAAATATCTCGGACTCCCTCTGGTGATTGGAAGATCGAAAAGGAGACATTTCAATATGTGGTGGATACGGTGCGAAGAAGGAGGAAATAAGGAGCAGCATAAAGCAAAATATCTCGGACTCCCTCTGGTGATTGGAAGATCGGAAAGGAGACATTTCAATATGTGGTGGATACGGTGCGAAGAAGGGTGAGCAGCTGGAAGAATTCTTTCCTTAGTGTGGCTGGTAAGGAAGTGCTTATCAAATCTGTACTTAATGCATTACTCGTATACGTGATGTCGTGCTTTAAACTTCCGCTTGGCGTATGCAAAGTAACTTCTAAAGAAATCTCAATTATTTGGTGGGGCTCCTCTAATGAAGTTGGCAATTCTAAATTTATTGGTGGTCTATGGTGAAGCTCTCGCTTCCTAAGGAAGAAGGTGGTATGGGTTTCAAATAGATACAAGCCTTGAATGATTCGCTCTTGGCTAAGCAGGTTTGGAGGATCATCACTCAACCAAATTTATTGATGTCCAAAATCCTAAAAGCAAGTATTTTCTAAAGACAGGTATCTTCCAAGCTTCAAGGCCATACAATGCGTCATGGCTATGGAGTTGTTGGCTTAAAGTTCGATATGTTCTTAGATTGGGGGTGATCTACCGAATTGGAGATGGTAAATCTATAATAATCTGGGAATCACCTTGGCTTCAGGGATGTCCGAACTTCATTCCCGATACAGCAAATAGGCCTGCCCAATATCCTACATGGTTAGTGAATTATTTGATCAGGGCAGGGATTGGAATTTAGCGCTCATCAACTTAATTTTCAGTCATTTGGAGGTCAACGTCATTCAGGGCATTCCTCTTATTCATGTTTGCCTGCGAGATAAACTTGTCTGGATTCATCACAACAAAGGCATTTATACGGTACACTCTGCATATAAGATGTTGAAGGAATATCAAAGGATGAAAGAGGGTCTGATTGACGTTAGCGGTAGAGGAGGTAATAAAGCTAGAACGTGGAAAGCTTGCTAGAAGTTGAATATTAAACAATTCATTTTGAAATCTTTAAACAATATCCTTCCAACGAATATGAATCTCATCAAAAAAGGTATACATAGAGGTGTTCATACGGCTTGAAAAACCGTAACCAAACTGTCGGTCAACGGTTCGATTAACCATGGTCAACGATTACGGTTCAAACTGTAACCGAACCGTCAATTATAAAGGTTCGGTTACGGTTCTTCATTTTCCTAACCGTAAACCAGCGGTTATAACCGTTTTCTGAATAATATTTAAATATATTTTATTGTTCTTGTCATAATAACCAACGATTATTTATTCACCATATTTATTTTTTATTGTTTTATCAACTATCATAAAATTGACTTAGAAAACTTAGACGAATACTGAGTGATAAACATGATCTTTAGAACTAAATGCCTATGACGAGTGTCCGTCGAAGATTTTTGAATCGAAGAATGAATGATTATCGTAATATTTTTTACTACCTCTGTCCCAGCTATTTCTTCCCAACAATTAGTTGGCACATAAGTTAAGGAGCCCCTTTATTTACTATTATAGTACAATTTGGAGAGAGAAATTAACTCACTAATTATTCCCACCAAAATTTAACTCTACCTCCTCATTTAGTACTCAATTTTAAACACAATTCAAATTAAGACACCATTCAATCAAAACAGCCGATACACAAACCAGTTTACATTATACACAAACAGCCGAAGTACAATAGTTTACACAGCTAAATATCTACTGTACAGAGACAAAAAACAGCAGCTTCAGTTGATCTTCATCCAAGGTTCATCACAACATCAGCCAGCGAGACAAAAGACAGTAGAAAACAGCAGCAAATGATCTCATCCAAGCTTCAGCAGCAACAAAAAACAGCAGAGACAAAAAAGACAAATAGAATAGCAGCGAACAACCGAGATACAGTTTTAAACATGTAATGGCGGTGCCAAAGCGTAGGGTAAGTGTTGAAGACAAAAATACAATTCCATAAGTTCTTTTAACTAGCTACATAGATAATTAGTTACCTTCTGGTACAATCAATGAGGTCGCCTTGAGGTTTGGTCTAAGTAGGAAGACGATTGGCGGCATCTGGGTTGTTGCGAATAGGCAAATTGATGCCGGACGAGCTGCCCACATTAGCAAAATAGTTCGCCTGCAAAGAAGTGATAAAATCCAGATTGATATCCAACAAATAAAAAGCACTGATATCAAGGGAAGATCAACAATTAGAAGGCTTGCCAGTGAAATTGAAGTTAGCAATAAACCATAGGTCGATGGATTAAGCAAGGGCATCTCAGACCACATACAAATTCAATCAAGCCGTCTTTGACACAATCAAATAAACTGATGAGGCTCAATTTCAGTTGAATGCATTGGTGATCGACAGCATACATGAAAAAATCCAATTTAAAAGCATGGAGAATGTGGTTCACTTTGATGAGAAATGGTTTTTCATTACAAGAGCTAGTGAAAGGTGTTACCTGATACCCGGGGAAGAACAACCATATAGATCGTGCAAGAGTAAAAGATTCATAACGAAGGCAATGTTTATGTGTGCTGAGCAGACCAATATACACAAGTGATGGAGAAATTGTGTTTGATGGAAAGATTGGCTTGTTTCCTTTCACTGAGAAGATCCCAGCAAAGAGAAATAGCAAGAACAGACTCAAGGGCACTCTTGAGACCAAGTCTATAGAATCGATAACTAAGAAGGTGATCAAGGGCTATCTCATTCAAATAGTAAGTAACTAACATGTCTATATGCAGTGGCAATACATCTATTAGTGACTACACACACTCTTTTTTCAGGTCATACCAACAATCAAGAGTAAATGGCCAGCAAATGAGGACAGGAATATCATTATTCAACAGGATAATTCCAAGCCACATATCAGTGATGCAGACACTGATTTCAGAGAAGCTGCATCATATGATGGATTCAATATCAGATTAAAGTTCCAACCAGCTAATTCACTAGACACGAATGTCAATGACTTAGGCTGGTTCAGCGGCATACAAGCCTTACAAGTTAAAAAACCAGCAAACTCAGTAGAAGAGTTAGTGTCAGCAGTGAAGGAATCGTATAACGAACTAAGTCCACAAACATTAAACAAGGTATTCCTAAGCTTGCAAGCATGCCTCATTGAAATTATGAAGTGTAAAGGCCACAATAACTACATTCTGCCACACATGAAGAAGGACAAACTATTGAACAACGGTACACTACCACATGTTCTAGATGTGGACGATTCAATAGTAAAGGAAGCAATACACAACTTGATTGAAAGTGGTGAAGGCCCTCATATAAAGCTGGATGAATCAGTAATGCCATATTTTGGTTATGGTGCTGATCTAGATGCAGAACAGCATCAATTCTAGAGCCTCAAGGATGCAAAAATATTTTGGTTATGGTACATATGCACTTTTGTTCTTTGTCCACATATAAATATGTAACAACATTGCTATGGTACAAATCCAAATGAAATTTTGTCAAGCATGCAAATCAGCATGTAACACTGGAATTTTTTAAATTCTGCGCAGTCGTCTTCGTGTGATTTCAAAATTTGCAGTTTTTCGACACAGTCTCTGAGCGTGGAAATGGGTCAGGGAACTCCATTAAAATATCAAGTGTCAAGCTCTCATGAAAGGCTAAAGCAAATATATAATCGTCCTAGAGAATGAGGTGATGCAAGAGAAGATAATCCATTTGATGCAGTACTAGTCAATGTAGACAACACAACAGAAATAGTGAATTGATAACTCATCAAGAAATAGTGAAACCTTTCAGCTCACTCAGAAGTAGAAGTCTATCAAAAAACAATCTGTTGCTTTCGGTTCTGAAAACAATCTGAAACAAAAATCAATAGCACATTAAATACATAAGCTATAACCCAAAAACAATCTGAAAATGAAATTAGTAAATTGAGATGGAGTTTTCGGTTATCCCTCTGTCGCTTTCATACAAAAAAGCTGAAGCACACAATCAAAAACAATAAAACAAACACGACACAGCCAAGCAATCACAAAGTCACAATATTAAAAACGATAATTCCCCAGTTTGGAGGACGTTGATCGTATATGGATGGACAATAAATCCCAAGAATCTCTATGAGCTTGAGCTTCGTTTCCTTGGGCAGACCTTCACCCCAAGCCTCCTTCTTGGGGACAACATCGCTTGGGTCAAGAGATCTGGCCAGAGGGAGCAGGACACCACCATCTTCAATTAAGCAGGGGACCACCGTGTCTGTGACATCAGGCCACTCTGTCTCATCCACGTGTCTGTAAAGAATGGGGCCACTCCTCTGCCGGGGTTTCTGGAACCACGAGCAACAAAACCGACTCAGCCATAAGAAATTGAGCGATGGAGAAAGGAGGAAGATCGGAACGATTCATAGAAATTCTTGAGATAGGGATTTGGGGAAATTGTTTGTTTAAGATGTGTCTCAATTTGGGAAGGTAGCGTGGAGAGAGAAAGGTAGGGTAAGTTGGTTAGGTTTTTTAGTTTTAAATTGGATGTGTTAAAGATATAAATGGTGTAATTAGTTTAATTATTGGAATAATTTTTTACTAAAAATGGAAATGGGAAGATTATGTGGCACCCGAAATAGAAAGATGTGAAGAAATAAGTGGGTCGGAGGAACTAATATTTAAGGTGTAATGTTTTTTCAAATGTCGAAGGTTATTATATAAATTTGTAACTTGGAATGGAAAATTATTTTTTTTACATTTTTATATAAAAATATCAAAGTTTTTTAATTCATTTAAATTATTATAAGAGAAAGAAAATTTTAAAAAAGAATAAAAAACCTGTAAACCGGCAGTTTAAAACCGTAACCGTAACCGTGATTACCACGGTTCGGTTACGGACGTTTTTATTAACCGTAAACCGGCAGTTCATAACCGTAAACCGTAACCGTATAAACACGTCTAGGTATAGAAGTCGATCCCATACGTAAAAGTTGCGGTGAAGATGTGGAAGACTTTGAGCACATCATTTTTTGACGTTCTAAAGCAAGGATCTGTTGGAAACTTTCTCCAATCCAGTTGAATGGTCTTCAACGAGAAAATCTTAAATTTGAATGGTGGTGGGAGTGGATTACATCAGCGACTGAAAACAAAGTGGATCATAATAGAATTCAACTGTCTGTGTATATTCCTTTGGCAACTTCGGAAGACGAGGAATTTATGGGTTTTTCAAAATGTGAGCCGAAGTGAAAGAGAGACTGTCGTCTGTGCTGTGGCAGAGTGGACAGAATATATGGAAATTATTTTGGGGTACTGCCATGGGGATAGATACTATTTTTGTGAAGGAAACTGTAACGTTCACACGTTCTTTAGAGTTGGTAGGCATGCTCTCATGAGTACGCAGTGCGGGCACTAAAGTGATCACAGAATGCACATTGTTTCACTAGGAACAGCCCCTCTGTTCAGTGGTGATTTCATCTTTTGACTTCATGTTGGATTTGTTCGGTTCTTTTGCGGCCTTTGAGGATGAAGATGGTGCTGATTCTTCTTGATTTATCCTTTTTCAGCTGCCAACATGCTTTTGCTTCCCTTTTTTCTTTGTGACTGGTTTCCTTTGTTTGCTCTATGAGTAGAGATTAATCCTTTTATTTTAGTTGGTTTTATTTTCATTGGTAGCTAGTACATCTTTCCGTCATGCTCGTTTGTGAGCTTCTTCTTCTGGAATTATTTGTTACCAGAAGACGTTTTCGGGTTAGTTAACCCGCTGCAATTATTTTTTGCTGCTGAGATATACAAGTATTGTTTCGAAAAAAAAAGAAGGTCAAGAAAGGAAACTGAAAGAGGAAGAAAAGCATATGATGGTGAAAACACAAACGAAAAAAGAAAATTACTTTTTTTGTCGTCACAGAGATTTTCTGAATGTTGATAGATAGTGCTCACCAAGGCAATTGGACCACACCGCAGCAGAAATCATGTATCTTCTTCGATCATTATTTCAAAGCATTCTCAATGAATATATTCAACAGAATCTAGCTATTTACCATTTGGTTCTTTACTCCTAGTGGTTGTAGTTGCTTTCGTGTATCAAGTCATTACGAGGTATACATATCTCTAAGCATTTCCACATAACAAAGAAATTCTACTATCCATTACATGGACATAGGTTTTGGAGAAACCACTTAAATTCTTATGTTCACTGTCACATTTATTTTCCTTATCTTTATTATTTTATCGTCATTTCTCGGGCAATATATAATAGGAATTAAATATATCCTGTCAATTTGATTTCAGAGCTTATTTCCCGATTTATTATTAGCCATGATGATAACAAATTGTTCAAAAATAAAATTATTAATTGAAAGTTCAACAGAAATGTCAACTTTACAATGTGGAGTCTCAAGTTTGAGGTAATACTTGTTAACGTTTGAATAATGACATAATATGAAAATAATTCTTGGTTTTTCCATATAACATTGGTACATCATATTTATACAAGAAGAACTAGGCTAAGTATGGACAAGATAAATATCATAAATGCTATACAATTAAGGCTAGAATTACGTAATGAAATCAAATACTAATAATCTTTCCTAGTTATTTGTTCTTATCCATACGCTAAACCCCCCCCCCCCCCTCAAACTCAAGGTGGAATCGTAGAGGCCAACTTGAGTTTGCTCAATAGAGCTTTAAAACGAGATGGAAGATGTGTTTTGGTGAAAATGTCTCCGGTATGATTTTCTGACGAGATTGAGACCAAACGGATGGTACCATCTTTCACATGATGCCAAACAAAGTGACAATCAATTTCTATATGTTTCATACGCTCATGAAAAACATCATTGTGAGAAATTTGGATGGAACTTGAATTGTCACAATGAAATAGAGTAGGCGAAGAGTGAGTGATGCCCATATCAGTTAATAACCACCATAACCAAATTAATTCAGATGTGGCATCAGATAGGGCCCGATATTCTGATTCCGCACTAGATTGGAAAACAACTGTTTGTTTCTTGTTGCACCAGGATATGAGTGAATCGCCTAGAAAGAAACAATAACCAGTAGTAGATCGACGATCACCTGGATTGCCTGCACAACCAGCATCAGTGTAGCCAGATAATACCAAAGAACATTGGTGAGAAAAATGTAATCCATGATAGATAGTGCCTTTGACATAGGGAAGTATTCGAAGAACTGCCAAGAAATGAGTCGATCAAGGAGTAGACATGAATTGACTAACCAGATGAACGGCCTAAGCTATATCCGGACGAGTAACGGTAAGATAAATAAGACTCCCTACGAGTTGGCGGTACAATGTAGGATCACTAAGGGGAGATCCATCACGAGGAGTGAGCTTACAATTTAGTTCCAAAGAGGTGGACACTGTTATGCTATCCGTGATGCCAACTCGTGAAAGAAGATCAGATGCATATTTTGCTTGAGATAAATAATAACCTTCAGCATTACGAGACACTTCTAAACCCAAAAAATAGCTCAGGGGACCAATATCTTTCATCTCAAAGTGTTGACTAAGATAGCTTCGTAATTGTGAAATACCTCCAACATCATCGCCTGTAATGATCATATCATCAACATATAATAATAGAAGGACGGTACCATTATCTTCCGAATGAATAAGGTCGAATCATAGGGATTGAGCAATAGTGGAGTTGAACTTGGCAAACCATGCTCTCGGAGCTTGTCTTAAGCCATACAACGCCCGTCGAAGTTTACAAACTTTATGAGGAGAATGATAACCAGGGGTGGGTGCATATAAACTTCCTCCATTAGATCACCATGGAGAAACGCATTCTTGACATCCATTTGAGAGAGTGTCCAATCTCGTGCAGCAGCTATAGCCAAAAGACTACGTACAGCTGTAAGACGTGCCACAGGCACAAAAGTTTCTTCATAATCGATTCCATACTCTTGGGTGTACCTTTTAGCTACTAACAGAGCCTTATAACGATTGATAGTACCATCAGAGCGAGTCTTGATTTTATAAATCCATTTCTAGCCAATCAGGGTTTAGTGAGATGGAAGGTCAACTAAGTCCCAAGTATGAGTTTTCTAAAATGCCTGGAGTTCCTCGGTCATTGCTTGCTGCCAAAGGGGATTAGTACTAGCCTCACGATAAGAGCTTGGCTCATGAAAAGACACAATGGTAGAAAAACAATGAAAATCAGAAAGATGGTGAGGAAGTTCTCTTACTCGGGTGGAACGACGAAGAGGAGGGTTTGTTGTAGAACTGAGCTCAGGTACTTGATCTTCAGTCGGGACCGGATCAGTATGTACAGGCGCGGGTGGTGAAAAGGTCGGACTCGGATCGAGATCAGGAAATAAGGGATCACAAGAAGACGAAGAACCCAAAGGGGTATAATCATGAAATATTGAAAGAGAAGAAAACATTGTATTTTCCCAAAACGTAACATGACGAGATATGCGCAAACGACTCGAAAGAGGATCCCAACAACGATACCCTTTATGTTCAATCCCATAGCCCAAAAAACAACATAGACGTGTGCGTGGTTCAAGCTTGGTATGCCATGTTGTGGTAAAAGAACGAAACAAACACACCCAAAAGGTTTGAAAACTGAATAAGTGGAGGCTTACCAAACAATTTTTCAATTGGAGACATGTTTTGAAGAACCACTGTAGGAAGACGATTTATGGTATAAACACCATTTAGAGCTACTTCCCCCTGGAATTTTTCAGGGCATGACGCTGAAAGAAGCGAAGCACGAACAGAATCAAGAATGTGACGATATTTTCGTTCTGCCCTTCCATTTTGTTCGGAGGTATGTGGGCAAGAACGTTGGACAACGGTCCCTTGCTGACTAAGAAATAAAAGCAGGAAAGAGTCACGATATTCCATGGCATTATGAGTGCGCAAAATTTTGATCGCCTGGGAAAACTGTGTCTTAATCATATGAGCAAAGGTAATATAAATTTGGGGCAACTCAGAACGATTCAGAAAATATATACAAGTAAAACGTGAATAATCATCAATAAATAACACAAAGTAACGAAATCCATTTATTGATGAAACAGGATAAGGTCCCCAAATATTAGAGTGAAGTAGGCTAAAAGGGCTATCAGAGGTGGAATTATTTGTAACAAACGATAAAGCGGGTTGTTTGGCAAGCGTACAACTAACACAATTAAATGGCTCGATTTCAGTGGACCCTATCAAACCCCGAGAAACTAAAGGTTGAAGTTTAGCTGAAGAGACGTGGCCAAGACGAAAGTGCCATTGATAAGAGGTGGATGTGGGTGAGGTGGTTCCGCATGCAAGACTCGAAGGAAGTTGAAGAGATGTTAGCTCAAATAAGCGACCCACCTTGCGACCTGTCCCAAGAATCTGTCCCGTCTGTTGATCTTGTACCTGCAAGCCAATAGAAGAAAAAACAACTCACATAATTGACCCACGGAGACAAGGTTAAGAGATAAATTTGGAATATAATAGGCATCTGGAAGATTTAGGCTAGTAGTAGATAGAGAGCCGGTGTGAGTAATGTGCATTTTATTCCAATCGGCTGTGTGATAGGTGGTAAAGAAGACACGGGAATGACAGAGGATAAGGAATTGAAATCATTGGTCATATGATTACTGCAAGTAGAATTTAAAAGCCAATAAGATTTACTGTGAGTAGTAGACAGTAGTTGAGAGGTTTGAAGATACAACCTGTTTGAAGAGTTGCTCAAGTCACTAAGTGTAATGGAAGGCGAACTCTCAGTCCAGTAATAGAAGAAGAGTCGGGATTGGAAAAGAAAGCAGTAGCAATGACAGACGAATGTCTAGGCTTCGTATGTTTAGATTTCCACCCTTTTTGTCTCGGAGGTCGAGTGGGGCAATTTTCAATGATGTGACCCAAGTTATGACAATATATGCATTCAATAGTAGGGCAATTAGCACATATATATGTCCAGTAAGATTGCAGTTCTTATAAAGATGGCCAGTGGACTGGACGTCAGATTTGAAATTTGCATATTTTGGAGTAGCGAGGGCAACGTCAGATTGAGGAGTTTTATCCAATTGCAGACGGGTTTCTTCAAAAATGATTTCCTGAATAGTCCTATCCAACGAAGGGACAGGATTGCGGTGCAACAGTGACGCTCGAACTATACGGAGAGCCATGAGAACTTGAATGAGATGAAGGTGATCTTCGCTGATTTTCGCCTGTGAGAGTTGCATCCAAATTGGTTGAACTTCCGCTAGAAAGTCATTAATGGATTGCCCAGACGCCTGTTTGAGATGAGATTCGTCCACAAGTGATAATAGTGAGCAAGTCCGGAAGTCTTGTAGCGAGTGGCCAAGAACTCCCAAATATCTTTTGCTGACTCGAAATTAGCAAACTGAACATGTATAGATGGATTAGAGGTATTGCGAAACCATGTGATTATTTGATGATATTTACTATCCCATTCTTCAAGACGGTCTGCGAAGTCAGCATCAGTTTCAGCAATCGCCTTGACAGGAGTAGTTATCTTACCGTCAACAATACGCCAAAGTTTCCATCCAATTAGAGAACTCTTCATGGCTTGAGCCCATATGTTGTAGTTTCAACCCGTCAACATGGACGAAATAGGCCGAGAAATGTCCGATCTGTCCATGGCCCTATGAACAGAAAATAGAGACTCTTAATAGGAGAATAAACAAGAGAAAATCAGGAAGTTTCAAACAGACAGCAGATGCACCAACGATCAAAGACGGAGAAGTACGTTCAAGGCCAAAGATTGACACAATAGCTCTGAAACCATGTTAACGTTTGAATAATGACATAATATGAAAGTAATGATTCTTGTTTTTTCCATATAACATTGGTATGTCATATTTATACAAGAAGAACTAGGTTAAGTATTTTCCAAAGATAAATATAATAAATGCTATACAATTAAGGCTAGAATTACGTAATTAAATCAAATACTAATAATCTTTCCTTGTTATTTGTCCCTATCCATACGCTAACAATACTCATTCAAAAGGGTTGTGGGGTGTCACTTGAAAGAGACAAGAAACTTGAGGGAACATCAGATGAATAGTTTAATGACTTGGATGAGAAAGTCATATCAATATTGTGCAATTAGTTGAAAAGCTACTCTATAGCGCATAGTGGTTTTATCTGCTACTGAAGTAGAATATATGCCATTATCGATATAATTAAAGAATTTTTATGGTTGAAGGGATTATTCGTGATTTAACTCGACATATATTTACTGTGATAGTCAAAGCGCAGTTCTTTGATTAAGGGTCGGATATATTATGAATTGACTTGCATATTGACGTTCAGTATCATTTTATTCATGATATCATTGAAGATAAGAATGTGTTCGTTCAGAAGATTAATACAAAGTATACTCATGTGAATATATTTACGAAGGCTCTTGTCGTTTCCAATCGGTGTTTCGGAAAAAGGGTGAACTTGATCGTTGAGGCTAAGGCGAGTGGATGACTAAGGTTTACTTATCAATGTGGAGCAATTTTCGAAATTAAGGCCAAGATAGATATTCATTGATGTGACCTCGATTTGAAATAGGGATGGCAATGGGCGGGTTCGGGGCTGGTAATGGACATACCGTCCCCATACCAAATTCTCGTTCTTAATACAATCCCCACTAATTCACCGCTTGTGATGAATTGGTTCGGGGATGGATAATCACTGTTCGGGGATGGGGTTCCCCGTGGGGGGATTCGGGTTCCCCATATTCATGTATATCCAATAAATTAATTTTTTTTGCAACAAAAAACACAAACTAAGTAATATAGACAGATTAATATGTAAAATTAGAGTATAAAAAACTGAAATAATATGTAATTGAAATATTCGTGTATTGTGAAGAATATATATTGAAAGTAGAAATTTTTTCTTTTAAATATGATCCTGAATATAAAAGAATGGTCTTTGAGAATTCTTAATTCAAATTAGTTTTTCAATATATTTATTAGTAAATCGAATCGGGGAATGGTGAATCACCATTTGATTCAAATGGGGCCGGGTTCGGGCCGGGGATGGGTGAGAAACATGATTACCATTCCATCCCGTCCCCGCTCTTTCGCCAACGGGGTATCACCGTCAACTCCCATCCACATTTTGACCGGGGATTCCCCATCCCAATAGCATCGGGTCCCAACGGGAATGGTTCACCGTGGGAATTTTGCCACCCCTAATTTGAAAACTCAATGAAGGAAATATATATAGGAAAAAAGTAGACCTGAAAATTTGGGCCGAGCCCGTGAGGTGTAACATGCCCACTGGCCAAAAGCTCGATGGGCCGCGGGCCAAATTGGGCCCGCTATGTTTTCTCTTTTATTTTTTATATGTAATATTAATAAAATAAATTTTATAAGCAAAAAATAATGTTCTTTTTTATGGGTATAATTTGTTTATACTTATCTATTTGTAAAATTGTATATAATAATAGTATAAATTATAATTACTACAGATCGAATAAAAGAAATAAAATATTAAAAATCGTGGCTGAGTGGGCTCAGGCCGAGTGGCCCGACCCATTAAGCTACATGTTCGGGCTTAAGAATCTTAGGCTCGTTGGAATTTGTGGTGGCTCGACCCCGCTGTATCAGGGCCCGGTCCTGCCCAACCTTCTGCTCTAGAAAAAAGTATGTGAAGGTGAAAACAATAAATGAGGGAAGAAAAATTTACTCTCTTTTGTGGGCGTACATTTTTTTAAGATTGATTGGTCTAAGGTACGACTGCGTACATTTAATTAAGGAGCTAATTGATTAATGCTTTGACCATTTCGTCAAACACTTGCTATAACTATGTAGTTCTCAACGTGAAGGCAAATGGACCACACTACAGAACAAATCATATCTCTTTGATCATTTTTTCTTATCGATGAATAAATTCGTTAGAATACGAACTATTGGCCATTAAGTTCTTAATTCTTAGTTGTTATAGCTTTTTAGTAATCATCTCCATCTACGCTCTGGCTAGAGCTGAAAATTCGGGCGGGCCAACCCACCCGGCTCTTACTGATCGTAGGGGTCTGCGATGTTCGGTTAACTGGCCGAACCGAATGAAACTGAACTTTTGGTTCGTACCAAAACCGAACTGAAACATTCGGTTCGATATTCGGTATTCGCTTTTGATATCCGAAAAAATGTCAGTTTGGTTCGGTTTATTATTCGGTAAAGCGAACCGAACCGAATTTACTATTTTTTTTGTGTAAATATATAATGATATATTATATATTTCGGTCGGGTTTCGATTTTTAAAATTATCGAACCAAAATTAAAGTAACCAAACTTTCGTTTCGGTTCAATAGGATTTGTACCGAGTGAACCTAACTGATCGGGCCGCCCGACTGTTAGCGGGCCAGGTCAGGCAGCCCCAAATCCTATGGGCCTAAGATTCGTAGGCCTTAGCTCGTGGCTTGAGGGGCCGGGCCAGCCCGCTGGGCCTAGATTTTATAATTTATTTATTTAAAATTTTTTTATTTATTCATTATTAATTAATTTATCTTATTAATATACATGCTAATGCATATATATATAATTATAAAAAAAAATATATCCCATAAATAAGAATACTTGTTTTCTCATAAAAAATGAAAGAAAAAAACTAATAAAAAAAGCGGCCCAATTTGGTCCACGCTCAACGGACTTTCTGGCCCTTGGGCCTCCAGTTTGCGGGCCTGATGAGTCGGACCAAATAGGCCCGATTAGGTTTTAGGTTCTGGAAATTGAGGAATGAGTCAGGTTCTGGCTCATGGAATTAAGTCATTTTGACCGAACCACACAAATTCTCGTGTTCTCGGTAATATATATGGTTATTTCTTTTTATTTGTTATCATTACTTCTCGAGCAATTATATGATCGGATTGGGAATATCCTAACAAAAAAAATTTACTTATAAAAAAAAATACATACAAAAATTTATACTTATGTATTTGTTTAAGTGATTTCTTGCCTAAAATTTCATCATTACAGACCCAATACCATCCTAACTCTTAAGGGTGCCTTTCTTTTGGTAATTCAACAGTACTATTATACTCATGGTATGAGTATCATCGCGACATGGTTAAAGTGATATGTCATCATTATATTTATTTTGGATTGATATTCCATTGTGCATATTAAATTGATATTGAAATATTGTATTTGTTTCACTGTTAAGTGTATGCTGGTGTTGTGTAATTGTCATAATTTATCCTACGTATATTTTAAATTTAAAGTGGGTTTCAATGCTTATTTTGAGGTGCATTTGTGCTTTAACGGTTAATGTTTCATATCAAGTCACAACTTTTTAAGCACTTATTAAGCCTTTCATATAAGGGGTTTTTCCACATAGATACTCATTTGTAAAAACACTTGTAATTCAATACCATGTCAGCTTTTCTTTATATAAAGGTACCTAACAGAATAAATTTTTTGCAGATAGGTACCCGATCCGTCGTAGGTACGCCACGCAACACATTTAGGTACCCTATATCAACGTATTGTGGTACATCAATACAGGTAGGTACCCCCATATAGCTTACCGCAAGATACCGTATGTAACGTATATAGATACCATATATGGGTACATATAGATGCGTAACGTGGCACACAATACACATATAAAAAGGTACGTCAAGACCGGAAAAATGGTACGTACAGTTGAACGGGTACTTATCTAAAAAAATTTCTGACATGGGCACTGACTTGCAAATTTTTTATACAATTGGGTATTTTTCTATAGATATCACTTTATATAATTAATCAATAAATTTTTTATTTTTTATACGTAAAATCTTTTAAGAGTTAGATATGTTAGTTATGTAATTCATAATATGGATAGGGTCTATCAGAGTGAAATGTTAAAATATAGGGAATATTTTTGTTTTAAAAAATGTAAACATCACGATAAAAATCACCTTTTTTTTCTCCGGGAAAGTTCAACTCGCATAGAAGTAAAGGACATGTACAAGCATGTCTCTAACTCCTACCAACTACGTGACATGTTCGTTTTAGAGTTGGTTTTCGTATACACAGGGCCATCATTGGGTAAGGCAGCTAAGGCAAGGACTTTAGGCCCCCGATCTTTTAGGGCTTCGTGGCTTTAATTTCATAATAGTTATGTAAAAATTATTAATTAGGCACAATAATTTGAGTTCCAATTATTTTTTTTAGTAACCCGATAAATCTTGTTCTTGGATAGCCTGACGTGATAGCCTGCAAACCAGGCCAACCAAGTTAACCACACTAGTATATGTTCGTGCATGACAGGCTCAACTAAAAGTATCTAATCGCTGGGGACCCCTCCAAAGACTTTGAGGCCCCAATACTTAATACATACTTAATATTTTTGTTTCATTTAGTTAAATTAGTCTTTTTCACATTTGTTCTTTTACCTTCGCACTTTGCAGCTTTCATTTTTGTTATATTCGGGTTTCATCCGTAAAATATTTGCGGGTAGAAAAAGATGTTGAATACAAAAGCGAGAAGATATTTGCCTCGAAGTATCCCTCGGGAAAAGAATGCGCTCGGGACATAACCCAAGCGGCAAAGAAGACAAGCTAGGGGGATGCGAGGATGAATCAGACAGAGGAAAAGTGTCCGAGCAAGCCCGAGGAGCTGTCTGGAGAGAGTGCCGAGAGCTGTCTGGCAAGATGCTGAAGGGATGCCCAGTAAGAGCACCCGAGCAGCATCAAGAAGGAGGCTGGAAAAAGAGCCCGAACAGCTCGAGGGTGTGGTTGAAGGCAAGAGTGCCCGGGCAGTCCTAGGAAAGAGGCTGGAAAGAGAGCCCGAGCCACCCGATGGCGTGGCTGCCCGAGTGAGCATCATCCCGACCTCTTCACATTCGGGAAGTTATCCCGAGCAAGACCATTAGCCGCCCACTTGACTAAGTGGGGTTAGAACTTGGAAGAGGTGTAGGTCCGAACAATCAGGACGACGTACAATGAATGAGATGCATGAACGGAATGTGGGATGATGGAGAACGTGGTAAGTGGACAAGGACATGCGTCTGGAAGAGGCCGACAAACCCGGAAGAACAAGTAATGTCTCTATAGATATTTCAGGTATTTACGAAGCAGCGACTTGGATAAACTATTTATTTACAAGTCAGCGCGGGTGGGACTTTTTCGGACGCATAAATTGGCGCCGCCTATGGGAACATGTAAACAAAAAAGTACGATCCGTTTCGAGGAAATCTGTCCACTCCGAAGTCATTAGCATAGTGGTCCCCGTCGCCGTCAACTAAACCCGCCACAGGACCAGTACCAGGCTGCATGTCAAAACAAGTCGTCACAAATAAAAAATCAGACCCGAGCGACTGAGCTCGCGGCAACAATTCTCTGCTCAACACCTCGGATGGTTTATTTTGAGACCAACCTCAACCGACAAGTCGAGCCAATCACTCACGCGAAGAAACATACCTGAGGAGGAGGTTGAGGCCGAGCAAGGTGTTTCCATCCCAAGAGGGAGATATTAAGGCTTCGCGAAGAGGAGGTTGAGGTCGAGCAAAGAATTTTCCTCCCGAGAAGAGGATGTTGAGGTCGAGCGAGGAACTTTCATCCCGAGAAGAGGACGTTGACGTTGAGCAAGGAACTTTCCTCAGGAGAAGATGATGTTGAGGTCGAGCAAGGAGTTTTCCTCCCGAGAAGAGGATGTTGAGGTCGAGCAATGAGTTTTTCTCCCGAGAAGAGGACGTTAAGGTCGATCAATGACTTTCCTCTTGAGAAGAGAAGGTTGAGGTCGAGCAAGGAATTTTCCTCCCGAGAAGAGAATGTTGAGGTCGAGCAATAAGTTTTCCTCCCGAGAAGAGGATATTGAGGTCGATTAATGAGTTTCCCAGAAGAGGATGTTGAGGTAGAGCAAGGAATTTTCCTCCCGATAAGAGGATAATGAGGTCGAGCAAGGAATTTTTCTCCCGTGAAGAGGATGTTGAGGTCGAACATGGAGTTTTTCTCCCGAGAAGAGGATTTTCAGGTCGAGCAGTGAGTTTTCATCCCAAGAAGAGGATGTTGAGGCCTATTAATGTGTTTTCCTCCCGAGAAGAGGATGTTGAGGCCGATTAATGAGTTTTTCTCCTGAGAAGATGATGTTGAGATCGAACAAGGAGTTTCCTCCCGAGGAGAGGATGTTGAGGTCGATCAATGAGTTTCCCCCCGAGGAGAGGATGTTGATGCCGAGCAAGGTGGTTTCCTCCCGAGAGAGGGAGGTTGAGGCCGAGCAAGGTGGTTCCCTCTTGAGAGAGGTAGATTGAGGACGAGCAAGGTGGTTCCCTCCCGAGATCTATATCAAGATCAGGATCCCGTTGTTTGCCGAGGAACTCAACACGACACACCGCGAAATCAAACACATCGACTCATTCTCCACAAAATTAAAGGTACGCTATTCTATCGTTATATTTCGATTCTTGAACTTCCTTCGTATATCATTTCGGGGGAAGTCGACGATGATTCGCACAAAGAAGACGCAAGCAAAATAAGATCTTATGAAACGAGCGATCTTTGCTTCCTCACGGGGAACAAAGCCCTCGAATGAGGCGTGAATCGTAAGACTTTGATTGAATCAAGGATACACGCCCTCGAATTGGGGCATGATTTTGAAAACCTTGATTGAATCTAGGATACAATGCCCTTGGATTGAGGCACGATTTTGAAAATCTTGATTGAATCAAGGATACAAAGCCCTCATATGGAGGCATAATTGATACAAAGCCCTCGGATGAGGCATGATTTTGAATATCTTGATTGAATCAAGGAATAAAGCTCTCGGATGGAGGCACGACTTTGAAAAACTTGATTAAACCCAGGATAGAAAGCCCTCGGATGGAGGCACAATTTTGAGAATCTTGATTCAAGAATACAAAGCCCTCGTATTGAGGCACAATTTGCACATTTGATTGAATCAAGGATATAAAGCCCTCGGATTGAGGCACGATTTTGAAGACCTTGATTTAGGATAAAAAAGTCCTCGATGAATGACGCGAGAAAATTCCGAACACCTCGATGAGTGAGGCGAGAAAATGCCGAACACCTCAATGAATGAGGTAGAGAAAATCCCGAACATCTCGATGAATGAGGCAAGAAAATCCCGAACACCTCGATGAATGAGGCGAGAAAATCGAACACCTTAATGAATGAGGCTAGAAATCTCGAAAACCTCTATGAATGAGGCAAGAAAATCCTGAACACCTCGATGAATGTGGCGAGAAAATCCCGAACACCTTGACGAATGAGGTAGAGAAATCCCGAACACCTCGATGAATAAGGCGAAAAACCGAACACCTCGATAATTGAGGCGATCTCGAACACCTCGACGAATGAGGCGAGAAATCCCGAATACCACGATGAATGAGGCAAAAAAATCTCTAACACCTCGATGAATGAGGTAGAGAAATCCGGAACACCTCAATGAATGAGGCGAGAAAATGAGCACCTCGATGAATGAGGCGAGAAAACCGAACACCTCGATGAATGAGGTTAGAAAATCCCGAACACCACGATGAAAGAGGCGAGAAAATCCCAAACACCTCGATGAATGAGGTGAGAAATCCCAAACACCTCGATGAGTGAGGCGCAAAAATTCTTAAGTTCTTGATGAATGAGGTGCGAAAATTCGATGAATAAGGCCAGAAAATCCCGAACTCCTCAATAAATGAGGTGGAAAATTTTTTAAGTCCTCGAGAATGAGGCACGTAAATTCTTAATTCCTCATGAATTATGTGCGATAATTCTTAAGTCCTCGATGAATGAGGCGCGAAAATTCTTAAGTCCTCGATGAATGAGGTTCTTAAGTCTTCGATGAATGAGACAACTCCTTTACGAATGAGGCGAGAAAATCCAGAACCCCTCGATGCATGAGGCAATTCCTGATAAATGAGGCGCAAAAACTCCTAAGTCCTCGATGAATGAGGCGCGAAGACTTTGGATTGAGGAAAGAGCGCTCAAACCTTCGCAAAAATAAAAAATAAAAAATCTTGAACCCTTAGATGAACGAAAAACCTCGAACAAACGAATTAAATTGCTTAAGTACATGCCCGAGGTTACATGATCGAGTAACGAGAGGTCGAGTATCCACGAACGTGGCACGATAAAGATCTTTGCGAGACAAGAGTCTCTTTTTCCCTAAACTCGAATATTTTACTTACTATGTCCAAAACTCATTATACTCTTGCAGGGACCGAACTACAGGGGGGTCAGAAGCGTCACTCGACCCCCCAACATTTGTTAGAAACTTATATATTACATATATGAACATTTAGTGCCATAGCTTAGTGGTATATTATCCTTACTTCCACCTTACAACTTTTATAATGATTTTGACTTTTAAGTCATATCAGGTTCACAATAATACATATATATAGTATACTATAGTTTAATTAATTTTTTTCGGTAATAAATTAATATTTTAACCTTTTTCAGTTCTTTCTAGACCCATTTTAATAATTTTTAACATTAGCCTAATAAAAGAGATTTACAATTTTAATTTTTTCCTTTCACATTTTTATGTTCTTGTTGTAATTTTAATCTAATATATTTAACATTAAGAACGCAATCAATCATATATTTTTAACTCCCCAAATATTTACATACTAAGTAGAGCATAATAGTTTTACTAAATTATTGAAAATATGACTTATGATAATAATAGTAATAATAATATATGATTGTTCCTGCAGATTTAAGTATCCTAATAGAAGTTTTGTCTTGATTCATCTCATGCATTTACGACAGGCGTTATAGTGGTAATAATGTATTGTAGGTTAAAAAATTACTAATGGGTGTTCTTTGTTTAATATTAGGTAATTGCACTATACTAGGTGTTGTCTGTGCTACGCACGGTTTATATTTTGCGACCAAATTTGCCTGCGACAGGAAAAAGCCACGCTTGTGTCGTTATCGAGGACCGCAGTGTCAGACTGTGCATTTGTGCGACCCTGATTTCGTCAGGCTGCATCTGGATAAGAATGTGAATTATTTGCGCATGCGACTTCGTAGACTGCACCTGCTAATGCGAATTTGCACGACTGGTCTATTTGAATCCATTGATCTATTTCAATCTAGTATTAGAAAGTGTCATTGTGTAGGATAGATAGTGCACCACCCAATGTATGGTGTTCACATTCATAGGGAACAGGATTGCTGACGCATCTCTCCAATTGCAAGACGGCAGTCTCCAGCTGCAAGACGGCAATAGGATAGAATTTCCAAGAACAAAGGTCATCGGTCAGATCAACATATCCATCGACAACAGGAAGCGATTTCAAGAATTGGCTGAAAATTGTGTTCATGAATGCGAGAGTCTTGAGTGGGTTGGTACACCTCAATTGCATAATCCGCACATACGTTGATCGACATGATGCATGTGTTTGCAATTTAAGAAGGATATTTGCTTTTCTTTTGATAATATATTCTGGCGAGAGATATGTTATTCTATTCAAATTATCTTTCATTGATGATATCATATTATATATTTACTATATTATATTATATCAGACACTATTATACAATATTATATTATTTAATATTATAGTGTGTTATATTGTTGATATTGTTTTATGAGAAAACCAGATTATATTATGCAATAATATTGTGTAGTTATTATATTATATGACATGGTATTATGTTATGTTATATTATGTTCTATTACTTGTAATAAATTGTTTTATAGTATAATTTTTTTATATTATATTATATTATTTATGTTATATTATACTATATTTTGTTATATTATACTATATTTTATTATGTTACAATACTATTTTAAACTATATTAAATCATATTAAATTATATTATATTATACTCTTATATATATGTTATATACAATACTTTATACTATATTATATTAATATACATCCATTGTACCCGTGTCAGACTGTGCATTTGTGCGACCATGATTTCGTCAGGCTGCATCTGGATAAGAATGTTAATTTTTGCGCATGCGACTTCGTAGACTGCACTTGCTAATGCGAATTTGCACGACTGATCTATTTGAATCCATTGATCTATTTCAATCTAGTATTAGAAAGTGCCGTTTGTAGGATAGAAAGTGCACCACCCAATGTATGTTGTTCACATTCATAGGGAGCAGGATTGCTGACGCATGTCTCCTGTTGCAAGACGGCAATCGGATAGAATTTCCAAGAACAAAGGTCATCTGTCAGATCAGCAGATCCATCGACAACAGGAAGCGATTTCAAGAACTAGCTGAAAATTGTGTTCATGAATGCATGAGTCTTGAGAGGGTTGGTACACCTCAATTGCATAATCCGCACATACGTTGATCGACATGATGCAAGTGTTTGCAATTTAAGAAGGATCTTTGCTTTTCTTTTGATAATATATTCTGGCGAGAGATATGTTATTCTATTCAAATTATCTTTCATTCATGATATTATATTATCTATTTACTATATTATATTATATCAGACACTATTATACAATATTATATTATTTAATATTATAGTGTGTTATAATGTATGATATTGTTTTATGAGAAAACCAGATTATATTATGCAATAATATTGTGTAGTTATTATATTATATGACATGGTATTATGTTATGTTCTATTACTTGTAATAAATTGTTTTATAGTATAATTTTTTTTATATTATATTATATAATATTATATTATATTATTTATGTTATATTATACTATATTTTATTATATTATACTATATTTTATTATGTTACAATACTATTTTAAACTATATTTTAATATATTAAATTATATTATATTATACTCTTATATATAGATTATATACAATACTTTATACTATATTATATTAATATACATGTGTGTAATCGTGAGAGAGACATCCATTGTTATACGTTAATTAATGTACCCAAAAGTCTTGTATCCCAAAAGTCTTGTATATTGTGTCATGATCATACGTCTACTTGTACTTATTTTAAAGAATCATATCATCTCATAATTATATTATATCATATCATATTAGATTATATTAAAGCATATTGTATAATATTTTATTATATTATATTTTTCCAGTTAAAATTCTGTGTTACTCCAAGAAGTTTCCTGTCAGTATGTTTGCGTTAAAATTTTCTCTTCGCTTCTCGTGAAATTTTCGCTTCTCGCTTCTCAGTATATTTACAACAGGCATTGTATTGTAACAATTTAACCTTCGTTACCGTTCGATATTTCAATGAGGTAGTTTCGTGAATTTATGTATATTATTATTATGAAATGTTACATGTTATATGACATTTCTTTTATAACGGTAATCGATGTACCCCAAGAGTCTCTATGTTTATTAGGCTTTCTTTTATAACGTTAAGGTGAGTGCTTCAACTTTCCAAGTCCATGTGTCGCAAGGGGGGGACGTTTGCTCGTCCACGTGGCTCATCAGGAGAGTAGCTATCCATCTTTTATATATATAGATTCGATATTTCAATGAGGTAGTTTAGTGAATATATATATTATTATTATTCAATGTTTTAACCTTCGTTACCGTTTCGATATTTCAATGAGGTAGTTTCGTGAATTTATGTATATTATTATTATGAAATGTTACATGTTATATGACATTTATTTTATAACGGTAATCGATGTACCCCAAGAGTCTCTATGTTTATTAGGGTTTCTTTTGTAACATTAAGGTGAGTGCTTCAACTTTCCAAGTCCATGTGTCGCAAGGGGGGACGTTTGCTCGTCCACGTGGCTCATCAGGAGAGTAGCTTTCCATCTTTTATATATATAGATTCACGCAATAAGTCATAAACTTGAGGATATATATGATATTGAACATTATTTTTGTATAAAAGAAATTCGACCCCCCAAATAAAAATCCTGGTTCCGCCACTGCTCTTTTGGATTATTTGTTGGGGGGACTATTGTTGTACTCGAGTTTCACTCATAAAATATTCGTTGGTAGAAAAGACATTGAATACAAAAGCGAGAAGATATTTGCCTCGAAATGTCCCTAGGGAAAAGAATGCGCTCGGGACACAACCCGAGCGACGAAGAAGACGAACCAGGGGGATACAAGAAGATGAATCAGGCAGAGGGAAAAATGCGCGAGCAACCTCGAGCAGCTGTCTGAAGAGAGTGTCGAGAGCTGTCTGGCAAGATGCCGAACGGCTGTGGTAAGAGCACCCGAGTAGCATCAAGAACAGGCTAGAAAAAGAGCCCGAAGAGCCCAAGGGCATGGGTGAAGGCAAGAGTGCCCGATCAGTCGTAGGAAAGAGGCTGGAGAAAGAGCTCGAAGAGCCCAAGGGCGTGGCTTCCCGAGTGGGAGGCATCCGGACCTCTTCCCACTCGTGAAGTTACCCGAGCAAGACCATTAGCCGCCCACTTGACTAAGTGGGGTTAGAACATGGAAGAGGTGTAGGTCCGAATAATTAGGACGACGCACAACGAATGAGAAGCATGAAGATAACAAGATGGAGAACGTGGTAAGTGGACAAGCAAGTGGGTCGGGAAGACCGGAAAACCCGGAAGAACAAGTAATGTCTCTAACTATAATAATTGTTATTTCCCTCGCAAAAGGTACGCTATCTCGACGACTACAAAATTCACACTTGAAAGAGTAAGGATGAGGACTTGTTGGAAGGGCGTCGCCGAAACAGCGCCTTTCTAATGTTTTATGATATTCAGGTATTTTTTACGAAGCGGCGATTTGGATAAACGGTTGATTTACGCGCCAACGCGAGTGTGACTTTTTCGGACGCATCAACTTTCCTTCATTTTTTTCGTTCGCTCATTCCTTTTAATTGTTTATATGCGTCTTTTAATCAATTGCATCCCCCCCCCCCTTGTTAATTGGTTATAAACGAATTTGCGCGAAAAAAGTTAAAAGTATAATTTCTTGTAAAAACATTTTATGTGCTTTAAAAATTTTCCATTAAAAGAAAAAACAATCAATATTACTTAACTTCACCTTCTTATAAACTTTAATATTGTAGTTGTTGACTCAGAGGGAGGGTTACGTTGGATTGGCAAGTAAAAAAAGTTCGCTAGTAAATAATATTTTTTAAAAAAAGGCCCCCGTTTTTTTAGTACTTGCTTTAGGCTCCATATTATGATGAGTCGGCCCTGCGTATACAATTAGGTGAAGTTGACCATATATAAACACTGTCTAAAAGCAATTTAATTGCATCATCTGCGGCTCGTATCTTCTTCTCACTTCATCTTTGATTTTGCTCCTACAAAATACAATATACTACAACCGCTAGTACGTGACGTTACGCCATAGTAACCAAGTGCGATCTTCTCCATCGCTTAAACTGACCATTGAACAACTTCTAGTCATGTTCGGAATGACCAACAAAAGCTCACCTTGCGGTTGGAATGCGCAATACATTTCCCCGAGAATGGCACAAAAAATGTTTGAGTAGTTTCTTCAAGCGCTAAAGTATTATATAACAAAGGACCTTTATCACCTAGGTTTTTTGTGGTGATATAAAACCGAGAATATCATTTCATTTTTATCACTTATATGATCCGTCATTCCGATGATGGTTCATCGGTTAGGCTAAACGAACACGATGACAAAGAGCTGGGAAGAGGATTGTCGTGATGTTTTGGAAGATCTTCGCAAAACAAATGCGCATGAACTGTTGTTGCCATGACGTTTAACATATTGACGAGGTTAGGTTGTAAACCAACTAAGTTGGAGTGAAAGCCTATTTTTTTTAACATATTCGCTATTTAGGCCTTTTTTTTATTAATAAAGTATGTTTGTTATCATGTAAATGGGACTTTTGTAGCCCATGGACGGGTCATCATGTTTAGTAAACACGACGTCGTGACCAATGGACCCCACATACTTGTTGGGCAGTTTACTGTGTTGTGTTTAGGTGTAGGCAGAGTGACAAATTTCGTTGTTGGTATTAGAAATAGCACCATGATTACTTCGCATGATGTCGTGGGTAATGCTCACAACTAGGCTTGGCAATGGGGTGGGGATTCCCCGTCCCCGTGGGGATCCGGGCCGAACGGGGCGGGGAATCCCCGAGATTTTATCCCGCGGGCGGGGACGGGGAATGATGTCTCCCCGTGGGGATCCCACGGGGATCCCCGCCCCGTCCCCGAACCCTCTTTTATATATTATAATATATATAATATTACATCTATAATTTAAATAATAGTAAAATAATATCAAAATATAGATTAAAAAATATTAAATTAATATAAATAATATATAAAATTATAATTCATATAATATTTATTACACAAATATTTTCAAATTTATATATTATATTAAAGATATTATTTTTTAAAGAAAATTAAGGGGCAGAGAATCTCCGTGGGGAATCCCCGCCCCGCGTGGATCCCCACGGGGACGGGGACGGAGACGATTTCGTCCCCGAATGCATCGCGGGGACGGGGATGGAGATTAGATCCCCGCTCCCGCCAGCCCCATTACCATCCCTACTCACAACAAATATTATTATGAATAGACCACTGATAGTTTCTGAAGCGCTTCAAAAATGAAAACGTCATATCATGGCCGCTATTCCTGCATTGTGGTGGTTGTCACATTTTGTTTATTAAACACAATTCAATCTATTATTTAACAATCACATTGTCGTTGTCTATTTTGGCGGTGAATCATCTATAAAACAAACATCATCTGATATACTGTACAGTCCAAACTACCTCATTTAGTTTATCGGGTCGGATAATAATGGGTACGACCCAAACCTCCTTTTGAATTACAGTCCACCAAAAGTTGGTGGTTTCCCAACACGCGCCCCTGGTTTTTAATACCTTTTAGGTTTCCATCACCTCGTCAAGGGAAATAATTATGATTTCTGACAACAAATATTTATTAATTTATCAATACAAATCCCTGCAAACTTCTTAATCATTCGCATACCGAACCAAAACAACCCAAAATAAAATATCTGCAGCTTCGATTATGACCATGACTACCAAGCCAAGCCGAAGCGACGAGGTGTTGAACTCGGCCGAACAAGAACAAATCTACCGCCAAGTTCGAGCCCACTTCGATTCTATAGCACCCATAAGGCCCGTCAAGCCCGATCGGAGCGAGCCCGATTCGACCGACGACGGTGGCAGTAATATGCCGGCGTCGGCCTGTGATGATTTCAGTTATCTTCCCCATGAGCTCGAACAACTAAAATCCCTTCAACAAAATCAGTCGTTGTCGTCATCCCAACAGGTACTTCGTTCTTGGTGATTGTGTGTGTGTGTGTGTGAGAGAGAGAGAGAGAGAGAGAAATTTTACTTGATATTTCTTTAAACTCAGGTGTTGTCTCATCAAGCAAACGGCGAAGATCAGGAATTTGTGGAGACACAGTACTACAAAGCCCTAGTTTCCATAGACAAACAGCATCACACGGTTACCTTATATTTCTGGATTTTATTGTAAATTAGTTCGGTTGGAATTATTACAGCGCATAACTAAGATGATTTCATTCGTTCTTACTCTCTTCTTGGATATGATTGCAGACAGGAACTGGTTTTATCAAGGTGGCGAGTGATGACGACACTGACGATGACGACGTCGTTCAAGCGAGCGGTTATTACAACAAGCATACTTATCTTGAAACTAAGAGCAATCCAGCTATGAACGATTGGATACCAAGGGATGAACAATTGGTAATTATTTAGCTACATTCATGGTTTTGATATCTGATATAATTTCTATATTGATTAGCAGACAATTGATTGCGTGTTGATGGTTTGATTTGGTTGATCATGCTTACAAACCTAATCGAAGCGAGAGTTCTTGAGAGTTCGAGATTGGCTTGTGTGTGTGTGTGTGTGTGTGAGAGAGAGAGAGAGAGAGAGAGAGAGAGAGAAGAGAATATTGTTTATTTTCCGTTTGGTAGGGTATGATTATGAAACTAATTTTGTACTTTTATGATTATATGTTTGGTGACATTCAGCAGTTTTGTTACATGAAGCCGAGAACTCGGGGACGCTACGAGGAGTACCGGTGCGACGTGGAGCGCCTTCGATCTCCCATTTACTTTTTGCCGATGACACGATCATTTTTAGCAGAGCCACACCGGAGGCAATGCTAACCATTCAGTCGGTCATTGATACATATCGGCGCGCTTCGGGACAACGGGTGAACTTCACAAAATCTTCGGCGTCTTTCTCTCCTAATGTTCCGGACATAATTCGAAACCAGTGTTGTCAACTGCTGGGAATCGATCAGGGGATGAAGCATGACCTTTATCTTGGCCTCCCGTCCGTTGTGGGTCGTAACAAACGCGAGGTATTTGCCTATCTACGGGATCGCGTATGGAAGAAGGTGAATGGATGGTCCGAAAAGACGTTGTCCCAAGCTGGACGGGACGTGCTTATCAAAGCGGTTCTCCAAGCTATCCCCTCGTATGCCATGACGTGTTTTATGCTTCGAAGAAGATTATTAACGATATTCAAAGGATTGTGGCTCGTTTTTGGTGGCGATCGGCGAATCGTTCGGGCATTCATTGAGCAGCGTGGCGTAGGTTGTGCCTCCCGAAAATACGAGGGGGGCTGGGGTTCCGAGATTTAAGTAAGTTTAATTTTGCACTTGTGGCGAAACAGGCTTGGCGCATTTTTACCCAACCTGAGAGCTTACTTTCCCGAGTTCTTAAGGCAAGATATTTTCCAGAATGCAACTTCCTTCAAGCTCCTCTCGGTGCGAATCCTTCGCTTACGTGGCGTGCCATTTTTGAAGCGAAAGATGTTATTCAACATGGGCTACGATGGCAGGTTGGCACGGGAACTACGATAAACATATGGGCTGATCCATGGATTCCGAGGACCACTAACTTCAGACCTTTTACGCCCCCTAGCCCAGACCATATTCATATGCGAGTCTGTGACCTCCGCGATCCATCCTCAGATAGCTGGAATGAAAACTTAATCCGTGCTATATTCTTCCCAGTTGATGCCGATGATATTCTGACGATTCCGCTGAGCATGACGTCTGTGCCAGATAAGCCGGTTTGGCACCTTTCAAAAAATGGCATGTTCACGGTTAAGACGGCATACTGGGCTGCAATGAATGCTGAGACAACACCTGGAGCAAGTTCTAGTGCAGGCCCTCTTTCCTGGAATTTTATTTGGAAAGCACGAGTTCCACCTCGTGTTAATTTATTCGCCTGGCGAATCATGCATGATCTAATCGCATCAGCATCTAACCTTTTCAAGCGTAAGTGTGTGACAGCCCCAAACTGCTCGAGGTGTGGCTTCGGTGTCGAGGACTCTTGCCATATTTTCTTTGACTGTCCAGCATCCAAACCGTTTTGGCATATGTCTCGCCTTCCTGCGTGTATTCTTGAATCATGGCCGGGATCATCTGAAGCTTGGATCCGTAAGGCGGCTGAGATGCTTACCGACAGGGATTTCGCTTGTTTTCTTACGGTGTGCTGGGAGATTTGGCGTGCCCGAAATAAATGGATTTTTGAATCTGTGATGAGTTGTCCGGCAGCTGCATCGGATAGTCTTTTCATTGACAGGGAAGAGGTGCAACTCCAGCGACCTGAGCATACTTTGGAGGGGAGTAATCGCAGGGCATGGCGTCGCCCAGGGAGCAATCTGATTAAGCTGAACTTCGATGGCGCCATTCACAGAGACCGATTTGGGGCATCACTTGGTGTCATTGCTAGAGATGAGAATTGTGGCTGCCGCAAATGGAAGACTCATTTTTTCCGCGGGATCAAAGATGCTGAAATTATAGAGGCACTAGCTGCACGCGAAGCACTACAACTAGCACGTATGGAAGGATGGGATAATATTATTATCGAAGGGGACTGTCAGACAGTCATCCATGATCTTCAGAAGCGGAATGTGGAGTCATCCAAAATAGGATGCATCCTTCGTGACTGTGTTTTTTTAATTAATTGTTTCGCTTCTGTTGAAGTTTCCTTCGTTAGTCGTGAGGGGAATAGAGTTGCTCACTTTCTTGCTAAGACCATGGGCTGGAATGCAGAGGGAAGTTCCCCACCAACCCAATCGTTGGCAAACATTCTGTATGAGGATTATCTCCATATATGAAAGGCTTATCTTCTTTTCAAAAAAAAAAAAAAAGTTGTGGCACTAAGCTTTCATACGTCCATCTTTATCCTTAACATTGGCATTAGTGTGATTTGGCATGCAGTTTATACCTGTAAAATCAAAAACTCCAAGTTATTTTCTTTGGTAGTGGTACCGTGGGTTGCAAATGAATCGAAATTTTTCGTTCGATTCGCGATTCTAAGATTCGAGTTCGGATATTTCAAATACTATGAATAAAAATATTATTTATTTGAATAATAACTGAATACAAATAAAATATCACAATATTCGATTCGAATATTTATCGAAGAATTCAATTCGAATAATTTAATATCAAATATAAATATATAACTCAGTATATATTTAAATATACGTATGATAATTCAATAAATCATTTAAATATAATATATTACAATTCAAATTAAGGTGTAATATATATAATATATAATATTTTCTTTTCAAAAAAATTTCCTAAAAAGGATTGACCGAATTAAATTCTGGATAAAGGTTGCGATAAAATTTGATTAAGATTAATTCTGTATCAGCTCTTGGCGTTGCCCGTGATGCCGAAGTATGGCGTTTGACGGTGTTGGCTGTTACCGATTGAATTAATGTCCTGAGAGAAAATTTTATTATGTAAAAGTCGTTGTATCCGGCGATCTTTGTTTTGGAGGTAAAAAATTAAGGTGTAGTTTAACGTCTAATTTGATGCGACGAAAAGATACTGTTAAAAACAGTATTGAAGAGGAATATGATATTCCTCAAGATTTAGATAAATTAAATTTCGAACAATTCCTAAGATAGATTATAAAACAAACTATAAATTAGGAACCTTCGAAAAATTAGTTTTAAAACGGGTAGTCAAAAGTACCGAGGAAACCATCTCTTTAAACAACGAAGAGATGGTTATTAAGCTTCTAAGTAATAGAGACTTAGAATAATATAGAATAAGCCATAAGTTTATTCATATTCGATTAGTTCAAGTGGCCTTTATGTTTTTACTTTAGAAGGTTTACCGAGGAGTTTCATAGCAGCTCTTAGAGCTGGTAGAAATCTCGACTGGAAACTATCCCCTACGGAAATAATTCAGTCTAGTCTTGCTCATGACCCAGTATACTTTAATGTATATCCAAACCTCCAACTATCATTGACTGATGTCAATATATTGGATGTCTTGAGGTTAAATGTCAAAACTCACGGATACAATTATGCTCCAGGAGCGGAAGTAATATGTATCTGATATAAGATTTATTATAAGCCTTTTTATACGCTTAATCCACAGCGTAAAATTGTCATAAACTCATCAACTAAACTGTTTTATAGAAACCAATTTTATTAAATTAAATATTACAACTCGAAGATCCATAAAATGGGAAGAAATACAATTCGCAGAAAATTGGATAATCGAAAGAGCTATGCCTCTTCAGCCCAAAATTAGGAACACTCCTACTCAAATTATACAGACAACCGATGGAATTGTTCAAATACAATTTGAACAAAATAGAAAATCTATCAATGTCAAAACCCATAGATCTATAATTTCTAGATCAACCTCATCTCATTATCATATATCACCATGTGATTATATTTTGAGATCTCCCTCTAGAATCAATATCTAGTGATTACCTGCATAATAAAGTACAGAACTAAAAATGAATTTTGATATATTGTTCAAAGAGTTTTTAAAAATCAAGACGAGGAAATAACTGAGTCTGAAATGGATTTTAAATCCAAATTGATTTTAGTTGCGGTCACCGGCAAGGAAGAACAACAATAATTAATCTACCTAAATGGGAACTTTTTCGAAAATGGTTTTTTGAAAATTTAATAAAGAGATAAAATTATTATCCAAGAAAATTTTGTAAAGATTTAGAAAAACGAAATGAAAGTTACCTTTCGCTCCTCGGTTTTTAACAAAATATTTTGAAAATATGATCTCTGTCCTTGAAATAACTTTCAATGGGAAGAAATCTTGTTTCTATTTTTAATTAGAATCTATTTCTCATGTTGAGAAATTACTTGAAAAAAATTCCAAAAGCTTAAGCTTAATACTGTAGCGTCCCTCACTTTCTAATCAAAATTAGTGGCCGATTTTCGCAACGTAAGTCGCGGAAGACCCGTCTAACAAAAACCTTTTCCTAAAATAAATTACATTAAGACTGACGTCATCTACATCGTCATAAATTTACATGGGCTGTAGCCCCAAAATATCAAAATCCTAATGTCGCTCCACAAGTTGCATCCATGTACAGCATCGCCCTCAAAAGTCCGTGGAGCACCGCCGTCAGCCCGCCTTAGCCTCGACGCGCATCAGCGTCGGACTCGGTACCTACAACACGTAAACCCTGAGCCCATACTCAGTAGGTGAAATATGCGTGTATGCAACGTGCCCTCGAACCCATCTCATACACCTTACAACATGCACACTCGACTCTTCCCTCTCTATCTCAACCAACACGTCTCAACACATTTCGACCCCACGCCTAATCTCACAGAATCCGCGGTTTGCACCTCAGGTGTCGCTCACGCACCCGGGTAGACGTGTGGCTCACCCTCGTCTCCCGCTAATCCCCGACGGTTTGCCTCTGTACCTGAGTAGGCGAGTGGCTCACCCCCGTCTCCTACCTCAACGGTTTGCACCTCAAGTCCTGAGTAGACGAGTCGCTCACGCCCGTCTCCCGCCGTACTCACCTACACTCTAAGATGGTTTACACCTCAGATGTCGCTCACGCACCTGAGTAGACGAGTCGCTCACGTCCGTATCGCATCTCACTCACCTATCACCTAGGACGGTCTGCACCTCAGTATCTGAGTAGACGAGTAGCTCACCCCGTCTCCCGCCTCAACGGTTTGCACCTCAGATCCTGAATAGACGAGTCGCTCACGCCCGTCTCCCGCCCCAACTCATCTCTCGCCCAATACCCTAGTACTCACCCCAACTATACCTCAAATCGACACCCCGCTCATCGATATAATAAGACATCACCGTTTTATATGGACCTCACCCTGACGTGATATGCATGTACAGTGCACATAATGTACATATGGCGTGCCATAATTATAATACACATAACGCTCATAAATCACCAAGTCACATAATTCACCAAATTCACATAATCACATAATTCATGAAATTCACATAAAAAGGGTTACGTGTTGTTGATGAAAGTTTCACCTACCTGTCGTCCAAGCTACTCGCAGTTATTGCCTTGTGAATCCTTTCTTTTCTGACCCTTAGACAAAATATTGTAATGTCAGTACGTTTTCTAACTTTGAGGAATATTAAATAATTTTTGATTTGGCTATATTAAGTGCTAAAACCCTAAGTCGCCCGACTAGGGATCTAAGTTATGTTAGTGTTCGATTTCACTTGGTCTTTGATTCCTCGTTGAGTACATGTTAGTTTCGATCGATTCTTCTAGCCTCGAAGTCGCCCGATTTCTTGCATTGAAACTTTTTCGCTGAGCTTTAATTAGATCATCATTTCGTTCGATAGTTGGTACTTGGTAGTTTCGCCGGATTGGTTTGGCTTAGAAATCGTCCGATTGCTTGTGGAATGGACCTAGGTTTCGCCCGATTTGCATCACTCATGGTAAGGGTTTCACTTGGACATCTAATCTCCTGATTCCTTGCATCAAAACTTCAGTTTCGCCGAGTCTCAATTAAATCATCATTTCGCCCGATTGCATGGCATTCCTCAAATCGCCGAGTGATCACGCACGGTTCTTGGTTTCGCCCGATTACTTCTAACTCCTCAAATCTTCTTTCACCGAGGTTTAATCAATTGCTTCCTTGATCTTTCAATCGCCCGAAACTCCATGCAGGTCTTTACTTTCGCCGAGAATCTATGCTACATTGATCTAAAATCGGGTGGACATAGAAAACCCTAGTTTCGGCCGATTTACCATGCATCACATCTTCAATCGCCCGATTTGTTCACATGCCTTGCTAAATTGCGATCGAGAGTTCTAACCTCAATCATTTTAAGCTGCCTTCTTCTTCTTAAATCTGGTTTCTAGCTTACTAATTTTTCTAAACGTGACATACATAAATTCAAACTTCTATGTTAGCACAATTTATACTTGAGACCCTAAAATCAACAATTTAACCTAAATATCGTAATCTTCCTTGAAATTATCCTAAACTAGGAAAATAATACACCTTAACTCCTTTTATCCATATGTTACGTAAAATGCTACATATAAGAGTTGAAAATTAATTTACAAGCTATAGATAAGATAAAGCTATACCTTCCTAGTTAAAATTCTTGTCCTTGATTTATGCTTCCTTCCTCAAGTCTTCGTTAGAATTCTTTTCGTTACTTAGGGTTTCCTACTAAATGATCTTTATACCATCAATAGGTTTCGATAAGGACTAACTTATCTAAAGCACATGTGATGGGACATTGGGTGACGCAAGTTTCCCTTAGGTTTAAGTAATTTTTGCTATTAATGTTTATCCCTAGTATTTGGGCCTAGGTAAGAATTCAACTTGGCCCACATGTAATAATATCCCAAATATTCTTACTAGTTCTAATAAAAAAATTTGCATAATTCGAATTCTTTATTTTCTTATATCCAAACTTTATCAAAATTCCTCGTACCAAAATTATCCACCTGACGTGAAGTTATTTCTAAGTCTCAACTCAATTCTCTACCCAGTCAGATGTCCTAATAGCACGTACGCATATATTTACGGTATCACACATAGCATGACATCATATAGGCACATAACATGCAGTCACCTAGACACATAATTTGCACATAAGTTCACAGATTAGCGTGTTCATAAATTCGGAGTATTACATCCTCCCCCTTAAAAGAATTTCGCCCCCAAAATTCGCCGACTGATGTAATTCGGGGTAACGACCCATTTCACATCTCAAGTGATTTCCTCACTCGATCGAGCTTTGTCAACTTACAACATGTTATTTCATGTAAGTTGGTGATAGACTCCAGAATTCCGAATTACTTCGGTACTAGAATCAGTTTTAGATTCGGAATCGATCGTATAAACATGTGACACCAAAATCTTTCGATCTAGATGTGGGTATCGTTAGATATTCGACCTACTAGTCACCATTGTTGGGTTTAGTTCTTCCCCTCATTAGTTAACGCGAACACTCGAGCCGTGGCTGGGGCTAGTGGTGGTCGCACTACCGGTTGAATTGGATTTTGGGGTAAGTTTATTCGACAAGCTCGGGCAAAATGTCCCAGCTGTCCACATCGGAAGCATTGGGGATCAGTTCTGGGTCCTGGGCCATAGCAAATGCCCGCATGGTATCGCCCACATTGCTGACACTGGGGATACATTACATGTCAAATAGGAAAATTGGTTGGTCCTAGTTTCGGCCTCGGCTGTTGGTTTGGTTGTTCCAGATTTCTACCTTAATTATTGTTGGGGCCTCCTTCAAAGTATGGTCGCTTTTGATTGCCTCTGCCCACTTGATGGCTTTCAGTTCTCTTCTTTGCTTCCTGAGCTGCCAAAATTTGGGCCTCTGCCTGCTCTGCGACAAGTGCTCGCTCTGCTACTCGAGCAAATGTCGTATCTCGCATCCCTACCATGCTCACGTCTCGGTAGATCTCGGGTTTGAGACCTACCTGGAATCTCCCTATCTTCAGAGCATTAGTTGCCACCATGTGTGGGGCGAAACGGGATAACTCCTCAAACTTGCGGATATATTCCGCAATAGGTTTCGCCTTGTTTGAGGTTGATGAACTCGTTCAACTTCTGAGTTCTATCGTGGGTCGTGAAGTACTTCTCATAGAACAGCTCTTTAAATCGTTCCCACGCCATATTGGTTGGATCTTCTAGGATTTTGATGGTGTCACACCAGAACCTAGCGATTCCTCGGAGCATAGAAACGGCACATAGCACCTTTACACCTTCAGGTGCTCGACCGTACAAGAACATGTCTTCGACGGTACGTAACCAATCCTCTGCCATCATAGGATCGGTAGCATCCGTTAATGTTGGGGGGTTCAGCTTACGAAATCGTTCTCCTATGATTTCTATACGCTGCTGTGGAGATTGATGAGGCTCAGAAGAATTTTGATTACGGATACGCTCATTGACCTGAACCGATTGTTGTTGGATCAGTTCAGTAAGTCGCAGAATAACTAAGTCCCGTTCAGTGGTAGGGGATTCGGGTTCGGTCCTACGACTAGTCTCGCCCACTTCTCTACGCCCTTTCGTCATTTAATGATCTATAATTAGTCACGTAAGAGGCACATTATCGTAAACAGTTAATCACATCAAACCTTAAAACTTACGGGCAAAGCTGATCCTCCATGCTTTTGAGCGGCCGTACATGGACAGTCTACAGAATCTATATCCTAAGCTCTGATACCACCTGTAGCGACCCTCACTTTCTAATCAAAATTAGTGGCGGATTTTCGCAACGTAGGTCGCGGAAGACCCGTCTAACAAAAACATTTTCCTAAAATAAAATACATTACGACTAGCGTCATCTACATCGTCATAAATTTACATGGATGTAGCCCCAAAATAACAAAAGGGTAAAATACGGTATGCCCCCTTGTGGTTATACTCAAATGCACATTACTACCTTGCGGTTGCTTTTTTACTGGACAGTCCCTCGTGGTTTCTAAAACTTAGCACCAAACCCCCAGGTCAACACTTTGGGCCCGAAAATGCATCACACGAGCTTGCTCTGCGACTGGAATAAGATTTGACAATATTTTTCTACATAAAAAGACTAAATTACCTCTCAAGTCATCTTCTTCGTCGCATGAGTTAAGTTTTCTCCACCACAACCACTGCCAGGGCCACCACCGCAGCCAATTGCAACAGAAGTCAAACTCAAAATTGTGGCAAAAGTCGCATTACACTGCAAAAATCAAAAGACCCATCAGCACGACCACACTGTCCTGGGCGAGAAGAAATCGCAGCGAAGATACGACCACCACCAAAACTACTCCTCAATGTGAGAGTCAATCGCGAGGTCATGTTGGCGCTTGGCCAGTTTTCTCTGGAGATGGTTGCTCTTTTCCTCCTCCTCAGCACAGCAGTTGCCTCAGTCTCCTATAAGTCGGTCAATAAAGATCAATAGAAACATTCTAGATACCGTTCTTACATGAGCATAAAAAGCCATCTTCACAGAAAAGATCGCAAGACCAACTTCTGTGTCCTAACCAACTCATTGTTGGAAGCTTTGTAGACAACGTCCAAAATACGAGTCTTTCTTGTCACAGCTTCCCTCCCTCATGAGTAGTCACTCAAACTTCAGATCTTACAGCACAGTCCAAGGTTGCAAATCTCGATTTCTTGTCCCAACTGCGCTTCATACTTGGTAAATTAGAAAGCACTCTCCTCTTCCCTGAGAACAGCAGAAGCCTCTCAGCTTCAAGAGATTCTCGTGCTTCAAAGAGGTCAGTACTTTCAAGCCTTTGACGAATTCGCCCTCGTCGGCCTTGCAACTGATCTTAGAGAACCATTTATACACGGAGGAGAAACTGCTTCTTCCCAGTAAGTTCGTGTCAGAGAAGTGCTTGAGTCTTGCCTTTTAGCCATGGGATCCCAGCCATTAGAGTACTCCAAGCTCATGAGTGGATTGTTGCTTCTTCTTCGTCGAACCTCTTTGCTGATGTCAGCTCTGTACTTTTGTTTCCTTAAGAGAGTCGATGACCAAATCGATTTATTGGTTTACAAAATCAAGTTACCATCTTCTGACTCAATCGTCAAAATCGCCGACGAAGATGTGGTGAAGAATCCCAATTCAAAGAATTCGTTCGAAGAGATTGAGGGTTGACCTTGTCAGAGGTTGCTTCGAAGTGATTATGGTTGACGACGGACGACGACGATGGAACTCTGTTAGATTAAGTATGAGGGTAAAGCTGGAATTTCAATTTTAGTCTGACAATTACACTTAATTTAACCCGTAGAGGGAATGTGAGCAAAATTGAATAAACCATAAGTGTGTTTCAGACGATTTTCGAACCACGGGGGTTTTTGATGCTTATTTTATAAACCACGAGTGGGTTGTATGCTATTTAGCCATAACAAAATATCAAAATCCTAATGTCGCTCCACAGGTCGCATCCATATACAGCCTCGCCCTCAAAAGTCCGTGGAGCATCGCCGTCAGCCCGCCTTAGCGTCGACGTGCATCAGCGTCGGGCTCGGTACCAACAACACGTAAACCTTGAGCCCATGCTCAGTAGGTGAAATATGCGTGTATGCAACGTGCCCTCGAACCCATCCCATACACCTTACAACATGCACACTCGACTCTTCCCTCTCTATCTCAACCATCACGTCTCAACACATCTAGACCCCACGCCTAATCTCACAGAATCCGCGGTTTGCACCTCAGGTGTCGCTCACGCACCCGGGTAGATGAGTGGCTCACCCCGTCTCCCGCTAATCCCCAATGGTTTGCGCTTCAGGACCTTAGTAGACGAGTGGCTCACCTCCGTCTCCCGCGTCAACGGTTTGCACCTCAGGTTCTGAGTAGACGAGTTGCTCACGCCCGTCTCCTGCCGTACTCACCTACACTCTAAGATGGTTTACACCTCAGATGTCTCTCACGCACCTGAATAGATGAGTCGCTAATGCCCGTCTCCCATCTCACTCACCTATCACCTAGAACGATTTCCACCTCAATTAGACGAGTGGCTCACCCTCACCCCTGTCTCTCGCCTCAACGGTTTGCACCTCGGATCCTGAGTAGACGAGTCGCTCACGCCCGTTGTAGCGACCCTCGATTTCTAAGTACGAGTAGTGACGGATTTCCGCAACGTAAGCCGCGGCAGGCCCGTCTAACAAAAACTTTTTAACTAAAATAATTTACATATCATAAAACTTCGTTTTACAAAATGATCTCTACAATTGGCTGAAGCCCCAAAAATATTCTAACCCACTACACCACTCCACAGGTCGCATCCATGTACCGCTCTCGCCCTCAAAAGCCCGTGGAGTCACCGCCACCAGCCGCTAACTTAGCCCTGACGCCACGTCGGGCTCGTCCATACCTACAACACGTAAAAGACTGAGCTATTGCCCAGTAGGTGAAATATGCAATGCATCGTGCACTCATTCCCAATCCCAATTCTCACAACATGATATAATGCACGCTCGTTTCCATATTTATCGTATATCGATATCAGGGCCCTAGGCTGGACTCTTCACCTCGCGCGCAATAAAATGAAATATATCATCTGGTCGCTCACGCCGATAGTGCGCTGATCGATCACGTCAACGTCCTCCTATCAGGTCGCCCCTTCCACTACATAACTCATCCGACGGTTTGCACCTCGGGTCGCTCATGCCCGAGTAGACAGATCGCTCACGTCTGTCTCCCGTCAGGTGCCCCACGAGTCCAACCTCAACTCCGCTACGAGTCTGACTGCCACAATCGGCACACTCTACCCCGCTCAATCGACACTTTAAGGTGTCACCATCAACATGGTCATTATTCCTCACAATGTCGTGCTATGCCATGCATATACGTAAAACGTGATGCGACATGAAATATACATAAAACACGTAAATCATCGAATCACATAATCACATAGCAGGTAAGCATTTACGTGTCGTAGATGAATGATTCACCTACCTGTCCTCCTGATAAAATTAGTCACGTAGTCTGGTAAATTTCCTATGCTTCGAACCTCTGAGTATTGAAAATATTTTCATATCAATATATTTATTAAGTCATATAAGTTTCGAAATTTCCAAAACTCTAACTATTGAAAACCTTAAAATTATTCAAAACCATAAAAATCACGAAAACCCTAACTTACGAAAACCCTAATAGTACTGGAAACTCTAAAATACCGAAAACCTAATGTATTCAATAAATATCGAAAACCCTAGTCAGAGACCGAAAACTTTCATGCAATTAGTTAATGTCGAAAAGTTTCCTGTATGCATGAGGTGTGCCGAAAACTTTGCAACTTCGAAAACCTTGAGAGGTGATGACGAAAAGTTCGTGAGTCATGCCGAACACTTTAATAAATTAAGAATACCGAACTTAGATGTCACATTGAGGTGCCGAAAACTTCAATGACAAATCCCAAAAGCTTTCCTAAATGAATTAAATAAGGTAGAAAACTTCATGAATTAGCCGAAACTTTTTGTTTGTCGAAAACCTTAGGATATCAAATATAGGGTTACGAGAACTTATAATAATAAAATCTAAGTGCCGAAAACCTTTAATCATATATCGAAATCTTGTCTAAGATTGGCTATCTATAAACCTATATCAATCAGACCTTAAAACGATAATATACACCAAACACCTAAATCTTATAATACTTGTTCTAGCACCGAAAACTAATTGTTCAAATTCTAAGCTCATTTATTTATTTATTGATTTTTGAAATTTGAAATTTAATCCTAGCAATTAAACCATGCAAGCTATATAGGACAGTTTTTAAACATATAATCAAGTTCGAAATCTTCCCAAACTTATTCTAACCATGTCTTAAATAACGCATAGACATCTAAATACAAAAATATATTAAACACAATTGAACTTGTATGTTGTGAACTTCCATACCTCTCTTTAGTTTTCGATATTGAATACTTGATGCTTTCCTATCGTTTTTCCTTCTTCAAGTTATGTTCGTTGCTTTAATTCTAAGTCATGATCCCTTTATATGTATGTTCTGTTATTATATGTATCGGTAGGTGTGTTATTATTAATGGGTGATGATGTATATTAAAGTATTACCTTTAGGCTAAGAAAACTACTTATGAGTCATACTAAACTATAAATTCAAAGGAGACCACGTGGCACGTGTTGCTCTATGCCCTTTTAGGGTTATAATTATAATGACTAGGAAAACTTTGATTAAAAGAGAGCGATGAAAGCTTATCATTATTGTACCGAAAATCTTATTTAGGTCTACGAGAAGTTTGCTATGATAATATAAATATATATTACTTACAGTCTTTACTTACAATCCACGAAAACTCTAGATGTCTAAGATATTGAGTTCCACTTGGATTACTTTAAGTCACGAACACTTTGTCCCTAATTGTACATATCACAAAAAAATTTCTAGCCTATTTACGAAAACTTTGTTGATTTTATATTATATCATGAAAATTTTCTATTCAATTTTGAAGTTTATACTATTATTACGAAAACCTTATTTAGATCAAACTTCCCGCTTAACCAATTACATAGTTAACTTACATCAAAATCCCGTATTAAATTTACGGGTATTACATCCTCCCCCCTTAAAAGAATTTCGTCGCCGAAATTACGCCGACTGGAATAACTCGGGATAACGAACTTTCATATCATCCTCACGTTCCCAAGTGGCTTCTTCAAGTGATTGATTCCGCCACAACACTTTAACTAACAGAATATTCTTATTCCGAAGTCGTTTCATTTCATGCATCAAAATCTCTACTGGCCTTTCTTCGTAACTCAAGTCAGGCTTGAGCTGATGATATTGAAGCTCGTTCTGGATCACGTGGCTCGGGTCCGCGACGTATTTTTGTAATGTCGATACGTGAATACGTTGTGAACTTGCGATAGGGAAGCTGGCAACTCTAGTTGATACGCGACTTCGCCCACCCGTTTGATGATTCTGAATGGGCCTATGTATTTGGGGCTTAGCTTGTCCTTCTTTCCAAAGCGGTTTACTCCTTTCATCGGGGAAATCTTTAGAAATACTTGGTAATCCTCTGTGAACTCTAAGGGTCTTCGCCTATGATCTGCGTAGCTTTTCTGTCGACTCTGAGCAGTTTGCATCCTTTACCAAATTTTCATCACCGCTTCCGTCATTTCTCGAATCATATCTGGTCCTAATAGAGCTTGTTCGCCGATTTCATCCCAGTGGACTGGAGATCGGCATTTGCGCCCGTATAAGGCCTCGTACGGTGCCATTCCGATGCATGAAAGCTATTATTGTAGGAGAATTCGATCAGCGGCAAGTATTTGCTCCAATTCCCCTTGAAGCCTAGCACGTAGTTTCGTAACATATCCTCAAGGGTTTGGATCGTTCGTTCAGACTGCCCGTCGGTCTGGGGATGATATGCAGTACTAAACGAGAGCTTAGTTCCCATCACTTTTTGTAAGCTCTGCCAAAAGTTAGATAGAAATCTCGAATCTCGATTCGAGACAATAGAGATCGAAAGTCCATGGAGTCGAACAATTTCCTGGATATACAGTTCAGCGTTCCATGGAAAAGGTAGAACTGATAGGGAGGAAATGGGCTGATTTGGTTAGGCGGTCAACAATCACCCAAATGGCATCGTGGCCTTTCATCGTCTTAGGCAAACCGACGACGAAGTCCATCGTTATGTGGTCCCATTTCCATTCAGGAATTGGTAAAGGCTGCTGAGTTCCAGCTGGTCGTTGGTGTTCGACTTTGATCAGTTGGCAAGTCATAAATCTATTTACGAACGTGGCGATATCCTTCTTCATTCCCGGCCACCAATATGTGATCCGCAAATCTTCGTACATCTTTGTCGTGCCCGGATGCACCGAGTATGTTGTTGCGTGTGCTTCTGTCATTATCGTTCGTCGTAACTCCTCATCATTGGGTACATACAACCGATTCTTGTACAGCAAGGTTCCATCTTCTTGGGTTTCGAAGTCTTCGGGTAGCGCATCTTTTACTTTCAGATAAAATTCATCCTCTTCTTGAGCTTTCCTGATTCGTTCTAGCAATGTAGGCTGAAGAGTTAGTGTTGCTAGTTTTATTCGACTTCACTTAAGTCAACCATTTCTACTCCAATTCTGTGTAATTCTGCGCTCATCGCCTTTCGACTTAGCGCATCTGCGACTACGTTTGCTTTACTCGGATGATAGTTAATAACGCAATCGTCGTCTTTTACGCCAGCCATCGTCGTTGTCGCATGTTTAACTCCTTCTGGGTGAAGAAGTACTTCAAACTTTTGTGGTCGGTAAAAATCTCGCACCTTTCTCCGTAAAGGTAATGCCTCCAAATCTTCAGAGCGAAAACCAATGCTGCTAATTCTAGGTCGTGGGTCGGGTAATTCTTCTCGTATTCTTTCAGTTGTCGGGAGGCGTACGCAATTACCTTACCGTTTTGCATGAACACGCATCCTAGGCCATTCTTCGAGGCGTCGCTATATACTGAGAATCCTCATGTCCCCGATGGTATAGTCAGAACAGAAGCTGTAGTAAGTCGTATATTTAGCTCCTGGAAACTTTGTTCGCACGCTTCAGTCAACTTGAAAGGTACATTCTTCTTCGTAAGATTCGTCAAAGTTGAAGCAATACTTGAGAAGTTAGCTATGAACTTACGATAATATCCCGCAAGTCCGAGAAAACTTCGAACCTCGGTAGGAGTAGTAGGATGCGGCCAGTTATTCACAGCTTCGATCTTACTCGGGTCCACAGAAATTCCATCACCTGAAATCACGTGCCCCAAGAAGGCTACTTGCTCGAGCCAGAATTCACATTTCATGAACTTGGCGTAGAGTTGTTTCTCTCATAATATTCCTAAAACGGTTCGTAGGTGGCTTTCGTGTTCATCTCTCGTCTTAGAATAGATCAAGATATCATCGATAAAGACGATAACAAAGCGGTCGAGATAGTCTTTAAAGACTCGGTTCATAAGATCCATAACGCAGCTGGGGCATTTGTCAGTCCGAAGGGCATGACCAAAAATTCGTAATGGCCATACCTCGTACTGAATGCTGTTTTAGGAACATCTGACTTCCTGATCTTTAATTGATGGTATCCCGAACGGAGATTTATTTTCGAGAATACCGTGGCACCCTGTAACTGGTCGAACAGATCGTCAATCCTGGGCAAGGGATATTTATTCTTGATGGTAATCTTGTTCAGTTCGCTATAGTGGATATATAGTCGCATTGACCCATCCTTCTTCCGTACAAATAGGACTGGTGCTCCCCACGGTGAAAAGCTGGGTTGGATAAACCCTTTCTGTAGTAAATCTTCCAGTTGTTCCTTCAACTCCTTCAGTTCATTGGGCACTAGGCAATATGGAGCTTTAGAGATTGGGGCAGACCCCGGCATCAGATCTATTATGAAGTGTATTTCTCGATCAGGGGGTAACCCCGGGAGATCATCGGGAAATACATCAGCATATTCGTTGACTATTGGCACGTCTTCCAGTTCTGGCTGTGGTAATTCCTCCGCCGTCACCGCGTATACAAGAAAAGACTCACAACCGGACCTCAAAAGTCGTTGAGTCTTTAAAGCATAATTTCGTGGAATATGATTCGGACTTTCCTTACCCGAAACGTGAACACCTCTTCTTTGGGCAATTGGAATTTTACGACCTTCTTATTACAATCTATGATGGCCCCATATCTTGAAAGTCAATCCATCCCAAAGATGACGTCATAGTCGTTCATTGGGATCATTATTAGGTCGATGCTCAGATCTCTACCCTCAATGCTCACGGAACATCCTTTTAGCACCTAGTTAGTGCACGTCGGATCATCGTGCGGCAAAGTAACTACATAACTGCATTCATATAAGGTAGGAGAGATTCCCACCTTTTCTACATACTTAGCCGACACAAACGAATGTGTGGCTCCAGAGTCAATTAATACAGATGTCGGCACGTCGTAGATAGTCAACGTACCCGTTACCACTGAAGGGTTCGCTTCGGCCTCTTCGTTTGTCAAAGTAAAAACTCGCGCGGGCACAGGTGGAGGTCGAATCGGCGGTTGAGCTGGGTTCCGTACTAGGGGTAAATTCTCCGTACAAGCTCTAGCAAAATGGCCGATCTTTCCGCACCGGAAGCACTGCGGAATCTGTCTTGCTCCGTAGCATGCCCCGAAATGGTAACGCCCGCATTGTCGACACTGGGGCGCAACATTTTGAGGTCGATTGGGAATATTGATCGGTTCCTGATTTGGTCTCGGGCGCCAGTTTTGTTGGCCCTGGCGGTTCCATTGGGTATTAGGACCTTTGCCGAAGAATTGGCGTTTCTTATCTCCTCCACTTCCTTGTTGGGCTTCTCTCCTCTTTTTCGCTTCATGGGCTTCCACCACCACCGACTCTGCTTGTTCCGCGATTAAGGCACGTCCCGTCACTTGCATAAACTCTAGTTGGCGTGCACCCGCAATACTTAAATCCCGATAGATTTCGGGTTTAAGTCCCTTGATGAACCTAGTCACTTTCAACGAATTAGTCGCCACTAAATGCGGAGCAAATCGAGATAATTCTTCAAATCGACGGATGTACTCCGCCACCGGCATGCTCCCTTGCTTCAAGCTCATGAACTCGTACATCCTTTGTTCTTGATCGTACGTCGTAAAGTATTTGTTGAAGAAGAGTTCCCTAACCTTTCCCAAGTCATAGTGATTGGGCTCTCCAACACCTTTTCGGTGTTCCACCAACATCGAGCATTTTCTCGGAGAAGGGAAACATCACAAAGGACTTTTTCGTCGTTAGGCACTCGAATATAGATGAACATGTCCTCTATGGTGCCTATCCAGTCTTCAGCCACCGCAGGATTGGTGGCTTTGGTAAATATTGGGGGGGTTCAGCCACCGCGGGGAATGTTCCGACAAGCTCTGGTGATGGATCAGTCGTTGATTTGATCCGACGACCAACTGTGGATAGTAGAGCGATCGTCATTCGGTGGGGATTCAGACCCCGACCTACGACTAGAACTGCCTACCTCTCGACGTTCCTTCGGCATTTTTATCTATTTCTACAATTATTCACATAGAGTACATATCAGTTAACACATAATAACAATATCAAAAATTAACCTTACAGGCCAGGCTGGTTCTCCAGGTCTTTGAGCGGCAGTACATGGACAGTCTTCAGAATCTAAAGCCTAAGCTCTGATACCACCTGTAGCGACCCTCGATTTCTAAGTACGATTAATGGTGGATTTCCGCAACGTAAGCCGCGGAAGGCCCGTCTAACAAAAACTTTTTAACGAAAATAATTTACATATCATAAAACTACGTTTAACAAAACGATCTCTACAAGTTTCGTAGCAGGTAAGCATTTACGTGTCGTAGATGAATGATTCACCTATCTGTCCTCCTGATAAAATTAGTCACGTAGTCTGGTAAATTTCCTACGCTTCGAACCTCTGAGTATTGAAAATATTTTCATATCAATATATTTACTAAGTCATATAAGTTTCGAAATTTTCAAAACTCTAAATTTTGAAAACTTTAAAATTATTCAAAACCCTAAAAATCACGAAAACCCTAACTTACGAAAACCCTAATAGTACTGAAAACTCTAAAATACCGAAAACCTAATGTATTTGATAAATATCGAAAACCCTAGTCAGAGACCGAAAACGTTCTTGCAAATTAGTTGATGCTGAAAAGTTTCCTATATGCATGAGGTATGCCGAAAACTTTGCAACTTCGAAAACCTTGAGAGGTAATGACGAAATGTTTGTGAGTCATGCCGAACACTTTAATAAATTAAGAATACCGAACTTAGATGTCACATTAAGGTGCCGAAAACTTCAATACCAAATCCCGAAAGCTTTCCTAAATGAATTAAATAAGGTAGAAAACTTCATGAACTAGCCGAAAATTTTATGGTTGTCGAAAACCTTAGGATATCAAATATAGGGTTACGAGAACTTATAATAATAAAATCTAAGTGCTGAAAACCTTTAATCATATACCGAAATCTTGTCTAAGTTTGGCTATCTATAAACCTATAACAATCAGACCTTAAAACGATAATATGCACCAAACACCTAAATCTTATAATACTTGTTCTAGCACCGAAAACTAATTGTTCAAACTCTAAGCTCATTTATTTATTTATTTTTTTTTTCTGAAATTTGAAATTTAATCCTAGCAATTAAACCATGCAAGCTATATATGACAATTTTTAAACATAACTCAAGTTCGAAATCTTCCCAAAATTATTCTAACCATGTCTTAAATAACGCATAGACATCTCAATACAAAAATATATTAAACACAATTGAACTTGTATGTTGTGAACTTCCATACCTCTCTTTAGTTTTGAATACTTGATGCTTTCCTATCGTTTTTTCAATGTCCAAATATGGGAGAGGTTTCACCTCTAATAGACGAGATGACTTTAAAAGAATTCCTTGAATTCAAGTCCCATAAAGAGAAATCGCAATCTAAAGAAGATGATCTTAATGAAGGCACCTCTTATGCCAATATAATGGCAGATGACGATGAAGTTGATTATGAGAAAAAATCTTATACAGTGCTAATACTTCTACTCACTCGCTCACACGCACCCTGAGAAACTTCCGAGGGGGTCACGCATCCCTAGATTGTCCAAGTCAAGCACGCTTAACTTCGGAGTTTCTATAGATGGACTCCCAAAAAGGTAGGTCGACCTTGGTGATATGAGTAGTACTATCAATTCTCTTATACGATTCTTAGCCTGCACGCCCATACATTGTCAGTCTCGTGATCCCCTCTCATTCGGGTGTGGGATCGGTTCATTCATGTGCCCCTTCGCCTAGAAGTCTGCAGGAGCCGCTCATTGTCCGTGCGCCTCATCGGCCCCAAACATCACATTTAGAGATTTAAAATGATATAATGAACCCTGTACCTTAATGACAAGGTATTTAGGAAAAGCGTCATATGCTGTTCCTTTATATAAAAGTAGAGATAATTATGAACATGTTCTTAAATCAACAAGAACATGTAACATTGAGCATTTTTCTGCGGGAAATTCCCAAAGTGCTCTAAGAAAGGGTTACACCTTTTCCAAAATTATTATTACACAAATTATTCCGCAGAAAAAATGGGCAAAACACCCGTTCAATGATAGTAATATATACATCCTGAATCAAAACTTTTGATTAAATTCAATTATTATGATTATATTAATGCATTTTACATAATATTTTTGTATCAAAATGATAATAAGAAACATTCTTGGTGGATAAAAATCTGGCCGGATGTTTATAAAAATGATTTACCAAATTGGTTTTATCAATGGTGGCTATCATATGGCGCATCTATTATGTTACCGATTGAATTAATCTCATGGGAAAATTTTATTATGTAAAAGTCCTTGTATCCGATGATTTAATTTAACCAATCAACAAAAAACATTTTATTTTGTTTTACGTCTTGGTTATTGGTATCCCGGCTGGAATACCTTGCTTATCCGTTATGGGATCAGACTTTTACAATTTGATAACTGGTTTGATAGGTTTAACAACGCTACGTACCCTTAATCATGATTTTTGTACAGTTCTTAAAGTTTTTGTTTTAATATATATTTTAAATGTAATATTGTTTATGTTTTATTAATAGAAATAAAAGATTACTTTGAATACAAATATTCGATATGCGAGTCGAATATTCGAGGAAATATTCGAATTCGAATAAATATCAATTGCATGATTCAATTAAATATTTGAATATTCGTATTCGATTGTCATCCGAATACGAATATAATATTGTGGTATTCGACGTGATTCGATTCGTTTGCATCCCTTACACAGTACAATTCGAGTAAAAATTTATGGAATGTGCATTAATTGCTTTTCGGTTCTTAACTCGACGCTCTTGAATTCCTATTGATGTTCTAAGAGGCTTTGGTTGTTAGTATATTGAGAAATCTAATATTACAATAGTATTAAATTTCTTTTGAATTGAGAATGTAGTCTTGATTTATGTGCTGACTAAAAGTATTTAAGTTATTTTATTATTAACGAACAGATTGATTTGTTCCTAGAAAATGTTGGATTTTTTATTTTTTGTAGGGTCCTACTATTAACACCCCCTTTTTACACCTCCGACCCCTTAACACTTAAAATTTGTTGCCTATTCACAATCATCAATAATTATTTTTTTTTATTGTTTGTAGAATTCAACAACATTAATTGTATAAGTTATTCAAAACATTAATTACATAAGTTATTATAACGAAGGATGAACAGAACTCTTTGAATGCTTTACTGGGTTTTGGCTTTGAGAGAATACATTATCATTCATCACAATTGTAATATATATACACGCACTCATAGACTAGACCGACTTAATACATACATTTACAAATAAGTCCTTAAAAACAATTAAGTACTAATAGATCCCAAAATCTATATATCTAATGAGACTTAATCAGGTATGATATCTTGAAGTTGAAGCTGATCCCTTGATACGTCCCGGCAAGATGGACGATAAAAGTTGACAACGGACATCTTGGGCAGCAAATGACGAAGAGCAGGAGAAGGTAAAGGCTTGGAGAAAATATCTGCTAATTGAGCTGAACTTGGAACTGGTAAAAGTTTGATACTTCCGCTGCTAAGGTGATGTCGGATAAAGTGGCATTCAATTTCGATGTGTTTGCTTCGCTCGTGAAATTTAGGATTCGAGGTGAGCTGTGTTGCACATGAAAACTGGAAACGTCTGTTCGCAGAGATTAAGACCTGTATAGATGATTATCTGGGTTAATATATGCAATTATCGATAGTTCTGGAGTTTTCGTTCAAATTTGTATTGTAGATTTTCGATAATCTGTGACTTCAATTCAAAATCTGGGTTTCGACCTAAATAGTTTTTTGAATGTTTAAAGCAGTCGAAGAACTTTTTTGATTGCAAACAGTGTCAATTTGATTTAGATTTGATTGAGTTACTGTTCACATCGTATAAAGATTTTCGATCGCAAAATTTTTGACTCAATTGCTGAGATAATTGACGCAGATCGAAAACTACTTCATATCGAGAAATTTAATTTGGATTTTATGTGAGCGAAAATTAACGAGTGGAATAGTCAAAATAGGTGCAATGTATTACGAGCGCAAAACTTACCATCGAAAACAGTACTTTCGATTTCAATTTCTTTAGGTCGTAAATTTTAGCAGCAATAAAATTAATTTTTCGACGATAAAATTTCTCGATCGTAAGTGTACACAGCGATGAATCTATTTTAAAATCGTAACTTAAACTAGTTTCTCGTTGTCAATTTTCTCGATCGTAAACTTTCGCAGCGAAAATCTATTTTAAAATCGAAAACTTTCTCGCTCGATAAATTTCACAACGAAAGATTGTATTCACGCGCGAAAAATTTCTCGATCGTAAAATTTCTCGGCTACAGTAACACACACAACGTTCAACACTTAGTAAAATTTTCTAAGTCTTTTCCACTGTAGCGAACGCTAATGAATAAAATCTCGATCGCAAAAATAAACGGAGAAGAACATCAGAATTCTATCCTCTCTGCCCTCAGAATGGAAGAAGATATCCACTCAGATAAGACAGAACAAAGATCTCGAGGAGTTGGACATCCACGCCATGTTCGATAATCTCGCACAACACGAGGAAGATGTAAGCGAGATTCACAAGGAGCAGGAGGGCAAGCAGAGAAGACACAGTTGCCCTAGTCTCAGAGAAGCGGAGCGTAAAGTCACGAAAAGCGAAGATCATTAAGCCTTCTACCCCTTCAGAGTCGGAAGACGACACGGATTCTGACGTTGAGCCAAACATCAAAGTGCTAGGAAAGCAGTTGGCTCTGATCGGAAAAATGATGAGCAAGCAGTACTTTAAGAAGAAGTCCTCATCATCAGCAAATCGACTTCGGACATCAAGCTCAAAGAACAAAGAACGTGAGTCCCAGTCTTCCGAAGTCAAGAATACCAAAGAGCCATTCAAATGCTTCAACTGCAGCAAACTCTGTCATTTTTCCAGAGAGTGCACTCTCCCAAAGAAGAGAGATGATGCCAACTACTACTCCAAGAAGCTTCAACTAACAAAGCACAAGGAAGTTGGAGTAGCTCTAATGGCAGAACAAGACCACTGGCTTGGGGACACATCAAATTCTAAAGAAGAGAATCTAGCCCTCATGGCCCCCTAGACGACAACGCTGAATCTGACACCTTAACTCAGACGGATGATGACAACGCATCCACCTCATCACAAGAGGTAGATCCTTCTTCCACATTATTGACCATGTTAGAATCGTATCAACTAGCATACACTAACATGAAATGTGAGCAGAAAAGCGTAAAGGAAGTAGAGAAGAAATTAACTAAGTCTCAGGAAAGGATAGCTAGTCTCGAGGCGGAACTTAGGAGCTCTAATGTCAAAATAGAAGAATTATCTAAGAGCCCCATTATTAGCGAGACAAAGTATATTCCTTTAGAGAAGCATAATTCTATCGTAAAAGAATTAGAAGAAGGCTTGAGAATAACTATAATTGCTTGGTTAGGAATCTTAACGAGAAAGCCATCCTCAATGGTAGGATAACAGATGCAACAACTAAGCTCACCAACCTAGATGCCCAATTAGATAGATCGAAGGCTAAGGTTTGTGAACTTACGAAAGATCTTAACGCCTGTAAAGCAGCCAAATTAACGGTGGAAAATAATTTTGCTCTCTTAGGAGAAGATCGTAAGAAGCTATACGCAAAAGTTAAGAAATTAGAAGATCTTCTCGTAAAAAGGGAACAAACAGATCAAACAATATTCTTAAACCAACCCATGGACCAAGAATTCTATGACTATAAATTTGGTTATGCTTTGAGAATCAACGTTGCTTGACGAAAATCGACTGTAAACAACTTTACGATGTCAAGTACCTGGGTTTAGGACTAACGAACCTTATGGTTTTTACTAACGCTAAAGAAATAGATGCCTTAGAAGAAACCGAGAGAAAAGCCAAGACTAGGGTTGGAGTTCTCTTTTCCTACACGGAATTGAATCAAGGCTACAAGACTAGGGACCTTCCCAATGGTTGGAGTCTTAAGTCAATTCATTCTCCCGACGACCATTCTACAAACGAGGAAGCTCAAATTCACCATTCTAAAAATTCTCTCTATATACCCCATATTGTTAGGAACATGGAAGGGTTAAGAGCCTCATTAGAAAAAGAACGAGAGAATTTTGAAGCTGAAAAGAAAATGTTCCTAAAAGAGATGGAAAATCTCAAAGCTTCCTCCATATCACAAACTATTTCTCACGCATCTCCCTCAAAAGATAACATCGTTCTGAAAAGCGTGAAGAAAGAAAAGATGCCTTCTCGTAATCGAAAACCCAAGAGTAATATTTCCAAAAATATTATTTCTAATCTTGCCTCTACTACGGCTACAAGGAGCGTAGTGACAGAGTCTAAGGAGTCGAAGACGAGATTGTCTAGAATAAAAATAAAGAAGGAGCCTCTAGATGTCAACATTCCAAATTTATCACCTCCTTCTGTAAAAAAAAGGACACTCGTAGAAATAAAAGAGCTATTTCTTCTCTCAAAATAATTGCTTGTACTTGCTCCTTAAAGCCTACCATCTTCAGAAGTACTAACTTTGGAATAGGCTCTTAATCTACAATACCAAAAACTCATTTTGAGACAAATGCATCTAGGATGGCCCATAGGAAACATGATCCAGCCATTAAGAAAGCATATGGCGCTATTCATTCCTGTTCTCATCTAAGGTATCCTGTGAAGATCGAATCCCCCAAGCACCTTAAGATACTATCAAATGAAAAGATCTTTTCCATGCACAAGCCTACTCATGCATTTGCCCGTGGTGAAATTAATCTTCCCTGCCAGGTTCAACCCAAATGGGTTCCTAAATCTCCACCTAAGTAGACAAAAGCCAAAAGGGCCAAGTCTTCTACGAAGGGCAAATCCAAATAAACTTCTTCGAAGATGGTTTGGGTTGCTAAAGTGTCTAATAGTGTTAATTTAGGAACTATATCTGAACCTAAGATGAAATTTGCTAATCTGAGAGGACCCATTTATAAGTGGGTACCTAAAGCTCTCTAAATTGGTTTTGCAGATCCATCATGTGTGGTACCTCGACTCCGATTGCTCCACACACATGACGGGAAGCCAAGAGCTGCTGAGCAACTACCAAGACCGACCTAATGGAAAAGTCAGATTCGGGAACAACGACTCAACCCTTCTAGGACTTGGGGATATCATTGTAGAGAATCTGATCATCAAGGATGTCTCCTACGTTGAAGGTCTCCGCCATAACTTGTTCAGCATAGGCCAGTTCTGTGACAAAGGATTCCAGGTGGTCCTTCATGCTGACCGGTGCAGAATCTTGGATAGTCAGGACAAAGAACTCCTCCACGGACTTCGGAAATCAAATCTTTACACGATTAACATGACGTCCGTGCGGCCCTCTACAGCTGTTTGCCTCATCTCCCAGACTGTAATTTAGAGAAACAGCTTATGGCATCAACGCATGTCTCATCTCAACGTTAAAGCTCTTCAAAGTCTTTCAATGGAAAAGTTGGTTCACGGTCTTCAAACTATAGTATTACAGAAAGAGCATCACTGTTTGGCATGCCAACTAGAAAAAATGAAGCGAGCATCTCATCATGTTAAACTAGTTGCCTCTACTTCACGTCCACTGGAACTACTACACATGGACCTCTGTGGACCGATGCAGACATAGAGCATCAACGGACGCAAGTACCCGCTAGATATTGTCGATGAATTTTCTCGCTACACATGGACGAAGTTCCTCCGAACTAAAGATGAGGGGACTTGATTGTAAATTTCGTGAACTGTACTCAGAATTTGCTGCAGCAGACTATCTAAGTCATCCGAACAGACAACGACACTGAGTTCAAGAACAAATACCTCAGTGACTTTTATCAAAAACTCGGGGTTAGTCAGCAATTCTCAGCCTCCAAGACGCCTCAACAGAACGGGGTCATCGAACAAAAGAATCGAACTCAAGTGGAAGCCGCGCTAACGATGCTGATTCACTCCGGCCTTCCACATTTTCTTTGGGCTGAAGCAGTAAATACTGCCCGTTTCACTCAAAACAGGACGATTGTTCACAAACGCTTTGATAAGACTCCGTACGAGATCATTAACAAGTGGGTACCCAACATTTCCTTCTTCAAGGTCTTTGGGTGCAAGTGCTGGTGAACGATAGAGAGCTACGTGCTAAGTTCGACCCTAAAGCATTCGAAGCGACATTCGTCGGGTATTCTTTAACTTCTAAGGTGTACCGAGTATACATCAAGTCCAACAGGACAAACAAAGAAGCTACAATTTACTTTTCAAGAAGTAGCAGAGATGGCTTCTGGGCACATCAGTCCAGGACCCGTGCCTAACCCAATGGCTCCTGCACACCTCAGTTCAGGACCCGAGCCTAACCAAATGGCTTCTGAATATGACAGTTCAGAACCCAATTTCACAGGTTTGTTGGCACAAAACCAACAGAAGATGGCAACAATTCAGGATTCAACGTCAGAAGAAGCTATGAGACTCGCGTTAGAAGACTTAGACTCTCTCTTTGTGCCCGTATATCGGCCAGACACCATTAATACTACACCCTTAGTGGATCCCCTACTCGACGAGGCCGATGTACCAAGCTCTTCACATGTCCCCACCTCACCCGATTAAGAATTACCTCAAAATACTGAAGAACCTACCATGGTTGTTAAGGAAGTATCATCGGAATCGCTCAATCAAGTGCAGATATGGAACTACCTCAATCTAATAAACAACTTGAGATTATTGGAAATCTCGGTCCACAAATGGCCGATGCCTCTACTTCAGCCTTACCTCATGAGCGAAAGTGGACTTGAGCACATCCAATTGATCTGATAATTGGTGATCCTTCGAGTGGAGTACGGACAAGACATAAGCACAGTCTCTTTGGTTGCTTCTTAAGCCAAAATAAGCCAACCAAGGTAGCAGACGCACTTCAAGATCCGGATTCAGTAATTGCTATGTAAGACGAGATCAACCAATTCGGACGTCTTCAAGTGTGGACATTAGTACCCCAACCGCATGGGAAAACCATTATTGGGATGAAATGGATGTTTAAGAATAAGAAGAATGAAGATGTAGAAGTGATCAGGAATAAAGCAAGACTGGTTGCGAAGGGCTACAACCAACAGGAAGGCATTAACTACGACGAGACGTATGCTCCTGTTGCCCGAATCGAAGCCATCCGTCTTTTCTTGGCTTATGCGGCCCATAAAGACTTCAAAGTCTTCCAAATAGACGTTAAGACCGCCATTCTCAACGGTGTGTTAAAAGAGGAAGTCTATGTCGCTCATCCAGAAGGCTTTGTTGATCAACCACACCCCGATCACGTCTATCGATTGGATAAAGCTCTCTACGGACTAAAACAAGCCCCACGTGCTTGGTATGATGTCTTGGGCAATTTCCTCGTCAAGTCTGGGTTCATCTGACGAATGATTGATACGACACTCTTCGACAAATCCACGGCTTTGCAAGATATTTGGAGATTTAATGAACAGCAAGTTTGAAATGAGTCACATGGGAGACATGCAATTCTTCTTAGGACTTCAAGTCAGGCAACTCGATGATCGGATATTCATCACTCAGACAAAATACATCAAAGATATTTTGAAGAAATTCCATCAAGATCAGAGTAAGCCTCTCAGCACTCCTATGTCAACAAGCTGCAAATTGGATGCCGATCCTACTAGAAAAGCGGTCGACATCACACTCTATCGCAACATCATTGGGTCTCTTCTCTATCTCACCTCGAGCCGGCCGGACGTCATGTTTGCCACATGTCTCTGCGCCCGTTTCCAAGCCGATCCCAAAGAATCTCACATGTTCGCGGTCAAGAGGATCTTGCGCTACCTAACGGGCACCTCGACCTTAGGATTGTGGTATCCTAAGGGTACAAATTTCAAATTAATTGCCTATACTGACGCTGATTATGCAGGTTGCCGAATGGACAGGAAAAGCACCTCCGGTGGACCTCAATTTCTAGGCAAAAAGCTCGTCTGCTGGTCCTTCAAGAAGCAGAATTGCATTTCAACGTCGACGATTGAGGCAGAATACGTCGTGGCCGCCAGTTGTTGCTCACAAATGCTGTGGATGCGGACCCAGCTTCGTGATTATGGGTACGATCTAAATAATATACCCATTTATAGTGATATAACGTGCAATCCTGTTCACCACTCACGCACTTAACACATAGACACTAGATATCACTTTATAAAAGATCACGTAGAAAAAGGCACAATTGATATGTATTTTCGTGAACAAAGAGTATCAACTAGCTGACATTTTCACCAAGGCATTGGATGAAAAACGACTCCAATTTCTTGTGGGAAAATTAGGCATGTTGTATAAAGGTCACTAGATTCCAATTTCTTGTGGGAAAATTAGACATTTTCACAAAGACATGTTGACCTTATTTCATATGTTCTATTCTATGTGTTTTGCGTACTTAAATGCTATATTTTGCGTGATACTTACAATAATAATAAAATAAAATTAAAAAAATAGTAAAAAAATAAAAATAATATAAAATATTATACATATACTTATAATATTAGGGGAATGGCGATAATCCACATATACGTCTTCGAGCAAATCACCATTTTTGACGGCACTATTGATGTCTAGCTGAAAGGGATACCAATTAGAAAAAGCTGTTAAGGAAAGCAATACTTTTACTGTACTAGCCTTGGCCACCGGGGAAAAAGTATTGATGAAGTTGACCCCTTCTTGTTGGGTGTATCCTTTAGCGATCAAGCGAGCTTTATATTTCTCAATATTTCAGTCAGAATGCTGTTTAACTTTATATACCCAACGGAAACCAATAGGACGCTTGTTAGGAGATAAAGAAACAAGAGTCCAAGTTTCATTGTCTTCTAAAGCTTGTAGCTCTTCTACAATAGCATCCTTCCAATGATTGTAATGAACTATCTGATGATAAAAACGAGGCTCGAACTGTGCAAAAATGGAAAAGATAAGAGCCTTATAATCACCTGATAATTTTTCATAAGATAGGAAATTAGAGAGAGGATGAGGTGTGGACTTTGTGTTAATAGAATTGCAATGGTAGTCTTGAAGGTAGGAAGGGGGTTTTGTTTGTCGACTTGATCTCCTAAGAGCATGTTCAGCTGCAATATGAAGGTCTGTTGAGACATGAACAACTGAAGAATTTTTTTCTACAAACTCTGTGTTGACCTTTTTGGTCCATGAGCGTTAGAGAGTTTTGATGAACTATGTAATTGTCATGACGTTAGGTCAATAAATTAAGCAATTCTTTAAATGGTCAAAATGATGTCTAAGTATATGAAAATGTTCGACCATGCATTATGTATGAGCTATAAATCGGTTAAAGTGTTGAATAATTGATTCGCATATGATGTTGTGATTTACTGGTGAAACTATGTGATCGAATGTTATAGGCAGACCATGTGATAGGATATTCCGTTCTGTGCTATATATGGAAATAACGGATGAGATATCCTACTGAATTATAAAAGGAAAATATGCTGTTTATATATGGAAAGTGATATATGTGTTGAAAATCGTTTATTCCTGACGCAAATCACATCTGCGATTCTTTGCATGCCTTCCACTGAATTTAATGTGCAATATTAAATTGATATCCTTCCTTATACTGATTGGAATATTATATTTAGAATAGATTTGATTTGATTGACTTTGTGGATAAGGGGCTATTATATAGTATGTGCTATAAACGGATGTGATCTCTGAAATATGGAAAGTTGTGGCATGACATGATAATTCGTGATAGATGTGATCTGATCTGATTTATGTGCTAAACATGGTAAATATATTGATCTGATGCTATGTGCTATACATGGAAAATGTTTGATATGATGCTACGTGCGCTATACATGGAAAGTAATTCTGGATTAACTTATTCTAGAAACTTATAGCAGGGAATCAGTTATGGACAATTCTGTTATAGTTAATATAATACGAAATTGAATATGCCTTGAGAATGAATCTGAGCTTTATATGGAATATAATCATGCTTCAATGAGCTTAAAACCGTTGTGATGACTTTCTAGAAGCATGATTTACATGGCATGTTGCTTTTCGAAAATTACATGGACTATATGCTTGATTTGGTGATTAATATCTTGATCTGATTTTCCACGTAAAGTGTTGAGTGTATGGTTTATATATGGACAACACTTCATAATTTCGAGTCGCTTAGAACTTGCGCATATACGACTATTAGCGTCTCGAGCAGAAACATTATTGAGAGATTCCTGAGCCTTCATTTGCGATAGCCTTCTGCCAATCTGAGCTTTAACTTGCGATTCCATCACTGAACGAGTGATTCATCCTGATATTCCAACCTCCACCATATATTTTGTCTTCGGACGTGACAATACCAAGGAGGCAAGGTCGACATTTACGCACACGTGAAGGGAAGGACGAGTTTCGGGGGTCCTTCGGTAGCGAGCTGTGTCTGCCGCGATCAGGAGATTCCGAGGAACGAAACTCGGCATGTGTTAATCTAGTGTGTCTAGTGTTCGACTTGTTTCATTGTGTATTGGGCTAATCAATCACTTTTGTATCCATCTACGGTGCATTATAGTGATTGGTTAAACTCTTGGGAAGCAAACCCTAAGGAGAGGAGTAAACCCTAGTTGGGGATATAACCTCTATAAAAATCCTGTCTCGCATTTACTTTACAGTTATTTATAGACAGACCCGACACACATCCGAAGTTACTAGGATATATCGGGCATATTCATCACAAGCATCAGTAGGCATCTCTAAGTCACTACATCTTAGGACTTGTGAAAAGAAGAAGCATAATTTTTTATAAGCCTAATTCACCCCCTTCCCTCTTAGGCACGTTTTTATCTTCACTCTAGAACATCATGGTTGACAGTTTTAGGCAACACCAGGTCTGGAAAATCATCAGGTTGCTCATGTGCAACATTTTTTGAAAAGGGAATTCCTGCTTGCTGCTGACTATGATCCGTGGGATATCATCAGTATTGGACCATACAATCCCAAAAAGGTGCATGGAACTCCAAAGAAAGGTGCTGAATACGATGCAACGGATAAGCGAGGAATCTCCCTGAATGCCAAAGCAAAGAACATGATTGCCTACGCGCTTACAAGAGAAAAATACAATCGTGTGAGCTCATGTGAATCTGCCAAAGATATGTGGGACATGCTTCAAGTCACACATGAAGGAACCACTCGAGTCGTACAAGAAAGAATAGCCCTTTTGAATCACCAATTCGAGCTGTTCAGAATGGAGGACAACGAGACTAAAAGCCACATGTATGCAACATGAACATCATCAATCAAATATTCTCGTTTGGATATAAAATAGCAGACGGTGAGAAGGTGCGAAAAATCCTGAGATCTCTTCCAAGAGAATGGAATCCCAAAGTGACTGCCATCTACGAAGCAAAGGACTTAGACGAACTCAAAATCTCGGAATTGATCGGATCTCTAACCACGTATGAGATGACTCAGATCTCCATCAAAGAAAATGTTGACTTCAACACTGAACAAGAAAATGATTCTGAGGGCGAAGAAGAAATTGGGGAAGGCATACTGGAGAAGATCATGTTGAGTAGGAAATATGAAAAATCTCGGCTGAGAAGAAAATTCAAAGGAAACTCCAAGTTCCAGCCAAGAAACACAAGAATATCATCATCCGGGAACAATGTCCAGAAATGCTTCAAATGCAACAAGCTAGGCCACTTCGCCTCAAACTGCTCTATGGAAAACGGTGACAAAAAGATACAGAAGCAGAAAGCCATGGTCACAAACTGGGAAGAGCCCGGAAGTGAAGAGGAGGAAGATCTCGCCTACATGGCCGATGATGATGATCAGGTATCTTCCTCATCCACTATTAAGAAAATACATATTCGGAATGAATTATATGCTGGGAAAGATGAATCTCATGATAACGCTTCCTCAGTCCCTGAAGTAGATGAAAAAGAAGAGATGTTTGAAATAATTCAAAACGCAGAAAGGAGGATTAAGTCGCTCAAGTCACAAGTAAATTGATTGGTTATGCAACGAGATGGCGTAGCTAGAGAAAAATACCAAACGGATCTAGAAAATGAACGTTTAAGAGCCGAGCTAGAAACCTTTAAGGAAGAAAAAGCCTTGTATAATTGTGAAGAGCTTAGAAAGCAAAATAATGATATATCTAGAGACATCGCTGTTCTTAAGGAATCCTTAGAAGAAAAAGCACGTATTGTTGATAGACTTCTTGAAGGAAAACAAAATCTTGATACGTTGCTTAGTATTCCTAGAAATGTTGGAAAATCAGGGATATGATATTCCATGACACATGAACATGCTGCACCACAAACTGTTAGAAAGCCTAAGTGTTTTTCATGCGGTCATCACGATCATTATGCTAACAACTGTTTTTTGAAGAGAGCTGATAGATATGTCTGGAGGCCAAAGCAGGTTCCTGAGAATCAAGTTTCTAACACTGGCCCATCTGTGTTTAAGAGATCACAGTCTGTAACACCTGATATATCACGTGTTAACCGGGTTAAATTTCCGCTAACCTTTTAGGACCCAATCAAAGTTGGGCACCTCGGAAAAAATTGATTCATGCAAGTACAAAGAAGAAAATCCAGCAAGCAAAACAAGTGGTATCTCGATAGTGGGTGTTCCCACCATATGACAGGTGATATCAGTAAGTTTCTGTGGGTGAAAGCGTATGACGGAGGATATGTCACATACGCCGACAACGCAAAAGCTACGATTATTGGAGTTGGAACTATTGGTAATACTTTACATACTACTATAGATGACGTATTGTTAGTTAAGAATCTAGAACATAACCTCATTAGTAGTGATAAGGGTAATAATATAACTTTTGAAAATGATAAGTGTATTGTTAGAAATGATGATAAGGTGTAATTTAGTGCATCTAGGTATAGAAATATCTACTGTATTACTCTTGACGATATCACTGACCAGAATGTCAAGTGCTTAGCAGTTACACAATATAACACCTGTTTATGGCACAGACGCTTATGACATGGTAACATGGAATTACTGTCTCACATTACAAGCAATGCGCTATTAAGAAGTGTTCCTGACATAAAGTTCGTCAAGGACAGAACGTGCAAGGTTTGCCAGATGGGTAAACAGACCAAGACGTCCTTTAAGGTGAAGCATGTGATATCCACATCCAGACCTTTGGAATTACTCCATCTCGACCATTTTGGTCCTGGTCAGACGATGTCTCTGCGATGTAAAAGATATGCCTTTGTCATTGTTGATGATTATTTAGGTATACATGGGTGATATTCCCCGCAACAAAGAATGAGGCATTAGATAACTTTGCATCGTTAGTGAAGAGACTTGAAAATGAAAAAAGAAATGAATATATGTAGGTGATAACGGATTAGAATTTAATAGTAAGTCATTTGCATCATTTTGTGATCAACTTGGATATAGTTATAACTTCTCTGCCCCAATAACTCCCCAACAAAACGGCGTAGTTGAACGGGAAAACAGAGTGTTACAGCAAATGGCTAGATCTATGTTACATGAGTATGATATTCCTAAACAGTTCTGGGCGGAAGCTGTTAGACAGCTTGTTATGTGTCTAATCGTGTTTTTTTTTGGTAAGAAGTTATCATTACCACAAAACTCAAATATGTTCGCTACATGTACACGTAATTGCTCACAGTCTCAGCAACCAAATTAATGTAACAATTGTGCAATAAAACTCTGCTCGGCCAATCTGATATGGAAGCATTTCAGACTTTCGAGTTGCTCAATTGCAACTCCTTTAATTCTTCTTGCAACTTCATCCTCTGATCTCGCATCTCCCCCATGCAATCTCCTGTTCCGTTCATTCCACACCTCATAGCATAACAGTAATCACCATGATTCGTACCTTGCATGCCTCATGGTTGCGCTTTCCCAACTGCTTCTATTGCCTCTTCAGCCCCTCCATTGTATCTGCAATTCGTACTTTGAGCCATTCCTGCGTCTTCTCTCTGATCACTCTGCTAAACTCACATTGCATGAATAAATGGCAAATTGTTTCCTCTTCTGTCCCGCATAATAAACACCTTAAATCCAGTAGTTGCATCCCCCATTGTTGTAATCGGTCCCTGGTCAGAATTTTGCCATGACAGATCAGCCACAGCATCAGAGAATGCTTAGGCGCTGACCATCTATTCCAGATAGCATCAGCTAACTCGAACTTCACCTCTCTGGTTTGCCCCAGCCAAGTGTAAGCTGAGCCGATTGTATAGTTCCCATGGGCAGTAGCAAGCCACCTCCCCTGTTCATAACCATGTCTGAACATCTCCTTGATCTTATTTAGTTTCCTCCATGTCCAGCTGCAGTCCCTAGGTGCCTCATGCGCCCAGAAATCCACACCCCGCAAATACACTCCAGCCAGCCATCTGATCCACATGCAATCTTTCTTCCTAGCTATATCCCAAATCAGCGTCCCAATGCATGCATAATTGTAGTCCCCACAGCTCCTTATGTTGAGACCTCCACAGCTTTTCCTTCGGCAGACCAAATCCCATGCAACCAAAGCTAGCATATGTCCCCTCTCAGTCCTCCCCCAAAGAAATTCTCTACACTTTTGATCAACTAATTTAACCACACTTCGAGGTAATACAAAGATTGATCCCCCAGTAGCTATGTAGAGATAGCAGCACAAAATTTATAAGGCAGCTTCTCCCTGCATATGATAGATTCCTAGTTGTCCAACAAGCAATTCTCTTCACAATTCTGTCAACTAGTACTTGACAATCTGCTCTATTCCATTTGGAAGGTGATATGGGTACACCTAGGTATCTCATTGGAAATGTACCTTCAGCAAATCCTGTTAAGTCCATTAGCTCATGTCTCATAGCTGCAGATACACCAGCAATGTATATGTGAGACTTTGTATTGTTAGCCTCCAGCCCTGTTGTCTCCTGAAACTGGTGTAATGTCTCCATGATCAAATTTACAGAATTCCTCTGAGCTTTGCATAGAATTATCAAATCATCTGCGAAGCATAAATTAACCACCTGCAGCTGCTTGCATTGAGGATGATACCTGAACTCCCCCTCGAAGCTGTTAGCTTTAGTTTCCTTGTTAAGTATTCCATTACCAAGACAAACAGTAATGGTGACATGGGATCTCCTTGCCTAATTCCCCTTGCCCCTTTAATAGCTCCTTCCAATGCCCCACTAATATAGATTTGGTAGGAAGCTGTTGTTATGCATTCTTCAATCCAAGCCACCATTCTGACAGGAAAGTTTAGTTTCTGCAGTAGGCTAACTATGAACTTCCATTCAATCATATCATAAGCCTTTCTCAAGTCAATTTTCATCAGACATCGAGCTGATACAGCTCCTCTTCTATACAGCCTCAGTAATTCCCGTGTCAGGAGAATGTTATGTGCTATGGATCTTCCTGGCACAAAAGCTCCCTGCTTATCATGCACGAGCTGAGGCAGTACAACTCTAATTCTTGTACAAATGAGTTTGGAGACACATTTGTAGATGGTGTTGCAGCAGGCAATAGGTCTGTAGTCCCTAGCATAAGTGGGCTGATCAGTTTTGGGGATCTGTGTGATAGTAGTCTTGTTGAGAGTTTTCAGCATCTGTTTATTCTGAAAAAAGTTCTGAATCACTTGGCTTACATCCTCTCCTACTACCCTCCATGCTTTCTTGTAGAATTCACTATTATACCCATCTGGTCCCGGAGCCTTTTCACTGGATATGGCAAACATTGCCTGCTTAATTTCTTCATGACTGAAAGGCTTAAGCATTTCCAACTGTTCCTCAACAGATAGTACCTTCCCCTGTTTGATGACTTCATCCTCCACTTCACTTGTATGCTCCAGCTTTGTGCCTAAGATTCCTTGGTAATACTCCACAATATGGGCTGCAATATCCTCATACTGGTCAAGGAGCTGCCCTTCCTCAGTGTAAATAGATGAGATTCTGTTTCTAGTTGCCCTATGCTTAACCATGTCATGGAAAAACTTTGTATTCCTATCCCCTTGATTAAGCCAAGTGATCTTTGCTTTTTGAGCTAGGAACTTTGTTGCAGCCTTGCTCACCTTCTCAAATTCTGTGGCATAACTCCTATCCTCCTGGATTAGCAACTTATTTAGGGGATCTCCATGCAGTTTTCCTTGAGCTGCTTTCAACTTCTGTCTGCTCCATTCCATAGAATTCACAATATCAGGGAAGTGTGTCCTGTTCAGGTCTCGTAGGGAGCCTTTCAAGTCCCTTAGTTTCTGAATCAGCTTCCATTCACATCTCTCATCATAGCTTCCTTTCCATATATCAGCTACCAGCCCCAAGAATTGGGGTGCATCTACCCACATATTTTGGAACTTGAAGCTTCTCTTGGTATGCCATTGAGATCCCACCTTCCTGAGCAGTATAGGGGTATGATCTGAGACACTTTCCTCCAGCACATGAGCCTCAATGTCTGGGTATTTCTCAACCCAAGGGATATTAACAAATACCCAATCTATTCTACTCCATACTCTATGCTCCTGGTCTTGCTTATTTGTCCAAGTGAATCTATTGCCTTTCCTGGTTATTTCCACAAGTTCACAATCCCTGATGCAGTCCCTCAGGCCTGCACATTCAGAAGCCAGCACAGGTGCTCCTCCAATTCTGTCATCCATGTTCAGTACATTATTGAAGTATCCCCATATTACCCATGGTAGAGTATCTTGTTTGAAGCTTCTAATATCCTCCCACAATTCCAGTCTTTGTGAAATACTATTGTGTCAATAGATACATGTCATCAGAAATTCCTTGCTCTGTCTGGAACATAGAAGGTGAATTAACTGATCAGTTTTCCTTGTGACAGTCACATTCCAACCATTCTTCCACAGCACCACTATTCTCCCATTATGATGGCATTCCAGGTTATTCACTTGCTTCCATCCTCTGAAGCACCTTGCCATTATCACCTCCATATTGTCTTTCTTTATTTTTGTTTCTACTAGGCAAGCTAGATTGATCTCCAGTTTTTTACACAGCAAACCAATCTCAGCTTGTTTGTGAGGGATATTCATACCCCTCACATTCCACACTAGGGATTTATCCATGAGGGGGATCCAAGCCTCTGGAATGGGGGCTTGGAGTTTTTACCCTGCTCTCGGCACATGTTCCTATTCTCAGTTTTCCCTTGTTCAGTATAGGACCTTCTTCTTCCTTGTATCAGCCAGTTGTCATTACTCCCATCAGGTTCCTGCTCCACCTGGTTGGTATTCTCCATGTTCAACCCCATTCCCACCTCCCCCTCCAAGGTTATTGACTGTTCCCTTTGAGTGTCGTCAGGGAGCACTTCAGTTTTACTTTCCAATGCCCTGTCTTCTTTAGTCCAATACACAACTGTTTGCTCAGTAATTTGACCATGCTCATTGATGAAAGATATGGTCTCCTTCAACTCTTGCTTCAGTTCAATTTCTACCAGTACTCTGGCATACTGAACCCTTTCCTTCCGTTCAGTAACTCCATCTGCCATGATAGGGTTCCCCACAAGGCTTGCTAGTTTGCTCAGGCTCTTAACCCACCAGTAGTTAAGCTCAAGATGGGGAAATTGAATCCACACTGGGACTCTCTCCACCTCCCCCTTCTTAAACTGTGTGTTTGGAGTCCATGGGCTAAGTATTACAGGTTTTTTTATCAAATTGTAACACTTCCTCTTGTAGTACTCTATCCCGGGTTTCCATCGAATCAAATTTGACCAAGAATAATCCTGCTCGCACTTGTAGGATCTTCTGTATCCCATATTTCTTCAACACCCTGCTCAAAAAACCATTCATCACAGACTAGGGTGGATTCGAACCCAAAACATAGCACACAATGGTTGAGTTCCAATATTCAATCTCCGCAGTGATATCCTCCATCTTAATCTGCCCCAGTGCCACTCCTTTCGTTACTATTGGTTCGACATATCCTAATTTAGTCCCCGCATTCCTTAGTTTGGATATGTCAAATTTTTCCCAAACAGATTTACTGACTTCTCTTCCTTCCTCACCGCGCTCTTCATCTCCAATACTCTTCCCTTTTAACTCCCTCAATGTACGGTCCAATATTGTCACCTCCGACTTGTGTCCATGGTCTCCAGTTGGGGTACTCACATATTGGCCTATCAGTTTGGTAATAGTTTCAAGTGTAGGTTCAGCTGTGTGTGTGGGTGTGGTTTGGTTCATCGCTTTCGAATCACCAGAGTTGTTCGCTCCCATTTCCAGTGTTGAGGGGCTCTGTTTGGTGACCCTCTTCTTCTTGGCCATGGCCGTGGTGGTTTCCACCGGAGAATCCGAGGTAAAATCAATGGAACAGTGCCTCTCGGTGACGCACGCAGTGTGTGTAAATCGCACGCAGTGTCTAATCATGTTTTCCTTAGGCCGATATTAAAGAAAACTTCTTATGAAATCTGGCACGACAGAACTCCAAATATAGGTTACTTTCGTGTGTTTGGATGTAAATGTTTTATCTTGAATGATAGAGATAAGAGAGGAAAATTTGACTCTAAGGTAGATGAATGGATATTCCTTGGTTACAGTCTTCATTCCAAGGCATATCGTGTTTATAATAAAAGGAAGCTGACTGTTCAGGAATCCATACATGTTACTTTTAATGAGATCCTAAAGAAGATGCTACTGATGAGGAAGGTATAGATTTTCCTTGTGCAGAATTGCAGGATACTAAAGACAGTGAGGAAGATATTCCAAAAGACGAAAATATTAAGACACTGGAACCGAAAGCTGATGAGCAGCAACGCAGAAAATGGAAACATGCTTCCAGCCATCCAACAGATGAAGTAATAGGAAATGTCACATCTGGAATCAAAAATCGAGCAACTGCACGAAACCAGGATACGGAGGAATCCCATGATGTACTACTTCCAATGATGGAACCAAAGACGGTCCATGAAGTTGTAGACGATATATCTTGGGTCTCTGCCACGGAGGATGAGTTGTCTCAGTTCGAAAAGAGCCAGGTGTGGACATTCGAAGAGAGACCAGACGAAAAATCCATCATAGGAACCAAATGGGTTTTCCGCAAAAAACTCAACAAACACGGTAATTCACTAGAAACAAATCGATGTTGGTTGCAAAAGGTTATTCCCAGGAGGAAGGTATTGATTTCGATGAAACTTTTGCTCCGGTAGCTAGATTAGAGTCTATACGTGTCTTACTTGCATATGCATGCTTTAAACGTTTTAAAATTTTTTAATTGGACGTAAAAAGTGCATTTTTGAATGGCTTTATAAATGAGGAAGTATATTTAGAACAACAACCGGGTTTCGCGAAGGAAGATTTTCCAAATCATGTTTTTAAATTGAATAAAGCATTATATAGTTTAAAGCAGGCTCCTAGGGCATGGTATGAAAGGCTGAGTAAGTTTTTGATTGACATAGGATTTTCGACTGGAACTATTGATAATACACTGTTTATTAAGTATGAAAGTGACACACAATACTGGTCCAAATCTACGTTGATGATATTATATTTGGAAGTACTAATATCCTTGTAAAGTCCAGATTATCCAAAAAGCACAGATTAACTTCAATGGATTAAAGCTTTGAAAGTTCCTGTGAATAGTGCTTTGGAGGCATATGTGTGTTATAGAGTTTTGAATAATGGAAAACTTAATTAGTGATAGTTAGGGTTTAAGCTTAAATACCTTGTAAGGTATTTAAGCCCATTGGGCCCCTAACAAACCCATTACAACTACAGCCCATCAAAGCAAAGTATAACGTATAAAAACATAGTAAAGAACTAACAAGATTTAGAACAAATATTTTGGACACTTCTAAAATATTCCTAACATTCTCCCCCTAAGTGTCCAAATTACAAATAAGCCTATCTAAGTCTTCAAGTCTTCTTTTTCTTCGAGCGAGGAGGAGGCCGAGGTTCCAGAAGTTCGTAGGCTGATCTTCTGAGTCCAAGTCTTAATTCATATGATCTCAATCTTCTACGAAAGGAGATTTTGTCGGAGATGATTTCGATCATCTTATGATACTTCTACTTCAGATTCTACTTCTCTCATTTCCTCTACGATCCTCTTGAGCTTAGCATGAATAATACGGAGAGTTCCATCACAGAACTTGTGGATTCTGAAGTTCTCATCAGTCTCTTTTCTCCATTGTAATTGATGTAGATTACTGAAGGGTCTTCTCCGTCAATAATATGGCCTTCTCCATAGCTCTCTGACTCAGGTGCTTCAAAGGAGGGCTTCGTGAGACTCACTCTTTTTATGTTGCTTTCAAGTGCCATTTGGAGGTCATGTGTAGAGTTGAACTCTTGACGCAACATGACCTTTTTAATGAAGCATAGCCCATCCTTAATTCTGGTGTCCCGAGTACTCCAAGCCTCCTATAATCTCCTACTAATTGATCAATGTCTTCACCTCTGAGATAGGACAGATCCCCTTCATTCAGTTCTTCAGCTGAATTATCTTCACGTCGTACAATGTAAATATGGAAATCAATGTCTCCAAATCGCTCGTTTCGTACAGTCAGAATTTGTTTGATTCTAGGTCGTTTTGCCTCAAGTCTTCGGAGATCATTGACGTTCGTTCCTTTTCCTCTAAACATCAGTGTTCGACGGATAGACAGCAGGTACTGAACGGCTTTTGATCGTGGGAAATGCGTTAAACCTCTGAGGTCAAGCTCATCCACCTTCAAGATCTTATCTTCCCTCATCCTGATTTTCCTTCGTATGTCTTCTTGATAAGGAGCATTAACCTTCACATTTTTCCATGGAAGTTGTAGCACGTCTATTCCTTTGTGTGTATCTGGAGGGCAATCCTCGTCTATGATCGTGTGTTGGAGAAGTTCGGGAAGTTCGGATATCTCTGCTTCATAGCCTTCACCTTCCTCTAGCTCCTCATCTTCAAGGCGAATTAGACTAATATTAGCTTTCGAGAGAAAGTATCTAGCATTGTCCATAAGGTTTCTGGCCATAATCGGGTTAACAGGGTGAGTTCTCCATTCCTCGCCAAAGATGTACCTTTCCGCAACATCATGTGGATTGTAAAGTTCTTCAACTGAAGTGTCTGGATTGTCGATCTGAAGGGATGGGATGGAAGTTTGGGGACCTATCTGGTTTGTGAGATGTGGGGTTGTGGTTGTTTGGACTGATTGGGTGGAAATCCTCAAGGAGCCAGATTCGACTTCGCCAAGGGAAATTGTCTGGTTCGGCCCTGGCGTGGCTTGTCTGCCCCTAGAGGACCTTGGTGGTGGGTTGGATTGTCGGGAAGAAACGCCTCCACGAGTTAGAACCCCGCGTCCTCGTCCGCCGCGAGTGACCGGAGACATGATTCGTGGCCTCTTCTCCCCCTCAGGGCGATCCTGGTCTTCAGGATCGTCATGACGACGTTTCTGACTTGAGCCTTCTTGACTACATGTGGTTGGGGCAGGTATAATTCCACCTTTAATCAGCTTTTTGTAAAAATCTTCTTCGTCCGGAGTCCGCTGATTGTCGAGTTCGATAATGCGGGAGATACCTACATCGAAGAGCTCAAGTAGAGGCATGGTGTATGGGCTGGGTTCAGGAGTTACTCGTGGTGGTGGTAGTGAGATGAGTCGAGGCTGTGACGGCTGTTCTCCCACAGGTGCATTTCCTTTGTCCGCGGAGGCTGATTGCATGGCATCCTTAATGAGTCCTCGAACCCGTGGTAAGGTGACAGATTCAAGGAACTCAAAAAGACAATTCTCCAGGTAGGGCATCGTCACAGCTTGAGGAGTTGAGGATTGTGCACCGGCGCTTGTTGGGTTAGCCGTTATCACACGTTCAGAACTAGGTTCTGGACGGTGGCCCTCGTCAACCGAAGTCTGGTGGACTTCAGTTTCCACGGGTCTTCCGACCTCTCCTTGCGACACATCTTTAGAATATGGTGCTCGGGTCGTTATGGGCACATCGATAAGATGGGCTTGTGTGGAGCTTTCGCCGGGGCCACTTCCCGTTAGCACTCATCCAGAACTAGGTTCTGGTCGGTGGCTCTCGAATGCTGTGCTGCTGAGATCATCATCATCCGTGAGGCTTCCGTCCAATCCTCGAAGGGCCTCAATCTGAGGCTCTTCTATGGGCGTTGATGCCTGAGGGACAGGCTGAGACTCGGGCTGTGTCGTAGGGATGGTGATTATTTGTTGTGGAGTGGACACAGGAGCCGAGGGGACAGGTATTTGGGGAGGTTCTGGGAATTTTGAGACACGTGCCTATTGGGAGGCAGGTGAATGGTCTGGTGCAGGTTGCGTTTGCGCCGTTGGGTCGTCTGCGGCGTCTCCTATCCTAGGGGGTGACCCGGCTGTATCTGACTGGGTAATTTGGATCGTTTCTAACACGGGAACGACAATTTGTTGATCTAGTTCTGGTTGCTCTGTTGATGGTCGTTCCCTCGTTCCATGGGTAGTTGTTGGGTCGGTTGGGATGGGTGAGGTACTATCTGTTGTTCTATGGGTTCTCTCAGGGCCTCACTCGTTCCCTCTCTCTCTCTCTCTCACTATCCCCTGGGACAGACTCGGGGGGGTTTTCCAGAGTCATGGGGATATAAACATTGTATTTGTGTCTGTAGGCTTCGATTTTGTCTGGGCTGGCGAGGGATAGTAATTCTAGTGGAATTGGCATGGCTGTTCTTGAGTATTTCTCGTCGGTCTTCCCTTTCTGCAGAAATTCTAGTTTGGGTGGACTGTAGTTCTCTTCTGCTGGTCTTGGAGGTATCCCAGGTGTTGTAGTCATGAAGTGGTGGATCATCAGTGAGAACCACCGGGGATAGGGTAGATTCTGTGTCTTTTTCGTTTTGGACTTTGATCTCTGATGAAGCTGATCGTCCAGGTCCATTGTGATTAGCTTGGCATAGTCGTATCATTTCCTGAAGACGATCCCGTGAAAGATTCGGAGGATCGTGATGTTGCATCTGTCCCATCCTGAGTGCTTTGGTGAGAAACACTTGTTGACTATTGCAAAAAGGGTTCGCCAAGGGTATGGAATCATTGATTGCTAAAAACAGGAAACAAACTCGAGTGAGCTGTAGTAACGCATTTTCAACATATCTACGATGAGCTCGTCCTCGGATGCCTCATGTTCATAATCTGGTTGACTTGGCAGCCGAAGAATTTGTCGAAGGAAGTCCCTTGTGATTCTGACGGTCTCATTTGCTATTTGGGCTTCATAGTAAGTGTTGTTGTCTTGAGAAATTTTGGTAGTCATAGTCCGCCAGAACTGTTGAAGATACACAGTAGGTACTGGAACTGAAGCAGAGAAGGCATATCCTAGATGGTGGTTTCTCATGATGGATAGGATGATCTCTTCTTGACACTTGAAAGTGTTCGAGTCGAGTTGATAGTTGTTGTCTTTGATCACAATCCATTTGGAAGTCGAGTAGACAAGATCTGCTGGTGTAGTCATTCTGTCGAAACTGCAATATGAGAGAAAACAAGATTGTGAATAAAGTCTTATGTGAAAAACTGTTCGACCCAAAATTTTCAAAGTGTTTTTCACGAATGTGAAGTTTTTTTTTTTGAAAATTTTGTCAAAGTAAAATTCGCGAATTTAAACGGAATGTTCAAAAAGTTTCAAAATTGGTTTTGTGAGTTAATTTCAATTTGAATTTGAACATACTGTTTTGCGAACTTGATGATGTGCGGGTCTGTGAAAAATGAAGTTCTTCAAAATTTCACTAAGTTAGTTTCGCGAATTAGTTTGAAAGCTGAGGAGATATAATTCGCAGTTTTTAAAAAAGGAATTCGACAGTTTGCGAATTGACCAGATCAAACACAACACGCGAATCAGTGGTTCGTGAATTGCATCCGGAGAAAATGGCAGTTCGAGAATTTCGAATTCGTAGAATTTTAGTTGGTCAAACAGTCAACTTTAACCCGCGAATTCATTTTGCTAACTCATTTTACGAATTCATTTTACGAATCTATTCTACGAATTGATTCGCAAAAAAAACATTTTAAATTCGCGAATAGGAAACCGAAAGATCAAAAAGTGAAATTTCGAAGTAAACCCAGAATCCCTTATTCGCAGAAAACTTAATTCAAAATCGACATTCAAAATTCCAGTCTACACAATTCTTACTCATTTTCACGATGAAATCTAAACATATTATGAAACAAAATGGAAAAAACAGAAGATCAAACATAAAACAACACAAAATATGAACTCCCTGTTCTTCCCGAGATTGAACCTGCAAAAACGAAGAAAACACACAGACTACTAAGAATTTTAAAGACTGTTTCTTCCTTACCTCAACGAGATCTGTGAGTGTGTGAGAGTGTGTGGACGGAAAAGCACGGCAACGAAAATCTGAGAAGCTTTGTTGAGTTCGACACGTTTTGAGAGATTTTGAAAATTTTAGGGTTCGTAAAATCTGATTTAGGGATATCGCAAATTAGATAAAGGGAATTTCGCGGGCCGAAAGATTAAAAATTTGGGTTAAATATGGGCCGCGAAATTTTAGTTAAGAAGGGCCCACTAAGAGTTCGTGAATTGTGACAAAAGCAAAATTTTGAATGAAGTTCGCAAATCAGGGATTTGGTAAATCGCGAACTAGTTGAAAGGAAATTGAACAAACTCACGAATTATGGGTTTGCGAATTGAATGAATTCGCGAATGACCATGAGATATCACGAGGTGAAGTTCGCGAATTACGAATTGAGTCTTCGATTCGCAAACAATTATGGTCTGCGAATCTTCGTGGGCCTGTTGATTTGGGTCGCAAAACAAATTCTAAAGTGAAGTTCGTGATCTTAAGAATTTTGAAAAGTCTAATTGATTTGCGATGAAATTTTGAAAGTGACCTAAGATATAAAACTGATGTACTAAATTTTCAACTTACCAAAGATACCAAATGATTTAGTAATGACCCAAATACCACCAATTTGACTCGATCAATCACTAGGATAACATCAAATCTATGAGTTTTTCAAGACTTACATGATGCATGATCTAATACTGAAGAAGAAAAATTCGTCACCTTATTCAAAAATTCGTCTTAATGTCGGGACAATAAATGACGTAAGTTCCCTTCGTGTTTATAAATAGATATGTCTCAAACCTTATCAACGTACCTTAAGTCTAAAAACTTACTCATCTCTTATTTTCTGGTTTTTGCATATACAGATGAATTGGCAGAAGTAGGGAGAAGAGAGGAAGCTCAAAGAACAGGCAGAATTAAGGCGTGACTTTGAGCATAATTTGGATATGCTGGCCTTTGAGATTTTCCTTCTTTTGTGCTTATTCGTTGCTTTACTCGCTATTCTGTTTTGGGCACTCATTGGACGTGCTAGCTTCTGAGATTGTTTTGAGTATTTTGAGAGTTCATGAAAACTCGTTGAGAATGTTTTGAGAGCTTATCCTAATTATATTATGTATTTGGAGAATTTTTTTTCGCATTTCTGAGAGACTTGTGTAACTCTGGAAGATCAATTTAAGCGAAAATAATTACTCCCCCTCAATGTTTTGGAACTTTGGAATAGTTACCCCAAACTCCCCCTAAATAATATGCCTATCGAGAATCTTAAAACATTTAATTAATAAATTACTTACTCCCCCTCGATGCATGGATATCACATTTCTCCCCCTCGATGTAATGCCATCAGCATTGGCTTTACATCGACTTATTGGAAAGCAAGAAATAAAGCAGAAAGAAATTAGTGAAAATAATCTAAAACACTAGAAAAAAAAACAAAGTGACACGCATAGAGTTGTAGAACTTAAGACAGAGCAGACATGCACATAAGGACCCGTAGGGAAGCATAATCGAAATTAGAGATTGGGATTCAACATTCCCAATTTTTCCACTAAGAATTGGAATCGTTTCTCATCCAATGCTTTAGTAAACAAATCGGCTAGTTGAATCTCTTTATTGACAAAATACATTTCTATTATGCCTCTTTCTACTTGGTCTTTTATGAAATGATAACGTAGGTCTATGTGCTTAGTGCGTGAATGGTGAACAGGATTGCAAGTAATTGCTATGGCGCTTTTAGAATCACAATAAATGGGAATTTTATTGAAATCAAACCCGTAGTCTCGTAGCTGGGTGCGGATCCACAAAATTTGGGAGCAACAACTGGCGGCAGCCACATATTCTGCTTCTGCCGTGGAAGTGGACACACAATTTTGTTTCTTGGAAGCCCAACAGACAAGCTTATCTCCAAGAAATTGGATGTTGCCGGATGTGCTTTTCCTGGCCAGTCTGCATCCTGCGAAATCTGCATCAGAGTATCCTATTAGTTTCATACCTGAATTTTTAGGATACCAAAGTCCAAGGTCCGGTGTTCCTTTCTGATACTTCAATATTCTCTTGACAGCATGGAGATGTGACTCCTTTGGATTGGCTTGGAATCGAGCACATAAACATGTGGAAAAGAGAATATCTGGTCGGCTGGCAGTGAGATAGAGCAGAGACCCAATAATGCCTCTATAATGTGTTGGATCAACAGGCTCGCCTAAGTGATCTGCATCGAGGGTGCATGAGGTTGACATTGGAGTGCTGAAAGATTTGCTCTTGTCAATCCCATATTTTCTGAGGATATCGCGAACTTCGACTGGTTAATAAATATCCCGTCCCGAAGTTGCTTGATTTGCAGTCCAAGGAAAAATGATATTTCCCCCATCATACTTATCTCAAACTGTGATTTCATCAACGTGCTGAATTCGACACAGAGTCTGGATTTGTAGAGCCAAAGATGATGTCATCCACGTAAATTTGCACAAGCATGATTTCGGGACCAGCCTTTTTGACAAACAATGTAGTGTCAATTCTTCCTTTAGTGAAGCCTGAGTGGACAAGGAAGTCAGATAAGACCTCGTACCAAGCTCTTGGTGCTTGCTTGAGCCCATATAGAGCCTTGTCGAGTTTGTAGACGAAATCTGGATGTTCTTGATTGAGAAATCCGTCTGGCTGTGAGACAAATACTTTTCCTTCAGAATTCCATTCAAGAAGGCAGTCTTTACATCCATTTGATAGACAGTAAAGTCTTTGTGTGCCGCATATGCAAGAAATAGTCTGATGGCTTCAATTCTTGCTACGAGGGCAAAAGTCTCATCATAGTCAATTCCTTCTTGCTGATTGTACCCCTTAGCTACAAGTCGAGCCTTGTTACGGACTACCACACCATCTTCGTCTTTCTTGTTTTTAAACACCCATTTTGTTCCGATTATTGTTTTGCCTTTTAGACGAGGAACTAAGTTCCAGACCTTGAGACGCTCGAACTGATTGATTTCCTCTTGCATAGCTACAGTCCAGTTTGGGTCACGTAGTGCATCTATTACTCTAGTTGGTTCTGTTTGGCTCAGGAAACAGGTAAAGTTACATTCATTTGACAGCGAACCTCTAGTTTTCACTCCAGTAGTGGGATCTCCAATTATTTGATCTGCTGGATGACTTCGAATCCATTTCTTCTCATGAGGTAGTGTTGTATTATCTGTGTCCAAGCCCTCATTTAGTGGATACTCGATCACAGAAGCAGAATCATTGCAAGCGGAAGTCGGTGAGTCCTCTGTCTGTGTTGCTGAGATTGAGGTTTCTCCGTTTGAGGGTGGAAATGTTTGGTCAGGAATAGGTTCGGATTCAGGAGATGATGGACTAGCACTAGGTTCTGTATGGGGGGAGGAATCGGTGGTGGACTTATTTTTATTTAGAGAGATGTACATATGTTCAAATAGTTGATCGAGATCCATCGCTTCTTGAGCTTGTTGAGTGAAGCATGTTGGGTTGCTCTGTCGAGATTCATCAGCTGCATGTTGTTGATCTTGCACTACTTTGCTTAATTCTGGTTTTGAACTAATGCTTTCAGAAGCGCCACTCGAGGGCTCTCCTAATTCCATCCGTGATTGAGTAAAACCTAGTGTTGTGGGTTCGGGTCCTGAGCTGTTTAGTCCAGATTGAGTTTCTACGCCCTCATCAAAAGTGACATTTGCACTTTCAATGATCATTCTCTTTTCACGAAGATATACCCTATATGCCTTAGACTGCGCAGAGTAGCCCACAAAAATTCCTTCTAAAGCCTTTGGATCAAGCTTAGATTTGTCTTCTCGGTCATTAGCGACAAAGCATTTGCATCCAAAAATCCTCAAGTGAGCAATGTTGGGTAATCTGTCGTTTATTAATTCATAAGGAGTCTTTCCAAATCTTAGACGAATGTAGGTTCGATTCTGAGTGTAGCAGGCGGTGTTCATGGCTTCTGCCCAAAGAAAATGAGGTAGTGAGGATTGTATAAGCATCGTCCGGGCAGCTTCTACAAGTGTTCGATTTGGCCTTTCTACGACTCCATTTTGTTGAGGCGTGTGGACAGCAGAGAATTGTTGGGTAATCCCTAGAGAGTCATAAAATTCACTGAGTTGTTGATTTTGAATTCTGTGCCATTGTCAGATCGAATTACTTTAACATTGCGCTGTAGTAAGTTCTGCGTTGTCCTAATGAGATTTGGAATGTGGTCAACTGTCTCTGATTTGGTTCGGAGGAATCGGACCCAAGTATAGCGTGAGTAGTCATCCACAACAACCAGCATATAACGCTTTCCACTGATACTGTCTGTTCGCATTGGCCCACAAAGGTCGATGTGTATGATTCTAGTGGATGTTGAGTCGATGCTGTGTGTTTTGTAGGATGAGTTGCCCTTTTCATTTTTCCTTTCTCACAAGTCGTGCACAGATGTTCCTTTTGATATTTCAGTGGTGGAAGTCCAATTGCCAATTTGTTGGTTGCCAGCTTGTTGAGAGTTTTGAAATTTAGATGGGATAGCCGCTGGTGCCATAAGTTATTCTGAACTGATGTTGCTCTGGAGATTAGACATATATTCGTCGTTGGTCTGACTGTCCTAATGTCAATAGTGTATAGATTTGTTTTGCGAGTTCCAGTGAGAAGTTCTTCACCATTGGCATTGAGAATTGTGCATGTTCTTTTCTGAAACATAACTTGGAGTTCTATGTCACTGAACTGTCCTATAGAAAGGAGGTTGTGTGTCGGCCCTTCAACATACGAAACTTCCTTGATTGTGAGTCGATTGCATATGAGATCGCCATAACCAAGAATTCTGGCTCCATTGCTATTACCAAAACCTACCAGCCCACCTGGCCTATCAACGTAGTTGCTCAGCAGTTCCTTTGTCCCAGCCATGTGTGTGGAGCAACCAGAATCTAAGTACCACATATGAAGGGCCTGCAAAATAAAACTAGAGGGTTTTAGGTACCCATTTAAATATGGGTCCACCTCTATTGTGTTTGTTAGTCCGTTTAGACTCTTTAGATTTTCTTTTGTTCGTGGTTGACACAACTAATTATTTCTAGGGTTGGGATTTGGGTTTCTGCAGTCTGAAGCTTTGGAACCCATTTGTGCTCTGGTGAAGGTCTCTTTGTCTTAAGCTTAGACATGAGTTTTTGGGATTTAGCAAGTTTGACAGGTTCTTTGATAGCTTTTGGTTTTGATTCTTGCCTTGTCTTTGTATTTTTGTTTTTAGGAATTGTTTTGTTAACATGATCATGCACGGAAAGCTTTGTTTTTTATTGAGAAGATAATTTTTGCGATACATGCCGAAATAAAGAGGGTACAAAAGTTTTTGAAGGAAAATAATCAACGACAAACGGTGCATTGAGATCGCGGTTCTCTTTCAAGATATCTTCCCTTTTAACCCATACTTGACCTTTCAATGGCTCTTTTGTGGGTCCTGAAAATTTCAATGTATTAGTGCAGGAAATTTCGTCATGCGAAACTAAGGAGTATGAAATTGTGTGAAATCTTAATTTTTCTTTAAGTGAGGATATTTCCTCAAGAGGTTTCTGCCTTTCTTCATCAAATGACTTTCTCTCGCTTTCGAGAGTGGAGTGAAGATCACTGATTTTCTTTATGCAATCAGGCATATATCCTGTTGCATATGTAGTCATCGGTGCCTTACTTTCCGAAACACCTGAGGTATCTCCTTCATTTGGGCGTGGAATATCAGACTCAAATTCAGTTATCGCTGGACAACTTCTTTCTTTATAACTATCATTTAACTCTGTGTAGTCAAATGATGTTTGAGTTTTACTATGTGTTGGTGTCTCATTTTCACTGATAAAAGACATGAGATTTGCCAAGCAACCTGTCTGCATGAATTTGAGATCATATAGATAAGGTGCACTTGATATGCCTTGTCTTAACTTGCATGGGTTTTCAAAACCTAGTCCCTTATAAGGGTTGTAGAAATCAACGTTAGATGGTTTGTTCAAGAAGATCGTTTGTTCTGACTGATCTCGCTGGGTTAAAATGTAACGACCCTGCTTTCCTAATAAATTTATTTGGCGGATTTCCGCAACGGAAGCTACGGAAAACCCATTTAATAAAAACTTTTTAAATAAAATATATACATATCATAAAAATGTTGTTTTACAAAAGGTATCTTTACACGGGCCGGAGCCCCAAAAATCAAAATATCTAAAGTCGCTCCACAGGTCGCATCCATGTACCGCCCTTGCCCTCAAAAGCCTGTGGAGTCACCGCCACCAGCCGCTAACCTAGTCCTGACGTTCTCCGACGTCGGACTCATCATGACCTACAACACATAAAGGCCTGAGCGATTTGCTCAGTGGGTGAATTCATGCAAATGCAGTATGCTCTCACCCCCCAATCCCGACACCTCACGCATGGTATAATGCAATGCACGCTCGTTCCCACAATCTACTCTATCTCAATATCAGGGTCCTAGGTTAGACTCGGCACCCCCGCGCGCAAAAGACTAATGGGTAGCTACTCCCAAGTCTCGCGGCAGCCTACACTGGTAGTGCACTGAACGATCACGCCAATGTCCTCCTACCAGGTCGCCCCGCACCAACCAACAACTGAAATCCCACTCGACGGTTTTGCACCCCGGGTTGCGCTACCACGCTCTCCCCGGGTAGACAGATCGATCACGCCTGTCTGCCGTCCATGAGCTAAATATAAGGTGGTTTGCACCTCAGGCTGCTCACACCTGAGTAGACAGATCGATCACGCCTGTCTCCCACTAGGTGCCCTGCGAGTCTAACCTCTTTCTCACCATCATCTCATTCTACCCCACTCAACAATCCCGAAGGGTGTCACCACCCTCGTGGTCATCATCTCCCCAAAATGCCGTGATATGACGTGACATTCGGTGCACACGTTATATAACACATACAATAATAATAGTTGCAAGTCAAGCCATTTTACGCAAATAAAATCACACATGTTGTTTATTGCCGTAGAAGTAATTTTTACGATTCATATCCACCCCAAGAGTCTTCTAACTCCTATTGTTCATAACTACGCAAGTATAGAGTTGGGCCTAATTTAAATCATAGCCCATCCTTGTAATAATTCATGAACTAACCAAAGGAATTGGGCCACTCTTTGGCTAAGCCCAACTGAAGTTAAGCCTAAGTCAAATTGCCTAATTGGTCAACTCTTGGACTTGAAATTCTCATCGGCTGTCGTCACTGAAAATTCGTTGTTACCAACAGTTCGCCCGATTTGGGACTTGGCGGAATTTGCCCGTTTTGAGGTCGAGCACTGTCCTTGACTCGTTTTGAGCACGCCCGATTTGAAGCTGGATTTGGGATCGCCCGATTTGAAGCTTCGATTTGGAATTTCATCCGATTTGAGGGATGCGCGATTTGGAGAAAGGAACTCGGCGATTTCGTTTCCACTCGACACGTGTTATAGTAAGAAATCGCCCGATTTCTGTACCGCTCAAGGCTTCAGTTAAGGATTTGGCGAATTCTATTTCGCCCGATTTCTCGATTTAACGAGCTAATCGCCCGATTTGGAAATCGCCTGGTCGACGATTTCGCCCGATTTATCATGAGGCTCAATTCTGCCCGATTTGCGATGTGATCTGGACTCGTCCGATTTAAAACGCTCGGCGATTTCACCTTCATTCGACACGTGGCAGGGTAAGGAAATCGCCCGATTTAGGACTTTGATTGGGATCACCCGAATCTCATTTTAATTAGAAATACCCGACATTCCTAATTCAACTAAGTTCGCCCGATTTAATTCCCAATTGAAATCGCCCGATCTCACCTATATCATGGAAATTTTATCTCAAAATCCTAACTAAGTTTCACCCGATTTCTCACGACACATGCTTAAGTTTTGATCACTCACCCGATTTCTAGTTCGCCCGATTTGTAATTCGCCCGAGAACCACCCAAGCACACTAACTATTCTACATCGCCCGATTTAGCCTATACATTCAAACTTAATCGCATACCGAAAAATCTCCTAAACATACGACATACGTAATCACGTTAAAACCCATATGTTGGATCCGAAACTTAACACATAATGCATAACCATTAGTAAACAATGAAATCACATATACCGAAGTTCATCAATTCGAACTTGAATGGCCGAAAACACCCAAGTTGGAAGCTTTGAACTTATTTATGTGTTGTAGGTGAAGAAATCCACCTACCTCACTTCCAAGCTTAAGTTAGAGGGATTTTGTGAAGTTGATCTAGCCGAAACCCATGGTTCGTTGTTTGGTTCGCCACCCACTTGCTTCAACTCCTTAATACTCGGCTCTTCTCCCTTGGGTTTTTGGTTTCTTCCCTTTTCGTCCCTAGCTTTTCACGTTTTGAGCTTTGACCAACAATGAAGATTTTCAAGATAAATATCTAGTAAAAGCATAGGCTTTCACGTGGGTTTTCCCATGTTTTAAGGAAACCCCATGCTCATCTATGTCCTTAGATTTATTTGGGCCAAGTTATTACTTCATTGGGCCTTTTATTAATTCCTTTGTAATTTACTGGGGCCTTCATTAATTTGATTTGGGCTCTACTATTATTTTGGACTTATTTTATCTCTTATTCTTGTTTGATCTATTTTACCACTTGGGCTTCCTAAGTATTTTCGGCCCATAGTATATTATTCGCTCTCGAGCTCGAATTAATATTTTCGGCTCGCTTCCGAAAGCCGGTTTTCTTTCGAAAATTAACTTCATCACTTTCGAGCATTACAAAATAATCCCGTATTAAAATTACGGGCGTTACATCCTCCCCCCCTTACAGAAATTTCGTCCCCGAAATTTAAGCTGTCGCGAAAAGCTCGGGGTAACGATTCTTCATGTCATCCTCTCGCTCCCACGTGGCTTCCTCGACCGATTGATTTCGCCACAGTACTTTGACTAACGGGATATCCTTATTCCGGAGTCGCTTCACTTCTCGCATTAAGATCTCCACCGGTTGCTCCTCGTAACTTAAGTCTGGTTTCAGACGTTGGTGGAGTCCTTCATTTTCCAACACGTGCTTTGGGTCCGCAACGTATTTTCGTAACGTTGACACGTGGAAAACGTCGTGGACTTTTTCCAAGGACATAGGCAGTTCGAGTTGGTAAGCGACTTCACCGATTCTTTTCAGGATTTTGAAAGGTCCTATGTACCTTGGACTCAACTTCCCTTTTCGTCCGAATCTCTTCACGCCCTTCATCGGGGATATCTTCAAAAACACCCAATCGTCTTCCGTAAACTCTAACGGCTTCCGTCTCTTATCAGCATAGCTCTTCTGGCGACTTTGGGCCGTTTGCATTCTCTCTCGAATTTTTGCAACGGCTTCCATCATCTCTCGAATCATTTCTGGTCCGAGCAACGTTCTTTCGCCAACCTCGTCCCAGTGAACTGGTGATCGGCACCTACGCCCGTATAGGGCTTCATATGGTGCCATTCCTATTGTGGCTTGGTAGCTATTGTTGTATGAGAATTCGATCAACGGGAGGTACTTACTCCAACTGCCTTTGAAGTCGAGTACACATGCCCTCAGCATATCCTCGAGCGTCTGGATTGTCCTTTCCGATTGTCCATCTGTTTGAGGGTGGTAGGCTGAGCTGAAAGACAGCTTCGTTCCCAAAGCCTTCTGTAAGCCCACCCAAAAGTTCGACAGGAACCTCGAATCCCGATCTGAAACAATAGATGTCGGTATTCCATGGAGTCGGACTATTTCTTGGATATAGAGTTCGGCGTACTTATCCATGGAGTACGTCTGATGAATCGGCAGGAAATGGGCGGATTTGGTTAGTCTATCAACGACCACCCAGATTGCGTCGTGGCCCTTTACCGTTTTCGGTAACCCGACGACGAAGTCCATGGTTATATGGTCCCATTTCCATTCCGGCGTCGTCAGTGGTTGTAGCATCCCTGATGGCCTTTGATGTTCTGCCTTGATTTGCTGACAAGTTAGACAACGGCTCACAAAGGTAGCAACATCTTTCTTCATACCCGGCCACCAAAAACTGTTTCGTAAGTCCCGGTACATCTTCGTTGCACCAGGGTGCACTGAGTAAGTGGTAGTATGTGCTTCCGTCATTACGCTCCGACGGATCTCCTCATCGCTAGGTACATACAGGCGGCCTCTGTATCTCAAACTTTCGTCTTCTCGAACTTTGAAGTCTGCCGAGGTATCTTTATTTTGTTCTTCTTGAATCTTCGAATATAGCTCATCTTTCTTCTGAGCCTCAATGATTTGATCTAGCAGTGTCGGCCTGAGGGTTAACGCCGCCATTCTAGTTTCGATCTCCCCTAACTTGATTACTTCCACTCCTAGCTGGCTCAATTCTACATTCACGGCCTTTCGACTCAACGCGTCTGTGACTACGTTGGCTTTGCCCGGGTGATAGTTGATCACGCAGTCGTAGTCTTTCACGAGTTCGAGCCACCGCCGTTGCCTCATATTCAGTTCCTTCTGGGTGAAGAAATATTTTAGGCTTTGGTGGTCCGTGTAGATTTCACACCTCTCTCCGTAGAGGTAATGTCGCCAGATTTTTAATGCGAACACTACAGCAGCGAGTTCCAAATCGTGAGTGGGATAATTCTTCTCATACTCTTTTAATTGTCGGGAGGCATATGCAATGACCTTCCCATTCTGCATGAGAACGCATCCCAAGCCGTTCTTTGATGCATCACTATAAACCGAGAATCCTTGGGTTCCTGAGGGTATCGTTAAGACTGGAGCAGTCGTTAGTCTTTCTTTCAGCTCCTGAAAGCTTTTCTCACATGATTCCGTCCACTTGAATGGTGCGTTCTTCTTCGTGAGATTAGTGAGCGTTGAGGCAATGCTGGAGAAATCTTTGATAAACTTCCGATAATATCCAGCAAGCCCGAGGAAACTCCGTACTTCCGTGGGAGTGGTTGGTCGAGGCCAATTTTCAATTGCCTCGATCTTGCTGGGGTCTACCGAAATTCCGTTCCCGGAAATGATGTGTCCCAGAAATGCCACTTCTTCCAGCCAAAACTCGCACTTCTTGAATTTTGCAAAAAGTTGCTTCTCCCGCAGAATTCCTAGGACTGTTCTCAGATGCTCTTCGTGTTCCTCCCTCGTCTTAGAGTATATGAGGATATCGTCTATAAAGACGATGACAAACTGGTCGAGGAATTTCTTGAAAATTCTATTCATCAAATCCATGAAGGCAGCCGGCGCATTCGTCAACCCGAAAGGCATGACTAAGAACTCGTAATGCCCGTACCTTGTGCTGAATGCTGTCTTCGGGATATCCTCCTTACGGATTCTCAGCTGATGATATCCAGAACGCAGATCGATCTTCGAGAATACTGTTGCCCCTTGCAGTTGATCAAACAGGTCATCGATCCTAGGCAACGGGTACTTATTCTTAATCGTGATTTTATTTAATTCACGATAATCGATGCACAGTCTCATCGATCCGTCCTTCTTTCTTACGAACAGCACTGGTGCTCCCCAAGGCGAGAAGCTTGGTTGAATAAATCCTTTCCCGAGCAATTCCTCTAACTGTTCCTTTAGCTCCCGCAATTCGTTTGGCGCTAACCTATACGGGGCTTTAGATATTGGGGCTGCCCCCGGTACTAGATCGATTGCGAACTCAATTTCCCGGTCGGGTGGTAAACCCGGAAGGTCATCGGGAAATACATCAGGGTATTCCTTGACAATTGGGACTTCCTCGAGTTTTGATGGAGATGATTCCTCGACTTTTACCGCGAATACTAGGAAAGACTCGTAGCCCGTATTCAGGAGTCGCTGAGCCTTGAGTGCTGAGATCTGAGCGGTTTTACTTCTACTCGCTTTTCCGGAGAATACAAACTCGTCTCCCTCGGGTAAACGGAATCTCACAACCTTCCTAGAACAATCGATCATGGCCCCGAATTTCGAGAGCCAGTCCATCCCGAAGATGATGTCATAGTCATTCATCGGGATTACGATTAAGTCAGCATTTAGGTTTCTACCCTCTATATTCACCATGCAATTCTCTACTACTAAGTTGGTCTTAGTTGGTTCTCCGTGGGGTAGAGAAACAACAAAGTTTAACTTGGAATGGGTGGGGCAGATTCCCGTCCTGATCACATAACTAGCCGACACAAATGAATGTGTGGCGCCCGAGTCGAATAGGATCGAAGTGGGCACGTGAAAAATCTTCAACGTACCCGTTACTACGGTGGGGTTAGCTTCCGCTTCCTCGCTAGTCAGGGTGAAGACCCGAGCTGGCACAGGAGGCGGTCGGATGAGCGGTTGGCTCGAAACTTGAGGCATCAGTTCATTACAATTCCTGGCATAGTGCCCCATCTGTCCACATCGGAAGCACTGCGGTGTCACATTTGGTCTTGTTCCAAAGCACACCCCATGGTGATAGCGCCCACATTGGTGGCATTGCGGTGCAGTGTTCGGAGGTCGGTTTGGAATGTTTCCCGGTCCCTGAATCTGCCTCGGTCGCCAACCTTGCTGACCCGTCTGATTTCCCCTGTTGTTGGCAACCCTTCCGAGGAACTGGCGTTTTCTGTCTCCTCCTACTCCGCCTTGCTGGTTCTCTCTCCTCTTCCTTGCCTCCTGAGCCTCTGCGACTACTCGCTCAGCTTGCTCGGCTATTACAGCCCGTTCAGTCACTTGCACAAACTCCATCTGTCGTGCTCCTGCTATGCTCAGATCCCGATAAATTTCGGGTTTGAGCCCCTGAATGAATCGTGTCACCTTCAAGGTGTTGGTTGAAATCAGATGTGGAGCGAATCGGGATAGTTCTTCAAACTTGCGAGTGTACTCTGCGACGGGCATGTCGCCTTGCTTAAGGTTCATGAACTCGTACATTCTCTGCTCCTGGTCATGAGCAGTGAAATACTTACTGAAGAACAGTTCTTTGAACCTGTCCCACGCCATTGTCATCGGGTTCTCCAGCACTTTCACTGTGCTCCACCAATAGCGTGCATTGTCTCGAAGGAGGGAAACAGCACAGAGGACTTTCTCGTTATCAGGTACCCGGCTATATACGACATATCCTCGATGGTGCTGATCCAATCTTCAGCTATTGCCGGATTGGTGGCTTCACTGAATGTTGGGGGGTTCAGTTTTCGAAATCGTTCCCCGATGATTTCGACTCGTTCCGGTTGCGGGGAGGAACGACGTTCCGACGAGCTTCGGTGATGGATCAGCTCGTTGATCTGATCCGACTGTCGTCGGATCAGGTCAGTTAGTTGTTGAATGGTGGAGCGGTCGTCGTTCGGAGGGGACTCGGACCCCGCTCCACGGCTAGTTTCGCCCGCAAACTCTCTACGTGTCCTCGGCATTCTCAGTTAGATCTATAATTAACGCAAATAAGCAAGCAATATTCAGCACGCATTTGTAAAAGCATCCGAAAACTTACGGGCAGGCTGGTTCTCCCGGCTTTTGAGCGGCAGTACATGGACGGTCTTCAGAATCTAGAGCCGAAGCTCTGATACCACCTGTAACGACCCTGCTTTCCTAATAAATTTATTTGGCGGATTTCCGCAACGGAAGCTACGGAAAACCCATTTAATAAAAACTTTTTAAATAAAATATATACATATCATAAAAATGTTGTTTTACAAAAGGTATCTTTACACGGGCCGGAGCCCCAAAAATCAAAATATCTAAAGTCGCTCCACAGGTCGCATCCATGTACCGCCCTTGCCCTCAAAAGCCTGTGGAGTCACCGCCACCAGCCGCTAACCTAGTCCTGACGTTCTCCGACGTCGGACTCATCATGACCTACAACACATAAAGGCCTGAGCGATTTGCTCAGTGGGTGAATTCATGCAAATGCAGTATGCTCTCACCCCCCAATCCCGACACCTCACGCATGGTATAATGCAATGCACGCTCGTTCCCACAATCTACTCTATCTCAATATCAGGGCCCTAGGTTAGACTCGGCACCCCCGCGCGCAAAAGACTAATGGGTAGCTACTCCCAAGTCTCGCGGCAGCCTACACTGGTAGTGCACTGAACGATCACGCCAATGTCCTCCTACCAGGTCGCCCCGCACCAACCAACAACTGAAATCCCACTCGACGGTTTTGCACCCCGGGTTGCGCTACCACGCTCTCCCCGGGTAGACAGATCGATCACGCCTGTCTGCCGTCCATGAGCTAAATATAAGGTGGTTTGCACCTCAGGCTGCTCACACCTGAGTAGACAGATCGATCACGCCTGTCTCCCACCAGGTGCCCTGCGAGTCTAACCTCTTTCTCACCATCATCTCATTCTACCCCACTCAACAATCCCGAAGGGTGTCACCACCCTCGTGGTCATCATCTCCCCAAAATGCCGTGATATGACGTGACATTCGGTGCACACGTTATATAACACATACAATAATAATAGTTGCAAGTCAAGCCATTTTACGCAAATAAAATCACACATGTTGTTTATTGCCGTAGAAGTAATTTTTACGATTCATATCCACCCCAAGAGTCTTCTAACTCCTATTGTTCATAACTACGCAAGTATAGAGTTGGGCCTAATTTAAATCATAGCCCATCCTTGTAATAATTTATGAACTAACCAAAGGAATTGGGCCACTCTTTGGCTAAGCCCAACTGAAGTTAAGCCTAAGTCAAATTGCCTAATTGGTCAACTCTTGGACTTGAAATTCTCATCGGCTGTCGTCACTGAAAATTCGTTGTCACCAACAGTTCGCCCGATTTGGGACTTGGCGGAATTTGCCCGTTTTGAGGTCGAGCACTGTCCTTGACTCGTTTTGAGCACGCCCGATTTGAAGCTGGATTTGGGATCGCCCGATTTGAAGCTTCGATTTGGAATTTCATCCGATTTGAGGGATGCGCGATTTGGAGAAAGGAACTCGGCGATTTCGTTTCCACTCGACACGTGTTATAGTAAGAAATCGCCCGATTTCTGTACCGCTCAAGGCTTCAGTTAAGGATTTGGCGAATTCTATTTCGCCCGATTTCTCGATTTAACGAGCTAATCGCCCGATTTGGAAGTCGCATGGTCGACGATTTCGCCCGATTTATCATGAGGCTCAATTCTGCCCGATTTGCGATGTGATCTGGACTCGTCCGATTTAAAACGCTCGGCGATTTCACCTTCATTCGACACGTGGCAGGGTAAGGAAATCGCCCGATTTAGGACTTTGATTGGGATCACCCGAATCTCATTTTAATTAGAAATACCCGACATTCCTAATTCAACTAAGTTCGCCCGATTTAATTCCCAATTGAAATCGCCCGATCTCACCTATATCATGGAAATTTTATCTCAAAATCCTAACTAAGTTTCACCCGATTTCTCACGACACATGCTTAAGTTTTGATCACTCACCCGATTTCTAGTTCGCCCGATTTGTAATTCGCCCGAGAACCACCCAAGCACACTAACTATTCTACATCGCCCGATTTAGCCTATACATTCAAACTTAATCGCATACCGAAAAATCTCCTAAACATACGACATACGTAATCACGTTAAAACCCATATGTTGGATCCGAAACTTAACACATAATGCATAACCATTAGTAAACAATGAAATCACATATACCGAAGTTCATCAATTCGAACTTGAATGGCCGAAAACACCCAAGTTGGAAGCTTTGAACTTATTTATGTGTTGTAGGTGAAGAAATCCACCTACCTCACTTCCAAGATTAAGTTAGAGGGATTTTGTGAAGTTGAACTAGCCGAAACCCATGGTTCGTTGTTTGGTTCGCCACCCACTTGCTTCAACTCCTTAATACTCGGCTCTTCTCCCTTGGGTTTTTGTTTTCTTCCCTTTTCGTCCCTAGCTTTTCACGTTTTGAGCTTTGACCAACAATGAAGATTTTCAAGATAAATATCTAGTAAAAGCATAGGCTTTCACGTGGGTTTTCCCATGTTTTAAGGAAACCCCATGCTCATCTCTGTCCTTAGATTTATTTGGGCCAAGTTATTACTTCATTGGGCCTTTTATTAATTCCTTTGTAATTTACTGGGGCCTTCATTAATTTGATTTGGGCTCTACTATTATTTTGGACTTATTTTATCTCTTATTCTTGTTTGATCTATTTTACCACTTGGGCTTCCTAAGTATTTTCGGCCCATAGTATATTATTCGCTCTCGAGCTCGAATTAATATTTTCGGCTCGCTTCCGAAAGCCGGTTTTCTTTCGAAAATTAACTTCATCACTTTCGAGCATTACAATAATCCCGTATTAAAATTACGGGCGTTACATAAAACCTCCTCCAAGTTTTTGATTTTGGAGTATAGTCTTTCCCGTTCATTACAGAGTAAATCGTATTTCGTTGTTGTTAGGTCCTACGATTAACAACTCTACGATCCTAGGGTAGAATTCATAGTAATTCGATCGTTTAGATAAACAATTGAATTCGATCGAAAAACTCAAATGAAGAACAAGAGAGAGAATTTGAGTAGAGTGAGAAAGTTACTGTTGTTTCTCTCTCTAGAAATCGAATTGCAAGCCCTTCGGATCAATTCTAAAAACTTTCTCTATTCAGCTCAATTGATTTACATGTATTTATACCAAACAAACTTGGTATAAATATCAAACTAGTCCTAATCTAAGGACTACTATACAAAACGCAACTAATTACAAGGACAACTAATGAAATCAAGCACAATTACAAATGGTATTCTACAATCTCCCCCTTTGTGCTTGATTGCGTCTCCGCGCCGTTTGTCCTCGTCGGGCGTAATATGATCTGCGCAAGCCCAGCGCATGCTCGTAGTTCCTCAGCGTGATCCTTAGCTTCAGTCGCTCCTCGATATCTTCAAGCAATTCCATTAGGAGCGGCTGTTCTCTCGCGAACCTGTGGATCCTCAGCATAGTGTCTCTGTTGATTTCTTCCAACCTCTGCTCGATGTTTTTCCTGACAACCTTGAGCGTCCCATCGCAAAACTTATGAATCTCAGTCTTCAGCATCAACCTATTCTTCTTTGCTATTGGATTGTGGTAGGTGATGCCTAGGACTGAGCTGATGTGCACGTGATTGTTGGGAAGCCCTTCGATCTCAGGTCCTTTGTTGAGCGGAGCGGTCATGTTGACCTTCTTCATATTGCTCTCCAGAGCCATCTGATGGTCGTGAGCGGCGAAGTACTTGACTTGTCGCATCATGAACCGGTAGAGCCCTTCGAGGCCTTCTTTCTTGATGAAGTCCTGAGGACCTTTGTACTTCTCCACGTATAGCTGATAAAGATGGTACACTTCATCGGTGGGGAGGTACGGCAGGTCGCTCTCGCTCAGTTCCTCTCGGGTCCTGTCCACTCGATCGATGATGTGGTGATGTGTTGGAAGTCCTCCTTTGTCACAGTAGACGCTGAGTAGTTGGCTTATTGGGGAGAGACTCTTATAATGGCTCTTGGCTTGTGTCTTAGTAATCCCAGCCTAACATCAGGTCCTAGTTTGGTCAGCATCCAGAGGTAGGTCATCCTCTTCTGCTGATCCCAATGAGAGATCCCTCTAAGCTCGAACTCGTTCGGCTTCTTCACTCTGTCCGGAGACCTCCAAATATTCTCACGAACTTCTTCTAGGAAGGGAATTTCTATTTGGATGTTTTCCCATTGCGTGTCGATCCGGACGGTCCCTACGTTAGCCTTGGAGAGGGAACCGCCTGTTGAGCGATTAAGTCTGGTAGCCTTGGTATAACTCGCTCGTAGTCTTCACCTTCCTGAAGCTCGTCGTCTTCTATGATTACGAGGTCTATAGTCGCTTGTTGTAGAAAGCGCCGAACATCGTGAAGCCGTCGCCTTTGATGCTCCTCGGGCATGGAATGGGTCATCCACTGTCCTTCGAAGATGTACTTGTCTAGGGCCTCGTGTGGATTGACGCCATGTCCAGAGGGTCCTGGTTGGTCTGGAGCGACAGAGGGAGTGGCTTGGGTAGCTGCTAGAGCTACAAGCATCGCAGCACTTGCTTCTTCTTCCGGAAGCAAGGGGCTTGAGTAGATCGGTGGTGTGGGCGGAGGCGTCCTGAGGTGAAAGGTTGGTGGTTCGATGTGGGCAGTGCGGTGCGTAGTGTAGGTAGTTTGGGTGGTATTTGTTTGGTGGGTGGTTTGTGTTTGGGTTTGGTGGGTTTGTGTTTGGGTTTCACCAGCTCCAGCGCTTGTCTGCGTGGCGCCCGAGCCTTGTCCTTGGCCACTTGTTGATGTCCTTGGCCTCTTCTCTCCCTCATGAGGGTCCTGATCGTCAGGATCGTCATGTCTGCGCCGTGAGTGGGAGCTTTGGCCTCGGCAGGTGTCAGTCGGTGGTCAGGATGGTCCACCAATCGCCTATAGAGGGATTCTTCTTGCGGCGATCGGATGGAAAGACCAATCAGACGGGCGAGGAGAATGTCGTGGAGCTCGGTGATGGGGATGTGTATGGATTGATGAGGATGGAGGAAGTGGCTAGAGGGTCGGTGGATGTGGGTTGTGGAGGTGTGGGGTTGATTTGTGACGAAGGGCCTTCAGAGGCAAGTGCTTTCCCGGTATCTCTTCGGGATGCCTCGAGTGCTTCGAGTACTCTCTCCGTGATAGAGCGGCCTGGAACTGCACGTTCGTCACGAAGGGTGCGGACGCCTCCTGAGATGGACCAGGACGACTGATGTCGCCTGTTATCAACCCGTGAGTAGACACCGACTCTGTGGGTTGGCTCACAGTCACTTGAGGTAGTGACTGTATGAGACTTCCACCCAATCCTCGAGTCGAATCCTGAGGATTCGTCTCTATGGGTGTTAAGGCAGGCTCAGGTTGCGCTGCGAACCAGACACCACATAGGTTGGTTGCGGCTAAAGATTGAGCGAAGCAGTGCCGGCAACACTTGTCGTTGTGGTTAGCGTAGTATCTGGTGCGGTGGTGACTGCTGGAAAGAGCGACTCCAACTGAATACTGAGTCTTCTGGGAGTCCTCTTGATCAGACTGATTTCCTCGTCAGACTCTGTGTCAGACGGGGTGGCGGTGTGAGGAGTACGATCTCGATCGACGTTCTCCAATGTCAGATCTGTCACCAGTGGAAGTGAAGTGTGCCCCATTTCCGTTTCGGGCTGTGCTTCTTGTTGAAGAACTTCCTCAAAAGTTTCTTCGAGCACGCCAACATGTACGGCTCTTCCACTTGTAATTCAAGTGCAGGAGCCTCGAGCTCCATCTCGTAGCCACGACGTCTATCAGAGTATCATCTACGTCGGGCATTGGCTCTTCGACCCATGTTGGCTCCTGAACTAGCTCCTGAGCGACATCATCAATCATCGCATCCTCAGGGCTTAGCTGTTGTTGTTGTTGGTGAGGGCTAGCTCCAAGCACTGTCGGGGGCCCTCGAATCATTTCCTCGATGAGATTCCTGTCCCGACAGTATAGCGTGTAGACGTCTTCGTTGGGGTCCGCGAGACGAAGGAGCTCAAATGAGATCGGCATCGACGGTTGGTCCAGGTCTGTGAGCCGTGGGTTGTGGAAGAACTTAAGCCTTGGTGGTTGGTAATTTCCGCCAGGAGGCAGAGTAGGGATGGTCTGGTGCAGCGCCATGATCTCCCTGATGATGATGCTGAACCACCGAGCATAAGGCACGTTCTTTGATCGCCGGTTCTCCTTTTGCCGAATCTGGTCCGCGAGGTCGTTCCAGATCAGCTGAGTGTAGTCGTAATTTCTTGAGAAGGCGATGCAGTGGAAGATCCTCAAAATGTTGCTGTTGCCCTTATCAAATCCTGCGTGCTTGGGTGACAGACACTTATTCACTATTCCGAATAGTGTCTTCCACGGGTGTGAGATTCCGCTGCTCTGGACCTGAGCTAATCTTGTGAGCGGCGGTTGGTATCCCATGTTCAAGAAGTCTTGAATCATCTCAGCATCGGATGGGAGCGGGTCGTAATTATTGCTGTGGGGCAAGTCCAGTACCATGCCGAACTGGTTCTTGTCCATGCTGATATGCCGCGTCCCGATCCTTGTTGAGAATCTGAAGGCTCCATTGTCCACTTCTCCTTGTATGCAGCCCCAGAACTGCTGGAGAAATACCATCGGCACTGATGCAGTGACCGTTAACGCATGCCAGATGGGGTGACCTCTCAGGATAGAGACAATGATCTTGTCCGGGCATCTAAAGGTGCTCAGATCGAGCTGAAAATTTGTATCCTGGACCTTCAGATACAGGTTGTGGTCGTATATGTGATTATATCTTGGATAGCGATCCATCTGAATATTAAGATATATAAAAGTTTATTAGTTCAATTTTATTTTCAGTCGAAATATGAATAAATTTCATCAAACTATAGTAATATCGCAAGTACTAGTATGTTCGATGAATGTTGAATCGAAATCATATCAAATGCATAGTGTAAGTTCAATTTCAAAAGTCGTGATGGCATGAATGCAATTTCGAATGAAGTATAAATCGCGTGAAAAATAGTTCGAAATTTCGCTAAGTATTAAATCAGTAAGTCACTGTTCATGCCGAGAAAATTTCCAGTCGAGAAAATTGAATTGCAATTTGATTTCCTATATATTGATTTCAATTGAATGAATTCTGTCTAAATTTTGCGATCGAAGAATTTTATCCGCTATTGTTAGCTACAGTGTAAAAGACTTGGAAAAATTTCCTAAGTGTTGAAGTTGAAAGCGTGACCGTAGTCGATCAATTTTACGATCGAGAAAAATTCCGTGTAAATTTACGATCGAGAAATTACGGCTCAGGTAAATTTACTATCGAGAAATTTTCTTCGATTGAATAAAATTCTCGATTTGAAATTTGTCGAGCGGTATTTGATTTTCGATTGAAAGTAGATTTTTTTTTCGCTGTGATATAATTTTATCGAGAAATTAGACAATGAAAGACTAAGTCAAACGTCGAGAAATTTTCCGATCAATTAGGTCCTAAGCGGCGAATTTTACGATCGAAAAATTAAGTGTTGAAAAATTAATTTTTCGCTGCTAACTTTTTGCGACCAAATTGAAATTAAATGGAAAATTCTATTTTGCGATAATAAGTTTTACGCTCGATAAAATTTGCATCTAAATTGTCTAATCAGTGCGTAAGTTTTTCGCTCACAAAAAGCCTAATTAGATTTCTCGATGGTAAGTAATTTTTTCGGTCAAAATCTTCTATCTTAGCGACTAAATCAGAATTTTACCGATCGAAAAACTAATTCGACACAAACAGCATCTCAATTAAATCGGAATTCAATTAAGACTGTTTGCGATCGACAAAGTTCTTCGATGGCTATAAACATTCAAATACCCAGTTTCATCAAAACTCAAATTACAGTCGAAGATGCAGATTTTCCGATGATTCATTCTACCAGATTCATAAAGAATATCGGAACTATCTTAAGTGCAGGCATTAAACTCAGATAAAGTTCAAAATCAAGCCTAAATCACTATAAAACAGTATACGAATTCTCAGTTTTGAAGAACAGTCGAAAATTTAAGTTTAAACATGCGAAAAACTTCAAAATGCAGATGCTAATGAAGGTAAATCACACGCAAATGTCAAAAGAATCTCATTTCTACCTTAAACAGACAGGTTGGTGTTGAAAATCGAAAGATTTTGAGAATTTTAAGCTGTTTGTGAAAGTCTTTCGCTAGAGAGATTTTTTGCGATTAGGGTTGCGTGAGAAAAAGTTTTTCGACTAACAAAAGTTAAACTTTTATTAACTAGCATTAAGTCAATGTTGGGTTTGCGATTGGACGTTTTGCGATTAAATGGATCTGGCCCATTACTATTTGCGCTCGAGAAATTTTTTATTTGAAAATTTCCTCTCAATTCAAATTTTTCGATAGCAAATTATTGCGGCCAATCAAAATTGTTTCCAACACTGTTTACGATCGAGAAACTTATGATAGTGAATTAAGTCTTCTATCTAGTTTCTCGATAGTAAGTACTTGTAAAATTTTCAGATTGACCCCTATTTCAAAATAAAACCCTTTGTAAGGATCCCTCTTAGTAATTAAAATAAATGCAATTAACTCCCTGTATTTCTGTGTAGTAACGTCTAGCTCCCCTGGCAGAAATTTAAAAATCTGTACCACTTAGAGATAAGCGTTAGTCATAATGGAGTTAATCAACACTTATTTTTGGCAATTTTATCTTTGAAATATTTGGTCTTGTGTCTAGCTCCTCTCTTTGTAGTGTCGACGTCTCGCTCCTTAATTTTGAAAGATCTGAAATACTCAGAGAAAAAACGTCAAAAACATTTGGAGCTAATCTACAAGTCTTATACTTGCTCCCCCTCAAATGATGCACAAGAATTGACTAATTATGCAAGCATATGAAATCAATTCAAGTCACGAGCACACAAATTTACCAAGTAAGCATGTATACATGGTCCCCGAAAACATGTACTTTAAAACATTGTGTGAGGGTAGAAGCAATGAAAAATTTATCGCATTTAAACAATTCAATACCAATGCAATCTAACATTGCATTTAGAATGTGCGATACACTTAAAGAAATTCGCATTTATTCAATTCAACGCATATGAAACATAACATTTCATGTCAAAATGTGCAAATTTTATTATTTATTATTTATTTATTATTATATATATGTATATATATATATATTTTTTCTTTTTCATTTCTGGGGTCAGATTATTTTGCTTCGATCAATCGTCACGCCTAACATTTTACGAGACATTTGAAAGAAGAAAATGCTGTCAAGTCATGTCGTCAAACTGAAGTCCTAAGTCCATAGACTGGTCCATTTCGACAACTCTCACTAGGTTCGCTCTTGCTCTCAATTAGCTATATTGGGATTTTTATATTTTTATCACTCAAGTCAACACAAGCAATTTTTAGTCAATTTACCTGTGATCGAGGCATTTTTAATCATTTCACCTAAGCGAGAGACCGTCTATGTGGAATCAAAGGGTTGTAAGGGTTATAATTTGGCTAGGACTTAGAACGAAAGGAATTTAAAGGAAAGTGAGCTTATCTCTTCGTCTTCCAATTCAACGTCCGTCTCCCTTTTTTTTCGGCGTCTTTCTTCTTTTCAATCTTTTCTCCCCCCTTTTCTTTTAAGAACTATCCCTTTTTATATTATGCTCAAGCTGAAGCTTCGCTTCTCCATGAGGCTCTAGGAGATTATCGTAGGCAAAGTTCTTTTTGTTGGTTCTCGGGCCGATACTGTGCTCCTCTTCTCTTAATCCCTATTAAGGTTTAAGAGATTATCAATTTGGAGAAGTTCTCGGTTATGGAATCTGTACCCGAGTCTGCACTCCTCTTCTCGTTTCCCGATATAAGACCAGATTATCGTTGTAGAAGTTCACTTCGTGGTGCTCCTCTTCCAGCCGTTCTGACGAGCGTACGAGATTATCGTTGGAGAAGTTCACAGCAGGAACCATGCCACTTTCTTCAAGGTAGTTGGAAGGCCGGTTCCTTTGGTCTGATTTTTGCGCGTTGAGCAATGCCTTCTTTTGTCATCATCTTACTTTTTCTTTTGTTATCTCCCCCTCCTTTTCTCGTTTGAACAACCATTCGAAGAGTATAGAGTTCGGTTGAAGGCTGGGAATGGGTTTAAAATGAAGAAAAGGACATCGGAGAAGGCTCAAAGTGGATGACTAAGGGCTAACGTGTGGGGAAATTTATATAAGGCCACATTAGGAATATCCTAAACTCCCTTATCATTTTCCTGATGATCTAACGCAAGATGAGTATGACACCAAGAATCACTAGGTAAGACAAGTAATTTATGTGCGACTCACTCGAGAAGTAGATCCAAAGAGAGGAAAAAGGAACAAGGCTTGAATCCTCACGCATGTAGAGTGACTTTGTGTCTAGTGGAACAATCAAATGACCTTTTGGACACAAAAATGCGACTTAGACTGACAAATTTTAAGCAATAAAATCGATCGCATGTCGGGGTAAAATTCTAAGTGACTTTAGATCAAAGCATCCTAAAGGATTTCGTCATACCCCTTTATATTATATAGAAATATATATTATATATATATATATATATTTTTATTTATTTATTTTTTTATTATTAGTATCACGCAAGATAAGGACAAATAAGCATAGAAAACACATAGAATAGAGCATGTGAAGCACAGAAGATCAGGTAATGCACATATTACGGAAGATTCAACATGCCTAATTTTCCGACAAGGAATTGAAATCGTTTCTCATCCAAGGCCTTGGTGAAAATGTCGGCTAGTTGAAATTCCGTGTTCACAAAGTACATCTCTATCGTGCCTTTTTCTACGTGATCTTTGATAAAATGATATCTAATGTCTATGTGTTTTGTGCGTGAATGATGAACATGATTGCAAGTTATGGCAATTGCACTCTGACTATCACTATATATGGGTATATTATTTAGATTGCACCCATAGTCGCGAAGCTGTGTCCGCATCCACAGCATCTGTGAGCAACAGCTGGCGGCAGCTACGTATTCTGCTTCGGCGGTCGAAGTGGACACACAGTTCTGCTTTTTGGATGACCAGCATACCAGATTTTCGCCTAAAAATTGAGCGCCACCGGACGTGCTTTTCCTGTCCATTCGGCAACCTGCATAGTCAGCGTCAGTGTAGCCGATAAGTTTAAAATCCGTACCCTTTGGATACCATAGGCCAAGGGTAGAGGTTCCCTTAAGGTAGCGTAAAATTCTTTTGATCGCGAGCATATGGGATTCTTTGGGATCGGCTTGAAAACGGGCACACAAGCAGGTGGCAAACATGATATCCGGCCGACTCGAAGTGAGGTAGAGAAGAGATCCAATAATACTGCGATACAGTGTGATGTCGACTGATTTACCAGAGGGATCGGCATCCAACTTGCAGCTTGGTGACATAGGAGTGCCGAGAGGCTTGCTGTGGTCTTGATGAAACTTCTTCAGAATATCCTTGATGTATTTTGTCTGACTGATGAAAATTCCATCATTGAGCTGCCTGACTTGAAGGCCTAAGAAAAATTGCATCTCTCCCATGTGACTCATCTCGAATTTGCTCTTCATGAGATCTCCAAACTTCTTGCAGAGCCGAGGATTTGTTGATCCGAAGATGATGTCGTCGACGTATACTTGGACGACCATCAGATCTTTGTCATGCCATTTAATGAAGAGGGTTGTGTCTATCGTTCCTCGTATGAATCCAGAATTCACGAGGAAATCACTCAGGACATCGTACCAAGCACGTGGGACTTGTTTTAGTCCAAAGAGAGCTTTGTCCAAGCGATAGACATGATCGGGATGTTCTTGATCAACGAAACCTTCCGGCTGAGCGACGTAGACTTCTTCTTTTAACACGCCATTGAGAAAGGCGGTTTTAACATCCATCTGATAGACTTTGAAGTCTTTGTGAGCCGCATAAGCCGGCAGGAGGCGGATAGCTTCGATACGGGCAACAGGAGCACAAGTCTCGTCGTAGTCGATGCCTTCCTGTTGATTGTATCCCTTAGCAACTAGCCTTGCTTTGTTCCGGATCACTTCACCATCTTCATTCTTCTTATTCTTGAAAACCCATTTCGTGCGGCCACTGTTTTCCCATGTGGACGGGGTACCAAGGTCCACACTTGAAGACGTTCGAATTGATTGGTTTCCTCTTGCATTGCAATTGTCCAATCCGGGTCTCGAAGTGCGTCTGCTACTTTGGTAGGCTCGTTTTGGCTCAGGAAGCAGCTGAAAAGACTGTGTTGACGACGTGTCCTCACACCAACCCAAGGATCGCCAATTATCTGATCAACCGAGTGGCCTCTCGTCCAGTTGCGCTCATGTGGCAAGGCTGAAGTCGATGCGTCAGCCATCTGTGGATCTAGATTGCCTATAGTCTCTGATTGATCATTTGTCTGAGGAAGTTCCAATACTGCACTTGGATTGATCGTCTCTGATGATACTTCCTCGATGACCACTGTAGGTTCTTCGGTGTTTTGTGGCAATTCTGAATCGGGTGGGGTAGAGGTGTGAGATGAACTTGGTACGTCGGTCTCGTTTGATAGAGAATCCATTGTTGGTGTAGTCGTGTATGACCGATATACCGGTTCGAAGAGAGAATCCAAGTCGTCTATTGCAAGTTTCGTTGCTTCGTCTGACACTGATCCTGAAGTTGTTGCCATCTTCTGTTGGTTTTGTGCCAACACACCAGTGATTACGGGTGCTGAATTGTTGTATTCAGAAGCCAGCGGGTTGAGAACGGGTCCTGAACTGAGTTGAGCAGGAACCAACGGGTTAGGCACGGGTCCTGAACTGAATTGACCAGAAGCCATTTCTGCCACTTCGTGGAAAGTGACATTATAGCTTTCCTTAACAGTTCGGTTGGACTCGATGTATACTGGTACGCTTTTGATGTTGAAGAGTACTCGACAACTGTAGCTTCGAATGCTTTAGGGTCGAACTTTGCACGTTGCTCTCGGTCGTTCGCCACAAAGCACTTGCACCCGAAGACTTTAAGGAAAGAGATGTTGGGCACTCTATTATTCACGTTCTCGTACGGAGTACTGTTGAACCGTTTGTGAACCACCGTCCTGTTTTGAGTAAAACAAGCGGTATTGACTGCTTCAGCCCATAGAAAGTGTGGAAGTCCCGATTGGATCAGCATTGTACGAGCGGCTTCCACTAGTGTTCGATTTTTCCTTTCAACGACCCCATTTTGTTGAGGTGTTTTGGCGGCTGAAAACTGTGGACTTATTCCAAGTTTCTGATAAAACTCACTGAGGTGATTGTTCTTGAACTCAGTGCCGTTGTCTGTTCGAATAACTTGAATAGTCTGTTGCAGCAGATTTTGAGTTGTGTTCACAAAATTGATGATCAAGTCACCAGTCTCATCTTTCGTTCGGAGGAACTTAGTCCACGTGTAGCGAGAATAGTCATCTACAATCACTAGGAAATACTTTCTATTGATACTCTGAATCTGCATCGGACCACAGAGATCCATGTGAATTAGTTCCAATTGTCGATAAGTAGACGCAATTTGCTTGACGTGATGAGATGCTCGCCTCATTTTTCCTAATTGACATGCCGAACAGTGATGCTCCCTTTGTAGTTGTATAGTGGAAGACCGTGAACCAACGTTTTCGTAGAAAGACGTTGGAGAGCTTTCATGTTTAGATGAGACAATCGTTGATGCCATAGGCTGTTTCTCAGTAAATCAGTCCGAGAGATGAGGCATACAGCTGTCGAGGGCAGCACAGACGTCAGGTTGATCGTGTAAAGATTGGATCTCCGAAGTCATTGAAGGAGTTCTGTGTCCTGACTATCCAAAATTCTGTACCGGTCAGCATGGAAGACCACCTGGAAGCCTTTGTCACAGAATTGGCCTATGCTGAACAAGTTATGGCGGAGGCCTTCGACGTATGAGACATCTTTGATGGTCAGATTCTTCAGAATGATATCCCCAAGTCCTAGAATCGGGGCTGAATCGTTGTTTCCAAATCTGACTTCGCCGTTAGGTCGGTCTTTGTAGTTGCTCAGCAGCTCTTGATTACCAGTCATGTGTGTGGAGCAACCAGAGTCGAAGTACCACACATGATGGATCTGCAAAAGCAATTTAGAGAGCTTTAGGTACCCACTTAAGAATGGGTCCTCTCGGATTAGCATATTTAGTTTTGGGTTCAGATATGACTCCTAAATCAATTTTTGGAAGAGTCTTAATAACCCATTGCACTTTTGAAAAAAGTGGGTTTGGGATTTGCCTCTATAGGAGACTTGGCCCTGTTGGCTTTTGTCGTCCTAGGCGGAGATTTAGGAACCCATTTGGGTTGAACCTTACAGGGAAGGTTAATTTCAGCACATACAAATGCTTTGGAGGGTTTGACTGAGGAAAAGATCTTTTCTTGTGATAGTCTCCTAAGGTGCTTGGGGGATTTAATTTCTACGGGATACCTTAGGTGAGTACATTCGTGTACGGTGCCATAAGCTTTCTTTATGGCTGGATCTTGTTTCCTACGTGTCTTCCTAGTGGCATTTGTTTCAGAATGATTAATTTTTGACGTAGAGCCTATTTCGAAGTTGGTGCTTCTAAAGGTGATCGGCTGAAGTGAATAAGTAGAAGCAGCTATCTTAAAAGTGGAAATGGCTCTTTTATTTCTACGTGTATCTTTTATTGTAGCAGAAGGAGTAGCATGCTCAGAAACATTTAAATCTAATGGCTCCTTCTTTATCTTAGTGCTAGACACTCTCGCCTTTGTTTTTAGTGCTGACGCTACGCTCCCTGTAGACGTAGGTAAAGTGAAATTAGTCATAGCACTTTTAACAGAATTATTTTTACAATATTTATCTTTCAAAGGCGATTTTTCATTTTTCACGCTTTTTGTGATAGCGTGAGAGGTAGTTTGGGAGGACGAGGAAGCCTTGACATTTTCCATCTCCTTAAAGAATTTTTTCTTTTCAGCTTCGAAATTCTCTCGTTCTTTTTCTAACTTTGCCTGTGACTCCTCTATCTGTTTTATGATAGGGGGTTTGTAGAGAGAATTTTTATAATTAATGGTTTTAAGTTCCTCGTGGTGTGTTCGAGAGTCGGGAGGTAGAATTTGAACTAAATTGCAAACAGGTGTTAGAGTTTCTTTCCTATTTTTGTCCCTTTCATTTTGTTCTTTGTAGTCAAAGGGGATTTCTGGACCATGTGGACCTTGTCTAATGGATGAATCGAAAGTATTTTCATAAGACGATTCAGTAAAATTTCTAAGAGAGGTTATTCCTAAGCCCATGTGTTTAACATCGTATATTTCTTTCTTTTGTAAAACACACGAGCTAGTGAAACCTATGCCTTCTATAGGATTATAGAACTTTATATCCTTGGGCTTGATCAAAAATATCGTTTGTTCGGATTGTCCCCTACGCGTAACTATATCGTCTAATTTCTTTATTTTGGCATATAGTTTCTTGCGTTCCCCACCTAGGAGAGCATAATTATTTTCCACGGTTAGTTTAGCGGCTTGACAGGCATCAAAATCCTTACTAAGCTCACTAATCTTAGCATTCGATGTTTCTAATTGAGCTTCTAAGTTAGTGATCTTAGAGGTAGCTTCGGTTATCCTACAATTTAAAATGGCTTTCTCGTTGAGATTTCTAACCAAGCAATTGTAGTTATTTGCTAGCCTATCTTCTAATTCCTTAATCTTTTCGCTCTGTTGTCCTAGTTGAGGTTGACTAGTCTCTCTAGACTGTAGGCTCTTAGTAAGTTCATATATTTTTGCACAGAGCTCCTAAGTTCTTGTTCGAGACTATCTATCTTCTCCTGAGCTCTCTCAAGTTCGTTCTCTACTTCCTTTATACTTTTCTGCTCACGTTCATGTTAGCATATTGCTTTTGATATGATTCTAACATGGTCAATAATGTGGAAGGAGTGACTACCTCATTTGAAGACGTGGATGCGTTGTCGTCTTCCGTACGAGTGGATGTTTCGGCGTCCAATCGTTGTCGAGACGGGCCATGAGGGCTAAGTTCTCTTCTTCGGAGCTCGACGTGTCCTCGAGCCATGGGTCCTGTTCGGCCATGAGAGCTACTCCAGCTTCTTTCTGTTTTGTCAATTGAAGCTTCCTGGAGTAGTAGTTTGCATCTCTTTTCTTCGGGAGAGTGCACTCTCTGGCGAAGTGACCTGCTTTGCCACAGTTAAAGCATTTGTTAGTCTCTTTGGGATTCTTGACCTCGGAACTCTCCGGAGCACGTTATTTGTTCTTGGAGCTTGTCGTCCGAAGTCTATTGGCTGAGGTTGAAGACTTCTTCTTGAAGTACTTCTTGCTCATTATTTGTCCAATGAGAGCTAACTCTTTTCCAAGGGCTTTCATGTTCGGCTCGATGTCGGAGTCCGATTCATCTTCCGACTCTGATGATGAAGGTGGCCTAACGATCTTTTCCTTTCTTGATCTTGTGCTCCTCTTCTCCGAGACTAAGGCAACCGTGTCATCGATTTGTTTGCCTTTCTGCTCTTTGGTAATCTCACGGACATCTTCCTCATGCTGAGCGAGATTATCGAACACGGCATGGACATTCCTCTAGATCTTTATTTTGTCTTATCTGAGTGGTTATTTTCTTCCATTCCGTGGGCAGAGAAGATAGAAATCTTATGTTTGTCTCCATGTTTGTCTTCGTTATTTCTATCTTCCTCATTTCATCGAGAAGGGTGAGGTATCGTTGGTTGATCTCGTTTAGACTCTCCTTCGGCTTTGCTTTGAATGAGTCGTAAGCAGTGAGAATGTTCGCCTTCTTGGCCTTTTTGCCAACTTCCGTCCTTTGCATCATCCTATGCAGCTCATCCCACATCCCTTTGGCCGATGTAAGGCTGTCGATTTGTCTGTATATATCGTTGGGGATGCCCTGCATAAGGGTATTCATGGCTACTAGATCAGCCTTAGCTCGAGCTCTTTCCTCCAGAGAGTATTCTCTAGGCTCTTTTAGTCGCCTAGAAGCTGGAATTGCTGGAGTAGCTGTTTCGTCCCCGGGTACATGAACCCAGAACTGTGCCGGTCCCTCTTCAAGGGACTTCAGTAGATTTTCGGCTTGATCCTTTAGAGCGATGAAATTCAGAAAGCGGCTTCTCCACACCGTGTATTCGCCTCTTTGCAAGATCGGCTGACGGTTGTCATTTCCGAGTGAGTATGCATCCATGTTTGTATTGTAGTCGAGTTGTTGAAGGATCTTCGTTAATTGTTTTGAAGGTTGAAGATGATGTAATGTGCTTCACAAGTGACAAAATTCGTTAGTAGCGTTTGATTCGAAAATTAGGTCGACAATTATTTTCGATTCAATCTTTAAAGTTTGATCGAAATTAATTCCGTCGAAATAGAATGTACTGAGTACTGTTCTCGTGTGAGAAATTTTGTCAGCGTGATATTTTACGAGCGAGATAAATTGCTCAAAATCATTCGGTCGAGAAAAATTTCTTGATCGTGAATTTATTTCGATCGTAAAGAAACAGTACGTTAGTAAGTTTCTTGACAAGTCAAAATAAATCTGTTGACTAGAAAAATTTTCTCGCGTGTAAATGATTTTCGCCTGGTCAAACGTTAAAAGGTTTGACTGAAAAAGTTTTTCGAGTGAAAGTTTTTACGCATGCAAAGTCAAAATAAGTCTCTCTCGAAAAAGTTTTTCGCTGCATAATGCTCGAGAAATATTTCTAACTAAAATCGTTTCTGCTGATGACGATTCTAGCGCTGACTTCGTATTCTGACCAAGAAAAATTCTCGCGCTAAGTTTATCGATCGAGAAACTAATCCGATCGCAAAACTGTTGGTCCCGAGATCTCACCAACAATACGACTTTGGACGGATTAAACACGCCTAAAGATCGAGATTTAGGTTCGGGGCGTGTGGAGCTTGGTGGTGTTCTTGAGGAGACTCTCTCACTCTAAAATTGTTTATTTGATCTTCACACACAAGCACACCTAACTATGTGTTAGGGTTTTTCTATTTATACCACAAGTTGGTATATAATAGGTGGGCCTCTTGTGAAGGCCCATTACATGAATAACTAAGAATTAACCCAATTAAGAGCTAGCCCAAAGTTTAATAAAGCAAATCAACAAAGATAATACAATGAAATTGAACACTACAAAATATTTCCTAACAATCTCCCCCTTAGTGTTCAATCTTCAGTTCAGCGCGGGATATCTTTGTTGGGCATATTGGAGATCTCGATTCCTAGCAAACTCCCCCTACAAGGGATATCTCCTCTTCTTGCGGCGGCATTGATGGCTCGGCTAGGACTCACTTGTTAAGATTCTCCAATCTTCTTCTTCTTGGCGCCGGATTTGTCGTCTTTGAATGGAAGTTGTCTGGTTCGGCCTCGAAGATGACTCGTCTGGCTCCAGAAGAAGGTGGGCGTGGGGCGTAAAAAATGTGCCAAGGCTCTATTGAAATGTGACTTTCAAGAGTAGGGAGCCCGGTCTTCAGAGCGGTCAGCGCAGTGGTGGCGGAATGTGGTGGATGAGATGTGCCATGGCTCCTTCGAGTGTTCCATTATGAACATAATAGCTTGACACATAAGAATGTGCGCGGAGGTAGTGGAAGCCTCCGGCGGGGCGTAGTTGGTGGAGGTGGCGTGGATGATGGTTGCTGCTGATGCTGCTGTACGATCTTCAACTCATTTCTTCTCCTTTACTCCCCCTTGAGATGATCTCCGTCTTCGGGATCGTCACGTCGTCCGTGGGACGAGTCTGCCTCTGGTGTTGATGGTGGTGATGATGGTGTGGTGTGGTGTTGAGTGAGGCAATCAAGTGGGATTCTCAGGAGTAGCAGCATTTGACTTTCCTCCAAGTTCATTTCGGAACTTGGAAGAGGCGGAGCAGCATGTGGTGGCGTAAGCGCGGCATGGAATGTGTAAGTTCCTCGCTGATTGCTATGAGTCGGGGCTCCATCACGAACGGGGTAACTAACCAGACGGGGGTCACAAAGACGCTCCGTCGTCACAACATCGAAACATGTGTCCGATGCGCCGCCTGTTTGCACAGGACAAAAAGAACCGGAGAGCCACAAAGGCTTTCCGTTCGCACGGACGATGAGACAAGCTCGTATCCGTGGCCCATCGACAGTTGTGGTGAGGGTGGCTGTCGTGGGTCTTCCGCTCTCGGTCACAAGGACGTCATCAAGCGTTCGGGCAAGTTCACGAAGATTTGAAGCTAAAAGGTGTGTTTGGATCAAGTTTAAAGGTTGGGTGCAAATTTCTCGGGGGGTGCGAGAAAATGGTGTGAAAATGTGCGAAAGATGTTGTCCCGAGAAATTTCGTTGTGAGAGTGAGTCGCGAAAATAAGGAAATTTCGCAAGTTATAGCACATAGACACGTCGTGAGAAATTTTCGCAGATTGAGTAAAATTTCGCAAGTATGGAAAATTTTCGCAAGTTAAGAAATTTCGCAGTTGTGCAAATTTTTCGCATGTATTCCAAAAATTTCGCGGTGAAAATTTGTTCTAAAAACGGTATTAAATTTTCGCAGGTAGAAAGAGTTTTCAAGTAGCAAAAATTTCGCAAGTTTTGAATTTTCTCAAGTGATATGGAAGTGAAGTGATGATGCGAAATAGTGAGGATGCGAAAAAGTGAAGTTGAAATTTTTGGATCACTGTGGTTGCGAAAAATTTTGAAGATGCGAAAATATGTATGATGAAGTGAAGTGTATGAAAATTTCGCGGGGCTTCACATGCTGTAGCAGCGAAATTTCTCGGAAAAATTTCTCGGCCTGCGAAATTTCTCGGCCTGTAGATGCGAAAATTTCTCGGGCAGCGAAAGTTTCTCGGCCTGCGAAATTTTCTCGGCTAAGAATTTTCTCGGGTAAGAAAATTTCTCGGCCAAGAACACAGATTACTGTTCCATAGCTGCGCGACTTTTTCCAGAAAAATGGCTCGTTTTCGCTCAAATCTCACTCAAAATCGACGAAACTTGTTCCAAAACATCAGAAAAACATTCCTAAACACATAATCAACCTTTGGGATGTCTAAAAACAACAAAACGAGTTCGAAATCGCCCAAAAACTGAAAGTGACGAAAATAATTTTTCATGCAATTTTTCACTCAAATCTCGCTCAAAACAAGCAAATCCGGTCGCGTTGGGCTCTGATACCACTTGTTGGTCCCGAGATCTCACCAACAATACGACTTCGGACGGATTAAACACGCCTAAAGATCGAGATTTAGGTTCGGGGCGTGTGGGGCGTGGTGGTGTTCTTGAGGAGACTCTCTCACTCTAAAATTGTTTATTTGATCTTCACACACAAGCACACCTAACTACGTGTTAGGGTTTTTCTATTTATACCACAAGTTGGTATATAATAGGTGGGCCTCTTGTGAAGGCCCATTACATGAATAACTAAGAACTAACCCAATTAAGAGCTAGCCCAAAGTTTAATAAAGCAAATCAACAAAGATAATACAATGAAATTGAACACTACAAAATATTTCCTAACAAAAACGTAGCGAGAAAAATTTGAGCAATCGAGAAAAATTCACAGAATACGATTAACACAAATTCGAGCAATAACAAAGAATCAGATAGTGAAGTTTGAGGTAATTGCTCGCAATCAAGTACTAACCACGCACGAACAAGCAATTAAACACGTTATGAAGCAAAATTTATCGAATTTGATCAAAATCAGAACGTGTTCTCATGTTCTTCGCAAACAGTAACACGCAGAAGCAATTCCATCCTAAAAATCGAAGTTCAAACTGCTACATAACTGATCGCAATGATGATCTAACACTTAAACAAGCACACACCAAATTCAAGTCAATTAAGCACAGAATTAAGCTATTAGATCGAAAAACTTTTCGCGCCAAATCTGTTTTTCGATGAACAGTATCTAGAAAATGATTTTCGATCCAATTCTAACAATTTTCGATTCAAAACAGAACGAATCTGCTTCGATACCAATTGTTAGGTCCTACGATTAACAACTCTACGATCCTAGGCTAGAATTCATAGTAATTCGATCGTTTAGATAAACAATTGAATTCGATCGAAAAACTCAAATGAAGAACAAGAGAGAGAATTCGATTAGAGTGAGAAAGTTACTATTGTTTCTCTCTCTAGAAATCGAATTGCAAGCCCTTCGGATCAATTCTCTAAACTTTCTCTATTCAGCTCAATTGATTTACATGTATTTATACCAAACAAAACGCCCCAAATTACAAGGACAACTAATGAAATCAAGCACAATTACAAATGGTATTCTACACCGACTCTCTTGGTTCGTCTCAACCGGCCCAGGAGGTATCTAGGAGTTCGGTATTCACCTAGCCAGCACCGTGGTACCGAACAGATCCCAAGTTGAGTACGGATTTGATCTAATCATAATCCAAGAACCGACTATAGATTTTCGTCATACGTATAAACCTTTACGTTTGTCCCGGTCGAGTAAAGTCACGCATAGTCAAACTTACAGAACTCGACTCTATGTCGTTTATGGCGGTGAAAGTTCTGAAACTGCACTCCACGACTATCGTGAGTCAGTTACATGTCTGGCCAGAGACTTGGATAACTTCCCGCACATTAAACTTGCCATAGGACGTTAACCACGAATTTAATCGAGACCGTAAATCCCGCTCCGTGGTTCAGCCGGCAATCACATCAAAAAGTCAAGACCGCATTTCGCCGCTAACCCAAGCCACCGGCAAGACGGGCCTAGCAAACTAGTGACAAGTCAAGACCTCAAGATCAACCTCAAGTTAACCCTTTCGGTCTAAAGTTCACGCATACTACTTCAATCAATCGATCGATCAAGGACAATCCAAGCATGTGATCATTCGATTACGAGTCAGTGTCCAAATACAGATAATCCCCTGATTCATCTTGTATCATTGTCATGGGCTCCCACTTCCCAAGTGAACGGTTGGCACAACCATATTGGACCCAATCGACAAACAAGTCGTACGTGTCATTCCAGTCACCCTACTGGAGACTTAGACTTATGGACTATTTTAGTATTGCAGTATCTCAGCTTACTGGTGCCCCTCTCTGTCCCCACAGAATCAGTAACTGAACTGCCAATATTTTGGTTTTATTAATTTGTCTTATCCACCCAGACTACAAGGTGAAATCTTTAGACTAATTAGTAATTTGCCTTTTAATTTATTCATCCAATAATTAATTAATGATGAATAAAGTCATTCCATTAATAGAAGTAATCAAATTACAACACTAAACACTACACAACTAGCAAATTGCCCTCGTACTCCCAGTTCTCGTACGGCATCTAGGGCATATACCTCAACAATCTCCCACTTGCACTAATGCCACGTGTTATCATATCTTAACCCCATTCTATCGAGGTGTCGATCGAGCACTGCCTGTGGTAGTGGCTTCGTGAACCGGTCCGCTGCATTCTCTACAGAGGTGATTTTCTGCATGGCTATTGGGCCATTTTCAACAAACCCACGCAGCACGTGGTATTTTCTCTCTATGTGTTTGGATTTACAGTGAGCACGTGGTTCCTTAGCTTGTGCAATAGCCCCGCTGTTGTCACACCACAATGACAGCGGGCGATCCACGATGCTAGGTACCATATGTAGTTCCTCCAGAAACTTGCGTATCCAAACACCCTCTTTGGCAGCTTCTGAAGCTGCGATATACTCTGCCTCAGTGGTGGGATCTACAGTCGTGCTTTGCTTGGAACTTTTCCAAGACACCGCCCCACCATTGAGCGTAAAGACATAACCCAAAGTAGACTTTCGGTCATCCACATCTGATTGGAAGTCCGAATCCGTATATCCATCTACTTCCAATTCTCCTGGGCGATAAATCAGTATCAAGTCCTTAGTCCGTCTATGGTACTTCAGAACTGTCTTTACTGCCGCCCAATATTCCTTACCAGGATTAGCCTGAAACCAACTCAATACGCCCACAGGGTACGCTATGTCTGGTCGTGTGCAAAGCATCGCGTACATCAGGCTACCCACAGCTGAAGCATAGGGGACTCCACTCATCTCGTCTTTGTACCTCATTCTGAGGAGACATAGCCTTTGAGAGATGAATCCCATGCCTCATAGGTAGGAACCCTTTCTTAGACTCGTCCATTTTAAACCTTTTAAGGACTTTATCTAAGTAAAGGGCGTGGGACAAGCCTATTGACCTTTTCGCCCTATCTCTAAATAGGCGAATTCCAAGAATATAGGTCGCTTCTCCGAGGTCTTTCATCGAGAATTTGTTTGAAAGCCAAGCTTTAATCTCTGAGAGCATCCCAATGTTGTTTCCTATCCAAAGGATATCATCTACGTACAATACTAGAAACGACACCTTGCTCCCACTGGCCTTTCCATAAACACAGCGCTCATCTTCATTCTTTATGAATCCGTAGTTCTTAACTACTTCATCGAACCGAAGAATGCAACTCCTTGAAGCCTGTTTCAGCCCATAAATGGACCGATTCAGTTTGCACACTTTTCGTGCATCTGCTTCTGACGTAAAACCCTTGGGCTGCTCCATATAGATTTCCTCCTGGAGGAATCCATTCAGAAAATCGGTCTTTACGTCCATCTTCCAGATCTCGTAATCGTAGTGTGCTGCTATCGCAAGCACGATTCGAATGGACTTTATCATTGCGACAGGTGAGAAGATTTCCTCATAGTCAATTCCCTCTTTCTGACCATACCCTTTCGCTACAAGCCTAGCTTTGTACGTCTCCACCTGTCCATCAGATCCAATCTTTTTCTTGTAGATCCATTTATTGCCAATTGGTCTAAAACCATTAGGCAGGCCTACAAGAGTCCAAACCTCGTTTGTGTGCATCGAGTCCATTTCGGCCTACATAGCCTCAAGCCACTTGAGGGAGTCTGTACCAGCAATTGCCTGGTCGTAGGTGACGGGATCGTCCCCGACGCATCCCTCAGTCGCAGCATCCCCATGCTCGACGTGTACCATACCATATCTCTCAGGCATATAAGATATCCTACTGGACCTACGCAATTGCGGCTGAGCCGGGTTTTCTGGAACGTCGTCCAACGACTCTGGAATAGGAGTCGATTCGTCCTCTAACTCTCTTAGAGTTATTTCTCGTCCTTTACCGCCTTCGCCTACGAATTCTTGCACCAAGAAAGTAGGACATAAATCGATGTGTTCGTCTGGGACGAAGAAGAATACCCCATTGAGTCCTCGGGATATCCGACGAATCTTGTCATTAATGATCTTGATTCAAGCTTATCTGCCATCAACTTTTTCACAAAGAAGGGGCAACCCCAAACCCTGATGTGATTCAGACTCGCCTTACGATTATGCCAAGCCTCGTAGGAATCTTGTCGGCAGAGCGCGTAGGTATCCTGTTAAGGATATAGGCCGCTGTTTCTAAGGCATATCCCCATAAAGAAATGGGGAGATCTGTGTAACTCATCATCGACCGAACCATATCAAAAAGCGTTCGGTTTCTCCGTTCGGCCACGCCATTCAATTGCGGCGTGCCTGGCGGGGAAAACTGTATGATGATGCCATTTTCTCTAAGAAATGCATCAAACTCAAGGCTCATGTATTCACCGCCTCGATCTGACCGAACGGCTTTAATGAACTTGCCAGTTTGCTTCTCCACTAATGCTTTATACTCTTTGAACATTTCAAGGGCTTCGGACTTTTGTCTCATCAAATAGACATTCCCGTAACGGGAGAAATCGTCTGTGAACGTTATGAAGTAACGGCAGTTACCACGGGCCGTTACTTTAAATGGTCCGCATACGTCAGTGTGGATCAAACCCAACACTTCTGTGGCCATATGAAAGTCCCTGTGAAGGGCGACTTGGTCATTTTCCGTAATATGCAAGACTGACAGGTAGAAATCGGGCCTGTTCGCACTATGCTAATCAGACCGTCCTTTTCCACCTCTTCAGTCTTTGCTTCTGCTGCGTGACCTAGTCGTAAGTGCCACATGTATCGATCGTTCGACCCAATCGATGATTTGGTGATTGCATTTACAGTTTTAACACTGTCTTTTAAGTTGACGTAATATAAACCATTTATTAACGTCGCACTTCCAACATTTTCATTTCTAAAATAAATATGACAAAACATTATCAATAGAATCGAAATTCATAACCCAGTCTGCTCAAACAGGAATCCAAATAATGTTTTTAAGCCCCTTGGGCAAAACCAAAACGTCAGAAAGTTCTAAACAATGTAATGACGATAAGACTAAGGTCTTCGATCCCATGTGTGTAGCTGGTACACTATGTCCACTACCTACGTTGATCAAGACCTTGCCAGCTCGAAGCTTCCTACTTCGTTTTAGACCTTGGTTCAAAACACAAATGTGGGAACTAACCCCTGAGTCAAGTATCCACGAAGTAGAATACACTGAACAATTAGCTTCAAAAGCTAATTGTTTTCCTGAGGCGTCAGATGCCTCCAGCTTCAGACATTCACGCTTCCAATGGCCCAGCTGCTGGCAAATGAGGCACTTATCCATGGGCTTTGCGCCCGACCTTTCGACCTTGGTGGTCTTCGTCTTCTTGTCGACTCTACCCTTGGTCACGCTGGTCTTGTTCAACTTCTTCTTCAATCCCTTGGACGTAGAAGTCGCAACAAGCATGTAGACGTGCACCTTCGCTGAATCTTCAACCCAGTTATCGTAGAGTACAATCTCCTCATTAGTGGATTCAGTTGTGGGCAATTTTGTCTCCTTAATGTCCAAGACATAATCCAGTTTTGCTAATTTGAGGACGATCCTCAAATTTCTGTGCCAGTCTACATAGTTCGGTCCCACCAAACAATGTTTCTCTAAGAGTGTAATTAATGGGTCTGTCATCGTAACTAATAGAGAAGAAAATAAAGCGCAGAAAATAAACATATAGTTAGGATTTGCAGTGTCTAATCAGACTAAATTAGGACTTTAAATTTTTGTCTGACTCCCACTATTTTTCTCGAAACCCTTTCTCCCGCTAGGCATTTCGGAAACCTTGTTGAGTGGTTTCATAGTGGCGTTGAGTTCCCCGCGCTACTACAAACTAGCCTTAACTTAACAGCTTATTGGCTCATTTGGTTAGCCGAGGTCGTGCCCCGCATGTTTCTGTCACACAGAAGATTCAACGTCTTCGTCTCAGCCAGGGTCCCTCAGCCGTAACTCGGATCATATTGGGAATGACTGTCCAAGTGCAACCTATAAACGTCCTGCTCACCTTCAACTTTTCCGTGAACTTCATCCCCCGTAGGATAACTCTTTATTAGAGGGTGAAGAGTGGTCGGTGAGCAGTAATTCATAATTGCATGCAAACCCGTTCACGCAAAGGCGAGGGTTTTGACGCCGTAACTCGGTCAACCGCAACCGTACCCCTAAGTCGTAACAATTTTGGACTTGATAGAAGACAGGAGTCTAGCCCCTTTACTTACTTGATATTAAAATTCTAACCTCGGGAGAATCCTCACAGGTTTAACACGAGCACATTATGCACATTATCACGTTCAAAACCAACACGCACATAATCGACTTTAATAGTAAACCTAGTTTCAACCTATTAAAGTAAATGTGAAAGATCGGGGATATTTCTAGTTCTATCCTAATTGTACAAAACAATAAAACTCTACGTCTTCGGGCTTTGCTCGAACGGACGCCTCGGCTACCAGCTCGTTCGTTCAGGTTCCTCTCGATCGAGACTCGTACGGCCGTCATAACATAACTACAATAGCCTATGACGGGGAATCTATCCCTAATAAAACCGTCTGTCTTATCTAATAAAAACTGTTAATCCCCAATCAATCACCACGTTTTTCAAATAACATGCATCACGACAAATTTAACACATTTCCGAGCCGAAATCGAATTTTGGCTTTTAAATGGTCCGAGCCTAGCCTATATCGGGTCATAGGATGGGCCAGACCAGGCCTATCGGGCCTGTGTCGAGGATGCTTGCTCCATGCGAGCTGCCAGCCTCGTGCCGCGTGCACCATGCGGGAAGCCCCGATCCGCGTGCGCTCTTAGCCTTGCACACACGCGCACGGTCATACCTACTTTCCGCGCATCCACGTGCGGCTTTCCCGAGCGCCGCGTGCACCCATGTGTGCAGCCCGTGCCTCTTGTGCCGTATGCCCCGCGTGCGGTCAGCCCTATACGCTGTGGTACGCCCGCGGCAAGCCCGTCTTCAGTCGCGCACCCCGCGCGCCTTGCGCACAGGCTGCCCGTGTGCCGTCGCATGCACACGGCTAGGAGCAGGTCTCATGCTGCATGCAGCCCGCGCTGAGTCACGCTGCGCATGCGACTCGACGCAGCCCCGCTCGCCCCGCGCGCGGGCTGCCTGGGCGCTGTGTGCGCCATGCGCACGGCTAAGGCTTTCGGGTTTTTCGTGGCCTTTTGTCATAGTCCCGTGACTATAACCGAGCCTATGGCTCTGATACCACTGTTGAGAATCCCCGAGGGTCCTTGGACCCACGTTCCAAGAATGGCGGAATTTTCAAATTTTACGGGGTTTCCCGCCTATCCAAGATCGCTCGGCTACAAACACGAGAACATATTGACATAAAGAGATAAGGGACGCATGAATGGCGGAATCTCTTAACGATGGCTAGCTTCGAATCCTTCGAATCCCCGAGGTGTAGTGCCCCTCTCCTACGCCAAAAGCACACGAACGGAACGCCTTCTTTGCGTAAGATCATCACGCCGTCACCTTGCTAACGTCGCAGCTGTTCTTGCATGTGCGGCTAGGCCAAGAATGAACTGCTTGCTGCCCCCTAGAGAGAGAGTGCGAGAGAGAAAGTGGTGAGAGGAGAAAACTCTTAGTTTTTTTTTCTTTTTGGCTTGTATTTCGAAAATTTAGCTTCCACTCACTTTAGGATCTCGAAAATCCTTCTTCATAGCTCTTAGGATTAGCCAAAAATAGGTAAAGGTGGGTGGAGAAAAATCCTCAAACCTCCACTTTTACCAAGTCTTCGTTTTACCAAGTGATGAATTCAAAATTTAAACTTTATATTTAATTAATTAAATATTCAATACCTTAATTAATTAAATATCATATTTAGTATATTTTAGATATATAATATCCAATATAAATATATTTAATAATTTTCGAAATTTTATCTAATAAAAATTCGAAGCTTATATATATATCCGATATACATTATTTAATTGCAAATTAAACAATATATATTTCTCTAAGAAAATAATAAATATCTAAATCTAATTTAAATCATATACTAAATATTCAATATCAAATATTTTATTTCAAAAATATATCGTGAGGTTAAATGACCATTTTACCCCTCACTAGTCAAACTTACTATTTTCGGCCGATCAAGGTTTTGGCCAAGCCCCAAACTCTAATGTCACAATCTAGGACCTAGCCGTGTCTCTCTCTCTGATGACGACGTTGTATCGGTTGCCCTTTTTAAGCCCGACTCTCTTGGTTCGTCTCAACCGGCCCAGGAGGTATCTAGGAGTTCGGTATTCACCTAGCCAGCCCCGTGGTACTGAACAGATCCCAGTTGAGTACGAATATGATCTAACCATAATCCATGAACCCACTGTAGATTTTCGTCATACGATCCTTTACGTTTGTCCCGGTCGAGTGAAAGTCACGCATAGTCAAATTTACAAAACTCGACTCTATGTCGTTTATGTCGGTGGACGTTGTGAAACTGCACTCCACGACTATCGTGAGTCAGTTATATGCTCTGGCCGGAGACCTGGATAACTTCCCGCAAATTAAACTTGCCATAGGACGTTAACCTCGAATGTAATCGAGACCGTAAATCCCGTTCCACGGTTCAACCGGCAATCACATCAAAAAGTCAAGACCGCATTTCGCCGCTAACCCAAGCCACCGGCAAGACGGGCCTAGCAAACTAGTGACAAGTCAAGACCTCAAGATCAACCTCAAGTTAACCCTTTCGGTCTAAAGTTCACGCATACTACTTCAATCAATCGATCGATCAAGGACAATCCAAGCATGTGATCATTCGATTACGAGTCAGTGTCCAAATACAGATAATCCCCTGATTCATCTTGTATCATTGTCATGGGCTCCCACTTCCCAAGTGAACGGTTGGCACAACCATATTGGACCCAATCGACAAACAAGTCGTACGTGTCATTCCAGTCACCCTACTGGAGACTTAGACTTGTTGACTATTTTAATATTGCAGTATCTCAGCTTACTGGTGCCCCTCTCTGTCCCCACAGAATCAGTAACTGAACTGCAAATATTTGGGTTTTATTAGTTTGTCTTATCCACCCAGACTGCAAGGTGAAATCTTTAGACTAATTAATAATTTGTCTTTTAATTTATTCATCCAATAATTAATTAATGATGAATAAAGTCATTCCATCAATAGAAGTAATCAAATTACATCACTAAACACTACACAACTAGCAAATTGCCCTCGTACTCCCAGTCCTCGTACGACATCTATGGCATATACCTCAACAGATTTATGGTCCGAGAAATGAAGGTGAGGGCCGAAACGGATGAAATTGTGGATGGAATATACGAAGAAAGACGGAAAAACGAAAAGACAACGATTTATGTGGTTCGGATTCAGGTGAATCCTACGCCCACGGGCTGCCGGAGAATATTCACTATTAATCAAGGAGAATTACACACTCAATCTCGCGTTCTCTCATATTTACAGGTGATCCCAAACACTAAAGGGTGAAGAGAAGATAAAGAGAGGGAGAGAGAGTATCTATGTGTGTTCTTGGTGTGTTAGTGTGTGTGGGGCGTGTGTGTAAGATGATTTTAAGTGGATAACAACCCCTTTTTATATTTGTAGGCGCGTCTAGGGTTTGGTACTGCTTCCCCTCGTCAGGTCTCCCAGACGCTTCCTTAGCTCTTCTGACCGCTTCCTTTATCCCCTCTGCATAGCTCCGTAGTTCTCTGGAATATCTCCCGAGCTCCTCCAAACATTACCTTCGCACATCGCCTCTGGTCGGACCTCGTACTTGGTCCTTGCCTCCTTCAGACCCAACCTCCTACTCTGCTCTTTGTGAGTTGTCAGGTCAGGAGGAATGCTGGATCGAAGGTCACCCCTATCATCCAGTCCCCCTACTCTGAGTTGCAATATGGTAAGTATTGCAGCTCGGAGTATTATTAAGAAAGCATTACTCCTTTCTGGCGTGCTCGATATTCTACCCCTATCAACCAGTCCCCCACTCTGAATTGTGTTCACCGTAGTAACACATTTCGGAGTACTTTTAGAGCACGTTGTCTTCCCCTCCTTGCTTCAGTTCCCATTTAGGTCCGGATTTTGACCGCTCTTGATCCCGACGTACCACACTCATAAACTACCATTTTCTCCCGTTGCCCAAGAAGTCTCAAACAGCTTAGGACTTCACTTGTTGATGGAAAGCTGATCTTTGAAATCGTAGTAGATCAAGCCCCCTTCACTAGCAGAAAGATGGACTTGAAAATCCTGATCATATATCAGATCTTCAAACAATCGGACTAAATAACCCAAGTCTCCATCTCTCAATTAGATCTGGACTTAAAACGTCGCGACGAGGTATATCAGATCTTTGCTTAACAGCTTGGAGCCGGACTTGGGAACCTCGAACAGATGAAAGGGCCTTTTAGATGCCGGCATGGAGCCGGCTCAGAAATTCCAAGTAGATGAATTGGGTCTTCTCAGGTCAGCATAGAGCTGCACTCATAAATTAGGATCGATCAGATCAGGCTTGTGGGTGAGGACTAACCTGGAATCCAAAGAGCTGACCTGGAAATCTTGGGAATCCGGGTAAGGTAGATCAGGTCTTCGTTCACTAGCTCGAAGCTGGACTCCTGTTCGAACAGATCAGGTCTCCTTATCAATGGAGAGCTGATGTAGAACTCCTGCTGGTGGATCCAGGTCTCCATACGCTAGCGTGGGAGTAGGGTTACAATGCTGTGTACCTCGTCGATCTCCTTAGGTAAGTGGGATGTCCACTCTGCTGGCCAACTCCCCGGTCGTGGCTCGTCTCAAGGGAGCTAGTCGAGCTGCTGAAGCATAGGGATGCCACGATCAGGCGGTTGAAGGATGAGTTAGCAAGCTTGTAGCAGAATAGGAGCAGCTCATCGAGCGTAAGGCTGCAAATCTGCTGGCGAAGGAGAAAAAAGTCAGGCTGGAGCGTTCGAAATAAGAGTCAGAGAGGAGGCACGGAGACTTCATTGTTGAATCGGGATTTTATCCTGAGTGAAGCCAATGTGGCGTAACCCTCCGTCTTCGTTTGCGGGGAATCCTGTCTCAACTTGCAGCTCTCGAGTTCTCCGTGGTCCCTTCCTAATCCCTGAAGCTTTCTTGAGCCCGCTTTCATATGGCCAAACCTCAACGAACGGGTCATGCGGATGCCCCAAGAACGCTGGGTCGAGCGTTGTCTGCCAGGTTGGAGCTGGACTTGGGTATCCTGATGAAGTAGGTCGGGTCTTCGAGTGCCAGCACGGAGCTGAACTTAGGTATCCCAATCCAGATAGGTTGGGTTTCCGAACGCCAGCACGGAGCTGGACTTAGATTTCCCAAACACGTAGGTTGGGCATTCTGGTGCCAGCACGGAGCTCGACTTTCATATCCCAATCCAGATAGATTGGGTTTCCTGTGCCAGCGCAAAGCTGGACTTAGATATCCCAATAGTTAGGTTGGGTCTTCTGGTGCCAGCGCAGAGCTGGACTTAGATATCCCAACAGTTAGGTTGGGTCTTCTGTGCCAGCACGAGCTGGACTTAGATTTCCCAACAGTTAGGTTGGGCCTTTACGTGCCAGCGCGGAGCTGGACTTAGATAGATATCCCAACAGCTAGGTTGGGTTTCCTGAGCCAGCACGGAGCTGGACTTAGATATCCCAACAATTAGGTTGGGCATTTTGTTCCAGCACTAAGCTGGGAGTTCTGCACCGACTTCTGGTGACCTGTCGTATGTCGTCTTGAGGTCCATGCCAGAAAGCTGATCTGGAAACCTGCGCCAGAAAGCTAGTCGAAATATTAATGCTATGAAGTTAGCATTACCTGAACAGGTTAGGGCTTACTGCCTTCCGTTTATAGTCTTGAGACTTGTCATCGGCGGATCTGTAGATCTATAGTAGACGCTGAAAAGTTTCCGCCTGGGCCAGGCCAGGGCTTATGATATTCGTCTCCAGCTTAGGCGACATCCCCTCCTCATGAACTTTCCATCTGACATCCTGATGCAATCATATCCAAACATTCACTTGGAAGGTTATTGGCAGATTCAAATGTGTACCTGGAAGATGTCTGCCGAGGCTAGACTTGGTGCTTATCGCTCTCGTTTCTACGAGTTGGGGGCTCGTCTTCAACAGGTCTGTAGGTAATTGACTACGTTGTCCGCTTGGAGTTGGGAGTTCTGTGCTGGCTTCTAGCAACCTATCTTAAGGAACTAGCCCCGCAAATGTTGCGTCAGCTGGAGGAGCAAAATGCGGCTATTCTTGCTGCCAAGGGGAATGACCTCGCGGCTACTCCGATTGATCAAGGATTTCTAGTTCGGCTAAGCCAACGATGGCGCGTGGGCTATTTGATGGACACCCCTATCCTTGACAGACCTTGTGCCTTACATGTAGCACCACTTCTCGGGAGGTTTCACTTCAGGGCGGGGGCCAACTTCTACTCTGGAAGAGGCTACGGCAGCTATGAGCACTCCTCCGGCCTTTAAAGGAGATCCTCAGGTGCCTCCTAATCCCGACTTCGGGCTTGCTGAAGTGTCCTGCTGCTCTCCTACTTTGCTGGAGATCTCGCTCGAGCTTCTCATGGAGCAGCTTTCCGGGCTGCAGCAACAAGAACTGTTTGTCGCCTCTGAGGTTCCAGATTCGGCGAATGGTCCCCACGTTCCACCTCCTTGAATTGTTAACTGTTTTTCTTTTTGGACCATTTAGGTTGCTTTCCTTCTGGTACCCTTTGTGGTTGCCTTGTGTGTAAGGTTTCATGGCATGTTGGACGGCAACCTTCCCTCCTTACACACTCTCCTCCTAACCTCTTGATGTACTCACATCCGAACATTCATCTGAAAAGTTATTAGAGGATTTCGACATGTACCTGAACGATATCCGCCCAAGTCGGACTCGAAACCCATCGCTTTTGTGGGTTGGATGTCCGTCATCACGAGGTCCGCAGACTGTCCGTGGAGGTTCCCACTTGAAAATATGCTAAGCTTTCAGGCATTGTCTCCAGCCTGGGAGCTAAGTCAAGGCTTGGAGGTTACGTGGCCTGCTTTCTTTGCATTTTGCTTGTGCATTTACCTTATTTCAGAGGAATTTTTCTTCTTAAATATCATGGGCCCACTTTATTGTTAATGTTCGGACCTGTACTACTACCACTCTCCACTCCCCCTGCTTCGAATTGTGCTAATGCTTGTCATAGCATTCGAAGTAAGTGAAGAGTATGCCTCCTTATTTACCAACCTCAATCTTTCCCTTGCACATTGCACTTTGAGTACCCACGCTGGTCCTTCTCGGCAGATTTCCGCCTCTTAAACTTTCCTCCCAATGTCCTACTGCATTCGCATCCAACACTTCCATCTGAAAGGTTGTTGGCGTATTTAAATGTACTTGGGAGATATTCGTATAGGCTGGACCCCGCGCCCCTTGCTTTCATTTTAATTTTAATGGGTTGGGGGCTCGTCATCACCAGGTTTGTAGGCTACCAGGTAAGCTTTCCACCTAGGGCCTATTTTCATCCCAGGAACATTTTCTCTTAAGCATTTGTGGTCCGCCCCTCTGTCAATGCGGGGACCTGTACTGCTACCACTCACCACTCCCTCTACTTCGAATTGTGTTGATTCTTGTTAGCACATTCGAAGTACGTGAGGAGTGTACATCCTCATTTGTCAATCTCATATCTTTCCAACATTTCACTGCGAAAACTTTCATCCGAGAGGTTATGAGCAAATGGAAACATGTACCTGGGAGACTCCTGGATAGGCCAGATCCGACACCCCTCATTTTCGCTTTTTACGAGGTTCGTAGACTACCGGTTAACCTCTCCACCTTGTGCGATGCCAGCCTTGGCTGGTTCTGTCTTTCGTTTGGGGGATGAGCCTAGAAGGTCTCTTTCGTATCTGGAATGGTCCAGTGCCAGCAGGGTTTACCCGAAAGAGCCGGGGCCGAGAGGCGCTTTTTTGCGAGGCTAGCAAGCATTCAACCCGGAATAATCTAGGGCTGGGGCTTATCCCATTTCAGATATGTCAGGGTTAATCCAGGGTAGTCTACGCCACACCTCCTTCAATACCCTGGATGTTTGCTTATGAGGGACGTTCGCCCTCTACGCACTCTCCTCATCGTGTTATTGGGGAGCTCCTAGGTAGGCAGGATCCGACACCCCTTGTTTTTTGCTTTTCGCCAGGTTAGTAGAGTATCCGGGAACCTTTTCGATCTGCGTGAGGCCAGCATTGGTTGGTTCTATTCCTCGCATGGGGTTGGGTCGGAGCTTAGGAGCTCTCTTTCATGAGGCCATCATTGGCTGGTTCTACCCATTTCGGGTTGAGTTGGAGCTTAGGAGCTCTCGGCCAGCATTGGCTGGTTCTATCACCATATCGGGTTGAGTTGGAGCTTAGGAGCTCTCGGCCAGCGTTGGCTGGTTCTATCACCATATCGGGTTGAGTTGGAGCTTAGGAGCTCTCGGCTAGCATTGGCTGGTTCTATCGCCAGCAAGTATCCTAGTCCGGAGTAATCCGAAACTTGGGCGTCCTTATCTCATATCGCCAACAAGCATCCTAGTCCGGAATAATCCGAAACTTGAGCGTTCTTATCTCATATCGCCAACAAGCATCCTAGTTCGCCATGTAGTTATAGATCCAGAGGGCAAATAGTACAACCAATCTTTCGCATGATCGGCCAGTGAGAAAGGAAAAGCACGAAGACTAATTTGATCTTTGCTAACGCCACTAGGCTTCATGGTTGAGCAAACCATGTGGAACTCCTTCAAGTGCTTGTGTTGATCCTCACATGCGTTGCCATGAAAAGTAGGAAGTAAGTGAATTAAACCAGATTTCAACTCAAAAGGTGTTTGATGAATTGGAAATTCAATGCAAAGTTGCTGCTGGTGAACATCAGGAGTAGCCATATCCCTCAAGGTCAGGCGGACTGGTTGTTGCTGCTGTTCTTCCATATCGCTTGATGAAAATTCCTCGTCTGATTCGACGTCTGAATTTCAGATTTTCAATTTATCCTTTGTCTCTTCGCCTTCCGATTTTCTCTTGCGGTCTTCTCTATCTCTGGATCAAAAATTAGAATACCTGTACGAGAAGAACGGGGCATAAGCTTGTAAAATAATAATAATGATAATCGAATTAAAAGTAGAAATAAACCAATTCGACACCACCTTCCCCGGCAACGGCGCCAAAATTTGATCGCGTCGTAAACGGCCAAAATAAAATTTATCACCTTTTTTCACTAAATACTAGTATAATGAAATTAGGGATCGTCTCCACAGGGAAAATGGCTGATTTATTTCTAATTTCCAACTCGATCGATAATAATAATAATAATAATAATAATAATAATAATAATAATAGTAATAACAATAATTATTATATTAGGGGGGATTTGTTGATAAAGTTTGAGTGCAATAGTAAACGAGAAATAAAAATATCGAAACTAACGATAATAGAATAATAGTCGAAGGAATTATTATCCACCTAGATTTATTTAACTGATCATCGATTTATAAAAATACTATGTCAACACAAGCATAATCGGTTATAGTTATCGACCAATGCCTAATAACCAATCTTTTCTTACTTTCTCGGTAATTAAGAGACGCTCTATAATTACTTCCCTAATCGAAAAATAATCTCCGGGACGCCCTGCAATTTTCGTATTATTATTATAGTTAGCGTGACGAAGCTAGCTGCTGCAAGCTCATGTCACGCTAACCCAAACTAAGCCGACACCTCTCATTCATTCGAAGCTCACACCTAAACCCTACAGCTCTCAAAGCCGACACCTCCCGAGCTCACATATCACAGCTGAGGCCGCATGTCCTTTCAAGCACGCAGCTCAGACGAAGCATATACGGGCGAGACTTGACGATTGAGCACCTTCCTTCTCAGTCGCCCATCACCTGTTCGACGAAAGTACTGTGAGGGGCGTTTTATTCTATCTTTCCTTTTACTGTGTTTTATTTATGTGTGTGGTTGAACCTTCGTTGTGGTCGTTAATTAATATGTGTCTTTAAGTCACTTTGTGGTTAAGGCCTTATTAGGCCGGATGATGAACTCGTATTAATGTTATCGTGCTTTATTTAATCGTATGTGCTAAGTTATGTGTTCTTCGCTGATCTTAATGCCTGCGTATGATTGATCACCATATGTTTGTTTTGTTGATTGGTTTATGAGACCGAGAGGTGATTAGACCGATTAGAATTAAAGTGTTGAACATCGCAACGTAAAACCGACCAGAGATGTAATTCGGTTTCGTTCGTGTGGTTTCCGAGATTTTAGGCGCCGAAAGCGTCTAAACTCGGGGAAAATTCATAGAGCCGAATGCATGCGGAGTAACTACAGTCATATAGGGATATAGTTGATTGGTTCACTCTCGCTTAGGGTTGCTATACACGCGAGAGTGGCTAGCACGTATGTTAGGAATTTCTACCTTAACTTAAATCGTACTAATTAGATAAAATCGATTGCATTAAGACGTACAATAATCCGTGCCGAAATATGTGCTTTAATCACGTTTGTCATTATTGATTTAAAATCGTTTTATTTGCGCTTTTATTTAGTTCGATTATTTTATTTTTATATCGAAAAAAAAAAGAATCATAAAAACACCTTATTTGATATTCGCTTTAGTCTAAATTAGAAATTCAGAATAATATCTTAGAATTAATCGAGCTATCCTCGTGGATCGATACTCGGACTTACGTCCATTTTATACTACTTGCACGACCTAGTATACTTGCTAGTATTCGAGCGTGTCAAGTTTTTGGCGCCGTTGCCGGGCATAGCAGTATTATTATTTTTAAAATATAATCTGAATTTTAGTTTAAAATTTTTTCTAGTATTTTCTAAAAAAAAAACAGTTTTAAAACAATTATATATAAAAAAATTTATTTTATCTTGATTATTATTATTTTTCTTACGTCACTCTATCTCTAAAAAAATTATTATTATTACTATTTTATTATTATCATATTTTGCAGTAGAAGTATTATTTTTTTTCTATATAAATATTTCTATTTTTTTAGTATATTATTAGCATTACTATTATTATAATTATCAATTAGATATATATATATTTACTTTAGTATCTATTACTATTATTTTTTCTCTTTAGTTATCACTATATTATTATTCTTAGTCTTATTATTATTTTTTTTCTTTCACGGCGCTTATTTACGTTGATTTTTCCGTCTTTGACAGAATTATATTTGGTGTATGACACGTAGCTCAAATACAGGACCGTTATTATTCGACAGTGAAATAGAAGCGATGTGCCGCCGTAACAACCGTGATCGTAGACGAAGGATGGATAATCACGACCACGACAACAAGGAGGAGGTCCACGACCATGATGGACAACATAACCACGGGGCAGTTCCTCCTCGTCCCACGCTGCTTAGTCATGCACTTCCGGGACTGTTCGATGACAACGATCCGATTGTCGTTCCTGGAGGGCAGAATAACCATTTTGAGATTAAACCGGTTAAACTACAAATGGTGACTGGTTCGGTCCAATTCCATGGGCTGACGAATGAGGACGCAAACGCTCACCTCTTAAAATTTTCACAAATTTGCAAAACGATTAAATACCCCGGTGTTTCAGCGGAAGTTATACGATTAACGTTTTTCCCATTTTCTTTGACAGGAAAGGCGTCAGAGTGGTTCTCATCACTTCCACATGCCTCCATCACTAGTTGGGAGGAACTGACGGAGTGGTTTCTAGGGAAGTACTACCCTTTATCGAGAACTAGCGAGATCAGAAGCCAATTGGTAAATTTTAAGCAGGAAGGTGGCGAGACCCTGAGCGATGCGTGGAATAGATATAAGAGTCTTCTCAGGCGATGCCCGAACCATAGCATACCATAGAGCGTTCAGATGCAATCATTTTTCCTGGGACTGAGTACACAAAATAAGAGAATCGTCAATGGCGGGTGTACACGAAATTTCATGGAGCTAGCCGACGAAGATGCACTCCAAGCCATCGAGCGTATCGCAGCTTATCCCGCAAGGTATACTAAACAAGACTTAGACCGACGAGCGGTTGGAGTACAAGAAATAAGTAGCTCTATAGAGGCTCAATTTGAAGCTATACATAGGAGGTTAGACGAGATGCAAGGCAAGGATCCCGAAACAGTAAACCACATTCACAATAGGCCGAGAAATGTATACTCAAACACGTACGATTCGAGCTAGAGGAATCATCCGAATTTGTCGTATGGAAATTCCCGCTACCTAAAGCCTTCAGAAGCTCAGAATCAGCATAATGCACCTCCACCACCAAAACAGAAAGCCGACTGGGAGCTAGCATTCGAGAAGATGACTCATTATCAAAACGACCAAAATCGCAAGAAGGATGAGAGGCTCGACAAGTTAGAGAATACATTGCAAAGTTTGGCAAGCTCGATGAATCATTTGACGAGCTCTTTGTCCGAACGCAAGCAGGGAACACTCCCGAGCGATACAGAGAAGAACCCTCGGGAGTACTCCAAAGCCATTAAGCTAAGAAATGGAAAGACACTCGAGCCAGCTCCGGAAAAGAAGAAGGCGACAATGGAGATCGGTCCAGAAAAGGCCGATCATAACAAAGCCGTGACCAAGGACGAGAACATTCACGCTCAAGAGGGAAAGCAAAAGGCGGAGAATGTATCGGACAGCTCACTAACGGAAAAGAAGGCCGAACCACTGCCTCCTATCAAGATACGACCTCCATTTCCCGCAGCGATACGAAAAGGAAAACAGGATAAACATTTCGAACGTTTTATTGACATATTTAGAAAACTTGAAATTAATATCCCTTTTTGTGAAGCACTTTTGCAGATTCCGAAGTACGCGAAGTTCATGAAGGAAATATTATCGAATCGAAATAAACTGGAAGAACACGGTACGATAGCGCTTAATGAGGAATGCTCGGCTGTGCTACAAAGGAAGTTGCCGCCAAAGATTAAAGACAGAGGGAGTTTCTCTATCCCTTGTTCAATAGGCTCACTTTCTTTTACCAATGTTTTATGTGACTGGGTGCGAGCATTAATCTATTACCATTTTCTCTTCTTAGGAAACTTGGAGTTGGCGAGCCGAAACCCACATCTACAATCCTTCAGTTAGCGGACAGATCGGTCACATACCCATGAGGAATAATTGAAGATGTGCTAGTTAAGGTGGGAGAACACTACTTTCCGGCAGACTTCGTAGTGCTGGATATGGAAGAAGACACCGACATGCCACTGATACTGGGAAGACCGTTTTTAAATACGGCGAGAGCTCTTATTGATGTCGGTAATGGTAAGTTTATCCTACAGATAGGGGATGATAAGGTAGAATTTGATGTTTACAAAGCGATGAAACACCCTACGGATGAGAATTCGTGTTCTTTTATCGATACTATTGATAAATGCGCTTTTGAGTATTACAAAGTCTTCAGGAACAAGGATGAGTTGGACGCATGTCTAACTGGAGAGGAATTTGAGAATCAGGACGACTTAGCATTTATCGTGGCGGGTCTAGACGCAAATCCACCTCACAAGAGGATGGCCAAACAGAAAATTGAGCCGATCGATCGACCATCGGAACCCCAGCCACGACCCTCAATCGAAGACCCTCCAATTTTAGATCTTAAGCCCTTACCTAATCATTTAAAATATGTTTATCTTGGTGCATCTGATACTTTACCAGTGATTATTTCTTCTTCTTTGACAGATACTACGAAAGAAAAGCTTTTACGAGTGCTAAGAGAACATAAACGAGCTTTTGTATGGAAAGTGGCGGATATAAGAGGAGTTAGTCTAACCATTTGCGTACACAAAATTTTGATGGAGGACGCATATAAACCAGTTGTACAACCGCAGAGGCGTTTAAACCCAATGATGCAAGATGTGGTGAAAAAGGAGGTAATCAAGCTTTTGGACGCAAGTATCATTTATCCTATCTCCGACAGTGCATGGGTAAGCCCAACACAGGTAGTTCCTAAAAAGGGAGGCATGACTGTAGTTAAAAATTATTCTAATGAGTTAATTCCCACTAGGACAGTTACGGGTTGGCGAGTGTGCATATACTATAGAAAATTAAATGACACAACTCGTAAGGATCACTTCCCACTCCCCTTTATTGATCAAATGTTAGAAAGATTAGCTGGACATGAGTTTTATTGCTTCCTAGATGGCTACTCAGGATATAATCAAATTTCGATAGCACTAGAGGATCAAGAGAAGACTACTTTCACTTCTCCTTACGGAACTTTTGCATATAGACGTATGCCATTTGGATTATGTAATGCACCGGCTACATTTCAAAGATGCATGTTAGCTATCTTCCATGATGTAGTGGAAAAGTTTATGGAGATTTTCATGGATGATTTTTATGTTTTTGGTTCCTCATTTGATGCATGCCTCGATAATTTAGCTTTTGTTCTGAAACGATGTGAGGAGACTAACCTTGTCTTGAATTGGGAAAAATGTCATTTTATGGTACAAGAGGGGATAGTTCTTGGTCATAAGATTTCTCACAAAGGAATCGAGGTGGATCGAGCAAAAATCGACGCAATTGAGCAACTACCACCCCCCACATCGGTGAAGGCGGTTCGGAGCTTTCTAGGCCACACAGGATTCTATCGGCGCTTCATAAAAGATTTTTCAAAAATCGCGAAGCCTTTGTCTAATTTATTAGTTAAAAATGTTGCTTTTAATTTTACTGATGAATGTTTACAGGCCTTTCGAACTTTGAAGGAGAAACTCACCATTGCCCCAGTGATAGTCGCACCGGATTGGACGCTTCCATTTATACTGATGTGCGACGCTAGAGACGGTGCAGTTGGTGCTGTTTTAGGACAACGCAAGGATAAGATTTTCCAGACAATATATTACGCTAGTAAGACTCTCGAGATGCACAGAGAAATTATGCTACCACCGAAAAGGAGCTATTAGCCGTGGTATTTGCGGTAGACAAATTTCATTCTTATCTTGTGTTAAACAAAGTAATCATATATACTGATCATGCTGCATTGCGACACTTATTTGCTAAGAAAGATGCTAAGCCTAGGTTGATTCGTTGGATTTTACTGCTTCAAGAGTATGACTTAGAAATTCGTGATAAGAAAGGTGTCGAGAATGTGATAGCTGATCACTTATCTAGGCTAGACAATTCACATGAGCTTGATAAGAACGTACCGATTGATGAATGCTTTCCTGACGAACAATTATATGCTTTACTTAATACATCGTTGCCTTGGTATGCGGATTTTGCGAATTATGCTGCTACAGGTGATATTCCTACGGGCTTGACTTTTCATCAGAAGAAGATATTTCTTTCTGATGCAAAGCATTACCTGTGGGATGATCCATTTTTGTTAAAGATTTGCTCTGACCAGGTAATCCGGCGATGTATTCCCGCCGAAGAGGTAAATTCTGTCCTATTTCATTGTCATTCTGGTTTGACGGGTGGACACCACGGTCCGACGAGAACTGCATTTAAAGTACTACAATCAGGTTTATTCTGGCCTACTTTATTTAAGGATGCTCATACATTTGTGGCTTCATGTGATCGTTGTCAACGTACGGGTAATATTTCTAGAAAACATGAAATACCTTTGAATAATATGTTAGAAGTTGAGCTCTTTGATGTTTGGGGTATAGATTTTACGGGGCCTTTTCCTACTTCATGTTCTAATAAGTACATACTAGTTGCAGTTGATTATGTATCCAAGTGGGTAGAGGCCGAAGCATGTAGGACTAATGATGCACGTGTAGTCATTCGATTTCTGAAAAAACATATCTTTACTCGCTTTGGTACACCTCGTGCAATAATTAGTGATGGTGGCACTCATTTTTGTAACAAATTATTTGCCAATTTATTATCAAAATATGGTGTCAAGCATAAAGTGTCCACCCCATACCATCCCCAAACCAGTGGACAGGTAGAAGTCTCCAACAGGGAACTTAAACAAATCTTAGAAAAGACAGTAAATGCCTCTAGAAAGGATTGGTCTTTAAAGTTAGATGATGCATTATGGGCATATCGTACTGCTTTTAAAACCCCTATAGGAACCTGTAACGACCCTACTTTTCTAAGTACTATTAGTGGCGGATTTCCGCAACGTAAGCCGCGGAAGGCCCGTCTAATTAAAACTTTTTCCTAAAATAATATATACTTATATAAAAATCCGTCTACATCGTTATCTCTGTACATGGGCCGAAGCCCCAAAATATCAAAAGAACGAAAATTCCTAAAGCCGCTCCACAGGTCTTCATCCATGTACCGCACCGCCCTCAAAAGTCCGTGGAGCACCGCCACCAGCCGCCCCAGTCTCGACGCGTATCAGCGTCAGACTCAGTACCTACAACACGTAAACACTGAGCACTTTGCCCAGTAGGTGAATAAAATGCATGTATGCAAGTGTGCACTCAATCCCGATCCCAATATCTCACAACATGATATAATGCACACTCTTTCTTTTCCCACATTCCTATTTCACACAATACAGGGCATTAGGTTAGGCTCGACACCTCCGCCCGCAATAGACTACTGGGAGGCCACCCCCAAGTCTCGCGGCGAGCTACGCCGGTAGTGCACTGATCGATCACGTCAATGGCCTCCTACCAGGTTGTATATCTCCCGCACCAAATCAAAAATCTCATCCGGCGGTATGCACCTCGAATCGATCACGTCCGAGTAGACAGATCGATCACGTCTGTCTCCGCCAGGTGCCCAGTGAGCCCAACCTCGACTCCTCCGAGAGTCGCCAATCACAAACATCTCATTCTACCCCGTACGTTACTATCTCATATCCCTATCGTCTCAATGCGGTACAATAGTCTCTCTCCCTAACGTGGTATGCATGTGCTATGCATATACATGAAATTTCATAAAGCATGATCCACATAAAACGTACGTAAAACAGGTAAAACATATAAATCATATAAGTCACGTAAATCACATAATCACATGAAAACACATAAATGTGTTTACGTATTGTAGATGGATGATCCACCTACCTGTCCTCCCGATAAAATTAGTCCCGAAACCTGGTAATTTCCCTACGCTTCGATCCTCTGAGTATTGGAAATATTATCATATCAATATATTTGTTAAGTCAGGTAAGTCTAAAATTCTCGAACCCTAATTATCAAAATATTAAAAATATCAAAAACCCTAAAATGAAATTCATATATCATTAAGGTCGGCTTCAAAAATTATTCCTAACCCAGAAAATCTTACGCCTTAAAACATCAAACTTCAAGAACTCCTAGGTTTTCGGAAATCATTATAAGTTTATAAACTAATACGGTTTGAAAACAATTCAGACCTTTAAACTCATACTAACCTACAAGCCCTAAAATAATAAAATGTTGTATCAAAAGTTTTAATGCCGAAAACCCTAAGTTCTCCCGAAAATAGTACACCTTAATATTCATCAACCCTCCTAAATTTCCCATAAAAATAGAAGATCCCCAAAATATACAAGAACTAAAATTCGAAAGTCTGAGCCTTTACCCCTACTCTGTTCTAAACTTTGCCTAACCCATCGACTCATACAAGGTATTAAAATATATGATCGTGTAAGCATAAAGAATTTACAAGCTATATATATAAAATTCTCACTCTCGAAATTCTGAATTGTTTTCGCCCAGATTTTCTCGCCTGTTGGTTCGAAGATGCTCACCCTTTCCTTTGTGGTTATTATCTCTCGAGGGTTTTCTACTAATAAATTGAGCTGATATATATATATATATATATATATATGACTACTTTTGCTTGGTAATTCGTGTGATAAGGCTAAGGAATGATCCTTAAGTCTTAAGCAATCCTATTCCATAACTATTACTACAACTTGGGCCCTAATTTATATGATTTTAATTAGGTCATGTATGGCCCAATTCCGATAATTAAGCATTCTAATCATAGCCCCACATATTTCCATTAATATTATTTTATTTAATTGTTTGGTGTAAATTTCGATTTATTTTTGGGACTACTAAATATATATATATATATATATATATATACAAAGTCATATATATATAATTATGTCAAAACTTCGTTTTAAAATCTACGGGTATTACAGAACCTCGCCTTTTAGACTAGTATTTGGGAAAGCATGTCATTTACCTGTCGAGTTAGAACATCGTGCTTATTGGGCTGTTAAAAAACTTAATTTTGAGTATTCTGGGGCAGGTAAAAATAGGTTGCTACAACTAAATGAGATGGAAGAATTTCGTCAGAAAGCGTACGAAAATGCGAAACTCTACAAGGAGCGGACGAAAAAATGGCATGACAAGAGAATAATACGGAGAGAGTTCAAAATCGGTGATCGAGTCCTACTCTTCAACTCGCGACTACGTTTATTCCCCGGAAAGTTGAAGAGTAAATGGAGTGGACCCTATGAAGTGGTGGAAGTGTTTCCTTCCGGAGCCATACAAATCCTCAAAGATGGAAAAGAATATTTTACGGTCAATGCTCAACGCCTCAAGTTGTACGATGATCGAGAAATAAAGGAAACTACATCGATTAATCTTGTTGAACCTAATGTTACTGATGCAAGTGCTTCTCGTTATTCTATGTCTTCCAGGGCCATGTCGCCTGGAGAGAATACCAGCGATCTGAAGGACCTCCAGAACAACGACGGAAGCCGAGACAATGACCCTCCTTGATCAGGCTGATGACTAGTCGAGCTAACGACTATAAAAGCAGCGCTTCTTGGGAGGCAACCCAAGTACTATCTATGCATTTCTATTTTTATTTAGTATTGGAGTCTATATTAATTATCGTATCTTATAAGTGTGTCTTGCATTTGAATTTATTTTCACAAAAATTCGTCTCACGGTGTCGTCTAGTTATGTTTCCTCACAGGCTCATAGTCAGTTTGGGGGTGGTTCGTCCGCAGAAGTAGCTCTATCCTGAAGGAACTGGAGTCCTCTCACAACTCGCCCACATCGATCTATGCATTATTCAGGGCAGTGTCACTTAAACTCTCTCTTTACTCTAAATTCTACACATTAGGGACAATGTGATAATTAGCTTGGGGGTGGGATGACACATGCTAGATTTTATAGGATATCGATCTCTTCGATTTATTAGTTGGTTTAACTGATCAATGTTATGATTTGAACGTCACTTATGAAAACTCCTGCCAATGATGAAAATTTTTGAAATTTTGCTTGTTTCGAGATAAGATTCAGCTAATTGTGTGTGAAAGTTCTGCATGTTACGTGTTTTGATATTAGCATGATTATCTGACCACATTGATTACTTCAGAAAAATAGTGTGTATCATGAGACACAAACCCAGAAAATATTGTCAGTTTTGAGCAAAAAAAAAATAATAGAGCAACACAATACTTGCTCAATGTGTTTTTCATGAGTGGCACGCGTAGTCTGATTATTTTTGAACTTGCTTTGTTATGCATGTCAATATCACTTTGTGGATTTTTGTGTATGAATATGATAAAGGCGCTTAGGATGAGTCACTGGCCTAAATATCTCCGTACCCAACATTTCTATCAATTAGTGAGCCCCTTTGAGCATTATTGGCCTTATTTATTGATTTGGAGCCACAATTTTTAGCCGCTTATCCTATTATTTTATCCTTCATCCTCGAACCATTGTCAGCATGTTAGCTTACTAATCGCTTCAGAGTATTGAGTCTATTAATTTAGAGGAAAGATGATTACAGTGTGTTATATCTGGTTGTGGTTGTATATTTTATTTATTCGAAAAAAAAGAAAAAAAAAAGAGTGATCGAAAAAAAAAATGAAAAAAAACAAAAAAAAAAATATCGAAAAAAAATATAAAAATATTTATAAAAAAAAAGAGGGCTAAAGTAGATTTTCAGAATTTTTTCTCAAGTTCTTACTAATAGTTAGTGCGTTTTTATAGTAGTACGAGTTTCCGTTATTTGATGTTGTATTTTGTTGCTTTAGGGTATAAACAGGGAAGCGATTTAGTGATTAACATGCTTGACTTTATTAGCCCACTTATCCCATATGTCACACCCTTATTACCCTGAGCCCCATTACAACCTTGATAAAGACCTTTTGATTCATTCACGATATCTACTATGTGAATATGAAGTGATATACTTGCAAGCTTAGAGTAATATCATTCTATGTCGTGAGCTGAGCGCTTTTATACAGATCCCATTAAACACTTCGAGCGAATTGAGCGATCCCTGTGAGAGTTGTCACTTGATACGTGTTACGATCTGGAAATATTTTTGTTGTACAATATGATTGCGAACTATCATTTCATGTCTCGTGTTTAGCTGAATCATTCATTAGTTGATACCGATTTCGACCGATTGTGCTTTAGCTTTTCTGAGAATAAATATGAGAATTCATTTAGTGACGTAAAATTCCAACTCGATTCAGTTTTATATCCGCTTTTATGATCGAGGACGATCGAAGCTTTGTTGATAAGTTAGGATTTTACGAACATTTTAGACCCGAAAAATTGCTTAATTCTATAGTTATATGTCTAAATGTCAAGAAATATCCTATCATATGTTCCTTTTCATATTTCACAGGTAACAGAGCAAAAAAAGGGTCAAAAATCGGGAACGAACTTGAGCCAAAAATTAGCCCAACTAAGTGAGCCCATTAAGCCAAGAAAAACAATAAAACTCAGCCCAAATTTTCAGCCCTTGAAGCCCAACCTAAAGATAAATACAAGGAGTGAAATCCAACTTTGCACACCATTATTGAAGACAAAGACCCACGACAACCTTACGGCTTTAGCATACCAAGTGTGGTCAAGAAATAGCAAGTAGCTCACACAGACACATCACGCACGGCTCAAGGAGAAAAAGAAAAAAATAAAAAGCCAGCGGAGGCTGCGCAAGAAGCTGAAAGAACGGGATTTGGAAGATTTACTCGTGATATCAAGTCGGCTATGTGTTTTCTTCGAAAATGATGGTTGAAGGCTTTAGTTGCTGCCATCGTCTATAAAAGGAGCAGCTCATCGTGAGTTCAGAAAGGAGATCACCAGCTCACGAAGCTAGCTGCTGCAAGCTCATGTCACGCTAACCCAAACTAAGCTGACACCTCTCATTCATTCGAAGCTCACACCTAAACCCTACAGCTCTCAAAGCCGACACCTCCCGAGCTCACATATCACAGCTGAGGCCGAATGTCCTTTCAAACACGCAGCTCAGACGAAGCATATACGGGCGAGACTTGACGATTGAGCACCTTCCTTCTCAGTCGCCCATCACCTGTTCGACGAAAGTACTGTGAGGGGCGTTTTATTCTATCTTTCCTTTTACTGTGTTTTATTTATGTGTGTGGTTGAACCTTCGTTGTGGTCGTTAATTAATATGTGTCTTTAAGTCTCTTTGTGGTTAAGGCCTTATTAGGCCGGATGATGAACTCGTATTAATGTTATCGTGCTTTATTTAATCGTACGTGCTAAGTTATGTGTTCTTCGCTGATCTTAATGCCTGCGTATGATTGATCACCATATGTTTGTTTTGTTGATTGGTTTATGAGACCGAGAGGTGATTAGACCGATTAGAATTAAAGTGTTGAACATCGCAACGTAAAACCGACCAGAGATGGAATTCAGTTTCGTTCGTGTGGTTTCCGAGATTTTAGGCGCCGAAAGCGTCTAAACTCGGGGAAATTCATAAAGCCGAATGCATGCGGAGTAACTACAGTCATATAGGGATATAGTTGATTGGTTCACTCTCGCTTAGGGTTGCTATACGCGCGAGAGTGGGTAGCACGTATGTTAGGAATTTCTACCTTAACTTAAATCGTAATAATTAGATAAAGTCGATTGCATTAAGACGTAGAATAATCCGTGCCGAAATATGTGCTTTAATCACGTTTGTCATTATTGATTTAAAATAGTTTTATTTGCGCTTTTATTTAGTTCGATTATTTTATTTTTATATCGAAAAAAAAGAATCATAAAAACACCTTATTTGATATTCGCTTTAGTCTGAATTAGAAATTCAGAATAATATCTTAGAATTAATCGAGCTATCCTCGTGGATCGATACTCGGACTTACGTCCGTTTTATACTACTTGCACGACCTAGTATACATGCTAGTATTCGAGCGTGTTACACTTACCGTAGGTAGAGAAGTTTAATATTGTTTGCTACTTATTAGAACACACAAACCATTACAAATTTGCTATTCTAATTAGCTACGGATTCGCTAGCTTAATTAAACATTGGCCATTATTTAATCGACCTATGTTAATGAAAGCACAACTAAAATTAATTAATTCTAACAACATATCGAAATAGAAAGAAACGATCTTACAACCGTATGAATTGCGACTTGCCGTGTTCCTCAAAAGAAACTCATCAGACCATATACCTTGTCGCCCGAAAATGAAAAATAGCAGAATAACTTTCTCAGCTATATACGTTAATGCGCTGAGGACTCTTGTATCATAAATAAATTATAATATATAAAAGTTGAAATGTAAACACCAACTACACGAAAGGAAATAGTTCTTTAAAAATGGAAAAGCAACCCCACTAGTAAATTTCTCTCTAACAATCGTCTCTGCTCTCACTATTTCTCACATCATCTATCACTCACTCTCATCAGCTCGATCTCTCTACTCTCTATCGTCTATCACTGAATCTGTACTCAATTTTTCTCTGTTAAGCTCTCCCTTCTCGTTTGACAGCAACTCGATATTTATAGATGTGCTGTGATTTCTCCTTTTTTTTCTTTCCCATTCGGCATGGAGCTGAAATCACGCTCTTTGAACATCAAGCTCAGAAATCGCGCAACCCTCTTTCTCTTTTTCTCTGCTTGAACCTTGTGTGTCTGTATAAGGTTAGCCCGTCTTTCTCTCCTCTATTATTTCTTGTCTTTGTTATGTACGACAATTAGCTTCCTTTGTAGAGTAAAGCTTTGAATTGGTTGGCTAAATCAATTAAGCAGACCAAAATATATCGAGCAGCCAAGAAAGACTTGTTTATATGTCCTTTGAATATGAGTGGATCGTGTTTGAGTGGTTGTGATTATTTTTCAACAGTTGACGATGTCTTCTTGTCGATTTTTTATTATCTTCAAATTGGGCTAATCTGATTGGGCCGATTGAAGCTTATACGGGCCTAATGAAGTCCAGTTCGTCCATGAAGGTTCACGCACGCCCATTTGATCTGCTTGCTTGAGTCCTTTTTTTTATTTTGCCCTGAAGTCCGTAAAACATGTAATTGAAATATAAGTATAAATTATCCGTGTATGATTGTATAAATATAGACCAAAAACGCACTTTTATGGGGTATAAAATATTGTAAATTGTTATGTATCAAGTGACTTAATCCTCCTTTCTGCGTTTTGTATTATTTCAAACATCTCTTCCTTTTCATCTACTTCAGGGACTGGGGAAGCGTTATCATGAGATTCATCTTTCCTAGCATATAATTCATTCAGAAGTATTTTCTTAATAGTGGATGAGGAAGATATCTGATCATCATCATCGACCATATAGGCGAGATCTTCCTCCTCTCCACTACCGGCCTCCCAGTTTGTGACCATGACTTTCTGCTTCTTTATCTTTTTGGCACCATTTTCCATCTGGCAGTTTCAGGCGAAGTGGCCGAGCTTGTTGCATTTGAAGCATTTCTGCACATTGTTCCCGGATGACGATATTCCCTTGTTTCTTGGCTGAAACTTGGAGTTTCCTTTGAATTTTCTTCTCAGCCGAGATTTTTCATATTTTCTCGTCATCATGGCCATCTGCTCAAGTATGTCTTCCTCAGTTTCTTCTTCGCCCTCAGAGTCATTTTCTTTGTTCAGTGTTGAAGGCAATGTTTGGTTGATTTCTGACTTGGGGTTTTTCTTTGATGGAGATCTGAGTCATTTGATACGTGGTTAGAGATCCGATCAATTCTGAGATGGAGAGTTCGTCTAAGTCCTTTGCTTCGTAGATGGCAGTTACTTTGGGATTCCATTCTCTTGGAAGAGATCTCAGGATTTCTCGCACCTTCTCACCGTCTGGTATTTTATTTCCCAACGAGAATATTTGATTGATGATGTTCATGAATCTTGTATATATGTGGCTTATAGTCTCGTTGTCCTCCATTCTGAACAGCTCGTATTGGTGATCCGATCGATCAATTTCGAGATGGAGAGTTCGTCATTATGGCTTGACGACCATCAGATCTTTGTCTTGCCATTTGATGAAAAGAGTCGTATCGATGGTTCCTCGGATAAATCCAGACTTCAGGACGTCATACCAAGCACGGTGGGCTTGTTTTAGTCTTTAGAGAGCTTTATCCAATCGATACACATAATCAGGGTATTCTTCATCGACGAAGCCTTCTCGCTGAGCGACGTAGACTTCTTCTTTTAACACGCAGCTGAGAAAGTGGTTTTGACGTCCATTTGGTAGACTTTGAAGTCCTTATGAGCCGCGTAAGCCAAGAATAGTCCGATGGCTTCGATTCGGGCAACAGGAGCGTACGTTTCATCGTAGTCGATGCCTTTCTGTTGGTTGTATCCCTTCGTAACTAGTCTTGCTTTGTTCTTGATTACTTCTGCAGCTTCGTTTTTCTTGTTCTTGAATACCCATTTCGTCCCTATGATTGTTTTTCCATGACGACGGGGTACTAATGTCCACACATGTAGACGTTCGAATTGGTTGATTTCATCTTGCATGGCTATCAACCAATCCATGTCCTTAAGTGCGTCTGCTACCTTCGTTGGCTCATTTTGACTTAAGAAGCAGCTGAAGAGTCCGTTCTGATTTTTTGTCCGTACTCCACTCGAAGGATTACTGATGATCTGATCGAATGGATGGACTCGTGTCCACTTGCGCTCATGAGGCAAGGCCGAGCTTGATGCATCTGCCATTTGTGGAACGAGATCTCCAGTGATCTCAGGCTGTTCATTCGGTTGTGGGCCATTTCTGCACTTGAGTTGAGCGACTCTGATGATAACTCCGCAACATCCACATTTGGAGTAGCAGCACACTGTGGTAATTCTAAATTGGGTGAGGTGGGGATAGTTGAAGTACTTGGTGTATCGGCTTCGTCTTGTGGGGGTTCCATCATGGGTGTATTAGTTGGGTTGTTCGGCCGATATAGATACTCGAAGAGTGAGTCCAAGTCTTCTAGAGCTAGTTGTAAATCTTCTTCTGACGTTGAAGGTTGTGTGTTGCCATTCTCTACTGGTCTTGTGCCAACACACCAGTGAGCACGGGTTCTAAACTGTCGTAGTCAGAAGCCATCTGGTTAGGTACGGGTCCTGAACTGATGTGTGTAGGAGCCATCTCTGCCACTTCTTGGAAAGTGACATTGTAGTTTTCCTAGATTGTTCGGTTGGACTTTATGTATACTCTGTACGCCATAGAGGTTGAAGAATACCCCACGAATGTGGCTTCGAATGCTTTAGGGTCGAACTTAGCACGTTGCTCTCCATTGTTAGCCATAAATCACTTGCACCCAATGACCTTAAAGAAGGAAATGTTGGGTACTCGCTTGTTAATGATCTCGTACGGAGTCCTATCGAATCGCTTGTGAACGACTGTCATGTTCTGAGTGAAGCAGGCGGTATTTACTGCTTCAGTCCAAAGGAAGGGTGGGAGGCCAGAGTGGATCAACATAGTATGCGCTGTTTCCACTAGAGTTCTGTTCTTCCTTTCAATTACCCCATTTTGTTGAGGTGTCTTTGCGGCTGAGAATTGCTAACTAATTCCAAGATTTTGTTAAAGGTCACTGAGAAATTTATTCCTGAACTCAATTCCATTGTCAGTGCGGATGACTTGGATAGTCTGCTGCAGTAGATTCTGAGTCGTGTTCACAAAATTTGCAATCAAGTCCCATGTCTCATCTTTAGTTCGGAGGAACTTTGTCCATGTATAGCGTGAAAATTCGTCAACTATGACCAGCACATACTTGCGTCCATTGATACTCTGTGTTTGCATGGGTCCACAGAGGTCCGTGAAGTAATTCCAGAGGACGTGAAGTAGAGGCAACTGGCTTGACGTGATGAGAGGCTCGCTTCATTTTTCCAAGTTGACAGCCGAACACTGATGCTCTTTCTGTAGCGTTATAGTTGGTAGACCGTGAACCAACTTCTTCATTGAGAGTCATTAAAGAGGTTTAATATTTAGATGAGACATACGTTGATGCCATCGGCTGTTCCTTTGTATTACTGTCTGAGAGATCACGCAAACAACTGTCGAGGGCCGTACTGACGTCAGGTTGATCGTGTATAGATTTTATTTTCGAATTCCTTGAAGGAGCTGTTTGTCCCGACTGTCCAAAATTCTGCACCGGTCAGCAAGAAAATCCTTTATCGCAGAACTAGCCTATGTTGAACAAGTTATGCCGGAGTCCTTCGACGTAGGAGACATTCTTGATAGTCAGATTTTAAAAATCTCCAAGTCCTAGAATTGGAGCCAAATCGTTGTTCCCGAATCTGACTTTGCCATTTCAGCGATCTTGGTAGTTGCTCAGCAGCTCTTGATTTCCCGTCATGTGTGTGGAGCAACCCGAGTCAATGTACCACACATGATGGATCTGCAAAAACAATTTAAATAGCTTTAGGTACCCACTTATAAATGGGTCCTCTCAGATTAGCAGATTTAGTCTTTGGTTCATTTATGGTTCCTAAATTATCACCATTAGGGGCTTTTGCTACCCAAGTTACTTTTGAGGAAGTTGATTTGGGTTTTGTAGGGGACTTGGCCTTTTCAAATTTCGTCTTCCTAGGCGGAGATTTAGGAACTCATTTGCGTTGAACCTGGCAGGGAAGTTTAATTTCAGCACGGGCAAATGATTAGTAGGCTTGATTGTGGAAAAGATCTTTTCATTAGATTGTCTCCTAAGGTGTTTGGGGAATTTAATCTTCACGAGATACCTTAGGTGAGAACATGAATGAATGGCGCCATAAGCTTTTTCTTAATGGTTGGATCTTGTTTCCTCCGGGTCCTAGATGCATTTGTCTTAGAATGATTAGTTTTAATTTTTGATGAAGTGCGTGTTTTGAAGTTTGTGCTTCTGAAGGTAGTAGGCTGAAGTGAGCATGAAGACACAATGATTATTAGCAAGGAAATGGCTCTTCTATTTCTACGAGTGTCTTTTGGTTTTACAGAAGGAGGAGAGAAATTTGAAACTTGGACATCTAGAGGCTCCTTTTATTTCAAATCTTGACACTCTCGCCTTCGACATCTCTAGCGCCTTTACTACGATCCCTGTAGATGTAGTAGAAACATAATTAGAAGTAATATTTTTGGAAATATTATTCTTTGGTTTTGGATTAGTGGAAGGCGATTTTTCTTTCTTCACGCTTTTCATAATGATATTACCTTTTGAGGGAGATGCTTGTGAAATGGTTTGTGAGACGGAGAAAGCTTTGAGATTTTTCATCTCCTTTAAGGAATTTTTTCTTTTCGGCTTCAAAATTGTGGCAGCCCCGCCTTCCACCACTACTTTCTTAACTAGTCTACGCGACTAATGTCCTAATAATGAAACAGATCGTACGAAATTTCGTATAATATTTTTCCTTTTATAAAAAGGAATCGTAACTGTTCCTACAAAATCATAGTGGGTCCTATTTACATAGGAAAGCGCACATGCGGGTCAAAATAAATCTATCTATTGGGCCTCCACGGGGTCGCATCCATGCACACACTTCCATCTCAAAAGCCCCCGGAAGCTTCAAAAGTTGGCCTCACCGTGAAAATGATCACGTACCGTGATCGCGGGGTCCTACAACACATAAAAACATGGAATGAGCTTATAAAGCTCAGTAAGTGAAAACCATGCATGAAATGCACGTGACCTAAATAGCGAAGGCATCCGCGCCAATGCTATTGACCTCTCGTATCCTTCTCGTTCTTTTCATTTCCTATTGGGCCCTCGGCTTTCAATCTTACTATGCACCATATAGAGCTCAAACCCCTAAGGGTATAAGTGGCAGTACGCACACTGGGAGGCTAAACCCGAGTACTCCATCTGTGCGTAACCCTATGGTGCCTTTCAATCCCAATGCGGTACACACTGAGAGGCTACCAGTGCCTTGCAATCCCAGTGTGGTCCACAATAAGAGGCTACTAGTGCCTTTCAATCCCAATGCAGTCCCATTGAGAGGCTAACCCGGGCACACAAATTTCGTTTAATCCTATGGCGCCTTTCCATCCCAATGCGGTCTGACACGCGGGCGCTTCTCACTGGTAGCTTACTACGAGGTCGCCAACACTCGAGTTTCCCTCGGTGCCGCTTATACCCTCGAGTCGCATCCTCCAGGTTGCATCTCCCGCTACGGGGTATTCCCCCTACCTTTCGTGAATCAGGTAATTCGGCTTCGTGAATCGCCGTGGTAGCATAGAAGAGCCGTGACTCGTCATTGAGTCGACACAAATGCCCATATCGGCAAATATACATCGCTCTGAAGCGATCTTATACTCATGCACGCTATTTCCCTGACTCTCATACTAGTCGTGCGTGCATATGCTCATGCCGTGAATCATGTAAACATGCGTACAATATTCATAGAATGATTTTCGTCACATAAAAATCACGTAAATTTACGCCATATAGAAATCATAGAAGTCACATAAAATCATGAAAGCACATAACACATAATTTCATGCACATAAAAATTATGTGTTGTAGTTGCGATTTCCACTTACCTGGTATCCTTAGCTATTAGCTTATCGGTAAGTCGTTAATCTTCAAATCCTTTCTTCCCAGATTTGTGCGAGACTTCAAGGTAGTTCTCTCTTGTGCTTAGGTTTTTCGAAGGTTTAGAAGTGAACTATCTTAACCCCTTTTTGATCCTTATCTAAGTTTGCGTGTGATAATAAACAATTGACATCGGCAACTTTATCTTAATTATTATCTCATCTTAGTTTTCAACTTGCTTAGAATACCCTAGAATTTAGTATTTCAAGGTCTCGACATCTTTTCTTCTTATTCTTGATCTCGAGTTTGGAGGACTTCAACTTCAAAGATCTCGAGCTCTACCAGTCTTAAGCCTCATAATTTCGACTTTAAGGATTTCAGTCTTCAAAGATCTCAAGCTTCAATATCTCGACATTTCAAAACCTCGAGATCTTTAGGTGGTAAAATTTGTTCTCTCTTAAAGCCAAGGATCTCGAGACTACAAGCTTTCGAGCCTCAAGGATTTTGAGATTCATATATCTCGAGATCTTCTTATTTTGATATTTATACTACTTGTATTTCAAAGTTGGCTTTCTCTCAAAACTATAGATTTCGGGGTTGATTAATTAATACCAAGGTTGTGAGATGTGTTTCGAAATTATTCCTACCAATTCGTGTTCCCCAAAACGTGGTATCAATACTTAATATACTAAATCAAATCTTCTAGGTGAGCATGCCATGTACTAAAAACCCTAAAATAGATAATCAACCTAAATTTGATTAATTCTTCTACATGGTTAGTAACCCTAATAGCACCTAATATGAAATCACGTTGACGCGTATGATCATAAAATATGTTCCATGCAGTCGCATCAGTTCTAATTCGTAACACACTTAAGAATTATAAATCACACAACATGAAATCATATAGGCACATAAGTCACTTAAAGGTATAAAGATATGAAGACATCGTATCATCGAAAATACTAATTAATCCAAAAATATTTTCATCACTACTTAAATCGTAAATCCCGTAATTAGATTTTACGGGTATTACATCCTCCCCCCTTAAAAAAATTTCGCCCCCGAAATCCCGTCGATTGGGACAATTCAGGGTAACGATTGGTAGGGAGTTGAACTGGCGTGGTTGGGTGATAGATATTCACCCTAGGAATTTATCAAGGAATCTCAATTAACTTTCGAGGATAGAAAGGAATATGATCCTGATGGAATAGATATGAAGGTTGTTTCACTTAGTGGAATTCGTATTTCCTCGAAGAGCTAACAAGAATTCCTTAAATTCTAACTTAGGCGGAGATTGAAAATTATTAGCGTCCATCACGCTTCCGCTGCGCCATTCTGATATCGAACGAACATGTTTTCTCAGGATGATCAAAAGATTGGGGCATAGAATTATACCCCGGATATTATTGGATCTTAGGTTTCAGGAATTCAGGTACGAATTCCTATTTCAAACGCCTATCTACTACGGTCACGATTCAGGTCAACACTTGAACTGGTATCAACCAAATCGGCTAAAAGAAATCTTGAGTCTTATCATATAAGTGGTGGGTACAAAAGGAAGTGTGGCTCCTAAGTCCACTAACATGCATGTTGAGGTTTAATCGGTTAGAAGGGTACCTTCCGTCTCGGATGGATTGTTTTCTGCTTCTTCCGCTGTAAGCATGTATACCCGAGCAGGGGCCGGCAGCGGCTTAGCCGGGTTTGCTCCCTGACTTACAGATGCATTCTCTAGGCACACTACGGAGTAGTGGCCTGCTTTGCCACATTTAAAGCAGGTGGAGTTTTGCGAGAAATAGACGCCAAGATGACGTCGTGCACATTTTGGGCATAAGGTGCATTCGGTTGTGGTCTCCCCTGGTTCGGATTTGTTTGTTGAGGTGGAGTTTTGCGAGAAACAGACGCCAAGATGACGTCGTTCACATTATTGGGCTCGTGCAATTCTGATTTCGGCTTGTTCAGCCATCAGAGCTCGTTCCGCCATTTGGGCATAAGTAACCCCTTGGAATCCAGCCATGCCAACGTCACGGTAAAGTTCTGGCTTCAGGCCCTCCATAAACCGCTCAATTTTCAGCGAGTCGGTGCTCACCATGTGGGTGGCGAATCGAGATAACTGTTCGAACTTTCGAATATATTCTGCTACCGTCATTGCTCCTTGGCGGAGATTGATGAACTCGTTCATCCTTTGGGCACGGACGGGAGCAGTGAAATACTTAGTTCGGAAAAGCTCTTTGAAACGCTCCCAGGTTCAATGGATTTTCGAGAGTCAAAATGGTGTCCCACCAATGACCTGCGCTTCCCCTTAATAGGTAGCTAGCGCACAAGACCTTTTCCGTTTCAGGGGTACGGCTATGTTGGAACATAGTTTCTAGGGTTCGGAGCCAATCCTCAGCCGAGGTTGGGTCAACAGCATCTTCAAAGGTTGGGGGGTTAAGTTTACGAAATCTTTCCCCGACCATTTCGATTCTATCGGCCTGAGAGGATCCGTTGCTTGATTGCCCACCAGCGTTTTGTTGCTGGATTAGTTGCTGAATTTGGGCGGATTGTTGGCGGACTAGTTCCGCGAGCTGAAGGATAGTCGCATCCCGACTATCAGCAGGGGTTGCGGGTTCTTTACCTTTATCTGCACCCCCATTATTCTCACCTCTTGTTCTACCCATCGTTCTTTTATCCTAACGTTCCTAAAATTAACCACTCATGTAATATAAGAAATTCATAGAAACATAAAACTTACAAGCAAGGCCGCTTCCGTGCTTTTGAGTGTGTGTACATGGACAGTCTGCAGAACCTATATCCTAAGCTCTGATACCACCTGTGGCAGCCCCGCCTTCCACCACTACTTTCTTAACTAGTCTACGCGACTAATGTCCTAATAATGAAACAGATCGTACGAAATTTCGTATAAAATTTTTCCTTTTATAAAAAGGAATCGTAACTGTTCCTACAAAATCATAGTGGGTCCTATTTACATAAGAAAGTGCGCATGCGGGTCAAAATAATTCTATCTACTGGGCCTCCACGAGGTCGCATCCATGCACACACTTCCATCTCAAAAGCCCCCGGAAGCTTCAAAAGTTGGCCTCACCGTGAAAATGATCACGTACCGTGATCGCGGGGTCCTACAACACATAAAAACATGGAATGAGCTTATAAAGCTCAGTAAGTGAAAACCATGCATGAAATGCACGTGACCTAAATAGCGAAGGCATCTGCGCCAATGCTATTGACCTCTCGTATCCTTCTCGTTCTTTTCATTTCTTATTGGGCCCTCGGCTTTCAATCTTACTATGCACCATATAGAGCTCAAACCCCTAAGGGTATAAGTGGCAGTACGCACACTGGGAGGCTAAACCCGAGTACTCTATCTGTGCGTAACCCTATGGTGCCTTTCAATCCCAATGCGGTACACACTGAGAGGCTATCAGTGCCTTTCATTCCCAGTGTGATCCACACTGAGAGGCTACTAGTGCCTTTTAATCCCAATGCAGTCCCATTGAAAGGCTAACCCGGGCACACACATTTCGTTTAACCCTAAGGCGCCTTTCCATCCAATGCGGTCTGACACGCGGGCGCTTCTCACTGGTAGCTTACTACGAGGTCGCCAACACTCGACGTTCCCTCGGTGCCGCTTATACCCTCGACTCGCATCCTCCAGGTTGCATCTCCCGCTACGGGGTATTCCCCCTACCTTTCGTGAATCAGGTAATTCGACTTCGTGAATCGCCGTGGTAGCATAGAAGAGCTGTGACTCGTCATTGAGTCGACACAAATGCCCATATCGGCAAATATACATCGCTCTCAAGCGATCTTATACTCATGCACGCTATTTCCCTGACTCTCATACTAGTAGTGCGTGCATATGCTCGTGCCATGAATCATGTAAAAATGCGTACAATATTCATAGAATGATTTTCGTCACATAAAAATCACGTAAATTTACGCCATATAGAAATCATAGAAGTCACATAAAATCATGAAAGCACATAACACATAATTTCATGCACATAAAAATTATGTGTTGTAGTTGCGATTTCCACTTACCTGGTATCCTTAGCTATTAGCTTATCGGTAAGTCGTTAATCTTCAAATACTTTCTTCCCAGATTTGTGCGAGACTTCAAGGTAGTTCTCTCTTGTGCTTAGGTTTTTCGAAGGTTTAGAAGTGAACTATCTTAACCCCTTTTTAATCCTTATCTAAGTTAGCGTGTGATAATAAACAATTGACATCGGCAACTTTATCTTAATTATTATCTCATCTTAGTTTTCAACTTGCTTAGAATACCCTAGAATTTAGTATTTCAAGGTCTCGACGTCTTTCTTCTTATTCTTGATCTCGAGTTTTGAGGACTTCAACTTCAAAGATCTCGAGCTCTATCAGTCTTAAGCCTCATAATTTCGACTTTAAGGATTTCAGTCTTCAAAGATCTCGAGCTTCCATATCTCTCAAAACCTCGAGATCGAGATCTTTAGGTGGTAAATTTTGTTCTCTCTTAAAGCCAAGGATCTCGAGACTACAAGCTTTCGAGCCTCAAGGATTTTGAGATTCATACGAGATCTTCTTATTTCGATATTTATACTACTTGTATTTCAAAGTTGGCTTTCTCTCAAAACTATAGATTTCGGGGTTGATTAATTAATACCAAGGTTGTGAGATGTGTTTCGAAATTATTCCAACCAATTCGTGTTCCCCAAAACGTGGTATCAATACTTAATATACTAAATCAAATCTTCTAGGTTAGCATGCCATGTACTAAAAAAACCCTAAAATAGATAATCAACCTAAATTTAATTAATTCTTCTACTTGGTTAGTAACCCTAATAGCACCTAATATGAAATCACATTGACGCGTAAGATCATAAAATATGTTTCATGCAGTCGCATCAGTTCTAATTCATAACACACATAAGAATTATAAATCACACAACATGAAATCATATAGGCGCATAAGTCACTTAAAGGTATAAAGATATGAAGACATCGTATCATCGAAAATACTAATTAATCCAAAAATATTTTCATCACTATTTTAATCGTAAATCCCGTAATTAGATTTTACGGGTATTACAAAAATCCTCTATTTCTTTATCAAATGAGGCTCGTAATTCCTCTATCTGTTTCAGGATAGGGGGTTTGGAGAGAGAATTTTCAGAATGTACAATTTTAGCTTCCTTAATATCAGGTTGAGTCTCAGGAGGTAGAATTAAATCACAGTTACGCGTGAAGGGTATTTCCCGAGTTTTGTAACTGTCATTTAATTCTTTGTAGTCGAATGGGATTTCACCCCTATGTGTGGCTTTTATCTTAGCGAGTTCTAAAGCACCTAATTCATCCGCTTTAGTAAAGTGCATAAGAGAGTTTACTTCTAAGCCCATGTGTTTTATATCACATTCTTGCTTCTTCTTTAACACACACGGGTTAGTGAAACATATACCTTCTATGGGATTATAGAATTCTATATCCTTGGGTTGATTTAGGAATACAGTATGTTCGGTCTGTCACCTTCTCGTAAGAAGATCATCTAATTTCTTAATTTTGGCATATAGCTTCTTACGTTCTTCGCCTAAGAGAGTATAGTTATTTTCTACCGTCAATTTTGCGGCTTTACAGGCATTGAACTCCTTAGTTAGTACACTAATCTTAGCATTCGATTTTTCTAATTGAGATTCTAGACTAGTAAACTTAGCGTTGGCATTTGTTAACCTACAATTGAGGCTAGCTTTCCCGTCGAGGTTCCTAACCAAGCAATTGTAGTAGTTTTCTAGCCTGGCCTCTAATTCCTTAATTTTTTAGCTATGCTGCTCTATTTGAGGCTTTGTAGTCTCACTAATTTTCAAGCTCTTAGTAAGTTCATCAATTTTTGCACTAGAGCTTCTAAGTTCCAACTCGAGACTAACTATTCTTTCCTGAGACCTAGATAGTTTTCTCCTCTAATTTTTTATTGCTTTTCTGCTCACGTACTATGTTAGCATAGTCAGTTTGGAATGACTCTAACATAGACAATAATGTAGAGGAAAAATCTACCTCCTGTGAAGATATGGATGCTCGGTCATTGGCCGTCCGGTTGGAGATTTCGGCGTCTGAGTCCTCGTCTAGGGGACGTGTGTGCGAGATTCTCCTCTTCAGAACTCGACGTATCCTCAATCCAGTGGTCTTACTATGCCATGAGATATACTCCAGCTTCCTTCTACTTAGTGAGTTGAAGATTCTTGGAGTAGTAGTTGGCATCTCTCTTCTTGGGGAGAGTACATTCTCGGCCGACGTGGCCAGGTTTGCCGCAGTTAAAGCACTTGTTTGGCTCTTTGACGTTCTTGACTTCGGAAGTCTCAGGTGAGCGTTTCTTATTCTTTGAGCAAGAGGTCCGAAGTCTGTTGGCTAATGATGAAGACTTCTTCATAAAATACTGTTTGCTTATCATCTTTCTAATTAAAGCCAATTGCTTTTCCAGCGCTTTGATATGTGGCTCGACATCGGAGTCTAATTCAGTTTCTGACTCGGACGGTGTGGGAGGCCTAATGATCTTGTCTTTGCGGAATTTGGAGCTCCTCTTCTCTTAGACTAGGGCAACTATATCTTTGCAAAAATAATTGGCGAAGGGAGTTTTTCGAAAGTGAGTGTTGTCAAAATTATTCTCGAAAGAGTTTTTCGAAACAAGTTTTCGAAACAAATTCTCGAAACGAATTCTCGAAAAAAAAATTTGCGGAACAAAATTTTCGAAACGAGTTCTCGAAATGATTTTTGAAAGAAAATTCCTAGATTGCGAAAAGCATATGTGAATACCTGTAAACCTAGATTTTGCTCAAAAATCACTCAAACATGATAAAAAAATCTAGGGTCTTTCACAGAAACGCTCGAAATTGTTCTATAAAACTAAACGAGTTTAAAATATAGCGAAATAAGCATAATTTCACTCGAAACTGTTGAAGAACAGACGAAAAAACTCAAAAACACAAAATAGTTCGAAATGCCTAAAACAGCTGCAAAAATTCAGAAATCTAAGTCCAATCGATCATGCTTGGACTCTGATATCACTTGTATGTTACCAGACACCTCAGAGTTAATCAAGGGGGAATAAAAAAGATGTGAGTTTTTCACCAATGAATGATTCAATCTTTCTCAAAGTAGGCTTTTAGGGTTTTATACCTTTGAATTAGGTATAAAACCCAATGGGCCTACTAAACCCATTAACAACAAAATAATCACAATTACATTAAAGAAATTATAATATTTAGACTAAATTATTTTGGACACTTTAAAATATTCCTATCAAAACCAAAATAACCGGCCGAACCGAAATTTTCAGTTTTTTCGATTTGGTTAATTCGGTTTTGAAAATATCGGGTTTTCGGTTCTCTTTTCGGTTTTTAGAAAAAATAACCGAAGTATCGAAATATTTTTATTATATATTATTTATATTGTGTAAATGGGCGAAGCATAAACTTAGTTTTTGTAATATATTTTAAACAAGTGTATTCATAATTAGCCCAACAAAATAAAGAAATATGTTCAATGAAAATAATAGAGGGCAGGCATAAATGCAAATTATTTATTCACTAAATACCTTGGATAACTAAAAAAATAATAAAATAAAATACAACGGAGTTTGTAAAAATCAAATTAATTTTATTTCTTCACTAATAATCAATTATTTTTCAAAATACATTAGATAATGTTGCTAATTGTTTTTACTAGTACTGAGATTTTTGTTATATACCAATTGGCATAAATTATATTTTTTTCTTGATTAATGTTTCTAACCGAACATGATAAACTGACCAGTACGAAAAACCGAACTTCACCAAATTGAAACGGTTTGGTCATCGGATTGAGCATATGTAAAACTAAAAACCAAAAACCGAACCGCCCAGTGAACACCCTTAGAGATCACTAAGGCAGTCAGTGTTTCGATTGGTTTGGTGAGCTATCGAACTTTTAGCGAAATTCAGCTTTTCTGGATTCCACGGTCTTCTCCAACGAGTCCGTACAATTATGCATCTGAGAACGGGTATTGGTTATTGAGCAGAAGGTCGGACCAATTTGTTAGAGATTGAAGACGCTGGAAATTTTATAGATAACTTTGACTAAGAGATAGATGATAAAATTTGAATCGATAAAGGTTAAAACATTTACAACATGAGAATATACCAAACCAGTTTCATAAACGTAGAAAAATTGTTTTACAAAGGAAATCTAACACCGTACAGAGAGTAAAATGATAGGTGTCAACGCTCGTTGATTCAAGAAACATCTTAGAAGAATCAAGTAGCTCAGATATGGAAAACCCTAATTTTTTACTCTGTTGAAAAAGACGAACTAAGAAGCTTGAGCGAAAATAAAGCGTAACTCTAAAAATGAAAATGAATTCTTTACTTTCATCTGCTTTCTTCCTTGCTTTTTCATTCGCGATTCTTCATTCCAGCGGTTGATGTCATATGTGCATTAATGATTGCATTTCAGCCTACATTTTGTTGGTTCTCTATTTTGCTCTTTTATAGAATCTTCTAAACAATGGGCTTGGAACTTTATTATTTGTTAGAGCCCAATTAGTTGCCAAGCCGAAAGGCTAAAAATTATGACGTGGGTATAGTTCATCGATACAAGCTTACAATAGTCGGTTTTCAAATATGATAGTTCATGGTTTCGTTGGCAATAATGAGAATTACTTTTATGGGCACTCACAGGGTAGCAATATAATTATGTGTAGTTCAGATTTTGATAATAAAACTTAGGAAGAAGAACTGGGAGCGATGACGAGAAATTTTTTGAATTGTTGAAATCTGTTGGATGTCCCGTTTACTAGGGTTGTAAAATGAATCTTGTAGTTGTTGCTTCTAGAGTTCTCTACATTATGTGTGAGTATAATATGCCACTTAGAGCTGTTGATGCTTGGACTCATTGATGAAGGATGTTAATGATGATAATATTATGGTTGACACATTCTATAGAACAAAAAAATTGTTAAAAGGACTTCGAATGCCTTGTCAGTACATCGATGTATGCAGTAATGGGTGCATGCTCTATCGGAAAGATCACGAGAATGACGATTCTGGTTGTCGTTGTCTTGAGTCATCGTAATACCCACCGCGGACGTAGAGTTTGTAAGAAAAGGTTTATATATTTTCCATTAACTCCAAGGTTGCAGTTGTTGTATGCCACCAAAAACGTCTCAACGAATATGTTATGGCATCATGAGAATCCTAGAGAGGATAGAGTGATGGGTCATCTTTGTCATGGATCGGAATGGCTCAATTTCAATGGCATGCATCCCGAATTTGCACGTGAGCCACGTAATGTACGGTTAGCTCTTTGCACGGATGGATTTGCACCACACGGTAAGAGCGGGGGCAATACTCCTGTTGGCCGGTCATTATAACCCCGTAATCTTACTCCATGGATGTGTATGAAAAGACAGTTTATGTCTCTATATGTTAGTCCAAGACCTCGCAGCCCTTAGGGAAATTTGGATATATATTTGCGTCCTTTGATTGACGAGCTCAATCAGTTATGGGAAGTTGGCGAGTCGACCTATGATAGTCTCAATTTCACTATGCGTGCCGCTCTTCTGTGGACATTCAATGACTTTCCTATATATGGTATGCTATCTGGTTGGAGATCGGCACCTCCGGCAAAGTGCACGTGCGATTTGTATGGAGGACAGTCACTCTTTCTCATTACACCGTGGCAAGAAGTTCTCGTGGTTTGACAGTCATAGACGTTTTTTGCCACATGATCACGTTTTTAGAAAGAATAAATAGAAATATTAAGAAAATATCGTGGAGACCAATGGACCTGTAGAGAGAGTTTGTTTCGCTCCGTATCCGTCTATGACAAGTACATATGAGAAGTAGTGGACAGTTTTTTATTCTCATCCTCGACAACAATATAATAACGAAGTGAACGAAGAACAAACCACTTTTCAAAAAGCCAAAATCAATGATCCTCCGTTATTATCAGATTCGAACGAAATAATCACAGAAAATGAAGTCACAGGAGAGGAAGATGATGAATCAGACGTACACAAGAACGAAAATAATGTAGAAGCGGGAATGAGAGTGGTGAATATCAAAGTGGCTATAATAGTTCTTATGCATCGTATCCATCCTCAAAGTCTTTATAGATTATTTTGTGTGTTGTTGTACATCTATATCGTTATATTTGTCATTGTTATTTTATAAATTATTCGGTCTTATGTATGTAAAGTTTTTTTTATTACTGGTTGAGATGACGTGTAGATCGTTTAAGCGTCGTCTGGCCATGTTCGTTGGCGGTCGGCTTTCGGCCTAAGCTAATGTTGAAGATACTCAGCCACCATTGCCTTCTCCACAATTGGGCATGACATCGGCGAGTGGAATATCATCTTCTACTGCATCTATGACGCCCGTCACAGATGAACACGGGGCGCCAGAAAAGCCTAAGTTGATTGCTGATACTCTAGAATGGTATGTGTATTAAATGTATATATACCTTTTTAATAATAAGTTTACAATATGTTATGTTTCGTTTGGTTTAGGTTCGACAAGTGTTCTATAGTTAGTTCAGTGACTCAAGCCTTCAGGTTCTACATTCAAGGACCATGGACATGTCTTAGCGATGTCCCTAATGACGCAGTGGAGCGTTGGTGGTTCTATTTCCGGGTTACTGACCTTAATTCTTAATATATGTTTCATTGTGCTACACTAACTATTTTCATGGGTTCATTCTGTGGCTTTGGTCGCAAAGACCAAATTTCTCGATGTTCTTCATAAGTGGCTCAAAGATAATATACAAGCTGAAGGACTTAAATTGGAGAAAGATCTATCATATAATTAAAAGTTTTTGAGTGATGCAGTCGCTCAAGAACTTAGAGAGAAACGATTATCTCCTGTGTTTAAAGAGAGATCCAACACGCAAAGACTAACTGTTTTGGTCGAGATGGTAAAGCTGCGAAGTCCATGCAAAGATCGTACGCTACGAGCTACCTTGCGAAGAAAATGGTAAGTTTCGATTTCATTAGGCTCATATTTGAAAGTGGGCTTTTATGTGATGGGCAGTGAATCGAAAGTGGGTTATTATGTACGATCGTCACGTCCACGGCTACGTTATGGGCCTTCCACGGTCGTGTCAACTTCGATGGGCCAACTATTGCAAGCGTTGCAACATACCCACGGCCGTGGGATATAGATTAAAAGACCATGGATGTTTTGTTAACTCTCTGCCACGATACCACGGCCGCGGGACAGTGATGAAGTGGCCGTGGGATGAACTCGAGCTCTCTGCCGCAGGTCCACGGCGTCCACGGCCGTGGAGCATTGTCGACTTGGCCGTGGAGTTTTCCTTAGCTATCTACCTCTTTTCCACTGCCGTGGGTCCATAGTGATGAGGCCGTGGTCTGTTCTCGAGCCTTCTGACTCTGTTACACAGTTGTGGGTATGTAGTGACGAGGTTGTGGGCTGTAATGAAGCTCTCTACCACGCCACCACGGTCGTGGGGTCTTCTCTCGTGTGGCCGTGAATACCTTATCTTCACATTTTGAGCCCGTTTTCGCTCATTTTTCTTCGACCGTCGTCCAAAGTACCTATGACATTAAAACAAGCGTTCAATATATGAATTTATGCGGAAAAGTCAAATTGCTTCAAAGACGACCTACTTGTTAACAAGGTAAATACGTAAACATGGGTTTATCAGTCGGAAATGGATGACCATTGCCGACTACAATTACAGACCCCATCTTAGTCGGTATATTCTGACCGTCGTTCTAGTAGGTTAGTCGGAAAATGGCGACTAAGAAACAATTGAAAAAGTCGGTAATTGGCGACTACAACGTTAGTTGCTGTAGTCTCAAGAATTACCGACTAAGTGATGCAGTCGGACGTCGTCGGCTGTCGCGACTAACTACCGACCACGGACTGCTTAGCGACTTGGAATTTATCGACCAACATTGTAGTCACTAAGCTAGTCGCGAAAGTCTTTAGGGACTACATTTTGCATGTTACCGACTACGTGCGGCAATTGAGCTTTTTTTTGTAGTACTTACACCTTTTCAACACCCCTCCTCTTGCCATGGGATGTACTTAACATATATGCTAATTGATATTTAGAAGAAACAAACTGAGTTGAAATGATCTTGTTCAAGATATGTTGTCGAACTAGATGACAATCTATCTCGATGTTTTTTTGTTTTTTCGTGAAAAACATGGCTTTCTGCTTTTTGCAGTGCTTTTTTATTATCACAAATAGATCAACATGAGTGATGCTGTCAATTTGAAATACTTTAAATAACCCAAATATCCATACTACTGCGCAGCACGTTTGAGCCATAGTTCGATACTCTGGTTCGACTGAAGATTTCGAAACAGTCATTTGTTACTTACTCTTCCATGACATCAAAAAGTTACCAAGGAATATACAGAATCCAGTGACATATTTTCGAGTAATTTAAAATGTTGCGTAGTATGCATTAATTTAAAATGATTGGATTTACAAAATCAAGGAACAATGTGTGCATTAATTTCAAATCAATAAACCACAATCATATTGCTTTTCTTTTTTTTTTTGAAAGAAAGACTGAACTTTCATTAAGAAATATCAGCGGACAGAATACATGCGAGTGAGTGAACAGGGGGAGTACGACCCTCAGCATTCCAACCCATATTCTTAGCAAGAAAATGGGCAGCCATATTACCATCCCGTCTAACAAAAGAGAGCCCAACATCACGAAGCGAGTCGATCATGCACAGACATTCTCGAAGGACACTTCCGATTTTAGAAGAATCTGAGCTACGGTTTCGGAGGGCTAGGATAACCTCTTCACAATCACTCTCAATTACCACTCTATCCCAGCTTTCCATACGAACTAAGCATAAGGCTTCTCGAACGGCTAAGGCTTCAATGACCACCGCCTCATGAATGCCATGGATAAAACGGGTTCGCCACCTCCTACAAGTCCCCATGCTGTCCCGGATGATAATACCAAGAGATGCCCCGCGCCTATCATGGTGAATCGCCCCATCGCAATTAATCTTTAGCTCCTCACCCGTTGGGCGCTGCCACCCTTCCCCGTTTAATAGTGTATCCTTCGAAGCCAATTTTCCCACTAAAGGCTCGGAGTCCTGGCAAGTGAATGTTATAAGTGAAGCTCCTGGCACACACGCGACTCCCTCAAAGATCCATTTATTCCGGGCACCCCAAATTTCCCAGCACGTAGCTATAAAGCGTGAGAACTCATCCTTCGTCAAGATAGAGGCCGCATTACGGAGCCATTCTTCAGTAGAGTTAGACCATTGACTGATGACACGCTTCGGGAGCTGGGACATCCTCCAAAAAGGCTTAGTCTCCGGGCAATCGACAAAGATATGTCTAGCATCTTCCTTCCCAAAGCCACATCTAGCACAACAAGGACTGGGTAAAGCCTTCCGTTTGAAAAGATTAGAGGCTGACGCAATAAGATCATGCATAAGCCTCCATGCAAAGAGCTTAACTCGGGGAAGAGCTGATGAGTTCCAAATGAACTTCCACGAAAGGGGCCCCGCACTAGAACACGCTTGTGGTGAATCGATATCCTCCATAGCAGCCCAATATGCTGATTTCACCGAGAATTGACCATTCCTTGAGAGGTGCCAAACCTGTTTGTCTGGCAGAGGGTGCGAAGTGAGTGGGATGCCAAGGATTTTGTCAACATCAACAGGGAGAAAGATTGCCCGAACCAAGGGTTCGTTCCAGCCTTGCGTGACAGAAAGACGAAGATCAGTAACCTTCATGTTAATATAGCATTGCTTCGGTGGAGTGATCGGAATAAAGCGTCGAGTCCCCGGTATCCAAGGCTGGTTCCAAATGTTAATATCAGAGCCCGTGCCAATCTCCCAACGAAGCCCCAGCTGGAGGATGGATTTCGCCTGGAAAATCGCACGCCACGTGAGAGACGGGTTCGACCCCAAAGGAGCTCCCATCAAATCGCCATCCGGGAAGTAGCGTGCTCTAAGTATCCGAGCTAGAAGACCCTCAGGCTGAGTAAGGATACGCCATGCTTGCTTCGCTACAAGAGCCAAGTTAAACATGTGTAAGTCACGAAATCCTACTCCCCCGATGGCTTTCGGGCGACACATCTTCCTCCAAGTTGTCCAATGAATACTCGACTGCTTGTTTGATCCCCACCAAAACCGTGTCACCAACCTTTGTATATCATGTAGAACACCTGCAGGGAGTAGAAAACAGGACATAGCATAAGACGGTATAGCTTGGAGGACAGCCTTAATAAGAACCTCTCTCCCCGCTTGAGATAACGACTTCTCAGACCAGCCTTGAACTCGCTTCCACACTCGTTCCCGAAGGTAAGAAAAGACTTCTTTCTTGTTCCTTCCTACCACAGATGGGAGTCCTAGATATAAGCTATGTTTAACGCTTGGGTCGATCCCAAGGGAACGGCAGCATGCACTTCGTATTTCCTCCTTCACATTTGGGGAGAAAGTAGCTGAGGACTTCGAGAAGTTCACCGTCTGGCCCGAGGCTACACCGTACACATCAATGATGGACTGTATAGTCCCCATCGCCTCGGTGTTAGCTTTGCTGAAGATGATCGTGTCATCGGCAAAAAGGAGATGGGAAACCGAAGGAGCATCCCGACGCACTGAAATTCCTCGTAGTGTTCCAACCCTCTCGGCTTGCTGCAACAAACTACTAAACGCTTCCGCACAAAAAAGAAAAAGGTAAGGTGATAATGGATCTCCTTGGCGTAAACCCCTAGACGGAGTTAAGCGTCCAAAGCAAGACCCGTTAAGAATAAACGAAAAGGAGACCCTCGAGATACACGACATAATTTTCTGAATAAAACGATTATCAAACCCTCGTTTGCACATAACCTTATCGAGAAACGCCCATTCAACACGATCATAGGCTTTGCTCATATCTAGTTTAAGGGCACAATAACCCTCTCGACCGGTTCGTTTCTGTTTCATGGCATGGTTCGTCTCAAAAGCAATGAGGACGTTATCTATGATAAGCCTATTCGGGATGAATTCGGATTGAGATGGGGAGATAACATGATCCATGACTTCCTTTAGTCTGTTGGTAATACATTTAGAAGCAATACGGTAAACAACATTACACAGACTAATCGGGCGAAAATGGGCCAAGGTTTCGGGTTTATCGATCTTCGGAATCAAGATAATATGCGTGTCATGGAAAACGGGAGAAGATATTCCGTGGTTTAAAAAATCGAGTATACAGCGGGACGTTTTCTCACCTATAATTTCCCAAGATTTTTGGTAAAAAATAGGTGAAAATCCATCCGGGCCCGGGGACTTATACGGGAACATACCTGTCAGGGCATTGTCGACTTCCTCCCTCGAGTAGTCGCGCAAAAGCATCGCGTTCATATGCTCTGTGACTCGGGGGGAGATATATTGTATCGCCTGCTCCATGAAGGAATCGTTCGGTTGAGCGGAGAGGAAAAGAGTCCTAAAGTAACCCTCAACAATCTACTCGATCTCTTTCTGCTGATAGCATAATACACCCATCGAATCCCGGAGACTAGAAATGTGATTTCGGGTTCTCCTTGTTGTGGCTCGTCTATGAAAGAACCTCGTATTCCTATCCCCATTACGCAACCACTCAGATTTGCCCCGTTGCTGCCAATAAATATTTTCCCGGTTGATCAAATCGTGCATCTCCCTCATAGCCGTTTCTTCCTCCATTCTAGTCTCTTTCGAAATAGGTTTTGCTCGCAAGGCTTCTAGGCGCTGCTCACAGGCCTTAATGCGCAGTTGCATGCCCCTGAAGGATGTGTGGTTCCACTTTTCAAGTCGTTCTCTACAAAGCTCAAAGCATCGCCAACCATCCCTACCAGCGTCTCGCGGCGGTTCTCCCCAACAGTCCTTGATAATTTCCAAGCAGTGATCATCCCCGAACCACGTTGCGTCGAAGCGAAATGGACGTTTAGAACGAGGCTCCAAAGCTGGTCCAGCCGCAGTTGTTGGACAGAGGTAATTGTTGGACAATGGCGCACCCTAGCCTCCGGAAACGAGTCCCTCCACTCAACAGTAGCACACGCTCGATCAAGGCGTTCAAATATGGTATGCGGGTGACGCGTTCTATCATTCCATGTATAAGTGTCCCCCTCAAACCCGAGATCAGTAAGGCCAGCAGATTCTAACGCCTCTCGAAAATTAGTCATCTGCCATTGAGGTTTAGGACGGCCACCTTTCTTCTCTTTTTGGACAAGGATCTCATTGAAATCACCCGCACATAGCCATCGCGTAGGGCCAAGGTCCCGCAACCGACTAAGGAGTTTCCAACTATGGCGACGCTGAGAAAGATTAGAGTCCCCGTAAAAACCCGTAAAGCGCCATGGTGGACTTCGCAAGTGATCTTCAACGCAGACATCAATATGAAAGTTTGAGTATGAGCTGAGCGTCACACAAATAGCTTTATTCCAGAAGAGAGCGAGACCACCTTTACGACTCACAGCATCCACGAAAACCCCATGCATATTTAGTTTATTACGAACACCTTCAATATAGCTCTTGCTGCTTTTGGTTTCAATAAGAAAAATAATATCAGCCGCATGTCACGACCCGACTTCTTAATTGCCTAATTCTAACGTATCCTATGTGCCTACCGTTGCTTTAACTTAAAAGAGTTGCGGAAACGCGTATTAAATTTTTCCATTTTTGTAATGGAAGTAGTTTCTATACATGACAAAAGAATTACATGACTTCCTAACTTCATGTGAATCCTAATTACACGAGATGTGTATACATGCATATCAAAAGAATCTCTGTGCGCCCGGCCTCACAGGTCGTCATCCATGCACACACTCCCATCCCAAAAGCTGCTGGAAGCGCCAAAAGATTTCCTTGCCATCTAAGCGATCACGTACTGTGGTCGCTCGCACCTACAACACATAACGTAAGGGATGAGCGATATGCTCAGTAAGTAGAAATCATGCATGACGTGCACGTGGTCAAACCCCGCAAAGGCGATCCACGCCGATGCATCTTATGTCTTATGAATCAACTTAATCTCATATCTTTTATCTTAGGGCCCTTGGCAGGCTTTTACCCAGGCGTACACCGTAAAGAGCTCTATCCAACCACGGGCATCAGCCCAAAGTATGAGGGCATCAACCCAACCATACTAAAGCATGAGGGCATCAACCCAACCACGCTAATCAGGGATATAAGGGCATCAACCCGACCATGAGGGCATCAACCCAACCATGGTATCCCCCGACGCATCAACGTCGTTCGTAAACTGGCGACGCATCAACGTCGCCGACGGCGCATCAACGCCGTCTCGGTGCCCCGGAAGCCGCCACCTATCTTAACTAATAATATCCTCATTGCCCACTTCGACATTCGCTTTTCGCTATTTGCGATATATATGTGCACACTCATCATCTCATTTCCCCAACGTGTCGTGCATGCTCGTGCATATGCAAATGCATCATCGTCATAATGCTTACCAAAAGCATGAAACCATATCATACAAGTTCACATAAGCACGTAAACACAGCATCACATAATCACATAAATTAGGCACATACACATATGTTATGTGTCGTAGTTGGATTTCCACTTACCTGGCGTCCGTAGACTAAATGCTACCTGCCCCGGCGAATTTCCTAAGTCCCGACCTTAGGCACCAAAACATTCGTATCAGTAAGCTATTAATTAATTAAGCTAGCTAAGTACTCGAATTATTTTAAGTCATGAACCTAATTTTCGACTTTAAACTATTTGCTAGCCGGTCTAGTGAAATTCCTAAAATTTCGTCCTTTAAACCTGCCAAGGCTATAAAGTCAGTCCATAAATTATTTTAAATCAACTATATAATTTTCGTTTCAAATTCTATCGAATTCAACGTCTACCTATACCGAAGATTGGCCCTAAGGACACCGATAGGCAAATTATGATCGGGCGTTGAAAGAGCCTATGCTCATTGGAATCGGAATATTTTTCTTATTAAATGGTGCGAAAATATTTTTCCTAAAAAGGCGATAGTTTTTTTTTTTTTTTTTTTTTTAACTTAAATCGTTTTAATCTAAGGGGTTCAATTCGTGAAGTTGATTTGCGAAGTGTTTGAGTTCGCAAACCATTGGATTCGTAAAACTCGATTCGCCATCCTCATAGGACCCGCAAAGTGCATGAGGCTTAGTTCGCAAAACGGGTTCGCAAGGTGCATGAGGATTCGCAGAATGCCGAGTTCGCAAACCTCAGTCGGCCCGCAAAGTTGGTGAGTTCGCAATGTTAGTTCGCGACCTATGTGGACTCGCAAACTTCTAAGGATTCGCAAAGCTAGGGTTCGCAAAGATGGACCCGCCAACCTTGGGCCCGCAAACTGCGTGAGGATTCGCAAAGCGCCGAGTTCGCGGTGCTTATAGCATTCGCAAAATCCTTGCTTTGCGAAGTAGGGTTTGCGGCTTCGTGGACCCGCAAAGTTTTGGATTCGCCAACCGCTTCGTTGCATGGAGCTCGCAAAGTAGGTTTGCGGCTTGTGTGGACCCGCAAAACCTTGGACCCGCGAAATGAATTGGGCCCGTGAACCTCCATTCGCAAACCTCATGGGGTTCGCAAAGTAGGGAGGCCGCAAAAGGAGCACGGCCCGCGACATGGTTTGGGTCGGCAAAGTGGGTTCGCAAACTTCTCAACCCACGAAGTGACTTGAACTCGCAAAGCTCGAGTTCGCAAAGTGGGTTCTATTCGTAAGATGGGGCCGCGAAGTGCATGAACCCGCAAAACGGAGTCGCAAAGTTCCTAACCGCTTGGGGTTCGCAACCCATCAACCCGCAAAGCTTCCGCTTGCATGGATTCGCAAACTTCGTTTCTTCTACGGTTCGCGATCTCGAGTTCGCGAAATTTGTACTTTGCGAACTCAACCCTACTAAACACTTTCCAATTCGCAAAACGCTAACCTTAAAGATCAAAAAGCTATTTCTCTCAAGAACTCGTTGGAGATTGATACGAACCCTTAAACCTAAGGTCGACTTAATATCAACACGAGCCTAACCAAATTTTCGCACCTTATCATCCTAAACACGTTATTATAAAGCTGAAGATACCAAATCAAGGTTAGAAAATACACCCTCCAAAATTCGAATTGCACAAGCATTAGAAATTGGTATTTCGTATTCTTAGTTCTTAAAATACGCTAATACTTGGATAAACTATAAAATCACAGTAGCTAAAAGTAATATTTTTCACTTACCAAATTCGAAATTCCTAAGCTAATTGGAGCTATTTTGATTCGACTTCCTCTCGGCTCTTCCTTCCTCTTCTCTCCTTTTCCTTTCGTTGGTTTTCAAGTGTGGGTATGGAGTTTTGAGTAAGTAACTTAGATATTTTTCTTAGCTTATGGTAGATAAAGCGTGGGATGGCGTGGGCACTCCCTATTTTAGGGAAGTTTGTCCCTAAATTGTTTCATTTGTGGTTTGGGCCTAAATCAATATTGGGCCTAATTTTTAAACCTAGCCCACTAAAATTGTAGTCTATTTTTCGAAAATTGTTAAACAATTTACATTTAAGGGTCACTTAACACCACTTAACCGCACCCCACTTCGTAAAACACGAAGCTGCACTTAAGTCATATTGAGCACGTAAATCACGTTTATGCACATAATTCACCTTAATGCACATAATTCACGAAGTCACATTTTGCTAATTTATTGGCCCTAAATACTTACGGGGAACCCGGGTGCTACACCGCATGAGCCCGGGCGAGTTTCATCAGCTCATGAACTGTCGTAGCACTGCCCAAACCACGACAGTTCCAAATTAAGAGATTCATAATTCTCGGCGGGACTGCACCGCAGCCTCCGCCGATCCTTCTGAAGTGTCCATTGCATCCATGTAGGTTGCCGTAGCTTTCTTTTTTGGGGGTTCGATGTTGGGGTCAAATGAGGCCTTGCGTTTTTGTGGGTAAAGGTCAAAGGAATTTTTGAGAAATATCTCAGATTTTGATCGGGGGGAAATCACGTACTTCTTCCGAGCTAGCTTAGGTTTTGGGTCAGGCTTTTCTTTTTTAATTTGTGAGGAGGTTAACAGTTTTGGGGAGAGGGGCATAATGGGAGGAAATAGGGTTGGAAAGGTATCTGTTTGGTGGTTTGGAGAGGCAAGCTTCGAGCTGACCAAAGCAGCCTCGTACGAAGAAGGATTTTGGGTGGGGTTTTGGGTAAATTGGGGCTGTTTGGGTGGGGTCAAATTTGGTATGGTGGTAGGTGATTTGGACTTGTTGGACTTGGTAGGGGCCAAGGTATCTTTTTCCTTATTGGTTGGTTGCTCCACTAAGGTAGGTTGCTCCACTAACGTAGGGATACTAATTTTGGATTGAATAGAGCTCAAATCTTGGGTGGAGTGGCTCGAATTGACGTTTCCTAATTTTTGGAGATTGGGTGATTGGTAGGAAATAGTCAGAGCGATATTTTTGGTAGGGATAATGGGCGGATTAATGATTGGATAATTGGTAATAATGGGTGGAGTGATGATTGGATAATTGGTACTAATGGGTGGGGATTTGAAAAATTCAAACGAATTGGTATAGTTAATGGGTGGTTTAAATGTAGGGAGAGAATCAAGGGAGTGTGATATGTTTTTCGAGCTGAGGTTTAGGGTTGACAGCTGGCCATGACTAGGGTTTAGGATTGGCAGTTGACCATGGCTAGGGTTTGTTTTGGCGTGGCTAGGAATAGGGTTGGAGGGGGCGGGACCACCATCTGAGACGGATGAACCCTTAATGCGACGCATCATAGAATTGTCCCGAGTTGCGCGAAGTGTAGCATCATAGGGAAACTTCTTCACATCCATCTCGAAACCCTCCTCATACTGGAGCGGACATGATGTTTGTTGGTGGTCCAGAAGCCCGCACAAGTAACAGAAGTTAGGTAGGCGTTCGTATTTGAAGTTAACGAACACTTCGCATTGTCCCTCGAGCTGCAATTTCAGCACCCTCCTTAGCGGTTTACGGACATCAATGAGAACTCGAATCCGGATAAAAGGTTGCCAAGGCAGTGAGTTTTTAGCATCCGACTCAACAAACTCCCCCAAGTTGTTACCAATAATTTCCGCAACCCTCTCAGTTCGAGCCCAACCCGGGATATTATGGACCTGAACTTGAAACGAGCACCTGTTTAGATCGACCCCAGCAGGGTCATCATTCCCTTCCATTTCCTGCAGAAGAACAAGCTGTTTTTCAAAGGCCCAAGGGGAAGCCAACAACGTTCTCTTCCTATCGATCTCATGGAAGAAACGAATGACAAAACGATTGTCATCCAATTGATACATCTCCATGCCTTTCCCAGGATTAAAGGCTGTTTGTAGTGTGGCCTTCACAGCTTCAAAATTGAAGGACTTCTTCGACAAGATGCGCCCAACCACATCAAATCCACCATGTCGCTTCTGATGGTCAACAACATCCTCCGATAATAAAATCCCGTCAAGCTCCTCCGCTGTAAGTGTGATCTCAGTCGGGTCCATCGTATCAGTTTCGCGGATCACCCCCCGAAGCCACAGCAAATATAGCGCGCGATGTTCCTACTTGAACCACCCCTCGAGAGATCAGAGAGACAAGTACACCCAAGGGTAAGATATTGTAAGACACAGGAAAAAGAAACAGATAAATCGATGGTAGAGAAAAGAGAGGAGATAAGGTTAATGAAAAGGATCGACTACACCTATGCCATGAGTCACAGTCACAAACATTCGAGATTGATAAGAGGCAGCCTTCCTCGTACGAATCGGACGCAACATCGATCAAGAATACATGCCAAAGAGATTTAGAGATTAAGAATATAGATGAAGCGGAAACCACTCACGAAGGAGAGAAAAGACTCTCAAAAGTAGAGAGAAAATCACTCATAGAGAGAGAAAACTATATATCTTACAATCATATTGCTTTTCAGATACTTCAAAATATGACATGCAGCATTAAAGTGTGACTCTTTGGGTGAATGCATAAATTGACTTAATGATTGCATAGCGAAGATAAATAAGCTCTTGTGCTGCACAAGTAAATAACTTTACCGAACAACCTCCAAAATTTACTAACAGATCATTAGAAGTATATTCCATGCTCAATTTCTGATTTTGTTGGGTTGGTGTAAATTTCGAATTACATCCAGTCATGCCAAAACATGAAATAAATCTAACTTATATTTCCTTTCATGTAAGATAAATGAATCCGAATTCCTAATTTATTCCTAAGAAAAATTTTCAAATAACCCAAATTTGTAATACCAAACGTTATTTAACCTTACCTTAACAAAATAAATTTCATGCATATCATTACCACTTATAATAATGCTATCCACATAAACAAGTAGGTACACACTCTTAACTTGAAAAATAGTGAGTAATCATGTAAACTTTCCTCAAATTTGTTTTGTTTCAACAAAGCTGTCAATTTTTCATTCCATTTTCGTGGAGCTTATGTAAGCCCATACAAAGATTTTTTTCAATCGACATACACGAGAATCAATTCTATCATACTATCCTTCACGAAAATTCATGTATACTTCTTCAGAAAGTTCACACTGTAAAAAAGCATTAGGAATATCAAGCAGAAAAATTGGCCAATCTTTAATGATTCAATAGACAATAACACACGAACTGTAACCATTTTTATACAGGTGCAAAAGTTTCACGAAAGTCTATTGCTTCCTTTTGATTGTAGACCCTAGCTACTAAACGGGCGTTGTAGCTTTCTACATGTGTAATTGTTTTTCAAAGGAAATCTAACACCGAGCGATACAGTGATTTATATGATAGGTGTCCACGCTCGTTGATGCAAGAAACAACAGGTTAGAAGAAATCTAGCAGCCCAGATCTGAAACCCTAATTTTTTTACTCCGTTGAAGAAGACCCACTAAGAAGCTTGAGAGAAAATAAAGAGTATTTTTTAGTTGAAAAATGAAAATGAAGTCGTTATGTCCTTTTCATCTACTTTCTTCCTTGCTTTTTATTCACGCTCCTTTATTTCAGCAGTTGATGTCATATGCATTAATATTCATTTTTCTCTCTTTTAGAATCTTCTAGACAATGGACTTGGAACTTTAAAATTTGTTAGAGCCCAATGAGTTGCCCAACCCAAAGAATAAACGGGCTCCACTTACACCTTTTCAACCGAAGATATAGAGGAATACTGTCATATTCTATTTCGATTCGATTATTTTTCCGAATATTCGTATTCGTTTTTTATTCGAATCCTGAAATTCATTCGTATTCGATTCGATTATGATGTATTCGAATATCTTCGAATATTCGGATTCGAATTTTTTTGACAATATCTGCATAAAACAAAAAATACAAAGAAAATAATAAAAGGCATAAATCTTACAATAAAACGTCATTTGTTCAGCAACAAAATCAACACCAATAAAGACAACCAACACCTAGTACCAACAAACATCATTCGTTCAACAAGTTAACCTTACAAAAAAACCCATAAAATCTGCGAGAAATATATTTAAATAATCATTTTCTAAACTTGCTTTCGATCATCACCCTTGCAATACCACATCAACCGATTCTTCCTCCACCTATAAACAAGATAAGGAATTAGTCAAAGTGACATATAACAAGAAAGAAAAGAATTATCTATATTAATGAACCTACAACTAAAACAAATTGCAACAAAGAAAAACACATACAGCTGCCACGGTGGCATCAATTGGCAAGAACGAAAAGAACATACAAGTAACAATGTATTTTCCGGTGACGTATAAAAAAATAAGAAAGAACTTACATATGTCTTAATGGATTTATTGATTCCATGAAGTTGTCGAACCCAATCTGCTCCACATATCAAAACTTGTACCATATCGGATGATAACTTAGCACGATAAGGATCCAAAACTCGGGTCCCAGCACTAAATGTAGCCTCCGATGCGACAGTCCTAACAGGAATAGCTAAAATATCACGAGCCAATTTCGACAAAATATTAAACTTTAATTCTTGAGTTTTCCACCAAGCCAATGCATCAAAACTAGAAGTGACCTCTCCTTCTTGGCTTCTAAACACCCCTTTCTCTAGGTAAATATCCAACTCCGAATTAATAGGCCCATCAACTTCAACAGTGTTCAAATACTCATCAAACATAGATAAACCAGATGGTATTAGATTTCCTCTAGAAGTGGAGCTCATACTAGAAGCAGAAGAACTTGTACCGGGCACGAACGATGAACTTTTACGAGATTTCAGATTATCATCTTGGACATATTCAAAGTAAAGTTCATACAACGCATCCCGAACCTTCGACATATTTGCACGTGCATCTACATCATTATATATTTTCTTGAAAGCAAATTCAACTAACCTCATTTTAAACCTGGGATCAAGTATGGCTCCAACAGCCATCAAAAGGTTGCAGCTGCCCCAATATTTATCAAACTTCTGCTTCATTTTTGGAATCATTCCTCTACTGAACTCGTCGGGATGGTTTTCCTTCTCATTTAGCACGTGCTTGACTCTCCAAATAGCAGCAAGAAAAACACTAGAGGTAGGATAATCGGTACCCGAAATTACATGCGTTGCTTCATAAAATACTCCTAGAATGTCAACAACATCCTCGATTTTACTCCAATCTCCTGAACTCGGACAAGAGCTGTACAAAGGTTCTCTTTGTGCAAAGATGGGAAATGCATGCTTAACTTTGATAGCTTCAACCAACATTTCATGAGTCGAATTCCAACGAGTAGGACAATCAATAATTAACCTTTTCACTGGAATTCCCAAGTGATGTATAATATCAGAAAAGTTTCTCAATCTGGATTCCGACTGATTAATGAACCGCACGCTATCTTTAACATCCTCAATATGGGATCGAATACATTGAAGACCGTCTTGAACGATAAGATTTAAAATGTGAGTTGTACACCTTACATGGAACAACTTACCATCCAATGGCAACTTACGACCCTTGGAGAAAGTCTCTTTGGCAATTCGGATTGCGGAATCATTGTTGGAAGCATTATCCACGGAAATGGTAAAGACTTTTTGTTCTATTCCCCAATCTTTTGTGCACTTCATAAGCCCATCAAAGATATCAACACCTAGCAAATACCAACGATTCAATTAAATAAAACAAATACAAGTTAATAATTATTGTAAAAATAATAAGATATTAAGAATAACATTATCGGTGTGTGGCGGTGGGAGAGGCATGAAGCTAAGAATCCGTTTCTGTAGTTGCCATTGCGAGTCAACAAAGTGTCCGGTAACACGCATATAGGAAATCTTTTGCACCTCGGACTTCCAAATGTCGGTCGTCAATGGAATCTTATTGATGCTTTTCAGCATAAAGAGTAACTTCCTCTTCTCTAACTCATAGACACTAATCACATTGTTCTTTGCCATGGTGCGAGAGATCTTCTCAAATTCTGGAAGATTAACTTTGAACTTAAATGAAAAGCCATAATTTTCCACGACATTGAATGGTTGCTCGTGCATTAGAATCCAATGTGCAATAGCTTCTCTTTGCTTCATATAGATCATATCTCCCATTTGATAAAGGATGCAACTCAAACTTGGATTTCACCGATTGTAGTTGCAAAGTTGATTGCTTATCCACATGAAGTTTCTTTTGAAGACATCTCTTTGAATGATTCCAAAGGTGAGTTGTTGTAGCAGAAGCTGGCTTACAGAGGAGGGTCTTGCAATGTTTGCGTTGATATTTAATAGTTTCGTCTATTGAAGTAACTTCGACGAAATCAATATAAGCTTTTGAAGTCTTCTTTTTCTTTTTTTCCTTTGAAACCGACTTGCATCATCATCATTTTCACAATCCTTGTCTTCGTCCGGCTCGTCTTCAAATTCAACACCTACCTCTTGAATTTCGGGCCCAATACCTTTAATTAAAATTTAATAATTAAATATAAAGAATGTTGAGTACACTGTTATATTTCAAATAATATATAATGTCTACCTCATGAGTTTCTTCCATTGGTACTGTGCCATCTTCTTGGGCTGCTTGCTCCATTGCATTTGAGGAATTCATAAATCACACTTCAAAATAGAAAAACAAAGGGAAAAACTTCACACACACAACGTCAGTGACAAATTCCAAAGGACTGCAAGATACCTCACTAAAATTCCAAAGTAATAATCAACACTAACGAGAAACCTTCGTCATATTCAACACACGTCGTATTAAACCATTAGGACTGCAGATACCTCACTAAAATAAACGAGGGTTCAATACGTAGTTCAATTTCGAAGTAAAATAGAAGAGGCCCGACGGTAAATACCTTAGCCCTTCAATGTCGAGACAAAGTGGTGGCGAGCCGTCAAGAGAGAACCGAGATAGTGGTGGTGATCGTCGGCGTCAGTAAACCCGTAGCTTGGCTAGGCGTTGTTGGCGTAGGGTTTCAATTGTGTTAAAAGAAGGGTTAATTCACTTTCAGGCCCTATTAACATGTTTGGATTTGGATTCAGACCCTACTAGAGTTTGGGTTAGGAATAAGGACCAACTTTTCGAAAAATTAAGTGGTCAGGCCCTAAAATGACTCAAAAAGACATATTTAACCCTGACATATGCCAAAATTATGCTGTATACCTAAATAATCCGTTCCAGCCAATTATAACAGTTCGGCGCTGAAAAAGAACACTTCCTTTCACTTGGATAACAACAGTCTTGTATTGAGTACCGTATGTCGTCTATTTAATAACAAATGACGTCGCAGAAGTAACACAACATTCAAAAATAATATAGATTCCTGCAACATCATTTTTTAATGTGTTACTGCAGGAATCGGTATTACTTTTGAATGATGTGGTACTTCTGCGACTTCGTTTGTTACTAAATAGACGCCATATGGTACTCAATACAAGACTGTTGTTATCCAAATGAAAGGAAGTGTTTTTTTTTCAGCACAAAACTGTTATAATTGTTCTTGAACCCTCCGCCCGACCATCCCCTGTTTTCCTAGACAGAAAATCCATCATTATAGGGAGCAATGCTCGATTAGTGGGAAAAATAGGGTTCGATAGTCCGATGTAATATTTATGTCTGTTAATTGTTAGGAATATTTTAGAAGTGTCCAAAATATTAATTCTAAGTCTTGTAATTTCTTTTCTATGTATTTTATAGATGTTTTATTTATGTAATTGGGTTGTATTTGTAATGGGCTTGTTAGGGGCCCAATGGGCTTAAATACCTCACAAGGTATTTAAGCTTAAACCCTAACTTCATTAATGTAAGTTTCCATTTTGCTAAAATCTCACGTACTCAACACTAAACCTCAAAAGTAAACTATTCTCATATTACGAAGGTTTAATCTATTGAAGTGTTCTTGGATAATCTGGATTTACAAGTGGTATCAGAGCCAAGCGTGTAGGTGAGGAAACTTCATTTCAAGCTTTTAGGGATTTAGCAGTTTGAACTCTTGCGTGGTTGCTATTCTCTGTTTCAAAGCTTAGACTCTTGTGTATAAGCCATTCTTAGAGATACTTTGTTTGTTAAGGCAAGCTTGTGTTGCTATCAATTCTGAGTCATCAAAGTGGTCTCCGTGGAGGTTGTATCAGTTTTGTTGGATTTCTGTCTAAAACATTTGAAGAACGATCCTGTTCTTCAATGTGTTCGTGAGTTTACGAACGGAATTATTTTTGGGAACTTGGTTTGCGAACTCAAGGATTTCTTTTAGTTTCGCGGCTCATTCATTTCACAAGGCTACTTTGCGATTCCAAATTACCACACTTGGTTTGCCGTTGTTCAAGTTTGCGCATCGACAATTCGCAAAGTTTTACTTTGCGGGTTCTACGTTACCAAGCCGACAGTTTTTCAAAGATCAAAGTCTAAAGTTCTTCTTCACTTCACGGGCTCATTCTTCAACTCGCAAAGTCAGGTCTTTGCGAACTCCTATCTACTTTGCGAATCAAGATAGTTTGCGAGTCTTCTCATTAACCCGTGAAGCGATAACTTTTCGAACTCACAATCAATTCGTAAAGTAACAAATCACTTCCTCAATTCGCAAACACTTTGTTCTATCCACTCTATCCACTCTTGCGATACATACCCATATATTTCAAAATCAATTCTAAATTTGATTTTGACCAAAATTCACAATTTAATCCCAATTTTCCTCACATTACACGTTAACGATCATATCCAAAACACTAGCAATGGACTCTTTCAGCATGGGAAATGATGTTAGACCTCCCATCATCCGACATGGAGAATACGCAGTTTGGAAGAGAAGATTCATCAACTTCATAGAAAGCAAGGACAATTCCGAGAACCTGTTGGAATCTATTTACAATGGACCCACACAGTACTGGACTATAATCCCCGCCACTACTGACACCACTCCTGCAAGAGAGGAACAGAGGATCTTGAAAACTGCCGACCAATGCAGTGATGAAGAAAAACTGCGACTAAAGGCAGACAAAGTGGCGAAATCATACATGATGCAGGCCATTCCCAATGACATTTTAATGCAACTCGAATGTGGTGATAGCGCAAAAGAAATGTGGGATACCCTTCGAATCATGATGCAGGGGACAGAAGTCAATACAATGGCAAGAATGGCGAACACACTCGTCTCTTATGACCGATTTCATGCTAACAAAGGGGAAACTCTCCAAGAAACCTTCCATCAATTTCTTGTCCTTCTAAACGAGCTAAAGATGAATGGAGTCACAAAAAGCGTAATGGAGATCAATATCAAATTCTTAGGATCACTTCATCCAGAATGGGAGGCTACTGCAATTATGATAAGACAAATGAACGACCTAACCAAAGTTAGCATTCATACATTATTCGACTACCTCAATCAACATTCCAATCATGTGGAGAAACGAAGGGAGGAAATCGAATCATTAGGAAGCGACTCACTTGCTCTTATGACTGAACGATCATCAAGAAAACAAACCAAGGACAAAGAAATTTTGCAGTCATCACAAGTTAAGGAAGGAGGAGACTCTGATTCTGATGACGAATCCAAGGATCTTTCTAAAAATGGAGACCAGGAGATCACTCTCAAGGATCTTGCTAAGCAACTCGCTCTGGTCTCAAATTTTGTGCAGAAAAAATTTTATAAGAAGACTGGATCCTCCTCCAACCGTCAAAGAACCTCCTCCAACTCTAGAGGAAAGACTCAGGATGAGGAAAACAACTCTGAAACTCCTCATCAAGGCGAAAAATGCTTCAGCTGCGGAAAGATTGGACACTTTGCTAGAGAGTGCAGAATGCCCAAGAAAAAGGATGTTAACTATTACCGTCGAAAAGTTCAATTGGCTGAACAAAAGGAGAAGGGACTGGTCTTAATGGCAGAGAGGACCATTGGCTTGAAGATACCTCAGACAGCGAGAATGAGAACACGGCACTGATGGCCAAGCTGGATGACGAAGAAGACGGAGCTGGAGCTGAAGAAGGCGAATCAGATAGGGAAACCTCTAACAATTCAGAAAGGGTGGAGGTAAGTGAAACAGATTATGATTCTTTACTTAAGATGAAAAATGAATTTTTATCCCTATATAAATCTAAAAAATTAGGTAAAAGAAAAATCAAGGAACTAGAAGCTAACTTAGAGAAAAATTTAGCAGTATTAGATAAGTTTAGATATGATTATGCCTGTGAGAAGAATCGCGTAATTGTTGCAAATGAAAAAATTGCTAAGCTAGAAATACAAGTGCAAAAAACCGAAGCTAAAGCCAAGAATTTAGAAAAGGAAATGATTTTCATAGAGATCAGGCAATGGACGGTACAATTAAATATGACTTACTAAGCAAAGAACGGGAAAAACTGTACTCCCAAATAAAAAAATTGGAGGATCTTTTAACCCGACGAGATCAATCGGAACAAACAATCTTTTTAAACAAACCAGCTAACATTGATTTTTACAATCCTTATAAGGGACTAGGTTTTGAAAACCCAGGTAAGTTAAAAGAAGCCATATCAAGTTCACCCTATCTTTACGATCTCAAATTTATGCAGACAGGTTGCCTTGCAAATCTAATGTCTTTTGTCAGTGAAAATGAGACAACAACACACAGTGAAACTCAAAAATCTTTTAACTACACAGAATTAAATGATAGTTATAAAGAAAGAAGTTGTCCAGCAATAACTGAATTTGAGACAGATATCTTTCACACAAATGAAGGAGAAACCTCAAGTGCTTCGGAAAGTAAGACACCGATGATTACATATGCAACTGGATATATGCCCGATTGCATAAAGAAAATCAGTGATCTTCACTCAACTCTCGAAAGCAAGAGAAAGTCATTTGATGAAGAAAGGCAAAAACTTCTTCATGAAATATCTTCACTTAAAGAAAAATTAAGATTACACACAATTTCATACACCTTAATTTCAAATGACAAACTTTCCTGCACTAATACATTAAAATTTTCAGGACCCACAAAAGAGCCATTGAAGGGTCAAGTATGGGTTAAAAAGGAAGATATCTTGAAGGAGAATCGCGATCTTAATGTACCTTTGGTCATTGAGTATTTTCCTTCCAAAACCTTTGTACCTTCTTTATTTGGTCATGTATCGAAAAAATTATCTTCTTCAACAAAAACAAAGTTTTCCGTGCGTGATCATGTCACCAAAAAACTCACAAAACAATTCCTAAAAACAAAACTACACCGTCAAAACAAGAATCAAAATCAAAAGCTATCAAAGAACCTGTCAAACTTACAAAAACCAAAAAACTCGAGTCTAAACCTAAGACAAAAAGACCCTCACTAGAGCACAAATGGATTCCAAAGCTTCAAACTGCAGGAACACAAATTCCTATCCTAGAAATAGGTAGTGACTCTGTGTCATCCCTTAACAAAGAAAAATCCAGGAAGTCTAAACGGACTAACAAAATTGACAGAGGTGGACCCATATTTCAATGGGTACCTAAAACCCTCTAGTTTTATATTTGCAGGCCCTTCATGTGTGGTACTTAGATTCTGGTTGCTCCACACACATGACTGGGACAAAGGAACTGTTGAGCAACTACATTGATAGACCTGGAGGACGGGTACGCTTTGGTAATAGCAATGGAGCCAGAATCCTTGGTCATGGCGATCTCATATGCAATCGACTCACAATTAAACAAGTCTCGTATGTTGAAGGACTGACACACAACCTCTTATCAATAGGACAGTTCAGTGATTTTGGACTCCAAGTTGTGTTTCTAACGAAAACCTGCAAAATTCTCAATGCCAATGGTGAAGAACTCCTAACTGGAACTCGCAAGACAAATCTTTACACCATTGATATCCGAACTGTCAAACCAAAGACTGATATCTGCCTAATCTCCAAAGCAACTTCAACTCAAAATGACTTATGGCACCAGCGGTTATCTCATCTTAACTTCAAAACCCTCAACAAGCTATCAACCAACAAATTGGCTATTGGACTACCACCATTGAAGTATCAAAAAGAGCATATATGCTCTGCTTGTGAAAAGGGAAAAATGAAGAAAGCCTCACACCCTACAAAACACACAGCATCCACTCAACATCCTCTAGAGCTTTTACACATGGATCTGTGTGGACCAATGCGAACTGAGAGCATAAGTGGAAAGCGATATATGCTGGTTATCGTCGACGACTATTCCCGATACACTTGGGTACGCTTTTTACGGACTAAATCAGAGACAGTCGATCATATTCCAAACCTAATCAGAACAACGCAGAATCTACTCCAGAGTAGTGTTAAAATAGTTAGATCAGACAATGGAACAGAATTCAAGAATCAACAGCTCAGCGACTTCTACGAATCCATAGGGATTACCCAACAGTTTTCTGCTGTCTACACACCTCAACAAAATGGGGTTGTTGAAAGGCGAAATCGAACACTCGTAGAGGCTGCTCGAACAATGATCATTCAATCATCACTACCTCATTTTCTTTGGGCTGAAGCAATGAATACTGCTTGCTATACGCAAAATCGCACAAGCATTCATCTAAGATTTGGAAAGACGCCCTATGAACTTATAAATGGAAGACTGCCCAACATTGCTCATTTTCGAATTTTTGGATGCAAGTGCTTCGTCGCCAACGACCGCGAAGACAAGTCCAAACTTGATCCAAAAGCAACTGAAGGAATCTCCGTAGGCTACTCTGCACAATCTAAGGCGTACAGGATATTTCTCAGAAACAGAAGGATAATCATTGAAAGTATAAATGTCACCTTTGATGAGGGACTCGAACTTTTGACTGGACATAGCAGTTTGGGACAAGTCTCTAGAACACCACACCTTATTCATTCTCATAATGAAGAAGGAGAATGTTCGAGAGATGCCTCTGAATGGAACTCTTCAGATCAACAAGCAACTGATTCCTCTAGACAAAGCAACCCAACATGCTTCACTCAACGAGCTCAAGAAGAACGGGATTTGGATCTACTTTTTGAGCGTATTTATATCTCTCAAAATCAGACAAGACCATCTACCGATCCATTTCCAAATACTGAATCCAGTCCTAGTTCGTCAACTCATGATTCAGAACCTATTCCTAACCAGACAATTCCTCCCTCAGATGCAGAAGCCTCGACCCCAACAACTTTGACCACAACGCAGACAGAGGCCTCCTCCTCAACTTCAGCTGGCACTGCAATCGACTATCCACTAAGTGATGAGTCGCAAATAGACGAAACGACACTACCCCACGAAAAGAAATGGGTTCGACATCATCCTACTGATCAAATAATAGGAGATCCAAATACAGGAGTAACGACTAGAAGATCACTTTCAAATGAATGTCAGTTCACCTGTTTCTTGAGTCAAACAGAACCTAAAAGAGTAGTTGACGCACTACGGAATCCTAACTGGATAGTGGCTATGCAAGAGGAGATTAATCAATTCGAACGTCTCAAAGTCTGGAACCTAGTTCCTCGTCCAAAAGGAAAAACGGTGATCGGAACAAAGTGGGTATTTAAAAACAAAAAGGATGAAGATGGTGTTGTAATTCGGAACAAGGCTAGACTTGTTGCTAAGGGATATAATCAACAGGAAGGAATTTATTACGATGAAACATTTGCCCCTGTAGCTAGAATCGAAGCTATTAGGTTATTCCTTGCATACGCAGCACACAAAGACTTTACTGTCTATCAAATGGATGTAAAAACAGCCTTCTTGAACGGAATTCTGAAAGAAGAAGTGTATGTGTCACAGCCAGACGGATTTCTCAATGCTGATCATCCCGACTTTGTTTACAAACTTGACAAATCACTGTACGGACTTAAACAAGCTCCAAGAGCCTGGTATGAGGTGCTATCCGACTTTCTTATCTCCTCAGGTTTCACTAAAGGGAAAATTGACACTACCTTGTTCGTAAAGAAAGATGGTTCTGATATCATGCTTGTGCAAATCTATGTGGATGATATCATTTTTGGCTCTACAAATCCTAAACTTTGTGAAGAATTTAGCATTCTGATGCAATCACAATTTGAAATGAGTATGATGGGAGAAATGTCATTCTTCCTCGGATTACAAATCAAACAACTTCAGGATGGGATTTTTATTAATCAATCAAAGTACATTCACGATATTCTCAAAAAATATGGGATTGACAAGAGCAAATCATCGAGTACACCTATGTCCACATCATGCTCGCTCGATGCAGATCACTTAGGTGAACCTGTAGATGTTACTCATTACCGAGGGATCATTGGTTCATTACTCTACCTCACAGCCAGTCGGCCAGACATCTTATTCTCTACATGTCTTTGTGCTCGATTTCAAGCTAACCCCAAGGAGTCGCATCTTCATGCCGTCAAAAGAATCTTGAAGTATCTGAAAGGAACACCAGACCTTGGACTGTGGTATCCTAAGAACTCAAATATGAAACTAATAGGGTATTCTGACGCAGACTTTGCAGGTTGCAGATTAGACAGAAAAAGCACTTCTGGACACATCCAATTCCTAGGCGACAAGCTTGTATGTTGGGCCTCGAAGAAACAAAATTGTGTGTCAACTTCCACGGCGGAAGCAGAATACGTTGCTGCAGCCAGTTGCTGCTCACAAATTTTGTGAATCAGAACTCAACTACGGGACTACGGGTTCGATCTAAATAGAATTCCTATTTACTGTGATTCCAAGAGTGCAATTGCAATTACATGTAACCCTGTTCATCACTCACGCACTAAGCACATAGATCTTCGCTATCACTTCATAAAGGATCACGTAGAGAGAGGCATAATAGAAATGTACTTTGTCAATACAGAGATTCAACTAGCCGACTTGCTTACAAAAGCATTGGATGAAAAACGCTTCCAATTCTTAGTAGCAAAGCTGGGAATGTTGAACCTCAACTTTTAATTTTGCCTATGCCCTCCTACAGTTCACCATTTATCTATCTGCTAAGTTACTAATCTCTTATTCTGTGCGTGTTTACTATGTTAATTAGTTTATTAGGATTTTATTTTTCTCTCTTTGGTTAATTTCTATTTTTCAATAAATTTTTCCTGTTTACAATAAGTCGATGTATCGCCAATGCTGATGGCCATACATCGAGGGGGAGAAAAGCTATATCCATGCGTCGAGGGGGAGTGAGTTCAATCATTTTTCAGATACTCGATAGGCATTATATCTAGGGGGAGTTTTTCAACAAATATTTATTCAAGAAACCCAAACATTTAGGGGGAGTTTTCGTACAACAACTCAAATACTTATTCAAAGAAATCCAAACATTTAGGGGGAGTTTTCGTACTCTCAAAAACTCGTATTCCCGATAAAAATCCAAAGCAGAATAGCAAGTAAAACAACAAATAAGCTCAAAAGGAGGTAAATCTCAAAAACAAGCATATTCAAATTATGCTCAAAGTTGCGTCTTAACTCTGCCTGTTCCTTGAGTTTTTTCTCTTCTTCTTGCTTCTGCCAATCCATCTGTAAACGAGAAAATAAGAAATTAGTTAGTTCTTAGATGTAAGGTACTTCTATGAAAATTGAGACATATCTATTTATAAACTTGATGATGGAAACATAAGTCATTTATTGTCCCGACATTAAGACGAATTTTTGACTAAGGTGACGTTTCTTCCTTCTCCAATAAGGATATCGTATCATGAAAATCGATCTTGAAAAATCCATAGATTTGATATTATCCTTGTGATTGATTTGGGTCATTTCTAGATTACTTGATATTATCCTTGTGATTGATTTGGGTCATCTCTAAAATTTTATTGCAAATCAAGTATTAGGATTAAGATTCGCAAACTGTACTCATTTGCGAATCAAAAGCTCAATTCGCGAACCATCTCCAATTTTGACCAGTCAATGAGTAAAATTGCGAACTCACAGCTCTCAAATCGCGAATTGATCTATTCGCAAACCATCGCAACGTTGCAATCTACTTAGAATTCGCAATCTACTTCGAATTCGCAATCTAGTGGGCCTTTACTTCAAACATTTACAGCCCAGTTCCAAACTAGGGTTCACACTTTAGGCCCGCGAAGTTTTTTTATTATTATTTTTACCAATTCGCAAACTGAACTCGCAAAACAAAAAATCCCAAATCACAAACCTCTTCTTTGCGAATCCCGTTCATCAAATCTTCCTATATAGCTTGCATTTTCTGTGGTTGAGTGCTCAAATTGTTACCATCGCATACTCGCGTCTTCTCTGTGGTATGTCTGCAACGTTACCTTAACTCTTTCTTTCTTTTCCTTGTTTAACGATTGTTTTTCTTAAATCACAGGAGTGATTTCTCGAAGAACATGTGGTTTGCAGTTGGTTCCTGTAGAAATGTTGTAGTTTTTAGTGATAATTTGAGTCTGTTTGTTTGATTTATGTGCTGAAATCGAGTTTATCTTCTCAAATCGGGTTTTTCAAATCGAGTTTTTCCTTTTATCTGGGTTCGAAATTTTTTTTAAAAGAGGGGGTATCTTTTTGATTCTTCAAAATGGAACTTTGCGGGTCCAAAAGTGTTTGTTTTTCAAACTCTCTAATTACTCACTTTGCGGCTTTGACCGTCTGACTACGTAATTCGCAAAATTCGAAGATCGCGAATCTTGGGATTCATAAGTTTCAATCTGCGAATTGATACTTTGCGATTCCTTGTTTGACCTGGTCAATTTGCGAATCCTGTCAGAATCGCAAACTTTCTGCTTTGTAAAGTTCAAACTGACTTGACTTAGTCAAACCCGCAAACCGCTCTGCTTTGCGAATTTAAATTTCCTTTACATTGCGAACTCTAAGTATGCGAATGCAAGACACACTTCGCGTATTGGCGTTCGCAACACTCAATTCGCAAAGTCCCTTTCAACTTAACCCGCAATCCAGACTTAGAAATATTTCCTTTACATTGCGAATTCTAAGTATGCGAATGCAAGACACACTTCGCGTGTTGACGTTCGCAACGCTCAATTCGTAAAGTCTTTTTCAACTCAACCCGCAAACCTTTGAGCTCGCATCTCAGAATTCGCAAAAGTGTTCATTTTCAAACTTCTCGCAGAATTCGCAATATAAAATCCGCAAACTCACATCAACTTCCTTTGATCAACCCGCAATCCATACTTTGAAAATTTTTCGGTCAAAATTTTTCGTTAAAGATAAATGGGCCCAACGGGAATGGGCCAAATCTATTTCTAAACGATTTTTTTTTTAAGCCCATATTTCAAACAACATTCTCTATTGCTATTCTATTGTTATAATATCATGTCTCTAATTCCGTTGTTCTTCTTCTTGCAGTCTCAGCAGCACTTCCCGGTGTCAAAAAAAAAATATATATATATATAAAAAAAAAAGAAAAAAAAAATGACGACACCTACGGATATGACTTATCCACCTACTGATATGGTTTACCCAACCTCAAAATGGATCACGACCAAGGACAATAATTTCCAACTTGACCTTCACACATTCAAGTGCAAGGAAGAAATTATATTATCTATTCTGAGAAACCACCACTTTGGGTATGCTTTTTCGGCCTCGGTCCAAGTCCCTACAGTTTACCTTCAACAGTTCTGGGGGATGATGAAGACCAAAATTGCTCAGGATAACAGTATTTATTACGAGGCCCAAATAGCAAATGAGACTGTCAGTATCACAAGAGATCTCCTTCGGAGCATTCTCAGATTGCCAAGTCAACCTCAATACGAACCTGAGGCTTCCGAGAATGAGCTTCTAGAGGACATGATGAAGATGGGATATTACTCGCCTATCAAGTTTGTCTCCCATTTTCAGAACTCCATGATCCCGCATCCTTGGCGAACACTCTTTGCATTTGTCAATAAGTGTTTCTCACCCAAGCACTCAGGATGGGACAGATGCAATATCACAATCCTTCGCATCTTCCATGGGATTGTGTTTCGAAGAAATTACGACTTTGTCAAGCTTATTACCACTGATCTCGACGACCAACTTCATCTACGAACAAAGTCCAAAAGCCACAGAATTTGCCGTACCCCCGGTGGTTCTCACTTATCATCCATCATTTTCTGACCACAACACCGGGAATACCATCACGACCAGTAGAAGAAAATTTCACCCCACCCAAACTGCGCTACCTTCAGAAGGGAAAGACTGATGAGAAATATTCGCGCAAGGCAATGCCAATCCCTCACGAGTTACTCGTCCTTGCAAACCCCGACCATATTGATGCCTATTGCAGAGATTACAAAGTTCCTCACCCCACGACACAGGATAACCCACCTGAGTCTGACCCAGGGGTTAGTGAGACTGAGAGAGCTGAAATGAGCGAGAGAGAAAGAGAGAGTGAGATCTTGAGAGAAACCACAGTAACCAACCCTATCCCACACGCACCACAGACTACATCTCAAGAAACAATCCCCGACCAACCACCACCATCCTCTGAACACACAATACCCGAACAATCGCTCGACGAACAACCACACATAGATGTTCCCGAGACGATCACAACAGCACTAACTCAGTCAGAAAGAGCCGGGTCAATCCCTAGGATAGAAGACGTCGTAGTCGACCCAACGACGCATGAGCGAACCACACCAGACCATTCACTTGTCTCCCAACAGACAAGTGTCTCAACGCAACATGAACCACCCCAAACCTCCAGCAGCTCGGTCCCTGTGTCTGAATCAACTCGAGAAATACCCATTCCCGTGACACAGACCGAGCCTCAGCCTGATCCTCAGGCCACAACGTTCATAGAAGAGCCCCAAATAGAGGCTCTTCAAGGATTGGACGGAAGTCTCTCGGATGTTGATGATTTCAGCAGCTCACCATCCGCGAGCCACCGTACAGAACCTAGTTCTGGACGCGTGCTAACGGGACGCCTTGACGATCCCGGAGATAGTTTCACCCAAGCCCGTCCCACTGACGTGGCAACAACGACCCGAGCACCATCTCCAAAAGATGCGTCGCAAGGAGTGGTCGGAAGACCCAAGGACCCTGAAGTTCCACGAACTTCGGGTGACGAGGGCCACCGTCCAGAACCTCGTTCTGAACGTGTGCCAACGGCTCCCTCTAGTGGCGCCGGATCTATTCCAACACAGGTGACGACTGCCTACTTCGAGAATCGGCTGTTCGAATTCTTCGAGACCGTAACCCTACCAAGGGTCAAAGGTCTTATCAAGGAGGCGGTTCAAGCAACTTCCACTGACAAAGGGAAGGCTCCCATATCTGACCAACCTCCTCCTCAACAGCCGGTACTTCCCCGTCTTCTCACCCTGCCACCACGCAACCCGACGACACCCAACTTGTACACAGTGCCTCTGCTCGAGCTCTTTGATGTTGGCATTGCTCGCATAATTGATCTCGACAGCAACCGGAGCGTTGAAGAAGAAGACCTCTACCGGAAGCTGGTCGCAGGAGGCGTCATCCCATCTCCTGATGCGAGCATACCGACTGACACATGCCGCCAAGAAGGCCCCAGTCAGAAACGTCGTCACGACGATCCAGACGACCAGGATCGTCCTGAGGGGGAGAGCAGCAAGAGACCGAGAACCAAGTCTCCTGTTATTCGCGGCGGAAGAAGCAGAGGACGCGGGGTTCAAACGCGTGGAGGCAGTTCGTCACGACCACCTAATCCACCACCAAGGTCCTCCAGGGGCAGACAAGCTACACCAGGGCCGAACCAGACAACTTCCCTTGGTGAAGTCGAGTCTGCTCCCTCGAGGATCTCCACCCAACTAGTCCAAGCAACTACAACCCCTCGTCAAAAGGATCCTCAAGACTAAAGGCGGCAGCAGCAGACTTCTGCTTCATCGAGCGAGAGGAAGAGGAGCAAGGAGAAAATCCTGAGGCAGATCTTCCAGAACTTCCAGAACTCCTTCAGCATCAGGTACCCGAGGAACCAACGCCAGGCTACGAGTTCATAGAAACTCGTTGGAGAAACGCGAAGATCAAGGCACCATTTCTTGAGGATCTTTATCCAAAGATCTGGAGGAAGGAAGAAGAAATAAAGGGAGTCAACGAGCTGAATCTTCGAGGCCTTGAGCACCTAAGAGGGACGTATAGGGGACTTAGCCATCAGATTATGCTCTGGAAAGTCACGGCCAAGAAAGGAATGAATAGAGATCAATACAGGAAGTACATGAGAGATCAATCGGCCATCTGTGATGTTGTGGATGTCGAATGGGCGGTAGGAAGATATGTAGGTCCTGTCTTTGTTATTGATCGCTATGACAGGAAAATCGTAAAATATTCAGAAGCAGATCTTCCCTATCTTCCACTGGGCGAACTCAACAAGCTCTACAATATTTATCGCAATAAGTTTCCCCTTGACACTCACACAAGACGAGATGGTTATAGAGCTATCAAGGAGTGCATGCTGAGGCAGGTCAAGTACTTCGCTGCTCATGACTTCCAAATGGCCTTGGAAAGCAATATGAGCAAGGTCAACCTGACGCGTCCAGACAACAGATATAAGGATCTCGAAAAGTTTGAAGAGGGATTTATCTTCCTTGAACCACAACCAGGGGTCACCTACCTACAAGCTCAGAAGAAAGTAAAGTAGGTGCTACTTCTGTCAGAGATCTCCAAATTTTCAGATGGAACATTGAAGATTATCCTCAACCAACTTCGGGCTAAGAAAAAGACAGTTTCCGAAGATGACAAGCTAGAAGGAACAGAACTGGAAGAGAAAGATGTCCTACGGAAACTCATCGAGAAGATCAGATATCGGATCGTTCTTCGGAACGACATCAGACAGTTCGAGACTGCCCTAGGATTCAGGAAGACCTACTTGGCTCATAGAGAACCTCCACCTCCACCTCGCTCGAAGAAAAAGAAATGAAGACTTAGTTTATTTGCTCGATTGTAATTTGGACACTTAGGGGGAGAATGTTAGGAATATTTTAGAAGTGTCCAAAATATTAATTCTAAGTCTTCTAATTTCTTTTCTATGTATTTTATAGATGTTTTATTTATGTAATTGGGTTGTATTTGTAATGGGCTTGTTAGGGGCCCAATGGGCTTAAATACCTCACAAGGTATTTAAGCTTAAACCCTAACTTCATTAATGTAAGTTTCCATTTGCTAAAATCTCACGTACTCAACACTAAACCTCAAAAGTAAACTATTCTCATATTACGAAGGTTTAATCTGTTGAAGTGTTCTTGGATAATCTGGATTTACATTAATAACATTTTTCTGTCGATAAGTAACGTCTTATGACATTAAAATAACACTTACGGTTTTTTCGGTAACAAATCAGTATAATTGTGTAACAGTTATAATTGTTTTTGAACCCTCCACCCGACCATCCTCCCCTTGTTTCCCTAGACAGAAATTCATCATTATAGGGAGCAATGCTCTTATAATGGGTTACCAATTTTCAATCTCGAAACGTGTAATAAGATCGAAACGCTAATGATTTGATCTTTTATAGGAGAACGCCAATGGTCGTCGCGCGAGTTTAGGGTTTACGGTTTATGGCTTATGATGTAATACCGCATGAAGAAAACAAAACAAGGTGTTAACAATCGAATGTGCTCGATCAGTGTGGAAAATGAGATTCGATAGTTCTATGTAATAAATATGTCTCTTAATAACATTTTACTGTCCATAAGTAACGTCTTATGACTTTAAAGTAATACTTGCGGTTGTTACGGTAACAAATCCGTAGAAATGTGTAACATAAAACTGACGTCAAATACCATTCAGAAATCACTTTTATTAACGGTAATTTAGTCAAATCACAGTTTTGGGTCCTTTTCACTTAATTTTTGAAAAAATAGTTCCTTAAAACTAAAGGAAATCCTGACAGGGCCTGATTCCTAATTTATAGTAGGGCCTGACACAAATTTGCCCTTAAAAGAATTTGTGGAAAAACCCGTTTTAGCTTTGTGTTGATTATACTTTCTTTTATTTTTATTTTAACAAAGTATTTAATTGGGTTAAGTTTGTTTCTTTCTAGTTGGGCCTAATAGCTTAGGTCTGGGCCTAATATCTTAATATTTAATATCAATAGACCAATTTAATTGCAAGTATTATAGTATATTATATTATTTAAAATTTATATATAATAATTATTCGAATCCGAATATTCGGATAATATTCGAATCGAATCTCGACATATTCGTATTCGTATTCGAAAATTATTCGAATAAAAAAAATTTTCTTATTCGGATTCTATATTCGAATTTTACGAATTCGAATCATAAATTTCGAATCGAATATCGAATCGAACAAAAAAATTCGATACAACCCAAAGGAAGAGGAAGGTGCAGAAACAATTGTTGTTTCGGTGGTCGATCGTAGTTTTCTTAGTGTGTCCGTGCATGTGCGTGTGTGTAATCTTGTCAAGAAACCCGATATTGAATGAGTTTGTGTTGGTCCAATTTATCCAACCTTGACAAGATTCATATAATTGGTATTACCTTAGACGATGAATTTCGGATGCTAAAGAGCAATAATACCACTAGACGATGTGCAGAGTTTGAAAAGAGTGGGTGCGCAGCTACTTAGCAAAATAGTTAAACTCTGATTCTGAATCTGTAACCCTAAACATTGTAATGTTTAGGGTATTTATACATAAGCCCTAATGGGCTATTAAGCCCAATGTAACTAATATACCCATAGATTAGGTATATTTACAATCTGGTCCTAGCTTAATATAAATTATAAGACTAATATAAAATAATAATTGAACACAATAAATAATTCCTAACAATCTCCCCCTTTGTGTTCAATTTGCAATTCAGCGCTGGTTATCTTCGTCTTGTAATCGTCCTAGCCCTGAAAGAACACGTATCGGAGTTGTGTACGCGAAAGCATTTGCTTGCGTGTTCTTCTTCAATGACATCCTCATTTGTCTTGTCTTGTGACCTCTTCTATAAAAGACATTTTCTCTTAAGTGTTCAAAGCTGCTTGTTGGATCGTCTCTCTTGTGTTCGATCTCTCCCCTGGATAGTCACCACTCCCCCTATGTTTGTTCAACCTTTTGTTGGGATTGAGGAATTAATATTGAGAGAAGTACACGAGTCGAATCTTCTCTTTAGGTGTTCTCGCTCTTCCTTCACTTGTCGCAACTCCTCCTACATTTGTTCAACCTTGTGTTGGGATTGGGAGTTTTCTTTAAACTCGAAGAGCTGTACACGAGTCGGCAGCTTTGATTCTAGATGTCCATGCTGAAGTTGTTGGCCGTATCTTGTCATTTGAGTCCGATCTCTCCATCCGATTGTAGCTCAACTCCCCCTACGTTTGTTCAACCTTGCGTTGTGATTGGGGTATTTCTTTAAAATCGGAGAGTCGTACATGAGGCGACAACTTCAATCGTTGGACTCTGTGGTCTTCGTTTGATTCTTTGACGACGCTTGAGATTTGGCATTTTCTGATCTATATTGCACTTTCGTCGTGGTGCTGCTCCCATTTTGCTCTAGTACTCCTACCCCTCATGAAGATCGAGCTAGGGAGATTGTCATACAATGAGTCAAAATGGGACATCGTCTTTTGGCAAGAAGATCGCGTCGTCGCGACAAGATGATGGAGTTGATTGGTGCTCACGGTTACTCCTCTTCTCGGTATCTGACTCGTCATCTTCGAAGGAAGTTGTCTGGTTCGGCCCTAAAAGAGCTGGTCTGGATCCAGGAGAAGCTGTACGCGGGGTGTATTTCCGAAAATGTGTCTGGGCTCCTTCGGATTATGTGCATGAGAGCCCAGTTCCAGTTGCGCGCGCCGGAATTAGTGTGTACTCAGGTTTGGTAATAACCTGACGGAGCCACAAAGGCAATCCGTCGACACGACTTCAGAGTTAAACTCTGAGACGTGGCCTGTGAGAACAGGGCTAAGATTCCGGTGCCACATAGGCGTTCCGTTTACATCGCTATTGAGACTAGCTCGAAGACGATGGCCTGAAACTGTTGTTGTTTTGATGTTGCAACAGTAGGACTTCCTTCCGATCATCGAAGCATGTCGTAGTAGGACATGTCTACGAAAGTTTTGATCTAGTCACAAAGTCCGGATACGAAAAAAGTGTATGTGTCCTAAAAGATATAAAAACATTTGGATGGTGAGGACACACTAGACTCGATGTGTTCAATAAAATTCACTGGTGTGGGGCTGACTACCACTTAGTTCAATATCTCCTGCTTCCAAGTGAAGCAGTGATTACGTGGTTCCCCGTGATTTAGTGAAACATCGGTCTGTTGGGAGATCGATGAGTGGGTAAGGCTCGGTTGTGCATGCGCCTTCGGACCTAATGTGACGACTTCTACCCTGGGGCTAATAAAATTAGCACCTGTACCTATGGGGGTTGGTCCGAGTAAATTGTGAGCTAAGGGAATTTTTTTATCTTCCAATCTTCGGTCTTGTCAAGAATTTCCAAATAGGGATAGCTTTATGAGTTGAGATCGTCACTAACACTAGGCTGTGTTCCGGGGATAGGTTCAGTTTGGTTTGACTGAACCATGGGAACTTGAAATCCATACATCCGGTATGAAGTGATGCGTGCTGCTTGATTTTGGTCAGCGGTTCGGAGCAGGTCTGTTGAGGTCATTGTCGAGTTAGCACTAGAAGCCACCATCACCTTTTGAAGAGAGTTGACCGTTGTAGGCATGAGATTCGTCCTTTAAGTTTATCTTTGGAAGACGGGGGAATTCTTTTGAAGTAAGATTACGAGAGTATGAGGTCTTTATATATATATATATATATGTGTTATCTTATTAATAATGTAATAGTAACTATATATTATATTATTTATATATGTATATATAGATATAGATATATTTTTTTTAATTCCTCTCCTCAAATCATGCTTCTTAAAACTGAATACTCTCCCTCAAAAGATGCAAATACGAATCAATTTTATCTTTCGAATCTCTTTCCCTAAGTTCACGTAATTAAGTTAGCTCCCCCTCAAAAATTAATTATTTCTCCCTTCAACACAAATATAGGAGTTGTTCCTCTTTAAAATAAAGATTTGCTCCCCCTCAAATTTAGCTCAAATAAGAAAAATGGTATTTACTATTAACTACGGAATATGTGTTATGAATTTCAAAATCTCGCAAGGTTATGAAATGCATATTTAAACATGTGCCATTTTGCAAAATAAAGGCATTTATCAATTCAGACGTAAAAGTTTAACCTCGAAAATTCTTTAAGATGTATGCATAAATAAATGTGCTCTTTCAGTTCATATGAATGCTAAAATTTGAAATTTAAAGATCTTTTAAGCATGCATAGCTATGATGTACCCTGGTTTGGTTGCTTGCATCGCCAACCAGCCGTGTATGTGGAGCAACCCAAGATACCATACACGATGGGATGTTTGGCTGCCCTCCTCGCATACCAGTCATGAGTGTGGAGCAGCTCTCTTAGTACCTACCCATGCTGGGATATCTACAAAACATTATCGGGACTTTTATACCCATTTTTGGACGGGTCCTCCCTTATTAGCAGAAAAACGGGTTAAGCACATAAGGTGTATCTTGTCCTAAATCATCCATTAATGTAGCTTTAGGTACCCATTTAGGACTAATTTGACACGGGTATGACATTTCAGCACAAGTGAACGTGTTATTCGAAGAAGATATAAAAATTTTCTCCGAAGCCAGTTGCATAAGATGTTTCTCAGACTTAACATGGACTGAATATTTCAGGAAGGCATAAGAACATATAGAATGTAGGCATTGCTAGTACATGAAATGGTCTTCCTACGTGAAGTGTTCACACGATTCACATCAAAATGAAGACTTTTCTTAGAACTTTGCTTACTAGAATTATTAACATTTTTAAATGGGTAAGCAATTCCACATCTATCATTCTTTAAAGAATGAGATTTTTTGGGGCTTGAGAAGCTCGCTTGCTTGAGCTTGGAACTTCTTCTTTATAAGCTTCCTTTTTAATATGGATAGGAGATAAAAAAATCTTGAACATTTTCGACTTTAATTTTGGAAGATAATATTGATTTTCCTTTTCTCCTTAATTTTCTTTATTTGTTCCTTAGAAATTATTAGAGCCTACTTTTACTTAACTTTTCAGATTCAGTCAATATTGACTTAGAATCATTCGTAAAAGTTTTCTTTCTCTTAATTTTAGGAACAAAAGCGTCAATTTGAGTTCCCTTATCATGCTTTGACAATGATATTCCTACAGAAGGATTATTTGGGACATGTAAGGGCGGGGAATTTTTGAGATTTGATATCTCCTCTAAAAGTTTTTGCTTTTCTGCTTGAAAACCTACTCTTTCTGATTCCAAAGTTGCATCCAATTTGGAAATTTTATTAGCAACCTCTGGAATTTCCCAACAAGAAGTAGATTTGTTAGAATGTAAATTACTTTCCCCGATTGACGTTAGGTGAGGAATTTTGATCGGCTTGCCCTCTTTTTGTTAGAATGTCTTCTAAATTCATAATTTTAACGTATAACTCGCTACGCTCGCTATACATGAAGCTATATTGACAAGTCCCAGTGAGTCTCTCGTCTTCGCTCTTTTTCAAACTAGTAGTTAACTCACTAATTTTCGCTTTCAGTCTTTCTATTTGTTTGTCATGATCATGGACTCTCATTTGCATTGCTTCAAGCTTGCAATTGAGAGATGCTCTTTAAGCTGACAAGGAGACAGTTATGGTTATTCTCTAACCGGGCTTCTAATTCCTTTATAGTACTTTCTTGATCGATAGAGAAACTTCGCTTTTGTATAGAGGTAGAAGTCGTTGCGTTTAAGTCCATCCCCTTTTGTTTTATTTTAATCTAGTTGGCTATATGATCGTTGACGTGTTTTGTAGATTTGAGAATTATTTTTTTTGTATTTTTTTGTTTTTTGTTTTTTTTTTATGATGAGTAACGATTATAGTGATGTGGTAATGAAATGAGGATGATGAGTGATCTAATGAAGGCACGTGGATGATCATGTGTTTGATGTGAGATATGGATATATATCATTATTATGTGAGTGTACGTGTTTATATGTATGTAATCAATGATGAGTGAAGAATGGTGATTACTGATTGGTTAAAAATATCAAATGTGTGTGGAAGGGATTTTCAGAGCTTTTTCGAAAGGCACGAGGGTGATTTTCGAAGGCCTTCTTTTCGAGAGGAAATAAATTTTTTTGCGAGAAGCCTTAAGCGATTTCTCGAAGTCAATTAAAATTGATTTCTCGTAGTCAATAACGAAAACTTTAAAGTTCGAGATTGAGTTTAGAAAATTTCAAGAATAGAGGATATTGGGATCCTTTTCGAAAAGTTGTTTCTCGAGAAGTTCGTCCTAGTTCAAAATTAATTTTGTAATGCTACGATGACGAAAACTATATAATTTGCTGGAGGAGTTCGAGAAGCTGAAATTCGGAATGAAAATTGAGCAGGCTTCGAGAACGATCTTGAAGTGAGAGATCAAAGTTTCGACATATTTCGCGAGAGATATCGAGAAGTTCAAAATTTTAAATTAAGGCAGATTTTGAAAAATTGAGATTGTGAAAAGCTCGAGAATTGTCTGTTCTTCGAAAAGAAGCTTGTTCGTCGTTTCGCTGAAATCAATGAAAACGAAACTGGTAGGTTGATCAAAAATTTTGAATCATTCAAATTGCGGGAAGATCAATGTCTTGAACAGAACAGTGCCTTGAACGATCAGAACATGAAAAGAAGGTAAATTATGATCAAAGAACACGAAATCAAAATTTTCGAAATCAGTGAAGAACACGAAGAACACCCAAGAATGTAATTTCGAAAATTTTCTCAAATCCGAGCGCGTTTGGCTCTATACCACTTGTTGGTCCGTTTATATCCAACTAAAGCATATTTCAAGCAACTAAACCACGAAAATAAATGGAAGAATTCACTTAGTGTGGGGTGTGTGCTTGCGTTCTTGAGGAGGGGTTGAGAGGCTCCTTCTCTAAAAATTCTCTTTCTATTAATTGTCACGCACAAAGACACCTAACTATGTGTTAGGATTTTAGTATTTATACCACATGTTGGTTAATACTTGGGCCCTTGTAAGCCCATTACAAGAATAAGATCACGGGGCTCTAAAACATTAAAGCCCAGTTCACTTAAACAAATTACAAGATTAAGATTAAAATAATTGATTGAACACAATAAATAATTCCTAACACTTTGGTTGCAAAAACATTATTAAAACGAGAACCTGAACACACTATGTAGCATGGTTCAACTTGTTTTTTAAGCCTAATCCATTGACTAGATCCGATCCGATAGAAGATATTACAATATCACAACTTCAACAACTTTCATGTTCATACTCAATGGTAACCCTTAGTCAATCAAAATTATATAATTGACCTGAAAATTCTGATAATATTCAGAACACATTTAAGGAAGAAATTAATAAACTCAAGCATATATAATTGACATATGAAATTAATCTTTTCTCAACTTTTTGGTGTCCGAAAAAAAAAATTATTATTTTCTTGCCATGCCATTTAGAAGAAGTAATAGTTCTTTAAACTACAATATCACAACTACCCTTGACAATGATCAGTATGATACAATTAAGAAAAGCAAAAAAAAAAATAGATTATCCTCATACCTTGGCGGTGACGTCACAAATTGGTTAAGTTAGTGACGTTATCGCAGACGAAAAACCTAGTCCGACAAGGAATCATACGATATGATTATGTGACCATTACATATATCAGCCTAAATAAGAACAAAACAAAACCTAAATATAGAAGAAGGAAAATGATGCGGGTTACGACCCCGATCAACAAGAATTTATGGTCCGGGAATCACGGTGAGGGCCGGTTCGGATGAAATCATGGATGGAATATTAAGAAAGAGGACGGAAAAGTAAAGAGATGATGATTTACGTGGTTCGGATTCGGGTAAATCCTACGTCCACGGGCCGCCGGAGAATATTCACTATTAATCGAGGAAGATTACACACTCAACCTCACTTGCGCTCATGTTTACAAGTGATTCTAAGCTCTAAACGTAGAAAGAAGATAAAGAGAGGGAGAGAGAACATGTGTGTGTTCTTGGTGTGTTAGTGTGTGTGGGGCGTGTAGAAGATGTTGTAGAATGGATAAGAGACCCTATTTATACTGTAGGCGCGTCTAGGGTTCTGTACTGCTCTCCCTCGTCAGGTCTCCCGAATGCTTCCTTAGCTCTCTCGATTGCTTTCCTTGGCCTTTCCCGGCTAGTTCCGTAGCTCTCGTGGATATCCCCCTAGCTACTCCAAATATCATCTTCGTACCTCGCTTCTGGTCGGACCTCGTACCTAGTCCTTTCCTCCTCCAGACCCAACCTCCTACTCTACTCTTTGTGAGTTGTCAGGTCAGGAGGAATGCTGGATCGAAGGTCACCCCTATCATACAGTCCCCCTACTCTGAGTTGCAATATGCTAAGTATTGCAGCTCGGAGTATTATTAAGAAAGCATTACTCCTTTCTGGCGTGCTCGATATTATACCCCTATCAACCAGTCCCCCACTCTGATTGTGTTCAACGTAGTAACACATTTCAGAGTACTTTTAGAGCACGCTGCCTTTCCCTCCTTGCTTCAGTTCTCAATTAGGTCCGGATTTTGACCGCTCTTTACCCCGACGTACCACACTCATAAACTACCATTTTCTCTCGTTGCCCAAGAAGTCCCAAATAGCTCAGGACTTCGCATGTCTGTGCGGAGATGGGCTCAACAATCTCAACTACTTACTTACTTATCGATGGGAAGCTGATCTTTGAAACCTGGTCGGATAGATCAGGTCCCCTCTGTCAGCAGAGAGCTGGACTTGAAACCTGACCGTATAGATCAGGTCTTTATGAGATGGCGGAGAGCTGGCTTCAGACAATCGGACAGTACTAGTCACGTCTCCACCTATCAGTTAGACCTGGACTTGATACGTCCCGACGAGGTATATCCGATCTTTATTCTTGTCTTGGAATAAATGGAAGAAAAGAATTGATATGCTTGCCAGCTTGGAGCCGGACTTGGGAACCTCGAACAGATGAAGGGGCCTTTTACACGCCAGCATGGAGCCGGCTCAGAATCCCAAGTAGATGAATTGAGTCCTCTCAGGCCAGCGGAGAGCTGGAGTCCGAGGATATCATGGAAATCCCTGGATCCTGATAAGATGGATCAGGTCTTCGTTCGTCAGCTCGAAGTTGGGCTCCTAATCGAATAGATCAGGTCTCTTGACGGAGAGCTGATGTAGAAGTCCTGCTCCCAAATTGTGGAAGCTGGGTTACCATGTTGTGGACTTTGCCCGTCTCCCTTGATATGTTGGATGTCCGCCCTGCTAGCCGACTCCCTAGTCGTGGTTCGTCTCAAGGGAGCTATCCAAGCTGCTGAAGCATAGGGACGCCACGATCAGGCGGTTGAATGATGAGTTAACAAGCTTGCAGCGAAACAAGAGCAGCTTGTCGAGCGCAAGGCCGCAAATCTGTTGGCGAATGACCAAAAGGCCAGGCTGGAGCATTAGCACTAAGAGTGAGAGAAGAGGCACAAAGACTTTACTGCTCGGAGGAATCTGGATTTCATCCTGAGTGAAGTCAATGCATAACTATTTTCCTTCATTTGCGGGGAATCATGTCCCAACTTCTAGCTCTCCATGGTCCCTTCATATCTGGGATAGTCTTGAAGCTTTCTCGAGCCAGCTTTCCTGTGCCCAAGCTTCAGCGAGCAGGTCAGGCTGATGCTTCAAGAGCGTTGGGTCGAGCATTGCCTGCCAGGTTGGGGCTGGACTTAGATATCCCGATGAAGTAGGTCGAGTCTTAAATGCCGGAACAGAGTTGGACTTAAATACCCAAACAGATAAGTCAGGCCTTCGTGTACTAGCACGGAGCTGGACTTAGATATCTCAATCAAGATAGATTGGGTTTTTGAGTGCCAGTACGGAGCTGGACTTTGATTTTCCAACAGTTAGGTTGGGTCTTCGGGTGCCAGCGCGGAGCTGGACTTAGATATCTCAACAGTTAGGTTGGGTTTCCTGTGCCAGCGTGGAGCTGGACTTAGATTTCCCAACAGTTAGGTTGGGTCTTCGGGTGCCAGAGCGGAGCTGGACTTAGATATCACAACAGTTAGGTTGGGTTTCCTGTGCCAGCGCGGAGCTGGACTTAGATTTCCCAACAGTTAGGTTGGGTTTCCTGTGCTAGCACGGAGCTAGACTTATATTCACAACCACGTAGGTTGGGTATTCTGGTGCCAGCCCGGAGCTGGACTTAGATGTCCCAATCCAGTTAAATTGGGTTTATGTGCCAGCGCAGAGCTGGACTTAGATATCCCAACAATTAGGTTTGGTCTTCAGTGCTAGCACGGAGCTGGACTTAGATATCCCAACAGTTAGGTTGGGTCTTCACACGCCAGCACGGAGCTGGACTTTGATATCCCGACCAGATAGGTCAGGTCTTCGTCTGTCAATCGGCACTAGTGGTACTGACACCGCGCTCCTAAAGCATCTCTATCTGGTGCTTTATCTCATCCCGTTTGATGTGAAAACCGGGTCTAATTAAGTGGCGTAAGCTTTTGGATCTCGTCTTGCAGACACCACACTTCGAATTTCCATTATAGCTTCGACTCATCTGTTGCTCCAAAAATGATTCTTCGACTTCTAGTTCAGGGATTCGCCATTGGACGTCTAGAGGTCCATGCCGGAAGCCGATCCGGAAACCTGCACCAGAAAGCTAGCCGAAACTTCAATGCTAGGAAGTTAGCATTACCTGGACAGGCTAGGGCTTACTGCCTTTTGTTTATAGTCTTGATGTTATCGGCAGATCTGGAGATCTATAGTAAACGCCGAAAAGTTTCTGCCGGGCTAGGCCAGACCTTATGATATTCGTTTCCAGTTTGGGCGACATCCCCTTCTTATGCATTCTTCCTCTGACATCCTGATGCAATCACGTCCAAACATTCGTCTGAATGGTTATTAGCAGATTTAAATGCGTACCTGGAAGATGTCCGCCGAGGCTGGACTTGGTGTTTATCGCTCTCGTTTCTATGAGTTGGGGGCTCATCTTCACCAGGTCCGTAGGTTATTGAATACGCTATCCGTCTAGAATTGGGAGTTCTGCACTGGTTTATGGCAACCTGCCATTGGTCGTCTGGAGGTCCATGCCAGAAAACTTATCCGGAAACCTGAAAGATGTCCGCATGTGCTGGACTTGGCACGCATTGCTCTCGTTTCCACGAGCTGAGGATTCGTCTTCACTAGGTCCGTAGATCAACCACGGAGTTTCCCACCTAGAGCTAGGCTGGGGTCTACGGGCCTCGTTTCCAGCTTGGGGGTTGAGCCCGGACTTAGAGGGCGAAGTGCGGTCGCTCTTGCTGCCAAGGAGAATGAACTTGCATCCCATATGAACCAGCTCGTGGAGGAGCAGCAGCCTTGGTCGAACGCAACGCTAAGGACTTTTTGGCGGAGAGGGAGAAGGCTATAAAGGTTGTTCTGGAGCGAGCCTTCGATACTTAGGTGGCGAAGGAAGTGCAGAGTGGCTCGAGTCAATGCGCCGGGAAGGGCGTTCTGCAGGCAGGCTAGAGGGAACACAGCTCTGCCAAAAATATCTCTCAGCCTTTCATGCGACACTACTTCTTGGGAGGTTCCGCTGCCGGATAGGAGCCAACTTCTACTCTGGAAGAGGCTATGAAGGCTACTAGTGTTCCTCCGGCCTTTAAAAGGGATCCTGAGGCGGCTCCTAATCTCCAACTTTTGGCTCACCAAAGTGCCCCGCTGCTCTCCTACTTTGCTGGAGATTTCGCCCGAGATTCTCATGGAGCAGCTGTCCGAGTTGGAGCAACAAGAGCTATTTGCCACTTATGAGGTTCCTGATTCAGCGGTTGGTCCCAGTGTTCCACCTTCTTGAACTGTTAACTATTTTCTGCTTCGTCGTTCCTGAACGATATCCGCCTAAGTCGGACTTGACAGCTATCACGTTTGTTTTCGTGGGTTGGATGCCCGCCATCACAAGGTCCGTAGATTGACTGGAGACTTGGAAATAGGCTAGGGCCTTCGGGCTTTATTTTCAGCCTGGGAGCTGAGTCAAGGCTTGGAGGCTTCATGGCATGTTTCTTTGCATTTTGCTCATGCCATTATCTCCTTTCAAAGGAATTTTCTTCTTAAGTATTCTGGGCGAGCTTTACTGTTAATTTCCGGACCTATACTACTACCACTCTCCACTCCCCCTACTTCGAATTGTGCTGATGCTTATCAGTGCATTCGAAGTAAGTGAGGACTATGCCTCCTTATTTGCCGACCTCAATCCTTTCTCTGCACGCTGCCTTTTGAGTAACCACGCTGGTCCTTCTCAGCAGGTTGCTATACTCTGGATGTTTACTTATGGCAATATTTCTGCCTTTTGTGCTTTCTTCCCAACATCCTACTACGTTCACATCCAACACTTCAATGTGGAAGGTTAAGGGCATATTTAAACATGTACCTTGGAGATATTTTTATAGGCTGAACCCAGCGCTCCTTGCTTTCATATCTATAGATGGGAGCTCGTCATCGCTAGGTCCGTAGGCTACCAGGTAAGCTTTCCATCTGTGGCCTATGTTCATCTCAGGGACGTTTCTCCCTTAAGTGTTTGTGGTCCGTCGTTCTGTCAATGCGAGGACTTGTACTACTACCTCTCTTCACTCCTCCTACTTCGGATTGTGCTAATGTTAGCACATTCGAAGTATACGAGGAGCATTCCTCCTGACTTACCAACCTCGCCTTTTCGACATCTTACCAAATCTGCATTTAGAAATTTTTTGTCTAAGAGGTTGTTAGCGAACGGAGACGTGTACCTGAGAGCTCTTTGGTATGTTAGATCCGACATCTCATGTTTTCATTTTTTCGTCAGGCTCGTGTGTTATCGACGCCCCTGTGTAGGGCCAGCATTGACTGGTTCTTTCTTTCGTATTGGAGTTGAGTCAGAGCTTAGGAGGTCTCTTTTATATCTGGAATGGTCCAAAGCTAGAGCTTGTCAGGCGTTCATCCAGGATAACCTAGAGCCTAGGTATATTTATACAAGCGCAACCTGCGCGGGGCGCACTTTGCGCAGCCCTCCTGGATATAACCCAATCTAGGTTCATCAGGCATTGATCCAGGATAACCTGGAGCCTGGGATACAAGCGCAATCTGCGCGGGGCGTGCTTTACACAGCCCTTCTGGATATAACCCAATCTGGGTTCACCAGGCTGTGACCCAGAGTAACCTGGAGCCTGGGATGCAAGCAATCTGTGCGGGGCGTGCTTTGCACAGCCCTCCTGGATATAACACAATCTAGGTTCATCAGGCTGTGATCCAGAGTAGCCTGGAGCCTGGGATGCAAGCGCAATCTGCGCGGGGCGTGCTTTGCACAGCCCTCCTGGATATAACCCAATCTAGGTTCATTAGGCTGTGATCCAGAGTAACCTGGAGCCTGGGATGCAAGCGCAATCTGCACGGGGCGTGCTTTGCACAGCTCTCCTGGATATAACCCAATCTAGGTTCATCAGGCTGTGATCCAGAGTAACTTGGAGCCTGGGATGTAAGCGCAATCTGCGCGGGGCGTGCTTTGCATAGCCCTCAAGTGTCAACCCGGAGTAATTCGGGGCTTGGGCGTATTTTCCAGCCTGGATCTAAGCCAGGGCCTATAGGCTTCTTTTCCTGCCTAGGGCCGAAGCTAGAACTTATGGCATCCTTTCCCATCTCGAGCTACATCGGAGCGTAGAGGTTTCGTGTCCAGCTTGGATCTATGCCAGGGCTTATAGGGTTTCGCTCCCATAAGCCAGGGCTTATGGACTTCATTTCCAGCCTGGATTGAATCCAGGGCTTACAGGCTTCTGTTGCCAGCGGAGAGTTGGACCGTCATACCTGCCCAATCTGCAAAGACGCCACCACAGGCAACTCCAACGCACAAGACGCAATGAGCGTCATGAGATAAAAATAATGATAAAATATTATTTAGTAACTGCATAGTGGAACCAGTGCGTTACGGCAGGTCAGAAATAAGCATATACACATAAATTCTAGCACATAGCCCTGCACTCTCCCTAATCGGGTGATCTAGGAAGGTCAAATTTCGAGACTGGGGTGGCTGAACTGTCAGGTAAGTAGCTAAGTAGCTGCCAGGTCCATAGTGTACGAAGGAGGTACATAATCCCAGTTAATATTGACATTAGGGTGTTGAAAAGGACGGTGAAGATATAAATGTGCCTAAGAGGGGGGGTGAATTAGGCCTATAGAAATTTTTGCTTCTTTTCACAAATACAAAGTGTGGTGACTTAGATATGCCTACTAATGTTTGTGACGAGTGCCTGATATATCCTAGTAACGTCGGATGTGCGTCGGGTCTGTCTCACAGCAATAAAGAAATGACTGAAAAGTAAATGCGAGACAGGATTTTTATAGAGGTTATATCCCCAACTGGGGTTTACTCCTCTCCTTGGGATTTGCTTCCCAAGAGTTTAACCAATCACTATAATGCACCGTAGCTGGATACAAAACTGATTGGTTAGCCCAATACACAACCGAAACAAGTCGAACACTAGCCACTACTAGGTTACCACACGCCGAGTTTCGTTCCTCGGAATCTCCTTGATCCCGACAGACACAGCTCGCTACCGAAGGGCCCCCGGACTTGTCCTTCCCTTCACGTGTGCGTAAACGTCGACCTTGCCTCCTTTGTATTGCTCACGTCCGAAGACAACACGTCCGAAGACAGAATGTAGGACAGGGATAATGGAATATCAGGATAAATCACTCGCTCAGTGATGAATAGCCGGTTAACGCTCAGGTGGGCAGAAAGCTATCTCAAGTGGGAACTCAGGAATCTTTCAGTATGTTTCTGCTCAAGAATCTTTCGTATGCTTATATTCGCAAATTCTTAGTCCTTTGAGAGTCTGAAGTGCAGCTCATATATAATACTTTTCAAATAGCACTTCTCATGGAAAATCATATCAAACAATAATTACCTAATCAAGCATAGTTTTCATGCAATCATACCATATAAATCATGCTCTTAATAAATCATCACAACGGTCATATAGCATATTTACGCATGATTATATTCCATATAGAAAGGTCAATTTCGTTCTCAAGCATATTCAAGCATTTCACATATAACTACCATATCAGAACTTTCCATAAGAGATTCCCTGTTATCTGTTTCTAGAACGATTCAGTCCAGATTTTCTTTCCAAGTATAGCACATAAGATATCATCACATTAGCACGTTTTCCATGTATAATTCATAGTATAATTACCATGTTTAGCACACAAATCATATAAGAGAATACTTAATACGATTTATCAATCATAGTCAACCTTTCCTTATTTCAGAGATCACATCCGTTTATAACATTTAACATCTTATCCAGAAAATTCAGTGTAAAGTATGCAAAGAATCGCATAAGTGATTTTCGTCCAGGAATAAACTAGTATCAACGGATATATCACTTTCCATATATAAACAGCATATTTTCCATATATAGCTCAGTAGGATATCTCATGCATTATTTCCATATATAGCACAGTACGATATATCCTATCTCATGGACTGTCTATAACATGCGATAACTTAGTTCCATCAAATCATCACAGAATCACACGCAATTCAAATATTCAACACTTAATCGATTTTATAGCTCATAAACAATGCATGGTTGAATATTATCATGAACTTAGACATTTTATTTGTCCCAAATCGAATTGCTTAATTTATAGACCTAACGTCTTTACAATTACATTGTCCATCAAAACTCTCTAACATACATAGACCAAAAAGGTCAACATTCTCCCCCTTTTTGATGATGACATGTAATTGACACAGCACGGAAGCATATAAGCATATTCGATCATGCAAGTCCTAGCGCATATGTCTAAGTGTTCCATAATCACAAAGCAGAGCACACGATATTTCCTAATCACATGTGATACATATTTGCTCCCCCTGCCTACGTGCAGTTATCTCTATGACATGCTAAGATATATCTTTAACTAATCTTGCTCCCCCTGTCTAAGTGCGGATATATCCTATCGTTTCTATGTTATATCCTGAGTATTAAAAAATTTGAAATTACCCGTGAGTGTGCTCCCCCTACCTAAGTGCGCATCTTCCAAGCATGGTTCAAGCAATCATGTAATCATCTCAGCAGGCACTTAGCACTTATCAGAAATTTTACGTAAGTCAAATAGCACAGTTAAGCATCAGAGTATGAGATCAACATACGATATATCCTAAGATCAGAGCAAAAGATGTTAAGCACAGGAGATATATCATAACAGCAGCAAAATATTATATTAGGGTTCAACGAGCCTCCCTATACATCACTTACCACTAAAGCACTTAGACGCTAAACGTCTAAACTTACCTACTACTACTCCCCCTTCATCATCAAATAAGGCGGGAGGATCAACTAAAAACTGAGCGATACTGGAATATCCTAGGGGCAACTAGGAGCAGAAGGAAGTAGAATGGCAGCCTACTGGCTTGAAGAGGTCTCGGAATCTGCGGGCTTAGAGAGGGACTTCTTGATGAGCTTTGAGAGCTTGGATAGTTTCAGTGAAAGCTCGGTATACTGCTCTTTGAGCTTGCGGAAGCGCTTCTGATTATCAGCCTTGATATCAGAGATATCACGGCGCAACACCGAGATTCCTTCCTTCCCTATGCTCAGCTCATCCTCATAGTCATCGTCCTCGTCGCTTTTGACCTTCGCTTTTCCTTTCGCAGCCGACCGTTTCTGGGCGCTATCCACTGACCTACTCTCCTTAGCCTTGAACCAACCTTGGCCCTTTGTGTAGTGAATACCCATCCGCTTCAAGGTCACAAGGTCCACAATGTGGACGGCCTTATCTTCCCACGCTGGCGGCAGTATGATACCTTCACACTCGAACATATGAGTGAGCAGCATTCCATAGGGCAGCGCCTTGTCTTTGCTCTCAACAGCCTGAATCATGTGCTTCATGACAGTATATCCGAGGTTGAACTTGCGGTTCTGGGATATCATGTACACGGCAAAAGTGCTCATGAAATTCATAGTGGTAGAGTGGCCGCCACTACCGATTTTGGCACTCCACAAGGTCATGTTCAGTAGCTTATGAAGGAAGAAGAAATCTATGGGAAGTTGATTGAGAGCTTCTCCATCTGAAAAGCGGGGCTTGGTGCGGGTATTCCAGAGTTTCTGAAGGACATCACTAGGGCCGAAACCATCAGCATGGCACCAGTCGTTCATGTCGTAGTGGCAGAAGGGTTCATTAGGAACTGCAAGCATAGCATTCATCTGCTTAGTGGTCCACTCGATCTTGTGTCCGAGAACATAGGAACGGATGGTGATATGTTCTTCAAACTCGTCGTAGTCGAAGTTGGCATAGAACAACTTGACGACCTCAGGGTAGAAGGGCGTGTTGAGACTAAGGAATTGCTCCCATCCGTAGTCTTTCAGCCAGGTTATAACAGTTCCAGCAGGCAGCTTGTCGAAGGCAACACCGCGACCACGAGCGATATCTCTTTTGAGGAAGATTTTGTAGGTGGTGCGGTTACTTTCTTCCAGAAAAAGGTGTTCAGCTGGAATCTCACTAGTTTTGGATAGATCGATAGGCGGAATGGCAAAGGACTTTGAACTTGATGGCGGAAGTGGCGAGGTTTTTTCAAGTGGTGAGGGCTGTTTTTCAGGAGACTTTGGCGGAGGTGAATTCTGGGTTTCGACTGGAGTTGGGGATCGCGGCGGCGATTCCTGGGTAACCTTGGGAACTTCTTCAGGAATTTCGGAGCTTGAGGAAGACTTTTCTGGTTCGGGCTTCTTGGATTTTTTGGTTTTCTTCTTCTTCTTTGCAGTTTTGGAAGGGGTTGAGATCTTTTCAGAGGATTTGGCTTTGGATCGGGTTTTGCGAGCAGAAGGCGATGAGGCTGAGGCTTGTTCTGGTGATTTAGAAGGAGATTCAAGTGGGGATTTATCAGAAGTGGGCTCCTTGCGTTTTCGGCTTGAAGGCTCTTTGGTGGCTGCCTTGGTTGTGGAAGTTTTAGCCATTTTCAGAAGTTAGGGTTTGAAAGTAAGTTTGGAGAGGATGAATGAGATTATGATGATAAGGAACGGTTTTGAATTTAAAGAGTAGGGTCGGTTTATTTTAGGAAGAGATAAGGATGAGATTTGAAATTTGAAATTTGAAATTTCGAAGTTGGAAAGAGGAAAAACTGTCAGAGATATCGGGCTGATTTGACGGGATTTCATAATTAAGGAAGGGATGTGACAGGACTGGATAGGAATATATTATAAAAGGAAATGAGTTCCCTAAAATAACTGAACGGCTGAAACAATATCCACGCGTTCCTTCCTTAAATAACCTAATCACATTTAAGGACAGATCTAGAAGATCGGATATTCCTAAAATAAACTAGATAGCTGAAGGAATGTCTTGGAAAGGATAACTACGAATTTCTTCCTAAAATATGAGATTTCACTTAAGGAAAAGATCTATAGGGTCCACGGAAATATTCTAAGAGCTGAATATCTTAAGATGGGATAACTATGAGTTTCTATCTAAAATAGAATAACCTAGAATAAATGATAAATTTAGGCAGATTTACTAACCTTATTAAGCTCGAGGATTCCCAATCGATCACGGATGTCGCAGAATCTTGCCTCTATTAGGGGTTTAGTGAAGATATCAGCGAGCTGATCATTTGTTCCTACGAATTCCACACTGATATTCCCCTTCTGAACATGGTCTCGTATAAAATGATGTTTAACCTCAATATGCTTAGTACGAGAATGATGCACGGGATTCTTAGTTATACTAATGGCACTAGTGCTATCACACAGAATAGGAATTTTGTCATAACTTAACCCGAAATCACTAAGGGTTTGTTTCATCCAAAGAACTTGTTGACAACAATTTCCTAAGGCCATATATTCAGCTTCGGTTGTGGAGAGGGCGACAGCATTCTGCTTTCTACTGGACCAAGTTACCAGGGAATTCCCAAGTAATTGGCAAGTTCCACTGGTACTTTTCCTATCTTCCCTACAGCCGGCATAGTCGGCGTCGGAATATCCCATTAATGGGAAGTCATCCGTATAGGAGTACCATAGACCAAAATTGACAGTACCCTTGATATATCTAAGTATCCGCTTGACTGCGGTCAAGTGAGATTCCCTAGGGTCAGACTGATATCTCGAACACATACCAACAGCAAACATGATATCAGGGCGACTAGCAGTTAAGTAAAGAAGGCTTCCGATCATACCTCGATATTGTGTTTGATCAACCGGTGTACCTGATTCATCAATGTCTATTTTGGTGGTCTGATGCATAGGGGTGGAAATCGCTTTGGAATCACTCATCCCGAATTTAGTCAGTAATTCCCTGCTGTATTTCGTCTGGGATACGAAGGTTCCATTGTCAAGCTGCTTTATTTGCAACCCGAGGAAGTAGTTCAGCTCACCCATTAAGCTCATCTCAAATTCCTTCTGCATAGACTTAGAAAATTCCTCGCAGAGAAGGATATTAGTACTTCCAAATATGATATCATCAACGTAAATTTGGACTAGTATCATGTGATCACCTTCATACTTAATAAACAGCGTGTTATCAATAGTTCCAGTCGAGAATCCTATGTCAATCAGAAACTTACTTAGCCTTTCATACCATGCCCTAGGAGCCTGCTTTAAACCATACAATGCTTTATTTAATTTAAAAACATGATTTGGAAAATCTTCCCTAGCAAAGCCCGGTGGTTGTTCTACATGAACCTCCTCATTTATAAAACCATTTAAAAATGCACTTTTTACGTCCATTTGAAAAAGTTTAAAACGTTTAAAGCATGCATATGCAAGTAAGACACGTATAGATTCTAATCTAGCTACCGGTGCAAAAGTTTCATCGAAATCAATACCTTCCTCCTGGGAATAACCTTTTGCAACTAACCTCGCTTTGTTTCTTGTGACATTACCGTGTTCGTCGAGTTTGTTGCGGAAGACCCATTTGGTTCCTATGATGGATTTATCGTCTGGTCTTTTTACGAGTGTCCACACTTCGCTCTTTTAGAACTGAGATAACTCATCTTCCATGGCTGAGACCCATGATATATCATCTAGAGCTTCATGGACTGTCTTTGGTTCCATCATTGAGAGCAGTACATCATGAGATTCCTCCGTATCTTGATTTCGTACAGTTGCTCGAGTTTTGATTCCAGATCTGATATTTCCTATCACTTGATCTGTTGGATGACTGGAAGCATGTTTCCATTTTCTAGGTTGCAGCTCTCCAGCTTCTGGTTCCACTGTTTCAGCATTTTCATCTTTAGGAATATCTTCCTCACTGTCTTTAATGTCCTGCAATTCTGCACAAGGCAAATCTATACCTTCCTCATCAGTAGCATCTGCGTGAGGCATCTCATCAAAAGTAACATGTATGGATTCCTGAACAGTCAGCTTTCTTTTATTGTAAACACGATATGCCTTAAACGTAAGACTGTAACCAAGGAATATCCCTTCATCAACCTTAGAGTCAAATTTTCCTCTCTTATCTCTATCGTTCAAGATAAAACATTTACATCCGAACACATGAAAGTAACCTATATTTGGAGTTCTACCATGCCAGATTTCATAAGAAGTCTTCTTTAATATCGGCCTAAGGAAGATACGGTTAGACACGTAACAAGCTGTACTAACGGCTTCCGCCCAGAACTGTTTAGGAATATCATACTCTCATGTAACATAGATCTAGCCATTTCCTGTAATACTCTGTTTTTACGTTCAACAACACCGTTCTGTTGGGGGGTTATAGGAGCAGAGAAATTATGACTATATCCATACTGATCACAGAATGATGCAACCGACTTACTATCAAATTCCAGACCGTTATCACTTCGTATCCTACATAAGTTCGTTTCTTTTTCATTTTCAAGTCTCTTTACTAGCGATGCAAAGTTATCTAATGCCTCATTCTTATGTGCAAGGAATATCACCCAAGTATACCTGGAGTAATCATCAACGATGACAAAGGCATATCTTTTACCTCGCAGAGACATCGTCTGAACCGGACCAAAAAGGTCGAGATGCAGCAGTTCCAGAGGTCTGGATGTAGATATCACATTCTTTGCTTTGAAAGATGTCTTAGTCTGCTTGTCCATCTGGCATGCCTTGCATGTTTTGTCCTTGATAAACTTTATGTCAGGAACACCTCGTATCAGTGCATTGCTTGTAATGTGAGATAGCAATTCCATGTTGGCATGTCCTAGGCGTCTGTGCCATAACCAGGTGTCATCCTGTGTAACTGCTAGACACTTGACATTCTGGTCAGTGATATCATCAAGAGTTATACAATATATATTTCTATCCCTAGATGCACTGAATAGTACCTTATTATTATTTCTAACTACACACTTATCATTTTCAAACGTAACCGTATGACCTTTATCGCATAGTTGACTAATGCTAATGAGGTTATGTTCTAGATTCTTAACTAACCATACGTCATCTATAGTAGTATGTAAAGTGTTACCGACAGTTCCAACTCCTATAACCTTAGCTTTTGTGTTGTTGGCGTAGGAGACATATCCTCCATCATACGCTTTCACCGACACAAACTTACTGATATCACCTGTCATATGGTGGGAACACCCACTGTCGAGGTACCACTTGTTCTTCCTACTGGATTTTCTTCTTTGTACCTGCATGAATCAGTTCTTTTCTGAGGTGCCCAATTTTGATTGGGTCCTAAATGGTTAGCAGCAAAATAATTCCTGTTAACACGTGGCATATTATGTATCACAGGCTGTGATCTCTCAGTCGCAGGCTGGCCAGAGTTAGAAACTTCAGGAACTTTCTTAGGTCTCCAGACATATCTAGATTTATCAGTTTTCTTCAAGAAGCAGTGGTTAGCATAATGACCAAGACGACCACATGAAAAACATTTAGGTTTCCTAACGTTTTGTGGAGGTGTAGCATGTTCATGTGTTGTGGAATATCCTAATCCTGTTTTTCCGATCTGTGCTGGAATACTAAGTAACATATCAAGATTTTGTTGTCCTTCAAGAAATCTAACATTGGTACGAGATTTTTCTTCTAAGAAATCCTTAAGAGCGGACATGTCTCTAGATATATTCTTTTGCTCCCTAGTTTTCTCGCAATTACATAGGCTTTTTCCTTTCTTAAGAGTCTCTAGCTCGGCTCTCAGGCGCTCATTTTCTAGATCCGTTTGATGCTTCTCTCTAGCTACTTCATCCCGTTGCCTAATTAGACCCTTCATTTGTGAGTTGAGTGACTTAATCCTTCTTTCTGCATTTTGAATTATTTCAAACATCTCTTCTTTTTCATCTACTTCAAAGACTGAGGAAGCGTTATCATGAGATGCATCTTGCCTAGCATATAATTCATTCAGAAATAATATTTTCTTAATAGTGGATGAATCCGATACCTGATCATCATCCGCGGCCATGTAGGCGAGATCTTCCTCTTCTTCGCTCCCGGCCTCTTCCCAGTTTGTGACCATGGCCTTCTGCTTCTTTATCTTTTTGTCACCATTTTCCATCGGGCAGTTTGAGGCAAAGTGGCCTGGCTTGTTGCTCTTGAAGCATTTCTGTACATTGTTTCCGGATGACGATATTCCTTTGTTCCTAGGTTGGAATTTGGAATTTCCCTTGAACTTTCTTCTCATCCGAAATTTATCAAACTTTCTGGTCAGCATGGCGATCTGCTCCATTAGGTCCTCCTCAGATTCTTCTTCGCCTTCAGAGTCGTGTTCTTGTTCGGTATTAAAGGCGATATTTGGTTGACTTCGGACTGGTGGTTTTTCCTTGATAGAGATCTGAGTCATCTCGTAGGTGGTCAGAGATCCGATCAGTTCTGACACTGAAAGTTCGTCCAAGTCCTTTGCTTCGTAGATGGCAGTCACTTTGGGATTCCATTCTCTAGGAAGAGATCTCAGAATTTTTCGCACCTTCTCACCGTCTTCTATTCTCTTTCCCAAAGAGAACATTTGATTGATGATGTTCATGAATCTGGCATACATGTGGCTTATGGTTTCGTTGTCCTCCATCTTGAACAGCTCGTATTGGTGAGTCAAGAGGGCTATCCTTTCTTGCACAACTCGAGTGGTTCCTTCATGTGTGACTTGAAGCATGTCCCACATATTTTTGGCAGATTCGCATGAGCTCACACGATTGTACTCTTCTCTTGTGAGTGCGCAGGCTATCATGTTCTTAGCTTTGGCATTTAGAGAGATTCCTCGCTTGTCTGCTATATTGTAATCAGGGCCTTTCTTTGGAGTTCCATCTTCGTTTTTGGGAATGTAAGGTCCTGTTGCGATGATATCCCACAGGTCGTAGTCTGCAGCGATCAGGAATTCCTTCATGCGTTTTTTCCATATGGCGTAGTTTGTCCCGTCGAAGAGTGGTGGCCTGGAATGGGATTGTCCCTCTGCAAAAACATCAAAACTCGAAGAAGCCATTAGATCTTTAACTCAGGCTTGTTAGGCCCGTCGTTTGAGTAACCCGCTCTGATACCAAATGAAGATATAAATGTGCCTAAGAGGGGGGGTGAATTAGGCCTATAGAAATTTTTGCTTCTTTTCACAAATACAAAGTGTGGTGACTTAGATATGCCTACTAATGTTTGTGACGAGTGCCTGATATATCCTAGTAACGTCGGATGTGCGTCGGGTCTGTCTCACAGCAATAAAGAAATGACTGAAAAGTAAATGCGAGACAGGATTTTTATAGAGGTTATATCCCCAACTGGGGTTTACTCCTCTCCTTGGGATTTGCTTCCCAAGAGTTTAACCAATCACTATAATGCACCGTAGCTGGATACAAAACTGATTGGTTAGCCCAATACACAACCGAAACAAGTCGAACACTAGCCACTACTAGGTTACCACACGCCGAGTTTCGTTCCTCGGAATCTCCTTGATCCCGACAGACACAGCTCGCTACCGAAGGGCACCCGGACTTGTCCTTCCCTTCACGTGTGCGTAAACGTTGACCTTGCCTCCTTTGTATTGCTCACGTCCGAAGACAACACGTCCGAAGACAGAATGTAGGACAGGGATAATGGAATATCAGGATAAATCACTCGCTCAGTGATGAATATGCTGGTTAACGCTTAGGTGGGCAGAAAGCTATCTCAAGTGGGAACTCAGGAATCTTTCAGTATGTTTCTGCTCAAGAATCTTTCGTAGGCTTATATTCGCAAATTCTTAGTCCTTTGAGAGTCTGAGGTGCAGCTCATATATAATACTTTTCAAATAGCACTTCTCATGGAAAATCATATCAAACAATAATTACCTAATCAAGCATAGTTTTCATGCAATCATACCATATAAATCATGCTCTTAATAAATCATCACAACGGTCATATAGCATATTTACGCATGATTATATTCCATATAGAAAGGTCAATTTCGTTCTCAAGCATATTCAAGCATTTCACATATAACTACCATATCAGAACTTTCCATAAGAGATTCCCTGTTATCTGTTTCTAGAACGAGTCAGTCCAGATTTTCTTTCCAAGTATAGCACATAAGATATCATCACATCAGCACGTTTTCCATGTATAATTCATAGTATAATTACCATGTTTAGCACACAAATCATATAAGAGAATACTTAATACGATTTATCAATCATAGTCAACCTTTCCTTATTTCAGAGATCACATCCGTTTATAGCATATAACATCTTATCCAGAAAATCAATCAAATCACATCTTTCCTAAATATAATATTCCAATCAACATAAGGAAAGATATCAATTTTATATTTCACATTAAATTCAGTGTAAAGTATGCAAAGAATCGCATAAGTGATTTTCGTCCAGGAATAAACTAGTATCAACGGATATATCACTTTCCATATATAAACAGCATATTTTCCATATATAGCTCAGTAGGATATCTCATGCATTATTTCCATATATAGCACAGTACGATATGTCCTATCTCATGGACTGTCTATAACATGCGATCACTTAGTTCCATCAAATCATCACAGAATCACACGCAATTCAAATATTCAACACTTAATCGATTTTATAGCTCATAAACAATGCATGGTTGAATATTATCATGAACTTAGACATTTTATTTGTCCCAAATCGAATTGCTTAATTTATAGACCTAACGTCTTTACAATTACATTGTCCATCAAAACTCTCTAACATACATAGACCAAAAAGGTCAACAGACGGGACTGTTTACAGCCGACCAGGGGACACACAAAGGGTGCAGGTAGGGGAACATTATGGTCAAACAGAGGGAATGTCAGTCTGACAGTAGTACGCCTGTAACTGTTCTGTCCTCGGATGTACCTGCTGGGAGTCTTAAAGGAGACCTACTGGGCCGAATTCCAGCAGCCCAAATATTCTAGCCCAATGTAATTAATTTAAGAGCCTAATAAAATAAATCAAGCCCAATTCGCTTAGGCCCCCCGACTCTAAAAGTCCCACATTTAATTTATTTTGGTGACCCACAAGATAATTAATTCCAACAGCTATGATAATTAATCTCAATAACACCAAAATAATTATTTTCAAGAATGAACAAAAATAATTCAATAATGAAAAATAATTAATTCACAGCCCCTCAAAAATAATTCATGCAGCCCATAAAATAATACTAGCAGCCCAAATATTCTAAAGTCCAACCAACCTAAAAACCCAAATAATTGATTTAAATTACTCACCAAACTAATTATATAGCCCAAAATATAATTCTAAGGATTTAAGGGCTCAAGCTAGAAACCCTAAGCAAAATAACTACAGTGCCACGAATATTATCAGAATTCCCCCCTTGCCCCCCAAATTTCAAATCTCGCAGCATTTGGTCCCAGGGGAAATAACAGAATTAACCTTATAACTTTTATAATTCAATTTGACACCCCAAAAATTAAAAAACTTACAACCGAACTCGGGGAGCAATCTCCGGCGAGGGCGTCGCCGGCGACCGACGCAACGATGGCCACGGTGGTCGCCCTCGGACGGGACATCATTTCTGGGCGTCTTTCAAGATGGCGTCGACCGTATCACCAGCCATGTTTACTTCCTCTACGACTTTCTTCTTCCAGCACCCAATGCTGATTAAGGTTCACGGCAAGGCTGGCTCGCCGGCGCGCGGTTAGAGAAGGACTTCAAACGAGATTCCGGCCATGGGCGCCTCCAATTTTGGGAAGTGATTGTCGATTTTTTCTGGTTTTTGGATCCGATGTCGTTGGGACTTTTGTTCGAGGCTGGGACCTTGTCCGAGGGGCAGTTGTCGTTCGCTGCCGCCGAGATGGGTGACGACGTGGTATCAGCTTCAACTGAGTCAGCGGAAGTCATCGACGAAGGTGGGCCAAGGTCATCAACGACTATAGCTACGATGAAGCTTCTTCGGGCAGTGCTCGATGGTGGCGATAAGGATAACGAATAGGATGGTGACAGTGAACCACATGCATATGAAGCAAACACGGCGGCGTCTTCGGGCCAGCTGCGGCAAGGGCTGTACGGAGCCGCCTCCATGATGGCCGGACAGTATGGGTGATGGAATAGTCACTGGCGGTAAGGCAAGGTGGCTGACGGCCGTTCTCAGGGCAAGGCAGACTTTCGCCCAACAAGTGTTCGACGAAACGCCATAGAAGAAAACCAAGAAAGGCAGCCTAGAAAACTTCTAAAAGACAATCGTTGAATCCAAGCCACGACTCCATATCTCACGTTCCAAACCCCGTTCCCACAGACGGCGCCATTTGATGCGGGTTACGACCCCGATCAACAAGATTTATGGTCCGGGAATCACGGTGAGGGCCGGTTCGGATGAAATCATGGATGGAATATTAAGAAAGAGGACGGAAAAGTAAAGAGACGATGATTTACGTGGTTCGGATTCGGGTGAATCCTACGTCCACGGGCCGCCGGAGAATATTCACTATTAATCGAGGAAGATTACACACTCAACCTCACTTGCGCTCATGTTTACAAGTGATTCTAAGCTCTAAACGTAGAAAGAAGATAAAGAGAGAGAGAGAGAGAGAGAGAGAGAGAGAGAGAGAGAGAGAGAGAGAGAGAGAACATGTGTGTGTTCTTGGTGTGTTAGTGTGTGTGGGGCATGTAGAAGATGTTGTAGAATGGATAAGAGACCCTATTTATACTGTAGGCGCGTCTAGGGTTCTGTACTGCTCTCCCTCGTCAGGTCTCCCGAACGCTTCCTTAGCTCTCTCGATTGCTTTCCTTGGCCTTTCCCGGCTAGTTCCGTAGCTCTCGGGGATATCCCCCTAGCTACTCCAAATATCATCTTCGTACCTCGCTTTTGGTCGGACCTCGTACCTAGTCCGTTCTTCCTCCAGACCAACCTCCTACTCTACTCTTTGTGAGTTGTCAGGTCAGGAGGAATGCTGGATCGAAGGTCACCCCTATCAGAAAAATATATTATACTCCTATGAAGTATGTATGTGATTTTAAAATTTGTATTTCTTGTTTAATTATGTAATGTTCCTAATTTAATTTTCTCGACAGTTTCCTTGTTTTCCTAACTTTATCAGCGTTAATCGCGCCACGATTTTCTTTAATCACTGCGTCAAAGTTTCTGGTCGAGCTTTCCGAAGAAGTCAACAAATCATGTTGATTATTAATATTTCATCGCGAGAAGGGTCGTGCAATCCTCCATTAATCTTACAGTTATGTGTATATAATAATCTATCTCTGTACCCAAGTCCCAGCATACATTAAAAATAATAATCTTTTCGCACACACTTTCCAATTTCAATTATTGCCTTCAGAGATTGGTTACCTATAGTGAAGGTTCAAACCATCATGATTATTAGAAAGGTTTCACTTATTAATCCGAGATTAGGTGACCGTTTTCTTCAACTCCCGTTTATTAATTATATATTTCCTATGTTAGTAACAATCCGATAATATATATGAAGACCGACTCATCCCCCCGACAAGGCTCCAAGATTTGCCCACCTAATAAGCAACGAATTTCGACAATTGCTACACCCTTATACACATGCATTTACCTATTTATAATCCCTTGCATAACGTTATTAATATATGTATATTGTATGTTGCTTTTAAATAAAAATGAAACTATATAATAACACCAAACACCCCACGTTGCCCCCTGCCGACAATAATAACTTGTAGCATAATTTCCCATCTTTTCTCTTTCCTTTTCAACATTTATTTCAATTTTTATTCAATGTATTTCCCCACAATTTACGAGTAGATAGTCATTTACAGTAAGTAGTAGTATGGTTCCTTCTTCCTCGAAGGAGATCGAACCCATAATAATGAAGAAAGCAACGAAGAACAACAACAGCGCCGCAAGCGTACTCAAATCCGCCGTAGCCACCGTGCGCCACCACCTAACCTCCCACCCACGTTTTTGGCTCTTCATCGCCTTCCTATGGATTGAAGGACTGTTGATCTCCTACCTCCGCACACCGCCGCCGTGTTTCCCCGACCGTATGGTAGTCACCGCCGCCCACACCTTCCACACACGTGCAAACGTCCCCGCAGCCGCCGGCCTGCCCTCGACGGCCAACGCCACTCTCTCTTCGCCGGAGCTCACGCCGGGATTCAGCGAGGAGTGCCCGTCGGGGAGGGTCTACGCCTACGAGCTGCCGACGATATTCAATAAAGACTTGGTGGTCAAGAACTGTACGGACCTCAGCCCTTGGGATTGGGAGTGCGGCATAATATCGAACCACGGCTACGGCAAATCGGCGGCGGAGCTCCGGCGGTTCTTGCCTGGCAATATGCACAAGTCTTGGTACCACACGAATCAGTTCACACTCGAAGTCATCTTTCACCACAGAATCTTGAAGCACAACTGCAGGTGAATGACTGTGACTCACAAGATCTGAAAGAAGTTTCCCAAATTCTTATCACTACGATTCAATGAAATTGAGTATTACATCCTCAAAAATAAAAAAAAAACGCAGGACCATGGATCCCAACTCAGCGACAGCTTTCTACATACCATTCTACGCAGGGCTAGCAGTGGGCAAACATCTATGGACAAACGACACTTCAAAGCGCGATTGGCACTGCAAAATGATGCTGAGATGGGTCAAGAAGCAAAACCCATGGATGAAATCCAACGGCTCGGATCATTTCATGACAATCTCAAGAATCACTTGGGATTTCCGAAGGCTCACAGATCCAGGAAAATCGTGGGGCTCGAGCTTCCTAAACATGCCGTCGATGCAAAGGGTCACTCGCTTCATCGTAGAGAAGTATCCCAGCGATGAGATGGACGTTAGCGTCCCTTACCCAATAGGATTTCACCCAAAAACAGCCGAAAACCTCAGACAATGGCAAGACTTTTTAAGAAGCTACAAAAGGACCAACCTTGCAACTTTCGTAGCAGAAACGTCGTCTGCAAACTGGGGCGAGCTCGATTTCAGGAACCATGTACTAAGATACTGTAAGGACGAGTCGGGCGGCGCGTGCAGGCACGTGGACTGCGCGGCGAGCCCATGTTCGACGGACTCTTGGATAGTTCTAGAAGCTTTGCTGGGCTCGAATTTTTGCCTTCAGCCTAAAGGCGAGAGCTTTACTAGGAAATCTGTGTTTGAGTGTATGGTGGCGGGCGCTGTCCCAGTTTTCTTTTGGAAAAGAAGTGCGTACGATCAGTATGAGTGGTTCTTGCCCGGCGACCCAGACAGCTACTCGGTGTTCGTTGATTACGAGGACGTGAGGAATGGTACGGCCGCGATCGGCGAAGTTTTGGGTCGGTTTGGTAAGGAGGAGATTGAGAAGAAGAGAGAGGTTGTGGTGGAGAATATACCTAGGATTGTCTATCAGACGCCGACTGTTAAGGGTGAGTTTAAGGATGCTTTTGATGTGGCGATTGATGGGGGTTTTGGAGAGGATTAAGGAGGAGAAAGAATGGGCTGATTTCTTGTGAGGAGATGACTCAGTTTTTCTGTGTTCTTCCAACATTCGCAGATGCGCAAGTTGTGTAATGAGAATGGCCGAGAAACGATTGAAGTTTCACAACGTGTAGCCGAGAAAGTTATCTATGTTTTTTAGTTTTAGGTTAATTAGTAAACTGTGTAATAGCTTCTAGATTTTTCACACACATTACCACTCAAAGATTGGATTATTGTTATACTAATATAGTGCATCTTTTTCTTTCTGATGAAGCAAATACAGAGCTTTTGAAGTGCTTTCTACCAGTTATCTTTCTTCATCAACATTTGTCTTCTCAGATTACTGAGTATCACTTTCTTTTTTTTTCTCCATTGATCGCACGAGTATTTGGCAAGTGCACTGTCATTTTGTTAGAAAAATTATTAATCAATGGTTTTTCTCGTATCATTACATGTCTCATGTCAAGATCAACCAGCCAATCTCTTCAACAAATTTTTGTCTTCTTTGATGCTCTTTTCTCTTTCCGTCCAAGGTTGGTGTGAACTGTGAGGAGTACAAAAAATTGCTTATGAAGATATTCTATATCATTGTACAATGTGATTAATAGCAGAGGCGGATCTACATGGTGGGCGGGGGGCTGGGCCCCCAAAATTTTCGAAAACTTTAGTACTATATATGTAGTATATGTTGTATTGTGTTTATATAATGTTTATATGGTAGCCTTAACCAATTATCGTATGTAGTGTAGTTAGCCAGCGCATTGCCTTTCATTCTGTAATCTTGGGTTCGATTCCCTTATCCCACAGGGCTTTAAGCCCTTATTCCACACATTATTACTTTTAAGGTATATAAATACTAATACTTATTTAATATTTTCCACACATTATTATTACTTTTAAGGTATATTAAATACTAATACTTACTTAATATTGTATATAACTTCTCTCTATCTACCTTCTTTTCTTCTCTTTCACCTTTTTTCTTTAACCTTTTTAAATTCATTTCGTAATCTTTTAGAATTTTAATTTCGTTTGTACTAGTTAAATCTACTTGCTCAACTTCCTTTCCACTTTTTTTTCTAAATATTTAACCATATGATTAGTAAAAATAAAAATAATTACATAATTGTTTCAAAAATTCTACATATAAAGACTATAATTTTGCAAACCAATTTAATTTAAAAGATAAAATGAATATCTCTCATTATTTATTTTAATCAATGTAGGACCTTCCAATAAAATTTCTAATTCTTTCATGAACTCCCAAAATTTTAATTTGATGAGCCGTATTACAATTAAAACAATTATTTTGCCATGTAAAAAAACAAAATATCAACTAAATACTGATGTTACACAACACATTATTTGTGTTATTTTCTCGTCTATATTTTTAATTAACGTTATCTAAAGTAGATAAGGTTGATAATAAAAGTGACGTTTTCAAGCCCAAAAAACCCGTAAAAATTGTGTAGCACTGCAATAGACCTTGATGCAATGCTGGGGCCAACATCCGGCCTTGTACACATTTAGATCACGGCCCCCCGATTAAAACTTTCTGGATCTGCCCCTGATTAATAGCCATCCCTAAGACCTTCTCCACCCGATGGGCAAAACGCAAAATAGGTCCAACCGAATTGCAATCAAGAACCCAATATGCGTGAATTTTTTTTCTTTTCAACCCATTTTTGCGTTTTTACTGTTCATATACCAAAAAGTTTGGTAAAATTAGATTTTGGCCCATAATGTTACTTAATTATTTTAAAGTCCTATTTGGTAAAATTACATTTTTGCCCAAAATATTTTTTAATTATTTTCAGTCTTATTATTATGGTTTGTTTTTATGATTATTATTATCATTACTATTACAATTATATTTTTATTATTACTATTATTATTATTGTTTTTTTGTTGTTATTATTATTATGGTTGTTTTTATTAATAATTATCATTATTATACTATTATTATTCATTGAACGAAAAATAATGTCATTGAACGAAAACGATAAAATAACATACTAGTACGGAAATAACAATATATTACATGCCGTAGAAAATAATGCCGTAGAAAATAATGTCATATATTACATGCCGTAGAAAATAACAATAATTATAAAATTTAAAAATAATGTCATTGAACGAAAACGATAAATAACATACTAGTACGGAAATAACAATATATTACATGCCGTAGAAAATAACACACACAGAAAATAATAAACAATACATAAATTATTAAACCAACAACATATATTCAATAGTCAGGCAGACAAACATGACTTCCTCCAATATTATTGAAAATATCGCCAAATGCATCGGGTTGGAACAAATCTTGTTGAGTTTGTTGAGCTCTTTTTTGCAAAATGCGTGTCTTTTCAGCTTCAACATATGCTCGAACCTTTGGATCATATATGGAGCTGACATCTTGAAATAAAATTTTATTTTCTTCCCTCATTTCTTTTAGGGCGTGGGACCGGTTTTGCATTTCTAGTTGGTGTTGCAATTTGTTCATTTGTTTTTTTTCAACTCATCAAGGAGTTTATTGTTTGCTTCCTGCATAATGTTACTGATCGATGATGTGTCATCATTTATCTTTCTCTTTAGTTTGGCTTTCTTCACCCCAATAGGTCTTTTCGAAGGAGAATCACCAACAAAGTTATCTGAGTCGTCTAAGCTTAGAGAAAATGAAGAAATACCATGAGATGATTGTCTGACAAACTTGAGAGTTGGAGTTTCTGACTCATAAGAGGGATACTGGCCGGATTGCTTTTTTTTTGCTCCTCGTAGCACCACTTTAAATTTTCAAACCCTTTTATAATATCCCAAACATGATCGATCTTGTGCGAACAACACTTTTACTCGACGCATCTACAAGTTGTTTAAATTAATTACTTGTAGTTGATAAGAATAAAAAATTGGAAATTATAAATTTAATAAAATTTTAATGCTAACTGTATCTTCATTCGAAACCCACTTTGATGCATCTCATCTACGGCTTTTATGCATGCATGGAGTCTCTTGGCAGCTTCTCGATTGTTTGGATCCGTGCTTGCATAGATCTCTTGGTACGAACCTCATAATGCTCAGGTTTTTCTTCGTTGAAAGCTTGTCTATACGAGACCAGAATAGATCAGATGATTGGTACAACCCAACAATTGGGTCTTAAGAAATTTCCATGTAAACCAGTCATAGGAGGATATCTTCATCGTGGTTGTAGGATGATGATCAAATCAACATTCTTACACAAAGTTAAATGTAATAGATGTTTTGTATGATGTTGGAAAGTAGTGAATCCTACAAAAATGCCAAGAGTTCTTTTATAATAAAACAACCTGAAAATGACAACTCAGTGACAATTCTCTACAAACAATATCACACCTCTCAATCTTATGGCCCCGAAAGTGACAATTCTCTGCAAAGAGTATCACACATCTCTATGCTATAGCCCCGAAAGTGACAATTCTCAGCAAAGAATCTCACACCCTCAATCTTATGGCCCCAAAAGTGACAACTCTCTGCAAAGATTCTCACACATCTCTATGCTATACACCCGAAAGTGACAATTCTCTGCAAAGAATCTCACACCTCTCAACCTTATGGCCCCGAAAGTGACAACTCTCTGCAAAGATTCTCACACATCTCTATGCTATACCCCCGAAAGTGACAATTCTCTGCAAAGAATCTCACACCTCTCAATCTTATGGCCCCGAAAGTGACAACTCCCTACAAAGATTCTCACACATCTCTATGCTATAGCCGCAAAAGTGACAATTCTATGCAAAGAATCTCACACCTCTCAATCTTATGGCCCCGAAAGTGACAACTCTGTGCAAAGATTCTCACACATCTCTATACTATAGCCCCGAAAGTGACAATTCTCTGCATAGAGTCTCACATCTCTCAATCTTATGGCCCCGAATGTGACAACTCTCTGCAACGATTTTCACACCTCCCAATGCTATGGCCTCGAAAGTGACAACTGTCTGCAAATGTTCTCACACCATTGAATGATCTACCCGAAAGTGACAACCCCCTGCAAGGAATCTCACACCTCTCAATCTTATGGCCCCGAAAGTGACAACTCTCTGCAAAGGTTCTCACACCTCCCAATGCTATGGCCCTGAAAGTGCCAAATCTCTGCAAATGTTCTCACACCTTCCAATGCTATGGCCCTGAAAGTGACAAATCTCTGCAAGGGTTCTCACACCTTCCAATGCTATGGCCCCAAAAGTGATCAGTCCATGCAAAGATGCTGACTTCTTCCAATGCTATGGCCGGCAAGAGACAACTCGTTATGATTATTCTTACACCTTTCAAATGCACTACTGTAAATACATATAACTTCTGCTCATGTGAAAACAATCAAACTATTTAGACATTTAACATTATTTTTTCATCCTACATATACTCTATCACTAATGAACTTCAGTTTCGGCAATTCGTTATCTTCCTCTTCTGATGATGATAACATGCAAATTATAAATACTCTTCGTAAAAAAAAGAAGTGATAGGTCATGTTATCGCTAATAATAACATGATCATTCAACAACTTATCCATCAACAAAACCACCAAGCCCCTCATGGAGGTTCTATTCCTGGGCATATTTTTATCAACCGTGATCGAGAGGCTGCTGATCGTAGGTTGTACAATGATTATCTTTCGGATAACCCATTGTACATGAGGTCATGTTTCGTAGACGATATCGAATGTCACGCTCTTTGTTCCTTCGAATTGCCGAGGCAATCAAAATCGTGATAACTACTTTCAACAGCGAGTGGATCATGCCGGAAACTTTGTAATTTAATTCTTTTATTCACAGATATGGGTTTACGAGCGCGTACCTTTGTAGCAACGAAGCGCACGATGTAGACACTCCCTCTGTTATTCAATTGGGAGGACAAAAGGGTGGCTAACGGTGTCGCAATGGCGGTGATTGAATTTTCGTTGGTGGAACGTGTGACCCCTTCCACGTACGAAGGAATGAGATGTTGTTAGTGCATCCCATCAATATGGTATCGTAGGTATTTAAATTGCTTTATTATTATAATTAACACATTTATTTATTTGATGTTGTTTGGATGCTTAAGGCATGGTTCTCAGACCGGATTTTCGATCGGGACCGGAAATTTTAGTGGTTTAAGGTTTAGTGGTTTGACCGCTATAAAATCGGATAAAAATCGGTATAAACTGGTACCTCTAGATTTAATAAATATATATTTTGTGAATGAATTAATAAAATAACATCGAAATATACATGTTATTATTAATGTTTTTCAAATTAGAATTATATTAAAATAGTAATCAATAAAAGTAAATTGTATTGGTAGTTAAAAGCATTTTTGAAATAGGATTCTGTTAGGAATTAATTATAGTGACCCCTAATTACTTAGGTCTTAGGTTTATATTTCGATATTTAGTATTTCGGGAGACAAATGTAATTATGTATAAGTTTGGTGACTGGGCTTTAATATACCAATTACTTGTGATATATAAAGCACATACTTACCCTAATTAGGGTTTTATCAAAGAAGTTCAAAGTAAGTCACCTTGTACTTTTCCTTTGAAAATACACACTAACACACACTCAAGGTGTTCTTCATGTTTTATGCATACAAGTCTTTCTTTTGATCCTTGTTTGGTAATATAAGGACCAACAAGTAGTATCAGAGCCTAACGTGGATCAATATCTTCGATTTGAATCCAGTTTCGTTCGATTCCGACGTGATTTGAAGGAGATTTAGCTTGAAAAACTCATTTTCGTTTTTGTTTTTGGGTGTTTTTAAATCGTTTTCACTGATTTCTTTCTCCTACTATGAGTATTTTTCTGGTCTTTCACGTCGATTTCCGTCAAGTTTGAGTAGGATATGAGCAAAAACGAGTCTGAAAATCTGTTTTTTCTCGGTCTGTTCATCACTTTCAGGTAGACTAATCAAATAGTACTAAGAAATTTGAAGGTTTCGGCCGAAACGTCCTCATTGTCCAGAGTTTCGCCCAATCAAATTCTCGGCGATTTTCACTAACGCAAAAGAAATAGATGCTTTAGAGGAAACCAAGAGAAAAGCCAAGGCTAGGGTTGAAATCCCCTTTTCCTACATAGAATTGGAACAAAGCTACAAGACTAGGGATCTTCCCAAGGGTTGGAGCCTTGAGTCAATTCATCTTCCCGAAGATCGTTATACAAACAAGGAAGCACAAGTTCACCATTCTGAAAATTCTCTCTATATACCCCCTATTGTTAGGAATATAGAAGGGTTAAGAGCCTCATTATAAAAGGAACGAGAGAATTTTGAAGTTGAAAAGAAAATGTTTCTAAAAGAGATGGAAAATCTCAAAGCTTCCTCTACCTCCCAAACCACTTCTCACGCATTTCCCTCACAAGATAGTCATTTTGAAAAGCGTAAAGAAAGAAAAGTCGCCATCCAAAGAACGAAAACCTAATAATAATGTTCTTAAAAATATTATGTCTAACCCTGTTTCCACTACGTCTACAGGGAGCGTAGTCAAGGAGCTAGAGAAATCAAAGGCGAGAGTGTCTAGCTTAGAAATAAAGAAGGAGTCTCTAGATGTCAAAATTCCAAATTTATCACCTCCTTCTGTAAAAATTAAGGACACTCGTATTAATAAAAGAGTCGTCTCTTATCTCAAAATAATTACTTCTACTTGCTCCTTAACGCCTACCACCTTTAGAAGTACTACCTATGAAAAAGGCTATTCCTCAAACATAACAAATACATTTTAAAACAAATGCCGATAGGAAGACTCGTAGGAACCAAGATCCAGCCATTAAGAAGGCTTATAGTGCTATTTATGCTTGTTCTCACCTAAGGTATCCTGTAAAGATCGAATCCCCCAAACACCTTAGGAGACTATCCAATGAAAAGATCTTTTCCTCGATCAAGCCTACCAAAGCATTTGCCCGTGCTGAAATTACTCTTTCCTGCCAGGTTCAACTAGGGCTGGGGAAAAATACCGAAATATCGAAATACCGTCCTTATCGTATCGAATCGTATCGAAAATATCGAAATTTTGGTATACCGAAGTTTTTGGTAAGGTATGATACCGTACCGAAAATTTTCGGTACGGTAATGGTATGAAAGTTTTTAAAATTAGGTATTCCGATTATACCGAATACCGAAATTCTAAAATTTTTAATATATTTTATATATATATATACACACCTATATATATTATATTATTTCAAAAAATATAAAATGAAAAATTAAGGATCTTCATAAACTTATTTAGCCCATAAATTATTAACTTATACACAACTTTCTAATATTAGGCCCACCATATTCTACTTACGTAACTCAAGTAACGTTTAATTTTTGCATTTTTAATTTTTTCATGATTTTTGAAAGCGTGAAGATGCAATGCAATTACTTTCTGTTAATCTTCACGAAATTTTTAAATATAGCCACTTCGTTCTAATTAATCTGTACATAAAGTTGTATTTTGTGGTTATGTAAAATTTTTTGTCTTACTAAGGAGACTAGCTAAAATATGTAAATTATTTAAGGTTAAAAAATCTTTTTATTTTGAAAAATTTGGTATTAATGATCTATCTTATTGGGGCCTAAGGAGTTTGAATTGATTAAAAATTCCAAAACAACAAATTAACGAGTCACGAGACATGCATGGTAAAAACCCCTCCGTATGAATTGTATAGAAGGTATGATACCGATACCATACCGAAATTTCGGTATGATACCGTATCGAAATTTAAGGTATACCGAAATTTTGGTATGGTATTGGTATGATTTTTTTGGATACCGAAATTTCGGTACGGTATACGGTATCACAGTTTTGGTACGGTATACCGTGCCGAACCACCCCTAGGTTCAACCCACATGGGTTCCTAAATCTCTACCAAGGAAGACGAAAGGCAAAAGGGCCAAGTCTCCTATAAAGGCCAAGCCCAAAGCTATTTTTTTTAAAGTAACTTGGGTCGCTAAAGCTCCTACTAGCAATAATTTAGGAACCATATCTGAGCCAACACTTAAATCTGCTAATCTGAGAGGACCCATTTCTAAGTGGGTACCTAAAGCTCTCTAAATTTTTGTTTGCAGATTCGTCATATGTGGTACTCGACTCTGGTTACTCCACACACATGACGGGAAACCAAGAGCTGTGAGCAACTATCAAAACCGATTCAACGAAAAGGTCAGATTCGGAAACAACGACTCGGCTCCAATTCTCGGCTTCAGAGACATAATCCTGGAGAATCTGATAGAAAAGGATGTCTCGTATGTCGAAGGTCTCCGCCATAACTTGTTCAGCATAGGCCAGTTCTGCGACAAAGTATTCAGGTGCCATGCAGACCGGTTCAGAATATTGGACAGTCAGGACAAAGAACTCCTCCAAGGACTTCAGAAATCAAATCTTTACACGATAAACCTGACGTCCGTTCGGACCTCGACAGCTGTTTGCCTCATCTCCTAGATTACAATTCAGAGGAACAGCTTATGGCATCAACGCATGTCTCATCTCAACATCAAAGCTCTTCAATACCTCTCAATGAAGAAGTTGGTTCACGGTCCACCAACCATAGCACTACAAAAAGAGCATCAATGTTCTGCGTGTCAACTAGGAAAAATGAAGCGGGCGTCTCATCATGTTAAGCTGGTTGCCTCTAGTTCACGTCCCCTGGAACTACTACACATGGACCTCTGTGGACCGATCCAGACACAGAGTATCAATGGACGCAAGTACGTGCTAGTTATCGTTGATGACTTTTCTCGCTACACATGGACGAAGTTCCTCCGAACTAAAGATGAGATAGGGGACTTGATCGTAAATTTCGTAAACTCTACTCATAATTTGCTACAGCAGACTATCCAAGTCATGAACAGACAATGGCACTGAGTTTAAGAACAAATACCTAAGTGAATTTTATCAAAAACTTGAGACTAGTCAGCAATTCTCAGCCGCCAAGATGCCTCAACAGAACGGGGTAATCGAACGAAAAAATAGGAGTCTAGTGGAAGTCGCGCGTACGATGCTGATCCACTCCGGCCTCCCACACTTTCTTTGGGCTGAAGCAGTCAACACCGCCTACTTCACTCAAAACAAGACGGTAGTTTACAAGCGCTTCGATAAGACTCCGTACAAGATCATCAACAAGTGAGTACCCAATATTTCCTTCCTGGGTATAAGTGCTTTGTGGCGAACAACAGAGAGCAACGTGTTAAGTTTGACCCTAAAGCATTTGAAGCTACATTCATCAGGTATTCGTTAACTTCTAAGGCGTACCGAGTATACATCAAGTCCAACCACACAATCAAAGAAAGATACAATGTTACTTTTCAAAAAGTAGCACATATGGCTTCTGGGCACATCAGTCCAGGATCCGTGCCCAACCCGATGGCTCCTGCACACCTCAGTTCAGGATCCGTACCTAACCATATGGCTTTTGAATACGACAGTTCAGAACCTGCTTTCACAGGTGTGTTGGCACAAAACCAACAGAGAACGGCAACAACTCGAGATTCATCGTCAGAAGAAGCTATGAGACTTGCTCTAGATGACTTGGATCCTCTCTTTGAGCTAGTCTATTGGCCAGCAACCTCGATATTACACCTATAATGGATTCTCCACTCGGCGAAGCCGATGTACCAAGCTCTTCAAATGTTCCCACCTCACCCGATTCAGAATTACCTCAGAATACTGAAGAACCTACCATGGTTAGTGAGGAAGTATCGTCAGAGTCGCTCCATTCAAGTGCAGAAATGGAATTACCTCACTCAACTGACCAGCCTGAGATTGTTGGAAATCTCGGTCCACAAATGGCTGATGCATCAACTTCAGTCTTACCTCATGAGCGAAAGTGGACTCGAGCTCATCCAATTGATCAAATTATTGGTGATCCATCGAGTGGAGTACGGACAAGACATCAGAGCGGCTTATTTAGTTGCTTCTTAAGCCAAAACGAGCCAACAAAGGTAGCAGATGCACTCAAAGACACGGATTGGGTGATAGCTATGCAAGATGAGATCAACCAATTTGAACGTCTCCAAGTATGGACTCTAGTACCCCGTCCGCATGGGAAAACTATCATCGGGGCGAAATGGGTTTTCAAGAACAAGAAAAATGAAGACGAGGAAATAATCAGGAACAAAGCACGCCTCGTCGCTAAAGTGTACAACCAACAAGAAGGAACGGACTACGACGAGACGTATGCCCCTGTTGCTCGAATCGAAGCAATCAGACTATTTTTGGCAAATACGGCCCATAAAGACTTCAAAGTCTACCAAATGGACGTAAAACCCGCCTTTCTCAACGGCGTGTTAAAGGAAGAAGCTACGTCGCTCAGCCAGAAGGCTTAGTTGATCAAGAACATCCTGATTATGTCTATCGACTGGACAAAGCTCTTTACGGATTAAAACAAGCCCCACGTGCTTGGTATGATGTCTTGAGCGATTTCCTTATGAAGTCTGGATTCATCAGAGGAGCCATCGATACGACTCTCTTCATCAAATTGCATGACAAAGATCTAATGGTCGTTCAAGTATACGTCGATGACATCATCTTCGGATCTACTAATCCCCGACTATGTCAGAAGTTTGGAGATCTCATGAAGACCAAGTTCGAAATGAGCCATATGGGAGAAATACAGTTCTTCTTAGGACTCCAAGTAAGGTAGCTCGAAGATGGAATTTTCATAAGTCAGACTAAGTACATCAGAGACATCTTGAAGAAATTCCATCAGGATCAGAGCAAGCCTCTTAGTACTCCCATGGCAACGAGTTGCAAGTTGGATGTTGATCCTTCACGAAAAGCAATCGACATCACACTCTACCGAAGCATCATCGGATCTCTACTCTACCTCACTTTGAGCCGGCCAGATATCATGTTTGCCACTTGTCTCTGCGCCCGTTTTCATGCCTATCCCAAAGAATCTCACATGCTCGCGGTCAAGCGGATCCCGCGCTACCTCAAGGATTGTGGTATCCTAAGGGCACAAATTTAAAATTAATCGGCTATACTGATGCTAATTATGCAGGTTGCCAAATGGACAGGAAAAGCACCTCCGGTGGCGCTCAATTTCTAGGCGAAAAGCTCGTCTGGTCATCCAAGAAGCAGAATTGTGTCTCAACATCAACGGCTGAGGCAGAATATGTCGCAGCCGCCAGCTGTTGCTCGCAAATGCTATGGATGTGGACTCAGCTTCATGATTATGGGTACAATTTAAATAATATACCCATTTACAGTGATAGTCAAAGTGCCATTGCGATAACTTGTAATCCTGTTCACCACTCACGCACAAAACACATAGAGATTAGATATCACTTTATAAAAGATCACGTAGAAAAAGGCACAATTGATATGTATTTCGTGAACATGGAGTATCAACTAGCTGACATTGTCACCAAGGCATTGGATGGAAAACGATTCCAATTTCTTGTCGGTAAATTAGGCATGTTGAATCTCACGTGATATGTGCTCTACCTGATTTTTTTAGCTTTCATATGGTCTGTTCTATGTGTTTTTCATGCTTAAATGCTATACTATGCGTGATACTTAAAACAAAAATAATACATATATATATTATATATATATATATATCTAAAAATTCCAAAAATACATATACTTATAATATTAGGGGAATGACGATATCTTTAGAATGCTCGATCTAGTCACAATTAAGTTTCCCTGACATGCGACTGATTAATTGCTTAATTTTGTCAGTCTAAGTCACATTCTTGTGTCTAAAGGTCACTTGTTTGCTCCACTAGACACAAAACCACTTCATATAAGTGAGGATTCTAGCCTTCGTATTTTGTTTCCTACGGATTTACTCTTGAGCGAGTCACATATCAATTGCTTGTCTTAACTAGTGATTCTTGGTCTCATACTCGCCTTGCGTTAGAACGTTAGAAAAATGATTAGGGCACTTAGAAAAATCCTCACTTGGCCAAATAAACATGCCAATCCCTTAACATAGCCTTTAGTCATCCATTTTGCGCCTTCTCCGAATACCTTTTCTTCACTTGAAACCCCTTCGAGCCTTCAACCGACTATCTAAGTCTTCGGCGGGATGTTCAATCGAGAAAAGGAGGGGGAGACAAAGATACGAGAAAGAGAAAGATGACAAAAGAAGGTGGAAAACGCACATGAGCAATGCTCAACGCACAAAAAGCAGTCCAAAAGAACCTGCCCTTCCAAGTATTGAGATCTTTCAAAAATCATTAGAATGGGGCGTGGATCTTGCTGTGAACTTGTCCATCGATAATCTCGTATGCTCGTCAGAACGGCTAGAAAGAGGAGCACCACGAAGTGAACTTCTCCAACGATAATCCGATCTTATATCGAGAAACGAGAAAGGAGAACGGCCTTGGGTTCGAATTCCATAACTGTGAACTTCAAATCGATAATCTCTGAAACCTCTTTAGGGATTAAGAGAAAAGGAGCACGGTATCGGCTCGAGAACCAACAAGAAGAACTTCGCCTTAGATAATCTCTTAGCCTCGTAGAGAAGCGGAGCTTCAGCTTGAGCAATTGTAGACAGATATAAAAAATAAAAAAAAGATTAAAATGACAAAAGAAGATACGAAAAGAGAAATGCCGATGAAGGAGAAAGACTAAAGAATAGGAAGACGAAGACTCTAAGCCCATTTCCCAAATATTTTCCTTCCATTCTAAGTCAGAGCCAAATTATCCCGTTGATTCCAAATTGACGATCTTTTGCTTAGGTGAAATGATTAAAAGCGCCTCGATCACAGGTAAATTGACATAAAATTGCTTGTGCCGACTTGAGTGATATAAATATAAAAATCCCAAGGTAAAAATAATTGAGCGATAGAGCGAACCTAGTGAGAGTTGTCTAAACGGATCATTCCATAAACTTAGGACTTTTAGTTTGTCGACATGACTTGACGGCATATGATCTTTTCACGTGTCTTGTGAAGTTTTAGGCGTGTCGTTGATCGAAGCAAAATAATCTGACCCCATACTATTAATAAATTTAGTATACATAAGGAAATTTAAAAATAAATATATATAATTAATATATATATATATGTTTTTTATATTTTAGCTTGTTTAATAATAAAAAAAATATTAGAAATCGCACATTTTGAATGCATGTTTAGCTTGCATTGACATTGAATTGTATAAATGCGAATATTTGTTCTTGTTCATACCCTCGCGCGAAATTTTAGTTACATGTTTAGCTGACCATGTATCTAGGCTAATTTTGTTAAATCGCGTATTTTACATAAATTGTTACTTGGATTGGTTTATGTACTTGCTTGATAAATCAATTAAAGAAGTTCAGTGGGAGCCTTATTAAAATTTATTTGTTGATTAACTCTAAACATCTTTGACATTTTGGTCTAAGAAATGCAGATTTCTCGAAAATCAGCTATGTAGCCAGATGTTACTGGTCGGAATTACAGGGAGTTAATTGCATTCATTTTAATACATAAGGGGAGCATATTTTGGTTCAATTTGAAATAAAGGTTCAATCTGAAAAGTAGAAACCTACCAAAGCATTTGTACGTGCTGAAATAAACCTTCCCTGCAAGGTTCAACCCAAATGGGTTCCTAAATCTCCGCCTACGACGACAAAAGTCAAAAAGGCCAAGTCACCTAGGCAACACCCAAAGCCACTTCTACGAAAGTGATATGGGTTATTAGAACTCCCTCAAGTAATAATTTAGGAATCATATCTGAACCTAAAATTAAATCTGCTAATCTGAGAGGACCCATGCTTAAATGGGTACCTAAAGCTCTCTAACTTGTTTTTGCAGATCCATCATGTGTGGTACCTCAATTCTGGTTGCTCCACACACATGACGGGAAATCAAGAGCTGCTGAGCAACTATCAAGAACGACTGAATGGAAAAGTCAGGTTTGGAAACAACGATTCAGCCCCGATTCTAGGACTTGGGGATATTATTCTTGAGAATCTGACTATAAAAGATGTCTCCTACGTCGAAGGCCTCCGCCATAACTTGTTCAGCATAGGCCAATTCTGTGATAATGGATTTCAAGTGGTCTTTCACGCTGATCGGTGCAGAATTTTGGACAGTCAGGACACGGAACTCCTCTATGGACTTCGGAAATCCAACCTTTACACGATCAACCTGACGTCCGTGCGGCCCTCGACAGCTCTTTGCCTCATCTCTCAGACTGTAATTCAGAGGAACAGCTTATGGCATCAACGCATGTCTCATCTCAATATCAAAGCTCTCCAACATCTCTCAACGAAAAAGTTGGTTCACGGTCTTCCAACTATAACTTTACAAAAAGATCATCAATGTTCGGCGTGCCAATTAGGAAAAATGAAGCGAGCATATCATCATATCAAACAAGTGGCCTCTACTTCACGTCCTCTGGAACTGCTACATATGGACCACTGTGGCCCGATGAAGAAACAGAGTATAAATGGACGCAAGTATCTGCTGGTCATAGTCGATGACTACTTTCGCTACACATGGACAAGGTTCCTCCGAACAAAAGATGAGACAGGGGACTTGATAGTCAATTTCGTGAACACTACTCAAAATTTGCTGCAGCAGACTATCCAAGTCATTCGAACAGACAATGGCACTGAGTCCAAGAACAAATGTCTCAGTGAGTTTTATCAGAAACTTGGAATAAGTCAACAATTTTCAGCCGCCAAGACTCCTCAACAGAATGGGGTAGTCGAAGGAAAGAACAGAACTCTAGTGGAAGCCGCGCGTACGATGCTCATCCACTCTGGTCTTCCACATTTTCTCTGGGCGGAAGCAGTAAATACCGCCTGTTTCACTGGAAACAGGACGGTGGTTCACAAGCGCTTTGACAAGACTCCGTACGAAATTATCAACAAACGAGTACCCAACATCTCATTCTTTAAAGTCTTCGGGTGCAAGTGCTTTGTGGCGAACGACCGAGAGCAACGTGCTAAGTTCGATCCTAAAGCATTCGAAGCCACTTTCGTCGGGTATTCTTCAACCTCAAAAGCGTACCGAGTATACATCAAGTCCAACCACACAATCAAAGAAAGCTACAATGTCACTTTCCACGAAGTGGCAGATATGGCTTCTGGTCACTTCAGTCCAGGACCCGTGCTTAAACCGATGGCTCCTGCACACCTCAGTTCAGGACCCGTTCCTAACCAGATAGCTTCTGAACATAATAGTTCAGAACCTGTTTTCACTGGTGTGTTGGCACAAAACCAACAGAAGATGGCAACAACACCGAATTCAACGTCAGAAGAAGCAATGCGACTTGCATTAGACGATTTGGACTCTCTATTCGAGCCAGTATATCGGTCACACACTACTACACCTATAGTGGATTCTCCACCCGACGAGACCGACGTACCAAGTGCTTCTCACGTCCCTACCTCACCCGATTCAGAATTGCCACAGAATAACGAAGAACCTACAGTGGTTATTGAGGAAGAATCATCAGAGACGATCGTTCCAAGTGCAGAATTGGAACTTCCTCAAGCAATCGATCAATCAGAGACTACAGGAAATCTAGACCCACAGATGGCTGATATCGACTTCAGCCTTGCCTCATGAGCGCAAGTGGACTAGAGGTCACCCGGTTGATCAGATAATTGGCGATCCTTCGGATGGAGTGAGGACACGTCGTCAACACAGTCTCTTCAGCTGCTTCTTAAGTAAAAATGAGCCTACCAAGGTAGCAAACGCACTTCAAGACCCGGATTGGGTAATAGCGATGCATGATGAAAATCATCAATTCGAACGTCTTCAAGTGTGGACCTTAGTACCCCGTCCGCATGGGAAAACAATTGTCGGAACTAAATGGGTATTCAAAAACAAGAAGAATGAAGATGGTGAAATGATCCAGAACAAAGCAAGGCTAGTTGCGAAGGGATACAATCAACAGGAAGGCATCGACTACGACGAGACATATGCTCCTGTTGCCCGAATCGAAGCTATCCGTCTTCTCCTGGCTTATGCGGCTCACAAAGACTTCAAAGTCTATCAGATGGATGTTAAGACCGCCTTTCTCAACGGCGTGTGAAAAGAAGAAGTCTACGTCGCTCAGCCAAAAGGCTTCGTTGATCAAGAACATCCCGCACGTCTATCGATTGGACAAAGCTCTCTATGGATTAAAACAAGCCCCACGTGCTTGGTACGATGTCCTGAGTGAATTCCTCGTGAAGTCTGGATTCCTACGAGGAACGATAGACACAACGCTCTTCATAAAATGGCAAGACAAAGATCTGATGGTCGTTCAAGTATACGTCGACGACATCATCTTCGGATCAACTAATCCACGGCTCTGCACGAAGTTTGGAGATCTAATGAAAAGCAAGTTCGAGATGAGTCACATGGGAGAGATGCAGTTCTTCTTAGGACTACAAGTCAGGCAATTCGAAGATGGGATTTTCATCAGTCAGACAAAATACATCAAGGATATTCTGAAGAAATTCCATCAAGATCAGAGCAAGCCTCTCAGCACTCCTATGTCACCAAGCTGCAAGTTGGATGCCGATCCCTCTGGCAAGCCGGTCGACGTCACACTGTATCGCAGCATCATTGGATCTCTTCTCTATCTCACTTCGATCCGGCCGGATATCATGTTTGCCACCTACTATGTGCACATTTTCAAGCCGATCCCAAAGAATCCCATATTCTCGCGGTTAAAAGGATTCTGCGTTACCTTAAGGGCACTTCTACCCTTGGACTATGGTATCCAAAGGGTACGAATGTCAAACTTATCGGCTATACTGACGCTGATTATGCAGGTTGCCGAATGGACAGGAAAAGCACGTCCGGTAGTGCTCAATTTCTAGGCGAAAAGCTGGTCTGCTGGTCATAAGTTTCTCGAGTGTTGGGAACGATTTTGATTAGCTGCGGTAATTTGCCACCTACTGAAACTTGCCGAGGCCAAAGCTCCCACTCAAGACGCAGACATGACGATCCTGACAATCAGGACCCTCATGAAGGGGAAAAGAGGCCACGGACATCTACGAGTGGTCAAGAACAAGGCCAAGGCTCGGGCTCTGCGCAGACAAGAACTGGAGCCGGAGAAACCTCACAACCCACTACACAAACCACCACCACCACGCACCGCACACAATTTCTAAGCCCATTCTACCAACCCACCATCAGAACGCCTCCGTCGACCCCACCCACCCCACTTATTCTGACAAGCCCCTTGCTTCCGGAAGAAGAAGAAAGTGCTGCGATGCTCGTAGCCCTAAAAGCTACTCAAGCTACTCCCTCGGTCGCTCCAGACAAACCGGGCCCCACAGGACATGGCGTCAATCCACACGAGGTTCTAGACAAATACATCTTCGAAGGACAGTGGATGACCCATTCCATGCCCGAGGAATATCAAAGACAACGGCTTCACGACGTTCGGAATTTCCTACAACAAGCCTCCATAGACCTCGTGATCATAGAAGACGACGAGCTTCAGGAAGGTAAAGACTACCAACAAGATATCCCAAGCCTACCAGAGTTGATCGCGCAACGAGCGGCTTCCCCCACAAGACTAACGCCAGGGACCGTTCGGATCGACACGCCGAGAACATCCGAATAGAAATCCCCTTCCTTGAAGAAGTTCGTGAAAACATTTGGAGGTCACCGGAGAGAGTTAAGAAGCCGAACGAGTTCGAGCTGAGAGGGATCTCTCACTGGGATCAGCAGAAGAGAATGACCTACCTCTAGTGCTGACCAAACTTGGATCTGATGTAAGGCTGGGGATGACTAAAGAACAAGTCAAGAGCCACTATAAGAGTCTCTCCCCAATATGCCAACTACTCAGCGTATACTGTGCAAAAGGAGGACTTCCAACACCTCACTACACCATCGAGCGAGTAGATAGAACTCGAGAAGATCTAAGCGAGAGCGACCTACCGTACATCCCTACTGATGAGGTATACCATCTCTATCAGCTGTACGTGGAAAAGTATAAAGGTCCTCAAGGCTTCATCAAGAAATAAGGACTCGAGGGACTCTACCGGTTCATGATGCGCCAAGTCAAGTACTTCACCACACGACCTTCAGATGGCTCTGGAGAGCAACATGAAGAAGGTTAACATGACCGCTCTGCTCAACAAAGGACCTGAGATCAAAGGACTTCCCAACAATCACGTGCACATCAGCTCAGTCCTAGGCATCACCTACGACAATCCAATAGCTAAGAAGAATAGGTTGATGCTGAAGACTGAGATTCATAAGTTTTGCGATGGGACGCTCAAGGTCGTCAGGAAAAACATCGAGCAGAGGTTGGAAGAAATCAATTGAGATACGATGCTGAGGATCCACAGGTTCGTGAGAGAACAGCCGCTCCTAATGGAACTACTTGAAGATATCGAGGAGCGACTGGAGCTGAGGAACACGCTCAAGAACTTTGAGCATGCGCAGATCATACTATGCCCGACGAGGACAAACAGCGCGGAGACGCAATCAAGCACAAAGGGGGAGATTGTAGAGTATACATTTTAATTGTGCTTGATTTCATTAGTTGTCCTTATAATTAGGGGCTTTATTTGTATTAGTCCATAGATTAGGACTAGTTAGATGTTTATACCAAGTTAGTTTGGTATAAATACTTGTATACACATTATGCTTAATAGAGAAAGTTTTGGAAATTGATCCGAAAGGCTTGAAATTCAATTCCTATAGAGAGAAACAATAGTAACTTTCTCACTCTACTCGAATTCTCTCTCTTGTTCTTCATTTGAGTTTTTCGATCGAATCTTAATGTCAATCATTATCTTCGAATTGCTTAGAATTCATGCCTAGGATCATAGAGTTGTTAAACGTAGGACCTAACACATCATTTTCTTCTTTTTCTCTCGTCGCCTTTTTCTCCCCCTCATTTTCTCGTTTATGCAACCCTCCGAAATTTATGAACTACAGTTGAAGGCTTGTTCGGGATACAAATAAAGAAAAGGATATCGGAGAAGGCTCAAAAAGGGATGACTAGAGGAATAATTTCAAGGATGATATTTTGATTTTGGCCAAGTGAGGAATTTCCTACGTGCCCTAAACATTTTCCTAACAATCTAACGCAAGGCAAGTATGAGGGCAAGAAATACAAGTTAAGACAAGCATTTGATGAGTGACTCGCTCATGGATAAATTCCCGAAAAAATAATAAGGCTCAAAATCTCACATATATGATGTGACTTTGTGTCTAGTGGAACAACTAGTGACCTTTAGACAAAAGAATACGACAAGACAGACAATATTAGGCAAATAACCAATCATATATCAAAGAAAGGTTTTTGTGAGCAAATCAACGTAGATTGAGTAATCGTCACTCCCCATATTTGTTCGTTGTTTTTTTTTTGTTTAATTTTGTTTTTCAAACCAATGCTTGAAAAATAACTTTTTGTGTGTGTTTTTCTTTTGTTGTTTTAATAAATGTTTGATTGTTATAATTCGGTATTTTTGTTATATATATTTTTTGTTTTTTGTTTATTTAAATTTTTTTATGACTAATTACAATGTATGAAAAAAATAAAACCAATGCCTAAAAAAATATGAACATGATAAAAGAAATAAATAAATGCATGAATTTTTTTATTTTTATTATTTATTTTTTTTCGAAAAAATGAAGATGCATGAGAATAAAAAGAGATGCATGAAAAGTTTTTTTTAGTAGCTACAAGCGTAAAATGCATGACGAATGTTTTTTTTTTGTTGAAAATTTTGGCATGTGACATTTCAGCTCATATGCATAATGTACCAAATTGCAATCCCTAGAATATTAATCGTGACTAATCCTAAAAATTTCAGCACTTTTAGAAAAAATGAATAAGGAATTTCTTCACCTATTTTGTCGCTTAGGTAGGGAATTGTTGTAGTTGCTCTGCTGCTCGCCCTTTATCATGTATGTGGAGCAACTATCATTGGAGTACCATACATGAGGGAACTCTGCAAAACTATCGGGACTTTGGTACCCATTGTTGTGTGGGTGCTCCCTTATTAGCAGAAAATGAGTTAGTCGTAAATCGTGTTAAATCTGAGTGTGAGCCTAAGTTGGTCGATGATGTAGACTTAGGAATCCATATTTGACTAGGACTTTCTGACTTGATAACCGACTTAGGAATCCATTTTTGCTTGATTTTACACGGATAAGTAATTCTAGCATGTGAATAATATGTGCTCCTAGAATGTGTACTTGTAAAGGTCTTCACGGTACCTAGTCGTAATAAATGCTTTTCAGAACGAACATTGACTGTATACTTCATGTGAGAATACGAGCAAATAGAATGATAAGCATGTAAAGTAGAAGTGTCGTATTTCCTACGTGGAGAATGCACATTTTTCACATTAGAATGAGAATAAGAATTTCGAAAATTATTTTAAAGTCTAGTCTTTTTAATAAAAAATTAGTAGAATCATTTGAAGCACACGATGCTGTTCGCTAGAACTTGAAATATTTTCGTGAAAGATTTTCTTTTTGGAGGAAGAGCCACTTTCAAAGTTTGTTCTTCTAAAATTGATAGGCTTTAACGAACATAGAAGTAACGGCTTTAAGAATTGGAGTATTTGATCTATTGGCGCTCAAAGGCTCTTTTTCTTTCTTAACCTGCTTTAAGATTAAATTTTCTTGTGAGGAAGCCTTGAGATTAGATATTTCTAATAAAAGCGCATTCTTTTCTGCTTCAAAATTCTTTCTTTCCGTTTCTGATGTAGAATTTAAATCTGACATTTTCTTAATCATAGGAGGTATATCCAAGGAATATGAATTTTGCTTCCTCGATCTTAGAAGTCGCAAGAAGATCTTCTAATTGTTTAATCTTAGAGTAGAGCTTCCTACGTTCTTCACTTAAGAAAGCATAGTTATTTTGAGCCGTATTCTTTTCGGCTTGACAAGTACTTAAGCACTTTGTTAGTTCACTAATCCTAGAATTAAATCCTTCTAATTTTGCTTCTAGATTAGCCACTTTCTCATTCTCATTCAACAATATACAGTTAAGGCTACCTCTCTTCTCGAGACTCTTAACCAAACAATTGTAGCTGTTGGCTAGCCTGTCCTTTAGTTCTTTTACTATCGAATTATGCTTCTCTAAGGTAATATTCTTAGTCTCGCTAATATTGAGGCTCTTAGATAATTCTCCTATTTTCACACTAGAGCTCCTATGCTTAGATTCGAGATTAGCTATTTCCTCCTTAGACTTAGTTAATTCGTCCTCTAACTCTCTTGAACTTTTCCGCTCATTTTTCATGTTAGCATATCTAGTTTGTAAGGATTCTAACATGTTAAACAATGTAGAGTTAGGAGGTGATACTTCCTTGGAAGATGTATTAGCCTCATCTTCATGGAGTTCCATCAAAGCCAAGTGCCTCGTTTGTTCGGAGTTTGTAATCTCTTGCTTCTTTGAGCGTAACTTGGTCTTTGTGGACTTTTTCTTTAACTCCTTCTCAATGACACCCCAACTCTTTCACCTTTTCATCAATGTCAGAGCCATCGTCGTCGGATATAGTGTTGTTGGATTGAGTAATCGAGTAGGTGTCTGATAAACGTATTTCAATGCGTTTATCGTAGTATCTAATTGGGATATAATAGAGCTCTAGCAATCATTTTATGCGTTTATTCGCCATATTTACACTTATTCTTATATTGAAGGAGCTTAGGACGAGTTTCGGGCGAAAAGGAGCGAAAACGAGGCAAAACGGCGCAAAGATGAAGAACACTGTCAGGTGTCACGGCCGTGACGCCTTATGCACTTGGCCGTGACAACCACCAGAGGCCGATTTAGAAGACACTGCCGTGACAGCCCTTGCACCAGGCCGTGACATTGAGCAGAACGCAAGCTAAGTATCGCTGGGCAACGTCACGGCCGTGACGAGCGATGCAAGAGGCCGTGACATTGGGCAGAGAGTTGAATCGAAGATTGTCACGGCCATGACACTCTATGCACTAGGCAATGACACTTGGCAGAAAGTGACGAGACGCGAGGCGATGATGGTCACGGCTGTGACGGCCCATGTCCCAGGCCGTGACCGTTACGGGAATCAGTGTAAAAAGCCCAAATTCGACCCAGAAACAGAAACACCTATCAGATATCAACCCTAATCACTTAAGAGACGAAAAAGAGCACAAAAGAACAAGGAAACACGTCCCGGAGCGCAAGATACGGAATCCCACGCGGAATTGAACGAAGAACGAAGATCCTCCCGCGCTACCATTGCAGATCATCCGTACATCAAGATTATGAATTCTTCGCCTTTAATTCTTATTTCTTTCGTTGTTTTTCCTTCCATTATGCGTAGCTAAATTCCTTATGTGTTTGGAATTCGATGAACGCTAGGTTATTTCGTATTTAAGACATATGTTTATTGTGACTTGCGTATTCTGACTGTTTATTGTTCTATGAATTTGTTTCTTCACTTTAATATGTCTATGTGTTAAAGTGAATGTATGGAAAGTCGTTTAGGGCGACAGCTAAATAACGATTAGGCCGTTCGTAGAAGATATGAATCGAGTATATGGCGAAAGCAAATACTTGATCCTCGCTATTAGTAGTTACTGAACTTTAGATCCCCACGAGCGTTTAGGGCGACAGCAAATTCGCGAGTGGGTAGGAAAATTACTACGATTTAGTCAAGAATCACGTAGGCACGATATTCCATTGTCTTAGGCGATCACACCTGGCGGGATTTGAATCCCGAGCACATCTTTATTATCTGAAGCTTCTTATTAGTTTTAAGCGTGTTCTTTGAATCTCTAGTTGATTTAGGAGTAATCTGTTAGGATAGTTCGTAACATCATCTGCATATTTTATTTAGGCTAAATATCGAGTCGATAGGTCAGTACTAGTACTTAATTTATTCCTTGTGTTCGATACTCGTTTACTCACTTTACTGCACTACAAACGGTAGGTCCACTGCCTATCGCACGTCGGTGATAGTAATTAGGTATTCGTTTTATATTATCTCTTGTCGCACTTTTCATTCACACACCACGTGTCGATCAAGTTTTTGGCGCTGTTGCCGGGGAATAGAGTGATATTAGGAACACCGTAGTTTGGTAATTTAGCCACTTTTATTTGACGTTTTCTTTACTTTTACTAATTGCGTTATGTGTGTTATTTGTTCTCTACGTCATTATTAGTCTCGTATTCTTTTCGACGCATTTATTATTTCTTTGCTAATTTTTGTTTTCACTTATTGAAGGTACGATTCAGCGGTGAATGACCCGAAGCCATCCATCGGGTCCCATCGTTGACGCAGATCCGGATTGTGAGCGAAAGTTGCGAAGGAAGCTTAAATACGACACCGAAGGAGCATCCACCAGCTCTCAGGATCCTTTAGTTTGCTATTCGGAGGATAGTTCGCAGGAGTCCCAAAACTCTCGTGTAGAGGCATCCGCAGATAGCCCGAACACGGAAGTAACGATGACGGACCACCGAGTGCCCGTCCATCACATTCCAGAGGAGGAGCCATCACTTCAAGATCTCCTCAAGAATGCCGCGCTAGGCGGTACTATGTCGGCGATTGTCATCCCGCCGATCGAGAACAACAATTTCGAGCTGAAGCACTCTTGGCTTCAAATGATATTCCAGACGGCCCAGTTTGAGGGCAATGCCGAGGACGATCCCTATTCCCATCTGAAGGCATTCTTGACGGCGACTGACACCATCAAGATCAACGGGGTCCCGGGCGATGCGATCAAGTTGATGATGTTTCCGTTCTCGCTCAAGTTCAGGGCAAAGGACTGGTTGGACACGTTGCCGCCCAGATCGATCACTACCTGGGAGGAGATGCGAGCCGCTTTCATCAACCACTACTTCCCACTCTCAAAGGTGCTAAGGGTGAAGACAGAGATCTCTCTTCTCCACCAGAAGGACTCAGAAAATCTGTACGAGGTGTGGGAGCACTACAAGGCGCTATTGAAGAGGTGCCCACAGCACGGGATGTCGAAGGCAGCCCAGATCAATCGATTCCACGAGGGGCTCAATGACCAGACTGTTCATATGTTAGACGGAGCCGCAGGAGGAGGGCTTGTAAAGCTCAATGCGACCGACGCCAGGAATTTGATTGAGGACTACTCAAGGAACAGTTTCATGAGGGGCAATACGAGGATGAAGTCACCAGGCGTATTCGGAGTTAGCGAGGAGAAGGCTGCGAACGCCAAGTTCGAAGCGCTTCCGCAACAGATTGCTGCGACAAACTCCCAGTTGCAGACAATCATTGGCGCACTACTCCCGAATCCGGGCAGACACAGCCCGTGAATGCAGTGACGACCACCGCACCGATGCAGCACACGCCATACGTGCCATTGTACGGGATCTGTGGCGCAGCCCACGAAACGTTTGAATGCCAACTCGTACAGTTGCTGGAGCACGACTACATGGGGAATTACCAAGGTGGCCAACGGAGTTACCAGCCTCGGGCACATCCCAACTTGGCGTATGGGAATCAGAACCACCAGGGACAAGGACCGCCGGGATTTCAGCCTAGGCCGTCCGATTTCCAAAACGGGCCGCCACGCTAGTAACAGAACGCGCCCGCAGGAGGATCCGACGACATGAGGGAGATGAAGTACATGATGAAGACGCTCCTCACGAATTTTAACAGCACCACCGCAGCCCATGAGAGTCGAATGACGAAGATGGAGGAGTACATGGAGGCGAACGATGTGCGTGCCCAGAACACAGACGCTTCGCTCAAGAAGCTGGAGCAACAGGTGGGCCAGATGGCGAAACAATTGGCGGGGCGTACTCAGGGATCACTCCCAAGCTACACTGAGCCGAATCCAAAGGAGTACTGGAAGGCGGTGACTTTGAGGAATGGACGAGAATTGCAGGAAGTGCCCGCCAAAAAGAAGGCGAAGGAGAACGCCAACTTCGAGAGCCACGACGAGCCCGAAGTGGAGGAGATCAGAGTCAACGATATCGAGGAGGCCCAAGCTGAAAAGGAGAAGGTCGAGCCCGAAAAGAAAAAGGCAATGGAGATCGAGCGACCACCGGTGAAGCCATATCAGCCGAAGATTCCTGACCCGGCTCGACTAAAGAAGGACAAGGACGAAGCACAGTTTGGTAAATTTATGGGTATGTGTAAGGAATTGCATATTAGCTTACCGTTTGTTTATTACGCAGATGCCCAGCTTCGCCAAGTTCTTGAAGGACCTGCTGACGAACAGAAGGAAGCTCGAACACGTCTCCACCGTATGCCTGCAAGGAGTGCTCGGCGATACTCCCGAGCAAGATCCCGAAGAAGCTTAAGGACCCAGGGAGTTTTACTATTCCCTGCCTCATAGGAGATTTAGTGATTGAGCGTGCGTTAGCAGACCTAGGCGCTAGCATTAACCTTATGTCGTACTCTATGTTTAAGCGTTTAGGACTAGGTTAGCCACGACCCACTAGGATGAGCCTCCAATTAGCTGATAGATCATTAAGTACCCTCGAGGCGTTATCGAGGATGTCCTAGTTAAGGTTGATAAGTTCGTGATTCCCGCGGATTTCGTTATTTTAGATATGGAGGAAGATGAAAATGTCCCCTTGATTTTAGGTAGACCATTTTTAGCGACGGGAGAGACCATGATGGATGTTAGAAATGGGACATTAACCTTGACAGTAGACGGCAAAAAAGTTACTTTTAATATGGCCGACTCGATGAAAAAGAGTAACGAGCAGGATGATAAAATGTTATTTCTTAGACGTCTTTGAGCACGATTTTCTCTTTTTTGTGCAAGGTCTGTCACAGGTCGGGGAACAGGACATGCACGCGATTATGGCAATCGATGAGTATGGGGAGGAGGTTGACGAGCCTATCATAGCCATCGATGAGAGCAGCGAAGAGGAGCCACTGGTCCTAGAATTGAAGCCGCTGCCCGATGGAGGGCTGCCAGTCATCATCTCATCGAGCCTCGACGACGGACAGAAGGGCCAGCTCTTAGACGTGTTGAAAGCGCACAAGAAGGCTTTGGCATGGAAGATATCCGACATAAGGGTTATCAACCCGAGCTACTGCACGCACAAGATCCTCATGGAGGACAACTTCAAGCCGGTCGCTCAACGTCAAAGGCGTCTCAATCCCAACATGAAGGACGTTGTCAAGAAAGAGGTGATCAAGCTGCTAGACGTGGGGCGGGGATGATCTATCCTATTTTAGACAGCGCATGGGTCAGTCCAGTCCAAATGGTCCCAAAGAAGGGAGGCATGACGGTCGTCACCAACGACAAGAACAAACTGATCCCGATGAGGACCGTGACCGGATGGCGCGTCTGCATCGACTACAGGAAGTTGATCGATGCCACGCGAAAGGATCACTTTCCTTTACCGTTTATTGACCAAATGTTAGAAAAGTTAGCCATTCATTCATTCTACTGTTTTCTCGATGGTTTGTCAGGTTATCTACAGATCCCAATAGCACCCGAGGACCAGGAAAAGACCACATTCATGTGCCCGTACGGGACGTTCGCGTACCGAAGGTGCCATTCGGTCTTTGCAATGCCCCAGCCACCTTCCAGCGATGCATGATGGCCATATTCGACGAACTGGTAGGTGATGTAATGGAGGTATTATGGACGATTTTTCTGTTTTCGGGTCGTCGTTCGATGCATGCTTGTCAAATTTAAAGCTCGTACTCGCACGACGCGAGGAGACGAACTTGGCACTTAATTGGGAAAAGTGCCACTTCATGATTTGAGAGGGTATAGTTCTCGGTCACAAGATCTCCTCTAAAGGAATCGAAGTGGACCGAGCTAAGTTGGAGACGATAGAAAAATTGCCTGTCCCCTCGAACGTGAAGTCGATTAGAAGCTTCCTAGGACATGCTGGGTTTTATCATAGGTTTATTAAATATTTTCTAAGATCGCAAGACCAGGTTGCTAGAAAAATATGCATGCGTTTAATTTACTTAAGGAGCAACTTATCGCAGCACCTATTATGGTCGCCCGCGACTGGGGGCTGCCTTTGAACTAATGTGTGATGCTAGTGATTATGCAGTTGGGGCCGTATGAAGGCAGCGTAAGGACAACCATTTCAGCCCAGGCCAATTACACGACCACCAAAAAGGAGCTATTGGCCGTCGTTTTTGCTTTCGACAAGTTCAGATCATATCTTATCCTATCCAAAGTTATTTTTTTTACTGACCATTCTGCTCTTAAGTACTTCTTAGCAAAGCCCGACGCCAAGCCATGGCTAATCAGATGAATCATGCTGCTTCAAGAATTCGATATAGAGATCCGGGACAAGAAGGGTGCAGAGAACTTAGCGGCGGATCACCTCTTTTGACTAGAGGAGTCCGAGATATACCATAAGGACGAAAGGGCGATCCAAGATCGGTTCCCAGACGAGCATCTATACTCGATACAGGTGGTAAGTGACGACACTCCTTGGTTCGCAGATTATGCTAACTACCTTGTTGCGAGGGTCCTACCTAAGGAGTACACTAGTCAGCAAAAGAAGAAATTCTTTTCTGACCTGAGGTACTACTTTTGGGAAGATCCGTATCTTTTCAGGCGATGTGAAAACCGGTTGATACGACGATGCGTGGCTGCTCCAGAAACGACGCAGATCCTTACGCATTGCCACAACGGTCCGACCGGAGGGCACTATGCAGCCAACAGAACCGCTCAGAAGGTGTTAGAAAGCGGATTCTACTGGCCCACGATCTTCAAGGACGCCCAAAGGTACGTTGACACTTGTGATCAGTGTCAGCGCGCAGGTAATATCTCTAAACGCGACGAAATGCCCCAGAACTTCATTTTGGTTTGTGAGATCTTTGATGTGTGGGGTATAGATTTTATGGGTCCGTTTCCTAGCTCGTACAATAATAAGTACATCCTAGTTGCTGTCGATTATGTGTCTAAATGAGCCGAGGCGCAAGCCTTACCAACGAACGACGCTAGGGTAGTCGTTAGATTTCTTCGAGCATTATTTTCACGTTTTGGGGCGCCTAGGTGTATTATTAGTGATAGGCGTACACATTTTTGTAACACCCAGTTTGCACGCATGTTAGAACATTACGGTGTTAGACACGGCCTATCCACCCCGTACCACCCCAAAGCTAGCGGTCAGGTCGAGGTAGTCAATCGTGAGCTGAAACGCATCCTAGAAAAGACCATATAAGGGAATCGTAGGGAATGGGCGAATAAGTTGAACGATGCACTTTGGGCATATAGGACTGCATATAAGACTCCCATAGGCACCACACCATATAGATTAGTCTATAGGAAGGCGTGCCACCTCCCCGTAGAAATAGAGCATAAGGCATATTGGGCAATTAGTCCTTGAATTTAGATTCGGGGGATGCCGGCGGAAAACGGCAACTCCAAATTAACGAGTTAGACGAGTGGCGTTTATCGGCTTACGATAATGCTCGCATGTATAAGGAACGTTTCAAAGCCTATCATGATAAAAAGATTAGGCAAAGACGAGAGTTTCAGGAAGGAGACCAAGTCCTCCTCTTTAACTCTCGCTTAGGCTCTTTTCCGGCAAACTTAGATCACGTTGGTCGGGACCGTTCACTGTTACCCGTGTTTTTTCTTATGGTACTGTTGAGATTTTAGGTATGGAGCAGGGTACCTTCAAAGTGAATGGCCATAGGTTGAAGCACTATCATGCAGGGGAGGAAGACGTGAGCGAAAAGGAAGTGCTATACCTGGACTTCAAGACTTGAGCGAACGAAAAGACGTCCGTCTAAAGACGGTAAAGTAAGCGCTTCTTGGGAGGCAACCCAGGTATTTTCGTTTATAGTGTAAAAAAAAGGTGTCACGACCAACGGCTTAAGCTGTCACGGCCGTGACTAAGCTTTAGTCTCACACTGCCCATTGTCACGGCCAACGGCTTAAGACGTCACGGCCGTGACCGACGCCAGTGGAACCTTCTGCCCTTTGTCACAACCGTAACACTTATGGGTTAAAAAAAATATTATTATTATTTTAATTATTTAATTTAAAAAAAACTTCGTCTAGGTCACGGCCCATGACGTAGACGTCACGGCCGAGATGACCGACAGAGGCTAACACTGCCTCGCGTATACCCTTTCTTCTTCCCTTCTTTCTCTCTTTTCTCCCTCTTCTCTCTCTCTCGCGACCTCTTCTTCAAACCATCACCATCTCCACCCTAAAACGCCGCCATCCACCACATATCATCGCCGCCAACACCGCACCGCCTCACCTAACACCCGCAAACCCACTTCACCTCAATTCAAACGCGATTAAACTCGGAAGGTATGAACTTCGTTCCACTATTTTAGGTCGAATTTGGGGATTGTGACAATTGTTGCCAAATCTAGGTGTGGTTATGCTTTTATTTGTCTAAGACACGTTAGGCTACTCATGGGCATGCTTAATTAGTTGAATTTGACGTGAAATTTCGAATTTTTACGACAAACTGTAATTTCGATTTTAGGGCTTTTCAAAAATTGGGTCTAATTCTTGTTCTTCATGCTTTTTTATGGCTAGATAAATGCAATTACCACCTTGGGCATGATTAATTTGTTGATTTGGTTCATCAATTTCGTATTGTTGGGCAAGAACCCTAATTTTGAAATTGGGGCTTTTTTTTGGGATCATATTAAAGAAATTTGGTTGTTGTGATGGTGTCAGTAGAGCTGAATTATCTCATGAATACTTGGGTACGTTGGTTGCTATAATTTTGGACTTGCTATACATACCTTCACCTGCACGTTATCTGTTCGATAAAGTGTCACTTTGAGCTTTTCATGAGTTATTGCATATGCAAGTTACTACTTTGTCACTGTTTTGGTCGAGTCGAGCTGTTTCGTTATTAATTGCTATACTCGTTGAGCTCACATGCATTTTCTAGGTACTATGGGTCGAAGCCATAACCCCGCTCAGCGTGATCCTGCCTCGCGTTCGCCCGTTCGTCAAAGGCGACGCGGGCCGCCGCCGACATTGTTAGAAGCCATGGGACAATTCAATGACGAGCCTCAGACGGCACAACAGGGTGAAAGGAATGGAGTTCATCCTCATGGACCAGATCGAATATGACACGCTGGTGAAGCACCACATCGACCAGCAAGTCGCCCAATACCTCTCACTCAGTGGATGGACCACCTTCGTGAGCATTGACGAACCGGCGTACAAGGAGCTCACCCTGGAATTTTTGTCCACGTTCTCCTACGATGAATATGGCGACGATAAAATCAAATTCCGAGCATTCAACGAAGAGCACATAGTGAGGGTCGACAACCTATGCCGTGCACTTGGAGTACCAGTGTCATTCCCGCACCGACCCTATGCTACCTACTTAGATCAACCGAGAGGTCGATAGGGTTGCTGGGCTGACATCGCTCGACCAGGCAAGCCAGAATTCAGCCCGAAGACTTCGAAGGCGTCTGCGTTCAGGAGCCCAGGACTGCGCTACATCCACCTCCTCCTCACGACCTCGCTCACACCGAGGGGTGACTCGCACGGAGCGATCACCCTCCGTGACCTCTTTTACCTAACTAAGCTGCAGCGAGGCGAACAGGTCCATTTGGGAATGGCGCTGGCCCACGCCTTCAGTGCTCAGGCGGAAGCAAGAAGCCATGGCAAGATCGCCGTGGGAGCACTCATCACCAAGGTTGTCCGGGGACTACGCCTGTGGCCAGCGAACGAACCCGAGATGGAGATAGTCAGCGGGAGCAACCCCTTGAACGAGGAGATGCTCGTGAAGATGAAGATGCTCGTGCCCCCACCTCGACCCGCACGAACAAGGTGTACGTCTGGCACGAGATGTATCGTGGCCAGATGGACCACATCGACATCCCCGCCGACCAGCTCTACCTCGAGGGCCCTTACCCAGTCGAGACAGATACGACCGTCGGGCCCTCCTACTCCGGTTACCACCATGGCGAGTCATCCGGCGTCGCCCCCTACGCGTCGACAGCGCAACTCGAAGCTCCGCACCATGACATGATGCGTATGAACGCCGACGCGCTACAACGGGAAGAAGAAGCCAGGCGGTATAACTAAGAGACTCGGCACCGACATGAAGAATACGAGCGACGGAACGAGGAAGCGCACCGTCGGTACCGAGAAGAGCTAGACCGCTATAACCATGCCCTGCAAGCCATGGACATCGCGCTCAAGTACTCCCAGCAGTCGATGTCCCTCCTTCGCCCGAGGCAACCGTCGCCACCGCCGCCACCACCACCTTAGTGACTTTTCCCTTTCTTTCCGTTAGCTTGAGTGGTCGCGTGTGTTTATTCTTATTGTGTTTCTAACTGTGATTCTTATAACTATGTTTATAGTTAATCTATGACGATTCTACTTTTTACGTCCAATGTTCTCTCTAGCTAGGTCAGGATACGCATAACGAGTTACGACACGACCTTCACGCGTTCAGTAACGACAACTTCACGACCACATCAATTATTCGTCATGGGAGTCCCGTTCTTTTTACCTTTTATTTTCCCTTTCTTTTATTCCTTTTACGTTGAGGACAACGTCAGTCTTAAGTGTGGGGAGGGCAATTTAGGTTAAGAATGCACGTAATTGTTTTTTTATTATGACGTGTCCGTGAGTCGTTAATTCGGCAGAAAGGCATGAATTATTAAAATCAGGCATGATTGTTTGCGCTTATCTCGAGTTGGTCTGCATTATTATGAATTTTTGTGAGCAATTAGGATATGCATGACTGATTGAATCGTGTCTGCCTGAATAGATATAGCACTGTTTTGAGAGAGTCGTACACATAACCCTGTTTCGTTGTGAGAGTTTGAGCCTGACGAGCTTATGCTCATTTTCTTGGTTGTGTGACGTGCCTAGTCTATATCTCTCTAGAACTTGCCTGTCTGATGCGTGTTGAAACTGTTTTGGTGTATTAGTGTGAAAATGATGAGGGCATTAGGAATTAAGTCCAGGGCCAGATTTCCCCACCATGACTAACCCCATTAGTTAGCCACTTTGAGCCTGAGCCTATTCGTTGCTTACCTCATATGTTATGAAAAGCTACTGACCCAAATAAGCCTCCAGAGATTATATGAACCTGAGTTGATTAGAATAGAGCAGAAGTCGAACTTGAGAATTACTGTTTCAGTGTATGATTTGATGTTCTTCTCTGCTATTCGTGAAATGACTAGTCCCTTACTTGACCGTTTTCTGAAATGACCGATCCCTTATATTAGCCTGCCCATAAACTTTTGCAAGATATAGGTTTTGGTAATAAGTATCCCTAGGTACACGGCATTCGCTGTGACGATGTACTCTTTGCGACAAAAGCCAAACCTTGATATTTAGGGAATAAGGGCAGTGATCAAAAGTAGAGCGTAACTAAGGCGAAAGGGCAGAAAATGAAAGGGAACATAGTCGAGAGGGTCGGGCAGAAAAGTCTAGGATTTCAGAGCGAGAACGTTGAGTCTTATGTTGGGACGTGTGATTGTCTGTTTGATCATGCTGTGTCCTTTGATAATTTTTGCTTACGTGTCCTAGCTCTAAGATTAAGTGTTCATTATACATACTTGTCGCTTCATGATCATTCGACCCGTTTCCCTCCGAAAAGACCCTCAGATTTATACTTGCCACTTTAGATAGTAGAGATGCGATTAGCTTGCAAGTTTAGGGTAGGGGCGAGACTAGTGCACGAATTGAGTGATTCACTATATGCTAGCCTATACACTGAGTGATTTTGAGCGAATCCCTGTGAGGTATGAGTCTCGATTGGCAGTGCGAAGGAAGTTTAGGTCGACAAGTGCAAGTCATTAGTGTGATGTCCATAATTGCTCGCTTGATTCTGTTTCGTGCTTTCTAGCTTTGATGATAAATTGCGAACAATCGTGCCGTTATCTTGATTTGTGCCTTCTCTAACTTCTAATTTACTTGAGGACAAGCAAATGCTTAAGTGTGGGGAGTTTTGATAAACGTATTTCAATGCGTTTATCGTAGTATCTAATTGGGATATAATAGAGCTCTAGCAATCATTTTATGCATTTATTTCGCCAAAGGAGCAAAAACGAGGCAAAACGGCGCAAAGATGAAGAACACTGTCAGGTGTCACGGCCGTGACGCCTTATGTACTTGGCCGTGACAACCACCAGAGGCCGATTTAGAGGACACTGCTAATGGTCATGGCCGTGACAGCCCTTGCACTAGGTCGTGACATCGAGCAGAACGCAAGCTAAGTATCACTGGGAAACGTCACGGCCGTGACGAGCGATGCAAGAGGCCGTGACATTGGGCAGAGAGTTGAATCGAAGATTGTCACGGCCGTGACACCCTATGCACTTGGCCGTGACACTTGGCAGAAAGTGATGAGACGCGAGGCGATGATGGTCACGGCCGTGATGGCCCATGTCCCAGGCCGTGACCGTTACGGGAATCAGTATAAAAAGCCCAAATTCGACCCAGAAACAGAGACACCTTCCAGATATCAACCCTAATCACTTAAGAGGCGAAAAAGAGCACAAAAGAACAAGGAAACACGTCCCGGAGCGCAAGAGACGGAATCCCACGCAGAATTGAACGAAGAACGAAGATCCTCCCGCGCTACCATTGCAGCTCATCCTACATCAAGATTATGAGTTCTTCGCCTTTAATTCTTATTTCTTTCGTTGATTTTCTTCCATTATGCGTAGCTAAATTCCTTATGTGTTTGGGGTTAGATGAACGCTAGGTTATTTCGTATTTAAGACATATGTTTATTGTGACTTGCGTATTCTGACTATTTATTGTTGTATGAATTTGTTTCTTCGCTTTAATATGTCTATGTGTTAAAGTGAATGTATGGAAAATCGTTTAGGGCGACAGCTAAATAACGATTAGGCCGTTCGTAGAAGGTAGGAATCGAGAATAGGGCGAAAGCAAATACTCGATCCTCGCTATTAGTAATTATTGAACTTTAGATCCCCACGAGCGTTTAGGGCGACACCAAATTCGCGAGTGGGTAGGAAAATTACTGCGATTTAGTCAAGAATCACGTAGGCACGATATTTCATTGTCTTAGGCGATCACACCTAGCGGGATTCGAATCCCGAGCACATCTTTATTATCTGAAGCTTCTTATCAGTTTTAAGCGTGTTCTTTGAATCTCTAGTTGATTTAGGAGTAATCTGTTAGGATAGTTCGTAACATCATTTGCATATTTTATTTAGGCTAAATATCGAGTCGATAGGTCACTACTAGTACTTAATTTATTCCCTGTGTTCGATACTGATTTACTCACTTTACTGCACTACAAACGATAGGCCCACTGCCTATCGCACGTCGGTGATAGTAATTAGGTATTCGTTTTATATTATCACTTGTCGCACTTTTCATTCACACACCACGTGTCGGTCAGTGTCCATTTTTCTTAGGATTATTATTTATTTTTTATTTGGTTGGATATTTTGATCGTTAACGTGTTTTATGGATTTGAATTTTGTAGTATCGATTAAGATATTAGGTTTTTAAAATTTCAGTTTCGAAAGTTTTTGGTTTATTGTTCTAAAAATTTAAGTATATATCAAAAGCTTTTTCTATAATGTGCCTATTGAAGGTTATTGTTTTCGATCGAAAAAACAATTTATTAAGTTTTTTTTTAAAATGTCAATATAAGGCACTGTTTTTGATCGAAAATAATTCTCGATTAAAAGTTTTTCATATGAGGATGTGGAGCACTGTTTTCTATTGTTATATTTTTCTATGAGGTACTGTTTTTAGAAAAAAAAATTTGAGTTTCAAACAATTATGTATTGATTTACGATCGTAAAAGTTTTGCAATTTGATAAAACGTCATCGTTTTAAGACTTTAATATCTAAACCTTTAAAATCAAATTTTTCGATCACAAAAGGTTTTGCAGGCGAAAAATAAGTTTTGCAACGACGAACCTGTAAAAACAACTAAACAATAATTTTTGAACGAAAAATCACATAATGAGTGAAAATTCAATAAAATTGAAAGTTCTGGGGTTAAATTGAAAATTTTGGACTAGGTAAGAACTTTCAGGACTAAACTGAAAACTATTTGGGACCGAAATATAACTGCAAGGACTAAAATATAACTTTTGGGACTAAAATATAACTTTTGGGACTTGGAATGCAATTTGCCCTGTAATTATGTATAACTATATCTATCTATGAACGAGCGAAGAAGATGAAGTCTGGTTTTTCGATCGTGAAACATATGGCGAATTAGAGGAGTACAGAGTTTCTCGAGCCTTTAGTTGACAAAGCTGTGGTCGAAGAAGTATTTCGATCGAAAAAAAAATTCGACGAAGAGTTTCTCTAGCGAAGGTCGTTCGACGATTCAGCAGCGACGGAGGATTAATCGCGTTGAAGCAATTTCTCGAGTGTGGAGCTGAATTGTTTTTTTATGATGAACGAAGAACAGGGATACGATCGTGAAACAGACGCAAGTCAAAAACCAACGAATTCTCGATCCAAACACAAAATTGTTCAAACTCAGCCTGGGTTATGGGTCGAAATGAGCAGATTAACAAGAACGAACAATCAATTTAACCAAATCAAAGCAAAATTGGTCTGATTTTTGAAATTTCACAAAGAACAGTGCAAAGAGGATTTTCGATTAATTCTCCAAATTTGCACAAAATAATGTTTCGATCGATCAGATTTTAGCACAGAGACGTTAGAAACACTCGATCGAACAGCAATAACAGCAAATCAAGGCAGAAATTTGAAGAATTGTTCAAAAAAATTTAGCCGGTTCAAAATCTGAAAAAAAAATCCTGCAAATTTCGATTCTCAAAATTCGATCAAAATATATTTCGATCAATCAAAATTCTGCTCAGACATGTATAAACAAATCGATCGAAGCCTAAAAACATCATATTATATCAAGTTTTGAAGAATCAGACCTAATCGATCGATGAACAGTGCACGGAAAAATGAAAAGCAGTTTTGAAAATTCAATCTCAAATCCTAAAAATTTAATCCAAATTCTAACACGCTCAGCTCTGATACCAATTGTTAGGTCCAAATTTTCTCAGGAGTTCACTTATATATACCACCTATTGTGGTATATTTACACAAGTATTCCTATAATATGGCTAATTACAATTCAGTCGAAGACTACTAATTTGCATAGCAAGACAAGATAACTATATTAATTGAATACAATAAAATAATTCCAACATACCCTGATCTCGTGAACCTACAACACATAATTACGTGGAGCGAGCTTATAAAGCTCAGTAAGTGAAAATCATGCATGTCATGCACGTGCCCTAAATCGCAAAGGCATCCACGCCAATGCTTTCTAGACCTCATGTCAATTCCATGCTCTCACTCATGTAGGGCCCTAGGCTATCTTGCTATGCACCATCATGGAGCTCGAACCAACTATATATATATATATATATATAAATATAAGTGACAATAGCCACACTTGAGAGGCTAACCCGAAGGCGCCTTTTCAATCCCAAGGTGGTTTCATACGTCATGCGGAAGTTTCACACTAGTAGCCTACTCCGAGGTTGCCACCACCACAGATACCCTCGGTGACGCGTTTCCCTCAGGTCGCATCCTGCAGGTTTAACTATCCACCATGAGGGCATTTGCCCTAATACCATGTCTTCCCTTGAAATTGGCGACACAAAAGTCACCATGGTAGCATAGAAGAGTCGTGACTCAACCGTGAGTCAACATCAGATGCCTATATCCGCAAATATCCATCGCATTCAGGCGATCTTGTATCATGCATGCTCACATATCCTGTCTTTTATACTAATCGTGCGTGCATATGAACATGTCGTGAATATGCATGTCATGTCATCATATGACGTAAATAGTCACGTAGAAATTTACGTAAAATCATATAAGCAAGTAGACACATAATTTTGCACATACAATTATGTGTTGTAGTTGGGTCTTCCACTTACCTGTCGTCCGGGCTAGCTAGGCTTACTGCTTCGGAAATCCCTAGTGGTTGACCCTTAGACAGAAATGTTAATCATATTAGTACCATATCTAAATTAGTTAACTAGACTGAAATATTTTGATTTGACTATACTAATTTACTGAAGACCTTAAGTTCCGATTTTTTAGTCTAAGTTATGGTCAAGTCTATCTAAGTTTTCCTCGTGTGCTAAGGTTCGCCCGATTTGGCATGTGTCATGGCTTAGTTTCGTTCGATCATCACAGCGCCAATCGCCCGATTTGGTATGTTTTAACCGTCACTTTCGTTCGATTGGTCCCACCTTGAAGTCGCCTGACTTGATACATGGCGAGAGTCTACATGGCGTGCTTCTTTCGCCCGATTGGTGTCATGCATGGAAGGATTTCGCCGTGTTTTTTATTCAGTCATACAGTCGCCCGATTTCATGCATCAAAAACTTCACTTTCGCCGAGCCTCAAATCACCATTTGGCCCGATTTGTTTGGATAGTACCTAGCTTTTGATCGTCCAATTTCTTGGTCTTGCATCGCCTGATTTGTTCCATTCAACCTAGGATTCGCCGAGTTCCTTAGTTGGTGTCAAATCGCCCGATTGCTTGGGCTTAGTAGCTTCGGCCGATTGTATCATGCCTGGAACTAGTTTCGCCGAGATTTATCATTCCCATAAATCGCCTGATTGTCATATGTTAAGCTAAGGTTTCGCTGTGTCCTTAGTTCGCCCGATTCATGTTGGCACATGCATCCCCATTCGGTCGATTGCCACACTTAAAAGCTTACTTTCGCTGAGAGCTTGCTTCGAGGTCCCAATCGGCCGATTCCATGTGGTTTACTTTTGATCGAAAGTTCTAACCTTGATTGTTTTAAGCTGCCTTCTTCATCATAATTCTGGTTTCTAACTTACTAATTTTTTTTCCAATCGCAACATAGACAAATTTAAACTCCTAGTTAGCATGATGCTTGAAACCCTAAAATCAACAACTAACGTAAGAATCATAATTCTCCTTGAGAACTATCCTAAACTAGGGAAATAATACACCCTAATTTTTTCTTCTAACCCTTAAGTCACATGGCGTACTAGGCATGATGGTTTAAACTTGACTTACAAACCATAGGTAGAGTTATACCTTCTTAAGTTGGAATTCTTATCTTTGGTATATGCTTCCTTCTTCTAGTTCCTGTTCAAATTATCTTCTTTCTTTCTTAGGGTTTCTACTGAACGAGATTATGTTGCTGAAGGTTGAGATAAACTTTAAGCTATCAATACTAAGGTTGATGGGACATGGGGTGACGTAGCTTCCCTTGGGACTAAGTAACCATTACCAATATTTATCCTTAAAAATTGGGCTTAAATAGGAACTTTAATATGGCCCAATTGTAATAATCCTAGCTCTATTCTTAATAGTACTAGTAATTAAAATCACATAGGTCGATTTCTTTAGTTTCTTGTATCTAAATTTTATCAAAAATCCCTCCTACCTAAATTATCTATCTTTTATGAATTTATTCCTAAGTCACAACTTAATTACCTATCCGGTCAGTCGTCCTAGTAGCACATAACATATATACCATTGTCTCACATGTAGGGTGGTTCGGTACGGTATACCGTACCAAAACTGTGATACTGAATACCGTACCAAAATTTCGGTATCCAAAAAAATCATACCAATACCATACCAAAATTTCGGTATACCTTAAATTTCGATACGGTATAATACCGAAATTTCAGTATGGTATCGGTATCATACCTTCTATACCATTCATACGGAGGATTTTTTACCATGCATGTCTCGTGACTCCCTAATTCGTTGTTTTGGAATTTTTAATCAATTCAAACTCCTTAGACTCCAATAAGATAGATTATTAATACCAAAATTTTCAAAATAAAAAGATTTTTTAACCTTAAATAATTTACATATTTTAGCTAGTCTCCTTAGTAAGACAAAAAACTTTAAATAACCACAAAATACAACTTTATATACAGATTAATTAGAACGAAGCGGCTATATTTAAAAAATTAGTGAAGATTAACAAAAAGTAATTGCATTGCATCTTCACGCTTTCAAAAATCATGAAAAAACATTAAAAAGGCAAAAATTAAACATTACTTGAGTTACATAAGTAAAATATGGTGAGCCTAATATTAGAAAGTTGTGCATAAGTTAATAATTTATGGGCTAAATAAGTTTATGAAGATCCTTAATTTTTCATTTTATGTTTTTTGAAATAATATAATATATATAGGTGTGTATATATATGTATAAAATGTATTAAAAATTTAAGAATTTTGGTATTCGGTATAATCGGTATACCTAATTTTAAAAAATTTCATACCTTTACCGTACCGAAAATTTTTGGTACGGTATCATACCTTACCAAAAACTTCGGTATACAAAAATTTTCGATATTTTCGATACGATTCGATACGATAAAGACGGTATTTCGGTATTTCGGTATTTTTCCCCAGCCCTACATGACATGTAACATGAAATCATATAGGCACATAATATGCAGTCACATGATCATATAATATGCATGCGTATTTATTGGGCGGCTTACTTATGGGACTCGGGTATTACAGAAAACAAGACTTTTAACAAGGAAATTCCGCCAGAAATTTTAATGAACTCGAAATAGGACGTGAGGTAGGTGAAATATTCATCTACAACGCGTAAATATATTTAAACTTAATTCGAAAATATGTTTTATGTGATTGACGTGACTATTATGTGCTTAAGGCGACTTACGTGATTTAATTATTTTTTCGGGTATGTATGTTATGTTTTCAAGTTAGTTTCGAGGACTAGGTAGTGTATGAGCAAGACTAGGGAAATTTAAATGTGTTTAAGAAAGTTTTTGGTACTAGAACACTTAAGTATTATCGGGTGGATAAATATATAGAGTTTGGAATAGTTTTCGGGTAGGTTACTATTCTTGAGACTTAGTATAATTTCGGGTTGATGAAGAAATTCGGGTGTTTGAGGGTTTTCGGCCTCAAGGAAATTTTCGAAAGATTATAGGTATTATTTTCGAAAGTGATTTTCGATAGGGTTTTCGATTTTCAATGTGTTATATTTTCGAAATATAGGTTTTCGAACGATTAGTGATTTTCGCAAGGACGTTAAGTTTTCGAAAATAAATTTCGAATCATAGTAATTTTTCGCAATAGGTCGAATTTCGGAAACATGTTAAGTCAACAGTTTTTGCAATCGCGGGCCGAAAATTAGATTTCGCGGGCTGGAAAGTTTTCGGCATGTGAGATAGAATCAATTTTTCGCGGGCCGATTTGATTTTCGAATGAGAGAGGAGTTTTCGGGTCGAAATTGATTGTCGCGGGCCCATTTATTTTTGCCGAATTTAAGTCAAAACGATTTTTGAAACTTGCAATTTTCGAAGTAGAATTTTCGAAACACCCTATTTTTCGCAATACGTCGATTTCAAAATCAATTTTCGATACTTAACCAAATTTCGAACTTTGTCGCTTTTCAAATTCAGAAGTTGAAGATCAATCTTTTCGAAATAAATATATTTTCTGGCGTTGACTGACTTTCGGGTCAAAATAGTTTTCGGTATTTTAATAGTTTTTGGCATTTCGATAGTTTTCGGCAAAGAGTATTTTCGGGTGTTGACTAAAGTTTGGGGTCAAAGAAACTTTACGATATTTAAAAAGGTTTCCGGCACAGTGGAATTTTGGGTCTTCTGTAAAGTCTTCGGCATCAGCTAAAAATAAACTTTTCGGGCAGACTAAGTTTTCGGGTGCAGTAAATTTCAAGCTTTTATTGTTTAGAATATTTTCGAACTGAAAGTCAAAATTACGGGCAGGTAAATAAAATTCGAGTAAACAGGTTTATTTTGGGCAGAACTAGGATTTTAGGGGAAATCATTTTAGTAATTTAAGGGTAGAACTGGAAATGTTTCTGAGGAGATTTTATTTTCATAATAATAATGCATTTCATATGCACTGCACACGCATCATACCGGTGCAAGAAATGATGACCGTATTGATACCTGAACTGTATAGTGTCGATGCGCGAGGTAGAACGTGACCAATCTAGGTCGTCAACTCGAAGTAGAGTTGAGGTTAGTACTATGGCACTAGACGGTAGTGGCCGTCGAGGCAGTTCGTCGACTCAAGTGCGCCAGGCTGCCACGAGACTCCGGTTAGTGACGTTTGGGCCACGACTTAGGTACGTCAGGCCGGTAAGCGTCCTGTGCGGCGAGAGACTCCGATTCGTGAGGCTTGGGCCATGACTCAGGTTCGTCAGGCCGGTAAGTGCCAGTTCATGTTGCTTGAGGTGTGAGGCTGTCTCATATGTGCGCTAGCAAATACTGGTAGGAGGACGTTTGGCATGATAGTTCAGATGCACTACCAGCTTAGGCTACCGCTCGATATTGTGCGCGTGTGGTGTCTAGTCTAGCCTAGGGCCCTGGTGTGATATTTTGATATAAAGCCGAGTGTGCATTTAATTGTGAGAGGTTGTGGGATGGGGATCGAGAGCACGCTGCATACATGCATATTTTTACCTACTGAATGATAGTTGAGGTATTTACGTGTTGTAGGTACGACTGAGTCCGACGTGGAGGTACGTCGCGACTGAGGTAGGCTGATGGCGGTGACTCCACGGACATTTGAGGGCGAGGCTGTACATGGATGCAGACCTGTGAAGCGGTGTTAGGGTTTTGATATTTTGGAGATGTTTTTGTTAGACGGACCTTCCGCAGCTTACGTTGGGGAAATCCGCCAATAGTTGTTATTAGAAAATGAAGGTCGTCACAGCAGTGAGGGCTAGATTCGAGACAATTGGACTTGAACATATCTCCGAAAAGCAATGTAAAAGCCTTGGGCATCCATGTTGAGCATGTCACTTTCCCAAACGTTATTATCGCATAAGAAAATTAGAACGTATTTATGTACGACTAATGAAATTGACATCGAAATAAAAAGTGTACCAAATTATAGCGCTTGAAGGTATTTGTCAACGAACATGCAATCATCTACATGGATGGATTGACGCCCGAAGAACTCCAATCGCTCGAGGTACTTCCTGCTCAATTTCTCATGTCTATTCGCATTAGAATCCTCATCACTCAGATTTACGGTTGCTTTGGTCGATTTGCCTCTTCACGCCTCTTAGCGTGGTGTAGATATACCCGGTGTAGTAAAGTCCAAGCCCCTCTTCTTCTTACGATCGCGCCATGGCTTTATCCATAATATTTTGATAAACCCGCCATGGCTTTATCCACAATATCATCTCTCACAGCCACATCAGCCACAACTTCTCATTCATCTGTCGCAACCACATCATCTCTCGCAGCCACATCATCCACAACTTCCTCATCAACCTCCACGGCCACATTATCACTCGCATCCACTTCGTCCATAGATGTCTCATCATCCTTCACAGCCACATCATCCATCGTTGCCACATCATCCTTCTCTGCCCCATCGTCCTCTGTAGCCACATCATCCATAGATGTCCGATCATTCTTTGCAGTTTGATCATCCATCGTTGCCCCATGGCCCATCATCCTCCGCAGCCACGTCTCCCTTCGTAGCAGCATCATCCTTAGATGTCCAGGGCGGATCCAGAAAATTTTGTCGGGGGGCCGTGATGTAAAAGTAAGAGATCGGATGTTGGCCCCTGCATCAATGTCTATTGCAAAGTGCTTGAAAATTTTATGGATTTTTGGGCTTCGAAACGTCATTTTTATGATCAACATATATTTTATATTTTATATAATGCTAATTAAAAAATACAGGAGAAATAACACAAATCATGTGTTGTGTAGGTAAACTGCACTACTTGTTCGATATTTTGTTTTTTATATGACAGATAATTGTTGTAGTTTGAATAAGGCTCATCAAATTAAAATTTTGGGAGTCCATGACGGAATAAGAACTTTTAATTAGGAAGGATTTAATTAAATAATAAGAAATATTCATTTTATCTTGTTAAAATTAAATTTTTTAAATAATATTGAATTTATATCATGTTTGCAAAAATTATAGTTTCTATAGTTAGGTTCCTAGAAACAATTATTATGTATTTATGTTATTTTTACTATATGGTTAAATAATTAGAAAAACATAAAACAAAAAAAAAAGTAAAAAGGAAAACAAATAGATTTAAGTTCGTCCAAACAAATTAAACAATTAATTAAATTGGTAAACCGGCCAATTGAGCAATTTTGATATGGACCGTGTGTCTACGTTTTCTTGGCAGCGTAAAAAGTCCTTTTCCATACAACAGTTTCCATATCGCAATCATACATTCAAATCAGACTCAAACATAACCAAAAAAACTCAAATCGCAATGGATCGACGACAGGGTAAAGGGACAGGGCAAAGGAAAGGGTCTATTAGCACGACTGGTAAGCAAATTCTCGTAAAATTCATTCGTACGTAGATGAATTATCGAACATCGATCGGATTATCTCGGAAAATTCGGCCCAGCCGAAAAACAATTTCGGCCCCCACAAGACCGGCCGAAACATAATTTCGGCCGCACCATGTGGGGGCCGAGAAAAAATTTCGGCCCTGCACAGGAGGGCCAAAATTATTGTTCGGCCCGTCCTGTGGGGGGCGAAATTATGTTTCGGCCGGAGCTGTTCCGGCCGAAATTATGTTTTGGCCGGAGCAGCACTGGCCGAAATCTGATTTCGGCCCACTCATGCAGGGCCGAAATCTCAGTTCGGCCGCCTTTACAAGGGGCCGAAATTTCGGTTTGGCTGCATAATTTTTTTATTTTTTATTTTTTTCAGACGACGAGAGGGATCTGCACATTTTGTTGTTATTATTTTGTAATATTAATATTTTTTGTTGTTAGTATTTTGTATTATTAATTTTTTTGTTATTAATTTTTTTGTTATAATTATTTTGTAATATTATTATTTTTTTGGTAGTATTTTGTAATATTAATATTTTTTGTTGTTATTATTTTGTAATATTAATATTTTTTGTGTTTATTATTTTGTATTATTAATTTTTTTTGTTATTATTTTTTTTTTGTTATCATTATTTTGTAATTTTTTTTTTGGGCTTGTGAATGTGCTCAAATTGGAGAGAATATTTGTATATATACATATATACTGCTTAACATATACAAAAACAATCGTTATATATCTACTTCTACTATTTGTATATATACATATATACTGCTGAAATTTTCGAAAATTTCCGGAGGCCGTGGCCCCCCCGGCCCATGTATAGATCCGCCACTGGATGTCCCATCATCCTCCGCAATTTATCGCTACCACATCATCTTCCATTGCCACATCATCCTTCACTGCCCCATCATCCTCTGCTTCCACATCATCCTCCATCGCCAGCTCATCCACAACCGCCATATCATCCCTCATTGCATCATCCTCCACTGCCATATCATCCCTTGCTGCCATATCTTCATCACCCTCACTATGCTTCACCTCAACATCTTCCTCATTCACACGCGATATCAAATCTTTAATAATATAATTTGTTAGCTCTCACTGACGCCTCTAACTACTCAATACGAGCGATCAACATGTATTGAGGAACACCTTCATTGCCCTTAAGTATGCAAACAACATTCAATAAATAAAAATTTTCAAATTGTGTTAATTTTAACTAATAAAGCAATTTAAATACCTTTGATACCATATTAATCGGTTTCACTAACGACACTCATTCTTTCGTACGTGGAAGGGTGTCACACATTCATTCCACCTACGAAAATTCCATCTCCGCCATTGCGACATCGTTAGCTACCCTTTTGTTCTCCTAATTGAACAACCGAGGAAATGTGTACGTCACTCGCTTCATTGCTAACAAATGTACGCGCTCGTAAACCCACATCTGTAAATAGAAAAAAAAAATAAACTACGAAATCTCAGAATACAAATAAATGAGTTAAATTACCATTAACCTGACGGTACACCCATTCATCATCGCATTAGACAATTCGTTATGAAAGGCACCGATTAGCTTCATCTCGGAGAATAAGAAATCGTGCATTGCTGCCCCCACGCATACTCCCCAGTCGAATCCAAGTCATCAACATATGCATTCACAGAAGATGGGTTTTTTTGAGTTACCCATCGGGAATAACATACAATTAAACAAAAAAGCACAAATAACCTATCAATATCATTTACTTGTCATTCCCACACTTCTTCTTAACTCCACCAACAACTTTGCTACGCTCTTTCGGGTAATGTTTCCACTCCCCCTCCCCCCAAAAGTCGAATCACTATAGCCGAGGGCATTATCTCTTTGGGATTCACATACGGACCAACAGAGTGGAGTCCCATTATTACGCCAAACTCTTCTGAGGCAAAGACTACATCCTTACTGTTCCCAAGCCTAAAAATATTCGTGCATTGTAACGATGTAACAATGCAACTATACGAGCGAATAATTGTGATATTTTAGACGTATCTAAAAAGATATGGAAAGGAGTCTTCCTACTGGCTGCAAGCTGCTCTTCGGTTATATTATCCTTTAGCTTGATCATCATTGATCGAAAAGTATGTGGACGATACCTTGAAGAAACTACATAACCCTTAGGCGAGCTCTTTCTCTATCGTGTCGTTACTGCATGAAGCAAAGAAGAATATCACAATAAAATCAAACCAAATGAACAAATTCAAACTTGAAAAGGACCTTTTTGAGTCTCGAAGAATGAGGGGCAAGGGGATTGATCAAGAAAGATATGCAACTCGGCCCATCTCAAACTTGAAACGGACCTTTTTGACCCTCATCTCAACCCATCACATCTCACGACATGCACACTCGACCCTCATCTCAACCCATCACATCTCACGACTCCCCGCAACTCAACACCATACACCCTCGGGTATCCCATTCAGGTCACTTTAGAATGGGAAGGCTTCTCAGGTCTCTTTAGAGTCGCCCGTTTCCCCGAGTTGAGGTTCACGTTCGGTCTGCCCACTCAGGTCTCTTTAGAGTGGTACGTACTGGAACCTTTCCCTCTATACCTATCGCTCGCTCAGCCCACTCAGGTCTCTTTAGAGCGGCATACACCCAACCACTAACGTCCCAACACTCGGGTGGCCAACTCAAGTCACTTTAGAGTGCACGCACCCAAGCACCATCCTATCGGTCGGTCAGCCCACTCAGGTCACTTTAGAGTGGTACCTACTGGAGCACGGCCAGCCTACTCAGGTCGCTTTAGAGCGGCATCACCCACCCTCTATTCGACACACGGACCAACACCACTCATCGACTTCCCAAATGTTCCCGTTCCGCACGGTACTCTATTCCCTCGCACTGACATGAAATGCAAGTGCAGTGCATATAACATAACACATGACATGCAACATGTGTACATATGACGTGTGATAATATCGAAAATGTAAAGCATGGACGTGCAATAAATATGACACACATAATGCATATAATTCACCAAGGCATATACTTCACAGAATTTACACAATCACATAGTCATATAATCTCACATAATATTTCATATAGCTTTTACGTGCTATATAAAATTCACACAAAATCATGTAAGCACATAAATACCACATAATAATACACATAATCGTTTACGTGCCGTAGGTGTATTTCACCTACCTGTCCTCCTGATATAATCAGTTGTGGTAGTGGTATCCGACGGAATGCCTAAATCTCAGACCTCTAGCTCACTCTTGGAACAGATCTGCTAAGGCTTGAATTGTCGAATTTTCCTTCTCAATTCTTATTAGAGCTTTGAGTTCGATTCTGGTTATGTGGAGTACTCGTTTTCTTTACTTGCTTTCATTCAACTGCTTTTGTTTTGTTATTGAATGGCCTTATATTATCTATGAATCTCGATACATATCAAGTTATAAAAAGTATTTTGATGGGACATTAAGTGACGTGCATTCCCTTCATCCCAACTAGTAATAGTTGTCCCTAATACTTGGCCCTAAGTAAGCATATAATATAAGCCCAATTTATTATAACAATCCAAATTTATTCTTATTAGTATTATTATTATCATTATAAAATTCGAATTCCCTATATATAATATAGCTCTTATTAATAATTTTTCTTACCAAAAATTACGTGCCCTATACGAAATTATTCCAAGTCTTAAGCAATCTATTATATGCCCTTTTATTCAAAACTTTGGGTATTAATAATATCCCTTTTAACTAATTAAGCTATGCCCCAATCTAATTTATACTATTCTTATTACCAACGTTGATACTTGGCCTAAGTTAGAAATTAAATATATACATTTTATGCTCACTAATACTATTATTTTCGCTTAATTCCTTGATTAAATTCCGGAATATTCTCGGTTATTTTAGTTTCATCCGAATTTCGTTTAAAATATTTATTAGGAATTTTATTCTTAACACTTTCTTAGCTAATTATCTTGAAATTTCCGATCGTAATCCCGCTTTTAATTTTTACGGGTATTACATTCTCCCCCTTAAAAGGAATTTCGCCCCCGAAATTCGCCGACTGGTGAAACTCGGGATAACGATTTCTCCTATTCTCTAATCTGTTTGTATCCTATTTAGGTAGAATTTATTCCTACCTCTATATCACTCTATCTTGGCGACACATTTAAATGTGTGCCTCATATTCAATTCCCGAAGATCAGCAATTTCTCTACGCCCTTAAGACATAACTATTCCTATTTCCACCACGCTTCCGCTGCGCAACTCTGATACTAAGCAATTTTTTTAAAACTGCGGTATGTGGTTGTACTTGTACTTAAATAGAGCAGGAATCATTTGTATTTTCACTCACGTCATATATTTATTCGACCCGAATAAATAGGTGACTTTGGAATCAACTAATATGGGAGTGGGTATGCTTATAAGCAGTGCAACATACCTGTCATCATCAGTGGGTTCGGTTCTTCTTCCTCGCTTGTTAGAGTACACACCTGGGCTGGTGCCAGCAGAGGTCGTACTGGCGCTTGGATTGGGTTTCTGGGGCGATATTCTTGACAATCTTTGACAACATGCCCAAGCTTTCCACACTTGAAACATTGCGGGTTGTAATTGGGTCCAGCTCCGAAGCAAACGCCGGTATGGTATCGGCCGCATTGTGGACATTGAGGATTGATAGTTGGAGGTCGAAACGGAAAATTAGTTGCCCCTAGGTTTAGTTTCGGTCGCCAGTTCTGCTGTCCCTGACGATTATTCTGATTGCTACTGTGGTCTACCTCATAATACTTCCATTTTCGATTATTTCCGTTTCCTTGATGGTTATCAATCTTTTTCTTTGCCTCATGAGCTGCCAAGATTTGAGATTCTGCCTGTTCTGCAATCATTGCTCGTTCCGCCACTTGAGCAAACGTTATTCCTCGCGTTCCAGCCATACTAACATCTCGATAGATCTCGGGTTTGAGACCTACTTGGAATCGCTCGATCTTTAAGGCATCGTTCGCCACCATATGCGGGGCGAGGCGAGATAGTTCCTCAAACTTGCGGATATATTCCGCGACGGGTTTTTCGCCTTGTTTGAGGTTAATGAATTCATTCATCTTTCGGGTTCGATCATAGGTTGTGAAATACTTGTCGCAAAACAGTTCTTTAAATCTTTCCCACGTCATAGTCATCGGGTCCTCCAAGATTTTGATGGTGTCCCACCAAAACCTTGCATACCCACGCAACATAGAGACAGCGCATAACACTTTCTCGTTTTCGGGGATTCGGCTGTAGAGGAACATGTCCTCGACAGTTCGTAACCAATCCTCGGCCACGGTAGGATCGATAGCATCCTCGAAAGTAGGAGGATTCAATTTCTGAAACCGTTCTCCTATGATCTCTACGCGTTCAGGTTGAGGAGACGGTTGGTTTGTGGAGGAAACTTGGTGCTGAATAAGATTATTAATCTGATCCGATTGTAGCTGAATCAGTTCAGTAAGTCTCATAATCGTCGAGTCGCGTTCATGCACCGGGGACTCAGGTTCGTCCCGTCGACTCGAACTACCTACGTAATCTCTACGTGTTCTCCTCATTTTATCACTATCATATAAAAATAGCCACGTAAGCAAATATATCATGTTAAACACATAATCACATCATACCGTAAAACTTATAGGCAAGGCTGATCCTCCACACTCTTGAGCGGCTGTACATGGACAGTCTACAGAACCTCTAACCTAAGCTCTGATACCACCTGTAACGACCCTCACTTTCTAATACTAATTATGGCGGATTTTCGCAACGTAAGTCGCGGAAGACCCTTCTAATAAAAACTTTTCAAAAAAAAACATAATATATTACATCAACGCACACATCTCGCAAAGTTATATTTTACAATATATACACCACTCGCACACATCTTATCGTACAAAAGTCATAGCCCATTATTTATTTTCAAAGACCACGACATGACACACAAATAACTCTAAAGTCGCTCCACAGGTCGCATCCATGTACAGCCTCGCCCTCAAAAGTACGTGGAGCACCGCCGTAAGCCCGCCTAGTCGCGACGCACATCAGCATCGGGCTCGGTACCTACAACACGTAAACTGAGCTCCTTGCCAGTAGGTGAAGCATGCATGTATGCAACGTGCGCTCGATCCCAACCCATACATCTCACGACATGCACACTCGACCCTCATCTCAACCCATCACATCTCACGACATGCACGCTCGACCCTCATCTCAACCCATCACATCTCACGACATGCACACTCGACCCTCATCTCAACCCATCACATCTCACGACTCCCCGCAACTCAACACCATACACCCTCGGGTATCCCATTCAGGTCACTTTAGAATGGGAAGGCTTCTCAGGTCTCTTTAGAGTCGCCCGTTTCCCCGAGTTGAGGTTCACGTTTGGTCTGCCCACTCAGGTCTCTTTAGAGTGGTACGTACTGGAACCTTTCCCTCTATACCTATCGCTCGCTCAGCCCACTCAGGTCTCTTTAGAGTGGTACGTACTAGAGCACGGGCAGCCCACCCAGGTCTCTTTAGAGCGGCATACACCCAACCACTAACGTCCCAACACTCGGGCGGCCAACTCAAATCACTTTAGAGTGCACGCACCCAAGCACCATCCTATCGGTCGGTCAGCCCACTCAGGTCACTTTAGAGTGGTACCTACCGGAGCACGGCCAGCCTACTCAGGTCGCTTTAGAGCGGCATCACCCACCCTCTATTCGACACACGGACCAACACCACTCATCGACTTCCCAAATGTTCCCGTTCCGCACGGTACTCTATTCCCTCGCACTGACATGAAATGCAAGTGCAGTGCATATAACATAACACATGACGTGCAACATGTGTACATATGACGTGTGATAATATCGAAAATGTAAAGCATGGACGTGCAATAAATATGACACACATAATGCATATAATTCACCAAGGCATATACTTCACAGAATTTACACAATCACATAGTCATATAATCTCACATAATATTTCATATAGTTTTTACGTGCTATATAAAATTCACACAAAATCATGTAAGCACATAAATACCACATAATAATACACATAACTGTTTACGTGCCGTAGGTGTATTTCACCTACCTGTCCTCCTGATATAATCAGTTGTGGTAGTGGTATCCGATGGAATGCCTAAATCTCGGACCTCTAGCTCACTCTTGGAACAGATCTGCTAAGGCTTGAATTGTCGAATTTTCCTTCTCAATTCTTATTAGAGCTTTGAGTTCGATTCTGGTTATGTGGAGTACTCGTTTTCTTTACTTGCTTTCATTCAACTGCTTTTGTTTTGTTATTGAATGGCCTTATATTATCTATGAATCTCGATACATATCAAGTTATAAAAAGTATTTTGATGGGACATTAAGTGACGTGCATTCCCTTCATCCCAACTAGTAATAGTTGTCCCTAATACTTGGCCCTAAGTAAGCATATAATATAAGCCCAATTTATTATAACAATCCAAATTTATTCTTATTAGTATTATTATTATCATTATAAAATTCGAATTCCCTATATATAATATAGCTCTTATTAATAATTTTTCTTACCAAAAATTACGTGCCCTATACGAAATTATTCCCAAGTCTTAAGCAATCTATTATATGCCCTTTTATTCAAAATTTTGGGTATTAATAATATCCCTTTTAACTAATTAAGCTATGCCCCAATCTAATTTATACTATTCTTATTACCAACTTTGATACTTGGCCTAAGTTAGAAATTAAATATATACATTTTATGCTCACTAATACTAATATTTTCGCTTAATTCCTTGATTAAATTCCGGAATATTCTCGGTTATTTTAGTTTCATCCGAATTTCGTTTAAAATATTTATTAGGAATTTTATTCTTAACACTTTCTTAGCTAATTATCTTGAAATTTCCGATCGTAATCCCGCTTTTAATTTTTACGGGTATTACAGCTTTTCAATTTTTTTTCTCTCTCCTCAATTTTCTAGTGTTATAACATTTAGCTTGAGCTGTCGGGGTCGTCAGTTTGGAGCTTTAGCATGCAAATAAAATTCATTTTTTTGATTATTTCAGTTTTTTGGTCGGTAACCGAAAAAAATCGAAAAAGTTCGGTTTTACCGAACCGATTAAATTTGAATCAACAAAATAGTAAATAAAATCGAAATTTATCAAACTTAACGGAGGATATGCGTTGGGGACTATTTGTCAGTTCGAGTAGTGGAGAATCGTGGCTTGGGGGTTCGAATCGTCGCCAATCGTGGAGAATTGTGGCTTGGTAGGGTTTGCGGGTTCGAATCAACAACCAAGAAAAACGATTTGCAGGTTCTAGGCTTTGAAGAGAAGGATCTTGGTTTTCGAGCTGGGGATCTCGTCGCTTCTTCTCTTAGTTTTCAGGTTATAATTGTGTTTTAATATAAATTAAAAATAAGGTAAAATCATAATAATGAAATGTTTGAGGGATATATTTGTCCAAACGGTCCTTCAATGATAGTAAAGTTTGTACTTGGTCTTTAACTTATACTATTTGTGACAAGGGGAGTTAAGTAATACAGTAGAAACTCTATAAATTATTACAATTGGGACCTGCCAAGTTTATTAATTAAAAGAGTTATTAATTAATCGATAAATTAATAATTAATAATTATTAATTTATCGATAAATTAATATTTTTTTAATTTATAGTGTATATTACCTTTCAAACTTCCCAAACATCAAATAACTTTCAATCTCATATGTCATTAATGAACGTCAAATTAAGGATCAAACCTTCAATCTCCCAATTCTATCATAATCCGTATGGTGTTAATGTACATTTAAGTAACAAACCTTCAATCTCCCAAGTCTATCATAATCCGTATGGTGTTAATGTACGTTTAAGTAATATCAGTAAATATATCTTCTATATAATACACTAGAAAACAGACCCACAAACAACCCGTACAAACAATATGACACAAAAACAACGCCAGAAGTTCTTAAAATGATAAGGACAATTAGAGACAACATGCAAGGGAAAATTGATTTCAACAAAAAAACAAACAATTGAGTCATTTTTCAAGTAATCTTCGTTCGTGTAATACGAGAATATTTTTACATATGGAATTATTAATTTATAATTTATATGGGACCTGTAGAAATTATCAAAAGTCTATTATCTTATAATTTTAGAGAATTATTAATTTAGTACGTTATCCCCGAGTCGGGACCGGCCAAATATTATATTAAAGAGTTTATTAATTTATCGAGTATTAATTTATCGAGTTTGTACTGTAAGTTTTGCCTGGTAGGAATTTAAATGAAATTGCCCTTAGAATAGAATATTGAATTGTAGTAACAAAAGGATTTTTCTCAGTCATTTTCATGATAAGAAAAAAACAACAAATAAGCGATGCTGTGGTCGGTGTCCATTGGCACTGATGTCTTAAATTGGGCTAAAACTTAGGACAATTCGTTCATAGAAAAACAAAAATCTACCCATCTTTCACTGGGCTGAAGTAAATGATGACGATTGACGAACTTCGCATCTAGAAAGCAACGACGCTTTTACAATTTTCGAAAATTCATATTATGTTATACAACAACCTATTTTAATAATTGTAAAAAAATTAAAAGGGCATAATGTATTATTTTTAATTTTTTTTTTGAAAATAAAGGGCATAATGTATTAGAAAAGCCTAATAATGAGCGGACTGATTCATTGCCTTTCGTTCAAGAAACTCGTGACTTTTGTTTTTTTCTAACAATGCTGCGGGACCATAACAGTTGCTTTATTATTACGCTGCCATGCGTTGTGTGACTGTGAGGTGCATATTTCTTCTCAACCAATTCTAATTTTATTCATAATTAGGAAATATTGATGTAATTTTTAGTAAGTTGCTTGTTGTATCGTAATTAGTGGTAAGTATATGATATTTCTTCCTCAAACGCTGCTTTTACTTTTTTACACGCCTTTCTTCTAAACCGTTAATTTATGCACCTTCTTTAGAATAGAATACAGCACCTTGTTCGTCAAAGGCGAAGAAATAAAGGAAAACCATGAAAAATATAAATAAATACGTACGCGAGACTTTGATTGGCCAACCGCCAACCCACATTGTATAAACTAAAGTCATGAATATGTACATTTGTTGACAGCAAAAATGGCACAGACACACTTTGTTTTCTCTAAAGGAAAATATCACAAACAAATAACAATTCCCACTTCCCCTCCATTGAATTAGTTTGGGACTGTTGGGAACCTCGGTGCTCCACGTCGAATCCCGGGACGGTACGAAATTTAAAATTTTTCCGGGGTCCCGCCTACACCTGATCACTCGGATATATAAAGAAGATATGTATGACACATTAACCACGTAATACACGTACAAAGATATCGAGATCTTTATCCTTTTAGAGATCCCTCGGTTGTAAAATAATCGGCCTGGTACAAACCGTAGTACAAGATTGCCACGCCGACCCGAGACGTTTAAGACACAAACCTTCCTAATGATGGCTAGAGAAGGTTTTCAAGTTCTTTTTTCACGTTCGAGCTTACTTAACAAAATGATTCAATCGTTTCATTGGTGGCCAACAATTGATGTATTTCTACTAAGAAACCTTTCATAAAACTTCTTTTGATAATGGTACACAAATTGGCAAATGATCAAACTTTTACCTAATAAAGGTTACATCATCATCATCATCACTATTATTATTTTATTTAATTTTGAAAATTAAATAATTCAATTATTAATTTCAAAATTATATGGGAAATACCATATTTAACCTTTAATTTGGGCCAAACAATTTCAATAAGCCCAGGCTTAATATTATTTTTCGGCCCGAAATCAAAATCCCACACATAAATATTTTTCGAGCACTTGCACTATAATTCAAGTCTCGAATAGTCTCATTGTAAATAATTAACGACTCAAAGCCCGTTAATGCTTGTTCATCTCTCTCTATAATAGATACTCTTAGTGATCCTTTTTAAGCGCCTACTCTTTTAGTCGTCTCAACCCGGCACTGGGAGGAATACAAGAGTTTGGTATTCACCTAGCCGATCCGGTGGTACCGAACCGATCCCGTGTTCACTACGAATTTGGATCTAATCGCAATTCACGAACCGACTATAGATTGTTGTCATTCGTATAGACCCTTCACATATATCACGGTCGAGTGAGAGTCGTGGTCACGTCAAACTCACTAACTCAACACTATGATAAATTCATGACTGGTGAAATTACTAAACTGCACTCTACGACATGAGCCAGTTTATTTGCTTTGGCCAAAGACTTTGTAATTTCATGTCCACGAATATTCGTAGGATATATATCTCGATTAATATCGAGACTATGAATCCTTCAATTGTCAAAGCCCGGTAGTTACCCTTTGTTGTCAAGTCCACATGTCGTCGCTGACCCACGTTCATCCTCGAACAATACGGACCTAGCAAACTAGTGACTAGTCAAGACCCCGAAGTCAACTATGTCAATGACCTTTTGGTCTAAGGTCCACGAACACTACTATAGTCAATCAAACGATCAATGACGCTCCAAGACTAATAAACCATGTGATCGTTCAATTACGAGTCAGTGTCCAAATACAGTTAATCCCCTGATTCAACTTGTATCAGCGACCTCCCACTTCTCAAGTGAATAATTGACACAATCATTTTTGTAGCGCCTCGTTTCCTATTACGTTTTTAAACAACTATAAAATATTTACATAAATTTTTTTGTGCTTTTCAGAACCATTCCTTTTAACAACACGGGTATGTACATCTGGTCTAGTTCCTTTCACAATAATGTCCATATATGTCCATAGCATACTAGTCACAAAATATAACAGTCTGTACTACTTCTAGACTATATGCTAACGATGAATAGAGGAGAGTAGGAGGAGAGCGTAGCCGGCCAACCTTGAATCCATGCTGTCTATCAAGATGCGTTCTACGCAGTCTGCTAATTATCTACACAACTGTGAAGACAACAATTCAGAGTATGATCGCAACATGTTAATCAATAACATACGATAATAAAATAACAAGTAATCCATCCATTTCCGTACATGTGGTAGCCATTCAAATCATATAATCATGTTCCCATAACTATCATCCATAAGATCCGTAGATCACATGCCATTTTATATGCCCATTTATTTTGATACTCCCGTTATAGACTTGACATACTGTACTGTAAGCCCAGTCGGCGCCCTTGCATGGGACTCTGTACCATTCCGTAATCCCCCGATTTGTAGGGATATATGTGTGCATGTACAGGACTCTGTCAAAATCCCCGATTTGTAAAGGGATGTATGCCGTAGCATCCGTATTGATTATCGGTAGTCGTAGCAGTCATAACGGTTTCTCCGTTCTTTTATATGTATGCAATGCTATACAAATACTTTATGTAACACGTATATCATATGAGAACATGTTACGGTAACATAATTCACGTTGATTTATAATAACACATATATCATGTACCAATCGATTAATCCATATAGAGCACATAAGCACATAAGGCACATAAAGTACATGTTGCAAATCAAACTCATAAGTTTAGTAACTCCCGTACTACACTCGGCTTTATCCTAACCTTTATCAGGTTCTTGACCTATAAAAGTGTTACGCCCGATAAATACGATATCCCTAAAATGATGCATGTGCCGTGATATGCGTGCCTTATTATGCATGATCATTCTTATTCGTACTCTTTACCTTTCTGGTATATTAGTTATAATATATTAGACTCTCAGTTTAGAAGATATATTAGTCAATGTCGAAATCTGTATTGAAATCTGGTAATTATACTGTACCGAAAATATTACTGAAAACCCTAACTCTTATTGTGTTGAAAACCCTAAATTATCGAAAACCCATTAAATTCCAAAAGTCTGTATAATACCGAAAACTTTCAAATCATTAAACCTTAAGTGCCGAAAAGCTCATGTGAAGGTTTAATACCGAAAACCTTTATAGAAATATCGAAAACTTCAACGTAAGATGCCGAAAACTTTTAAAGCAAGTACATGCCGAAAACTTTGTAAATTAAGGGTAAGTGCCGAAAACTTTCTTGAAGACTTGGTACCGAAAACTTTCAATTATCGAAAACATTTTAACATGAAATACCGAGAACTTCAAAGAGGATGCAAAAACTTCCAATATATTATCAATGCCGAAAACTCCATTTAGACAATACCGAAACTTTATTCTATGAATACCAAAAACTTTTCGAAATCTATATCGAAAACTTTGTAAATGAAGTAAAGTGTCGAAAACTTTATTAAACTAGCAATATCAAAAACCCTATCATGTTGAAAACTTCTTACTATAATAAAAGCCTTTATATTATATCGAAAACTTCGTTATTAGGGCCGAAAACTTTAATACTATCGAGAACATTGTAATCACGAAAACTTCTCTAAATATAAACCCACACCGAAAACTTTACTACAATGATTTCGTGCCTAAACTTCACATATGAGGTGAAGTATCGAAAACTCTAAGATACTTATCCATCCCAAAATGCTAATGAGTGTTCATATCTAGAAAATTATCTGTTTAACCACAATACTTAAAACTACTAGGACATTTTTATTTTTAGAAGACTCGAACATTCAAAATACTAACATGTTCTTCTTACCGAAATTATTCAAATAACATATATGAAATCATTTTTTTTTTAAATCTAGAAACCCTAATATATTTTGCGAAGAAGTCTCCCACAATTATCAATATCAAAGACTTTCTTAAACTACTTAATCACATAATACTATTTCCAGATTCTAATATATAAATCTATCGAAACTTTAAATATATAAATCATCTATATGTGTCGAAAGCTGTCTGCCTATTCAGAAATACTTAAACCCATCTAAGCATATCCATATAAAAGACTAAGATATTCTTAAACATGCCAGGTTCTAATATCGAAAACTCTTCTAATAATTACCAACATGTATTTAACATCATTGTTAATTCTAACATGTATTTTAATTTATGAAAACATAATTTAATTCCATTACCTCCGAAAAGATTTTCTTAGCCTTAATCGAAATTGTTCTTTGCTGAGATTTCCTTTTTGTTCCCTTGTACTATGCTTTCTTTCCTTCTATCGGTTTTTTCATTTCTTAGAATATTTTCATTCCTTCATAAAGGTTTTCTTAATCAAGTAAGGATATACATTAAAGTTTCGAACTTTGTGTTTGACATGACAAGAAGGTATATAATTTGTATACATATCATAAATTAATTACGCAAGTGCATGAATTCATGTATATGCATGAAAAGGGTATAAGGGTTTCGGTTCCTGACAATCACCCCCAACCCCCCCCCCCCCCCCCCCCCCCCCCCCCCCACTTCGACCTCGAAATTTCGTACATGTCTTAGCTAATAACCATGGGTATTGGATCTTCATATTCTCTATTTTTTCCCAATGTAGCTTCACGAGCTGAGTGATTTTTCCACCGTACTTTCACCATCGGAATTGTCTTGTTCCGTAATTCTTTATCAGCATATTTGAGGATTTCTGCCGGTTCTTTCACGTAACTAAGATCTTTCAAACATTTATTGGTTCTTCACGCAGAATATGGGAAGGATTTGATCTATATCGCTGTAACATACTGACGTGGAAGACATTATGTATTTGTGACAGTTCAGGTGGTAATGCTAGACGATATGCTAATGGCCCGATTCTTTCATGTATTTCATTCGGGTACAGTTAAAGACTGCTCAATGGTACAGTTAAAGACTGCTCAATGGTACAATATAAGCGGTATATTTGGTACAGCTTATTAGGATAAGCGTTTTACGTGGCTATTCTAATATTTTTTTCCATATTATATTTTTTTGTGTATGTAATAACAGCTCTGCGTTTAACGTCGTATCATATTCGATGGAGTAATCCCTACACTCGTAGTTGTATGTTACAAACCTCAAGTATCATTTGAAGCTGATGAGCAATATTAGGACAACTTACTACCACGTAGTATATATGTTTGTTAAATTCACAATATTTAACTTATTAAACATGTTTTTGTTTGATATTCTATTATTTATTGTTTTTAGGGATTCACATTTATAACTTGGCAAATTCATAAGTTCATATATTATGTACTTATAAAACTTGGTACGGAATCGATATTTAGGTTGGTTCGACAAACCGCTGAAATATAGTACACTATAACTCCACAATATGGAACAGTCACTGACTACAAGATGTTACCGTAAACATGCTATTTTAGTATTTCTTGTTAGGGTAGGTGTTTTTTCTCGAGTTTTACATTTGTTTCGATGTAAAAACATTTTAATATGCATAAATTGTTTATTAGTTTCATTCCGCAACATATTTGAATGGGTTAACATTCAAAATCATGGATTTGTAGTATAAGTTCAAGCTTCAATAGAAACATGTTCTTATAGTGATCATTGACTTATTATGAAAGATGGAGGTTGGATTAAAAATCTATTTGTGTAAGTGCTAAACCATTAAATTTGATACCAAGTTAAACATATAATAGGTATACTTAAAGTAAAGTAGTTTCGCATGAAACACTAATTCGAATATCGACAAAAAACGCTCACATAATAAGTTGTACCACATATCGTGTGTATAATGTACCACTGAGAAGATTCTGAATGTACCTAACTGTGAACTGATATTGTACCAGCTTTGTGTAGTGTTGTGTACCAAGATAAGTATTGAAACCGTACCATGCTTATTACAGCTTTCAGTGAGTGACACAACTTTTTTTGTGCGTCAGAACATTCTGTGAGTGTCAGAATTTATTTCATATACCATTAAAAAATATCTGAGACCAATAATACTTACCTTTTTGTATTTTTCATCACTTTTTACACCTATTGATGCAATTTACCAGTCCTTCATAGGTTTAATGTACCATTTTGTTGTGTTTATTGTACCTTGTACATAAGATTATCGTACCTTATTTAACATTGTTAACGTATCCAAAATTTCAGGCCTAACAAACATTTTAGACATATACTATTCGGTTTCAGAATTTATCAACAATTACACCAACAAACACATAATATCTCGACATATCAGTTACGAGCTAATTCTCAGCAAAATTCAACAAACATACATAGCCTCCGAACAAATAAATCCAACATATAAAATCACATCTATGGTTATATCCTCCTCCTCACCCTTTTCCTCCAACATACAAATAATCTCTTGTGCCTTGCGATTACTCTTCTCAGAAGCAACCTCATCACCGATATTTTCATCAGCACCTATCATCCGAACGAAATATCTCTAATACATAATTAAATAAAATAAGAAAATACACCCAAAATGAATTAACCTATACGTTATTGCATAAACAGAAAATGACCATCGCAAATCAAATTCAATTATTATTCTGCTCAACATACAGTACCAATCCACAATAACATATCGTACCATTATAATGCATATGCTGTACTAAATTTGTAAGCAACATGTACCAAAAATAAATAGACAGCGTATCAAAAAATAAGGATCCTAATTTCTAATTGGAAACGTAAAGAACCCCAAAAAATGAAAAGAAAAGACCCAGCTTAAACTTCAATAAACCCTAATCGAGCCACAACCTAAATTCCCCCAAATTAAGCAAAAATTGTCATAATGAAGATCTAATAATTAAAATCTAGACCTAATAACCCCAATCAAGTAAGAAATCGAATGCTAATGCAACGTAAATACCGATTTGGTTCAAAAGATTTGGTTCGGGTGATTTGGAATCAAATTTGAAATTAAACGCTACTTATCGGAATCGGACGAGAGATGAGATCATAAATCGTTTCTTGGAGGTGAAGATTTTTCGCGGGTATTCGATTTGGGCGTTCAAGTTTGCAGATCTTTGTTTGATTTGGTCATGGATTTTTTTTTATTGAGCGTATCGGTATGTTTCTTCATTGGATTTAATAAAGATTTTCTTTTTTTATTATGTAAATTTAAGAGTAAATTTCGTTTCAGGCCCCCTTAAACATTTTTCATTTGAATCCAGGCCCCACAACTTTTATTTTCAGTTTAAAAAGGACCCATCTCGAGTTTTGGTTAGAGTTAAGGATCCATTTGTGCTAAAATGACCGATTTGCCCTCGACTGTTGCAAAAAATTACATGTATATGCCATCATCCCTCACGTTCTAGTTTTTGGTCTATTTTCGATTCTTCCAACACCCAAAACGCCATGAAATCTCTGAAATCTTCGACGTTATTGAGCTAAAAAGGTGTAGTCGAGCTCAATTTCTCATGGGTCCTCGTAACCAACGAAAATTTTCGATGTTATGTTGGAATAATGCTTTAAACTTAACTTGAAAATTTCGCTACAAACACGAGTGAAATCTTGAGTTTTGTGCTCGAATAATGTGGATTCACACCAATTCGGATGTGGGTTTGAGTAATCGACACGAAATAACAACGAATTTTGCCGCGACCTAATATCCAAACATTTTCAATTTCAGTAACAAATCACTTGATCTGGGTACCCTTTTTTGCTCGTATGGAAACTCTACCATCCGAATCTATACCAGATTCTTAACATTGAGGAATATATGTTGCCTCAGTAATAACAAATAATTTCAGTAACACGTCACTTTATCTAGGTACCACTTTCTACTATTTTGGAAACCCTACCCTAAAAACAATAACGGATTCCTAACATTGAGGAATAAATGTTGCCTCATATATAACAAATAACGAGAAGACAATAACGGTTTGCTTCTCATAATAACTTCATGCAACTAGTACGGAATAGGGCATCAAGAGAAAGATCAAAAATTCGTACGACACCCAAAACTCTCTGAAATCGCAGAAATCTTCAACGTCAGTAATCGAAAAAGGTAAAACCGATCTCACTTTCTCATGGGTCCTCATGAACAATAACAATTTTTTATGTTAAGTCGGAATAATGCTTCAAACAAAATTTGAAATTTTGGTAAAAAAGAGTGAAATCTCGACTTTTATGCTCGAATAATGAGTATCCACACCAATTCGGATGTAGGCCTTAGTAATCGACATGAAATAACAATGAAATTTACTGCGAGCTAAGATCGAAACATTTTTAATTTCAGTAACACATCACTTTATCTGGGTACCATTTTTTGCAAGTTCCAAAACTCTACCTTCAAATATTATAACCGATTACTAATATATGGTAACAAGTCTTGCCTTATCTATAACAAATAATGAAAAACAATAACGGTTTGTTTCCTATAATTACTACATGCAACTGGTACGGACTAAGGAGTCAAGAGAAAGATAAAAATTCGTATGCTACCAAAAACTCCCCGAAATTGAAGAAATCTTCAACGTTAGTAATCGAAAAAGGTAAAATCGATCTCAATTTTTCATGGGTCCTCATAAATAAGGAAAATTTTCGATGTTATGTTGGAATAGTGCTTCAAACCAATTCAAAAATTTGGTAAAAAAAACTAGTGAAATCTCGAATTTTATGCTCGAATAATGTGGATTCACACCAATTCGGGCGTGGGTCTTAGAATCGACAATAATTATCGATGCTAGTCAGGGAAAAACGACAAATGCTAAATATTGGAACGTTTATCAATTAAAAAGTTGGTTGGTAACACTTCATTTATTCTGGGTAACAATTCACACATTCTGGGTAACACGTAACAATTCACACATTCTGGGTAACACATAACATAGAACATTCTAGAAGGTTCTAGATTGTCAGAGATTTTAACAGTACAACAACTTAATATTACCACATTGCCTGCAAATAATACCACATGTCTGATAAACAATAACAATATAAGCAAAGATTATAACACATTTGTAGCTACGAGAACCACAAAATAGCTAATCGATACCACATTACCATTTTCGATTAATTTCGTTCGTAAATTCAAAAAGACACGTTTTGCGAATGTTGATATCAATATGTGAAAGTTGAGATCAAAAGTCATGTAAACACATAGCTCTTCTATCACAAAATATACTAGTATCTCTTTTGATGAGACATAATGTTATGAATTACATCGCAAACGTATCAAAGTTCAACACTAAAGCACGAACAACATTTAATAGACCATAAACTCAACATTCGAGACCTCAAACTAAGCAATCGAAGAAAAATAGATTCGTGAGCATAATTAATGAAATGTTTTAGAATATTACCACATTACCTGCAAATAATACCAGATGTCCGATATAAAGAAACAATACCAACCGAATTCATGACACAATGTTTGTTACAGATACCACATAATACGCTTTCCAGTATAACATCATTAATTAGACTTATTTTGTTCGTAAACTCACTTTTTACGAATGTATAAGATTTATGTTCATGTAAATATGTGATTTTACTAAGTTAACAAATCAAATTCCCTTAAAGACATGTTATGCGAATGTTGATATCAATATGTGAAAGTTGAGACCAAATGTCATGTAAACACATAGCTCTTCTTTTACAAATATATTAGTATCTCTTTTGATGAGTCATAACGTTATGAATTCCATCACAACGTATTCAAAGTTCAACATTAAAGCACGAACAACATTTACTAGACCATAAACTCAAATTTCGAGACCTCAAACCCTAAACAATCGAAGAAAAATGGATTTGTGAGCGAAATTAATGATATTAGTAGTGTGGTATGAAAAACCTATTATGCAGTATCAATATCTACAATAATGTTACGAATTGGATTTTATTGTTCTTTTATATCGAAGATTCGGTATTATTAGCAGATAACGTGGTAATATCCCTTGACAATATAGAACATTCCAGATAATGCAATTTCCGCCTAAATTATTCAGATCCCTCCTAAATTATTGAAATCCCGCCTAAAGTGGACAACCCAAGTTACACAGAGAATAACAATTAATAACTTACTGGTAACTTTCTTATTTCGGAAAATTAGGCAAATTTGGCGATTGTATTTAAGTTTCGGCAACCATGAGCGACGAACAATAGAGCCAGTATTGTGCTTCAACGACTTGTCAGGATATGGGTATCTCGAATTTGCATGAACTATCTTCAATTTCGATTGAATCGGGATTCGATTTTAACCGTTTTCTAATTATTTGCGTCAAAACAATTCGAGAAATTTACCCGTATAATTGAACATTCGAGACCTGAATAACGTGATAAATCGTCTAGGACACACCCAACTTAGTTTGAAGCAGAACGTGCAGATGGAAATAATATATACGATCGATTGTTTCGATCGAGTTTCCACTGTCACGGTGATACCTGATATTTGGCAAAGGGTACCAAATCCAGCTTACTCGAACCTTTTAATCACTATATACACCATATGCCAGCTTACCAATACCAATTAACTGTATTACGGTGACTGATGCCTGACAATCCATACCACGTTTCGGGAACAGTTGTTTAGGCAACAATCCAGCGATTTTAAATTTCGGCAAACCTTGAACGACAAACGATAGAGCCAGTATTGTGCTTCAATGATTTGTTCAGGATATGGGTCTCTCGAATTTGTACAAAATATCTTCAATTTCGACTGAATCGGGATTTAATTTTCACCGTGTTTTAATTATTTGCGTCAAAAGAATTCGAAAATTTACCCGTAAAAATCGAACATTCGAGACCTGAATAACATGATAAACCGTCTAGGACACACCCAACTTGGTTTGGTGCAGGACGTGTGTTCGTGCATATGGAAATAATATATACGATCGATTGTTTCGATCGAATTTCCATTATTGTAATGATACCAGATAATTGGCATTCGTTACCGAATCCAGCTTAAAGATACCTTTAAATCAGTATATATATATACCATATACCAGCTCACAAATACCAGTTAACTGTTTCCGGGTGACAGATGCATGATCCATACCACGTTTCGGGAACAGATGTTTAGCCAACAATACGACGATTTTAAATTTCGGCAAACCACGAGCGACGAACAATAGAGCCAATACTGTGTTTCAAAGATTTGTTCAGGTTATGGGTCTCTCGAATTTGTACAAAATATCTTCAATTTCGTCCGAATCGAGATTCAATTTCGTCGTGTTTTTATTATTTGCGTCAAAAGAGTTCGAAAAATATGTCCATAAAATCGAACATTTCGAGACCTGAATATAGAAATAAACCCTCGGGGATAGATCGCGTTTCGTTTCTGAGGATCGTTCGAAAGATCTACAAGTTTATTTTATCGTCAAAAGAATATTTTATTTACTTATTAATATGGTAACGATGATAATAGAAAACTGGTTCTGGATACCACTTATTATACAACTTTGTAGGGGTATTTTGGTAAGATCATGTATTTGGTCCTTTTCTCTAAACTGAAAGATATTAGGTCCTTAATAACGAAATTTCTACTGACAGGGCATGAACTATATTTCAAAACTTAAAGAGGGCCTGAATTGTAAAAGCCCCTAAATTTAAAATCTTGGTAAAAACGTAATTATAGAAGTTTCAAGGGTTATTGTCCAAATGGTCGATAAGTGATAGATATGTTTCCACTTGTTCCTTAAATGATAAATATTTCTGACAGGGGAGTTAGTTGAAAGCAATTTCACCTAGTGGGGATTTAAGTGAAAGTTTCCCAAAAAATAACCACATCTAACTTTCGCCTAGGGGTGGATGTCGGGTCGGGTAGTCGGTTATCGGGTAGTTCGGGTTCGGGTACTTCGGGTTTGGGTTAAAATTTTTACTACCCGAACACGACCCGATCTACGGCGGGTACCCGCTTGTCGGGTATACATCGGGTTGTCGGGTACCCGATTTTAAATAGAAAAAATATGACTAAAAATATGATAATGCAATAATCATTTCAAAATATCCATGTTATATATTAAATATCACTTAAAATATTTGTATGCTTTATTTTCACTAAATATAAACTATACATACTTTTATGAGGCAACCTCAATTAAATCCCCATTTTCAAACTTTTTATCAACTAACTCCCCCTTTCAATTTACTTATTATTAAACTCCCTAAATCAAAACATTCTTACACATCACTACCTATTTACCCAAAATGACGATTTTAGCCCTCAGTTATTATTTTTTAAATCATTTCTTTCCCAAATCAACACCCACGTAGCTTTTCATTTCAGGCCTCATCTCCCAACTAGAATCCCGCCGGCGATGGAAAAGCCTCTGTGCGCACCGGAAAGCTTCGAGCTTGCCTAATTCACCGTGGGTTTCTCGGTCCAGGTAAGTTGAGGTAGATTTTTGTTGTTTTTTTCACTGTGGGTTACCCTTCGAGCTTCTTGACTCGAGCGAACGAAATTGAGTTAAATAACACTCTGATGAGGTGTACAATGAATGTTTGTGGCTGTAGCATGGACATAAATTGGGTATCGGGTTGTGGGTGTCGCGATTGGGTGTCGAGCCGTGGGTGTTGCGATTTGGGCCTCGAGGTGTAAAAAGCTGAGTTCTTCTCCTGTTTTCCACTGTTAGCATACTGTGGGTGTCAAGAGAGGTTAGTATTTGCTTGAGATTTGGCTAAGTTTTCTGTTAAAGCAATTTATTATATGCAGTACCAAAGTATATTGAATTACAGTTCCCGCATTTCTTTTATGAAGTACCTTTTGAAGGTTTCTAGCAGTATCATATGGTAATCGTTTGTTATTTTTACTTTTAACAGGTAACGTAATACGAAGATATGTTGTCTACGAATGTCTTTGGTGGGCTCACGTTGTTTGCATGTGTGGAATATAAGAAGAGCACATATTTATTGTTTGAACAATGAAACGATAGGTTATGGAGCATTCTTTTTGTTGGTATGTTGCCGATATGTTATCACATATTCTTACGCCGATATGTTTTTGATATGATGTATGTGGATAAATGATATTAATATTGTCGATATGTTCGATATTAATATTGTTGGTGGATGAATCATATTAAAATTGTAGATATATTGATATCAATACTATTGTTGGATGAATAGTATTAATACTGATTTCGTATTATTGATGGTTTTTCAATAAAATTGTTTGCTGGAAGTTCTAATGCCTTATTTGCACAATAATCTACGTGTTTTCGATAATTAAAAACGTGGTACGCAAAAGATACTACAAATAATCTACTAACGGTACTACATTATCATAAGCTATGGTACTATAAACATCTATATATGGTACTACAAACATCTGTATATTGATACTACAAATCAGGTAAGAGTTTTCGACGCCATTCGAGACTATGTTACCATAGTTATAGGTATTAAATTGATCATTTGATATATATATACATATATATATATATATATTGGTGGGTTAATATTTTGGAAGTTCTCATGCCTTATTTGCACAATAATCTACGTGTTTCGATAATTAAAAACGTGGTACGTAAAAGGTATTACAAGTAACCTAGGCATGATACTACACTAGCATACGTTACGATACTACGAAAATCTGTATATTGGTACTACAAATTAGGATAAGAGTTTCGACGTCGTTCGAATTGTTTTTGGTCACTGACTATGTTACCATATTTGTAGGTATTATATATATCATTTGGTATCAATATTAGTGGGTATGGAGAAGGTACTACAAACAACCTACGAATGGAACTATAACAACATAGCTTGTGGTACTGCAGAAGTACATGTATAGCTACTGCAAACGTGTTTATATTGGTACCAAAAATTAGTTTTGGCGTATTTCGACGCCGTTCGCCGGGTACATAAAAGTTACTACAAACAACCTACGGATGGAACTGCAGTAGCATATGTCATGGTGCTGCAGAAGTCAATATATAGATACTACAAAGTGTTTATGTTGGTACCACAAATTAGAGGGCGTATTTCGACGTCGTTCGGGTTATTTTTTCGTCCGTGAGTACGTTACCATGGTTAAATATACTAAGTTGATCATTTAGTATCATAATTGGCGGGTTAAGATTTACAATCAAGGATTATTACATCTAAAGACCAACTTTCTTTCCACTTAATATGATTATAGTAAGAACATCTTACTACATAGTCAGATTTTTGATCTATTGGAAGTTAGTGTTTATGTTCTACGTTACCATGTGTTTAATTTTTATTATGTGCCGTATTTTGGAAGTTCTCATGTCGTATTTACACAATAATCTACGTGTTTTCGACAATCAAACGAATGGTAAGGTGAAGGTACTACAAACAACCTACAAACGGTACTACAATAGCATAAGTTATGGTACTACAAAGTTCCATATATAGGTACTGCAAACGTGTTTATATTGGTACCAAAAATTAGTTTTGGCGTATTTCGACGCCGTTCGACGGGTACATAAAAGATACTACAATCAACCTACGAATGGAACTGCAGTAGCGTATATCATGGTACTGCAGGAGTCAATATATATAGGTACTACAAAAGTGCTTATGTTGGTACCACAAATTAGAGGGCGTATTTCGACGTCGTTCGGGTTATTTTTTTGGTCCGTGAGTACGTTACCATGGTTAAATATACTAAGTTGATCATTTGGTATCATAATTGGGCGGGTAAACATTTACAACCAAGGATTATTACATTAAAAAGACCAACTTTCTTTCCACTTAATATGATAATGGTAAGAACATCTAACTACATAGTCAAGATTTTTGATCTATTGGAAGTTAGTGTTTATGTTATACGTCACCGTGTGTTTAATTTTCGTTATGTGCCGTACTTTGGAAGTTCTCATGTCTTATTTGCACAATAATCTACGTGTTTTCGACAATCAAACGAAAGGTAAGGCGAAGGTACTACAAACAACCTACGGACGGTACTACAATAGCATATGTTATGGCACTACAAAGTTCCACATATAGGTACCGCAACGTATTTATATTGGTAACACAAATTAGTTTTGGCGTATTTTGACACCCTTCGCCCGGTACATAAAAGATACTCAAACAACCTACGGATGGTACTGCAATAGCAAATTGTCATGGTACTGCAGAAGTCCACAAAAAGGTACTACAAAAGTGTTTATCTTGGTACTACAAATTAGACGGCGTATTTCAACGTCGTTCGAGTTATTTTTTGGTCCGTGAGTACGTTGCCATGGTTAAATATACTAAGTTGATCATTTGGTATCATAATTGGCGGGTTAACATTTACAATCAAGGATTATTACATCGAAAGACCAACTTTCTTTCCAATTAATATGATAATAGTAAGAACGTCTTACTGCACAGTCAAGATTTTTTATCTATTGGAAGCTAGTGTTTATGTTCTACGTTACCGTGTGTTTAATTTCTATTATGTGCCGTATTTTGGAAGTTCTCATGTCTTATTTGCACTATAATCTACGTTTTTTCGACAATCAAACGAATGGTAAGGCGAAGGTACTACAAACAACCTACGGACGGTACTACAATAGCATAAGTTATGGCACTACAAAGTTCCACATATATGTACCGCAAACGTATTTATATTGGTACCACAAATTAGTTTTGGCGTATTTCGACGCCGTTCGCCCGGTACATAAAAGATATCAAACAACCTACGGATGGTACTGCAATAGCAAATGTCATGGTACTGCAGGAGTCCACAAAAAGGTACTACAAAAGTGTTTATGTTGGTACCACAAATTAGAGGGCGTATTTCGACGTCGTTCGGGTTATTTTTTTGGTCCGTGAGTACGTTACCATGGTTAAATATACTAAGTTGATCATTTGGTATCATAATTGGGCGGGTAAACATTTACAACCAAGGATTATTACATTAAAAAGACCAACTTTCTTTCCACTTAATATGATAATGGTAAGAACATCTTACTACATAGTCAAGATTTTTGATCTATTGGAAGTTAGTGTTTATGTTATACGTTACCGTGTGTTTAATTTTTGTTATGTGCCGTATTTTGGAAGTTCTCATGTCTTATTTGCACAATAATCTACGTGTTTTCGACAATCAAACGAATGGTAAGGCGAAGGTACTACAAACAACCTACAGACGGTATTACAATAGCATATGTTATGGCACGACAAAGTTCCACATATAGGTACCGCAACGTATTTATATTGGTACCACAAATTAGTTTTAGCGTATTTCGACGCCCTTCGCCCGGTACATAAAAGATACTCGAACAACCTACGGATAGTACTGTAATAGCAAATTGTCATGGTACTGCAGGAGTCCACAAAAAGGTACTACAAAAGTGTTTATGTTTGTACCACAAATTAGACGGCGTATTTCGACGTCGTTCGGGTTATTTTTTGGTCCGTGAGTACGTTGCCATGGTTAAATATACTAAGTTGATCATTTGGTATCATAATTGGCGGGTTAACATTTAAAATCAAGGATTATTACATCGAAAGACCAACTTTCTTCCACTTAATATGATAATAGTAAGAACGTCTTACTGCATAGTCAAGATTTTTTATCTATTGGAAGTTAGTGTTTATGTCCTACGTGACCGTGTGTTTAATTTTTATTATGTGCCATATTTTGGAAGTTCTCATGTCTTATTTGCACAATAATCTACGTGTTTTCGACAATCAAACGAATGGTAAGCGAAGGTACTACAAACAATCTACGGACGGTAGTACAATAGCATAAGTTATGGCACTACAAAGTTCCACATATAGGTACCGCAAACGTATTTATATTGGTACCACAAATTAGTTTTGGCGTATTTCGACGCCGTTCGTCCAGTACATAAAAGATACTACAAACAACCTACGGATGGTACCGCAATAGAATATGTCACGGTACTGCAGGAGACCATATAAAGGTACAACAAAATAGTTTATATTGGTACCACAAAATTAGAGGGCGTATTTCGACGTCCTTCGGGTTTAATATTTGTTATTTGCCGTATTCGTAAGCTCTCATGCCTTAATTGCTCAAGAATCTACGTATTTTCGACAATCAAATGAAAGGTACGATGAAGGTTCTACAAACAACCTACGGACGATACTACAGTAGCATAAGTTATAGTACTACATAATTCCATATATAGGTACTGCAATCATGTTTATATTGGTACCAAAAATTATTTTTGGCGTATTTAGACGCCGTTCGCCCGGTACACGAAAGATACTACAAACAACCTGCGGATGGTACTGCAATAGCATACGCCATGGTATTGCTGAAGTCCATATATAGGTAATATTGGTACCACAAAGTAGAGGGCGTATTTCGACGTCGTTCGGGTTTAATATTTGTTATTTGCCACGTTATGTAAGCTCTCAGGCCTTAATTGCTCAAGAATCTACGTGTTTTCGACAATCAAAGGAAAGGTACGAAGAAGGTACTACAAACAACCTACGGATGGTACTACAATAGCATAAGTTATAGTACTGCAAAGTTCCATATACATGTACTGCAAATGTGTTTATATTGGTACTACAAATTAGTTTTGGCGTATTTCGACGCCGTTCGCCTGGTACATAAAAGATACTACAAACAACCTACGGATGGTACTTGTCATGGTACTGCAAATGTTCATATATAGGTACTACATAAGTGTTTATATTGGTACCACAACTAGAGGGCGTATTTCGACGCCATACGGGTTATTTTTTGGTCCGTGAGTACGTTACCATGGTTAAATATACTAAGCTGATCATTTGATATCAAAATTGGCGGGTTAACATTTAGAATCAAGGATTATTACGTTCGTTGGGTACGTAAAAGAAACTACAAACAACCTACAGATGATACTACAATAAGAAAACCAATTGTACTGCAAATCTAGCAATATTGGTACTACATAGTTGTTTGTTTAGGTACTACAAAAATAACTGGAACAAAAACATAAAAGTCACAAAACTAAGACGATCAACAACGTATCAGTATCAAAATAGATAAATATCACTCAAATAAGTGGAGCATGCAACTAAGACCGTCTGTGAGTATCGTGGCAAGCATGAAGCCATGATACAACTTGACGTTAACTTCGTCAAGATACCTCCCACGAGCCAGCGGTCCAACGATGTATCGATTTATGGACATTGCAGTATGTATGCCGCAATCCACGCCCTCCGGATTCTGCTCCCTCGTCGGCTTCAGTGCCATTTCTGCATGAGACAAAAACTAGATAATCAAATAACAAATTTACGGTACCATTAATTATGTATTGTGGTACCAAAAAACATATACAAACAGTACCAATTCAAATTATGTACCCAGAAACAACCAAGACTCGTACCAAGACCGTCACAAATGCAGTACCTTTACTTTCAACAGGGAAATAGAAGCTAACAAACCCTAATTTGAACGATACTAAAACCCCAAATCAAAAGACGAAAGAATTAAAGCCTAATTTTTGCCATAAACCCCAAATTCGAGCCGTAATAAAAAAATTAAGCATAACCCGACATGGAATCCTTCAAGAAATGCAACTATCGAAGCCCTAATCTCGGAGTTAACCACAAATACCACAAAAATCGAAAAATTAAAAAGGAAGCTTACTGGGAGGATTTCGACAGTTGTATCGGCGGTGGCTCAGCTCAATGTTCTTGTTTTGGAGGGCAATAGGCTTTAGGCGCAGAGGTTTGCCTTGAGAATGGGTCGTTCTCCTCTGCAATTCTCTCGTTCTTCCCCAATTTTTGAAAGCAAAAGTCGAATTTGGGGTAAATCAACTTTATTGAATTTGCTTGGTTATTTTGGAATATTTATGTTTTAAAGGGGTATAATTGTCCATTAGGGAGCTATGTGATATAAAAGTTTTAAAGGGGGAGTTTGATGATAAATGATATGGAAGGGGGGAGTAAGTTGATGCATAGTTTGAGGTAGGGGGATTTATGTGTAGATTGCTCTACTTTTATATGAGCATAAAATTTTGATAATATATTTTAAATTTTTACATTGATTTATGTATTGATAATAAATATCACTTGTTATTTATGCAATTAAAGTAAGAAATTAATCGAAATATTATTTAAAACTTTAACATTACTCACGTCAGATATTGATATTTAGATATGTAATTATATTTCTTCAATGTTTATGTAAAACTAAAATATTTTGTTTCAAAATAATTTGTCGGATACCCGAATAACCCGATCGGATAATAAATTACTACCCGATATCCGATGCGATTAATAATTATCGGGTATCAGGTTTCGGACACCCGACAAATAATCCGAATTATCCGATCCGAACTAGCCGAACCCGATCGGGTTCGGGTAAAACCCGAATATCCCCGCCCACCTGTACTTTCGCCCCCATTCTTACTTAACCACCGTTCTAAATAATAAACATCCACATATTTATTTTAATATTTCATAACATTCATAAAATTATAGCGTAAAATTTATTTAAGATCCGAGAATCAGAAGAGCGACCGAGATCGACACAAGATAATACTTGGAGAGTGAAGGCACGCTCCAATAAAGGCAAAGCAAAATCGCGTGACCAAACATAAATAGAGGGACTTGTCCTGAAGCGAGAGTGCACTGTGAACACGCCACCACGCGCAGCCTCAACAGCGACACAAGGTGGCCCCGTGTGGGCAATTATCTCACACATGCAATAGCTCAACGTCAACGTTAAGTAAAGCTCACTGACACGTCACCTTTCATGCCACGTCAGCTTACCGTGCACGTCAGTAATGATCTGCTTAATTCGACTAACACGAATCGACCCTTCATTCCTCGTAGAAATAAATAAACTCCAAATATTTATGGGTCCCGCTTGGGCTTTTGAGGACACTTGAAGAAGTTGAATCACTTGCGTAATGAAATAGTTATATGGTTATTTAGTCAATAACTCTTATCCTAAAATTAATCCGAAGTCCATTCATTTTGGCATGACCTTACAAGAGCAATCATTATGATACAATCAAATCAGTCTTATCTCATCTCAAAATATTTCATTCCAGGTTATTAAAAGTATATTTTTAAGGTTTCTTCTAAAATTTTATTTGAATAGAAAAATTCAGCCGAAGAGGAGGTTATAATTATTCAAATATTATATATCATTATATTTATTAATAGGTGTATCTAACACAACTATCTCAGTCCCTCTAACATAAATTATATTTGGTCGAACAATCATATTAACATCCTTTATTTACCTTTCTATATGTATATTACGTACCATATTACATATTTGTCTAATACCTTACAATTTGTTGTATGATATCTCTATAAGCATTACGTACCATTCAATGTATTATGTACCTGAAACGCGTTTCTATGATATGTAAATTTATTATATGGATATACCTTCGGCCAATGGTATTCTTATTATTATTATTATTATTACTCATATTATTTTTTGTTTTGTATCACCACCTCACGTGCCACAACTTCTTTGCCACGATAAAAACAGAGAAAACCCATTTTTATCAGTCTGAGAATTCTCAGTAGGCACTCGAAAGACTCGAAAAACAAACACCACTTTCACTTTCCCCAATATCGATCAAAAACAGATACGAAAGCAAAAGAAAGAATGCTTCCGTTCGAAGAGGAACATCACGAACCTCTCATCAGCCACCTCCGCGACGCAGACGAGGAGCGTGCTTACGACTCCGCCGAGAAAGTCCACATAATCGGCGCCGACGAGTCCGTAGGCGGCGGCGAGCTCTCTTCCGACAAAACGCCGTCGTTCTCTTGGCGAAAGCTATGGCTTTTCACCGGGCCAGGGTTCTTAATGAGCATAGCCTTCCTCGATCCAGGGAATTTAGAAGGCGATCTTCAATCGGGCGCCATCGCTGGGTACTCTCTGCTTTGGCTCCTCCTATGGGCGACGTCGATGGGCCTTTTGGTTCAGTTATTGTCCGCTCGCTTGGGGGTGGCGACGGGGAGGCACCTGGCGGAGCTTTGTAGGGAGGAGTATCCTAATTGGGCGAGGCTTTTGCTCTGGTTCATGGCTGAGCTTGCCTTGATTGGTGCTGATATTCAAGAGGTGATTGGCAGTGCCATTGCGATTAAGATTCTCAGCCATGGGTTTCTTCCGCTTTGGGCTGGGGTTGTTATCACTGCCCTCGACTGGTAATTAGGAAAAAAATGTGTCCAATTTTATTGTCTTCTCAAATCTGCATGTCTTGTTTGGAGTTTATTGCTGCAGTTGTTGAACGATTTGGCTATGGTGGTTCTCAATTGAGAGTGTTTTCTTTTCTTTTTTCCTTTTTTTCCTTCACAAAAGCTGGAAAATTTCTTCTCTTTTCTTTCTTCTTTTTTGCGAATAATGTGGTGCTTCTTGTGGTAGTTAATAGTTCTGGGAAGTGGGTTGTTTCATGCCTTGAAAGTGATTTTCTGACATTGGTGTTTTCGGGAGCTTGATTTTCTGACACTCGTGTTTTCTAGGAGCAGAACTAGTGACTTGGGTAGCATTTAATGGACCGTTGATATACGTTCGCCGGAGACTTGTTCGTAATGCTTTTTCTTGTTATTACATCATTGACATCATATGTTTGACTTGTGATCGGATGTATGTGTCACCATCTATTTTAGTGATAGAAATTAGTCGATGGGATTTTATTCTTTTTTCCCTCAATCTCCATAATGAAATTGATTTTGCCTTTGTTCAATACTCTTATCTCTTCTTGACTTGTGTGTGTATCCATCCCTGAGTTTTCGAATTAACTACTGCAGCACTTCTCCTTACATTCAATGCTTTGTTCGCAGCTTCATCTTCTTGTTCCTCGAAAACTACGGCGTAAGGAAACTCGAAGCACTCTTCGCTGTCCTAATCGCAGTCATGGCCATCTCCTTCGCTTGGATGTTCGGCGAAACAAAGCCCAATGGAACTGAGCTTCTACTCGGTCAGAAAATAAAGAAAAGAAAAGAAAATCAAAGCTTTAATCTTTAACGCCACCCTTTTCTCTTACACTAAAACATAAGAAACGATTCGATCTTCTTCCCATTAAACTGCAGGTGTCTTAATCCCGAAACTCAGCTCCAACACCATACGCCAAGCAGTCGGCGTCGTGGGCTGCATCATAATGCCCCACAATGTATTCCTACACTCAGCCCTCGTACAATCCCGAGAAATCGACAGCACAAAGCCAAGCCGTGTAAGAGAAGCCATAACTTACTACTCCATAGAGTCGGGCGCTGCCCTAGCAATCTCCTTCGTGATAAACCTATTCGTCACCACAGTCTTCGCCAAGGCCTTTTATGGGACAAAAGAGGCAGACAACATTGGACTTATGAACGCCGGTCAGTACCTTCAGGACAAGTACGGGGGCGGGCTTTTCCCTATTCTCTACATATGGGCTGTCGGGCTTTTGGCCGCGGGCCAGAGCAGCACAATCACTGGGACCTACGCGGGTCAGTTCATAATGGGCGGGTTCTTGAATCTGAGGCTGAAGAAGTGGATGAGGGCTTTGATCACGAGGAGCTTTGCTATCGTCCCCACTTTGATCGTCGCCCTAATCTTCGATGCTTCTGAGGATTCTTTGGATGTTCTGAACGAATGGCTGAACGTTCTTCAGTCGATTCAGATCCCTTTTGCGCTCATTCCTCTGCTGTTCTTGGTTTCAAAGGAGGAGGTCATGGGCTGTTTCAAGATCAGCTCTTTGCTTCAGGTACTAGCTAACTAAACACTTTGTTACCATATCGTGGTGGTGGGTGATGTGGGTGGGCTTGTGATAGAGAGCGGGGCATGGGCCGAGGCCCATATTGGTTTACTGATGGCGGGGACGGGCCTGAGCCCACTTTTCGTGAGCAGAAGGAAGGGTATCTTAGCATTAACTATTAAGATTATATTTCTATAAATAATGGAGATCTTCTAATTAATTATTAGGATTTCCTAGCATTTATTCTCTAGAATTACGTCCTTAATTAGTATCGTCGTAGAGTCTATAAATAGGCATCAACCCTTCTGTAACAAGGATCGGATCATTAATAAAAAGAAGGTTATTAGCCGAAAGGCTTTGGGCAACGGTATTTTATCGTTGATTTTGGGCAACGGTATTTTATCGTTGATTTGGGTAACGGTGCTTCACCGTTGATTTTCGATTTCTGTTTCTATCAATTGGTCCGACCTGCCGGATCCCGTTCCCGCCAGAATGACGAGATCAAACAATGATCGTTTGGATAAGTTGGAGATCGATCAAGCCGACATAAGGGAGAAGCTGGATGCACAAGGTGCAAAGCTGGACGCACAAGGTGTGCAATTGGCCGAAATCACGGCGTCCTTGGCTGCGTTGTCAAAGGTGATTCTAAAGTCATCGGAGGATGAGATTGTGACGTCCATCGCGGGAAAGGTGACACCGCCCGCGGACGACCAGGTGCACGTGAGCACTAACTTGACGCTTCTTCCGTCGTTTGAGGGGATAGATCCGCTTGGGTGGATAGCACGGGCCGAACAACAGTTCGAATTGAACAACACGCCGCCGGGAAAGAAGGTGGCGGCAGCTGGAGTTGCCATGGATGGATCTGCCTTGCACTGGTTGACATGGATGAAAGCGCGAAAGCCTGGAATTTCATGGGACGAGTTCACGCAGGCGTTGGTGGCACGTTTCGATACACGATTTAAGGGTAGCAAGTTTGAGCGGCTTTCTGGAGTTCGACAAACAGGCACCGTGGAGGATTACATCTCTGTATTCGTCCAATTGGCGGGGCAAGTTATGGGACTATCTGATGCACATTATTTGGGCTATTTCATGAATGGGTTGAAGGATCCCATCCGGGGATCGTTGCGTCTGTTTCGCCCAAATGATTTGGAGACGGCAATGGAACTAGCAAGAGATATTGAGGATAATTTGTCTTTTCAGAGTGGAGGGCGAGATGGTCAAACTTTCAGTGGTTCGGGGATGAATTCGGGCAATTCTTCGAGGCTGCCCGGGGAGAGTAATGCGACAGCAGTGGGTGGTAGTGCACGGGGTTCGACCGGGAGCTTCTCTAAACCAACCCCGCATTCACTAGGAACAAATTCAGGGATGTCCGGGCAATCCACTGCCCGCTCCAGATCTCGACTTCCACCGAGAGTATTAGAGGACCTAAGAGCAAAGGGATTGTGCTTTAAGTGTAAGAAACCGTTTACACCTACGCATGACTGCCCGTTCAAACAACTGAGAGTGATGTTGGCTGAGGAGGATGAGGAGTTTGATCTTCAACAGTACGAGTATTATGAGGTGACGGGGCAGGAAGAAGTTCAAAAAGACCAAGTGTGTTCAGATGAAGAAGGTGGCAATTTTCTGGTTTATTCCATGGCCGGAATTTCTAGCCCTCGCACGATGAGGTTACGCGGTATCGTGGGAGGACGCACGGTGACGATATTGATTGATAGTGGCTCAAACCACAATTTTATTTCCTCATCCTTGGTTTCCTTACTTCGACTTAACCCGGATAAGACGGGAAAATTCAGGGTACAGTTAGGAGACAGGCATAGACATGAGTCTGAAGGGGTGTGTAAGCAGCTACCTATCTCATTTTCGGGGTGCGCTATTAAGGTGGATTGTTATGTGTTCGCTTTGGGCGGGGTTGACGTAATTCTGGGAGTTCCATGGCTCGCCACGCTAGGAGAAGTTTGCACGAATTGGGAAACTCTGACCATGAGTTTCGAGTGGGGTGGCAACCAAGTGGAGTTACGAGGGGATCTCGCGATGTGCCCGAACGTGGTGGAAAACCATGCTGTAGAGTCAGAATTGCCGAAAAGTTTGGAGATGACAATGGGGTCGGTGTGGAAACCCGAGGAGGTGCTAGCATCGAGGAAGGAACGTGAAATGGGGGTGAAAGACGAGCAACTAGTTAAGGCGGTAGGGCAGCTCGAGGGTGATGCTACTTGGATGAATAAGATCTACTTTGAGAGACAGTTTCCGAATTTCAACCTTGAGGACAAGGTTGTTTTGAAGGGGAATGGAATTGATAGAGAGCGGGGCATGGGCCGAGGCCCATATTGGTTTACTGATGGCGGGGACGGGCCTGAGCCCACTTTTCGTGAGCAGAAGGAAGGGTATCTTAGCATTAACTATTAAGATTATATTTCTATAAATAATGGAGATCTTCTAATTAATTATTAGGATTTCCTAGCATTTATTCTCTAGAATTACGTCCTTAATTAGTATCGTCGTAGAGTCTATAAATAGGCATCAACCCTTCTGTAACAAGGATCGGATCATTAATAAAAAGAAGGTTATTAGCCGAAAGGCTTTGGGCAACGGTATTTTATCGTTGATTTTGGGCAACGGTATTTTATCGTTGATTTGGGTAACGGTGCTTCACCGTTGATTTTCGATTTCTGTTTCTATCAGCTTGTGTGTTTTGTTATATAGATAATCTCTTGGCTTGTGGCGTTGCTTGTGATGGTGATCAACGGCTATCTTTTGGTGGACTTCTTTGCATCTGAAGGGAGTGGAGTTTTGTTTACTTGCGCTGTATCGGTGTTTACAGCTGCGTATGTTAGCTTCATATTGTACCTTGTTGCGAGGGGATTTGGCTTTCCTACGTCACTCAGAAAAGCCAATGCTACTACTGCAAGGCCGCCGACGTTGCAATGAAAACCACCGAAATGTATGTATGTATGTATGTATGTATGTATTTCTAATGATATTCCCAATATAGGTACTCGTTGGCAATAAGAAGAAGTTGCAATCAGTTATATTGTTTCTTCCTTGGGTGGGCCCTCGACTCGATCAAGTAAGTTAAGTGTAATTTGATTTTTTGGTGATGGAGATGGTGCAGAGGAATGTAACGTAATTATAATGTGTAGTCACCACAAATATGGCGGAGGAACATTGAATCTCATTGTTTTCTTACAACACTCATGTAAGTTATCTGTGTTAACAAGTGTACAAGACGAGTTTTCATGATGCAATGCAGGGTCTGTTCTCCCCTGGTGTACCATAGCATAGTGGGTGCATGCTTGCATTTAGAAGGAAAGAAGAGTACACAAAAGGAAAATTAGTCGCGCTTTTATTTCGAAAGAGTTGAACAAAAAGGAATAATAGAAAGAAAACAAAAAGGAATAAGATAGAAAGAGTCGATAATTAAGGGCACTTGGGCTTTCCCTTGGAGTTGAGCATGTCTCTGTAGCATGGGCACTCGGATTTGTTGCCGTATGTGCCCGAAGGAACACATCGGCACTTATTACAGCACACTGAGCAGTACTGAAAACGCTTGTAAATCCCTGCGTTTGCGCACCTTGCACTGCACATGGCCGGGCAAGGCGTACCACCAGCAGCAGCTACAGTTGAAATCGGCCGTTATTTATTACATGGTTATAATATGCACTATAAATATGAAAAGGAGGAAACAAAAATAAATTAGAGCCCGTGAATGTATTAGTGAGGATCGAGCTTCTTACATGGAGCTTGAGCTTGCAAATTTGCATTAGAAGAAGCGATCATCAGCAGTAGAGATATAACAAGAAGCAAATAGGTGGCGATTGAAGAAGCTGCTTTCGTCCTCGTCATTTTTCAGCTAATAATATAATATAAATGTGTGCGTGTGTGATGAGTAGTACGATGAGCTTTTTAGCTATCAAATGAAGGCTGATGGGGTGAGTAGAGTCACATACACAAGCAGTAGTTATAGTGGTGCGAGTGAAGTTAGTTCTAGCTCTATAACCATCCAAAATACAAGTGTAAGCATAATAAGCATTATTTTAATTAAATGTACTGTAAATAATTAATGATTTATGAACGCACTGAGGTACTATGAAATCCAAGAAACTTTAGAGCGACAGGCTGTGAATGGGGAATAACAATCGCAGTGATTGATATCTGGGCTGGTTGACTCTTTCACACACAATAAATCTAGAACCATCTTTGGTCTGATGAAGTTTACAGGCAGCCTCTGATTTATTATACTTTTGAAGATCATTATTTAGTGGAGAGTATATATTAAGACATTATATTAAGACATAATAATATGTAATGTAATTAAGTGGCCTGTACTGTGCATGAGGACAAACCTAGGAAGCTACATTCAACGCAATTTGCAAAACTGCAAAGTAATTCATTTGCATGTGATGATGAGTACATACATGATTTATTTAATTAAGTTTACAGGCTGTGATGAGTTTTTTTTAAGTGCCAATCCCACCTGGATTACTATTCTCTATGGTATGGTACATGATTAAACTAATGATCATTGTGTTCTATTCTATAAGGGTTCGTTTGATATTAATGTATTTGGATTTGATGGGTATAAGTTATTTGGGTATGGCTATCTAATACAAGGACTTTGTTGATATTTTTATGTTTGATATGTTTGCATTAATTATTTGGGTAATGAGAATGATAGTTGATATGTGTGTTTCACTTGGGTAAAGGATTTGATAAATATGCTTAAATGACTTTTTTGCCCTCAAATAAAATAAAGCTTTGTGGTTGTCGTTCTTATACCATCTGCCTTCAATAATTTCATCAACACAACAAAGAAAGCTAGCGACAGAAAGATGAGCAAACCCTAATGCTATAGAGTCCAACAAAGAAAGATCTGCCTCCAACAAATCTTTGATCCAATTAAAAAAAACAAGGAAACGATGAGAAAGAAGCAAGGAAACAGTGACGAGAATGATGAGAAAAGATCCAAGCGCGTATGGAGGCCAAACGAGGAGAGAGTTCTTAAAATCGCATTGAAACAGATTATCGCAGACGGATGGAGAATAGGGAATGGATTTAGAGCAGGTTACCATAATGCTATCGAGTCTATTTCAAGAAGTCGAAGCCGGACTCTGATATACGAGCACAACCTCACATACACTCAAAGGTCCACTATTGGAAAAGGGAGTACTATCAACTCAGTCGATTTTTTTTTCTAAATCTGGTACAGGATTTGATAACCTTACCAATATGTTAGATGCATCTGATGAGGTTTGGAATGAATTGCAGAAGGTATTGATATTACTTTTTTATTATTTGTTCTCATTCGAAAAAGTATTTATGTTCTGCTTTAAATTACAGAGTTCACCGAGGCTATATGCTTTGCGACACAAAGTATGGCCTTTCTATTGTGATTGTCAATAAATATTTGGAAAAGACAGAGCTACTGGGGCGGCTTCTATGAGTTTCACAGATGCATTACCTAAAAAGAGAAAAGGCGAGGATCATTTGGTGGAGATAAAAGGGTCTGCTGGAACAGAAGGATCTACGGTTGGATCTGAGAAAAACATATTAATAGAGGAGGCGACATTATACTTAGAAGAAAATTATCAATCACTCCCAAACCAGTCTTACGACGAGTTCTTTGGTGGTGATAATTCCGAAGGCACATAATTCACTCCTGAAACAGAGTGTAACAGAGATCGATCAAAAAGACCTGAAACGGATTCTACGGGTGTTAAGTTAGGAAAGAAGCCGAGGAAATTTGATTCTTCTATTGAGTTGGTATTGAATCACATGACAGAGCTTAATGCAAACACATGTGCTCGTTTAGAAGGTCTTACTTCGAAGCTTGGTGTGGCTCGTGATATGGAGGAGAAACAGATTATGGCTGCTGAAATTATTCGAACCATGCCGCTTAACTTTACATCATCACAGCGTTTCTCAATAGCTGAAGGGATTGCCTTTAATCCTGTGAGACTCAATTACTTTCTAAGGTCTAGCGACGATGATCGAGAGTCTATTGTCATGCTAGTTAGAGAAAAAGACATGTGATTGTTACAGTGTTTTGGCATTCTAGCAAGTTAACAAGTGTTTTGGCAAGTTGTATTGTGTTTGGAACTTTGGTCAGCATTAAGTAGTTTTTTTGCAGTGAATTATCTTGATCTCTGTAAGTTTGCAGTTTTTGTTGTATTATTGTTTTCTGCAATGGATGTATATTTTTATGTTATTATTTTCCAGTTCCTCCACAATTTTAGAATGGATGTGTTATTGTTTGCTGAAATGATGTTATTCTAAAATGGATGTTAGTCTGAATATGATTTTCTAGACAGCTGACTTAGATGAGAAAAGCATCAGAAAGGAAAAGCCAGAAGAACTTGTGATGGCCCTGGCTGAAGCAAATGTTTTTATTATATGGCCATGGCATCAATCTATTTAGTTGTTTTTTATTTTAAAAGCTGATGCTAACTTGTTGCATATCTATCACGCAATAGAAAGGTGCTATAAAACTAGTTTAGCTAGGGGCAGATCTACATGGTGGCCCGGGGGGTAACTGCCCCGGCGAAAATTTTCGAAAAATTTAGTATTATGTATGTAGCAGCGATAGTTACTATACACATATAACGTTTTGGTAGTATTTTGTTTGATAAAAGGCATACAGTGGCTGGTAATGCTATAATATTCCTTGATGTCGTGGGTTCGACTCATAGTTCTCTCTGTTACTCTTTTTATCATTTATTTTTTACTTTTATTCAACAATTTCAAATCTTTTTAACTTTTCTATTCGTTAAGTCTAATTCAACCATTTTAATTCTCTATTTATTTTTCTTAGTTTTCTATTCCTTTTAATCTATAACAACTTGAATTATTTTAAATAATACTTAATGACATAAAATTTAGGAAGATTAAAAACCATTCAGTAATCGATTGTATGATTTGTCATAGTAATACATGATTTAGTTTATAGTATTTATTTAATATCTAACTAAATTATTTTTGACTTCTATTCATTTTCTATCTATAATTTATTCCTCTATTTTCTCTATACAAACTCGAATCATATCACGCTTACGAATATGAATATTTTGAGGCTTTGTCGTTGTTCGAGTTCCATCAAGGATTTTTGTTTTGTTTTTATTGATATTTTATGTTGATTATAGTATATTAAAATTTTATATGATGAATATTTCATATGTTTTAATGAAAAAAATCTATTTCAATGATAAATTTTCAATTCGAAAAACGTCAAATGAATATTGTTAACCTTGTTACAAACAGACCAATTTAATTACGGCCCCCCCCGATGAAAATTTTATGGATCTGCCCCTGAGTTTAGCCTCTCATTGAAAGTCAAACATCCATCACAAACAACAGTTTTTTTTTATGAGAGTAAGATATCCTAAGTGAATGAAAATAAAATATGATCTAACAACAACGATTGTACAGACTCAAAGACATCCACTAGATCTCCTCCACTCATCGTTCATGTTTGTCGCGTACTCATAACGTCATGCATTCCAAGTTGTAGTGCTTTCAATCGACGAGATGTCATCTTCCGCATAAGCATTGTCAGCATTTTCATTAACATAATCTTCTGGAACCAATTCTTTGAGGGGGTCAACAGATAAGTCTCTTTGGAGAAAGTTATGGAGCAAAGCACATGCCAAAATTATACGATTTTGAGTCTTAACTGGATAGAAACAAGCACTCTCCAAAATATTCCACCTTATTTTCATGAGACCCCATGCTCGCTCAATTACATTTCTAGCAGAAGCGTGCCTCATTTTAAAGTACTCCTTTGCATTTTGAGGTGCTCGAGTCCCAGTTCCCCATTCTGACAAGTGATAATGTACACCCCGACATGGTGCTAGAAAACCTTCGGAATTTGCATATCCGTTGTCACACAAGTAATACATCCCTACAAGAATAAACGTGCAAACACTATACACAAATAGTTTTAAAAAAAAATATGATGACGACATCGTGCATAACATAGGGAATCCATACCTTTATGAACACGAAATCCATCTTGGCATGACAAAGCATCTTGCAATACTCTACTATCTGATGCGGAACCTTCCCATCCCGCCAATACATATATGAAATTCATGTTTTCATCACACACCCCTAGCACATTGGTGGATATTTGGGATTTGCGATTCTGTACCTCGCCTTTTCATCTGCACGAACTCTTATGCCAACGCATGTACCATCCAAGGCCCCTGCACAATTCTGTAAGAAAAAACAAATAAATAAAATAAGTTTAAGTAGGAAATTCATTTTTAAAAGGAGAAGTAATACGTACCTGAAAAAACCTGAATCTAGATGAAGATGTACCACTGTTTCCAGAAATAGGCTTCACCAAAAGGATTTTATGAAGGGTTAAGACTGCGCGAGTACATTATTAAAATATCTAGACACCGTTTGTGTTGACCTTTTGAAAGAGTGTTTCTGGACGCGAGCCTTTTTGTGGTGGGATAAGATTCCAAGGAACATGGCCACCATCTCATGCACCCCTACATATTTGGATGGTTTCAAAGCCGCATACATCTGAAGAAGATTGCACAATCTCCCAAATGCATTTTTGTTAAACCTCAAATTGTCTACTGAAACATCATTCACATCAGAAACAAGACTATTCAAATAGTCTATTTGTCTCGGAATCTTTTCTTTCATAGACCACTTGATTCTTTTCATACGTCGCTCATGAATATTCTTCCATAAAAGAAATACTAATAAATTCATCCAACACAAATGCTCGGCTACCAGCAATTGCACAAAGTACACCTTCATCATCTTCCGTGAACATATCTCTGCGAAACAATTAATAAATACAACAAATCTCGTAACTTACCGAGTAACAAAACCTTTCTTAAGCAATTCTGACGAGGATTATTGACGGAACTCTTTTGTGCAGATTTTGTTAAAATCGGCGGTTTCAATTGGCAAAAAAAAGCCCATCCAATCTATAACCAGACATTTACATAATTCCACGGATCATTCCCATTTATAATAAAATCGCAACCAAATTTCTTTTCAACTAATAATCTGAAACGATAAACTAGACTGCAGAATAATGAGAAAAATTCAATATTAGCAACAATTAGACTTCATCCAGCATCTTGGCAAAATAACCCATCAAATATTAAATTTTTACTTCGCAAGGAAGGAAGAAGATTAAATAAGAACATAGCAGTTGCACTGCCCAGTTCACCGCACTATCCACCAATGAAATGCCTAATTCGAAACTACCAGCTCACACGACTTGGGAGACGTTTCTTGATGAGCAGCTAGAAACGAGCTTCGTGTTGGTAGAGAACTGCGCTTTATTTCCTTCTTCGTTTGGCAAGTGATTTGGATAGAATAGATGCAGGATGGATATGGAGGCGCAATAGGGCATAGATACAGTTAATGAGGGGTAAAAATCGGTATTAAGATAATATGTATTGAGATTCCCACCTCTAAGGTGGGTATGTGGGTACACGGCTTTTAAATAATTTGCTTGTAATAGAAGTGTATGGGGACACAAGGCATGTATAGTTGTACATATATATCAAACACATATAATTTTATCATACCCACCTCATAACCATTTAGTACCCACACATACACGTGAATCAAACGAGCCGTAAGGGTCGATCGAGTAAAATTGATAATAATGCTCATCATACGGTGGTCTAATCTTGGGTGGTTTTTTATGGAGACAACAACAATCTTAGATCTATTTTCAACCCAAACACTAGTAGTGTATTGTCCAGAATAAAATCTCCGTTCAACCAAACCCGGAGTCAAAATCTGTAAATCAGGGGTTACTCTCTAAAATTAGTTTGCGATAGAGAGAGGAACCAACAAGCTTAAAAACATATATCAAACTTCGTCTAATCGACGTTGGGCTTGAGTTTGATACCCGACAAATCTCCCCTCAAAATACAACCAAATGGGCATTCATTTGAAAGATATAATCTTGTACCGCATTTTCCACCAAACAGGGCGCGCTGCTTGATCGCCATTAATGTCAGGATGCCTTTCACACAAGACACCTAAATGTAAATATGTACTCTCTACAGAGCAAAAATCATTTCAAAGATGGGGTGTTTTAGGCTACGATCTCGCTCTGATACCAGCTGTTGGAAATAAAATATCTTTTAGCCCAATCCCTAAAACCCATATCATTTGGGTTTGGGCTCCTGACCTCTGTGGAGAAAAAGTTCAAAACTTAAAGCCCACTTGGTTACTTGTAAGTATAAGTTGTGGGATAACTAGCAGTTGCGTGGTAAAGAAAATACGAGGAAAATAAACATTTGATAGAGGACGAGAGAAAGAAAGCGATCCCGTAATTGTTTGCGCAATGTTAGAGATCTGTTCACTACGGATTCGTCCAGCGTCGGAGCAAGTTGAAATTTGGTCAGCGGGTTCATAATTCATGGTTCTTCACATCTATCATTTCAAAGCTTATAGCATTGGGATTGATTTTTTTGTTTGTGCTTGTGTTGGCGATACATTATTTGCATACCCTATTAGTTATAGTGGAGCCGAAAAGAACCGCGATTTAAGGGATTTTTCACGTTGAAATCGATGTCTCTTGCGTTGATTGGTTTTCGTGATTTTGACGAGTATTGCTATTTGAGATTCTTGTAAGTGGGAGAAACTTAATCCACTGTTGGTCCGAATCCTCTGTTCCACCACCAAATGTTCCACATAATAAATTTACAAAAGTATTGATTCCTATAAATATCGAAAAATATAAGATATGTATATCAATTTGATAATCATGAAAGGAGAATAAATTAGATATAATTATTTGTTTTTATCATATAAATCACATGAAATAATGATGATTTATGATTTGGTGGAATATGTACTTAAAGAATTAGAGAAAAATTAAATAAATAAAAGAAAATTTCTCAACCGCTGATTTGCCACGTGTCAGCATATAGTCAATGAAACAGATATTGGAACATTAAAATGGAACAGATGATGAATTGTGCTGCAGATTGTTGCTTCTTTTCCCATCATTTGTAATTCTGTACAAAGAACTTACATATCATATATCTTATAGAATTTTCTCACATACACAAAAAGAGTAGTGCGTAGCCAGAAATGCTGCATTTTTGACATATGCAAAAAGAGTATTTTGTAGTTGGAAATGCTGCTAGTTTGGAAAAGAGTGCATTAACATAGCTACTATAATAAATTAAGAGTGAGTGATGTCTCTAAACTGCCACTTTAGTCTGTCAATTTAATTACAATTTAACCCTTGTATCTATAATTTTGTTAATTGAAAAATTATCATACTATGATAAACTTTTTTGTCCCTACACATAGGTTTTTTTCTTTAAGATTTTTAAAAATTGTATTTGGTCTATTAAACATTAAATATTATTAATCTCAAAATTGAAAGTCAAATTAATAAATTATATTTTAAGCACATATATAGTGTGCGAAAAAAATTATTAGGTAATTATAAAAACTAGTTTAAGCCCCGTGCGTTGCACGGGTTATTTTTAAGAGATTTTTTAATTTATTAGATCTATTGTTATTGGAAAGACCCGAGATCCGCGACAATCTATTTTATAGTGGACCCGAGACCCGCCCATTTATTCTATAGTGGACCTGAGACCCGCCCATTTATATTGTAGTGGACCCGAGACCCGCCCAATTACACGACAATAACAGCCGTGCAAAAACAGGACAAACCCTAAATAAATGTTAATTATAGATTATGAAATTAGAAATATAATAATGTAGAACTTCAAATAAAGAAATCATAATAAATGTTCCAATACATACTCTTTACACCCGCAAGAAACTGGACGACTGTATGAAAACTATTGCACGACTGTTATTGAAACAATCATGTAATTTAGGAAACAGGAGTAGGAACGATGCAGTAGTGCATTATAACAATATACATCAGTAGTAGTGCATTATGTTATTATTACATACCGTTAGTTAAGTATCTCTCACCTAATTGTTATAGATTCATACTCTTTACACCCGCAAGAAACTGCACGACTGTACGAACTATTGCACGACTGTTATTGAAACATTCGTGGAACGACGCAGTAGTGCATTATAACAGTATACGAGAGTAGTATTATATTCTTATTACATGCCTTCAGTTAAGCAATCTCTCACCTCATTGTTGTAGAATTCATGGTAAACAATGTTGACTATTGCATCATCTTGAAGTTTGTTAGGATATTTAATTGATTGTGTCAATAGTTTAAGTCTTGGGATTAATTTTGTAATTATCTTTAGCTTGAGCTTTAGACTAGATTGTAATTAATTTATATTTAGTGATTTGGGCCTTAATATACCTAGGGTTAATGTGGTATATAAGGTATTACCAACTCACTTTTGAAAGAAATCAAAGATAAAAGGCTTATCCAAATTTTTCACACAACACACACACTCAAAGGTGAGAATACTCCCTTTTCATTCCATCAAAGCCTCTTTGAACTTGTTTGGTGCATTCGGGACCAACAAGTGGTATCAGAGACAACGTGGATCGATCTGCACTGATTTGAATCCAGTTTCGTTCGATTCCAAGAAAGATCAAAGGTGTTTTGAGCAAAATTTTACTTTCGGGCATTTTGAGCTTGGTTTGGGGTGTTGATGCTTCGTTTTTGTGTTTAAAACCTTTCCCCAGATCGATTCTATGCCTAAAATGTTTTTAGAACACTTTTGGATCAGTTTTAACGAGTATTGAGCAAGATTTAAGCAAAAGTTCTTCAGAAAAAGTCATTTCGGTCATTCCCTGTTTTTGGTCGATTTGATCCATTTTTTGTTGTTTTTAGCTCACAAATCGGTCGATTATGTGTTTAGGGAAGAATTTCTGATGCTTAGGATCAAGTTTGAGCGATTTTGGTTGAGATCTGAGTGAAAACGGACGATTTTCTGGCAAGAAACCGCGTGAAAGCAATGGAACAGTGCTAACGTGTTCTTGACCGCGAAATTTTGTGCTTGATCGTTCAAGTCCGCGAAATTTCCATGACCGCGAAAATTGATCCCGAGAATTTTTAAAACCGCGAAACTTTCCCTTATACTGCATTTTTTCGCAACTGCCTACTTTAAGAATTCGAGAAATTCTAAACCGCGAAACTTTTATTTATACTACATCTTTCGCAACTGCCTATTTTCAAGATCCGAGAATTTTAAGCCGCGAAAACTTTCACTTATACAACATTTTTTTCGCAACTGTTTACTTTCATAATCCGAGAAACTCCATATCCAAGAAAGCTTATTCCAAGAATTTCTTTTGGCCGCGAAAATTTTCTCAACTTGCGGAAGTTTTCTAACTTGCGAAAATTCTCCTGCGAAGCTTTAAAATTCTCAACGTGCGAAAGTTTTATAACTTGCAAAAATTCTCTTGCGAAGCTTAAAAAGTCTTAACTTGCGAAATTCTTCAACTTGCGAAATTTTTTTTTTCTAACGTGTTAAATTCCTCTAGGGTTAAAATTTTCTCGGGTTGAATCTTTCTCAAACCTATTCAAGATTTGATCCTTACACTTTAGTACTATCACCCTAGACCACTTTTGACATAAATTATTTTTCTCGCCTAAAATCTCGCTCTTAAATTTCTAGAACTTCTCCTAATTTCAAGATATATTTTCCCTTCATACATTATCGACCATCACACACGCTCACTTAGTTCAAAGAAATTATTTAAAGAATTTTTCACAAACTCTACTCGTTAAACTCATCTCTCTTATCGTTCGTTACTAACTCTCTCATCTATACAAGATCAAAACCACGGACGATTCGACTGCACCGACCATGTCTACCACGAATGACATCTCCACAGTGGGCTTCGACACCAGGCCTCCGATGCTGCAACAAGGCGACTACAGCATATGGACAAACCGGTTCCTCACGTTCATCAGGAACAAAGGCGCACCACTCTCTCAATATCTTCAGGACTTCTTCAGTCGTTGACGAAAGGTCAACCTTCAACGGCGGGAACTTCCTCATCTGAGGGCAATTCTGGTGAACTGGATCTCGATCTGCTCTTCGAGTACTTCTATCCAGTCCCCAAGACTCCCGTCGCCACCACTCAACCTACCGCTGCACCCACTCCACCAACACCACCAGCTATCGGCAATGATGTCGTCCCGCCAAACTTGGATGATCTCAACCTCAACGAAGACGACATTTTAGCCAACCCTGGGAACGTTGCTGATTCTGATGCTGAACCCTCTCAATCTACCACGGTTGAGATCTCTTCTTCGGACACCGGACCTCAATCTAATGAGCCTCCAATAGATGCAAATGCGGCCAGCTCCTCACAGACAAATGTACCACTTTGGGCTCGCTCTCATCCTACAGACCAGATTATTGGGGATCCCACATCCGGTGTCTCAACGCGTTCGGCTACGATGAATGAAAGTCTGTTTGCTTGCTATCTCAGTCAAGTCGAACCATCACGAGTAGCTGAAGCTCTCAACGATCCCGATTGGCTGATTGCAATGCAGGAGGAAATAAATCAGTTTGAACGCTTACAAGTTTGGGAACTCGTACCACGACCTCGCAATAGATCCATTATCGGCACAAAATGGATCTTCAAAAACAAAAAGGATGAAGACGGTGTTGTTATTCGCAATAAAGCAAGACTTGTGGCTAAGGGGTACAACCAACAAGAAGGCATCGACTACGATGAAACTTTTGCCCCCGTCGCCAGGATCGAAGCAATACGAATTTTCCTTGCCTTTGCCGCTCACAAGAACTTTAAAGTCTACCAAATGGATGTGAAGACTGCATTTCTGAATGGATTTCTCAAAGAAGAAGTGTACGTTGATCAACCTGAAGGGTTCTTGAGCGAAGAGTTTCCTCATCACGTATATCGACTCTACAAGGCTCTCTACGGACTAAAACAGGCTCCCCGAGCTTGGTATGACGTCCTTTCAGACTTCCTTGTTCAGTCTGGATTCAAGAAAGGATCTCTGGATACAACTCTATTCACCAAGCGGAATGGCCCGGACATAATGATTGTACAGATTTATGTCGATGACATCATTTTTGGATCGACTAAACCACAACTATGTGAAGAGTTCGCAGAATTGATGAAAGAGAAATTCGAAATGAGTATGATGGGTGAGCTGAACTTCTTTCTTGGTCTTCAAGTAAAGCAACTTCCCAACGGAATCTTCATCAATCAGTCCAAATACATCCATGACATCCTCGAGAAATATGGAATGAAGGATGCCAAGACTGCTGCTACACCTATGTCACCCTCTGGCCGACCCGACGCGGACCCATCTGGTGTTCCAGTCGACCAAACCGTCTATCGAGGGATAATAGGCTCTCTTTTGTACCTTACTGCTAGTCGACCGGACATCGTTCTCTCGACAGGAATCTGCGCTCGTTTTCAGGCAACACCAAAGGAATCCCATCTCACTGCTGTCAAAAGGATCCTCCGCTATCTCAAATGAACACCCAATCTGGGTTTGTGGTACCCCACTCAATCGGACTTCAAGCTGGTTGGATTCTCTGACTCGGATTACGCTGGATGCAAGATGGATCGGAAAAGCACCTCTGGAGCTGCACACTTCTTGGGCGGTAAACTCGTAAGTTGGTCGTCTCGAAAACAAAACTGTGTCTCAACTTCGTCAACGGAGGCAGAGTATGTCGCCGCTGCTAGTTGTTGTTCACAGCTTTTGTGGATGAGAACCCAACTACGAGATTTTAATATTCATGTCGATAAAATTCCCATTTATTGTGACTCAAAGAGTGCGATAGCGATGACGAGTAATCCGGTACATCACTCGAGAACAAAACACATAGACATTCGTCACCACTTCATCAAAGAACATGTTGAACAAGGGACGATTGAATTGCACTACGTCACAACCGAAGATCAACTGGCCGACATTTTTACAAAACCGTTGGATGTCAAACGATTCCAAGACCTTGTGACTATGTTGGGCATGTTGAATCTTCCGTTGTGATCAATCGACCCCTACATGAACTTTGATAAAGTGTACATATTTCCTTTTCACTTCACTCCATTTTCTATGTGTCTCCTTGATTATGTCTTTTGAGGGGGAGTTTTCGATTAAGGGGGAGCGTCTGATTTTTCCATTATGTAAAAAGGGATTTTTAGATTAAGGGGGAGTTTCTGATTTTGCCTATAAAAAAAAAAAGAAAAAATAAATAATAAATAAATTTTTTTTTTTGGTTGAAATTTTAAAGTTTGGTCAAATTGAGTCAAAATTGGACTGATTAAAATGTTTTGGGTTGAATTTTAAAATTTCTGGTCAAACAAGGTCAAAATTGGACCAATTGAGTCTCAATTGGACCCAATTTTGACCAAGCCCGCGAAAATCATATCTGGACCCAGCTTTGACCAAGCCCATGAATTTCGGCCCATTTACACAAAATTTCGCATGAAAAGTGCCTAAAACCCCTAAAACCCCAAAATCCTTAACGTTATTCACTATCCTAAAATTCCCGAGAAAATTCAAAACCTTCGCAAACCCTTTTCTTAAAAATTTCGCAACTCCCCGCATCGATTCGTCGTCAAATCTGCTCTCAAATTGTCGCAAATCAGCTGTTCGGTATAAATACGCCTCAAACAAGTCAATTTTCGCTCATTTTATCCTGTTTTGCCTCGTATAGATTAAATCTGTTAGGTTACGCCTAAATTTTCTCGGCTCTGAATCGAATGCATGCTTCGTTCTTTATGTTTAATATCCCCAAATATGCATTGCCCATTCAATTACGAGTCGATTCAGCCCAGATTATAGCTTTTTGGTTGAGATTTGAGTAGGTCTAAGGCTAAAATCATTGCGTCGTTTCGCTGCTTTCGCACTGTGTTCTTCACCGCGAAAATTCTCAAGAAAAATTTGCTTTAAAACGTTAATTTTCGCTGCTACAGTGAGGACAGTTCCGCGAAAATTTTTCCGAGAAATTTCTTACGATTGAAAGTTTCGCTACTACAGTGAGTGAGGTTCCGCGAAATTTTATCCGAGAAATTTCCAGCGCTAAAATTTCGCTGCTACAGTGACTAAGGAAATGCGAAACTTTCATTCGAGAATTTACATAAATTTAACTGTTTTTCGCTGCTACAGTATGTGAAGTCCCGCGAAAGTTTATCTGAGAAACTTTTTATTATTCACGTCAATACTTTCTCTGCTACAGTGAGTGTCACCCCGCGAAAATCTTATAACACATCACTTCATACTACATACTTTCGCATCTCCACTCCTTCGCAACCACAGTGAAACACGAAAAATTTCTCAATGCATAAAGTTTTTTTTCTTCCGCGAAACTTTCATATAACTTGCGAAATTTTCAGATATATGCGAAATTTGACTCAGAATGTGAAATCGCTTAAACTTGCGAAAATTTACCTTTATAAGCAAAAATTCATATATGCGAAAATTTCCCTATTTGCATCCTTATATGCGAAAATTTTGCTTACATGCGAAATTTCTTTCATACATACGAAATTTTCCAAAAATGCGACAATTTCCTCGACATTTCAACGTGTTATAATCTGCGAAATTTTCCCTAACATGCGAAATCTTACACAAATTGCAAATTTTTTTTTCATGACTATGTGTCTTACTTAGCACATATTCTCATCTCCTATAAACATTTTCGCGAAAATTTCCCTTATTTGCTTCAATTCTATGTCTTGTTGTATTATTTTCGCAACTTAATCTGTACTAACCGTGCTACAATTTCTGTCAAGCACAGATATGACTAACACAAATCGCAAAGCACTTGAAGCACTTGAGGCCGTCGCAATACAAAGAGATGTCGCTCGCATCGAACTCAACACGCGTACATATGTCCCACCAACCGATGAGATCTTCCCAACGAGTCAATGGGCGGCCTTGATTCCCAACAACTACATGGTGGACTTGGACAGCTTTCGGTGCGATGCTCCCGTCATTATAGAAATCCTCAAAGGGCACCCACTTCGCCACGCCTTCACACATGGCGAGCCAGAAGCACAGGTGTACCTTCAACAATTCTGGCATACACTGCAGATAGCGGGACCACTCCATCTTGACAAAAACCTATCCGCCCAAATTGATCAAGAAACGGTGGTCCTCAATCGCAAAATAGTGCAAGAAGTGCTTCAACTCCCCGTCTACACACCCTATGACCCACTACCAACGCACGATCAACTTATTGAAGACATTGACCGACTGGGCTACCAACCAGATACCAAGAAGAAGAAGGGCCCACTTGTCCTCAGTGAAGTCACCACCCGCAACCTACCTCAACCTTGGCGAACTCTGTACCTGCTGGTGAACAAGTGCTTGTCAGGAAAGCATGCCGGTCAGGACCGCGGAAATCTTCAGATCCTCACCATCCTAACCGGCATCGCCCACAAACGGAAGTACAACTACGCGGACATCATCTGGATGGATCTCGTCGCGATGATCCAACGTCGCGACCGGGAAGTCGCAAAGGGAGTCACTAACCGCTTCATCCCTTACATACGGTGGCTCCCAGCCTTCATCAGACACTTCCGCATGCACTCCACCAGCATTCGCATGTGGCCGGCAGCCGAACACTTCGCCATCCCAACAGTCGAGAAGTTCGCCAAGAAAAACACCCCGGCGAAGGATCAAAACGCAATGATAATTCCGGACGAAGTTCTCGCCTACGCCGACCAGACAAATCCACACGTCCGCGAGTATCGCATATCAACCGCCTCTTTCCGAGAAAGCCCCAGACCACTATCCACTGTCCCTACGGAGCAGATCAACCCCACTGCTCCCAACCCCGGGACTAGCCAAAACCCCACCACCACCTCCAAAAAGTCCTCGAGTCGCGCCGCATCCTCTTCCACACGCGCTCCGAAAAAACGGTCGCGAGAGGATGACGTAAGCCGCCCCACGGAGCGCCGATCGAAACAAAAGCACGATCGACCTCCTCCGCCACAGATAAGCCGAGCCGAACCAGTAGGTACAGGAGGTGATGTGTTCACCTCCCGAGTAGACGTCGTGGCATCTGGCTCAACCACGCAAACTACCCCACCAACCCACTTATCTTCCTCTCTACAGGAAGATATTTCATTCCACGAGGAGCCACGTATACCATCGACATCCCACTTGGAGATAGTCGATGTTGAAACAAGCAGTCCCTCGCCTCAGACTGCATCCTCTTCATGCACCTCGAGTCTATTACCCTCACTTCCCATAGTTTCATACGTTTCTAGGACACATACACCTTCCACCGCACCACAGAGTCTTCGTGACTCTGTCAGAACGCTCGGTGATGTCTCTGTGACTTAGAGCGGAAGACCTAGCACGGCCAACATCACAACAACCGTGAGCCTAGGCCATCATTCGATTGAGTCTGTCTCATCGATGATGCCAACGGGAAGTCTAAGTGACCCCGTCTTTTCCCGACCTGTGCAAACGGGCGGCCGATCGGCGATCTTCTCCGATTCGGTGACAGTTGGACATCTTCGTGATTCCAACTTGTTAGACTTACCCCAGTTCGTGACCGAGACCGCGTTAGAGACTCGTCTTCAAGAGTTTGCAAAGACTCTTGAGGCGTCTATCCTCGATAAAGTCTACGTGCGTCTCGATGCGTCCACCGTCGACAAGGGCAAAGGTGTGGCCCCGGAGACGCCACCACCTACACAAAACGTGGACGCCGAGGCTGTTCTATCCGCCATTTCCGCCAAGGAGCTCTTCTACATCCTCAGAGCTCGCTTCGAATCAATGACGGAACCTGACGAGGAGGAACGGCAAATGAAGGCAATAATCACACAACCAATGACTTGCCGCACACAAGGCGAGTCTAGCAGGATCAGGCGCGACGATCAAGATGATGATCAAGATCGCCGCGAGGGGGAGAATAGGCAGCTGGGCTCACAATCCCAAGGACTCATGCAATCGACGCTGCCCTCCTCTGTACCTGAACGAACGCCCGCCACTAGCCATAAATCCCATCTCATTTACCCTGAGCCACTAGCCAAATCACCCTCACCACCACCCACCACCGTCTCCAAAACTCTAATCGTCACATCGACATTAGAGACCACCTCTATACCTTCTCCACCCACCATTTCAGAACCTCTGACTGTCACATCGACGTTAGAGGTCACCACCACATCTACACCACCCGTCACTCAAATCATCCTTGCCAAAACCATCACCTCAACCGAACCACCAGAATCTCCACCAATTCCATCCCCACAATCCACAAACTCCTCCGACGCTACACCCTCGCCACCACATAGCCATACCCCTCTCAACATCGATTCCAACCCGGCTTCCGAGGATGTCTACTGCGCACAGAACGAGATCGAAGCCTACATCTTCAACGATGAAAGGCTATACACGCCCGCCGATGCAGTAGCAGCTAGGAAGTTGGTGGAAAATGCTCGACGTCTGCTCATGGAGGCCTCGCTAACGCTGATCAACACCGCAGACGACGAGAACGGAGAGGAATACGACGCTGAACCGGCCGAGCTCGAGAACATCCTACAATTCCAAGCGCAGCAAACTGAGGCCCCTGCTGCTCAAACGGATGTACCCACGGTGAATATACCGGAAGCACCGTGGGAAAACAAAAAGATAACCGCGCCGTTTCAAGAAGAGATCAGGAAGAGGATCTGGCGACGCAAGGAGCAGATCATCACAACCTTCGACGAGTACGAGCTGATGAACATCCAAAATTGGAGCGAGAGAAAGAAGCAGCTCTATCGATGGAGCCTTCTGTGCCACAAATGCTCAAATAGGACGCTATCCGATGAGGAAAACATCGCTCAGGAAATAAGTCGGGCCCCCATCTGCAAAGTCACTGACCTCCGCCAAGAGTCCAAAGGACCTGTCCATTACCCAGTATTCACGGTAATGAGGCAGGATGAGAGCTACTGTGAAGTCAGTGAGGCGGACTTCAAGTTTCTGCGCCTGGGCGACCTGTACAGCATGCTGGAATCCATGAAGCAGTTCAGACTCGTCCTCAGAAGTTCTGGACATCTACGTGCTGAACCGGTCACCATGGGATATGTGGCTATCAAACGCCACATGCTCCGACAGGTCAGATTCTTCGCCACCCATGATCTGCAGATGGCGGTGGAGCACAACCTAAAGAAGGTGAATCTGACTCGCCCATCTTTCAAGAACGCGGACGACTACCGAGAGGGCGATGTGATCGACGGAGACGATCCGGCGGTCGCCTACTCGAACTATAAGGGAAAGATGAGGATGCTGCGCTGCTCTGAAGTGGCAAAGTTCTCGGATGGAACGCTCACCATCATCCAAGACAAACTAATGAAGATCTGCCGCATACTTTCAGAAGAAGATCCTCTCTGCCGATCCAAGTTCGCGAAGCTCATTGACGCTATAGCTAATCGATTGGTACTTCGAAGGAACCTCCGCGCCTTCGAGTTCAAGCTAGGGCTTCGCGACACACTCACACGCTAATCCACCACCGCTACGCTCAAGATCCAAGACTCCCAACAATTGACACAAAGGGGGAGATTGTTAGGATATTTAATTGATTGTGTCAATAGTTTAAGTCTTGGGATTAATTTTGTAATTATCTTTAGCTTGGGCTTTAGACTAGATTGTAATTAATTTATATTTAGTGATTTGGGCCTTAATATACCTAGAGTTAATGTGGTATATAAGGTATTGCCAACTCACTTTTGAAAGAAATCAAAGATCAAAGGCTTATCCAAATTTTTCACACAACACACACACTCAAAGGTGAGAATACTCCCTTTTCATTCCATCAAAGCCTCTTTGATTCCTTGTTTGGTGCATTCGGGACCAACAAAGTTCATTTTTTTTGTCACACGTTATATCTGAGTCCAACACCAAAATGCTTTCATTAGCCAGGTTTTGTCACACAGATCAATCTTTTTGGTGTGTAAATAAAATCATTCCAGGATTATCCATAGTTTTTTATAAAATAGTATAGTCTCTCAGTCGTATAGTCTTACAGTCTTACAATGTCTAAGTAGTGCAGTTGATAAATGTGCATCGTTTACAATGTTTAAGTATTAGTTGTGCAGTCTTACAGTCACACAATGTTTAAGTAGTGGAGACCAATGTTCAAACAACTTGAGATTTGACCCGTTTGAGGTTTGACTCTGGGGCGATTGTTACATTAAGTAGTCTTTTAGTTGCCGTCTTACAAAGTTAATTTTATCATAACCTAATATAATGTCAACCCGTGAAGCAGTCTTATAATATTGTTATTAGCAACAACTTCAAGTTTTTATTATATAGAATAATAGTAGATCAATGAAGGAGTCTTGCAATAATGATGCTAAAAGAATTCTTACCAATATCCAATTCCTTAGCTTGAAGGTGGGTAGAGTGGACTTGAGTTCTCTTCCTCATACTTCGACCCGTTGAAGATCAAAGAAGCCGAGATGCAAACTAGAGTAATGAAGTTATATGTTTATATAACAATATCTTGATCCCATAACTATTTACTCAATATACATTTCCCATATAAAACTATTGCATTATACATTACAAATAATTTTATTTGGCGTTCACCATAATAATATTTCAGTCGTGTATTGTGAAGAATGCCAACATTCAGATGTATCGGTTGTGCAAATTAAATGTATCTAATGAATGTCAGTCGCTAAATAAATTTATAAGAGTCATAAGGTGTAATGCATTATACAATATAAATAATCATAATTTTGCATGATACATGAGAAATTATTTTTAATTGACGTCATAATAATACTTCTGTCGTGTATTGTAAAGAATGTCCAATATATTTTTTTATACGTGTAACTATATAAAAAATATTGCATTATAAATTACAAATTATTTTTACTTGATCTGGTCTGGCCATAATAATTTTCAGTCATGTATTGTGAAGAATGCCAACATTCAGATGCTCGTATCAGTAGTGCAAATTAAAAATGTTCACTACGCTAAGTACTCGCTGAAGAAACATATAAAGATTATGTATCTGAATTTCAAAACCCATCATCTTTTGCGTGTTAAAATAAGCATTCTAGCGTATTTGATACAACAGGCCATTAACTCAGTAAATGTATCCATGAAAAAAAAGGCAAACTCAAAAAACATAATTAACAAAAATTAATTAAAATAGTAAAGACTAACATAGTAATCGAAACAGATGCATGTGCCTTAGATGATTGATATTGGTAAGCTCATCGAGAAATAATCTTGGCCCTTATTTCTCTCCCTAGAATAACACTCAAGGAAGTTCTCACCTCAGATTTTCTTCAAATCATCCCGTGACATTCATATGAATGTATAATGTTCACTTACGACCGTAACATTTTGCATATGAATGCACGACTGTTGTATACTGGTATAATGCACTATTGCAACGTTCTTACATTGTTCAGATCCATTTGAAATTATGTACAGCCACTGTTTGTTAAATTACACGACTGCTTCAATAACAATCGCGGAAAATAGGACAAACCTTAAATTACACGGCTGCTTCAATAACAGTTGTGCAAAAACAGGACGAACCCTAAATATATGTTAATCATGGATGATTATGAAATTAGAAATTATGTAGAACTTCAAACAAAGAACGGAATAAATGTTCCAATACATACTCTTTACACGCGCAAGAAACTGCACGACCGTACGAAAACTATTGGACGAATTTATTGAAACAATCATGTAATTTAAGAAACAGGAGTAAGAATGATGCAGTAGTGTATTATAACAGTATACATCAATAATGCATTATGTTCTTATTACATACTGTTAGAAGCAATTTCTTACCTAATTGTTGTAGATTTCATACTCTTTACACCAAGAAACTGCACGACTGTACGAAAACTATTGCATGACTATTATTGAAACAGTCGTGGAACGACGTAGTAGTGCATTATAACAGTATACAACAGTAGTGCATTATATTCTTCTTACATACCTTTATTTAAGCAATTTCTCACGTAATTGTTGTATACTTCATGGTAAACAATGTTGACTATTGCATCATCTTAAAGTTCATCATCTTTCTTCATCTCACGTTCTATCTGAGTTCAATACGAAATGCTTTCATTAGCCAAGTTTTGTCACACAGATCAATCTTATTATTGTGTAATATAAAATCACTGCAGGTCTATCTATAGCTTTTTATAAAAATAATAATAGAAATCATAGTCTACAGTCTCTCAGCCGTGTAGTCTTACTGTCTTATAATGTCTAAGTAGTGCAGTTGATAAATGTGCATTGTATGTTTTACAATGTTTAAGTGTTTTTAACAGCAAAAATGTTTGTGCATGGCAGGGAAAAGGTCTAGCGACATTTGCTATCTCGCTGGTGACAAAACCAGGTCCAAAGACGCGTGCCAACTCTCGAAGGCCGAGGATGATGTCATTCTGATTTTTCCTTTAGAAAATACATCCACGCCTTTCTTGAATAGCCATCAATGAAGGTGATGAAGTATCTCCTTCGGCCGAATGATTCTAGAGCATCTCGTCCCATTCTGAGGACATTTGTGTTCGTCCCATACGAAGACTTATCGATGTGTGTCTCTGAAAAGAAAAGAAGCCAAGAGTCTCAAAGTCTGTTCATATGCTTATTAGCTAATATATATAGAATGAAATTTGTAATTCCACTCATATAGAGGCCTAAAATGGTCATTATTTTAACTAATTTTATAATACCATAAGAACACTCAATAGTTGATGACGTGGCACATATGAGTAGTCTATAAGGGGGATGGCAATATTTGTTGAGTAAAAATAGTGCTTCAACATACAAAACACCTGAAACATCTGTGGATTGATATTCGTCACAATAATCGCAATAGCGTCCCCAAGAGTTCCTTTCAACCTCTTATAAAACTCGGGCGACTTCTCATCCCAAGCTGTAATAGTTGCACGATAGCCGCTACAAGTGAAAATATTTCCTTATCGACAATTCACAAAATAAAGACTATGAATGAGAATAATTAGAACATTGAAACAAAAACATACCCTTCCAGAATAGTAAGCTGCACGACCGTAAAATAGCGTGAAACCTGCGATAATAAACAAATACAAACATACAGAGGGACATAAACAAACCGGAAATGCAAAATTATCGTTCTTACCTCAATGGTAGAGACGACATTGTCTGTGCTCTTTTTCCTTCCCATTTGCTGTTAGTCGTTCCTCAAGTATGCAGATAGTGCGTATGAAGACTACGATTGTAAGTGCGTCCATTAAGACAGTAATGATGTTATATGGTTAGTTCAATATTATGATTTGATTTAATTCAATTGTATCTTGTTTCTTAAATTACACGACTGCTTCAATAACAGTCGTGCAAAAATAGGACAAACCCTTAAATTTCACGACTGCTTCAATAACAGTCGTGCAAAAACAGGACAAACCCCAAATAAAAGTTAATCATGGATTTTGAAATTAGAAATCCAGTGACGTTCATTAATATTCACTGGAATAACTATAAGATCCGACTCTTGACATAGAACAAATGACCAATAATCCACGATACCCTGTGCATATGCGCGAACCTTATGTAATTATAAGACTAATAGTTGTCGGAATATTATGAACTTTGTAAGATTGTTCGTGAATGATTTTTGTGATTGATTATTATATGACTACCATCAACTTTGTAAGACTGCTTAATTGAGTTCATGTTGTATAATTGTTGTTAATAAAATTATTGCAAGAGTGCATCGCTAATTGCTTGCCACAATATATAGTAAGACTCTTGATAGTGTCCTTATATAATATATTTTTCTATAGGTGGCACAGTTGTATAACATTGAGATTGAAAATAATGTTGCAATATTAACTCATCAGTTTTGCCGACACATATTTAAGTTTTCTAAAATTTCTAAAGAATAACATTTATGATGTTAATAATACTATCATGTTCAAATGTTAACGTTGTGATATGTATTATATTAAAAAACTATACAAACGTGTTTATATGCTTTGTATTATATTTTGTAAGACTGTTGTGGATAAAATATTATAAAACTACCCGAGGGGCTCACCATTTTTTATCTATTTGTAGTACTGAAAGTAAGATAATGTTGTAGAACTGCTTAGAGTATATATCCCCTGCAAATGGTAACAGTGGAATGTATATTGCCCTAAACCATAATCCTTTAATCTTAAACTCAACTATAATACTCCAACGAACGATTATTGTTGTATTATACATTGGTAGCATTTTAAGACTGCCTCCCAACATATATAAAGACATAGTTTCAGAAAGAATATTTTGGCCACCAGCAAAAATTGTACCGCGAAGAATGAAAGCTTTTTCACGTCTAATAGATCGCTCATTCATGCTAACATCATACCATACCACTTGTTATACATGTATTTAACTGAGCGCACATGATTAAGGCAACAATAAAAAAAAGAGAAAAATTTGAAACAGAAATAAAACACCTAGTATCAGTCGATCACAAACTTTAAAACAAATCAAGCTCTAGGGCAAAATGGCTTGCTCACATCCCTATGACTCGATGTACATGCTTGAACCTACCTACCTTCTTGTTCTTATGTTCCCTCACAAAGAAACTTTGTAGAAAGTTATCCTCGACTTCCCTATTCACATCATGCACAAAAAGAAAACAAATTAGATAAAATATCACCTTATCAGTTGTCAATGAGCTTAACCTAAAAATATTAATAAACTTGATTAGAAACGCAAATGGTGCATACGTGTGTGAGGAGACTACTTATGTAAAACAATCGATGACCAATAACAAAGAGAGGATTTCATTCACATACATAAAACATATTAAATTTCAACTCCCATCGTGTTCTCTGCTGTTTGTGTCTTGCAAACTGTGAAACTCTTATATGTACTTCACCTGATTCCTTGAGGCTTGAAGGCTTCCCTGGTTCACGTGGATGCTGCCTTTTAGAAAACCAATGAAGAAAAATGAGTCAAAATTTTCAATGACGATTATGATAATTAGCCCTTTACCTATCTTCTCGGTAATCCATTAAATATTGAAAAGTAAGAGCAATACAAAAAGAAGAGGGTGCCTCCTTTATTTTCTTGCTACCCACGGATTCAAGCTCTGTAAGCTGTTTCACTTGACACTCTGACCATGCAAAAAGTGAGAACCCCTTAAAGATGTAAGCCCTGCAAGATGCTGCGAGATATGACATATTAGTCACATGTACTGATTTTTTCTCAAGGCTTTTTTAAGTGGCTGCTAAACAAAATTTTCAATGCTTAGTTAACTTAAATTGTAAGCCATAGTGAAAACTCTCATAAGATTCTCACATTGGCTCTCTTGTAGCCTGAGACGTGAAGCCACAAATTTGGTATTTTCGGCGCATAGTTCCTCAATGAGTAATCTTCGCCTTAACTCGTCTCAAATGCTTTTTTAATCTTCCATAGTTATTATAACATGAGATCTGACAAAGATACACAAACACATAATGCAACGAACAAACAGAAAAATGTAGGTGAAGGCTTCTTCTCATACATTAATAAAGAGAGAACCCAAAATTCATAAATATATGCAAGTCTATCCGATGTAGAATTGAGTTTGATACCCCATTACTTTCATTGATAGACTAAAGGCCAATTGGAACTGATAAAGAAGAGGAAACAATCTTCACCCTTCAGAATGCTAGCAATTATTCTCACTACGAAAAAAAAAAAGAAATTTGAATAGATTACCTTGCATATTGGAGGTTAGACAAAGATATACAAACACATAATGAAACGAACAAACAGAAAAATGTAGGTGAAGACTTTCTCTCATTCATTAACAAAGAGAACCCGAAAATCATAAATATATGCAAATGATGTTTTAACTATCCGATGTCGGATTGAGTTTGATACCCCATTAGTTTCATTGATAGACTAAAGAGCAATTGGAACTGATAAAGTAGATGCAATACCCCTTAGACTTCTCATGACTGAACGACAAATTGGAGCAAGACATATCTGAAGCAAGGTCAACTTCCTCATACGATACCAAAGCACTTGAGGAAGTAATAATATTCCTCATAGCAGGTAAAATTCACGGACCTCCACAACTACAACAAACCGCTACAAAGCCAATCTACGAAATCGGTTGCATAGAACTTAAATCCAAAAAAATTAACGAATCGAATTGCAGAAGACAACATGTCAGAAAAACGAATTTGAATGACCAACCCAAAAAGATAACCCCATAACGATTTACTCAATATAAATTTCCTATATATTTTATAGTGTCTGAGTAGTAGTGTTCGGATCCGCTGTAGATTATATTTGTTTCAAATGTGTGGCATATTCAGGTGTAGCTTTTTTTTCCATATATTGTTTTTGCACCCGCAATGGTCATATAATGCACATCTTTATAAGGTGTTGGTCCTTGAAATTTCAGACAATTGTTATCTGTTCCAAACTAACATAAGCATTTAAACAACCTCTTAGAATCGATGGTCCCCAAGCTGGCGGCAAATGCCCTTCATGTCGCTTGAGATGGATTTGAGTATGTAAAACAATCTATTAAATCAATCGTCTAAGGCACATGCATCTGCTAATTACTTGGTGAGCCTTTTAACATTTTAAGTAATTTTTTGATGTTGTTGTTGATTATTTTTTTCCCAGTTTGCTTTAAAGTTTTTTTTCAAATTCATACATTCATTATTATTTTTTTAAGAGAATACATAGGGAAGGTTAGAAGACAACCGTAAGCCCTTCTGTTATTGTTTAGGGTTATCTTGTCGGAGAATACTACATGGCGGGTTTTGATGCGGACGTGGAAGTTAAGAGATCTCTCATCCCGACGATATTGTATGGCACTCGACGGATTCGTACACTAATCAACACTCTTTGCTGTTTCTTCTTTTATCATGTCATTTATTTTTTCATCATGGCATGCTCGTATATATCCTTCTTTATTGATAATTGAAGATATCAATAAGAGATAACAACACACAGAAAGTCGTAGAGTGCCAAATAATGGGTTCTTATTGAACGACTTCTATTCATTAGACACATTTAATTTGAAATACTGACAAATACTTACAAAAATTAAGACGCCTCTTACAAATTTCTTGTGCGCCTTCAATAATTTCTATATATCATGCAATATTATAATTATTTTATTGTTAAACATATAAAAAAAGTATATGAGTATACACTACTAATGAATGTCGTGTATTGTAAAGTGTTAGGAATATTTTATAGTGTTCAATTTCAATGTGTTTATCTTAGTTGGTTTGTATTTAATTAACTTTGGGCTAGTTTGTAATATTCTAGTTCTTAGTTCTTAGGGGTATAATATACCAACTAATGTGGTATATATACCCCCAAACCCTAATTCATTAGGGTGTGTGTTTTTGGTGTAGTATGTGTGAGTGCGTGTGTGTTGAATAGTAAGAAAGCATTTTCAAAGCATTCATCGTCTTCACTATCACACCCCACGCACAAGCTTTAAATCTTTCATCATTAGCGTGGTAAATCGTCCTAGGTCAGTATTGTTGGATCGAATACGGACCAACAAGTGGTATCACAGCAAAACACGTTCGGACAATTTTCGAAATTTTTGGGTATTTTTTTGGGTTCGAATTTCTGCCATTTCTTGAGTTTTTGAGCTGATTTTACTGATTTTTCAAGCTCAAGAGGTAATTAGGTTGTTTTCGAGTGATTTTAAGTGATTACCCAACTTTTTTCAGTTGATTTGGGTGAGTTTTGGGTAGAAATCGCGTCTGTTTTTCGTCATTTTCAGTCCAGAATCGGGTAGATGAACAAATTGCCCGATTGCTACAGTACCTGAAACAGCTACAGTACCAATTTACTCGGTTTCGGGCGATTTTATTCAGTTTCGGGCGAATTTTGACTGGTCAAACCCGAAACTGGACTGGTCAACTCGAAACTGGACTGGTCAACACCCGAAAGTTGACTGGTTAATCCAATTTTGACTGGTCAAACCCGAAACTGGACTGGTCAACATCGAAATTTGACTAGTTAATCCAATTTTGACTGGTCAAACCCAAAACTAGACTGGTCAACCCGAAACTTGACTGGTCAACACCCGAAAGTAGACTGATTTCCAAAAAAAAAAAAAATCACTGTATCAGTTTCGATCGACACTGTAGCAGTTCGAAACACTGTAGCAGTTTCGATCGAAACACTGTAGCACTTCACTGTAGCAGTTTTGATCGAAACATTGTAGCAAATTCGCGATTCACTGTAGCACCCGAAACACTGTAGCAAATTCGCGATTCACTGTAGCAATTCGCCCGAAACTGCTACAGTACCCGATTTTAAAAAAGAAAAAATTCTTTCAAAATTTTCTGAATTTTTTTTTATCATTGGGTAGAAAAAAAAACTCAAATTAATATTTTCGGGTCCAAAATTTTCGTAAAATATTTTTTTAAAGAAAATCTGCAAAACGTGTCAACGATCATTTATATCCAACAATCAACTTAGGACATCACTGGCATATTATAGAAAAGTTTTGGTAATTTCACGAAGTTTTCGAAATCATCACAAAATTTTACGGTAAACGCCAAAGAAAAAAAACATTTCGACGCCGACTTTCTTCGATACTTCTCGAGTAAACCAAACTTTTCGTCACTGAAATTTCAAAAGCCAATTTCAATTTTTTAATAAATATAAAATCAAATTAAAATGGATGCTCAAGCTAGGAAGATTGAGGAATTAGAAGCACGTCTTGCTAATAATTACTCTGTGTTGCTTAAGCAACAAGAAAGCCTAGCTTATGCTAATGAAGATTTGACAAACGCAAAGTCAAATATAATTAGCTTCGAAACTAAGTTAGAAGATAGTGAAAATAGGGTCTGCGAGATGACTAAAAATTTACGTTCTTGCGAAGCTGAGCGAAATGAAGTCTCATCAAAATATGAGACCGTCTTAGAGGAACAGCATATGCTTTACTCTAAGATTAAACGATAGAGAATGTTATTTCAAATGTAGGTCCAGCAGGTCAAAACTCACCTTCTAACTTAATTCCTAACAGGGAAAATGTTAGGTCCTACGATTAACAACTCTACGATCCTAGGCTAGAATTCATAGTAATTCGATCGTTTAGATAAGCAATTGAATTCGATCGAAAAACTCAAATGAAGAACAAGAGAGAGAATTCGAGTAGAGTGAGAAAGTTACTGTTGTTTCTCTCTCCAGAAATCAAATTGCAAGCCATTCGGATCAATTCTCAAAACTTTCTCTATTAAGCTCAATTGATTTACATGTATTTATACCAAACAAACTTGGTATAAATATCAAACTAGTCCTAATCTAAGGACTACTATACAAAACGCCCCTAATTACAAGGACAACTAATGAAATCAAGCACAATTACAAATAGTATTCTACAATATCCCCTTTTGTGCTTGATTGCGTCTCCGCGCCGTTTGTCCTCGTCGGGCGTAATATGATCTTCGCAAGCCCAGCGCATGCTCGTACTTCCTCAGAGTGATCCTAAGTCGTTGATGACGGCCGGGAAGAGGGATTCCATTTGTATACTAAGTCGTCTGGGAGTCCGTCTTATCAGGCTAATCTCCTCATCTGACTCCGTGTCGGATGGTGTAGCTGTGTGAGGAGTGGGATCACGTTCAACATCCCCTAGAGCCTGATCCGACACCAGTGGAAGCGAGCTTTGCCCAATTTCTGTCTCAGGCTGTGCTTCTTGTAGAAGAACCTCCTCAATGGTTTCTTCGAGCACGCCTACATGTACGGGCTCTTCCACTTGCAATTCGAGGTCAGGAGCCTCGAGTTCCATTTCCGTAGCCACGACGTCTATCAGCATATCATCGACGTCGGGCATTGGCTCTTCGACCAATGGTGGCTCCTGAGCGACATCATCAATCATCGCGTCCTCAGGGCTTAGCTGTTGTTGTTGTTGGTGAGGGCTAGCTCCAAGCACTGTCGGGAGCCCTCAAATCATTTCCTCGGTGAGATTTCTGTCCCGACAGTATAGCTTGTAGGCATCTTCGTTGGGGTCCGCGAGACGAAGGAGCTCGAATGAGATCGGCATCAACGGTTGGTCCAGGTCCGTGAGCCGTGGGTTGTGGAAGAACTTGAGCCTTGGTGGTTGGTAATTTCCGCCAGGAGGCAGAGGAGGGATGGTCTGGTGCAGCGCCATGATCTCCCTGATGATGATGCTGAACCACCGAGCATAAGGCACGTTTTTCGATCGCCGGTTCTCCTTTTGCCGAATCTGGTCCGCGAGGTCGTTCCAGATCAGCTGAGTGTAGTCGTAATTTCTTGCGAAGGCGATGCCGTGGAAGATCCTCAAAATGTTGCTGTTGCCCTTATCAAATCCTGCGTGCTTGGGCGACAGACACTTATTCACTATTCCGAATAGTGTCTTCCACGGGTGTGGGATTCCGCTGCTCTGGACCTGAGCTAATCTTGTGAGCGGTGGTTGGTATCCCATATGCAAAAAGTCTTGAATCATCTCGGCATCGGATGGGAGCGGGTCGTAATTATTGTTGTGGGGCAAGTCCAGTAACATGCCGAACTGGTTCTTGTCCATGCTAATATGCCGCGTCCCGATCCTTGTTGAGAACCTGAAAGCTCCATTGTCCACTTCTCCTTGTATGCAGCCCCATAACTGCTGGAGATATACCATAGGCACTGATGCGGTGGCCGTTAACGCATGCCAGATGGGGTGACCTCTCAGGATAGAGACAATAATCTCGTCCGGGCATCGAAAGGTGCTCAGATCGAGCTGAAAATTTGTATCCTGGACCTTCAGATACAGGTTGTGGTCGTATATGTGATTATATCTTGGATAGCGATCCATCTGAAAAATAAGATATATAAAAGTTTATTAGTTCAATTTTATTTTCAGTCGAAGTATGAATAAATTTCATCAAACTATAGTAATATCGCAAGTAATAGCATGTTCGATGAATTTTGAATTGAAATCATATCAAATGCATAGTATATGCTCAATTTTTAAAAATCGTAATGGCATGAATGTTATTTCGAATGAAGTATAAATCGCGTGAAAAATAGTTCGAAATTTTTCCAAGTGTTGAATCGTGAAAAAGGACACTGTTCATGCCGAGAAAATTTTCGCTCGATAAAATTGATTTTGAAAAAATGATTTCCTATGCATTGATTTCAATTGTAATGACTCAGTTCGATTTTTCGATCGAGAAAATTTTATACGCAAAGGTCCGCTACAGAGTAAAAGACTTAGTAAAATTTTCTAAGTATTGAAGTTGAAATCGAGACTGTAGTCGGCCTATTTTAAGATCGAGAAAAATTCCGTGTAAATTTACGATCAAGAAATTATTTCTCAGGTAAATTTACTATCGAGAAATTTTCCTCGATTGAATAAAATTTTCGATTTGAAATTTGTCGAGCGGAATGTGATTTTCGATTGTAAGTAAAATAATTTTCGCTGCGATATAATTTTATCGAGAAATTAGTCAACGAAAGACTAAGTCAATCGTCGAGAAATTTTCAATCAATTAGATCTCAAGCGGCGAATTTTGCGATCGAAAAATTAAGTGTTGAAAAATTAATTTCTCGCTGCTAAATTTTTGCGATCAAATTGAAATTGAATCGAAAATTTCTATTTTGCGATAGTAAGTTTTACGCTCGATAAAATTTGCATCTAAATTGTCTAATCAGTGCGTAAGTTTTTCGCTCATAAAAATCCTAATTAGATTTCTCGATGGTAAGTAATTTTTTCGGTCAAAATGTTCTATCGTGGCGACTAAATCAGAATTTTACCGATCGAAAAACTAATTCGACACAAACAGTATCTCAATTAAATCGGAATTTAATTAAGACTGTTTGCGATCGACAAAGTTCTTCGATGGCTTTAAAAATTCAAATACCCAGTTTCATCAAAACTCAGATTACAGTCGAAGATGCAGATTTTCCGATGATCCATTCTACCAGATTCATAGTGAATATCGAAACTATCTTAAGTGCAGGCATTAAACTCAGATAAAGTTCAAAATCAAGCCTAAAACACTATGAAATAGTATACGATTTTCTCAGTTTTGAAGAACAATCGAAAAACTAACATAAATCATGCGAAAAACAACAAAATGCAGATGCTAACGAAGTTAAATCACACGCAAATGGCAACAGATTCTCATTTCTACCTTAAACAGACAATTTCGTGTTGAAAATCGAAAGATTTTTGAGCAATTTTGAACTGTCTGTGAAAGTTTTTCGCGAGAGAAATTTTTGCGATTTAGGGTTGCGTGAGAAAAAGTTTTTCGACTGACATAAAAGTGAACTTTTATTTACTCGCTGTAAGTCGATGATGGGTTTACGATTTGACATTTTGCGATTCAATGGAACAGGCCCATTACTATTTGAGCTCGAGAAATTTTCGATTCGAAAATTGCTCTTTAATTCAATTTTCTCGATCGCAAATTATCGCGGCTAATCAAAATCGTTCCCACCACTGTTTACGATCGAGAAACTTATGATCGTGAATTAAGTCTGCTATCTAGTTTCTCGATAGTAAGTACTTCTAAAATTTTTCAGATTGACCCCTGTTTCAAAATAAAACCCTTTGTAAGACTTCCCCTTAGTATTTAAAATAAATGCAATTAACTCCCAGTATTTTCCGTGTAGTAACCTCTAGCTCCCCTGGCAGAAATTTAAAAATCTGTACCACCTAGAGATAAGCGTTAGAAATAATGGAGTTAATCAACAATTATTTTTGGTAGTTTTATCTTTGAAATATTTGTCTTGTGTCTAGCTCCTCTCTTTGTAGTGTCGACGTCTCGCTCTTTAATTTTGAAAGATCTGAAATACTCAGAGAAACGTCAAAAATATTTGGAGCTAATCTACAAGTCTTATACTTGCTCCCCCTCAAATGATGCACAGGAATTGACTAATTATGCAAGCATATGAAATCAATTCAAGTCACGAGCACACAAATTTACCAAGTAAGCATGTATATATGGTCCCCGAAAACATGTACTTTAAAGTTTTGTGTGAGGGTAGAAGCAATGAGAAATGTATCGCATTTAAACAATTCAGTACCAATGCAATGTATAATTGCATTTAGAGTGTGCGATACACTAAAGAAATTCGCATTTATTCAATTCAACGCATATGAAACATAATATTTCATGTCAAAATATGCGAATTTTATTATTTATTATTTATTTATTATTATATATATGTATATATATATATATATATTTTTTCATTTATTTTTTTTATTTTTTGGGTCAGATTATTTTGCTTCGATCAATCGTCACGGCTAAAATTTACGAGACATTTGAAAGAAGAAAATGCCGTCAAGTCATGTCGTCAAACTAAAGTCCTAAGTCCATAGACTGGTCCATTTCGACAACTCTCACCAGGTTCGCTCTTGCTCTCAATTAGCTATCTTGGGATTTTTATATTTTTATTACTCAAGTCAACACAACAATTTTAAGTCAATTTACCTGTGATCAAGGCATTTTTAATCATTTCACCTAAGCGAGAGACCGTCTATGTGGAATCAAAGGGTTGTAAGGGTTATAATTTGGCTAGGACTTAGAACGGAAGGAATTTAAAGGAAAATGAGCTTATCTCTTCACCGTCTTCCAATTCTACGTCCGTCTCTCCTTTTTTTTCGGTGTCTTTCTTCTTTTCAATCTTTTCTCCCTCTTTTTCTTTTAAGAACTATCCCTTTTTATGTTATGCTCAAGCTGAAGCTCCGCTTCTCCATGAGGCTCTAGGAGATTATCGTAGGCGAAGTTCTTCTTGTTGGTTCTCGGGCCGATACTGAGCTCCTCTTCTCTTAATCCCTATTGAGGTTTCAGAGATTATCAATTTGGAGAAGTTCTCGGTTATGGAATTCGTACCCGAGGCTGCACTCCTCTTCTCATTACCCGATATAAGACCGGATTATCGTTGGAGAAGTTCACTTCGTGGTGCTCCTCTTCCAGCCGTTCTGACGAGCGTACGAGATTATCGTTGGAGAAGTTCACAGCAGGATCCATGCCACTTTCTACAGGGTAGTCGGAAGGCCGGTTCCTTTAGTCTGATTTTTGCGCGTTGAGCAATGCCTTCTTTTGTCATCATCTTACTTTTTATTTTGTTATCTCCCCCTCATTTTCTCGTTTGAACAACCATTCGAAGAGTATAAAGGCTGGGAATGGGTTTTAAATGAAGAAAAGGACGTCGGAGAAAGCTCAAAGTGGATGACTAAGGGCTAACGTGGGGAAATTTGTATAAGACCGAATGAGGAATATCCTAAACTCCCTTATCATTTTCCTAACGATCTAACGCAAGATGAGTATGAAGCCAAGTATCACTAGTAAAGACAAGCAATTGATGTGTGACTCACTCGAGAAATAGAGCCAAAGAAAGAAAAAAATAACAAGGCTTGAATCCTCACATTTATAGTGGCTTTGTGTCTAGTGGAGCAACCTAATGACCTGTAGACACAAGAATGCGACTTAGACTGACAAAATTAAGCAATTAAATCGATCGCATGTCGGGGTAAAATTCTAAGTGACTTTAGATCAAAGCATCCTAAAGGATTTCGTCATACCCATTTATATTATATATAGAAATATATATGTTATTATTATTATTTTTTTATATTTATTTTTATCACACAAGATAAGAACCAATAAGCATAGAAAACACATAGAATAGAGCATGTGATAGTACAGAAGATCAGGTAATGCACATATTACGGAAGATTCAACATGCCTAATTTTTCGACAAGGAATTGAAATCGTTTCTCATCCAATGCCTTGGTGAAAATGTCGGCTAGTTGAAACTCCATGTTCACAAAGTACATCTCTATCGTGCCTTTTTCTACGTGATCTTTGATAAAATGATATCTAATGTCTATGTGTTTTGTGCGTGAATGATGAACAGGATTGCAAGTAATGGCGATTGCACTCTGACTATCACTATATATGGGTATATTATTCAGATTGTACCCATAGTCGCGAAGCTGTGTTCGCATCCACAGCATCTGTGAGCAACAGCTGGCAGCAGCTATGTATTCTGCTTCGGCCGTGGAAGTTGACACACAGTTCTGCTTTTTGGATGACCAGCAAACCAGCTTTTCGCCTAAAAATTGAGCGCCACCGGACGTGCTTTTCCTGTCCATTCGGCAACCTGCATAGTAAGCATCAGTGTAGCCGATAAGTTTAAAATTCATACCCTTTGGATACCATAGGCCAAGGGTAGAGGTGCCCTTAAGGTAGCGTAAAATTCTTTTGACCGCGAGCATATGGGATTCTTTGGGATCGGCTTGAAAACGGGCACACAAGCACGTGGCAAACATGATGTCCGGCCGGCTCGAAGTAAGGTAGAGAAGAGATCCAATGATATTGCGATACAGTGTGATGTCGATCGACTTGCCAGAGGGATCGGCATCCAACTTGCAGCTTGGTGACATAGGAGTGCTGAGAGTCTTGCTCTGGTCTTGATGGAATTTCTTCAAAATATCCTTGATGTATTTTGTCTGACTGATGAAAATTCCATCATTGAGCTGCCTGACTTGGAGTCCTAAGAAAAATTGCATCTCTCCCATGTGACTCATCTCGAATTTGCTCTTCATGAGATCTCCAAACTTCTTGCAGAGCCGAGGATTTGTTGATCCGAAGATGATGTCGTCGACGTGTACTTGGACGACCATCAGATCTTTGTCATGCCATTTAATGAAGCGAGTTGTGTCTATCGTTCCTCGTATGAATCCAGACTTCACGAGGAAATAACTCAGGACATCGTACCAAGCACGTGGGGCTTGTTTTAGTCCATAGAGAGCTTTGTCCAAGCGATAGACATGATCGGGATGTTCTTGATCAACGAAACCTTCCGGCTGAGCGACGTAGACTTCTTCTTTTAACACGCTGTTGAGAAAGGCGGTTTTAACATCCATCTGATAGACTTTGAAGTCTTTGTGAGCCGCATAAGCCAGCAGGAGGCGGATAGCTTCGATACGGGCAACAGGAGCATAAGTCTCGTCGTAGTCGATGCCTTCTTGTTGTTTGTATCCCTTAGCAACTAGCCTTGCTTTGTTCCGGATCACTTCACCATCTTCATTTTTCTTATTCTTGAAAACCCATTTAGTTCCGACCACTGTTTTCCCATGTGGACGGGGTACCAAGGTCCACACTTGAAGACGTTCGAATTGATTGATTTCCTCTTGCATATCAATTGTCCAATCCGGGTCTCGAAGTGCGTCTGTTACTTTGGTAGGCTCGTTTTGGCTCAGGAAGCAACTGAAAAGACTGTGTTGACGACGTGTCCTCACACCAACCGAGGGATCGCCAATTATCTGATCAACCGAGTGGCATCTCGTCCACTTGCGCTCATGAGGCAAGGCTGAAGTCGATGCGTCAGCCATCTGTGGATCTAGATTGCCTATAGTCTCAGATTGATCATTTGTCTGAGGAAGTTCCAATACTGCACTTGGATTGATCGTCTGCGATGATACTTCCTCGATGACCACTGTAGGTTCTTCGGTGTTCTGTGGAAATTCTGAATCGGGTGGGGTAGAGGTGTGAGATGAACTTGGTACGTCGGTCTCGTTCGGTAGATAATCCATTGTTGGTGTAGGCGTGTATGACTGATATACCGGTTCGAAGAGAGAATCCAAGTCGTCTATTGCAAGTCTCGTTGCTTCGTCTGACACTGATCCTGAAGTTGTTGCCATCTTCTGTTGGTTTTGTGCCAACACACCAGTGATTACGGATTCTGAAATGTTGTCTTCAGAAGCCAACGGGTTAGGCACGGGTCCTGGACTGAATTGACCAAAGTCATATCTGCCACTTCGTGGAAAGTGACATTATAGCTTTCCTTAATAGTTCGGTTGGACTTGATGTATACTCGGTACGCTTTTGATGTTGAAGAATACCCGAGAAATGTAGCTTCGAATGCTTTAGGGTCGAACTTTGCACGTTGCTCTCGGTCGTTCGCCACAAAGCACTTGCACCCGAAGACTTTAAGGAAAGAGATGTTGGGCACTCTATTATTCACAATCTCATACGGAGTCTTGTTGAACCGTTTGTGAACCACCGTCCTGTTTTGAGTAAAACAAGCGGTATTGACTGCTTCAGCCCATAGAAAGTGTGGAAGTTCCGATTGGATCAGCATTGTACGAGCGGCTTCCACTAGTGTTCGATTTTTCCTTTCAACGACCCCATTTTGTTGAGGTGTTTTGGCGGCTGAAAATTGTTGACTTATTCCAAGTTTCTGATAAAACTCACTGAGATGATTGTTCTTGAATTCAGTGCCGTTGTCTGTTCGAACAGCTTGAATAGTCTGTTGCAGCAGATTTTGAGTTGTGTTCACAAAATTGATGATCAAGTCACCAGTCTCATCTTTCGTTCGGAGGAACTTAGTCCACGTGTAGCGAGAATAGTCATCCACAATCACTAGGACATACTTTCTTTCATTGATACTCTGAGTCTGCATCGGACCACAGAGATCCATGTGAATTAGTTCCAATGGTCGAGAAGTAGATGCAATTTGCTTGACGTGATGAGATTCTCGCTTCATTTTTCCTAGTTGACATGCCGAACAGTGATGCTCCCTTTGTAGTTGTATAGTTGGAAGACCGTGAACCAACTTTTTCGTAGAAAGACGTTGGAGAGCTTTCATATTCAGATGAGACAGTCGTTGATGCCATAAGCTGTTCCTCTGTAAATCAGTCTGAGAAATGAGGCATACAGCTGTCGAGGGCCGCACAGACGTCAGGTTGATCGTGTAAAGATTGGATCTCCGAAGTCCTTGAAGGAGTTCTGTGTCCTGACTATCTACAATTCTGCACCGGTCAGCATGGAAGACCACCTGGAAGCCTTTGTCACAGAATTGACCTATGCTGAACAAGTTATGGCGGAGGCCTTCGACGTACGAGACATCTTTGATGGTCAGATTCTTCAGAGTGATATCCCCAAGTCCTAAAATCGGGGCTGAATCGTTGTTCCCAAATCTGACTTTGCCGTTTGGTCGGTCTTTATAGTTGCTCAGCAGCTCTTGACTACCAGTCATGTGTGTGGAGCAACCAGAGTCGAGGTACCACACATGATGGGTCTGCAAAAACAATTAGAGAGATTTAGGTACCCACTTAAACATGGGTCCTCTCGGATTAGCAGATTTAGTTTTGGGTTCAGATATGACTCCTAAATCTATTTTTGGAAGAGTCTTAATAATCCATTGCACTTTTGAAAAAGTGGGTTTGGGTTTTGCCTCTATAGGAGACTTGGCCCTTTTTGCTTTTGTCGTCCTAGGCGGAGATTTAGGAACCCATTTGGGTTGAACCTTACAGGGAAGGTTAATTTCAGCACGTACATGGAGGGTTTGACTGAGGAAAAGATCTTTTCTTGTGATAGTCTCCTAAGGTGCTTGGGGGATTTAATTTCTACGGGATACCTTAGGTGAGTACATTCATGTATGGCGCCATAAGCTTTCTTTATGGCTGGATCTTGTTTCCTACGTGTCTTTCTTGTGGCATTTGTTTCAGAATGATTAATTTTTGACGTAGAGCCTATTTCAAAGTTGGTGCTTCTAAAGGTGATCGGCTGAAGTGAATAAGTAGAAGCAATTATCTTAAAAGTGGAAATAGCTCTTTTATTTCTACGAGTATCTTTTATTGTAACAGAAGGAGTAGCATGCTCAGAAACATTTAAGTCTAATGGCTCCTTCTTTATCTTAGTGCTAGACACTCTCACCTTTGTTTTTAGTGCTGACGCTACGCTCCCTGTAGACGTAGGTAAAGTGAAATTAGTCATAGCACTTTTACCAGAATTTTACAATATTTATCTTTCAAAGGCGATTTTTCATTTTTCACGCTTTTTGTAATAGCGTGAGAGGTAGTTTGGGGGGACGAGGAAGCCTTGAGATTTTCCATCTCCTTAAAGAATTTTTTCTTTTCAGCTTCGAAATTCTCTCGTTCTTTTTCTAACTTTGCCTGTTACTCCTCTATCTGTTTTATGATAGGGGGTTTGTAGAGAGAATTTTTATAATTAATGGTATTAACTTCCTCGTGGTATGTTCGAGAATCAGGAGGTAGAATTTGAACTAAATTGCAAACAGGTGTTAGAGTTTCTTTCCTATTTTTGTCCATTTCATTTAGTTCTTTGTAGTCAAAAGGGATTTCTGGACCATGTGGACCTTGTCTAATGGATGAATCTAAAGTATTTTCATAAGACGATTCAGTAAAATCTCTAAGAGAGGTTATTCCTAAGCGCATGTGTTTAACATCATATATTTCTTTCTTTTGTAAACACACGGGTTAGTGAAACCTATGCCTTCTATAGGATTATAGAACTCTATATCATTGGGCTTGTTCAAAAATATCGTCTGTTCGGACTGTCAACTACGCGTAACTATATCGTCCAATTCTTTACTTTGGCATATAGTTTCTTGCGTTCCTCACCTAGGAGAGCGTAATTATTTTCCACGGTTAGTTTCGCGGCTTGACAGGCATCGAAATCCTTACTAAGCTCACTAATCTTAGCATTCGATGTTTCTAATTGAGCTTCTAAGTTAGTGATCTTAGAGGTAGCTTCGGTTATCCTACAATTTAAAATGGCTTTCTCGTTGAGATTTCTAACCAAGCAATTGTAGTTATTTGCTAGCCTATCTTCTAATTCCTTAATCTTTTCGCTCTGTTGTCCTAGTTGAGGTTGACTAGTCTCTCTAGAATGGAGGCTCCTGGTAAGTTCATCTATTTTTGCACTAGAGCTCCTAAGTTCTTGTTCGAGACTATCTATCTTCTCCTGAGCTCTCTCAAGTTCGTTCTCTACTTCCTTTATACTTTTCTGCTCACGTTTCATGTTAGCATATTGCTTTTGATATGACTCTAACATGGTAAATAATGTGGAAGGAGTGACTACCTCATTTGAAGACGTGGATGCATTGTCGTCATCCGTACGAGTGGATGTTTTGGCGTCCAGTTCGTTGTCGAGACGGGCCATGAGGGCTAAGTTCTCTTCTTCGGAGCTCGACGTGTCCTCGAGCCATTGGTCCTGTTCGGCCATGAGAGCTACTCCAGCTTCTTTTTGTTTTGTCAATTGAAGCTTCCTGGAGTAGTAGTTTGCATCTCTTTTCTTCGGGAGAGTGCACTCTCTGGCGAAGTGACCTGCTTTGCCACAATTAAAACATTTGTTAGTCTCTTTGGGATTCTTGACCTCGGAACTCTCCGGAGCACGTTCTTTGTTCTTGGAGCTTGTAGTCCGAAGTCTATTGGCTGAGGTTGAAGACTTCTTCTTGAAGTACTTCTTGCTCATCATTTGTCCAATGAGAGCTAACTGTTTTCCAAGGGCTTTCATGTTCGGCTCGATGTCGGAGTCCGATTTCTCTTCCGACTCTGATGATGAAGGTGGCCTAACGATCTTATCCTTTCTTGATCTTGTGCTCCTCTTCTCCGAGACTAAGGCAACCGTGTCATCGGTTTGTTTGCCTTTCTGCTCTTTGGTGATCTCGCGAATATCCTCCTCATGCTGAGCGAGATTGTCGAACACGGCATGGACATCCAACTCCTCTAGATCTTTGTTTTGTCGTATTTGAGTGGATATTTTCTTCCATTCCGTGGGCAGAGAGGATAGAAATCTTATGTTTGTCTCCATGTTTGTCTTCGTTATTTCTATCTTCCTCATTTCATTGAGAAGAGTGAGGTATGGTTGGTAGATCTCGTTTAGACTCTCCTCCGGCTTTGCTTTGAATGAGTCGTAAGCAGTGAGAATGTTCGCCTTCTTGGCCTTTATGCCAACTTCCGTCCTTTGCATCATCCTATGCAGCTCATCCCACATCCCTTTGGCAGATGTAAGGCTGTCGATTTGCCTGTATATATCGTTGGGGATGCCCTGCATAAGGGTATTCATGGTTACTAGATCAGCCTTAGCTCGAGCTCTTTCCTCCAGAGAGTATTCTCTAGGCTCCTTTAGTCGCCTAGAAGCTGGAATTGCTAGAGTAGCTGTGTCGTCCCCGGGTACATGAACCCAGAACTGTGCCGGTCCCTCTTCAAGGGACTTCAGTAGATTTTCGGCTTGATCCTTTAGAGCAATAAAATTCAGAAAGCGGATTCTCCACACTGTGTATTCGCCTCTTTGCAAGATCGGCGGACGGTTGTCATTTCTGAATGAGTATGCATCCATGTTTGTATTGTAGTCGAGTTGTTGAAGGATCTTCGTTAATTGTTTTGAAGGTTGAAGATGATGTAATGTGCTTCACAAGTGACAAAATTCGTTAGTAGCGTTTGATTCGAAAATTAGATCGAGAATTATTTTCGATTCAATCTTAAAGTTTGATCGAAATTAATTCCGTCGAGATAGTGTACTGAGTACTGTTCGCGTGCGAGAAATTTTGTCAGCGAGATATTTTACGAGCGAGATGAATTGCTCAAAATCATTCGGTCGAGAAAAATTTCTTGATCGTGAATTTATTTCGATCGTAAAGAAACAGTACGTTAGTAAGTTTCTCGACAAGTCAAAATAAATCTGTTGACTAGAAAAGTTTCACGCGTATAAATGATTTTCGCCTGGTCAAACGTTAAAAGGTTGACTGAAAAAGTTTTTCGAGTGAAAGTTTTTACGCATGCAAAGTCAAAATAAGTCTCTCTCGAAAAGGTTTTTCGCCGTATAATGCTCGAGAAATATTTCTAACTAAAATCGTTTCTACTGATGACGATTCTAGCGCTGACTTCGTATTCTGACCGAGAAAAATTCTCGCGCTAGGTTTATCGATCGAGAAACTAATCCGATCGCAAAACTTAGCGAGAAAATTTTGAGCAATCGAGAAAAATTCACAGAATACGATTAACACTAATTCGAGCAAAAACAAAGAATCAGATAGTGAAATTTGAGGCAATTGCTCGCAATTAAGTACTAATCACGCACGAACAAGCAATTAAACACGTTATGAAGCAAAATATATCGAATTTGATCAAAATCAGAACGTGTTCTTCATGTTCTTCGCAAACAGTAACACGCAGAAGCAATTCAATCCTAGAAATCGAAGTTTAAACTGCTACAGAACTGATCGCAATGATGATCTATCACTTAAACAAGCACAGAAACACCAAATTCAAGTCAATTAAGCACAGAATTAAGCTATTGGATCGAAAAAGGTTTTCGCGCCAAACTGTTCTTCGATGAACAGTATCCAGAAAATGATTTTCGATCCAATTGTAACAATTTTCGATTCAAAACAGAACGAATCTGCTCTGATACCAATTGTTAGGTCCTACGATTAACAACTCTACGATCCTAGGCTAGAATTCATAGTAATTCGATCGTTTAGATAAGCAATTGAATTCGATCGAAAAACTCAAATGAAGAACAAGAGAGAGAATTCGAGTAGAGTGAGAAAGTTACTGTTGTTTCTCTCTCTAGAAATCAAATTGCAAGCCCTTCGGATCAATTCTCAAAACTTTCTCTATTAAGCTCAATTGATTTACATGTATTTATACCAAACAAACTTGGTATAAATATCAAACTAGTCCTAATCTAAGTACTACTATACAAAACGCCCCTAATTACAATGACAACTAATGAAATCAATCACAATTACAAATAGTATTCTACAGAAAATATTTTACATGATAAAAAACCTACTCTATGTGATACTCCAGAGACTCTTCGTAAATTGAAAGATTTACAAGATACTTTGGACTCTGAAAGGATATGTTTTGGCTCTGAAAAGGGAAAGCTTTTTAAGGAGATCTTATATCTCAAAAATTCCCCGTCTTTATCTATTTCAAATGATTTGTCAAATAATACATCTTCCTCAAAACAGGTAAAGAAAATAAAAAGTAAAAGAAGCATCCTTGTTCCTAAAACTGATAAAGCTTTTACTAATCATTCTAAGTCAATTTTGAATGAAGCTGAAACGTTAAGTAAAAGCAAAGCGCTAAAAATAGCTAAGGAACAAATAAAGATTAGGAAGGAGAAAGGAAAATCAATATTATCTTCGAAAATTAAAGTCGAAATGTTCAAGATTTTTCCTCTCCCATTCCTATCAAAAGGGAAGCGTGCAAAGAAGAAGTTCCAAGCTTAAGCAAACGAACTTCTCAAATCCCGCACATTCATCATTATAAAGTGAATGATGTGAACTCTCGTAGGCAATATGACTCATCATCCAATGACGCATATAGCGCCATAAGCTCATATTCATACTTGAAATACCCGGTCTAGATTCATTCCAGAAAGCATCTTATGCGACTGGTTAGGGAGAAAATCTTTAGGTCTTCTAAACCTAGACACATATTCACCGGCACTGAATTGTCATTTCCCTCTAAGGTTCACCAAACTTGGATTCCTAAGTCACAAACCATATTGAATAGGGCTTTGAAGGATGATATAGGATCAATATCTGAACCAAATGTGCTTAACTTGTTTTCTGCTAACAAGGGAGGACCCATCCAAAAATGGGTACCTAAGTCCCGATAAAGTTTTTGCAGATTCCCAGCATGGGTAGGTACTAAGAGAGCTGCTCCACACTCATGACTGGTATGCGACGAGGGCAGCCAAACATCCCAGCGTGTATGGTATCTCGGGTTGCTCCACATACGCGGCTGGCTAGCGAGGCGAGCGACCACACGAGGGTACATTATAGTTATGCATGCTTCAAAAAGACTTTAAATTCCAAATTTTTGCATGTAAACATGAGCTGAAATGCATAAATACCCTATTATAGGTATATTTCATTATGCATACAACTTATAGAATTTTCAAGCTTAACGTTTACGTATGCATATAACCTGAATTGATAAATGCCTATGTCTTTGAATTGGTACATTTTAACTATGCATATATCTTAAAGAACTTTGAGCTTAAACATTCACGTATGCATATGAGCAGAATTGTCAAAAATACCTACTTATTGGGAGCGATAAAAAGTGAAAAACGTACATTCTAATATGCAATTTTTAAAGAACAATAATTCTTTAGTTTGCATCTGATCTGAAAATAGATAAATACGTTCACGCTTATTTTATTGGGAGAGAACTTATATGTTTTAACGTGCATGCATTGAGGGGGAGTATCACTCCATATTTACGAGGGGAGAGTACATTTTTAGGGGGAGTACATCTTAGGTGCACGATTTGAGGGGGAGAAACTTCATTTAACCCATATACATATACGTATACATATACCTATATCTATTACTACTATGATACTACTTATCTACTACTATTACGATAATATATACATTTATATGTTTTTTTTTAAAAAAAAACACCCTCTCAGACGTTTCCACCTCCCAAGACGGACTTCACTTGAAAGCTCGACCCTCAAGAGTTCGAGAATTACAAAAGGCGTGACATCAACACACAAACACGAAGATGATATCAACCGCCCTGCTCCGACTTGCTGATGAAGAAACACTCACCAAAATTGACGGACGCATGGATTTTAAGTTCCATGGTTCAGTCAGACCAAACTGAACCTAACCCAGGAACGTAGCCGAGTGTTAGTGAAGATAGTCCATAAGCCACATTTCCATTTGGCAATTCTTGAAAATACCGAAGAACGGAAGATACAAAAAAAAATCCCCCACCTCACATAATATTCGGGCCATCCCATATAGGTGCAGGAGTTGACTTTTATCAGCTCCGGGGTAGAAGTCGCCTCATTTGGTCCAATGGCGCATGCACAACCGAGCCTTACCCACTCATCGATCTCCCAATAGACCGATGTTTCATAAAATCACGGGGAGTCGCGTAATCTATCACCGCTTCACTTGGAAGCGGAACATATTGAATTAAGTGGTAGTTAGCCCCACACCACTGAACTTTCTTGAACACATCGAGTCTAGGTGTCCTCAGTTCCTAAAAGTTTTATATGTTTTAGGACACATACACCTTTTCTCATCTGGACTTTGTGACCAGATCTGAACTTCCGTAGACATGTCATTCTAAGACATGCTTCAATGATCGGAAGGAAGTCCTACCGTTGCAACATCAAAACAACAACGGATTCAGACCATCATCTATGAGCTACGCTCGAAGATCGATGTTAACGGGATGTCTAAGTGGCCCCGGTTTATCAAGCCCTGTCCTCACAGGCCGCGTCTCAGAGTTTAACTCTGAACTCGTGTCGACGGATTGCCTTAGTGGCTCCGTCTGGTTATTGCCCGAACCGACCTGTTGTTTGTATCTTTCTTCGGCTCATATACAAACATGTCGATCTCGTTAACACGAATCGCCATGAGGGGAGAAGGGGATACGTATAAACAAACAGGTCGGGCCACCCACCTTTTCCACCGCGCGAACCACTACGAAGCTGGGCTCACCTGCACTTAAACATAACATTCGAAGGAGCCTTGGCACATTCTATAACACATCCCACGCTCACCATCAAAATTACGCCGCGCTTACCATGATGAAGCCGAACTCTACATGAACCTACAATGTCACATTTCAAAAGAGTTTTGACACATGTTAAAAGACACCCACGCATATCTTCTTCTTCTCAGTGCCAGACAAGCTTCCTGGAGGCCGAACCAGACAACTTCCTTCGACAAAGACGAATCTGGCGCCGAGAAGAAGACTGGAGAAGACTTGACGACTTCAAAATATGGAAAAAGACAAGGACAAGATGCAAACAAGATTTCAAAGATCTGCGACATCATCAAGAAACGAATATCGGGGCGTGGATCACAGCATACATCCGATCTACAACGCATAGCGTCAAGACAAGAGAGTTCTAGCTGAAAGTGCATTCAAATCCTCCACAAGAAGAGGAGACAGCCTTTGCAGGGGGAGCAAGGGGAGATTGTTAGGACTCGAGAGATTCTCCATGTGCCCAACAAAGATAACCCGCGCTGAATTGAAGATTGAACACTAAGGGGGAGATTGTTAGGAATATTTTATAGTGTTCAATTTCAATGTGTTTATCTTAGTTGGTTTGTATTTAATTAACTTTGGGTTAGTTTGTAATATTCTAGTTCTTAGTTCTTAGGGGTATAATATACCAACTAATGTGGTATATATACCCCCAAACCCTAATTCATTAGGGTGTGTGTTTTTGGTGTAGTATGTGTGAGTGCGTGTGTGTTGAATAGTAAGAAAGCATTTTCAAAGCATTCATCGTCTTCACTGTCACACCCCACGCACAAGCTTTAAATCTTTCATCATTAGCGTGGTAAATCGTCCTAGGTCAGTATTGTTGGATCGAATACGGACCAACATAAAAAATGTCAAACATACATTTTTTTTACGTGTAACATAGAAATAATTATAATATTGCATGATACATTAGAAATCATTTTTAGTTGATATGGGCCATAGTAATATTTCAGTCGTGTATGGTATATAATGTCAAATATAATTATTATACGTCTAACAATATAAAAATATTGCATTATACATTACAAATTATTTTTATTTGACATGCATATTTCAGTCGTGTATTGTGAAGTATGACAACACAGATGTTCGTATGCAGTAGTGCTAATTAAATGTTTCTAATGAATGGCACTGACTAAATAAATTTATAAGAGTCATAAGGTGTAGTAAATTATTACAATATAAATAATTATAGCATGGGACAGTAGAAGTTTCTTATTTGATCTGTGCCATAATAATATTTCAGTCGTGCACTGTAAAGAATATCAAATATATTTTTTATACGGTAACAATTTAAAAAATATTGCATTATACATTACAAATCATTTTTATTAGACGTGAGCCATAATAATATTTTAGTCGTGTATTGTGATGCAAACATTAATTAAAAATTATTTTACTTAATCTGGGCCATAATTAAATTCAGTTATGTATTGTAAAGAATGTCAATATATTTTTTTATACATGTAACAACATAACTATTGCACTATACATTACAAATAATTTCTATTTGGCGTTCACCATAATAATATTTCAGTCGTGTATTGTAAAAAATGCCAACATTCAGATGTATCAGTAATGCAAATGAAATGTTTCTAATGAATGTCAGTCGCTAAATAAATTTATAAGAGTCATAAGGTGTAATGCATTATACGTGAATAATATTTCAGTCGTGTATTATAAAGAATGTCCAATATATTTTTTATACGTGTAAATATTGCATTATAAGTTACAAATTTTTTTACTTGATCTGGTCCGGCCATAATAATTTTTCGGTCGTATATTGTGAAGAATGCCAACATTCAGATGTTCGTATCGGTAGTGCAAATTAAATGTTTTTAATGAATGCCGCTAAATAAATTTATAAGAATAAAATGTGTAATGCAATATTACAATATAAATAATCACAATTTTGCATGATACATGAGAAATTATTTTTAATTGACATGCATCATAATAATATTCTAGTCGTGTATTGTAATGAATGTCAAATATATTTCTTATACGTGTAACAATATAAATTGCAATATACATTAGAAATCATTTTGATTTAACGTGCGTCATAATAATATATTACAAATAATTTTTATTTGGCGTTCACCATAATAATATTTCAGTTGTGTATTGTGAAGAATTCCAACATTCAGATGTATCAGTAGTGCAAATTACATGTTTCTAATGAATGTCAGTCGATAAATAAATTTGTTAGGATATTTAATAGATTGTGTCAATAGTTTAAGTCTTAGGATTTATTTTGTAATTATCCTTTAGCTTAGGCTTAGGACTATAATGTAATTATTTTATATTTAGTGATTGGGCCTTAATATACCTAGGGTTAATGTGGTATATAAGGTTTTACTAACTCACTTTTGAAAGTAATCAAAGATCAAAGGCTAAACCTAGTTTTTCACACAATACACACACTCGAAGGTGAGAATACTCCCTTTTCATTCCATCTAAGCCTCTTTGATTCCTTGTTTGGTGCATTCGGGACCAACAAGTGGTATCAGAGCAAACGTGGATCGATCTGCATTGATTTGAATCCAGTTTCGTTCGATTCCGAGAAAGATCAAAGGTGTTTTGGGCAAAAATCACTTTCGGGCATTTTGAACTCGTTTTGGGGTTTTAATGCTTTGTTTTTGTTTTTAAAACCTTCCCCAAGATCGATTCTATGCCTAAAATGTTTTTAGAACACTTTTGGATCAGTTTTAACGAGTTTTGAGCAAGATCGAAGCAAAAACTCTTCAGAAAAGGACATCTCGGCCATTCTCTGTTTTTGGTCGATTTGACCTATTTTTGTTGTTTTAGCTCACAAATCGGTCGATTATGTGTTTAGGGAAGAATTTCTGAAGTTTAGGATCAAGTTTGAGCGATTTTGGTTGAGATCTGAGTGAAAACGGACGGTTTTCTGGCAAAAAATCGCGACAAGCAATGGAACAGTACATTGATGTTCTTGCCCGCGAAACTTTTTGCTGAATTCTTCAAATCCGCGAAAGTTTCATATCCGCGAAGTTGATTCCGAGAATTTTTAAAACCGCGAAAAAATTCACTTCACTGTCACTTCATTTTTTTCTCAACTGACTCGCGTTCCAAAACCGCGAAAAATTTCTCTTAGACCCAATTTTTCTCAACTTCGTACTCTTTAAAATCCGAGAAACTTTATATCCAAGAAAGCTCATTCCGCGAATTTTTCTGAGCCGCGAAATCTTTCAGCCTAGAACTTTTTGAAATTTTTATATCCGAGAAATTTTTCAAGACCGAGAAAGTTTTGAAACTCGCGAAAATTTTTACATCTGAGAAAGTTTTTCAAAACCACATCCGAGAAAATTTCCTAAAACCACACTTCAACTCTCGATGCGAAATTTTACAACTTGGGAAATTTTTCTTGTGAAGCTTTAAAACTCTCAACTGTGAATCATTCTCACATGCGAAGTTTTAAAGTCCGAGAAATTTTCAACTGAACCCTTTAAAAATCCGAGAAATCTTTAAACTCACAAACACCGAAATTTCTCAACACATAATTTCTCGGGTAATTCTTCATACAATCACAGGTTAAGTTGAAAATTTCGCAACACATAAAAAACGTCACTTCAAAACTGCGAATTTTTCTGATGTGTTAAATTTTTTCTCGGGTTCAAATTTTTTTCTCTCGAGTTGAAATCTTTTTTGTCGAACTTTACAAAGTCTTGATTGTTACACTTCAGTCCTATCACCCTAGACCACTTTTGACATAAAATTTATTTTGCTCCTCAAGTCTCGATTTAAATTTCTAGAACTTCTCCTAATTTCAAGATATATTTCTCATTCATACATTATCGACCATCACACACGTTCACTTAGTTCTAAGAAATTGTTTAAACGATTTTTCACAAAATCTACTCGTTAAACTCATCTTTCTCATCTCGTTCGATACTAACTCTCTTATCTATACAAGATCAAAACCACAGACGATTTGACTGCACCAACCATGTCTACCACAAACGACATCTCAACAGTGGGCTCCGACACCAGGCCGCCGATGCTGCGACAAGGCGACTACAGCATATGGACAAACCGGTTCCTCACGTTCATCAGGAACAAAGGCGCACCACTCTCTCAATACCTACTGGACTCCATCTTCAATGGTCCAGCACAATTCTGGACGATCATCCCTGCATAGCCAAACGCAAACCCTCCCATGGATGAACGCCGCACTCCAAGAGGTCCCATCAATGAGGATGAAGAGGCTCGGGTACAGGCCGACGAGACTGCCAAAGGATACCTCTTCCAGGCTATGGGCAACGAAGTATACGCTCACATCGAGTGCTGCACAACTGCTAAGGAAATATGGGATGAACTCGTAGAAATTATGGCAGGCACAACTGAGAGTGCTCAGGGGAGGAAATCAGCATGTCTCTCACAGTATGAACATTTCCAAGCCTATGAAGGAGAGGAGCTGCGTGACACATATCTCCGTTACTTAAAGGTCATCAATGAACTCAAGAAAGCCAGGATCTCGAGGGACAAATTCGATATCAACATCCGCTTCCTTGGTAGCCTCAAACCACATTGGGGAAATGCAACTGTTATGATGATTCAGAGTAAGGACCTCTCTAACACCTCCATCCATGCTCTCTACGACAGCCTATCTGCCTATGCTCCTTACGTGCAACCTCAGTCTAACAACACTCGAGTCGATCCGCTGGCTCTCCTCTCAAACAAGACTACCGAACGATCTTCCACCTCTAAGGCCAAACAGAACAAAGGGAAGCTACCAGCTGTTGTATCTGATGCCTCTTCAGGATCCGAAGCTGATACAGAATCGGATGAAGATGTTCGTGATCTACGCAAACAACTGGCAATGCTCACAAAGATGGTCACAAAGAAGATCGGGAAAAAATCCTCATCCTCCTCCAATCTCCAAAGGACCTTTAGCGGCAGCAAAAAGACCACTCCCACGGAAGAATCAAAGCCGATAAAGAAAGAGGAGGACTCAGCACCTCAAAAGTCTGTGAAGTGCTTTCGATGTGGAAAGACAGGCCACTTTGCCAAGGAATGCCACGCCCCACGCGTGAAGGACTCAGGCTACTACGACCGTAAGGCCAGAATGACCGCAAAATGGAAAGTGGCAAAGTTCTGCTTACTGAAGAAGCTGAATGGGTGAACGACACTTCAGAAGACGAGGAGCCTCAGGATGAAGATTGCTGCATGGCAAGGCTGGTCGAACATGACGGAGACGAAGAGATGACCAACACCCATGAGAACACAGCTAAGACTCCTACCAACGCCGAGTCTGAGGTACGAATCTCACAACTTGATGATGTGTTCAATCACCGTCACACTATTAAAAAACCCACCGTAGACGCTAGGGAGTATGAAGAACTTAAGCTAAAATTTGAAAACAACTATGCATTACTTAGTTTAAAAATAGAAGAGCTTGCTTGTGCAAACGAACGTCTAATGGCCTCCGAAGCGTTAGTCAAACGTCTGCAAAGCAAGAATAAGCAAAGTGAGAACAAGGTGAAGGAAACCACACTGGCCATCAGTTCATGCGAAACATCTCGTCTCCTAACTGCATCCCAATATGAACTACTTACCAAGGAAAGAGTTAGGCTGTACCGGAAGGTGAAAGAACTTGAAGAGCAACTTCACCTTAGAAACGAAAACTCACGCATCTTATGCCTATTGAACCAACCAGTGGAAACAGAATTCTACAACGCCCGGGGGGATCGGACTGTCTAGCAATTGCAATCCAACACCGCTAACAGTTAAAAGATATAACATGTGCAACACTACGTTCCTGCAAACAAGAAATGGTGCTCCCCCGCAGCTTAGCCATTTGTGAGATCATCCTCCGCTGTCATCTCAGAAGAAAAAAGAGTACAGAACATTCATTGGGCAGAAATCGCGTATGACTACACAGAATTGAATAATAGAGATAAGACTAAGATATCTTCACTCTCGGAGGATGTCGAAACCTTACTCCCAACCAAAGAACAGGAAGTTGCTTTCCAAGATGTGCTCTCTCGCACCTACATCCCAAAGAAACTACTACTCATAGCAGAACTAGAACGAACACTAGAATTAGAAAGGAAGGCCTTTGCAAAAGAGCGAGATGAACTACTTAGCAAAATCTTCACACTAGAACAATTTCCCAATACGAACTATCCCTCTACATCGAGTCAAGTACCCGATTCTCAAACATGTAAATGTAAGAGGACGGCAAAAATGACTCCTGAAGCTGACATATGTTCTAACACTAACTCTAGTATTCTTATGGATACAGGGAATGTGAGTTCGACGTCTCTGGAAGGCAGATAAAGGAGAACCCGCTCTTCGATGACAAGAAGAAAAAACCATCCAATATTCGTCCTTCATCTCTATGTACTGAATCCCAATATCCGAAGGTCGTAGACAATTATGTTGCCAAAACTTATCTTTCTTTTATCAAACTTATGTCTATGTGCTGCTGCAATGATTTTGTTCTCCCACGATTTCATGAATATGAAACACATGAACACGCAACACTCCGACCTCGCAAGCGAACCTTCTCTACGACGTCTCTGAATTCTCCCATCTCGCCTAAACCTAAGGTCAAGCGAAAACGTCTCTCGTCGTCAAACGCAAACTCACCTACTACTCGCAAGCCAAAGGCGACCAAAACCGAAGCACGAAAACAACAACCACATTACTCACGCCAATTCATGTATAAGGCGCCATACATGCAAGCACCAGTTAGGAAAATATGGGTTAGAAAAACCATAATCCCGCCTCATCAAACAAACGACAAAGGGAAAGTTAAATTAGATTCTACACAATCTGATTCAGAATCCACATTTCCCATTAAGCGCATGAAAATTTTACTTGTATCACAAGAATGCCCCGTCCGTAAACGGGGACCCAACATTTGCTGATGATTGCAGGTCTGTCATGTGTGGTATCTAGACTCGGGTTGCTCCACACACATGACGGGGAACAAGGAGCTGCTGAGCAACTTCTCCGAGCGCTATCTCGGAAGGGTCTCCTTCGGAAACAGTCAAATGGCGCCAATTCTCGGAACTGGTGATCTCGTCCATGACAAACTGACGATCAAGGGCATCTCTTACGTTGAGGGTTTGAGCTACAATCTCTTCAGCATTGGTCGTTTCTGCGACAAAGGATACAAGGTTCTCTTCGAATTTGACATCTGCAGCATTATAGATGCCTCGGGACTGCCACTTCTTTCTGGAACGCGCACGTCTCACCTTTACGTACTCAATCTCACGACCTCTCGACCAGTATGCCTTCTCTCTCGGGCTGCACCCAAGTTGAATGATCTATGGCACCGACGTCTTTCACATCTCAATTTCAAGACTATCAACAAACTGCGTCAGAATAAACTCGTCAACGGTCTACCCCAACTAACATATCATAAGGAACACCTCTGCTCTGCCTGTGAATTGGGGAAGATGAAGCAATCGTCTCACATATCCAAGGAAACACCGTCCTCTAAGCTCATCCTCGAGCTCTTACACATGGATCTGTGTAAACCAATGCCTACAGCCACACTCGGAGGAAGACGGTATATTCTTGTGATTGTCGACGATTTTTCACGCTATACGTGGACGAAACTCATTCGTACAAAAGATGAAGTTCCTGATATAATCATCGAGTTTGTTGTTACATCCCAAACTCTTCATCAAAAGAAGGTTCGGATTATCAGAACTGACAATGGAACTGAGTTTAAGAATAAGAAACTCGGTGATTTCTATGCCACTCAGGGCATCACCCAGCAATTCTCAGCTGTGAAGACACCGGAACAGAATGGTGTCGTTGAGCGTAAGAATAGGACACTAGTTGAAGCAGCTAGGACTCTCCTCATCCAATCCGGCCTTCCTCACTCTCTTTGGGGCGAAGCTATTCAAACGGCCTGTTACACGCAGAACCGGGCTTCCATCCACAAGAGATTCAACCGCACTCCATACGAGATGTTGAACAACCGTCGTATACCAGATATATCTTATCTAAGGGTTTTCGGATGCCGATGTTTTGTTGCCAACGATCGCCAACATCTTGGGAAGCTTGATCCAAAAGCACTCGACGGAATCTTTGTTGGTTATTCGCTAAACTCGAAGGCATACAGAGTCTATCTTAAGGAGAAACGATCTATCATTGAGAGCACAAATGTCACCTTTGACGAAAGCGAAGGCGACCTCATGGCTTCTGCTCATATTAGTCCAGAACCTGGTCTTCTACAGTCGTTGACAAAAGGTCAACCTTCAACGGCGGGAACTTCCTCATCTGAGGGCAACTCTGGTGAACTGGATCTCGATCTGCTTTTCGAGTACTTCTATCCAGTTCCCAAGACTCCCGCCGCCACCACTCAACCTACCGCTGCACCCACTCCACCTACACCACCAGCTATCGGCAATGACGTCGTACCTCCAAACTTGGATGCGCTCAATCTCAACAAAGACGATATTTTACCCAACCCTGGAAACATTGCTGATCCTGATGCTGAACCCTCTCAATCTACTACGGTTGAGATCTCTTCTTCGGACACCGGACCCCAATCCAATGAACCTCTAACCGATACAAATACGGCCAGCTCATCTCAGACCAATATACCACTTTGGGCTCGCTCTCATCCTACAGATCAGATTATAGGGGATCCCACATCTGGTGTCTCGACACGTTCGGCTACGATGAATGAAAGTCTGTTTGCTTGCTATCTCATTCAAGTTGAACCATCACGAGTAGCTGAAGCTCTCAACAATCCTGATTGTCTGATTGCAATGCAGGAGGAAATAAATCAGTTTGAACGTTTACAAGTTTGGGAACTCGTACCACGACCTCACAACAGATCCATTATCGGCACGAAGTGGATCTTCAAGAACAAAAAGGATGAAGATGGAATTGTCATCCGCAATAAAGCAAGACTTGTGGCTAAGGGGTACAACCAACAAGAAGGCATCGACTACGATGAAACTTTTTCCCCCGTCGCCAGGATCGAAGCAATACGAATTTTCCTTGCCTTTGCCGCTCACAAGAACTTTAAAGTCTACCAAATAGATGTGAAGACTGCATTTCTGAATGGATTTCTCAAAGAAGAAGTGTACGTTGATCAACCTGAAGGGTTCTTGAGCGAAGAGTTTCCTCATCACGTATATCGACTCTACAAGGCTCTCTACGGACTAAAACAGGCTCCCCGAGCTTGGTATGACGTCCTTTCAGATTTCCTCGTTCAGTCTGGATTCAAGAAAGGATCTCTGGATACAACCCTCTTCACCAAGCGGAGTGACCCTGACATCATGATTGTACAGATTTATGTCGATGACATCATTTTTGGATCGACTGAACCACAACTGTGTGAAGAGTTCGCAGAATTGATGAAAGAAAAACTCGAAATGAGTATGATGGGCGAGCTGAATTTCTTTCTTGGTCTTCAAGTAAAACAACTCTCCGACGGAATCTTCATCAACCAGTCCAAATACATCCATGACATCCTCGAGAAATATGGAATGAAGGATGCTAAGACTGCTGCTACACCTATGTCTCCCTCTGGCCGACCCGACGCGGACCCATCTGGTGCTCCCGTCGACCAAACCGTCTATCGTGGGATAATAGGCTCTCTTCTGTACCTCACTGCTAGTCGACCGGATATCGTTCTCTCGACAGGAATCTGCGCTCGTTTTCAGGCTACACCGAAGGAATCCCATCTCACTGCTGTCAAAAGGATTCTCCGCTATCTCAAAGGAACACCCAATCTGGGTTTGTGGTACCCCACTCGATCGGACTTCAAGCTGGTTGGATTCTCTGACTCGGATTACGCAGGATGCAAGATGGATAGAAAAAGCACCTCTGGAGCTGCACACTTCTTGGGCGGTAAACTCGTGAGTTGGTCGTCTCGAAAACAAAACTGTGTCTCAACTTCGTCGACGGAGGCAGAATATGTCGCCGCCGCTAGTTGTTGTTCACAGCTTTTGTGGATGAGAACCCAACTACGAGATTTTAATTTTCATGTTGATAAAATTCCCATTTATTGTGACTCAAAGAGTGCGATTGCGATGACGAGTAATCCAGTACATCACTCGAGAACGAAACACATAGATATTCGTCACCACTTCATTAAAGAACATGTTGAACAATGGACGATTGAATTGCACTATGTCACTACCGAAGATCAACTAGCCGACATTTTCACAAAACCGTTGGATGTCAAACGATTCCAACACCTTGTGACTATGTTGGGCATGTTGAATATTCAGTTGTGATCAATCGACCCTACATGAACTTTGATAAAGTGTACATATTTCCTTCTCCATTTAACTCCATTTTCTATGTGTCTTCTGAATTATATCTTTTGAGGGGGAGTTTTCGATTAAGGGGGAGCTTCTGATATTTCCATTATTTAAAAAAGGGGAGTTTTTAGATTAAGGGGGAGTTTCTGATTATGCCTTTTTAATTTAAAAAAATAAATAAATAAAAAAATTAATTAATTAAATTAATAAAAATAATAAAAAAAGGGGGGATTGAAAATTTTAGTTCCTTGGTCAAAATAGAGTCAAAATTGGACCAATTGGTCAAAACAGAGTAAAAATTGGACCAATCGGACCCAATTTTGACCAAGCCCGCGAAAAATTAAATCAGGGCCCAATCTTGACCAAGCCCACGAATCTCGGCCCATTTACTCAAAAATTTCGCATAAACAGTGACTAAAACCCCTAAAACCCTAAACACTTAACACTTTTCACAATCCTAAAAATTCCCGAGAAAATTCAAAACTTTCGCAACCCCCTCTTTCAAATTTTCGCAACTCCTCGCGTCTTCGTCGTCGTCAAATCTGCAATCAAAATCTGTTTCCTGCTAACTCCATTGTCGCAAATCAGTTTTTCTGTATGAATACACCTCAAATAACCCAAATTTCTGTTCGTTTTATCCTGATTTGCCCCGCATTGATTAAATCCGTTAGGTTAGTGTTGGCCCTTTTATTACCAAACAAGGATCAAAAGAAGGATTTGAATGTATAAAACGTGAAGAACACCTTGAGTGTGTGTTAGTGTGTGTTTTCTTAATAAAACGTACAAGGTGGCTTACCTTTCAATTCTTTTGATAAAACCCTAATTAGGGTAAATGGGACTTTATATACCACAATTGTTTGGTATATTAAAGCCCAATACAACACTATGACTTAATATCATAAGTCACCCCAAACTACTAACAACCCACTAAATAACACATATTAACCCAAGATTACATAAATAAAAAGGATGCTACAAAATAATCCTAACAATCTCCCCCTTAGCATCCTTTTCTCTTTGGCGTCCTTTATGTCTTTTTCTTCTTGGGTTTCTCTACAGCATCAATCGATTTCCTGAGTCCAAGTCTGAACTCGTATGATCGCATTGTTCTTCGTAAGGATAATCGATCGGAGATGATGTTGATTAGCTTCTCGTACTTTTCCTGGACTTCTGCTTCTTCGTTCCTTAGCTTCTCCAAAATCCATTCGAGTTTCACCCGAATAATCAGCAGCGTCCCATCGCTGAATTTAGCAATCTCGGATGCTTTCATCAGCCTCTTTTCTCCCTTGTAGTTGATGTAGACAACAGATGGATCGTTGTCATCATTGATAATATGGCCTTCTCCGAGACTTGAGTCGGGGACTTCGAAGGATGGCTTCGTGAGATTCACCCTTTTCATGTTGCCTTCCACCGCCATTTGAAGATCGTGAGTCGAATTGAACTTGATTTGGCGCATCATGAATCGCTTTAGAGCAACGTAGCCCACTTTCAAGTCTGGATTTTGGAGTGTTCCAAGAAATCTGAAGCTTACGAGTATCCGATCAACATCTTCACCTCTGATGTAGGAGAGATCGCCTTCGGTCAGTCCTCAACCGTTCCATCTTCTCGCTGCACCTTATAGATAGGATATTCATAGTAGTCGACACGACCTCGCCGAACTCCCAAGATTTTGTTGATTCTGGCCTTTTCTTTCTCTTCTCTTCTAAGAACGTTAACATCTGTATCTTTTGCTCTCCACACAAGCCCTCTACGAAGAGAAAGCAAGTATCGTACAGCAGTTGGTCTCGGGAGATGAGTTAGCCCTCTTAGACTCAGCTCGTCTAGGTCCTTGATCCTATCCTTCTTCCTCCAAATTCTTCTCCGTATCTCTTCTTGATATGGAGCTATCACTTTGACATTTTCCCACGGCGGCGTCTGTTCTTTTCCTTTCTTCGACTTCGAGGTGGAGTACTCCTTATCGACGACAGCGTGTTTGAGAAGCTCTGGAAGTTCTGGAATGTCTGCTACGTAGTCTTCACCTTCCTCGAGCTCATCATCGTCGATTAGTGCTAGGTCAACATTCGCCTTCATTAAGAAATATCTGGCGTTGTCCAGTAAGCCCTTGGCCAAGTCTGGATGCATCGGCTTTGTTAACCAGTCGTCGTTGAAGATGTACTTCTCTACCGCTGAGTGTGGGTTGTAAAGTGTTTCGAGAGATAGAATATGTGAGGATGGAGGGTCAGAGGAAGGAGGGTCAGAAGAAGTTCTTGGGTTTGTAAGGCTAGGCGGTGATGGACTCACGGTTGATGTTTGGGTCGTTTGGGTTGTATTGGTAGTAGTTCGGGTAGATTTTCTGGTTTGGGTGGGTGTAGATGGTTTTGTTCTGGTGGGTGTTTGGGTGGTTCTAGGTTGTGACTATGGCTGCGGCGGAGGCCCTGTCCCTTGTGTCTTCTCCCCCTCGGGACGACCCCCACCGTCAGGGTCGTCACGTGAATGTCTCGCCGGGATTAGGAGGGTTGAATGGAAGTTCCAAACGTCTGAGGACCTCCGCTTCGTACGCAGTCAGCGTTGGGGCACTGCGAAGTCTGGCCAGTAGAACGTCAATCAATTCTGGGATTGGTACGTTCCACGGCCCTTCCTCAGAGTCAGGGGATGGCTCGGCTCGTGTGGTGGCGTCTTCGGTGACGGGGGCTTTGCCTTTGTCTCGAGTGGAGGTCGCAATGGTACTGTAGACTTTGGCCATTATTGTGTTCTCGAGTCCTTTTGCAAACTCTGCGAGGCGATCATCCAGCCTGGCCTCCGTCACGAACGGGGAAAATAACCGGACGGAGTCACTAAGACGTTCCGTCGTCACAACATCAGTAGAGGGTACTGATGTGCCGCCCGTTTGCACAGGACTTGAAGAACCGAGGCCACGAAGGCTCATCGTTGACATCAAAGCTGAGACTGACTCAGTTTGATGGCCCAAGGTCGTAGCTGCAGTGATGTTGACTACGTTGGGGCTTCCGCTCTGTTCCGTACTAGACTCTAGTACGGAGACATCGTAGAGCGTTCGGTCTAGATCACGAAGATCTAGAGGTGCAGAATCTAAAGGTAGTGTCCTAGAAAGTGGAAAAATTATGGATGGTGAGGGCACTAGACTCGTAGTGATCGAAGAAGGTGCAGTCTGAGGCGGAGTACTGCTTGTTACATCAACCACCTCCGAGCGAGATGGTGATGAATGACGTGGCACCTCGTGAGTATGTGAAACAATCATCTGTTGGGAGATGATTGAGTGGCTGGGAAGGGTAGTTTGCGCGATTGGACCCGATTTCGCGACTTCTACTCGGGGGAAGACAAAGTCAACCCCTGTACTTATGGGTTCGGTCCGGCTTGTTAGTGGATTAGTTGGCTGAGGAGTACGGTCGTGTTTTTGCTTTGTACGCCGTTCCTGTTTTCCTCCTCGGTCATCCCCTTTGGATTTGCGCTTTTGTTTTGGCTTTGGGGATGAGGAGTGTCCTAGACCTACATTTGGCTGTGGGGGTTGGCTTGTCCCTGGGTTAGGTTCAACTGGGTTGTGTTGAGCCACGGGGACGTCGTCGAGGTTGTTGGCTCGCATATATTTGCGCAGCTCCGGCTCATTTGGATCAAGGAGGCGAAGTAAATGATCTTGGATAATCATGGCCTCCTGATCGAATTTGTTCTTCGATGATTGGATTTTGTTGAGCTTCGGAGATTGGTAGCCCTCTTCTCTTGGTCGTCGTTCGATTTCGGGATGAAGATCCACGAAATGTTGGACGAAGACAGGTAGCCACCGTAAGTAAGGGAGCACTGGCTTCGTAGATCCGAGACCTCGCCTTCGAAGTTGATCGAGGATATCCGACCAGATGAGTTGGGCGACGTCATAATTTTTGTTGAAGACGATCCCATGGAAAATCAGCATAATGTTTCGGTTGCATTTGTCGGACCCGGAGTGTTTGGGCGAGAGGCATTTGTTTACGATCAGGAACAGGGTCCTCCATGGTCCAGGGATGTCTTTGGCTGTGAAGTCAGGGAGGTGAATGGAATTTTGGGCGTTAGGTTTGTGGCCCATGAAAAAGGAAATCCCTGATTAGGACGTCATTAGATGGAGGAGAATCATATATGAGTGAGTGTGGTAGGTTGAGAATGGAACGGAGAATGGTTGGAGTAAAAACGACTATGGTGTTGTCGATTTTTGCGGAAAGGGTGGTTATTGTGGGGTGATTTGTTGGTTTCTGAAGGGTAGACCAAAATTGTTGTACATACACTTCAGGGACTACCTCGGTGATGTTTAGGGCAGTTTGTAGAGGGTGGTTTGCGAGGATTTTAATAATGATAGGATCTGGGCATGAGGTATTATCGAAGTCAAGTTGATGGTTATTGGGTGTCCTCTGTGCCCAGTCCTTAGAGGCGAAGATCTCATCAATTAGTCGCACCATTTTGAAATATCTGCAAATGAAGAGCAATGGATTAGTGGATATCGACTATTTAGACTAAGAGAAAGAAAAAAAAATGCAAGATTATGCTATGCGTGATGAGCATGTTAGGACTTAGAAAAATTTTGCAAAAATTATAACTAAGTGTCTTTGATGAAACAAAGTGAATTTGAGATAAGCAATCGGCGGCTAATTCTGATTCAATTTCAATTGGTTTTGAGTTTCGGGCAAAAACATGCATCGTGCGATTTAAGTCATAACTTCAGTTTGATCTGTGGTTTCGATCGAAAGTCCAATGTGGTACAATTTAAATCACGAATTGAGTTTCGATCGAAAGTCATATGTAATTTAAATAAGTACGGCGAAAGGGTAATATAATTCAGTTTCGATCGAAAGTCCAATGTGGTACAGTTGAAATCACGAATTGATTTTTGATTCAATTGAGCCTTCAGTTTCGATCGAAACTGTGGAATAGAGCAAAACTGTGAGAAGTGTCGATCGATTAAAATTGATTTTGTCGTCAGTTTCGATCGAAAGTGTGAGATAGTTTCGGTCGAAAGGGTAAAATCAAAACAATTATAATAATGTTGAAAATTGAAATGCTCGGTTTCGATCGAAAGCAGTAAAGCCCTAGAATGCGTCGATTTGAAAACATAGAAAAAGTAAAATTTTCAGTAACAATCGATCGATTGTTATGTGAAATTGAAACTAGAGTTTAGTTTCGAGCGAATCTAGTGAGATGAAAACACGTTTTAACAGTGATTCGCTCGAACTCACGCAACCCTAATCTGCGTAACCTGCACGAATGAGAGAAAAAATCAGTTAAAAGCTGCGTTTTTCCTTACCAATGAGTGATTTGGAGTTGCAAAATACGGAAAAACAAAGTGAGACTTTGATGAAATCGTGTGCGATTGCAGAGAGGTGTTCAGGGTGAATTTGAAAATCGATGAAGAAGAACAGTGTTTCGGGCGAAACTCTAATTAAATAAGCGAAGTCTCAGTTTCGCCGAGAAAATTTTCAAAGAGTTAATTTTGATTTTCGATAGATTAAATTGAGTTTCGGGCGAAAGTCAGTTTCGCCGAGAGAATTTTCAAAGAGTTAATTTTGATTTCAATCGATTGAATTGAGTTTCGGGCGAAAGTCAGTTTCGCCGAGAGAAATTTCAAATGATTTAATAATCAATTTCAATTGAAATGTGTTTCGAGCGAAAGTCGGTTTCGCCGAGAAACTAATGAAACAAGAGTTAAAGTTCAGTTTCGATCGAAACTTGCTTAGTACGATCGGCAAATCAATTTGAAAGGATTTCGAGTGATGTGCAATTTTGCCGAGAAAATTATAACAGGAAAATCAAGAGAATTTTCAGTTTCGCTGAGAAGTATTTGTGAAATTTGAAAAATTTGAGTAATCTAATTTCAATAGAGATTTAAGGAGTTTCACCAAACTATAAAATTTAAATTTGATGAGAAATCATAAAAATTCCTTGCGTGAACTGTTTTGTGCATAATTTTGAGAGACTCCCCCTAAATGTGTGCGAACCATTCCATGACTCCCCCTAAATTTGTGCATATGAATCGAAGACTCCCCCTAGATTCATGCATAAATTTTTATTAGTCTCCCCCTAGACATTATAGTTTCATGTAGGGACAATCGATCATGTCTTATGGTTCAACATGCCTAACCTAGATACCAAGAATTGGAATCGCTTTTCATCCAATGCCTTAGTAAACAAGTCAGCAAGTTGAAGATCTGTGTGAACAAAGTGCATTTCGATTGTACCTTGTTCTACATGTTCCTTGATAAAGTGATATCTAATGTCTATATGTTTTGTGCGTGAATGATGTACTGGATTACTTGTTATAGCAATTGCACTTTTAGAATCACTAAAAATTGGGATATGATTTAACGTTATGCCAAAATCTCGCAGCTGGGTTCTCATCCACAAAATTTGTGAGCAGCAACTCGCAGCAGCGACATATTCTGCCTCTGCCGTCGATGTTGAGACACAATTTTGCTTTCGAGACGACCAGCTCACGAGTTTACCCCCGAGAAATTGAGCGGCTCCAGAAGTGCTCTTTCTGTCCAGCTTGCATCCTGCGTAATCGGCATCTGTGTATCCTACGAGATCAAAGCTTGATTCCATCGGGTACCATAGACCTAGATTTGGAGTTCCCTTGAGATATTTGAAAATTCGCTTGACCGCGAGCATGTGAGATTCCTTTGGATCAGCTTGAAAGCGTGCACAGAGACATGTGGCGAACATGATATCCGGTCTACTTGATGTAAGATAGAGCAAAGAGCCTATCATGCCTCGATAAGTTGTCTGGTTAACAGATTTTCCTGTGGAATCTGCGTCAAGTTTACATGAGGTAGACATGGGAGTCATGGCAGTATTTGAGTTGTCCAAGTTGTACTTCTTGAGTATGTCGTGAATGTACTTGGATTGACTTATGAAGATTCCATTGTGAAGCTGTTTAACCTGAAGTCCTAAGAAGAAACTTAGTTCGCCCATCATGCTCATTTCGAATTTCTGCTTCATTAGATCCCCAAAGTTCCTGCACATTCGTGAGTCTGTTGACCCGAATATGATGTCGTCAACGTAGATCTGCACTAGCATAATGTCTGAGCCGTCCTTCTTGATAAAAAGAGTCGTATCAATCTTCCCTTTTGTGAAACCTGATGAGATGAGAAAATCCGAGAGGACCTCGTACCAGGCTCTGGGAGCTTGTTTAAGTCCATATAGAGCTTTATCGAGTCTGTAGACATGGTCTGGGAGTTGTTCGTTCACAAAACCTTCAGGCTGGGATACAAAAACTTCTTCTTTTAGTATTCCGTTGAGGATGCAGTTTTGACATCCATCTGGTAGACTGTGAAGTTCTTGTGTGCAGCGAAAGCTAAGAATATCCTGATGGCTTCTATTCTTGCGACTGGGGCATATGTCTCATCATAATCAATTCCTTCTTGTTGATTGTAGCCTTTTGCCACCAGCCTTGCTTTATTCCGGATAACAACTCCTTGCTCGTCCTTTTTGTTCTTAAACACCCATTTAGTCCCTATAATGGTTTTCCCAGCTGGTCTAGGTACTAGGTTCCAAACTTTCAACCTCTCAAACTGATTGATTTCCTCCTGCATTGCAATTATCCAGTCCGGATCGGCGAGTGCTTCAGCTACTTTACTGGGTTCCTTTTGACTTAGAAAGCAGGAGTAGAGGCTTTCGTTCATCGTTGATGCCCGTGTGGTTACTCCAGTGGAGGGATCTCCAATTATTTGTGAGTTTGGGTGGGCTCGAGTCCACTTTCTGGTACTAGGCTGTGATGATCCAGCTGTGTTTGTATCGTATACTGTTTCTCCACCTTGATCAGCCTGATGTTCTATTTCTTCTCCAGGTTGTGGAATTACTGACTCTTCTGAAGAAATTTCTATTGTAGTATCATAAGGCTGTGGAGTTTCAGCGCCTGAGCTGGATATGATCTCTGTATCTGTTGGGGATTCACTATCGTCATCAAGATGAAGATTTTCTATTGTAGGAGGTGTATTGTCATTGTTAGACTCCGCATGATCAATATTTTCTGGTGCCGCAGAAGTTGTTGAAGCAATGTGCGGTAGCGGCTTTGGGAAGATATCTTCAAATAAGAGATCGAGTTCCATGTCACTTATCATATTTGTTTTTGAGGTTTCGCCCACAGTGGAAGTGCTAGGTTGATCCTTCGTCAATTCTCGTAGAAGTCCTGGTTCTGGACTGATTTGTGCAGAAACAACTCGGTCTACTTCATCAAACGTTACATTAACGCTCTCCATAACAGATCTTTTCTCTTTGAGATATATGCGATAGGCTTTTGATGTTGTTGAATATCCCACCAGTATGCCTTCGAATGCTTTTGGGTCAAGTTTGCCTCTATCTTCACGATCATTTACCACATAGCACTTGCACCCAAAGACTTTCAGGAATGAGACGTCTGGCACTCTACGATTTATCAACTCATAGGGTGTCCTATTGAACCTCTTGTGAAGTGAGCCACGATTTTGAGTGTAACAGGCTGTATTCATTGCTTCGGCCCACAAGAAGTGAGGTAATCCAGAGTGAATGAGGAGTGTACGAGTTGCTTCAACTAAGGTTCTGTTCTTGCGCTCAACTACCCCATTTTGTTGAGGTGTTTTAGCTGCTGCGAACTGTTGGGTGATTCCAAGTGATGCATAAAAGTCACTGAGTTTTATGTTCTTGAATTCTGTCCCATTATCAGTTGATTTGTACACTTAGTTGGTAGAGGTTTTGCGCGGTTTTGATAAACTCAATGATTAGGCCTGGAGTTTCATCCTTGGTTCTTAGAAATTTAGTCCATGTGTAGCGTGAGAAATCATCCACAATGACTAACACATACTTTCGCCCATTAATGGTCTGAGTGCGCATGGGTCCACACAGATCCATATGAATGAGTTCGAGAGGTTTGGAAGTTGAGGTATGTGTTTGGTCCGGTGGGAGGTCTTTCTTATCTTTCCCATTTCACACGCTGAACAAATATGTTCTTTGTGATATCTGAACAAGGGAAGCCCTTTTACCAAGTTTTCTGATCGCAGTTTGTTCAGGTCTTTGAAGTTGAGGTGAGAAAGTCGCTGATGCCAGAGATCGTTCTGATGTAGAGAGGCTCGAGAAATAAGGCATGTCGGTCGGACAGTCTTGAGGTCAATGGAGTAAAGATTCGTCTTCCTGTGTCTAGTGAGTAGCTCTCTTCCATTGATATCTGTGACACTACATTTGTTGGTCTTGAAGTTCACCTTGTAGCCTTTGTCGCAGAAACGACCTATGCTGAATAGATTGTAGCTCAGTCCTTCGACGTAGGATACTCCATTGATGGTTAGCCTGTCATGGATAAGATTACCCGTTCCTAGCATGGATGCAGATTGACCGTTTCCGAAGTAGACCTTCCCGAGGAATCCTTCAGAGAAGTTGCTCAACAGCTCTTTGTTTCCAGTCATGTGTGAGGAGCAACCTGAATCTAAGTACCACACATGACGGACCTGCAATAAGAATCAAGTAAGTTTTGGCACCCATTTATAGATGGGTCCCCTTTTGGTAGCAGGTTTAGCAGATTTCTTGTTCGTTGCTAGATTGAATTCTTTGCTAGATTGTTGTGTAGCTGGTTTGAGAATCCAAGCGTGTTGATTTCCTATAGGATACAGTTGAGATTTCGGAATCCAAATCTGTTTTGGACTTAATTTCTTGCTTGGCTTGGTCTTGAAGATGTTGTGTTTCATTACTTTGGATTTAATAGTATGATTGGACGGCGTGGGAGATGTGTCCTTAGAATGAGCGATATGTGATGGGGAAGTGCTATTGCGGAATGACTATCACGAGGATGAAAAAGTACATCATTGTAGACATGACAGAATTTTGATTTAAGGGAATGGAATAACGAAACACGTTCTGCGACATTACAAGAAGTCACTTTTGGAAATGCAAATGATTTTGAAACATGAGAAGAAAGGTTGGAGGTTGGTCTTTTCTTCTTATCAGGGACTGTTGTCTTCTTAGCTGAGCCAGGTAGAACCTTCTTCGCTTCCTTAGATCTCACGCCTTTGTCTGTGAGCACATGCGATACAAAGTTAGTGTGAGATAAAGGTATTTTCTTTGTAGTTTGCTTGCATTTACATGTAGAGGATTCTGGAACAGGACTTGAGGTGGAAGGTTTGTAGGCGTCAGGAAAGTTTTCAAGAGTATATATTTTGCTCAACAAAATAGTTTTCTCTTCTTCGTGAGCTTTCTTTTCCGACTCTAGGGAGGCTGTCAAGGAACCTATTTTGCGTATAATTTCTGGAATATAGATAAATGAATAAATAGGTTTAGCCTGTTCGTCATTGCCTTCGGGTCCAAATGGTGACATGTAATCATCAGAGAGCGTTATCTCTCTGGTTTTGTAGCTATCATTGAGTTCGTTGTAGTCACACATGATTTGAGCCCATTCTTTGTTCCTCCGTTTCTGTTCGTCAGTTTCAGTTACCTCTCTTGAGCTTACGAAGGGCCTCAATTGTTCAATGCTTAAACCAAAACGTTTAATGTTGTACAGTGAATGTACTTTCTCTGTTTCAGGGTTAGTGGTGGGTTCAAATCCTAAACCTTCGCGGGGATCATAAAATTCTACATCTTTAGGTTGACTAAGAAAGAGGGTTCGTTCAGATTGACCTCTCTTGGTGTTAATGTCCTCTAGCTCTTTGACTTTCTTGTATAGACGAACACGTTCGTTTGTGATTAATTCGTATTGAGACAATACGTTTGCTCGTTCTTCTTCGCTGTCTTTCAAACTTCTATTCATATCGTTAATTTGTATTTCCTTGTTTTCTATAAGATATTCTAAAGTCTTTACTTTAGTTGTAGACAAGATCAAGGATTCATTAAGAATAGCTATCTCTTCCTGTTGTTTATTTATCAAGGCATAATTTTTGTTGAAATTGCTTTGGAGTTCTGAGTAATTTTTACGATGCATGGAGAGTTCGGCTATCCTACGTTCAAGGTTAATGAAATCGTTTAGGAAGGAGTGTATACCTCCTGGTCGGATGAAGAGACATCCGTCCTGTCTGATCCGAGGTCTGGCTCATCCTCGTCGGAGTCATCTTCAATGCTTTTCACCATGAAGGCCATTTCTTCTTCCTCCTCGTCAGATGTGTCCTCTAACCATTCCTCTTCCTCAGCAACCAAGACTATTCCCGCTTCCTTGCGCTGTGAGAGCTGAAATTTTTTCTTGTAATATTCAGTGTTTTTCTTCTTGGGTCTCATTCAGAAGCAAAGTGACCCGGCTTGCCACAGTTGAAGCATTTCTTCACTGCTTCTGGTTTCTTAGTTTCAGCCTCTTCAGGGGCAATGTACTTCTGTTTCCCCCCCGATGTTCGTTGTTTGTTGAAAGCAGAAGATGATTTCTTGGCGCTCATTTTATTGACCGTATCTGAGATCATTGCTAGTTTCTTTCTGATGGATTCGAGTTCGTCCTCAGATTCTTGATCAGATTCGGCATTGTCAGAGGAGTCACATTGTACGACTTGCTTTCCTTTAGAAGTCCTCAAGCTCCTGTTGTTTGACTTAGAGGTTACCAATGCAATTGGTTCTATGTCGATGTTTGGTTTTCCTTCGTTCTTGATTTCTTTGGCATACTGCGAGTATTGTGAGAGATTATCGTGCAGGGAGTGAATATCCATAGCGTCCAGATCTTTGTTCTGTTGCTTAACCAGAACTGCAATCCGTCCCCACTCAGGTTGAAGTGTGGAAAGGAACTTGATGTTGTGTTCGAGATTGGATCGCTGGATGTTGATCTTTCTCATCTCGTTGATGATGGTCAAGAAGCGAAGATAAACATCTCGAAGTTCTTCCCCCTCCTTAGCTTTGAAGGAGTCATAGGCAGTAAGAATGCTGGATTTCTTAGATAAATTACTAACTTCAGTTCCAACCATCATCTTGCAAACTTCATCCCAAATTTCCTTTGCAGTGACCATTGCGTCGACTTGCTTGTAGACATCGTTTGGTAGAGCCTGAAGTACATAGTGTCGGGCAAGCTTGTCCGCTCTGGCACGTGCCTTCTCAGCATCGGTGTATCGACTAGGATCCTTAGGAGTTCTCCTCTCTGGAATAGGAGGAACAGCATCGGGTTGAGCAGGGATGATGGTCCATACTTGAGCAGGTCCTTCAAAAATGGAGGAGAGCATGTCGTTTGCGAGGTCTACATCTTTGATTTCTATGAAATTGATAAATCGTTGCTTCCATATGCCGTACTCTCCCCATCTCAGTAGTGGTGCACGGTTGTCAGATCCAATAGCAAGACCGTCCATGTTTATGTTTGGTAATGATCGTTAACGCGGGATATATCTGCGAAATGAAACGCTTTAGTTTTGAAAGAAATAGAGTCAAGTTTGAGTAATATCTAATGTTGAGTAAGTATGTAAATTCACTTGGTGAATTCTGTCGAAATATAAGAGTTTGATGAATTTAGTGTACTGCTGGAACGATTCGTGTTAAGTGAATAGGAACGTGGTCGATTCAAGTATGATATGAAAATTAAGCTCAACGATTGGTCCAAATGTGTTGAGAATCGAGCAATCGAAATTGAGTTTAGATTTCAAGATTCGGGCGAAAGTGTGAAAGAAAAAGCAGGATGGAATTCGATGGAATTTGGGCGGAAGTGCTGAAAATGTTAGTTTCGATCGAATCCGTGAAATTAGGCACTGTAGCGTTTCGGGCGAAAGAGATTGAGTTTTGCTGTGAATAGTATCGATCGAAACAATGAAATTGGTGGAAAGTTTGTCCAAATTGAAAGCGATCGACTTTCGGGCGAAACAATTGGACTTTCGCCGAGAAATCTTTCGAGCGAAACTGTGAAGAATACGAAGAATTGATCTAAATTCAAATCGATTGAGTTTCGGGCGAAACGTGTGAGACTTTCGCCGAGAAAACTATCGAGAGAAACTGTGGAAAATGCGAAAAGTTGACCTAAATTCAAATTGATTGACTTTCGGGTGAAACGTGTGAAACTTTCGCCGAGAAAACTATCGGGCGAAACTATGAAATTTGCGAAGAAATTCCCGAAATTCAAATCGATCGAAACTACTCACAGTGAGTTTCGATCGAAACCTTCAAACTCAATGGTACCCAGTTCAGTGAAAAACAGATTTTCTGTCTCGTTTTTGCTTAAATCCGACTCAAACTTGACTGGAATCGACGTGAAAGAACCTAGATGTACTCAATATCAGTTTTCTAATGTCTTAGGAGTGAAGAATCACTGAAAAACGATTTGAAAAATCCAAAAACAGTGAAAAACAGAGAATGAGTTTTCAAGCAAAAATCTTCGTCGAATCACGTCGAAATCGAGCAAAACTGGATTCAAATGGAAGATATTGATCCGCGTTAGGCTCTGATACCACTTGTTGGCCCTTTTATTACCAAACAAGGATCAAAAGAAGGATTTGAATGTATAAAACGTGAAGAACACCTTGAGTGTGTGTTAGTGTGTGTTTTCTTAATAAAACGTACAAGGTGGCTTACCTTTCAATTCTTTTGATAAAACCCTAATTAGGGTAAATGGGACTTTATATACCACAATTGTTTGGTATATTAAAGCCCAATACAACACTATGACTTAATATCATAAGTCACCCCAAACTACTAACAACCCACTAAATAACACATATTAACCCAAGATTACATAAATAAAAAGGATGCTACAAAATAATCCTAACAGTTAGGATCAATTTTTCTCGGCTCTGAATCGAACGCATGTTAGGTTTTTGATGTTTAAAATCCCCAAATATGCACTGCCCACCCAATTACGAGTCGATTGAGTCCCGATTATTGCATTTTGGTTGAGATTTGAGTAGGTCTAAGGCTAAAAATCATTGCGTCGTTTCGCACGATGTCGCACTGTGTTCTTCACCGCGAAAAATTCTCAGAAAAATTGCTTTAAACGTTAATTTTCGCTGGTACAGTGACTAAGAAACTGCGAAACTTTCGCCCGAGAATTTACATGTGTTAAAATTTTTTTTCGCTGCTACAGCATGTTAAGTCCCGGGAAAGTTTATCTGAGAAAATCTTTTTCCCTCACGACAAAACTTTCTCTGCTACAGTGAGTTTAGCCCCGCGAAATTCTAATACACTTCACTTCACTTTACATCTTTTCGCATCTTCACTTTTTCGCAACCACAGTGAAACCCAAAAATTTCTCAATGCACAAAGCTTTTTCCTTCCGCGAAACTTTCATAAAACATGCGAAAATTTTCATTATATGCGAAAAATTTGGACAACTTGCGAGATTTCTTAACTTGCGAAAATTTTCCATAATTGCGAAATTTCACTCAGTCTGCGAAAATTTCTAACAAACATGTTTATGTGCTATCACTTGCGAAAATTTTCCATACTTGCGAAATTTTACTCAGTCTGCGAAAATTTCTCACGAACATGCTTATGTGCTATCACTTGCGAAAATTTCCTAATACATGCGAAAATTTTCTCTATGCTAAAATTTCTACGTGTTATACTTAGCGAATTTTCTCATCTCACATGCATACCCTCAAGTCAGAAATTTTCTAAGTATTGGAGAAATTTCGTTTAAAAATTGTCGATGTTTTCGTTTACAATTTGAGGCTACTGTCATTGTTATCCGTACCAATCATATTACAATTACTGTCAAGCACAGATATGACCGACAAAGATCAAGGCACAATTGAAGCGCTTGAGGCGGCTGCAATCCAAAGGGACGTTGCTCGCATCGAACTCAACACGCTTATCTATGTCCCACCACCCGAGCAGATCTTCCCACTAAGTCAATGGGCGGCCCTGATTCCCAACAACTACATGGTGGACTTGGACAGCTTTCGGTGCGATGCCCCCGTCATTATAGAAATCCTCAAAGGGCACCCACTTCGCCACGCCCTCACTCATGGCGAGCCATAAGCACAAGTGTATGTTCAACAATTCTGGCATACGTTGCAGATAGCTGGACCACTCCACCCGCTAAAACCTTATCCGCCAAAATCGATCAAGAAACGGTGGTCCTCACTCGCAAGATAGTCCAAGAAGTGCTTCAACTCCCAGTCTACTCACCCCACGATCCTCTACCGACGCACGAACAACTCATTGAAGACATTGACAGACTGGGCTATCAACCAGATAACAAGAAGAAGAAAGGCCCACTTGTCCTCAGTTAAGTCACCACCCGCAATCTACCTCAACCCTGGCGAACACTGTACCTGCTGGTGAACAAATGCATGTCAGGAAAGTATGCTGGTCAGGACTGCGGAAACCTTCAAATCCTCACAATCCTAACCGGCATCGCCCACAACTGCAAGTACAACTACGCCGACATCATCTGGATGGATCTCGTCGCGATGATCCAACGTCGCGACCGGGAAGTCGCCAAGGGAGTCACAAACCGCTTCGTCCCCTACATGCGTTGGCTCCCAGCCTTCATCAAACACTTCCGCTTGCACTCCACCAACATTCGCATGCGGCCGGCAGCAGAACACTTCCTCATCCCCACTGTCGAGAAGTTCGCCAAGAAAAACACTCCGGCGAAAGATCGACACGCCATGATAATCCCGGACGACGTGCTCGCCTACGCCGACCCGACCAACCTGCACGACCGAGAATACCGTGCCTTCACCGCATCCTTCCGTGAAAGCCCTCACCCACTATCCACTGTCCCTACGGAGCAGATCAACCCCCCTGCTCCTAACCCCGGGACTAGCCAAAACCCCACCACCACCTCCAAAAAGTCATCGAGTCACGCCGCATCCTCTTCCACCCGCGTTCCGAAAAAACGGTCGCGTAAGGATGACGTAAGCCGTCCCACGGAGCGTCGATCGAAACAAAAACACGATCGACCTCCTCAGCCACAGATAAGCCGAGCCGAACCAATAGGTACAGGAGGTGATGTGTTCACCTCCCGAGTAGAAGTCGTGGCATCTGGCTCAACCACGCAAACGACCCCACCAACCCACTTATCTTCCTCTCTACAGGAAGATATTTCATTCCACGAGGAGCCACGTATACCATCGACATCCCACTTGGAGATGATCGATGTTGAAACAAGCAGTCCCTCGCCTCAGACTGCATCCTCTTCATGCACATCGAGTGTAGTGCCCTCACTCCCCATAATTTCTTACATTTCTAGGACACATACACCTTTTACCGCACTACAGAGTCTTCGTGATTCTGTCAGAACGCTCGGTGATGTCTCTGTGACTGAGAGCGGAAGACCTAGCACGACCAACATCACAACAACCGTGAGCCTAGGCCATCATTCGATTGAGTCCGTCTCATCGATGATGCCAACGGGAAGTCTAAGTGACCCCGTCTTTTCCAGTCCTGTGCAAACGGGCGGCCGATCGGCAATCTTCTCCGATTCGGTGTCAGTTGGAATTCTCCGTGAATCCAACTTGTTAAACTTACCCACTTTCGTCACCGAGACCGCGCTGGAGACCCGACTTCAAGAGTTTGCAAAGACTCTTGAGGCATCCATCCTCGATCAAGTCTATGCGCGTCTCGATGCGTCCACCGTCGATAAAGGCAAAGGTGTGGCCCCGGAGACGCCACCACCAGCGCAACATGTGGACGCAGAAGCTGTTCTCTCCACGATTTCCGCCAAGGAGCTCTTCTACATCCTCAGAGCCCGATTCGAGTCCATGACGAAGCTCGATGAGGAGGAACAGCAAATGAAGGCTATAATGACTCAACCACTGACTTGTCGAGCTCAGGGCGAGTCGAGCGGGATCAGGTGCGACGATCAAGACGATGATCAAGATCGCCGCGAGGGGGAGAATAGGCCGCAAGCCTCACAAACTCAAGGGCCCATACAATCGACGCCGCCCTCCTCCTCTGCATCTGAAACAACGCCCGCAGAAACCTCACACCCCACTAGCCAAAAAGCCCACCCTATCAACCCCGAGTCACCAGCCAAATCACCCTCACCTCTACCTACTACCGTCTCCGAAACTCAAACTGTCACATCGGCATTAGAGACCACAACCACCACATCTACACCAACCGACGCCCAAATCATCCTAGCCAAAACCATCACCTCATCCGAACCACCAGAATCTCCACCTCAACCATCCCCACAATCCTCAAACTCCTCCGATGCAACACCTTCGCCACCACACAGCCATACCCCTCTCAACACCGATTCCAATATATCTTCCGAGGATGTCTACTGCGCACAGAACGAGATCGAGGCCTACATCTTCAATGATGAATGGCTGTACACACCCGCCGATGCAGTAGCAGCCAGGAATTTGGTGGAAAACGCTCGACGTCTGCTAAAGGAAGCCTCGCTCACGCTGATCAACACCGCAGACGACGAGAACGGAGAGGAGTACGACGCTGAACCTGCCGAGCTCGAGAACATCCTCCAATTCCAAGCGCAGCAAACTAAGGCTCCTGCTGCTCAAACGGATGTGCCCACGGTGGATATACCGGAAGCACCGTGGGAAAACAAAAAGATCACCGCGCCATTTCAAGAAGAGATCAGGAAGAGGATCTGGCGACGCAAGGAGCAGATCGTCACAACCTTCGACGAACATGAGCTGATGAACATCCAAAATTGGAGCGAGAAAAAGAATCAGCTCTATCGATGGAGCCTTCTTTGCCACAAGTGCACAAAAAGGACGCTATCCGATGAGGAAAACATCGCTCAGGAAATGAATCGGGCCCCCATCTGCAAAGTCACTGACCTCCGCCAAGAATCCAAAGGACCTGTCCATTATCCAGTATTCACAGTAGTGAGGCAGGATGAGAGCTACTGTGAAGTCAGTGAGGCGGACTTCAAGTTTCTGCGCCTGGGCGACCTGTACAGCATGCTGGAATCCATGAAGCAGTTCAGACTCGTCCTCAGAAGTTCTGGACATCTCGTACGTGCTGAACCGGTCACCATGGGATATGTGGCTCTCAAACGCCACATGCTCCGACAGGTCAGATTCTTCGCCACCCACGATCTGCAGATGGCGGTGGAGCACAACCTGAAGAAGGTGAATCTGAGTCGCCCATCTTTCAAGAACGCGGACGACTACCGAGAGGGCGATGTGATCGACGGAGATGATCCAGCGGTCGCCTACTCGAACTACAAAGGAAAGATGAGGTTGCTACGCTGCTCCGAAGTGGCAAAATTCTCGGATGGAATGCTTATCATCATCCAAGACAAACTCATGAGGATTTGCCGCATCCTTTCGGAAGAAGATCCCCTCTGCCGATCCAAGTTCGCGAAGTTCATTGACGCTATAGCAGATCGAATGGTTCTTCGAAGGAATCTCCGCGCCTTCGAGTTCAAGCTAGGACTTCGCGAAACACTCACCCGCTAATCCACCACCACAACGCCCAAGATCCAAGACTCCCAACAATTGACACAAAGGGGGAGATTGTTAGGATATTTAATAGATTGTGTCAATAGTTTAAGTCTTAGGATTTATTTTGTAATTATCCTTTAGCTTAGGCTTAGGACTATAATGTAATTATTTTATATTTAGTGATTGGGCCTTAATATACCTAGGGTTAATGTGGTATATAAGGTTTTACTAACTCACTTTTGAAAGTAATCAAAGATCAAAGGCTAAACCTAGTTTTTCACACAATACACACACTCGAAGGTGAGAATACTCCCTTTTCATTCCATCTAAGCCTCTTTGATTCCTTGTTTGGTGCATTCGGGACCAACAAAATTTATAAGAGTCATAAGGTGTAATGCATTATACAATATAAATAATCATAATTTTGTATGATACATGAGAAATTATTTTTACTTGACATGTGTCATAATAATATTTCAGTCGTGTATTGTGAAGAATGCCAACAAACGTTAGAATTATCTTTACTTCATCTGGGCCATAATAATATTTCAGTCGTGTATTGCATAGAATGTCAAATATATTTTTTATGCGTGTAACAATATAAAATATATTGCATTATACATACAAATTATTTTTACTTGACGTGCGCCATAATAATATTTCAGTCATATATTGTAAAGAATGTCAAATATATTTTTTTCTACGTGTAACAATATAAAAAATATTGCATTATACATTAGAAATCATTTTTATTTGACGTGCACCATAATAATATTTCAGTCATGCTATGTGAAGAATGCCAACGTATATTAAAAATTAGTTTTTACTTGATCTGGGCCATAATAATACTTCAGTCATGTATTGTAAAGAATGTCAAATATATTTTTTTATACGTGTAACAATATAAAATAATATTGCATTATATGTCAACTTGTGAACGGCATCATTTAATCATGATCTTTGTGAGTCTTATTTTTGCACGACTGTTACTGAAGCAGTCGTGTAATTAAAAGGTTTGTCCTTGAACTTTAGGTCCAGACATCTCATAGTCGTGCTATTTCTCACCATACATTTTATTTGCACTACTGACAACTACTATGGAAGACCTTATTTAATTTGCACTACTGAATACGAACATCTGAATGTCGGCCTTCTTTACAATACACGGCTGAGATATTATTATGGCACATGTCAAATAAAATAAATAATCATAATTTTGCATGATACATGAGAAATTATTTTTAATTGAGATGCATCATAATAATATTCTAGTCGCGTATTGTAAAGAATGTCAAATATACTTTTTATACGTGAACAATATAAATTGCACTATACATTAGAAATCATTTTGATTCAACGTGCGCCATAATAATATTTCAGTCATGTATTGTGAAGAATGCCAACATACGTTAGAAATTATTTTTACTTGATCTGGGCCATAATAATATTTCAGTCGTGTACTGTATAAAATGTCAAATATATTTTTCATACGTGTAACAATATAAAAAATATTGCATTATACACTACAAATTATTTTTACTTGACATGCGCCATCATAATATTTCGGTCATGTATTGTAAAGAATGACAAATATATTTTTTTCTACGTGTAACAATATAAAAAATATAGGATTATACATTGCAAATCATTTTTATTTGGCGTCCGCCATAATAATATTTCAGTCATGCTATGTGAAGAATGCCAAGATATAGTAAAAATTATTTTTTACTTGATCTACGCCATAATAATATTTCACTCGTGTATTGTAAACAATGTCAAACATATTTTTTATGTGTAACAATTATTGCATTATATGTCAACTTGTGAACGGCTTGATTTAATCATGATCTTTGTGAGTCTTATTTTTGCACGACTGTTACTGAAGCAGTCGTGTAATTAAAGAGTTTGTCCTAGAACTTTACATCTTGTAAGGCTCGTAGTCGTGCGATGTCTCATCATCATTTTATTTGCATTATTGACAACTACTATGGAAGGCTTCATTTAATTTGCACTACTGAATACGAACATCTGAATGTTGGCATTCTTTACAATACACGACTGAGTTATTATTGTGGCGCATGTCAAATAAAAAAAATTTGTAATGTATAATGCAATATTTTTTTATTGTTACACGTATAAAAATTATATTGACATTATTTACACCACATGACAGAAATATCTTTATGGCTCAGACCAAATAAAAATAATTTCTACTGTATCATGCAATATATGAGTATACACTACTAATGAAGACTATTTTTAGACTTATAAAAAAACATAGTCTACGCTACTAATTAAGACTTAGATGGCATATAAATGTATTGAGCGCTTTCCATTCATTTTGCACTACTGAATACTACAAAGCAAGATTTCGACATATCTTACAAACTTACTAAGCGGCTTCCGATGCTTAACTTCACTTGTTCGACTTCTTTCTTAGCCATTGGTTGCTTCTATATCGTCGTGAGCCTGTTGATTCTCAATCTTAGCGCCAGCTCTTTCGGTGTTCAGCATATAAGCAGTTAACTTGATGAAAATACAAGATATATATTTCTTTTCCCTAGGAAAGAATTAGACTTTGATCGGCGGCATTCTTGTTTGCAAGTCTCGCTTTTTGCCTGACCCGTATCTTAGAGCTTTTGAATCGTCAAACAGCAGAAGATAGATTTGTACATCAAATCGGAAGGATTCTGCTTAAAAATCAGGTTTGATGTCAAATCCAAAGTACTTATTATTTATCTTTAAGAGCTTTCCCCGCCGTTGTATACTCGCGTTTGGGCTCCGCTTCTTTCTCCAGTTCCTCTTCGGCTCCATTCTATTACACTCCAAAGAAACAGAATACAACTGAACTTAATGAATTCAACAAATCAATAAAGCATATAACATAAGGTTGACGCTAAGCTTGCAAGAACCTCTGTCAAAGCTTCACCGGCATTAGCTACAAATGCCTCCCTGTACGAAACAGTTTTCCTTTGTCATTTTCCACGACCAAGAGCAGCTTCCTCCTCACTTTGATACTTTTCCCATCTGATGAAAAATAGAAGAAAGATATATATTTCTTTTATCTAGGAAAGAATTAGATTTTGCAGTACTTGGTGGAAAGATAGCAAACAACTAAAAGATGAAGTGCTATAATGACATTTACCTAACTCGTAGAAGCCTGTCCCATTCGATTTTTCATTATTTCCCACCAAAGTATCGCCCTTCCTTGTAGAATCATCCTCAACAGCGTCATTAGTTGCCACCAATGAGATCCCAACTTGGTCTTCCGCAGACTCATCATTCCAATCCGGCGACTGAGTGAGAAACAACGAAGCTAATCAAATTCAAATTTCCTCTTATCAAACTAAAACTGTTTAGCATTCTTATTAATTTAAAATACTGTTCAAAGATGTAAAAATCATTAAAGTGAGATATAATAGCCTTCAATTCCATTGATTACCTGTCCGAGAAGTATTTCATTCAACTCACTCATGGATGGAGTTCTCTCAATGGCATTCACCTGCCGTAATGAGCCAATTTATTTATTAAAACAAATCTAATGAACGACAGCAAAAGGACAGATAAAAAAAATCTGAATGATGTCGAGGAAAAAAGAAACTACACCAACTCAACTCCAGTGGGAAGCCAGTGTGAAAGAATGTCTCTGTACTTGAGCGGTAACTTTTTTCTGGAGGATAAACAATGATGACTTGAAATAGCAGAACAGGAGAATTTTTTTTTCCAATTTTAGGATCTTTAGCTACTTTTAATACAGGGAATGTTGTATTAAAGAGCATTTACCAGAAATTAGGTACCCATGGCTCAAGATTTGGTTCTATACGATACTGATGTGCGCCGCCAAGAGCATTACGAATTATCCCAGAAATCTCATTCTTCCTAGAGAAATAAAATCATGAAGTGCTTTAACATTAGAAGCTGCAGGAAGTCCCACAACTACAATGCTTTCAAAAAGCTTCGATGGTTCCTTCCAAACATTATGGTCCTGCAGTGATCGTCAATAACAATAAGTTTGAAAAACTACAAAAAAAATTTTAGAAGAAATAAGTTTTACACGTAATTTGAAACTACAAATATCATTGGTCTTTTTGTTTTATCTCCACACTTTGATACTTTTCCCATCTGATGAGAAATAGAAGATATTTATTTCTTTTACCTAGGAAAGAATTAGACTTTGATCCGCAGCATTCTTGTTTGCAAGTCTCGCTTTTCGCCTGACCCGTAGCTTAGAGCTTTTGAATCGTCGAACAACATAAGATAGATTTGTACATTAAAATCAGAACGATTCTGCTTAAAAATCAGGTTTGATGTCAAATCCAAAGGACTTACTATTTATCTTTAAGAGCTTTCCCCGCCGTTTATACTCGCGTTTGGCTCCGCTTCTTTCTCCCTCGTCAGCTCCATTCTATTACATCCCAAAGAAACAGAATACAACTGAACTTAATGAATTCAACAAATCAATAAAGCATATAACATAAGGTTGATGCTAAGCTTTGCAAGTACCTCTGCCAAAGCTTCACCGGCATAACTACAAATGCCTCCTTGCACGAAACAGTTTTCCTTTGTCGTTTTCCACGACCAAGAGCAGCTTCCTCCTTACTTTGATACTTTTCTCATCTGATTAAACATAGAAGATATATATTTCTTTTACCAAGGAAAGGATTAGACTTTGAAGTACTTGGTGGAAAGATGGCAAACAACTAAAAGAAGTGCTATATTGACATTTACCTAACTCGTAGAAGCCTGTTCCATTCATTTTCTTCATTATTTCCCACCAAAGTATAACCGTTCTTTGCAGAATCATCCTCTACAGGCGTACCTCCCTTGAAGTTCAAAACCATAAGCATAGGGATTCCAATGGCAGTTACAGAGCCAGGCTCGCAGAACCCTTCGCTGCTAGCTATGGCTATGGCTGAATCTGCGTCTAATATCTTCACCCTATCGCTCCCTTTAATTTCTCTTACATCTGCGTCGCTCGTAGGGATTGGTTGCTTGTAAGCGTTGGAGAAGTTCCTCTCTCTCAACTCGTGGGTCAGTCTCATATTTGTTCTTTTGGCGTTTGGCATCCATATGACGCAGGTTTGCAGATCTAACGTCTTCGATAGCTCTACCATCGTTGTAGAGTATGGTATTCCTATCGAGCAGTACGTGTCCCTCTTCACAGTTTGAATTGCAAGCTTTAGATAACCCACAGTCGCATAGATCGGAACGACGACGAACCTCAGCAACTAAATATCGCCATAGACCCATTTAACGATGCGGATAGTTAAGAGTGTAGAGATGAACGGACATATTTGCTTAAAAGCGCCAAGTCTATACATCGATAATGTCAAGCTTATTCAGCTACTTCAGTAAGTTCTTGTTTCTTTCAATGTATTGTAACGGCAAGAAAAAGAAAGCAAGTGACCACCAACACTGCTTCAAGAAGGTACACCTGGTCTATGGATTAACACCAATAGCGCGTGTTTCACCAACACCAACTACTCAGTATCAGTAACGAATATAACATCACAAATGATGTGTAGCCTAACTCGTTAACAGTAGCTAAGCTTCGTGACATTCCCTACATAGTTTTAAGCAACAATAGTATATTCTTTTTCAGCATCTAACGGCTTCAATCCACATAGAGGTTTAAACAATAAGCGAAGTAATTAAGTGCGCTGGTATCACTTCGAAAACCCAAACAATAGCATAAATTAGGATTAATAGTCTAATAAGCTTGTCGCAAACAATACAACAATTGCCACGGTTATGGTTTCTAACATGACGAAAGTATAGCAGGAAATTCCAAAACATAGCACGATATAATTGAAATGATTTGCAAATACTTTGAAAATCTATACAAAGAGTGGTGAAGCAAGCAGGGCAAATGAGCACGCATCAGAAGTATGCCCTCTTCTCTGCTCTCCACCGCAAGCGCAGAGTTCGGCTTGAAGATATTGAAGCGGTTGACGCATCTTTACCATTTCGCTTGACATAGGATCTCTGTTAATCTCTACAGTTTCGAGTTGTATTTTAGATTTTTTTTCTAAAAAAAAAAGAAAGAAACTAACAAATCATGAAACTCACAACTGGCTTGTTCTGAATATTTCTAACGCGATAAGCATACTTGAGCCTGTTTAGAGTTTCTTCGGCGTTTATATCCCCTGAACTGATGCAAGCTAAAAAAATAAACAACTCTCTATGTACGTCGAAGTCGAATTTCTTGAAATAAAACAAAGAAAATCTAGCATAATAAGCAAAAGAAAAAGATTCTAACAAATTATTACGTATCATTACAATTTTGTTGTTTCCACCGAGAGAATCCTGCCATTAAAGGTTATCTCAAAACTCAGGCAATAGGATAATCTTAAGTATGATGTTGTAATAAAGTTTGCAAAATGTACGAAAATCAATTACGGTTTTGATGTTTCCACCGAGAGAATCCTGCCATTAAAGGTTATCTCAAAACTCAGCCAATAGGATAATCTTAAGTATGATTGTGTAATGAAGTTTGCAAAATGTACGAAAATCTTACCTGAAGCAGGCGGGTGGGGTGAGTTTACTGTCCCGATATGGAACGTTAACGCCTTCCCTACGCTTTTTCTCATCGCCGAGCGCACTTATCATATTACCAGGCGCAAGTAGGCCCTTGTTAATATGAACTCCTATACTTGTAAGAACCATTTAGTCAAGCAAAGCAGAGTACATAAACCTAAGAAGAGATGAGTCTATCTAAAATATAGACGTATATATAATATAATAAGCTAACCTTCCTTAAAACGCAGACCATAGATCCCGTCCTCTTTGCCTTTTAGACCCAGCGAGATCGACCAAATGCAGCTTAGAGCATAGATATTCCTCGCTCATACAATCGTTCGAATTCAGCCTACGAATTTGTTACATGGTGATGGTGAAGATTGCATGAGATCGACTGTAATCAAAGAACATATGTATACCTTTCAGTATAATGCAAAAGACTTCTCTTTTTCATTGAGTTCGGAAAAATTGCCTCTGTTATGCAGCGTATTAAGTTCGCGGCACAACTCCTCGTTATTAGATTCTAGGCCAAGAGATTCGATCCTTCATGCTCTACAAAGCAAATACATATTTCAGAGAAAGGTTTCATCGATTTTTTCTACTTATTATTGTAAGGAAAAAATTGCAGTTCTTGCCTGTATTTCATCGAAGGAAAATCCTCCACTGCGAGCACAGAGTTCGGCTTGAAAATATTCAAGCTGTTGACGCATCTTTACCATTTCGCTCGACATAGGATCTCTGTCAATCACAGTTTCGAGTAGTTCTTTAGTTTTTTTCTAAAAAAAAAGAAAGAAACTAAAAAATCTTGAAACACACGACTGGCTTGTTCTGAATATTTCTAGCGCGATTAGCATACTTGAGCGTGTTTAGAGTTTCTTCGGCGTTTATATCCGCTGGACTGATGAGCTGAAAAATAAACAACTCGCTATGTACGTCGAAGTCGAATTTCTTGAAATAAAACAAAGAAAATCAAGCATAATAAGCAAAAGAAAAGATTCTAACAAATTATAACCTATCATTACAGTTTTGCTGTTTCCACCGAGAGAATCATGCCATTAAAGGTTATCTCAAAACTCGGCCAATAGGATACTCTTAAGTATGATGCTGTAATAAAGTTTGCAAAACGACGAAAATCTGAGATCAGTTTTGTGATTATTGATATAACCCCATCTCAAAGATTATAAGAAATGGGCACACTTTTTCATAGAGAGCATATACCTAAAGTAGTTAGAAACATCTTCTTTGAAGGTACTATCTGCTGGAAAAGTCAAGTAAGTCTGCCTTGAGCCAGGACTGTTAATACCGACTCGTACCAAAGTCCCTCTTAAAACGGCTATGAAAACCTCTGTAATAACCCATACAAACAAAAGGACTCGAGTGAGAATGTAAGAAACAGTTGGCTGATATGAGTCAATCTCGGGCTGTTCTTAATCTAATACGTGTGCACATAAATCATCCTTTGCTCAGAAAGCACCATCGACTAAAAAATCACGAAGATGAAACATAAGTGGATACGTAAGGTAGGGAACAGATCATTATTGTTGTCTACATAAGTGGAGGCATGATAAATCAATTGAAGTTTTCATACCTAGGTTCCCTCAACTCGAAGCTATTTTCAGAGCTGAAAAGCTGCGCATAACAGATAGCAATTTGGTCCTTCAACGATTCCAGAGCGTGTAAGCCCCCATTCAACATTACATCTATTAATTCTAAATCCAATTCTGACGACGATTCTTGGTCTGAAAGAAAGGGTTGAACTGCAAGAGAAAGAGAGATGGAACCACCTGCTATCTTTACTCTTGCCGGTTTCACTATCAACCACGATTGACTTTCTCATGTGAGGTGTTGCGAGATCGATCAAATTTTCACCTTCTTCCTTCGACTGCAAGCAGACATCAAAAGAAATGGTAAAAGGATTTCTTATCACCTTCTTCCATCCCAGTTGACTGCACTGATCATTCACTCGTCTACGACCTTTCGTCGAACACCTACCATGCAATAACTGTTCAGGCCGACGTTTGGTGCTCTTCGGGCGCTGTCGACGCAGAAGGCGTCTTAATTTATACGCTTTCCGACGATGCCGACGCCGCCAAGCACAGCTCGCCAGTGCCTAGCTGAAGAGGCGCAGTATAAGAAAAACGATAATTGCATTCAACAGTAGACCTAAAATGGTCAATTTTTACAATTTTCATAATACCATAAACTAAAAATAATGCCAAATGCTAAATGTTGTATGTATACCCCGGGAGCTGACCGACAAGAACAGCTATAAAACCCGTCACACCAACCACATTAAAGAGAAAAGCTGCCTGCACCACTGAACAAAATCAACTCAATAAAATGTTGAAAATGGTAACCATGAACACTTATATGTTTGAATATTTCTAATATCAGGACGACATCGGAGAATGAGTTCCACTGAGGCTTACATCATTTCGAACACTGGGAATACCGAGGTTTTCGGCATTCTTGATACCTAAAGATGTCAGCTCTCGTAGAGAAGTCTGAAAACAGACATCATGTTGGCTAGTAACAGAAAACAAACAACATACTATGAGAAGCAATTACTGAGAAATTAGACGCGCTTAACTGTAACGGGGGAGACATATGGCTGAGAACTCCATTTCTTAGCCCAACCAATCTCACTCAACTGGTCAAGTGCCTCTTTCACCCCTTCACTATCTCTCTGGAACAAAGAGCATAAACTCCACATTTTTTCTTGCTATCATCGATTTTAGGAAATTAGAAACAAAAGCGAAGTACCTTGGCAATTGCAGATTCTAGGTTCGTGAAATTAATCCCAAGAGCTGCAGAAGAGGATGATCTGACTCTTAGCAACGATCTTCTGCACCGTGCAAGGATAACAACAACAGAGTTGGATGGAATCGGTTCGTGGTAGAAACTGACATATTCAATTTCCGCTCTTTCTATGCGCAGTGCCTAGATAAGGTTCCGATTTCCAAGCAGCCCATGGAGATGAAAAAGAAAAGAATAGATTGAAACTGTAAAACACATACCCAGCCGAACCATCATCAGTGCTTATCTGTCTCTTCCTTTTAAGTTCTTGGGAAGCTTCGAACGCACTAAATCTCGCCAAAGCTGCTTTCCAAGTTCAACCACTCCTCTAAAAGCATTGCCCTTTCCTCTTTCAACTTGTGCGCTGATGTTCTAAAGTACCCAAGGGCTCTTTCAAACAGCTGATGAATGGATAGATGAGTAAAAACAAAGAGGTCGGAATGCTTAAGCTATGCTGCGAGTTAAATTGAAAAGTAATAGGAAAGAAAAAAGGGAGGTTCAATTCTTACCTCTGGCGCGTGTTAGGCATTTCTTCATCTGTTCGTCGTCTGTTTCATGTGAATCGCGGTTTTCCAAGTTCTCTTCCATGGCAGAAGCCTCAAACTTGATCTTCAGCTGTTGGGAAGAAGAAGACTTGTTCGATTCCCTCTCGGACAACCTCTCCTCTAGCTTGGCCTTGCTGAAGCTCAAACAGGCGTGTATTCTCGAATCGCCGGGGTCGTGTTTGAGGAAGGAGAGGTTCGAGTGTGACGCTTCAATTCTATCGACTATTAACTATTAAGTAATTAAATATTCTTTAAGTCTGTATAGATTCCTTATTAATTGGGTACATGAACGTTTGTGTAAGACTGGGCTTCACAATGAATACAAATGTAATTATAAAAGATAATAAAATGGTATACGTTTGTTTGCAATTTATATATATAAAGATTAATGTAAATGGCATGTAGTAATTCCATTCACATATAGGGCTAAAATGGTCATTATTTCTACTATTTTTATAATACCATAAAAACCCTCACATAATGATCATAGGATTGTTCAAAGGTGAGTGGCATTTTTCGTAATAAATTCCACATATAAGCCTAAGTCTCAAGTCCTTATCGAACTTTTATGTCGTATAGATTGATCAGAATACATTATATATGACGAGTTGTTCAATTCTTTAGGAAAATAAATTACACTTATTAGCATAGCACAGCTGCTGAAAGGTATTTGAAATATTCTAGTGATTAGTATGTATAAGTGCCTGAACTAAACCATTTTAGATCTAACTTAACCGTGATAAGAATATGGGAAAGTGTTCATTACGATACCTAAGGTCTGTTATATTTGAACAGATAGGAATAGATGAGATTAATTCAAAACAAGCCCAATTCCAAGCCCATACCACGATCTGATTGTTCGCCTATTTAGATGAGCTCAAAATCTATGCGACTGTGTGTTCGCCAAGGAAAAAATCAATCGACCACTCTCATCCATTATCAATCATCAATCCAAACACGATCACACACCATTACCTGAACATTAACCCAAATCAGAGTGAGACGCGATTCCAAGGAAAAGGAGAGATGAACAGATTGCATCAGGTTATTAAATTAATTTCTTTTTTCATAAAAATCAACCATCCGAGTTCTCATACAAGGGATTTATTTCGCCGCCATTCGCTGTTTCAGAATATGAAATTTTTTATACAAATCCACAATTTCGGTACCACTTGGTTTGGTAGTATTTATGTTGGGTTATTATTAGCGATTTCATATTTCCTGTATGGTTTCTATTTATTCAAATGCAGAGTGCACGAATAACAGACACTGATGGTGATGATGATATTCCCTTGTGGCTGTTATGGGAAGTTCTCCTTCGCCTCCCCTCAAACGCCGTACTAAGGTGCAAACTCGTTTCCAAGCGATGGGCTTCCCTAATATCCAATCCTTTATTCGTTCCCTCCTACAATTCCCACTATTCTTCGTCATCGTGGACCGTTATCTCCCAAAAAATGACCATCAATCGCCCGTCGAACACCCTAACTTTCAATGAATATGACCTCCCGCGAGGCATGCCGTCGAAAAAGCACTTGGGCAGTCTCCCCCTACCTAAAATAACCAATTCATGCAAAGACTATAAGGTTTACGGAGCAAGCAATGGGCTGATTCTATTCGGCCTGATAGAAAACAACTACTACTGCAAAAGCTGCCATCCGTGCCACTTTTACTTCCTCTGCAACCCCACGACCTGAGAATCCATTCCTATCCCACCTCCGCCGCCGACGACGAGCGAAAGAGATAAACGCCACCAGTACAAATTCGGACGATATCTTCCCGGCGGTTGTGACTCTAGTCGAAAACTCCGTCCTCGTAAGCTTCAGAGTAGTCCTCGTCCTTCCCCACGGGCTATATGATTCCCCGGGACATGTTCGATTTTACGTGTATTCCTCCGAAGCCCCGAGGTGGACGGTCTTCACCGCTTTGTGCGATATTCCCGACGTGGAATCTCCGATTGCCCCGCGAGCGTTTGCGGTCGAACAGTCTACTGGCGCACCGGGTCGAAGAGCGGCGCAATGATCGCTTACGATCCGTACGCATTTCCCGATCGTACCGTCGTCGTCGAGCGCCCTCGTAACCGACCCCAAGTGAGAGGGACGGCCGCGTACCGTATATGCGATGGGTGGTCGGGAAAGTTGAGGAACTTTGAGATGTTTGTTTCTACGGGTTCGGTTAGGGTCAAGATATGGGTTCTCGAAGGAGGAGAATGGCAGTTATCGCACGAGTCGGAAGATTTGGAAGGTGGGGTCGCTTGTCGGGAGGCGTTGACGGGACTTTGTCCGTGGTTTTTCGACCCTTCGTCCGACGGGGACGTGCTATACTTGAGGGACGTGTGGAGGGCGGCGTCTTTCGACGTCGGGACGAAAAGAGTCGAAGCCATGCACGGCTTCAACAACAGAACGCTGCACCTGTCGGCGTCGCAGTTTTTTGTGGTTCGAACTTCGCCTTGGCCGATATCGATGAGTCGCGTCGCTGCCATGTTGGCCTATATCGTTGGTTAGGAAGGATGGCTGGCTATTTTATATTTTGGGTTTGCTTTTATGTCTGGATTCGTCTTAGGTTTGTGTGAATTCTGTGGTGCTTTTGATTCGCGTATAGTAACAAGTAATGCTGAATTTTGTGACTTTTGAATTGATGATGATTGATGAAAATTATCACGTCTTCCCCCGTAGCTATCTGTGTTCGTTATATTCATGTGTGTTGTGAATATTAAAAACGGTGATGGACGAGTATTCACAAATTGCAAGGAATTATAAGATCAAATGGCGAGGCGAGGCGTGGCTTTAACGCCTAGGACGAGATTAATTGGTCTTAAACGAGAAATTTTGAAATAGTGGCATCACAAAAAAAATAGTTCGATTAAGAACGGGCGAAATCGAACCAAATCTGTAGCTGCTTATTGTTTGCAAGGAAAATCTTCTATCGCTAAAACCTTTGTCGGAAACCAGAATCCGTACTTCCGTAGCAACTCAGTCAAAAATGGTGAAAGATGATAAAATAAAGCAAGGTTGTAAAAATCGCTAGGCGCTACCTAGGCGGTCGAAGGGGCCTAGCGCCTAGGCCGTCTAGGCGGGGCCTAGGCAGTTTCTAGGCGGAAATTAGGCGGTATATATATTTTATTATTATTTACACTTATACATATTAAATATGTATAAGTACTGAAATTACTCCTAATTCTATAGTAAAAAGTTGTACAAAAAATATAATATATATATGGGATTCGAACCCAAATCAAGAAGAAGGAGATATCTAACGTTTTGCTTTAATCCACTATAGCTAGTGTCTTTTCCGAATTTTTTTATGAATATTAGTTTACTTAATTCGTTGAGGATAGTTATGTGGTAGTTCGTCTTTACTCTTTGTCCCACACCGATCTCTCTTTGAAAGTGTCTGAGAAACTCCTCTATATAAGGAGACAGATATTCGGCTCTGCTACACTGTGAGGCAGTACATTATGGGCCTCCATTATGGGCTAATTACTCGGATTGGCCTACATTATTGGTATAAACTTCTTTATTCCTTCTCAATTTTTTATATGGCCCGATTAATCGGCCCACTACTCGGTCTTGGCGCCGATTAAGCGGGCTTGGCGCCGATTCGGCAACAGTGATTTTCCCAGCCGATTAGCCATTTTTTGCCTCGGTGGCCGGCGCCGCCTTGCCAGAGCTCCGCTGAAGCCCCATCAAAGCCTCCCAGCAGCAAAAACCACTTCATATGACTAAATAAATAAAAATTCATTTGCTAAAGCTGTAGTTATTTTTCATCCCGTCCATTTTACGACGTCGATAATTTTGCGACGGTTGATTTGTAGCAGATACCATCGCTATTTGAAATTATTTCTGTAGTGTATTTTTTCTTGCGTGTCAAAACAAATAATGAACCTATCTATAGAGCAGTCTTAACATCTTAACTTCCTCAGACTAAATTATCCCATGCTTCACTACCAGGAATGAGGGGACTAGACGCAGATGAGCGAACGGGATCCCTCTGTTCGATAACCTTAACCCATTCTTTGTCCCATATTATAGAATTTACTATATTAATTCTTATGAAATCAAAAAATATATGTATATCAAATTTGATTATAATGCAAATAATAAATAAGATATACTATTTGTGTTTATCATATATATTCATGAAATAAAGATGATTTTATGATACTGTAGAATTTGGAATTAGAAAATTTCTAAGATATACCTGGTAATGTTAAATGGCGGGGTAGAATGCCATTTCTCAGGCTCGACAGAGAGTGGACCTAGGCAGGGCGGCTACTGGCAGCCTTGCCAGGTATTATAGTATATTGGTTTTTATTAAATGTTGATGAATAAATAAATTATATATGTTTTTTATATTTTAACGTCCGAATTTTAATTTAATCAAGTCTAATAACATAAATAAATTTATTAAAGAGATTAGATTTGTTTAGAAGTGAGTTCGAGCTTGAATATTTCATTTTTATTGTTTATTCTTTTTATTTTAATTTATTTTTTTATTTGGCGGACAAGGTCTGCCAGGCCCGCTACCCCGCGGTAGGGTGGAGGAAGCCTTCATTTTCCAGGCCCCCATACCTTTGCCAGCCCCGCCAAATGCGGGTTTCCGCGGGCTACAGGCCGCCCCGCCTCACCGGCCCCGTGACAACTTTGATGTACGATAAAGAATGAGACAGAGTTAGGTAAAAAAAGAATCACAACCACTAACTTCGGCATTGTTTTTCCTTGTATTGATTAATTTATATAATATAACCCATGTTCAGTCCAAGCCCATATTACGATATGATTCGATGACTCGGCCTTCCATTCCAAAAATACCTCAAAAACCCTAACCGACTTATAATTAAGCTCTTTATCATAATAATTCGCCAAGAAAATTTCAAGCGATCACTAATCACGTTATAGTCATCCTCACACAGACACGTAACGATTAATTCGACCCAAATGAGTGTGAGACATGATTAAAGGAGATATACACAAGTTCCCCTGATGAAAAGATTGCATCAGGTTATTTATTGTTTTTCTTTTAACTTTTTTTTTTTCAAATTTGTTTTTCTTTTAACTCAAATCATCCTTTTTATGTGTTTCCCCGGCGTTGCGCATGATTTATAAATTTCGTTATTGTAGTTTGTTTGGCCTATTTGTCTTTCTGTGTGGACTCGTTCTTCATCATCTTAATGGTTTTGTTATCCTCGGTGATGCCGTCAAAAAATGAGCTACCGCGTAAACGATTAACGAGCCTCTTCCCGCCAAATTTACGCCGCAAAATCGGTCCCAAAATTGCCAAAACAAAGGGGTGAGTGGCGTTTGCCCTCTTGCCTTAGTCAAGAGGGTGGTTTCCTTTTTCTGGCGATGTAAAAAGAGTAATGTCCTGTGTGAAAATTGTTTGGCCGATTTGATCCAACCTTGTACTGATTCAAAGGATTAGTATTACCTGTAACGATGAATTACGGAAGCAATAACGAAGTAATACCGATAGACGAATTGCAGAGTTGGAACGAGAGCGCACGTGTTCTTCAGAAAAGTCGTCAACTCTATTAATGAATCAGCAACCCTAAGGGTATTTATACATAAGCCCTAATGGGCTAATGGGCCCAATATAGCTAATATACCCACAAGTCGGGTATATTTACAATTAAGTCCTAGGGCGTAATTAAATTACAGAACATAGACTAATAATTAAATGAACACAATTATATAATATCTAACAATCTCCCCCTTTGTGTTCATTTCACGTAGTAGCGCGGTCTTCTGTTCTGTAGAAGGATTTTCTTAGATTGAGAACGTACTCGAACTGTCTGATGCTTCGGCGAAGGCATAATCTATTCTGAATTTCTTCAATAGCAATATTGCTTAGGCTGACGATTTCATCTCAGAACTGCTCGAGGCCTAAGCTTGCAAGGTCACCTTTTGAAGAGTCAGAATATCTTCTAACTTTACTTCTCAGTTTCTCGATAATGATCCTGAGAGTGCCGTCGCAGTACTTCTCAACTTCTGAGAGAAACATGACTCTCTTTAGTCCATCCTTGCTGTAGACTACGGAGAGTTCAGGTTCTTTGAAGATGAAGCCATTTGGGTATGGTTTCAGTTCCTCCTCCATGCCGGCGAAGTTTGGTCTTGTGAGGTTTACCTTCCTAGCATTATTCTCAATGGCTATCTGGAAGTCATGCCCTGTGTAGAAGGTAATGTCCCTTAGCATGTGTCTTTTGATGGCTTAATATCCCAGCTTGTATCGAAATTCTCGTAGGATGAATTTCCTGTAGAGTCTTGATAGCTTGTATACTTCGCTGGGATCAACGTACTGCAAATTGCCTTCGGTGATCACGTCTTCTGAGCCATCCAGCCGTAGTACTTTGTAGACTGGGTACTTGAGGTTTCTTCCCATTTCCTGGACGGTGACATCCACTATATCCTGGATCGGTGCATTCGCTCTCATTCTCTTCTTGTCTGCATCCGTGACCCTCGATCCGCCTTTCGTCGTCCATTTGTATAGGAAATGGTAGGCCAACTTTTTGGATCCTTCAATATGTGATAGGCCTCTCAGCTCCATTTCATTGTATGGTCGAATTTGACCACGTTCTCGCCAGATTCTGCTTCTAAGTTCCTCTTGAAATGGAGTTGTGATCTTGTTCCAGGGAGTCTCAGATGCTTCTGACGTTTCTTCGTAGTCTTCTCCATTTCTGATCTCGTCTGGAGCCATTCTGAGGCTTGCTTCAACCGCCGCCCAGATCAGTCCACTAACGTTGTCCAGTCTCTCTTGAATGTCATCTCCTGTGGGATGATCGCTGTGGCTTTGAGATCCCCATCCCTGATCGATATACTCGTTGAGCTCAGCCAGGGGATCAGGGATGCTCATGTCTACGACTGGAGGCAGTGGCTCGTCGATTTCCTGTGGGGGTGGGTCTGGTCTGAAGTCGGATGGTAATGAGGGTAGGCTTTCTGGTAGGTTAGTAGTTAGGGTTAAATGGGAGGAGGTAGTAGGTTGGGGATTTGAGGTTTCTGGTTGAGTTTGGGTTGAGGTTGAGGGTTCTGTATGGGTGGTGGTTGCCTCGACCCGCTGTCGCTTCTCCCCCTCAGGACGACCATCGCCATCGGGGTCGTCATGTCGACGTTTGTGTGTGGGCGGGTCGTAGTGGCAGTGGTAAGGTAGTTGGAGGCGGTGAAGGAGCTCCGTATCTTCATCATCGAGGTGGTCGGCCTCGCTGAGGAGTCTGGCGAGTAGATTCTGTCGAAGCTCCTTAATGGTGGGGGTAGGTGTAGAGGGAAGGGATGGTGTTTGGTGGGATGAAGAGGATGGTGTTGCCCCGAATCTTTGTAGAATAGATGCCTCCATTTGCTTCATTTCTTCGCGTATGGTGGCGAGGCTTCGTTCAAGGCTCTGATCGAGGTGGGCTTGGGTGATAAAAGGTGAAAATAACTCAACAGAGCCACGAAGGCGTTCTGTTGTCACGACTTCAGAGTAAACTCCTGTGTCGCGGCCCACATTCACTAAAAAGTGTGTGGGACTTGAGGAACCGGGGCCACTTAGGCTCACCGTTGGCATCGTCGATAAGGCAAGCTCATCGAGATGGCCTGATGGCACGGGGGTAATGATGTTGCCCATGTCAGGTCTTCCGTCCGATCGTCGAGTATCATCAGTAGATGACGTCTCTACGGACGTTCTGGACTGATCACTAAGAAGAGTCGATAAAGGTGTATGTGTCCTAGCAAAATCGAAAAAATTTGGGAAAGTGGACACTAGACTCGATGTGAGGGAAGAAGGGACAGCGACGTGGGGCTGGGAGTCGCTGATTTGTATATCACTTGCCTCCGAGCGAGGCAAGGATGACTGAGATGGTTCCCCGTGAGATGTTGAGACATCAACCTGTTGGGAGGTTGATGAATGGGAAGGGCTGGGTTGTGCATGCGCCGTTGAACCAGATGCGGCGACTTCTACTCGGGAGCTGATTAAATCAGCTCCTGTTCCTAGGGGTTCGGTTCTGGAAGTTATAGTGAGGAGGGGAGGTGCGAAGTCGACGGACACCGGAGGAGGCGGTCGTCGGTCGTGTTTTCTCTTTGTTCGTACTTCGTGTTGTCGCTCAGGACCCTGTCTCACACTCGGGCTGGCCCCGGGGTTGGATACGGTGGGGTTTGACCGTATCGGAGGGGCAGGAAGATTCTGGACCTGCCGGTATTTAATCACGTCGGCATCCGTAGGATCAGCGAGGTCCAGGAGGTGTCGTGGGATGGGCATGCCTTGGAGTGTCGATCATTCCTTTGATTTTTTTAAGTAGTTGAACTTGGGGACTCCTAAGGACTCTGCCGCTGGACGACGAGTGATCTCTGGATGGATTTCCATGTAATGAAAAATCAAGACTTGGAACCATCGGAGATATGGAAGGCCCTTTCTCTTGGACGTCTTGAGATGATCTCTGGTATAGATCTGGTCCACTATTTCTTGCATGAATAGGGCAGCGTAGTCGTAGCGTTTCCCGAAGATGACCCCATAGAAGAGGGTGAGGATGCTGAGGTTGCAACGGTCGTAGCCTGTGTGCTTCGGTGATAGGCACTTGTTAATAAGCATGAACAGTGCGTTCCATGGAGCAGGTATTTTGTTGAAGGAGAATGCTGAGACTTGTGTGAGAGGTGGGGAGCAGCCTATCTCCAGCATTCCATTTAGGATCTCTTGAGCCGTGGGAGGTGGATCGAGCTCATCAAAGGTGGGTAGTTGTATAATCGTCCTCAGAAGATCTTTGTTAAGCACCACCGAAGTGTTCTCAATTTGACTTTGAAATATTATCTCTTCGATGTCTGGAACTTGGTCCATGAGTCCCCAGAATTGTTGTAGGTAGACTTGGGGAACGCTCGCCGTGAGGGTGAAGGCAGGGAGCAGGAAGTGGTTCTTCAGAATGGCGATGATGACCATGTCCGAGCATCTAAAGGCCGTTGTGTCCAATTGATAGTTGTTCTTCAGTGGCTCGATCCATTTGGAGATTGGATAGATCGTGTCTCTGTTTGGAATCTCCATAATCTGAAAAATACGATCATAAGGTCATTAGATATCGAATATTCCATTTTTGCCATTAGTTTTATCTCTCCCCTTTTTTTTTAATTTTATTAATTAATTTTTTTAATATATATATATAATTTTTTTTTTTTGATTTTATATAGATATATATATATATATATAGATATATAGATATATATATGTATAAGTAGGTAAATATATATAGATATATATGGATGAATATATATAAGTAGATAGTATGTAATAAAGGTAGATATATATATAACTTCGACAAAATTTTCGTTAAGTGAAGAAGAAAGGGCCCGTTCTAAGGTGAAAGATATTGTTCGTGAAATAAAAAGGCCCAATTGAAAGGGATTAGAGAGGCCCAATACTGTAAATGTCGAGACGGGCTAAATTGAAAAGAAATGTCGAATGAAAGATGTTGAAATTTTCCTAAGTCGAGATTTATCGAGAAACCAAGTGAAAAGATGTCGAGATTTTATCAAGTAACGCGTTGTAAAAAATGTCGAGATCATTTAAAAAAATGTCGACAGGATTAATATCGATATCTCAGTGTTTAAAGTCTAAAAGTCGACAGAGTGTCGAGATAGCCCAGTTTGAAAATGTCGAGAGGCCCATTAACAAAGTCGATAAAGTTGAAATGTCGAGAAGTCCAGTTTAAAGGAAAATGTCGAGAGGCACAATTTTAAAATGAAAATGTCGGGATAGGTTTAAAATGTCGAGACGGCCAATTTTAAGTAAAATGTCGAGAGATAGAAAAATGTCGATATCGCACAGTTTAAATAAAATGTCGAGAGGCAGAAAAATGTCGATATCGCACAGTTTAACAAAAAAAATGTCGAGAGGCCCAATTCGAGAAAAAAATGTCGAGAGAAACTCAAATTAGGGTTTAAAAGAGACTCGAGTTTTGGGGGAAAAACGTCGATGCGCTGAAACGATTCGAAAATGCAGTGTTAAATCAGTAAAAGACGGAAGTAATCAAAGATTAAACTCATGGAAATCGAAGATTAAGATATTAAAGAAACTGAAATCGGAATCTCGTCTGTGATTTCTTCGAATTTTTATTTTTCACCTGCAAACAAAACGTTAGAATCACAAAAGATAAAATGGGAAGACACCGTCGTTCTTACCAGTAGATGAACAGGAATGAGGGTAAAAATATGAGCAAGACAGAGACGGCGAGAGATGAAAATGTCGAAGGCGAAGAAAAATTTCAGGGAAAATGTCGAAGTATTAGGTTGCGTGAATGAATAAGACGAAGTCGGGTCGATAATTTGGCTTTAAAAATGTCGAGCTGTGGTTTTCGGCCCAGTTCTTTTATTTATGTTGGGCTTGAACAATTGGCGAGGCCCAATATAAAAAATGTCGAGTTTGAAATGTTAAAATGTCGATATGAGAGGGGGAACTCGAGTTTTTGGACTTTGGGCCTGATCATGATAATTAAGTAGGCTTGGCGAGATTATGTTTTGGGCCTTTACTCGAAATGGCCCAAGTGGATTACAAAACTTGGAAAGATTTATGTAAATAAGCCAAATAAAACGCAACAAATAAAATGCAAATAATGTGCAAGCAAATAAAATGCAAAGGTACCATATGACAATGCGAAGGTAATGACGGATAGGAAATAGTGATGCTCCCCCTAGACATATACGCAATAATAATAATTTTTTTTTTATTTATTATTTTTTTTTATTATAAATTGAAAATCTAATTCTCCCTAAATCAATGATGCAAAAATTTAAAAGATGAATGCTCCCCCTAGACTTATGCAATTATGTTTCTCCCCCTAGACACATGCATAGGCTTTTCATAGTATATAACAAGGTTATGTCTGAATTGTGCAGCCTAGCATGAATGTGCCTAAATTAAGAGGTAAGATTCAACATGCCCAACCTAGAGACTAAGAATTGGAATCGTTTCTCATCCAATGCTTTAGTAAAAAGGTCGGCCAGTTGAAGTTCGGTGCTAACAAACTGCATTAATATGATGCCATTTTCAACATGATTTTTGATGAAGTGATAGCGAAGGTCAATGTGTTTAGTGCGTGAGTGGTGTACCGGATTGCATGTTATCGCAATTGCACTCTTAGAATCACTATAGATAGGAATATTATGTAAATCAAACCCGTAGTCCAAGAGTTGAGTGCGCATCCACAGGATTTGTGAACAGCAACTGGCAGCTGCGACGTATTCTGCTTCAGCTGTTGACGTAGAAACACAATTCTGTTTCTTGGAGGACCAGCAGATTAATTTGTCACCGAGCAGTTGTGCACCACCTGACGTACTTTTTCTATCCATGCGACAGCCTGCAAAATCTGAGTCAGTGTAGCCAATTAATTGAAAACTAGAGTTTTTGGGATACCATAGACCAAGATTTGGAGTTCCTTTCAGATAGCGGAGTATTCTCTTGACGGCCGTCAGGTGTGATTCTTTGGGGTTTGCCTGAAAACGTGCACAGAGACAGGTTGCAAAAACAATATCAGGTCTGCTCGATGTTAGATAGAGTAGTGAGCCGATGATTCCTCTGTAGTGTGTTTCGTCAATAGGCTTGCCAGAGAGATCTGCATCAAGTTTGCATGCTGTGGACATAGGAGTCGCTATGGGAGTGCAGTTTTCCATCTTGTATTTCTTCAGGAGATCACTTATATACTTAGATTGATTGATGAAAATACCGTCTGAAAGCTGTTTAATTTGCAGACCTAGGAAGAAGTTCATTTCGCCCATCATACTCATCTCGAACTTAGTGGTCATTAATTGACTGAATTCCTCGCATAATGTTACGTTCGTGGAACCAAAGATGATGTCATCAACGTAGATTTGAACTAGTAAGATATCGGAATTCTGTCTTTTCACGAAGAGTGTAGTATCGATTTGACCTTTTGTGAACCCGGATCCGATCAAAAAGGTGGAGAGAACGTCATACCAGGCTCTTGGTGCTTGTTTAAGTCCATAAAGGGCTTTATCAAGACGATACACATAGTCAGGCTTGGCTGAGTCGACAAATCCTGCGGGTTGTCCAACATAGACTTCTTCTTTCAGTACTCCATTGAGGAAGGCTGTCTTGACGTCCATCTGGTAGACAGTGAAGTCCTTATGTGCAGCATATGCAAGGAATAGACGAATGACTTCTATACGAGCAACTGGTGCAAAGGTTTCATCGTAGTCAATGCCTTCTTGCTGATTGTACCCTTTTGCTACTAGTCTCGCTTTATTACGGATGACTTTGCCGTTTTCGTCCCTTTTGTTTTTGAAGACCCACTTTGTTCCTATGATCGTTTTTCCTTTGGGTCTTGGAACTAAGGTCCAAACGCATAGGCGTTCAAACTGATTGAGCTCGTCTTGCATAGCAATGATCCAGTCTGGGTCCGACAGTGCTTCTGACACTTTTCGTGGTTCGAGTTGACTCATAAAACACGAGAGATGTTCGTGGAAAAATGAGACGTAATCATCCGGTATTGCGCTTTTCTTCTCTCGAGTTGACCTTCGTAGAAGTGGTTGATCCGGGTGAGAATCGTGAGTGTGAGCAGGTATTGTCGCGGCTTCATCATCCGAAGGTTGATCGTGTTGAGAGGGTATGATGTCAACGTTTGTTTCAGTATGAGGTGATATGGCAGTTGGAGTGAGATCATGACTTGAGTGAGAATTGTCGTCCTCAGTGTCTGTGGCGTTTGGAAGCGTGAGTTCTGTGTCTGAGGAAGAATTGTCTTGAACGTCTGTTGTTGCTTGCGTTTCACCTTGTGGAGTTTCTGTCGTCGGAGAAGACACCGGATCGGAAATTAGCTGAAAATCTTCAAGTAAAAAATCGAGAGATGCCACATTTGGACTTGGAGAGGCTGAATCTTGTTGAGGGTTCCCTGATGCAGTAGAGGAAGCTTCTGATGTTGTTGGGAATGTTTCGTCAAAAGTGACGTTGGCACTTTCCCGTACAATTTTAGCGTCTTTGAGGAACACTCTAAATGCTTTAGACGTCAAGGAATACCCAATGAACGTGCCTTCGAGAGCTTTAGGATCGAATTTCCCTCTGTTGCTTCGGTCATCTGCAATGAAACATTTGCAACCAAACACTCGAAGAAAAGAAATATTAGGAGCACGATTATTAATAATCTGATAGGGGGTCTTCTCAAATCTTTTGTGGATTGAGGTGCGGTTCTGAGTGAAGCAGGCAGTACTTAGTGCTTCAGCCCAGAAGGAATGTGGAAGATTTGACTGAATTATCATCGTGCGTGCAGCTTCAACAAGGGTTCGATTTTTCCGCTCGACGACTCCATTTTGTTGTGGAGTTCCTGCAGCTGAGAATTGTTGTGAAATGCCCTGAGATGCATAGAAATTACTCAAACGGTCGTTTGAACTCCGTGCCATTATCTGATCGAATGGTGCCAATTCGAGCTTGCAGTAGATTCTGTGTGATTGTCACGAATGTTTCGATTATTGAGGCGGTCTCATCTTTACTGCGCAAGAATTTTGTCCAAGTGTATCTAGAAAAATCGTCGATGAGGACCAGAACATATTTGCGACCATTGAGACTCTCTGTTCTCATGGGGCCACATAGATCAACGTGAAGTAGTTCTAAAGGTCGAGAAGAGCATGCAACATGTTTGGACTTATGGGAGGCTCTTTTCATTTTTCCTAGTTCGCAGGCACTACAGAGATGTTCTTTTTGATACATAAGGTTTGGTAGGCCGACAACTAGTTGCTTAGAGGATAGCTTATTAATGTCCCTAAAATTTAGGTGGGATAGACGATTGTTCCATAGAATGTTTTGATGATGTTAAGCTTTAGAGAGTAGGCAGATATTCGAGGATGGGGTGGTTGTTTTAAGGTCTATCGTATAGAGGTTCGTTTTTCGAATACCATGGAGCAGATCATTACCGTGACCGTCATTGATGCTGCATTTTCTTGCTTTGAAGTTTATTTCGAGCCCTTTGTCGCACAATTGACCAATGCTGAAGAGGTTGTGGCCTAGACCCTTGACGTATGAGACGTCTTGGATGGTTAGATTCCCGTGATTTAGATCTCCTCGTCCTAAGATTGGGGATGACCCGTTATTTCCAAAGCGTACCTTTCCGCCGTACTTTTCAGTGTAGTTGCTCAACAGTTCTTTGTTCCCAGTCAAGTGCGTGGAGCAACCTGAATCGAGATACCACACATGATGGACCTGCAAGAGAAAAAATGATAGAAACGTTTCGGTACCCATTTGAGAATGGGCACTTGCCATTTCTTAGTAGATGACTTAGGCGAACTAGTGACAGGATTAGTATTCGAAATAAGATTTGTGTTGGAGCTTTTAGTATCCGGCTTGGGAATCCATCGTTGCAATCCGTTCTTTGGATGTTGTGGAGATGCAGGGTAATGTTTATGTTTGGGCACCCAAATCTGTATAAATTTAGGTTTATTCGACGATGTTTTTTTGTTCAAAGATCGAGTGAATATAGGAGTGCGTGAGACGTGCCCTGCAGGAGAAATAGACGATCGAGTAGGAAAATAATGTAGATTATATGCACTAGATTTATCAATGCGAGAAACATCAAATGTCTTAGAGTTCTTTAAAGGAATAAAAGTAGAATCATCATAAGCGTAGGTAGTAGAACAGGAAGTCTTGAAGTGAGGATGATCAGGTTTCGGCTTCTGGACCCAGGCCAACGTCTTCTTCTTCTTTGTTATTCTCTTCCCTGTAGTCAAATTTGGCATGGCATTAGGAGTTAGATCAGAAGAGGAAAAAGAATGAACGTCAGATGAATAGTCGTTGAGGTTTCTAAGAAGTGAAATTTCATTAAGTAGTTTCTCTTTTTCGAATTTGAAAATTTCGATTTGATTTTGATGTTCCTTGGCTTGTGACGTGTTGATGGCTTGCAGGCGTGATAGTTCAGTCAGGAAGTCTGTCTTGTCTTTGGTTTGTTTCCTCTCCATTTGGGTTTGCGAGCTTGACTTGGTAAAGAAGCGTGAGTCGTCCTTGTTTGAGGTTGCGGTTGCTAAACGAAAACGGGAATTTAAGGCAAGTGCATCATCGTAGTAATAGTAATGATTTGAAGGGGATGCGAAGTTTTCAAATAGCAGCTCATGTCTTTTGACTTTTTCTTTCCCTTTAATCTCCTTGTGAGATGATGCATCCACCTTAGGCGTAGCTAGGTGACTTTGTGTGAAGAGACCTGTGGGGTTGTTGATTTGCTTCCCGAGTGAAGAGATGATTGTCAGGAGTACGTCTTTTTCCACTTGAGAGGCAATCTTTTCTTGTTCAAGAGTCGAGTGACAGACACTAATTTCTTTCATTTCTTTGATAAATGGAGGAATATATGGACGAGATGTACGCGGTCTTTGGACGTCTACTTCTTCTGAGGAGGGTGGATATAGGGATAAGTAGTCATCCGTCGGATAAGGTTCCTTAGTTCTTGAGCTCTTATTCAGTTCGTCGTAGTCGATGGGTATTTCAGCCCAGCCTTCCTTATTTCTCTTTTTCTCTTCTAAGTTGTCAATAAGACTAGTGAAGGGCATAAGACTAGGTATTTGTAAGCCTAGGAAACTAATATCGTAAAGAGGTAGAGGCTTCTTAACGACTGGGGGAGAGTCTGGAACAATACCTAGACCATCACGGGGATCATAAAAGCTAGTATCTCTAGCAGTATTTAAGAGGATATTTTTATCTGTTAGTACTCTCTTTGTTAGAAGATCCTCAAGTTTTTTTAATTTTCGAATATAAACGATTTCGTTCCTTAGACAGGAATTCATATTGTTGGGTTATTGTGTTTCGCTCTTCCTCACTCTTCTTGAAGTCGTTTTCCTTTTTGGAGAGTTTTTCTTCTAAATCTCTTATCCTAGTCTCATGTCTGAGGGATGTATCCTGAGCTTGTTCTAGAAACGAGGTTAACCTAGCCTTTTCTACTAGTTCGGTTCGCAAGACTTTTTCATTGTTTGCTAACCTAGATTCTTGTTTTCTTAATGATTGGTTTTCACTAGACATGGATGTTAGTCTATCCTGAAGAAGACATAATTGTTCATGTAGATTGGAGTAAGATTTGTGTACCTCAGTTTCTGAAGATGAGTCGGTCGAGGGAGTGGCTACGGCGTTGTGTGCCTCATCTTCAGTGTCAGTTTCAACGTTTGCCATGAGTGCCAGGTTTTCGTCCTCACTCTCAGAGGTATCCTCGAGCCATGATTCTTGTTCTGCCATGAGTGCAACACCAGACTGCTTTTGTTGGAGAAGCTGTGCCTTTTTGGTGTAGTAGTCAACATTCTTTGTCTTAGGCAGGAAGCAGTCTCGAGCAAAGTGTCCTGGTTTGTCACAGTTGAAGCACTTCTGATCTTTTATGGAGGTCTTAGGCTCACCATCTTCAGGCTTTCGGTCCCGCTTCTTTGAGGAACTAGTCCTGAGTCGATTCGACGATCTGTTCTGTGTGTAAGAGTTGAAGCGTTTGGTGATCAAAGCCATCTGTTTGGTAATCTCTGCCAGTTCAGGATCCATATCTGCATTTGTGTTGTCATTGTCTTCTTCAGATGAACTAGGATTCTGCACAGGCTTTGGATTCTTCCTTGATTTTCGATGGCTGATTAGTGCAAGTGACTCCATGGCTGCCTTTTCTTTTGATGATTTCTGAATCTCATTTATGTCTTCAACATGCTGGGCGAGGCTGTCGAAGAGACAGTGAATGTCCATCTCTTCTAGATCCTTGTTCTGACGGATATTGCTAGCTATTTTCCTCCATTCTGGCTGTAGTGCTGAGAGAAAGCGTATGTTGATCTCCTCACCAGTTCTGGTTACATTTATCTTTCTCATCTCATTCACTAAGGTCAGGAATCGCTGATAGGTCTCATATAGTTCTTCTCCATCTTTGGCTTTGAATGAATCGTAAGCCGTAAGGATGTTGGATTTCTTAGCCTTGTACCCAGATTCAGTTCGTTGCATCATTTTACTAATCTCATCCCACATTTCCTTGGCAGTTTGCAAGCTATTTACCTGCATGAAAATGTCATTAGGGATGCTTTGACAAAGATAAGTTCTGGCTTGACGATCTGCCCGAGCTCTGAGTTTTTCAGCTTCAGTGTAGGCAGAACGCGCTTTGGGTTCCCTGGTGTCTGGAACGGCCGGTTCATTGTCCGGATTTCCTGGAATAGTAACCCAGAATTGAGCTGGGCCTTCAGTGAGAGATTCGTACATTAGGTCTCCGTTCTCCTTGCTGTCGATGAAGTTTTTCATGAACCTGAGTGTCCATGCTGTGTACTCGTCCCTCTTGAGGATGGGTGGTCTCGCGTCGTTTCCAAGTGAGTAGAGGTCCATTGCTTATAGTAGGTTGGATGTGGATCTTTATCGTGTTGATCAACTAAAATCTTAACTCAAGGAAGACAAGTAGAGTTAGAGAAATATATGAAATAATATAATCACAAAATTGATTGGAAATTTTAATAAAGATTTAAAAGATAGTAAAGTAAATTCGGAAATAATATTATTTTTTTTTATTATTATTTATTTATTTTTTATTTTATTTTAGATGTCGAAGGAATAAAAAAAATGTCGAGGCTTGAATGAATTTGGGATTTCGAACGAACAAAAAGTCGAATGGAATAGGGTTCAAGATGTCGAGTTCCTTATGAAATGTCGAGACAGATGTCGAACTAGGTAGGAAGTCGAGATATAGAACACTGTCGAAAGCTTAATGAAGAATGTCGAGGTCTTCAAATGTCGAAGTCTTCAAATGTCGAGAAGAGTAGAATGTCGAATTGAAAATGTCGAATTGAAAGTCGAGTAGGGTAGAATGTCGAAATAAAAAATGTCGAGTACTTTTAATGACTTCAAATGTCGACAAACACGAATGTCGAGATCTTCAAATGTCGAGATGTAACAAAATGTCGAGTCAGATTAGCCTAAATGTCGAATTAGGAAAAAGTCGACCCAAAATGTCGGGAGATATTGCGAGAGAGATGTCGAGAGCTTCAAATGTCGAGCTGAGCAAAAAGTCGAGAGAGTTGTCGATAGAAAAAAAATGTCGAGATGTTAGAGGGAATCACGTCGCCATCACGATTTGTTCTTCGGCTGAAACTAAGAATTCGATCAATAGAATAAGCCACGAATAATCTGAGAAATTGAATAAGAATCGATCGTTAGAATTTCAAGAATCAGATAGGAACAACGAATAATTAGCACAGATCTCGATAAAATCCGACGAGAGAAGATGGAACGGGCGAGTGATTTCAACGAGCGAATAAAGTCGATAAAGCCTCGATGAGTTTGATCCACGAATTCGGCTCTGATACCACTTGTTTGGCCGATTTGATCCAACCTTGTACTGATTCAAAGGATTAGTATTACCTGTAACGATGAATTACGGAAGCAATAACGAAGTAATACCGATAGACGAATTGCAGAGTTGGAACGAGAGCGCACGTGTTCTTCAGAAAAGTCGTCAACTCTATTAATGAATCAGCAACCCTAAACGATGTATCGTTTAGGGTATTTATACATAAGCCCTAATGGGCTAATGGGCCCAATATAGCTAATATACCCACAAGTCGGGTATATTTACAATTAAGTCCTAGGGCGTAATTAAATTACAGAACATAGACTAATAATTAAATGAACACAATTATATAATATCTAACAAAAATAGTAACGAAAATGGTTGGAGAAAGTAACGGTGTCGACGAATGGCGCACTCTAGGAGTGACTGACGATATATTATAGTTTCCTAAAAGCGTACATGTTCCTCGGCGGTTTTCCCACCACTAGTGCAGAAATGCACATGGGAGACGGTTTTGAGGCGTCGCCTAGAGCCCCGTCGCCCATGTGCAGGATTATGGGCGACAGTTTCAGAACCGTTGCCCAAGTACGGGCACGGGCGACGTTTTCTCCAAAGAACCGTCGCCTATGTGTTTTTTTTTGTTCGGGGCATGGGCAACGGTTCTTTGCCAGGAACCGTCACCTATGCTTATGTTATTTCTTTTAATAGGCTTTGGGCGACGGTTCTTAGCCAGGAACCGTCACCCATGCTTATTTTTTTTTTATTTTTTTCGATTTTTCTGTGCCCACAATAAATCCTCCCAAAGAGATGCCTTCTAGCATCTATTATATTAAACAAGAGGGTAATATTAAAACATATTAAACCTGCATTAAAATTGAAATTTAAGGAAGACGATGTTTTAAAGGTTCAATACCGTTATTGGCAAGTTGCACCTATCCCCTCCGACACATCTCGAAAGAATATCGTACATGTATCGCATGACGTAGTAGCCATTCAACGTTTCCTCCTAATGAGTAAACATTGAACGGGTACCTAAGCTTAAAAACCGCAAGTAAATTCACATAAACAAATGCATATAAATCAAATACGGGTTTGAAAACTTACGTATTGTCCGGAGAAAATTGTCAAGAAGCACGGGCGCAGCTGTCCAAGCACAAAAATCTTCCGAAATTCGCCCAAAAATTGGCCACAAATAGCCCAAATTCTCCAAATTCACCAAAGTTAACCCAAAACCTAATTTTCACAAAAGTTAAGCTCAATATCAACTTCAAATCAAATATAACAAGCAATGGACTAAGCTGTTAAATCGCATAAGCTATTAAATTTCGAAGGAGAGATTTTTGAAAAGCTTCAATTTTCGAAGATTTCAAGCCTTCAATCGCGAAATACAATGACGAAAAATTGTTAGGAGATATTTTACCATGTTCTCTTAGCTCGGAGTCATCGGAAAAGAGTCGTGATCGCCGGAAAAAATCGCCAAGAGAGGAGAGGTCGTGCGGAAATCGCCCCATATTCGGCCAAAATCTCAAAATTGTGCAAAATTATTTTAAAAAACCTAATTTTCACAAAGACTATGCTCAATATCAACCCCAAATCAAATATAACACAATACTAAGCTATAAAATCGCATAAATTAAGATCGGGAAACCCGAAATTTCGAAACAAACAAATTCGAAAAGCTTCAATTTTCGAACACTTAGATTCATAAATCGTGAAATACGTAGAGGGGAAATGGTTAGTGGAGGTCTTACGGTGTTCTCCAAGCTCGAAACTGTGGGAATATTGCTCGTCGTTGCCAGAAAAATCGCCAAGAGGAAGGAGCTCTCGTTGTGGTCGCGCGATTATGAAAATATTTGGGGAAGAAGATGGGTTTAAGTAAGGGATATGGACGACGGTTCTTAGCAAAAAACACGTAACCGTCGCCCAAACTGAAGATTTTAAAAAAAATTAAAATCCTTGGGCGACGGCTCGCCCTAACTTAAAATTTAAAAAAAATATTTAAAAAATACGGGCGACGGTTGTTACGGAGAGACCGTCGCCCAAGGCTTAACTTTTAAAAAAATAAAATAGTATGGTATGGGCGACGATTGTTAGCCAGGAATCGTCACCCATGCTTATTTTATGTTTTAATTGGATACGGGCGACGGTTCTTAGCCAGGAACCGTCCCCCACGCTTATTGTTTTTTATTTTATTTAGTTTTCTACGATCAATTAAAAAACAATCCAAATAAATCAAAATGAATATTAAAAAAAATTAAAAGCCTTCGGCGACGGTTTCTCTCATGAACAGTCGTCCAAACTTAATATTTTAAAAAAATAAATATTTAAAACCCTTGGGCGACGGTTCTTAGGTAACAACGCAGAAACCGTCGCCCAACTTCATATTTTTAGAAAATAAAGAAATTAAAAAAGTGTATAGGCGACGGTTTTAGAGAGGAAACCATTGCCGGAGGCTTTCGACAATTGTAGGTGACGGTTTTCGACTAGAAACCGACGCCTATGACGAACAAAATTAAAAATTAATTACGGAAGTGCCACCGCGTCTACTATAGGCGGCGGTTCTTCAGGAACCGTCGCCTAAAGTGCCGTCGCGTGTCATTTTCTAATAGTGCACGTTCTACACTTCTCGGTTTTTGGGGTGTCTTCATGCTTCCAACGTTTCTTCATGACTCCACGTTGCCCTTTATCCGTCTCCTTTATCACGTTCGGCCAGTTATGCATGAGTGGAGATCATGTATGTCACGATTTTAGGTCGTGGAGTTCTGCCTTGACTAAGGATCCTTTTCTTTATGCCTCGGGAATTTTCTTAGGAGCCAGGTGGGCTCACGTTCTCCTTCCTCTTCTTTCTCGCAGGTGTGGCCTCGGGTACTCCTCGAGCAAAACTCTCGAGGGAACCCTTCGGTGCTGGACGGGGCTTCTCTTTCTTTATTTGCGAGTATGGTTAGTGTTTAGGTGCGGACTCCTCGAGTACGCTACCCCAAGGATCCCCCAGGGACCTCACAGGGCTTCCTTCGCCTGAAGCGTCGCCTTGATAATCCCGGGATACTCTCATATCGATCCTTCCCGAGAGAGCCTAGCCCGTCCAATTGTGTCAATTCTCTCGAGGAGGAGGGGGGTTAAGTTTGTTGGAACTGTTCGAGTATTTTACCGCGAGATTGGTAAAATCCGAGGATAACAATAGTCCCCCCCTCTAGTCCAAAAGAGCGTAGTGAAGTTTGGACGTTTTTGTAGTTGCGGTTGTATTGAGATTTCCCCGAGCAACCTTCGTCCTCGAGTGCGTTCCTCTTTCCTTATAGTTGATATCGCTCCGCCTTCCCCGCCATGTGTCCCTTTCGTATTGGTCGCCCCTGATGGGATGTTTGGGCGGGAGTTTCTGTTGCTAGATCTTCTCATCGACGTAGAAGCCGCGACACATTGATCTCGATCGGATCTTAAGGCCCAGATCCAACGCATGGGGCCTATATATACCCACTTCTTTCGTTCATTTCTTCTCTTCCTACAGTTTGCTCTCGAAATCTTCTCGAATGCCCGACCCCTTCCTGCTCTTCATCCCAACTTTTTTAGACACTTGTAAGTTTTTCTTCCCTTCATATTTTTTCTTTCTCTTAGCCATGTCTTGTGTTTCCTCTGGTAGTTCCCCTAGCTGTAGTAGTTCTTTTAATAGTAGTGATAGCTCTTTGGGGGGTACACGGAGCCCGAGGGTAAGCACGGGAATCGCACATAGGGACTCCTCGACGGCTCCTTCTTTGGAAAATCTTCCTGAGGTAATCCTTCTACTAGCATCGTCCTCTTCCTCATCCTATCTTAGATCCACCAGCCGCCCTTGTGAGAGCGATTATCCCGATCGGAGGGCTTACCATAGGGATCTTAATGTCTGGATCAGGCAAATTGAGTCGAGTTGAGAAGGTCTTCCCTGGCATGCGATTAAAGTATCTTCCTTTAAGTCTTCCGATATTCCCAAACTTGTCACTCATTCAGGCATGCCCCGATGATTTTGAAGTTAAGAGTCCCTTCTCTTACAGCATAGCAGCGCCCCTCTCGAGGGCTTCAGAACTTATTTTCTCGACCAGGTCGTGATGGGCATCATATTTCCCCTTCATCGTTTTTTGGCTGATAATTATAAATACCATGGGATTTCTCCGGGTATGTTGGCTCCTAATTATTCTAGCCTTCTTCTTTCTTTTTCCATTTTTTTGATTAATCGGATTTTTGCCCTTTGTCCCCATGATCTCCTCACTCGTGAGGATTAAAAAGAAAGAAGATGGGAATTTTTCTTCTCCCCGATTGGAGCTCCCGACATTATTCAGGGCAATTCCTCATCCCACAAAGGCTGGATGAGTAAGTATTTTCATGTAAAGCCCTCTGAAGCTAGCCCTAAGAAGGAGTTAATTCATTTTCCTTGGAACGATCAAATCTCTATCATGCACCCTTTTTCTCCCGACTCACCCGCCCGAGTAGAAGCCTTTTTAGGAAAGATAGGCCAGAGATGCTACCGTGCTCCCGAGCTCATAGAAGATGACCTTGTATGCCTGTTCAGTTTTGCTCGAAGGCGGTTCTCCTGTCCCGGGCCCTAGGTATACAAACAAAAAACCCGACCGTATTATTGTCAGCTTTTTGATCGAGCCGAACCCTTTTAACCTCAGGACTTTTTTGTAGATAAACGTGTGGAGGTTGCCAAAATCATAGCTCTGGCTGATGAAGTGGGGAAAACTCTCGAGGCTACTCTTACCGCGCTCTCTGCTCCAAATACCCGATCCAAGGGAAAAGGGAAGGCTCTCGGTTCCTCCTCGGGATCGAAGAAAGCCGTTTCGAAGTGGGCCACACCTGAGGCCTCGTGTGTACGTCTCAACTAACTTTCTTGTTTCTAGGCTTATTCTTTGCCCTGTGAGGGAGCTCGCCGTTATCGCCCAACTGTCACACCCGCCTAGAAAATTTTGTGGGTTCCAAGCCCAGTGTGCCGGCAATGGCCAAGTCCGCATGCTCTCATTTTACTGCACCGCGCCCCACTTTCCACTCAGCCTACCCCAATTTTCCGTCCTTGCGGAAATAATATGCGGAAGCTGCGCTACACCTTCGAAGTTCTCACGCCCCAGTTATGTTTTTGCCCTAAGTGCGCTCGTGTGTGCCGTTGAACTAAACTTGCACTCAACAAGATAAGAACAATGCTATACACACAAAAATTACGGGAGAATCCTCCCAACCCACTCTTTTTATTCCACTAAGATGGGGGCGTTCTTATTTTACAAGTTTGGGAGTGAGAGCTTGTCTTCAGCTGAAGATGGTAAATTCGGCTCGGGCTTGCAATGTAGAGATGACCATGCAAGTTAGTGAGAGGCCCAGGAGGTGGTTGTCTACGGGATCAGCTATCCAAGGCCCAATTCGAGACCGGCAAACTTCGACAGGAACTTCTTTTGGAGAGAGATCGTCATCAAAACCAGGAGAAACAACTTAAGCAAAGACTTGTTCTTGTCGAGAAAGTGTCTGAGGCAGCCAATTTGTATTTTTACTTTGGGTTCCAGGGATGCCTGTCTCAGCTCAGAGCGAATGGCTTCTCGAAGAGCGCGCATCCTTTGACTTTTTAGATCCTAAAGCAGCTCTCCTAGCGGTGGCTCCTAGGCATTCTCCTCTGCAGAAGTCGAAGGAGAGGAGCTTCTGGGATTATGTTGACTCGGGCGATAGTAATGATGCTTCCCCATGGCGCGAGCCGGTTTGGAAGGATTAGATTTGCTGCTTTCTTTTTGCTTTCTTTGTTCCCTTTTGTTTTCGGTGGATGACCTTGCTTTTGTTCTCTACTTTTCCTGTTATGACATTCAAAGCATATTATCATAAGTAAATTTTACATTACTATTGTTTTACCGATGCTTTGAGAGACTTCAATACTTAGTGTATCCGGAGATTATATGTGTCGAGTGATAGGTCTCTTGCTTCGAGCTGAGGGCGTCCCCTTAAATCTTGAAGAGAGCCTCAAAGATCTTGAGAAATAGTCTTTCATTTCGTCTCTCAGAGAGAATGTGCAGCCTGGCGCAGAAGGATTTCAGTGTGCGCATAGTCTTTGTTCTCCGAGAGGGAATTTCTCAGCCTCCATAGAGGGATTTAAGTGTGCGCGTTGGCTTCGCTCCACGAAGGGAATTTTCAGCCTCCGCTGAGGGAATTCGATGTGCGCATCGTCTTCGTTCCCCGAGGGGGAATTTCTCACCTTCCATAGAGGCATTTTCATTTTACCCGGGACTTCCTTGAATGTCTTTTAGGGTTTTAAGATTTTTCCCAAACAATCCTCGTAAAGAAAGAAAGAAACTTCATTAAAATAACTGAGTATGCACATCTGAGTAGTAGGATTTCAAAGCAAACTAAGAAAGAAAAACAAGCATAATGAGGGTATTTTTAATAAAATAATTATAAAAATAAAACATTAACAAAATAAACATGAAGCGAAAAACATTAATAAAATAACGAAATGCATGCCGGGTTATTACGAGTTACATAACTCGTATAAAATCTGTACGAGATACTCATCCTCGCTGGCAAAGCTGAGGACGTGGGTAACTCGTATGAATTTTATACGAGTAATATATCATAACTCGTATAAAATCAATACGAATTAGATCTGGGTTTTTAAATACCCTACATATCTATCTCGACGACGAAGACGAAGGCTGAAGACCAAGAGACCACCTCTGTCAGCTGCTGCTCACCGCCGCCTCGACCCGCTGCCGCCGCCCTGAGACCCGCCGCCTCTTGCTGCCGTCGCAGCGACATTGTTCTTGCTGCTGCCGCGACGTTGTTCCTGCTGCTGCCTTCTGCCGCCGCCGCCCCGCCACCCACCGCCGCCTCGAACCGCCTCGAAGTGCTGCCGCCTTTCCCCCCCACCCGCCGCCGCCTCGACCGGCCTCGACCCGCGACCTGTCGCCTTCTACCCGCCGCCTCGACCCGCCGTGACCCGCCGTGACCCGCCTCGACCCTCCGTTCCCCCACCCGCGTGCCTCGTTATATGCTATTTTTTTTATATTTATTTGTTTGGTTTTATGGTCGATATTGTTACAATAGTAATTTGATTGACTTATTTAGATTTCGTATTTTTTGATTGTAGAATGGATTTGGATTCTTCTTACGGGCATGTAGATCACATTGAACACTCCAACGTGTACTGCTACTCTCGTTGACGTAATACTCACGTCTAGCAAATCGAAAAATCGACGACGGCACGTTGTAAATGTTTCTTAGTTGGAAAAATCATGCATCGACAAAACATAGGGTTATCTTTGTCGTAAAACTCGTAGTCGTCACCACCAAGATTTGGTACGTCTGGAAAAATGGGACGGACTGAAACAGCGTTGGAGCTGCAGAGTCCAGTAGTCGTATCATCTAGCGCATCGTCGTCGTTGGGTTCGTTAGGATCGGGTAACTCGGATAGTGGATCCTCATCGTCTGCTTCCGAATCACTAACATCAACATCTTCCTCGGGTTCAGGCACGAAATCTGGCTCGGGTTCTGACACGAATTCCGGTATATTGAATGGAACACCAAGCGTGGGCATCTTCAGGGAAATATTGCTGAACCCTGCCGTAACTGAGACAATGTCGGGAAAACTCGCACATGTATAACTCGAAGAACCAACTTCAAACGCAGGAAACTCGCGCCGCTCCTCAAAATTTCGACGAGGCTCTTCGTTCAAATCAAAATTTGAATTTTCAATTATTTCAACAAGAACCTCAAAACAAGTGTTATCCGAATCAGGATGTATGTAAAATTGTAAATCGTTGTCATTGGAGATTTGGAGTAGCTGATGAAAAATGCGGGAATGTTGAAAGTATTCATTTTTTGCATGGACAATCAATGAACAACGACTGCTATAAGCACCCGTAATTTCGAACAACAACGACATAAACTCCGAAAAACTAGTGATGCGACGAATTCGCCTATACCCAATAGGACGTATACTATGACTTGTACATGACTCGACACCATTGTTTTGTGTTGTGTTATAAAATCGATTGTTTTGTGCTGTGTTAAAGATCGACGAGAGGGTTATTTATAGAAACGTAACTCGTATATAATTATTACGAGTTACGCGAATTATTGAATTTCGACCATAACTCGTAAGAAGTATTTACGACACATGAATTATTGAGCACTAACGGAACTCCTAAGATATAATTACGAGTTACTCTAATAATTGACTGACACTGAACGCCCATGCAGGTTGGTCGGGCACCCATATAACCCAGTATCTATATTATACGAGTTACTTCAAGTACCTCGTAATACTATTATACGAGTTACTTTCGAAAGGGTCAAAGGGTCAGCGTGCCACCGTGGAATAATATCTCGTAACTTTTTTATACAAGTTACTTAACTCGTAATCTGATCATATAAATTTCTCTATTTTATTAATACTTTTGGTTTTATGTTTATTTTGTTAATGTTTGAATTTTTTTTAATTATTTTATTAAAAAAGCCCTTAATGAGGGTACATTTTCGCAGCTTTCGGGCGTTCCAGGGTCGATCGAGCTGCTTTCCTTTGGCATCCTAGAAATAATAAGAGGCTTCTTCTATTTTCTTGATGCTTGAAGGGTCTTCGAACTTTGGCTCCAGTTTTTTCATTCCCTCTTGGTTTAAAATTTCCTTCATCACTAAGTCTCCTTTCTTATTTTTTCTCGCGTACCCGATGGTGGTAAGACTTAGTTATCCTTCTCTGGTAGGCCGTCATCCTGATAGTTGTCCATTCTCTTCCTTCTTCAATCAGATCGAGGTCTTTGTCCCGCAATTGGTCGTTTTCCTCACAGTATGTCAAGATCCGAGCGCTTTCCTTGCCGTCGCGGGCAGAACTGCTTCACGTTCGTATACTAGACTGAAAGGAGTTTCGTTCCTTACTTCCCGAGGGGTGGTTCGGTATGACCAAATGACACTTTGTAACTCGTTGAACGATGCTTTCTCCAATCCTTCCTGTCTGGCTTTTAGTCCCTGTACGATGGTGTGGTTGGTCACTTCCACTTGGCCATTTTTCTGGGGATATGCCACGGAGGTAAATATCTGCTCGATCCCGAGTTGGTCATACCACTCTGTAAGCTTTCTCCCGCTGAATTGTCGTCCGTTATCCAAGATTAGCCTTCTCGGGATCCCCTATCTACATATGGTATTCTTCCGGATGAATGATGTGATGGCCGCCTTAGTAATTTTTGCCATGGTTTCAGCTTCGACCAACTTCGAGAAATAATCCACAGCCACTAGCAAAAACTCTTCTGGGCCACATTTCCCGAGAAGGGGCCGAATATATCTAGCCCCATTGATCGAAGGGGCAGGGTGAAGTTACTGACTTTGTTGCCTCCGTTGGAATCTTTTGTAGACTTCCGTGCTTCTTGCAGTTGATGCATCCTTGTACTAGCTTCATCGCATCTCCTTTGAGGGTCAGCTAGAAGAAACCGGCTAAGAGTCTTTCGGGTCACGCTCGACTTTTGATGTGGCTTCCGCAAATTCCCTCGTGGATTACCTGAAGTACCTCTTCCCCTTCTTCTATAGATAAGCATCGCAACAGCGGTTCTTCATAGGATCTTTTGAATAATAGCCCAGTAGTTTCGGGCCAGAGCTTTATCCTCGGGTAGGAGCTTGTTCCCTAGGTAAGGATATATGTCGTGTCTCCAGTCTTCCTTCAGGATATCAGATTCGGGAAGGTACTGATTTTTGTTCTTCAAGCGCACATGTCCTTCCCCTTTTCCTCGGGCGTTCCTATAGCGCTAGCCCACTTGGCTATCTGATCCACTTTCTCGTTCTCGGCTCGGGTTATCAAAATTATCTTGAGTTACTCGAACCTTCCTATGATATCTTCAAACGCTTTTCACGAAGTAAATCGACTTCTGCACTTGCTCATTTTCTCAAACTAGTAACAGACTCACTGATCGAGGAGTAGCCGCCAAGTACACGATCAATTCTTCCCCGGGCGAGGGCTTGTTGAGCACAGGGAGTTTCTTCAGATATAACATCAGTTCTTGGAATGATTTTTCACACTCGTCACTCTATCCAAATCTTTGTACCTTGCGCAGTACCTTGAAGAAAGGCAGGCTCCGTCGGCGGATCGGGATATGAAGCGTGATAGAGCCGTTATTTTGCCCATCAACCTTTACCTCATTTATGCTTCGGGGGATGTCATGTCCATCAGGGATTTGACCTTCTCGGGGTTGGCTTTAATCCCCCTCCCCATTACCATGTATCCTAAGAACCTTCTCGAGCTGACTTAGAAGGTGCACTTAGTCAGATTCATCTTGTGATTGTACCTCTGAGTTGTCGAGAGCGTCTCCTGAACGTCCGCGAAGAAACAACACTGTTCTCAGGATTTGATAAGAATATCGACCACGTGTACGTCCATGTTCCTTCATGTCTGATCTTTAAAGATTCTGTCCATGAGCCTCTGGTATGTTTCTCCGACGTTCTTCAGCCCGAAGGGCATGATGGTGTAATAGAAAGTTCCTGCAGCAGTAGTGAAGCTCACTTTCTCTTGATCTTCGTCGGCTAGGGCTATTTAGTTATATATCCTTGAAGGGCTTCGAGAAAACAGGGCAGCTCGTGCCCCGAGGTTAAATCCACTAGCTGGTCTATTCGAGGCAGAGGATAGCAGTCCTTCGGGTATGCCTCGTTCAAGTTTCCGAATTCAAACGCACATACGCCATTTTCCCAAAGACTTCAGCACCAGAACTACGTTCTAGAGCCACGTGGGGAACTGGACCTCCCTTATGTGGCCTACGTCCAAAAGCTCCTCCACTTAACGTCGCACTTCGGCATCTTCATCGGGGCAGCGGTGCCTTCTCTTCTGAAAAATTGGTCGGGCCATCGGGAAACATTCAACTTGTGTTCAATTATTTCCCTACCAATGCCCATATCTTTTGTTGTCCATGCGAAAACAAGTCCATATTCATCCTCACTAGTTTGGGCAGATCTTTTATTAAGTCTTGAGAAAGGCTTTAGCAATTTTGATGTTCCCCTTAGGAGCTTGGATCATTACTTCGTCGGTTTCATTCTCGATGCTTTCCTCCTTAGATGATCCGATAGTGTATAAGGTGTTTCTCCCCTTCGGGTAATCACCATTTAGGGTTTTAGAGGATTTGATATCAACGCGCACTTCCTCGACGTAACATTTCCAAGCCATCTTTGAATCTCCTAGAACTTCTCTGATTTTGTCTCCCATAGAGAATTTGATTTCTGACGCAGTGCTGAGACAATAGCCATGAAGGAGGTTAGGACGGGTCTTTCGAGTATGATGTTGTACGGGCTTGATCCGTTGATAACCATGAATGGCTTGATCCAAGTCTTTCTTGTTTCTACTACCCCGAAGGTAAGTGGGAGAATTCCCATGGCTTCGACAGAATGCCCAGTGAACCCGAAGACCACTGTCTCCATTTTGTCCATCGGGTAAGCTCCTAGTTCCATCTGGTCAACTGCCTTTTTGTAGATAATACTGACAGAACTTCCATCACGGTCTAGGCCCGTAATTTGCTTCGGCATAGAGGACTTTCATGGAGGGGACGATTCCCATGAAGACGCCCTAGTCATCGGAGCTGAGGTTGCTAACCATGATGTCGGACGAGTCTTCGTCGACAACGGGAGCTCTGTTAACATTATCTACAAGAAGGCAATGGATCAAATGGACCTAGGAGCATACCTGATGGACAAAGTGGAGGCAGCCCTCATCGGGTTCACTGGGCACTCCGTCGAGGTTGTCGAATTCTACATCTCCCACTTTCCCTCGGGGAAGGAGAAACACGAAAGACTCGTATTGTGTCGTTCATCGTTATCAACGAGTCGAGCCCATACAACATCATACCTGGAAGACCTGCCCTCACATACTTCACGGCTATCGCCTCGGCGTTACATTAGAAAAATCAAATTCCCCGTGGGAGAAAAAATGGGAGATGTCCTAGGAGATCGAAAGATGGCTCGGAAATGTTACGTTGAGGAAGTGCGCATGGAGATCAAATCCTCTAAAGCCCAAAGCACTGATAACCTGCGGGGGAGAGACCTTATACTCTATCATAGCATTTAAGGAGGGAAGCGCCGAGGAAGAAACCGAGATGACCAAACCTCTTAAGAGGACAATCAAAATCGCTAATGACCAGAACCGGAACCGGGAATCGGAATTGGTAATCCGCGGTTCCGAGTTCCCCGAACCGGCCCAGTTCATTTTAACTAGGCCGGTTACCGGTTTGAGAACCGGTTCCACCGATTCCGGTTCTAGACGGGTTTAATGGGCCGGTTTTGGACCGGTTCCGGGTTGGCCCTGCCCAAAACCTAGGTCTACTCAATTATTTACATCATGGGGATTACTAGCATTGATATTACTCATGTCAACACAAACAAAGTCTTATTTATTAACCTGTTATCCAGGCGCATTTAATCAATTCACCAAGCGAAAGTCCATCATTTGAATCAAATGGACTTTGATGGATTTATCATATGGCTCTGATGTAGGAGGGAAGGATACTAATTTGGAATTAGTGAGCTTAAGATCGTTCAATTCTAGGGGCGCTTTTGCTTTTGATTCTTCATTTTTTTCATCCTTTAATTTTTGTAATTTATGCACTTGCTCAAGCTAAAGCTCCTCTTCTCTAGGAGCCGAACGTCCTCTTTTTTTTTTACCTAAGAGGTGTCAAAGATTATTGTTGGAGACGTTCACATTTGTGAATTTCGAACGTCCTCTTCTCTTTGTCTCGATATAAGACCAAGATTTTATCGTTGTAGAAGTTCACTTCAAGGTGCTCATCTTCTAGCCGTTCTAACGAGTATACGATACTATCAAAAGAGAAGTTCACAGAAAGATCAATGCTCCTCTTTTTACGATTTCTAAAAGATTTCAAGAATTGAGAAGGCGTTCTTTTGGTACTGTTTATTTTGCGTTGAGCATTCCTCGTGTACGTTCTTCCACCTCCTTTTCTTCATCTCATTTTCTTCCCCTCCTTTTCCCATTAGAGCAGCCCGAAACTTATGGAATAAGGTTGAAGGTTTGATCGGTATTCAAATGAAAAAGGATATCGGAGAAGGCTCAAAGGGGATTACTAGAGGAAATAGTAAAGGATATTTTTATAATATAATATGTCCAAGTGAGGAATATCCTAAGTGCCCTAATCATATTCGAGACGAACTAACACCAAGCGAGAATGAGGCCAAGAAACGCAAGTTAAGACAAGCATTAAGAGTGTGACTCACTCATGGATAAATCCTTTAAAAAAATAATAAAAATCTCACATATAAATTGTGGCTTTGTGTCTAGTGAAACATAATATACTCTTTAAATAAAGAGTGTGATTAGAATTTTTAAGCAAATAATCAATCAGTTATGTGCAAATAATGCATGAAAAGTTTTTTTTGTTTATTTAGAATGCGAAAAATGCAAAAATAAAGTCAAAACAGAATCACACAAATATGGGAAATACGACCAAGAAGCACATAATATTGTACCAGAAAGCAGAAAAGAGCATGTACAGTACATTTCAAGTATGGTGAAATTCAACATGCATAACTTAGCAACAAGAAATTGGAATCGTTTTTCGTCCAATGCCTGGTTAACAAGTCGGCAAGTTGAAACTCAGTGGTAACAAAGTACATTTCTATCGTGCCTTTTTTTTTAATGATCCTTAATAAAACGATAACGTATATCCATGTGTTTCGTGCGTGAATGATTATCAGGATTGCACGTTATGGCTATATCACTTTGAGAATCACTATAAATGGGAATGGTATTTAAATCAAACCCATAGTCGCGCAGTTGCGTCCGCGTCCAAAGTACTTGTGAGCAGAAACTGGCAGCCGCGACGTACTCCGTTTTGGCCGTCGACATTGACGCAGTTCTGCCTCTTGGATGACCGGCAGACCAACATGTCCCCTAAGAATTGTGCTCCGCCTGACGTGCTTTTTTCTGTCCATTCCACAACCTACATAATCAGCATCAATGTAGACAATAAGGTAAAATCCGATACAATTGGGTTACCATAAACCAAGTGTAGAAGTTCCTTTCAAGTATCGAAGGATACGCTTGACCACTGTCATGTGGGATTCCTTTGGAAAAGCGGGCACACAAGCATGTGTCAAACATGATGTCCGGTCGACTTGAAGTAAGATAGAGAAAAGATCGGATGATACTCCTATATGTGGTGATGTCGGCAGATTTGCCCGAAGGATCAGCGTCCAACTGCAATTTGTGGACATCAGAGTGCTCATTGGAGTGCTCTTGTCTTGATTTAACCGCTTCAGAATATCCGTGATATACTTCCTCTGACTGATGAAAATACCATCGTCGAGCTGCTTGACTTGTAAACCGTGGAAGAACTGAAGATCCATCATGATCATTTCAAACTTGGTCTTCATCAAATCACTGAATTTCTGACAGAGGCGGGAGTTAGTCAATCCGAGATGATGTCATCAACGTACACGTGTACGACCATGAAGTCTTTGCCATGCTTTTTGATGAAGAGAGTGGTATCGATTGTTCCCCGTGTAAAGACATAGTTGATCAGGAAGTCGCTTAATACGTCATACCAAGCTCTACGAGCTTGTTGTAATCCGTGTAGGGCTTTGTCCAATTGATAGACATAGCTAGGATGATCTTCATCGATAAACCCTTGCAACATAATTTCTTCTTTTAACACACCATTGAGGAAGGTGGTTTTGACGTCCATATGATGTACCGTGAAATCATTGTGAGCCGCGTAAGCTAGAAAGAGTCTGATGACTTCAATACGTGCCACATAAGCATAGGTTTCATCGTAGTCGATTCCCTCATATTGATTATATCCTCTGCAACTAATCGTGCCTTATTCCTGATTATGTTCCCATCTTCATCATTTTGCCATACGGTCGAGGAACTAGAGTCCATATGCTCGAATTGGTTGAGATCAACTTGCACTGCGATCACCCAATCTGCGTCGTTAAGAGCGTCAGATACCTTGGTTGGTTCGTTTTGGCTTAGGAAGCACATGAAAAGTCCGTTGTGTGTAGAAGTCCTAGTACGTGCTCCGCTCGAAGGATCACCAATAATTTGATCAACGACAACTCAGCCCCAATTTTGGGGTTTAAAGACATTGGTTTCAAAATCTGACAATTCAAGACATTTCTTATGTCGAAGGCCTCAGACACAACTTATTCAACATTGGTCAATTGTACGACAGAGGACAACAAGTAGTTTTCCAACCTTTTCGTGCTTTTTTCGATTCGAAATAAATTTTGACAGTTTGTTATTCTTTTTTGATTACTCCTTTTGCATAGATATTAAGCAATAATGTGTTTAAACTGTGTAATACAAGCGCTTTTTACACATTTCGAGTTAAGAACCAGTCCTGATTTTTTAAACTTGACATTCTAAGTTTTAAAATTTTGATTTTCGTTAAAATTCTCGACTGACTTGTTCACTAAACCTTAGACTCGAAAAGTCTCTTGGTCGCAAATAGTCTCTGTGGAAAACCTTTTCTGTTTGCAAAAGTTTTATTCGAAAGTGTTTTTCACCATTTATCAGCGCAACTTGATGTTGTCGAGTACTAAAGTAGATTCTAGATCCATGTGTTCGCTCCAGAATCCTATACAATAAGGGACTTGTGGAAAGGTTCGGAGATGGCCTAAATATAAATAATCGTGATCGCTTGAAGCCAGTAGATAAATACGAAAGCTTGGACGAACTCGTAGAAGACGCATTTGAATCGAAGTCTTAATCCAAGCAAAATATAATCTGGTCGAACGTCTCAAAAGAAGAGGGCAAGGGTGACACTCAAGAAATGTGTCGAAGATGAGTACGAGTACATGATCATCGTATAACATTCCTATTTTGGTGTATCTGGTTCCTCTCATCCACGTGAATCGCCAAATAAGGGTGGGAACTTATTGTCAGAATGGTAGTTGAGGTATATGTGCAAATTGCTTGAAATATCACGAAGGTCCTTGCAAGGATCCACAGTGTGTGTTCTATGTCGACAACCTAGACATATCAAGCGGCTTGTCCCCAACTTGTTAGAGCTAGTGCAACGAACCTTACTTATCCCTGTGGCAAGGCATTTCATCCCCCGCCACATTCTACATCTGAGGGTAGCCGACCGGGAATGCAAGACAACACAGATGGCCATAGCACCCAACTACCTATGCAAGCAAGAAATCGAACTTGAGAGTTTCATATGACTCAAGAAGAAGATGGCTCAAATCTTAAGGTTATGGCAGGTGAACACGCGAACTTAATAAATTTTATAGTTATCATATGATAAGTTTCACTATTTCCATATGTTCGTTAAATCCTCCTGAATTCAATGGTATTCTTATAAACCTCTTTCTAAACCTCACTTCTTGGCTCGATCTACTATCGCTTCTTTAGCCCAACTAACGATTAGAGATCGACCAATTTATGTTATCGATGATTCTGGTTCTAATCGATCTTACATTGTGGACAGTCTTACGACGAGTCTACCTTGTCTTGCTTCTTTCTTATAACCTGTGGTTATGACTCATACCCCTCTTGGGGAGTGTATTGGTGAGGCTGGGTGTTTAAGATCTATTCCATCTTTATTAAGGATAAAGTCATCTTGATACCTCGGTATGTCATTTGTATCACTCGTTGTCGTTTCAATTTTCTCGACTTGTAAAGGGTGCGAGACATTTTACCTTCGGTTATCGATACTTCTAATTTTGCGATGACTATAGACGACATTCTTGTTGTAAAAGAATTATTTGATGTGTTTCCCAAGGATCTGCTGGGCTAACCTCCCATTGAGACGTCAATTTTGTTTTCGTGCACACTTTCCGAGATGACTTCCCATATTGATACCTCCATACCGAATGTGCCTGCTGAATTTAAAGAACACAATACGCAACCAGCAGAGCTATTATGTAAGAGATCTATTCGGCCGCGGATATCTCCTTGGAGCACTCTTGTTCTTTTCATCAAGAAGAAGGATGGATCGTTTCTTCAATTCATAGACTATCTTAAGTTGAATAAAGTGAAGATAAACAACAAATATTCTCTTCCTGGGTTTGATGACACGTACAATCGATTGCGAAGAGCCACCATTTTCCCGAAAATCAATTTTCAAACTTGTTCTCTCCGTTCAAGGTTAGAGAGTTTGTTATCGCAAAGTTTACTTTTTGTAGTAGAATGGGGAAGTTCGAGTCTGTGTTAGGCCATTTTGACGAAAATCAAATTTTTCAACTGAAATCGACAAATTTTTAATATCGGGACTGGTTTTTGACGCAAATCATTTCAATTTCAGCTACGAGCTATACTCTTAGATCGATGTTAAAAGGATGTCTTCGTACCCCCGATTTTTTCCACGATGGATTGTCTTTGTGGCTCCGTCGGGTTATTACCCAACCTCAGTTACCATTACTCCATCTTCTTGTCCCAACGACGCGATTTTCTCGCCAAAGACGATGCGCATTTTGACCCATTGCATGACGATCTCCCCAACTCGATCTTTATGAGGGGGAGGAGTACCAAAGCGATACCACGACGAAAATGCAAGAAGATCAGAAATGCTAAATCCTCTCGTCAAAGAATCAAGCAAATACCACGGCTTCAAAGATCAAAGTTTTCGCCTCGTGTACGGCCCTTCAAATTTGAAGAGAACACTCCCAATCCCAACACAAGGTTGAAAAAATGTAGGGGGGTTGTGAATATTGAAGGGAGAGGATCGAGCACAAAAGAGAAGAAAAGCTCAAGAGACGGTGAGCTTGAAGGTCTCCTAAAGAAGATGTCGTAATACAAGACAAATGAGGAGATAATCGAAGAAGAACACGCACATGTATGCTTCCGCCGATACAACCTTGATACGTGTTCTTCGAGGACTAAGACAACATTTTTACAAGACCGAGATAACAAGCGCTCAATTGCAAATTGATCACTTGGGGAGATTGTTAGGATTATTCTGTTCTTCGAGAACTCAGGACGGCATTTTTACAAGGACAATATAACAAGTGATCAATTGCAAATTGAACACAAAGGGGAAGATTGTTAGGATCCTCTTATTTTGTGTTCAATTAATTATTTTATCTTAGTCTTGTAATTTATTAAGTGAACTTTCTCATTAGTTTAGTCTATTGAGCTTTAATTGTTTTGGGCTTATTTAATATAAATCTTTTTATTTGAATGGGCTTACAAGGGCCTGAGTGTTATATACCAACTTGTGGTATAAATACTAAAATCCTTACACGTAGTTAGGTGTGCTTGTGTGTAAAATAATAGAGAGAGAATTGTTAGAGAGAAGTAGGCCCAACTCATCCCTCAAGACACGCCACACCCCCCCACGCAATCTCGCATGCTTCGGTATCTAACGTGGTAATCCCTTCGATCTTATTTTAGTTGGATACTTAAGGCTTTTTCAAACTTGGAATGTCTTTAGAGGCGTTCTTCATAGAAAGGAGAGCAATTTTTTTGTTTCTAGAAATGTTGTTCCTTATTTTTTGAAAATAAAGTAGATTGTCCTTTCTCCGTTTTAACTTTCATTTGTTCCTTGATCTTTAGTTTCACAAACTTTTTCTTTAACGATTATGTGCATTTCTCTTATGCTTACAGGTTTGCCTTTAGTCACATAAGACATATAATGAGGAATAGAATATCTAGTTGTAGCAACAAAAGTAGGGTTGGTATATGGCTTAACATGTTTGAAAGAATATCGTTAGAATGAACTTTTAAAAGTAGTTGTACTTGTACTTTGTCGGGGAGTTTCTGTTAAGAGTAGAAATTTCATTTAAGTTTTTCCTTTTCAGCTTGAAAACCTATTTCTTGGATTCCAACTTGGAATGTATATCTGTTTTTTTTTTTGAATAATTTCATGATTATAGCTGAAAGTAGGCTTTTCACAATTAGTAATATCTTCCTCGATAGACTCAGACTCACCTTCTCTAGAAGGTGGATTGATTCATAGTTGCTATTGTTAGGTTCGCTAGGCCGCACGAGGCGATCGCAGTGGAAACGTGGAAACCGAAAGTTTACGTTAATCGTATAAACGCTCCCCTCGTCGGTTCCTCTAGCGATTGTTGGGATCGTCATCTTTCAAAATCATGCATATTGTACATATTTTGCTTTGTTAGGGTTTAGAATATACCTACTCCTTAGCTTCTTTTAGCGACGACGGAGAGGGAATCAATTCCCGGGTAGTGGCGAACACTGTCTTCGTAGGTTCGTCATAGACGTAGCTGTAACCATACCCTCGCCGTAGGGATTCAAACGCCTTCCCTCTAATTCAGTCCACCGTTTAGAGTACGACACCGAGATGGTTCTTTGCTAGTAGCAACTAGCTCAAACCTTTAAATCGATATTAAGAACCACAATGGAATAAGCAAAAGAAACCTTTTCTTTCCTTCTTTGTGTGCTCACGTCAAAACAAGAAAAAAGGGGAAAAGGAAATCTATTTGTGCATTTCGTTCTCTTCCACTTGTATGTAATAGTATATCTGTATAAGACTATTTGTAATTGTGCTTGATTTCATTAGTTGTTCTTGTAATTAGGGGCGTTTTGTATAGTAGTCCTTAGATTAGGACTAGTTTGATATTTATACCAAGTTTGTTTGGTATAAATACTTGTAAATCAATTGAGCTGAATAGAGAAAGTTTTGAGAATTGATCCGAAGGGCTTACAATTTGATTTCTAGAGAGAGAAACAACAGTAACTTTCTCACTCTACTCGAATTCTCTCTCTTGTTCTTCATTTGAGTTTTTCGATCGAATTCAATTGCTTATCTAAACGATCGAACTACTATGAATTCTAGCCTAGGATCGTAGAGTTGTAAATTGTAGGACCTAACAATTGGTATCAGAGCAGATTCGTTCCGTTTTGAACGAAGACTGTTAGAATTGGATCGAAAATCATTTTCTGAATACTGTTCATCGAAGAACAGTTTGGCGCGAAAACCTTTTTCGATCCAATAGCTTAATTCTGTGCTTAATTGACTTGAATTTGGTGTTTCTGTGCTTGTTTAAGTGATAGATCGTCATTGCGATCAGTTCTGTAGCAGTTTAAACTTCGATTTCTAGGATTGAATTGCTTCTGCGTGTTACTGTTTGCGAAGAACATGAAGAACACGTTCTGATTTTGATCAAATTCGATATATTTTGCTTCATAACGTGTTTAATTGCTTGTTCGTGCGTGATTAGTACTTAATTGCGAGCAATTGCTCAAATTTCACTATCTGATTCTTTGTTTTTGCTCGAATTAGTGTTAATCGTATTCTGTGAATTTTTCTCGATTGCTCAAATTTTTCTCGCTAAGTTTTTGCGATCGTAGTTTCTCGATCGATAAACTTAGCGCGAGAATTTTTCTCGGTCAGAATACGAAGTCAGTACTAGAATCGTCATCAGCAGAAACGATTTTAGTTAGAAATATTTCTCGAGTATTATACAGCGAAAAACTTTGTCGAGTGAGACTTATTTTGACTTTGCATGCGTAAAAACTTTCACTCGAAAAACTTTTTCGGTCAAACCTTTTAACGTTTGACCAGGCGAAAATCATTTACACGCGAGAAACTTTTCTAGTCAACAGATTTATTTTGACTTGTCGAGAAACTTACTAACGTACTGTTTCTTTACGATCGAAATAAATTCACGATCAAGAAATTTTTCTCGATTGAATGATTTTGAGCAATTTATCTCGCTCGTAAAATATCTCGCTGACAAAATTTCTCGCACGAGAACAGTACTCAGTACACTATCTCGACGGAATTAATTTCTATCAAACTTTAAGATTGAATCGAAAATAATTCTCGATCTAATTTTCGAATCAAACGCCACTAACGAATTTTATCACTTGTGAAGCACATTACATCATCTTCAACCTTCAAAACAATTAACGAAGATCCTTCAACAACTCGACTACAATACAAACATGGATGCATACTCACTCGGAAATGACAACCGTCCGCCGATCTTGCAAAGAGGCGAATACACAGTGTGGAGAAGCCGCTTTCTGAACTTCATTGCTCTAAAGGATCAAGCCGAAAATCTACTGAAGTCCCTTGAAGAGGGACCGGCACAGTTCTGGGTTCATGTACCCGGGGACGAAACAGCTACTCCAGCAATCCCAGCTTCTAGGCGACTAAAGGAGCCTAGAGAATACTCTCTGGAGGAAAGAGCTAGAGCTAAGGCTGATCTAGTAGCCATGCATACCCTTATGCAGGGCATCCCTAACGATATATACAGACAAATCGACAGCCTTACATCAACTAAAGGGATGTGGGATGAGCTGCATAGGATGATGCAAAGGACGGAAGTTGGCAGAAAGGCCAAGAAGGCGAACATTCTCACTGCTTACGACTCATTCAAAGCAAAACCGGAGGAGACCCTAAACGAGATCTACCAACGATACCTCACTCTTCTCACTGAAATGAGGACGATAGAAATAACGAAGACAAACATGGAGACAAACATAAGATTTCTATCTTCTCTGCCCACGGAATGGAAGAAAATATCCACCCAAATACGACAAAACAAAGATCTAGAGGAGTTGGATGTCCATGCCATGTTCGACAATCTCGCTCAGCACGAGGAGGATATACGCGAGATCACCAAAGAGCAGAAAGGCAAACAGATCGATGACACGGTTGCCTTAGTCTCGGAGAAGAGGAGCACAAGATCAAGAAAGGATAAGATCGTTAGGCCACCTTCATCATCAGAGTCGGAAGAGGAATCGGACTCCGACGTCGAGCCGAACATGAAAGCCCTTGGAAAACAGTTAGCTCTCATTGGACAAATGATGAGCAAGAAGTACTTCAAGAAGAAATCTTCAACCTCAGCCAATAGACTTCGGACTACAAGCTACAAGAACAAAGAACGTGCTCCGGAGAGTTCCGAGGTTAAGAATCCCAAGGAGACTAACAAATGTTTTAACTGTGGCAAAGCAGGTCACTTCGCCAGAGAGTGCACTCTCCCGAAGAAAAGAGATGCAAACTACTACTCCAGGAAGCTTCAATTGACAAAACAGAAAGAAGCTGGAGTAGCTCTCATGGCCGAACAGGACCAATGGATCGAGGACACGTCGAGCTTCGAAGAAGAGAACTTAGCCCTCATGGCCCGTCTCGACAACGAATTAGACGCCGAAACATCCACTCGTACGGACGAAGACAATGCATCCACGTCTTCAAATGAGGTAGTCACTCCTTCCACATTATTGACCATGTTAGAATCATATCAAAAGCAATATGCTAACATGAAACGTGAGCAGAAAAGTATAAAGGAAGTAGAGAACGAACTTGAGAGAGCTCAGGAGAAGATAGATAGTCTCGAACAAGAACTTAGGAGCTCTAGTGCAAAAATAGATGAACTTACCAAGAGCCTCCAGTCTAGAGAGACTAGTCAACCTCAACTAGGACAACAGAGCGAAAAGATTAAGGAATTGGAAGATAGGCTAGCAAATAACTACAATTGCTTGGTATCTGAACGAGAAAGCCATTTTAAATTGTAGGATAACCGAAGCTACCTCTAAGATCACTAACTTAGAAGCTCAATTAGAAACATCGAATGCTAAGATTAGTGAGCTTAGTAAGGATTTCGATGCCTGTCAAGCCGCGAAACTAACCGTGGAAAATAATTACGCTCTCCTAGGTGAGGAACGCAAGAAACTATATGCCAAAGTAAAGAAATTAGACGATATAGTTACGCGTAGGGGACAGTCCGAACAGACGATATTTTTGAACAAGCCCAAGGATATAGAGTTCTATAATCCTATAGAAGGCATAGGTTTCACTAACCCGTGTGTTACAAAAGAAAGAAATATATGATATTAAACACATGCGCTTAGGAATAACCTCTCTTAGAAATTTTACTGAATCGTCTTATGCAAATACTTTCGATTCATCCATTAGACAAGGTCCACATGGTCCAGAAATCCCCTTTGACTACAAAGAAGTAAATGAAAGGGACAAAAATAGGAAAGAAACTCTAACACCTGTCTGCAATTTAGTTCAAATTCTACCTCCTGATTCTCGAACATACCACGAGGAAGTTAAGACCATTAATTATAAAAATTCTCTCTACAAACCCCCTATCATAAAACAGATAGAGGAGTCACAGGCAAAGTTAGAAAAAGAATGAGAGAATTCGAAGCTGAAAAGAAAAAATTCCTTAAGGAGATGGAAAATCTCAAGGCTTCCTCGTCCCCCCAAACTACCTCTCACTCTATTAAAAAAAGCGTGAAAAATGAAAAATCGCCTTTGAAAGATAAATATTGTAAAAATAATTCTGGTAAGAGTGCTATGATTAATTTCACTTTACCTACGTCTACAGGGAGCGTAGCGTCAGCACTAAACACAAAGGCGAGAGTGTCTAGTACTAAGATAAAGAAGGAGCCATTAGACCTAAATGTTTCTGAGCATGCTAATCCTTCTGTTACAATAAAAGACACTCGTAAAAATAAAAGAGCTATTTCCAATTTTAAGATAATTGCTTCTACTTATTCACTTCAGCCGATCACCTTTAGAAGCACCAACTTCTAAATAGGCTCCACGTCAAAAATTAATCATTCTGAAACAAATGCCACAAGGAAGTCACGTAGGAAACAAGATCCAGCCATGAAGAAACCTTATGGCGCCGTACATGAATGTACTCACCTAAGGTATCCCGTAGAAATTAAATCCCCCAAGCACCTTAGGAGACTATCACAAGAAAAGATCTTTTCCTCAGTCAAACCCTCCAAAGCATTTATACGTGCTGAAATTAACCTTCCCTGTAAGGTTCAACCCAAATGGGTTCCTAAATCTCCGCCTAGGACGACAAAAGCCAAAAGGGCCAAGTCTCCTATAGAGGCAAAACCCAAACCCACCTTTTCAAAAGTGCAATGGGTTATTAAGACTCTTCCAAAAATAGATTTAGGAGTCATATCTGAACCCAAAACTAAATCTGCTAATCCGAGAGGACCCATGTTTAAGTGGGTACCTAAAGCTCTCTAAATTGTTTTTGCAGATCCATCATGTGTGGTACCTCGACTCTGGTTGCTCCACACACATGACTGGTAGTCAAGAGCTGTTGAGCAACTACAAAGACCGACCAAACGGCAAAGTCAGATTTGGGAACAACGATTCAGCCCCGATACTAGGACTTGGGGATATCATTCTGAAGAATCTGACCATCAAAGATGTCTCATACGTCGAAGGCCTCCGCCATAACTTGTTCAGCATAGGCCAATTCTGTGACAAAGGCTTCCAGGTGGTCTTCCATGCTGACCGGTACAGAATTGTGGATAGTCAGGACACAGAACTCCTTCAAGGACTTCAGAGATCCAATCTTTACACGATCAACCTGACGTCTGTGCTGCCCTTGACAGCTGTATGCCTCATTTCTCAGACTGATTTACAGAGGAACAGCTTATGGCATCAACGACTGTCTCATCTAAACATGAAAGCTCTCCAACGTCTTTCTACGAAAAAGTTGGTTCACGGTCTTCCAACTATACAACTACAACGGGAGCATCACTGTTCGGCATGTCAATTAGGAAAAATGAAGCGAGCATCTCATCACATCAAGCAAATTGCACCTACTTCTCGACCATTGGAACTAATTCACATGGATTTATGTGGTCCAATGCAGACTCAGAGTATCAATGGAAGAAAGTATGTCCTAGTGATTGTGGATGACTATTCTCGCTACACGTGGACTAAGTTCCTCCGAACGAAAGATGAGACTGGTGACTTGATTATCAATTTTGTGAACACAACTCAAAATCTGCTGCAACAGACTATTCAAGTTGTTCGAACAGATAACGGCACTGAGTTCAAGAACAATCACCTCAGTGAGTTTTATCAGAAACATGGAATAAGTCAACAATTTTCAGCCGCCAAAACACCTCAACAAAATGGGGTCGTTGAAAGAAAAATCGAACACTAGTGGAAGCCGCTCGTACAATGCTGATCCAATCGGCACTTCCACACTTTCTATGGGCTGAAGCAGTCAATACCGCTTGTTTTACTCAAAACAGGACGGTGGTTCACAAACGGTTCAACAAGACTCCGTATGAGATTGTGAATAATAGAGTGCCCAACATCTCTTTCCTTAAAGTCTTCGGGTGCAAGTGCTTTGTGGCGAACGACCGAGAGCAACGTGCAAAGTTCGACCCTAAAGCATTCGAAGCTACATTTGTCGGGTATTCTTCAACATCAAAAGCGTACCGAGTATACATCAAGTCCAACCGAACTATTAAGGACGCTATAATGTCACTTTCCACGAAGTGGCAGATATGGCTTCTGGTCAATTTAGTCCAGGACCCGTGCCTAACCCGTTGGCTTCTGAAGACAATATTTCAGAACCCGTAATCACTGGTGTGTTGGCACAAAACCAACAGAAGATGGCAACAACTTCAGGATCTGTGTCAGACGAAGCAACGAGACTTGCAATAGACTCGCAAAAATGTTAACAGTGAAAAATTAATTTTTCAACACTTAATTTTTCGTTTCTCGATGGATTGACTTAGTCTTTCGTTGACTAATTTCTCGATCGAAAAATATTGAAGCGACAAGTTTTACTTAGGATCGAAAATCACATTTCGCTCGACAAATTTCAAATCGAAAATTTTATTCAATTGAGGACAATTTCTCGATAGTAAATTTACCTGAGAATTAATTTCTCGATCGTAAATTTACACGGAATTTTTCTCGATCGTAAAATTGATCGACTACAGCCTAGATTTCAACTTCAACACTTAGAAAATTTTTCTCTAAGTCTTTTACTCTGTAGCGAAAATCTCAAATAAAATTTCTCGATCGAAAAAAATTTTACACGGAAACGTTTCAATTGAAATCAGTGTATAGGAAATCAAATTGCAATTCAATTTTATGACCGAAAATTTTCTCGGCATGAACAGTGACTTACTGATTTAACACTTAGCGAAATTTCGAACGATTTTTCACGCGACAAATATTTTATTCGAAATTACAATCATGCCATCACGATTTTTGAAATTGAACATACACTATGCATTTCATATGATTTCAATTCAAAATTCCTCAAACATGCTATTATTTGCTATATTACTATAGTTTGATGACATTTATTCATATTTCGACTGAAAATAAAATTGAACTAATAAACTTTTACATATCTTATATTTCAGATGGATCGCTACCCAAGATATAACCACATATACGATCACAATCTGTACTTGAAGGTTCAGGATACGAACTTTCAGCTCGATCTGGACACATTTCGGTGCCCGGACAAGATCATCGTATCCATCCTCAGAGGCCACCCCATCTGGCATGCGTTAACGGTCACCGCATCGGTGCCGATGGTCTATCTCCAGCAGTTCTGGGGATGCATACAAGGAATCGTAGCAGATGGGACATTCTCCTTCATGACCCGAATCGGGACGCGGCATATTAACATGAGCAAGAGCCAGTTCGGCATGATACTGGACTTGCCTCACAACAATAATTACGACCCGCTCCCGACGGACGCAGAGATGATTCAGGACTTTCTGCACATGGGATACCAACCGCCGCTCACAAGATTGGCCCAGGTCCAGAGCAGCGGAATCCCACACCCGTGGAAGACACTATTCAAAATAGTGAATAAGTTTCTGTCGCCCAACAGAAATAGTTTGAAGATCTTCCACGGGATCGCCTTCTCAAGAAACTATGACTACTCACAGCTGATCTGGAACGACCTCGCGGACCAGATTCGGCTAAAGGAGAATCGAAGGTCGAAGAACGCTCGATGGTTCAGTGTAATCATCAGGGAGTTCATGGAGCTACATGAAGAGAACATCCCTCAGCTGCCTCCTGGTGGAAACTACCAGCCGCCAAGGCTTAAGTTTTTCCACAACCCACGGCTCACGGACCTGGACCAACCGTCGATGCCGATTCCACTCAACTTACTCAGGCTCGCCGACCCCGCGGGAGCCGAGTATCAGAGATTCTGCCGGGAACACAACTTAACGGAGCAGATGATTAGAGGGCCCCCGGCAGATGTACATATGAGCCCTCCCCAACCGCAACAACACCAACCAAGCCCTGACGACACGATGATCGATGTTGTCGCTCAGGAGCTTCAACATGAGTCTCTTTTGGTCGAAGAGCCAATGCCCGACGTCGAAGATACTTTGATAGACGTCGTGGCTACAGAGATGGAACTCGAGACTCCTGCACTCGAATTGCAAGTGGAAGTGCCCTTACATGTAGGCGTGCTCGAAGAAACCATTGAGGAGGTTCTTCAACAAGAGGCACAGCCCGAAACGGAAATGGGGCAAAGCTCACTTCCACCGGTGACGGATCAGGCACTGGAGGACGTCTATCGTGACCTCACTCCTCACACGGCCACCCCGTCTGACACAGAGTCTGACGCGGAAATCAGAATGATCAGGAGGACTCCCAGAAGACTGAGCATTCAACTGGAGTCTCTCTTTCCGGCCGTCACCGTCGCACCAGATACTCCGCTGACCACAACGACAAGTGTTTCTGGCACTTCATCGCTCAATCTTGAGCCGCAACCAATTCACATAGTGTCTGGTTCGCAGGCACAACCCGAGACTGCCTCAACACCCATAGAGGCGAATCCTCCGGATTCGACTCAAGGATTGGGTGGAAGTCTCATACAGTCACAACCTCAAGTGACTGTGAGCCAATCCCAAGAGTCGGTGTCTACTCAAGGGTTGATAACAGACGACATCAGTCGTCCTGATCTATCCATCGAGGCGTCCACTCCCTTTGTGACCAACGAACAGTTTCAGGCCGCTCTCTCTGCCGCTGTACAGTCAATGGAAGAAAAGATCACAGAGAGAGTACTCAACGCACTCGAGGCATCCCGAAGAGATACCGGGAAAGCACCTGCCTCTGAAGGCCCTTCGTCACAAACCCACCCCACATCTCCACAACCCACACCCACCGACCCTTTAGCCACTTCCTCCATCCTCATCAACCCATACACAATCCCCATCACCGAGCTCCACGACATTCTCCTCGCCCGTTTGATAGGCCTGTCCATCCGATCGCCTCAAGAAGAATCCCTCTATCGGCGATTGGTGGATCATCCTGAGCCACCGACCGACACCTGCCGCGGCCAAAGCTCCCACTCACGGCGCAGACATGACGATCCTGACAATCAGGACCCTCATGAGGGGGAGAAGAGGCCGAGGACATCTACATCTGGCCAAGGACAAGGCTCGGGCACCACGCAGACAAGCGCTGGAGCTGGTGATACCCAAACACAAACCACCCACCAAACACAAACCACCCAAACCGCCCACACCACGCACCGCATCGCCCACATCGACCCACCAACCTTTCACCTCAGGACGCCTCCGCCCACACGACTGATCTACTCAAGCCCCTTGCTTCCGGAAGAAGAAGCAAGCGCTGCGATGCTTGTAGCTCTAGCAGCTACCCAAGCCACTCCCTCTGTCGCTCCAGACCAACCGGGACCCTCTGGACATGGTGTCAATCCACACGAGGCCCTAGACAAGTACATCTTCGAAGGCCAGTGGATGACCCATTCCATGCCCGAGGAGCATCAAAGACAACGGCTTCACGACGTTCGGCGCTTTCTACAACAAGCGTCCATAGATCTCGTAACCATAGAAGACGACGAGCTTCAAGAAGGTGAAGACTACGAGCGAGTTATCCCAAGGCTACCAGAGTTAATCGCTCAACAGGCGGTTCCCTCTCCAAGGCTAACGCCAGGGACCGTTCGGATCGACACGCCATGGGAGAACATCCAAATAGAAATTCCCTTCCTAGAGGAAGTTCGTGAGTTTGGAGGTCTCCGGACAGAGTGAAGAAGCCGAATGAGTTCGAGCTGAGAGGGATCTCTCATTGGGATCAGCAGAACAGGATGACCTACCTCTGGATGCTGACCAAACTAGGACCTGATGTTAGGCTGGGGATGACTAAGATACAAGCCAAGAGCCATTATAAGAGTCTCTCCTCAATAAGCCAACTACTCAGCGTCTACTGTGACAAAGGAGGACTTCCAACACCTCACTACATCATCGAACGAGTGGACAGGACCCGAGAGGAACTGAGCGAGAGCGACCTGCCGTACCTCCCCGCCGATGAAGTGTACCGTCTTTATCAGCTATACGTGGAGAAGTACAAAGGTCCTCAGGGCTTCATCAAGAAAGAAGGCCTCGAAGGGCTCTACCGGTTCATGATGCGCCAGGTCAAGTACTATGCCGCACACGACCTTCAGATGACTCTGGAGAGCAATATGAAGAAGGTCAACATGACCGCTCCACTCAACAAAGGACCTGAGATCGAAGGGCTTCCCAACAATCACGTGCACATCAGCTCAGTCCTAGGCATCACCTACCACAATCCAATCGCAAAGAAGAATAGGTTGATGCTGAAGACTGAGATTCATAAGTTTTGCGATGGGACGCTCAAGGTCGTCAGGAAAAACATCGAGCAGAGGTTGGAAGAAATCAACAGAGATACTATGCTGAGGATCCACAGGTTCCTGAGAGAACAGCCAATCCTAATGGAATTGCTTGAAGATATCGAGGAGCGACTGGAGCTTAGGATCACTCTGAGGAACTACGAGCATGCGCTGGGCTTGCGCCGATCGTATTACGCCCGACGAGGACAAACGACGCGGAGACGCAATCAAGCGCAAAGGGGGAGATTGTAGAATCTATTTGTAATTGTGCTTGATTTCATTAGTTGTCCTTGTAATTAGGGGCGTTTTGTATAGTAGTCCTTAGATTAGGACTAGTTTGATATTTATACCAAGTTTGTTTGGTATAAATACTTGTAAATCAATTGAGCTGAATAGAGAAAGTTTTGAGAAATGATCCGAAGGGCTTGCAATATGATTTCTAGAGAGAGAAACAACAGTAACTTTCTCACTCTACTCGAATTCTCTCTCTTGTTCTTCATTTGAGTTTTTCGATCGAATTCAATTGCTTATCTAAACGATCGAACTATGAATTCTAACCTAGGATCGTAGAGTTGTTAATTGTAGGACCGAACAATATCTATATATACACAAGAGCTTAGTTGCCTAATATGCACTTTTCATTTCTAATGCACGTTCGTTTCTAATCATATCGCATTAATATTTGTTAAGCAATAATTCTAGTTTGAATTCTTCTTTTCAGTCGAAATGTTTCTTTCCTTTGAATCATACATATGTATACGTTATATGTCTCAAATTTATTACCACTTTGAATCAAAATTGTTTCCTACTCACATAGGAAATTAATTATGATCATTCTATTTAAATCCACCATTTAAAGAAACTAATTTCAAGCTTAAAACTTGACTAAAACTTTTGACGTGAAAATACATTATATTTTCTTAGGGTTTGACTTGCTAGATGATCTCACTTAAGGCCTTAAGGATACTTAAAGCCCAACCTTAGAATCCAACTACTAATTTGGTAAAGCCCAAATAATCAATCCTAGTGATTATTTTATTCATTTAATTTAAATAATCAAATTATTTAATATTTTAAGGTGAAACTTCACTTAAATCCCTATTTGGCAAACTATCTATCGCATAACTCCCATGTCAGAGAAAAATATCACTTAACTCCCCGTTTCACTGTTTGTACCAGTTTCTTTAGTCACACTCTACCTTTATATGTTTGAATTGTGTACCACAATATGTTGATATAATGTACCTAAATGTGTTATATGGTGTATCTGCGGCGGATCGGGCACCAATCTGTGAAAAAATTAGGTACACTATGTCAACGTATTGTGGTACACAATACAAACATAGGAAGGTACAACGTGACTTCAAAGTGTAGTACGAACAGTGAAACGGGGAGTTAAGTGATATTTTTCTCTGCCTGGGGAGTTATGTGATAGAAAGTTTGCAAATAGGGATTAAGTGAAAGTGTCCCATATTTTAATTCAATAATTGAATTAAAGATTTGTCAACTAATCCAGCAATTGGAAATATAAATTTCATATTGTCGTTCCCCAAAACTTCGTGAGACCCTTTTAGGCTCACGATCAACACTAGTAGTGGATTTACAACTCCTTGTAATTAACTGAAACTAACTATTTAATCTCATGAATCCACACATCACGGTAACACCTAACAAGTAGCGCGATTACCTAGTATTGAATGAAATAACGAGTAAACCTTTTCAATTACAAGTGCGTACACGTAAAATCCTTTCGACGACTAATTTCCCGATTAGACCTTGGGTGTTAGGTCCTAGATAAACTCACGTTTAGGCAGGAATTCTATGTTTTCGATTGGAATTGTTTAGAATTGGATTTCGATAGAAAACCTTCTTTGAAGAACACGAGAGAGAATCTTTGTAGTGTGAGAAGGTATTTGTTGTTTCTCTCCCTAGAATTCAAATTGCAAGCCTTTTGGATCAAATTCTAAAACTTTCGCTATACAATTCGATAGTTACAAAGCTATTTATACCAAACAAGACTTGGTATAAATATCATTTTAGTCCTAAACTATCGAATAAACAATTACATGCCACATTACAAAGATAGCTAATAAATCAAAGCACAATTCTAATGTGTATTCTACAATCTCCCCCTTTGTGCTTGATTGCCCTCCAGCTCTGTCTATCTTTGTCGGGCGTAGAATGACCTGCGTAAGCCCAGCGCATGCTCATAATGCCTGATGGTGTCTCTTAGCTCTATTCGCTCCCCAATGGCTGCGAGTATAGTCAAAGGTAGTTGTTCTCTTATTCTTTTCTGATCGGGTAGCCTGGTCTCTTCATCGATTTCTTCCAATCTTCTCTTGATATTCCTCCTGATCAACTTAAGCGTTCCATCACAGAATTTGTTAACATCAGTCATTAACATCAGTCTAATCTTCTCAGCAACTGTGTTGTGGCAAGTGATAGCTTAGACTGGGTCCAAGAACATGTGATTGATGGGAAGCCCTTGGATCTCAGGACCTTTCAAGCTTGGAGCTTTCATGTTGACCTTCTTCATATTGCTCTCCAGAGCCATCTAAAGGTCGTGTACAGCAAAATACTTGACTTGGCGCACCATGAACTACTTGATTCCCTCGAGCCCTTCCTTCTTGATATAACCTTGAGGACCCTTGTACTTCTCCACGTACATCTGGAAAAGATGGTAGATCTCATGGGCTGGAAGGTACGGTAGATGGCACTTGTCTATCTCTTTTCGAGTTCTGTTTGTCCGCTCCATGATGTAGATTGGGGTTGGAAATCTTCCTTTTGATTGATAGACCCCAGCAGCTGGTAAATTGGAGGCAAACTCTTAAAAAATGAATCCTCAGTTGACTTTTAGGGAGTCCCAGCTTCCAATCAGGTCCGAGTTGGGTCAGCCTGTATAGGTAGTCCATCCTTCTTTGCTGATCCCAATGCGAGATGCCTCTGGCTTGAATTCGTTCACCTTCTTGATTTTGTCGGGTGACCTCCTAATATGCTGACGAGCTTCCTCAAGGAACGGGACTTCTATCTGTACATTCTCCCATGGCGAGTCAAGTCGAATGGTCCCTGCGACCAATGTCGGAGGGCTGTCCGCTCGTTGTGCAATCAACTCTGAAAGCCTTGGGGGGATCCAAATTGTAGTCATCGCCTTCCTAAAGTTCATCGTCTTCTATAAGAACTAGGTCGACCGAGGCTTGGCGCAGAAAGCGGCGAACATCTTTGAGCATTTGCTTTGCGATCGTGTCGGGTAGATGGTGTCACCTACTGTCCATCGAGATGTATTTATCGAGGACTTCGTGTGGGTCGACTTCACGTCTTGATGTCCCCGACTGGTCCGGAGAGGTTGAGCTTGAGATTGCCACTGTTTCCGCTATGGCCAAGAGCATTTTCGCATCTGCTTCTTCTTGTGGAAGCAGTGGGCTTGTGTCAGTCGTTGGTGGTGGTGTGGGCGGAGGCATTCTTATAGTGGGTAGTTCCGTTTGGGTTAGAGTTTGGGTGCGGTGCGTGGTGGTTTGGGTATGTGAGCGGGTTATGGGTCGTGAGGTATCAGCACCTCCTGTACTTATCTGAGCCGAGCTCGAGCCTTGTCGTTGACCACTTGTAGATGTCCTCGGCCTCTTCTCCCCCTAATGGCAATCCTGATCGTCAGGGTCATCATGTCGACGTTTGGAGTGTGAGCCTTGGACTGTGTGGGTGGTACAGGACGATCAACTAGGCGCCTAAAGAGGTCTTCTTCTTGTGGCATTCGGTTGGGAAGTCCAAAAAGTCTGGCGACCAAAATGGTATGGAGCTCAATGATGGGAATGGTATATGGGTTGATAAGTATTGGTGACTGAATGGGTGGGTCAGTGAGGATGGGTTGTGTGGGTCTGAGGCTTAGGTGTGAAGTTTGTCCGGACCAAGGTGCCTCAAAGACTGGTGCTTTCTCGGTATCACGTCGGAAAGTCTCTATGGCGGCGTTGACTCTCTCCATAAACTATGGCGCCCCGCCATCTACTAACCTTTCTAACGTTATCTTACGTGACTAAATATAATATAAAGTAAACAATACGTGAAAATGCGTATTAAATTTTTCCTTTTATATAAAGGAATTCATTATGTACATGCTCAAAATATCGCTCCAACCCTATATACAAGGGAAGTGTATTAGTGCGAAGCAAAAGAAACCTAACGCCCGGCCACACAGGTCGCATCCATGTACACACCACCCCCAAAAGTCGCTGGAAGCTTCAAACGGTAAGCCTTGCCATCAAAAGCGATCACGTACCGTGGTCGCGTGCACCTACAACACATAAAGTAAGGGGTGAGCTATAAAGCTCAGTAAGTAGGAATATGCAATGTCGTGAACGTGAAAACCCCGCAAAGGCATCCGCGCCAATGCATCCCAAACCTCGTAAATCAAACTCAATCTCATATCTCTCAGGGCCCTCGGCTAACTTGCTATGCACCATAAAGAGCTCTAATCCAACATGGATAAACGTGGCAGCGACCTACGCTGGGTAGCCTACGCTAGGTTTCCCTAGGTCGCACCCTCCCAGGTCGTCCCCTCTGCCGTGCGGTAGCCAACGCTGGTAGCCTATGCTGGTTAGCCTACGCTAGGGTCCCCCCCTAGGTCGCTCCTTTCCAGGTCGCACCCTCCAGGTCGCATCCCTCCGCTATCAGGGCATCAGCCCAAATAAAATAAACAGGGCAGAAGCCCAAATAAATATATAATATAACCGACGACGCACCACGCCGTCATGGTGCCATAGAAGTAGCCCTGACTCAACTGCGAGTCGACATCAAATGCCTATATCGACAAATATCATTCGCCCTCGGGCGGTAAATACTGTGCATGCTCATCTCACATAAACCCCAAATGTCTTGTGCATGCACATGCAATGTGAATTAATATCGTAAACGCTTACCATGCAAAAGCATGTCAAATAGTTCACATAATAGTATAAACACCCAAGCACATAGTCACGTAATTCAAGCACGTACAAATAAATTATGTGTTGTAGTTGAAATTCCCACTTACCTGGTATCCTTAGCTATTAGCTTATTGTACTGTAAACTGCAATTCTTCAAACCCTAAATATAGGAACATATGAAATTAGGGTTTGTTAGTCTAATTATTATTTTATCAAATTGGCTTAATTTGAAAACCCTGGTTTCGACTTCTATAAATTTCGAAATCCTAAAATTTAGAACTCAACTTAAACTGAAGAATATTACTTCAGATATAGATCTTGATATAGTATGTAAGATTTCGATATTTATCTTGGGATAGATGTCGAGCTTAGTTGTGGAAATAAATCTCGAGATGTTCGTTGGTCCAATTATAGCAAAAAATCGATATTGTAACAAGATAGATGTCGAGATTATGTATCAATATTATGAAATGGATTTCGACACTGAAATGATGTAAGGCCTCGAGATGAATGTCGAAGTTATAAGCTAGGTATGTCGATATCACAGTAAGATGTCGAGATTATTCAACACATAATTTTGATGTGGCTTTAACATAGATTTCGACCTATTATAAACAAGGATCTCGACATAATAATCTCGACAACTTACATAAATCTCGATATAACATGAAAGGATTTCGACATTGCATTATAAAGAAATCTCGAGCTTAATCTCGAGGGAATGTCTCGAGTTTTAACTCGATATTTTTCCTATCCCCTTTTCGATCTTGACATATATATAAGGGTCAAGGATCTCAAAGTATGTTTCGACATTTAGGTAATACACAAAAATCTCGACATTATACATGAAGATTTTGAGCTTTGAACAATACAAGATTTCGACACAAATAAACATGGTTTTTGACATGCTTTTCAATATAAACCTCGGAATCAATTCTTCACAACTAACAAAGTTCTTAATCTATCAACTGGGAATCTCATTACTCAACATCTAAGCTTTTGCTCACACGCATATATCTTCAAGAACAGTTAGAATATTATTAGGGTTTCACGTGGTAATGATTTTCAACACTTTCGTTAGTTTGAAGTCATAGAAACCCTAGTATTATCCAAATCATTGTTCTAGCTATCTTCTACACATAATAATTTACGAATAAAATGGATTAAATATCAAAATAGATTATACCATACCTTCTTCCTAGCTTATTGATGAGTTCTACTTCAATTCTTGTTCGACTTGCTCTCTTTCTCTCTGTTGGTGTTTTCGTTAGTGTTTCCCTAATGATATGTAAGTTGATATATAAATTCTCTTCTTATCCCAACTTGTTTGCGTGTGATATAACACAAATGACATCAACACCTTTTTGTTTAATTCTTATCTTATCTTGAGTAATACTTATTATTTTATTATTATACTATATAGATTTCCTTATAGATAAGGAATCAAACTCTATGATAATACCATATAGCTCCATGTAATACTATTATAATAATATTATCTAAATTCCCCTCTTCATTAAGTTATCGAGTTATATGATAATTCTAAATCCTATTCTTTAAACAATAATTCTCATAGCATTATTATATTCATTATCTAGCAAATTCGAACTCATATATGAAATCTCTAAGTCTAAAAATCTGATCTACCTCCTTCGAACTTTATTAATTGCGTAATTTGAAACCTCTAATTCCTTTGCAACTAGCTCCTACTGAACTTACATACCTTACACGAAATTATTTCTAAGTTTCTAAGTAGACACATAATATCAGAAAACACGTTCCATGCAGTCACGTAAGTCATATAATAAGTATGCATATTTATTGGCCGGCTTACTTACGGGACTCGGGTATTACATAAACTTTCTTCGAACTGTGACAGTTCGGATGAGAGTGCAGCTTGTAATCGGTCTTCCGTCACGAAGGGGGAGAACACCTCCGCAGTGGAGCATAATTGGCGATCTACAGTCGCAACGTCAGAGAATATCAGTGACGTGCTGCCTAGTGTAGGACTTGTGAGACCAGGTCGACTGATGTCCTGTTGACAACCCATGAGTGAACACCGTCTCACTGGGCTGGCTCGTCGTCACTTGAGGTTGTGGCATTTCGAGACTTCCATCCAATCCTTGAGATAATTTCAAAGGAATCGTCTCTATGGATGTTGTTGCAGGTTCTGATTGAACCTTTGAGTCAGACACTTGGAGGTCGAGGCCGGTAGTGATGAGAGTCTGAGTCTCGGCCTTGATCGACGCAATGTAGTCGTGCTGCATCGTGTCTGAAGTGGTTATGACAGCTAGGACAGGCTCAGATGATATGCTTTGACGTCTTGGAGCCCGTCGAACTAGTTGAGTTTCCTCGTCTGACTCGGTGGCTTCTGACGAGGTAGCCGTGTGAGGTGAAGGAGCACGATCGACATCCTCACGGGCTGGTACTGTCGATTCAGGCTCGGTAGGTTGAATCATCGAGATTAGAGCCTCTATCTTGGGCGTAGTCACCTCTTGAAGTGGGCTGGGGCCCATTTCAGCTTCAAGAGGTGCTTCGTTCATTTCGACCTCCTCAATAGGCTCTTGAGGACTACAATGATAGGAGCCTCTGCTCCTAGCTCTTGAATTGGAGCTTCGACTTCCAACTCTTGTGCCACTTCATCAATCAGCGTGGCATCCAGATATTGAGTTGGAGGCTACATTTTGAGTTCGTGGGCTACTGCATCAATCAACGCAACCTCAGGATCGGGGTGGGAATGGCTCACGTTGAAGTTTGTCGGGGGCCCTCGGATCATCGCTTCTGTATAGTGAATTTCCCGACAGTACAGTCGAGAAGCGTCGTCCGTGGGGTTGGCTAGACGCAGTACCTGGAAGGCTATGGGCATATGGTATAGCTGTAGGTCGACTGGTTTTGGGTTGTGGAAAAACCTCAGGTTTGGTGGTCTGTACTCACCTCCAGGAGGAAGTCTCAGAATTTCTTCGTGAATGTCCATTAGATAGTTGATGAGTACGGAGAACCATCGAGCGTATGGAAGGTTCTTCGACTTTCTATTCTCCATTTGACGGACTTGGTCGGCCAGATCATTCCATATTAACGTGGCCATATCATAGTTCCCTGAGAAGACAATTCCATGGAAGAGTCTGAGAATGTTTCCATTGCCCTTGTCAAAACCGGCATGTTTGGACGAGCTACACTTTTCACAATGCCAAACAGTGGCTTCCAAGGGTGTGGTATACCGCTGTTCTGAAATTGAGCTAACTTGGCGAGAGGCGGCTTGTACCCCATTTGTAGGAAGTCTCCCACCATCTCAGCATCTGTGGGAAGCGGATCATAATTCTCGCTGAAAGGGAGATCCAAGGCCATCCCAAAGATCATTTTGTCGATTCGTAGATGCTTTGTGCCGATTCGCGTGGTGAACTGATATACCCATTGACAAGATGACCAGTCATGTAGCTCCAAAATTGTTGAAGATACACCATGGGCACCGATGCCGTAAGGGTAAGAGCAGGCCATATCTGATGTCCTTTGAGAATAGATGATAATCTCGTCCTGGCATCGAAAGGTGGTGAGGTCGAGTTGGAAATTAGAGTCTTGTACATTCAGCTATTGGTCGATGGGGTAGATGTGATTATATGCGGGGTGGTTTGCCGTCTGCAAGGAAGGAAACGTTTATTATCAATTTATCGTTGAGTCGAAATATTTGTTTTATCAAACTAAAATAATCGGGCATTTCATATCATGCATGATAATAAAAAATGTCATGTAAGTGAGACAGTTTGAAGAGAAATTTCGAAGTACAGATGTTTATCATGTAAAAGACTTAGCGAAATTTCATTCCTGTAAGTTATCGATCGAGAAATTTTGTCCGTTTAATTTTTCGATCGAAAAATTTCATTCGTTAAGTTCAACTACAGTGAAAAGACTTAGTAAAATTTCCTAAGTGTCGAATGTTATGCAAGGTACTGTAGGCGATCAATTTTGCGATCGAGAAAATATTTTCCGCGTAAATTTACGATCGAGAAAGATGTTTTCCATGTAAATTTACGATTGAAAAAGTTTTTCGCGAGGAATAAAATTTTTCGTTCTGAGAATTTTCGAGCAAGAAATAATATTTTGATTCGTAAAATTTTCTAAGTGTGGTGAATTATGAATAGCACTGTAGCCGTCTAATTTCACGATTCGAGAAATGTTTTTCGCTTAGGTCTACAGTGAAAAATGACTTAAAAGTTTTCGTTGAAATGTGTACTGTTTGAGTTATGTTCATCCTTTGAATTTACGGTCGAACAAAATTGATTTATATGTGATAGCTTGGGATCGAAAATGTTTTACGGGGATATAAAAATTTTCCTTTAGGCATTTTAACGAGCGAGAAATTGTTTTCGATCTTAGAAGTGTTTTCGCTGCGAAGTTTGTCGATCGAATAAATTGTCAGCGAGAAACTGAGTTAAAAACTGAGAAAATTTTACGATCGAACAAAATGATTCCAAACCCTTAACAGGTTTGCGCTGCGAATAGGTATTACGATCGAGAAAGTCAACGTTGACAAATTGATTTCGCCACCGTCAAATTTTGCGATCGATAAAAATGACCTCTTAAATCAATTATTTTCGACAGTAAGTTTTTCGCTCGATAACCGTTGCATCAAATATAGAATTTTTCGCTTATAAGTTTTTCGCTCGAATAAGATGGGTTAAATAAATTTTCGCTAATTAAGTTTTTTCGGTCAAAGTCTTCGATTTAAGAAAAGATGCAAATTAACAATCGAATTTTTTCGATACAATCAGTAAATCAATCGAACTAAATTTTTGACAAACACTGTTTGCGGCCGAAAAAGTTTTTCCACGTTTCAAACACTGAAGAACAATCACTCGAAAATCGAACTTAATCAGACAATGATCCCAGATTTACCGAAAACATCCCCAAATCTTAGCTCAAAACTATGAAAACGTTTAGAAATCACAAGTATTAAGCCAAATAATCATGCATTAAGGCCTAAATCACAGAGATATCAAATTCGGTTTTCACGTTTTTCTAACAGTCGAAAATTATTGTAACGCCCCGTTTCCTTTTTCCGTATTTACGCAGCTATTACATTTTTCCCATGAAATTTTCGCTTTTCTTTCCTTTCGTAACCATTCCCTCTGAACATAAACGGAGGCGTACATCTATCTATTTCCTTTCACTCATAACACACATATATGTACAATATAATTATTTAACATAATTTAGAAAATCTTACTCATATGTCTTAAACTATATGCAACTATGAGCTGTGGGGAGTAGGATGAGAACGTAGCCGACCAACCTTGAATCCATGCTTTTGTATGCAGATGCGTTCTAAGTCACCTGTTAGATATCTACATCACTGTGAAACAACTATTCAGAGTATGATCGCAACATGTTATTCCGTAAACATATAATAAATCAAACTGTAATCATAAATTAATTTGTTTTCTGTAACTATCGTAACATCCTATTCATATACCCATCATGCTCGTTCATATAGCCATTTGCCATAAGATCCGTACATCAAACGTGAAATCCATACAATCATATATTCTTTCACTTAACCGTCACTTACTCAAACATGAATTTCCGTCACGTAACCATAGTTCACATATCCATTCATATGACTTATAAGTCAATGCAATTCTATATGATCATTTTCTTTAGATACTCCCGTTATAAACTGGCTAGACTCGTACCGTAGGCCCGTCGGTGCCCATGCATGGGACTCTGTAACCATTCCGTAATCCCCCGATTTGTAGGGATACGTATTGCCTGTACAGGACTCTGTCATCCCCCGATTTGTAGGGACGTAACCATAGATTTCCCCCGACTTGTAGGGAAGTATGCCGTAGCATCCGTATCATCCGATGTCATAGCAGTCATAACGGTTTCTCCGTTCATTATTACGTATATGCAAATGTTATGCCCATATCCTTATTTCACATATCTCATAAATCTATCAAATCACATTTGTTACATAAGAGCACGTTACGGCACATGGGCCCAAACAATCCATATAACATATATCCTAAAATCAATCCAGTCATAATTAGCATATCAGAGCATATTGCGGCATATAAGCCAAGCACATAAAACAATAAATTCATATAAAGCACAAGCATATAAAACACATAGAAACAGAACACATGTTGCATATCATACTCACAGGTTTCGTTTATACTCCCGTTTGTTAATCAGCCATATCCTTGCCTTTTTCGGCATCCTGACCTATAGAAGTATTATGTTTGGTAAATATGAGGCCCCTAATGCGATGCATATGGCGTGACATGCATGATTTTTCTTATTCATGATCATGTTTTTTTTATAATCCTTACCTTCTTTTCAATTTATTTAATCCTTTCGATATACTGTACTTTCGGCTTAAACGTTTTATTTTACTTAGTACCGAAATATTACCAAAAACCCTAACTCTTATTGTGTTGAAAACCCTAAAATATCAAAGATCTATTAACTGTCGAAAACCTTCAAAGCAAGCATATGCCAAAAACTTTCTTTAAAACTTGGTACCGAAAACTATATAACAATGCCGAAAACTTCATAATTGAAATAATGATGCCGAAAAATTTATAATGTTAATGCCGAAAACTCTGGGACATATAAAAAAAATTGTACCAAACTATACCGAAATCTTATGTATTAAAATATATATATAAACTTACCGAAAACTTTATTAAGCGGAAACTAAGAACTTTGACATATTAAGATCGAGACTTTAGTGTATTGAAAAAGGAGACGTGCTGAGTCATAAGGCATTGCAAAAACTTTATTTTATGCGTCACAAGGATTATGCGTCACAAGGAGTGTCGAAACTTTATAGTCAACTTTTTGTTACATGAGTGCCAAAACTTTATCATTTAAATACTAAAGCTTGTCCATATATTAAGAATTATCTATCCGCCCAAAATACCTTAAACCACTGGACATATTTATCTTAAAGATTCGAACATCATCATCTTCTTCTAATACCCAAAGTCATTTAGATAAGCAAGTATGAAATCCTTTTAAAATCTGGAAAAGCCCTAAATTCCGAAACCCTATTTTACTGAAACTTTATACTTTTTCAAGCTTTACCTGTCGAGAATTCCAAAAACCATTTAATTCCTCAATAATATTCTAGATGCTAAAGTATCACTAAAATTCTAAAGCACCAAAACCATTCAAATGCTTAAGATATCTATTAAAAAGGCTCAAATACTTTTTAGATATAACAAGTAGTTCTATGTCGAAAACCCTTGTAATGTTTATCAACATATACTTAACACAATTGTCCAACATGTATATGCATGTATTTAAGTTACTAAAAACATCATTTACATTCTTTACCTTCGAAGATTTGAATTGGCTTAGTATTTCCGTTACTTCCCTCTTGTTTGAAGTTCCTTGTTAGTTTTCTTTCTCTGTTCTTTCGAAGGTCACGAGAAGTTTTTACTTGGATATATTAGGGATATGTTATAGATATATATATCATTAAAAAGTTGATGGACAAGTGGCTATTTCGATTCCTTTACCTCCCATACTAAGTATTGTTAATAATTATCTCTATGTCGACAACTTAAGTTTTTACCTATCGAAAACTTTGTTATATTACTTAACATTGTCTTTTATCGAAAACTTAGCATTTAATTTTCCACCAGTCATATTCAATTCAAAGTCTATGACGACTTCTTTTAGATCATAAACTCATACATATATATATATATATATATATATATTATATTATATATATATATGTATAAGGGTTTCATAGGTAGTGACGTGTTTTACCTTAAAAAGTCAAGTAAGGTTATCTTATTAGTCATACATACAATAATATGGAAGACCTCCACGTGTTATTCTAGGTCTTTTTAGGGTTACTGATATATACATGTTTATGATCTAAATAATGAAATGTTCACGAAAACTTGGTATTGGTGTAACCATCGCGAATTTCAATCTTTAATCCAGTACAAGGCGAAAACTTCTATTTAGGCTATCGAAAATTTCCACCTTTACATGGCCATCGAAAACTTTCCACTCTCTTAAGTAATTAATATATATATATATATATATATATATATATATATATTTATATATCACGAAAGCTTAATTCCTCCTACGCACTTGTCGAAAACGGTTGTTCCTCTTTACTCAACACTATATAATATATATGTATTTATCATACATCGAAACATTTCTTTACTTAGGTTCATATATCAAAAGCTTCCTAGTAGTAAACTTATTTCAAATATTTATTCTTATACGAGAAATTAAACTCCTTTAGTCAATATCATTATCATCTATCAATATGCAAATGCATGAATTTATGACAATGCACAAAATGATAGTTAGTTCGGCTCCTGACAATTATACTCCCTCCGTCCCAGCAACTTTATCACATAAGTTGTTGGGCACGTAAATTAAGGTACATAATTATAATAATATAGTACAATAAAAAGGTAAAAAAGTGTATACTTTGACACGTCTTTTAAGAATATTTAATATTATTATATTGATTGTTTGTGATAGGTTTTTTGCTAAATAAGGAAAGGATTTGACAAAAGAATTCTACATGAAACTTCTCGTCAAATAGCAATTGATAATTACGCTCACTTATATCTAGTCTCTCTTCTAATTCCTATATGCTTGTCTGCTCAGGTTTCATGTTAGCACGATTCTAACATGGTCAATAATGTGGAATTTAGAGAATCTACCTCCTGAGATGATGTGGATACATGGACATCATCCGTCCGGTTAGAGGGTTCGGCATCTGAGTCCTCGTCTAGGCGGGCCATGAGAGCTAGGTTCTCCTCTTCTGAACTCGAAGTATCCTCGAACCAGTGGTCTTGCGCCATGAGAGCTACTTCTGCTTCCCTCTTCTTAGTGAGTTGAAGCTTCTTGGAGTAGTAGTTGGCATCTCTCGTCTTTGGGAGAGTGCATCACGGGCGAAGTGGCCAGTCTTGCAGCAGTTAAAGCATTTAGTTGGCTCTTTGACGTTCTTGACTTCGGAGGTCTCGGGTGCGTGTTCCTTACTTTTTGAGCTCGAATTCCGAAGTCTATTGGCTGATGATGAGGACTTCTTTTTGAAGTACTACTTGCTCATCATCTTCCCGATTAGAGCCAGTTGCTTTCCCAGCACTTCCATATTTGGCTCGTTGTTGGAGTCTGATTCAACTTCTAACTTTGAAGGGGTGGGAGGCCTGATGGTCTTTTCTTTTCGACATCTTGAGCTTCGCTTCTCTGATACTAGGGCAACCGAATCTTCAGCCTGTTTGGCCTTTTGCTCCTTCTGAATCTCGCTGATGTCTTCCTCGTGCTGTGCGAGATTGTTGAAAATGGAATGGATATCCAACTCCTCTTCGTCCTTGTTCATTCAAAGTTGTGTAGATATTTTCTTCCATTCCGAGGGCAGAGAAGATAGAAATCGAATGTTAGTTTCAATGTTTGTCTTGGTGATTTCTATCTTCTTCATCTCATTGAGAAGTGTGAGGTCTCTTTGGTAAAGATCATCCAGGCTCTCTTATGTTTTGGCCCTGGAAGAGTCGTAGGCTGTTAGTATGTTGGTCTTTTTTGCTTTGACTCCAACTTCGGTACGCTGCATCATGCGATAGAGTTCATCCCACATTCCCTTTGCCCTGGGAATGCTATCGATCTGCCTATGTCGTTTGGGTCCGTGCATGAGCCAAGATTTGCAGCCGAGGTCAGCCTTTGCTTCAGCCTCTCTGCATCGTTATACTCACTGGGAGTTTTAAGTCTTCTTTGAACCGCATGTAGAGGCGGGTTGTTTGCTGTGTTGACTGCTTTTTCAACCAAAAAATGAGTTGGACCTTCTTCGAGAGATGCGAGAAGGTATTCGGCTTGATCTTTGAGTTCAAGGAAGTTGAGGAATCGGCTTCGCCACACTGTATATTCGCCGCGTTTCAAGATCAGCGGATGGTTGTCGTTCCCAAGCGAGTAAGCATCCATTGTTTTCTTGAGTTGATTTTCTTGGAGCTTCGTAAGTCGTTTAAAGATGTGTGATGATGTCAAGGTGCTTCAAATGTGGACAAATCAGTTAGTAGCATTTGATTTGAAGTTGATCAAGAATTATTTTTGATTCAATCTTGGAAGTTTGATAAATAATGTCTTAAAAAAATGTAGTTAATGTTCTCGTGCGTTATTTACTGTTAGCGAAAATGATTTTCGACTTGAATGTAATTTGCGATGAGAAACTGTTTAGACAGTGAGCTCTATCGAAAAATTTCCCGTGAAAATTTGCGATCGAAAATTTTATCGTCGAAAAATTTTGTTGACCAAAACTAAGAATGTAAACATTTTCAAAAAGTTGTTGACTTGAAAATTTGACTAAGTTTTTTGAGTGTACTGTTATTTCGCTAGATTTACGATCGAAATGATTTTGATAGAAGAAGGCACGTCGCGTTGTTAACCGTATCGGACAAGTATCCAGATCATAAACAACCTGGAGTACTAACTGCCACGCAAGGTAGTCCAGCCTATATACTTTCAGTCAAATTGAATTTGAAATATGATCGAAATTTGGAGGACAAAAAAGTTTCTCGATTCGTAAGTTGATTTTGGTCTTCGTGAAACAGTACTCAGGTTGAGTTTCTCGTCGAGTCAAAATGAATCGGTTGACCGAAAAAGATTTTCAAGCGAAAGTTGTTTTATTGCTAAGTCAAACACGAATGTCTGAACGAAAATGTTTTTCGAGAGTAAAAGGTTTTCGCGCGGTCAAAATAGTCAATTCTCGTCGAAAAAGATTTTCGCTAGAGTAATGCTTCTTGCTAAAACCGTTCTTGACAACAACGATTTCAGTAACTAATTCGTATTCAGTTGAAAAATTTCTTGCACAGAGTTTTCGATCGAGAAATTCAATTGATCGAAAACCTAGCGAGAAAAATTAAATTGACGCAAACAATTACAGAATACGCAATTAACACTGAATTCAAACAAAAACAGCGAATTAAGTAACCAAATTGCAGGTAATTGCTCGAAATTATCTACCGAATACGTACGAACAAACAATTAAACACGTTATAAAGCAAAATATGGTGAATTGAAGCAAAATCGGAACGTGTTCTTCATGTTCATCGCGAACAGTAACTTTTCCAGATTTAGAAATTCGTCAAATTCGATGTTCTAATCGCTACCGATCTAACCATAATTGATTTCTAACACTTAGGCGAGAACAGAAACATCAAAATCGATTCAATTAAGCACAGGATTAAGCCTTTAGATCGAAATTTCGATTTCGCGCGAAAATTTTTCAAACGATCGAAAAACTTTCCAGAATTAAATTCCGATCTAAATCCAACAATAGAACTTCAAAACATATATGAATCGGCTCTGATACCAATTGTTAGGTCCTAGACATTAACTCCTGTTAATCCTTGGCAGGAATTCCTAAGTTTTCGATTAGAATTGTTTAGAATTTGATTTCGATCTAAAACCTTCTTTAAAGAACACGAGAGAGAATCCTTATAGTGTGAGAAAGTATTTGTTGTTCTCTAGAATTCGAATTGCAAGCCTTTCGGATCAAATTCTAAGACTTTCTCTATACAATTCGATAGTTACAAAGCTATTTATACCAAACAAGACTTGGTATAAATATCATTTTAGTCCTAAACTATCGAATAAACTATTACGTGCCACATTACAAAGATAGCTAATAATTCAAAGCACAATTCTAATGTATATTCTACATTGGGCATGGAATTATAAGGCGGAACCCAATTGATCTAATAACGATGATTCCATTTCAAGTTTAAATGATTCATTTATGAATCTCAATTCATCCTACCTTGGTCAAGGTCTTTGAATCATAAACTATGAAAATTATAGGAAATTCACTTATTAATATAAGTGTCGTCTATGTTGGCCACAGACAAATCTCCATACACTGATACAATACCCAAAATACCCCTTTTGTGATTATCCAGCAATCAAAGGATAAATCTAAATAAAGCACAGTGCGTACAAGACTACTATCGTGCCTCAGTCAGAGGATTAGTCATGTACTATCGCAACACGAAAATTCTCATTCGACATACCTCTCCAATTAAAAAATTTTCGTCAGGTCAGGTTCAATGAACTTGTTCCCTAACAAGCATCTGCATATATGCATTTGCGTCCACACGCTAATGCCAACGGAACGTAACATCCTCGTCTAACAAGCATGCAACAAATGCACGAGTCTTTCCGGGTTATTCAATGTCCTGTCTTGAAATGCCCATCGACTTGGTACTTATTTAAGATGACAGCCTAAGACATATTCCATGACCACCATCAAATGCGTAATCATGTCCTTCAGCTTATAATGATCTAAAGACTTTTATCATAATGTGGCATAAGATAAAACAATGCTTTTTATTTGATATAATTTTCAATAAATTATTTTTACAATTAGAAAACATCCAATCAACTTGGAACACTGGGCATTCTACTCTGACAATCTCCCACTTGCCCTAGTCCCAATTGCCCATGTATTTCAGGCCCATCTTCTCAAGATGTCCAATAAATACTATCTCTGACAGGGGCTTAGTCGGGGGGTTTTTCTGCTGAAGCGACTCGATCTACTATGACGTCGCCCCTACCAATGATCTCTCTAATCAAGAAGATATCCTTAGTTCTTCTCAAGTACGTAAGGATCATCTTAACGGCTTTCCAGTGTTCTTCACCTGGATTAGACTGATACCTGCTCGTAACACTTAGAGCATGAGCTACGTCAGGCCTTACATAACATTGTATAGATAATGCTACCAATAGCAGATGCATACCGGACTCGAGCCATTCTTTCTCTTTCTTTAGGCATCTTAGGAGACATAGCCTTAGTAAGTGAAATACCATGACTCATTGGGAGGTATTCACGCTTTGATTCCTCCATGCTAAACCTCTTTAGCAACTTGTCTATGTACATCGATTGGGATAGTCCGATCATCTTACGTGACCTATCTCTATAAATCTTTATCCCTAGGATAAAATATGCTTCTCCCAAATCCTTCATAGTAAATTGTTTAGACAATCAAGTCCTTGTTGACTTCGACATTCCTATACATTCCCAATGAGTAGAATGTCATCAACATAGAGTACTATAAATGCCACTGCATTTTCACTAACCTTCTTGTAAATACATGGTTCATCTGGATTTTTAAAAAAATCAACATTTTGATCGTTTCATAACGAATGTTCCAACTTCTTCAAGCTTGTTTAAATCAATAAATGGACCTTTGAAGTTTGCAAACCATTTGCTCGATCCCACTAGATATAAAGCCCTCCGGCTGTCGCATGTAAATCTCTTCCTTAATATTTCCATTAAGAAAGGCAGTCTTCACATTCATTTGCCACATCTCGTAGTCTTCACATCCATTTGCCACAAATTTACATAAAATGGATCTCATGTCCAATTTATCTCCCACTTTCTGCTTCACGTAAGCAGCACAACCCCATACTCTGAGATACCCTGTAAGAGGGTGTCTTGCCACACCATATCTCATAGGGTGTACTTGGGACAGCTTTGCTTGGCACTCTGTTTAGTATATGTGCTGCCGTTCAAGGCATAGCCAGAATGAAAGAGGTAAAGTAGTGAAGCTCATCATTGATCGAACCATGTCTAAGGTACGATTCCGATGTTCAGAAACTCCATTAAGTTATAGATACCAGGAGGATTCCAATGTGACCGAATCCCATTCTCTTTTAGATAATCAAGAAATTTACTGGTCAAGTATTCGCCTCCTCGATCAGATCAAAGAGTCTTTATGCTACGACCACTTTGCTTCTCTACTTCAGACCTAAATTCTTTGAACTTTTCAAAAGCCTCAGATTTATACCTCATAAGGTATGCATAACCGTATACAGAGAAATCGTCGGTAAATGTTATGAAATAGTGATAGTTCCCTCTTGCACTAACACTTAGTGGCCCACAAACATCTGTATGAATCAGATCCAACAGAGCTTTGCCTCTCTCTACTTGTCCAACAAATGTGACTTTTTGCCCTTAAAAAACGATTCATATGTAGGCAAGTTATCCTCTCTCCTAAGGTCGAGTTTTTGCCCTAACTTGTGAACCCTTTTTTCAGATATATGACCTAGTCTAGCATTCCAAAGTGTATGTGAAGTATTATCATGTAACTTCCTTTTATTTTTGTTTAATTGTAAGGACTGGTCTTTGCGGTGTAATAGTGTATAAACAATTTGTCAAACAAGCCGAACATATAGAAGTATTAGTTTTGAAAATGGACCAACTTCCAGACTCAATAATAAACTTAAAACCTTCTCTATGCAAAACTGAAATAGAGATAATATTTCTAATAATGTATGGAACATAAAGACAATTATTCAAAGATAAACCAACACCATTATTCAAAGCTAAAGAAACAGTTCCAATGCCTCAACTCTTGCTCCATTGCCCATCCTAAGGACCGTTTTCTTACTGTCCAGCTTCCTGCCTGTTGCCATCATCAGTATATCATTACAGATACGTGAGCCACAACCGGTATCTAATACCCAAGAAGCATCATTAACTGATAAGTTAACTTCAACATAATACATATCCGAAAGCTTCAGGCTAGCAAGGTATTCCTTGCAGTTCCTCTTCCAGTGCCCCATTTTGCCACAATGAAAACACTTGTGATCGGCTTGAGAATTAACCTTTTCTTTTCCTTTGCCCTTTGCCTCATTGCCTTTCGCCTTCTTATTGGGCTTGGCAGGAACCTTTCCCTTCCACTTTCGTTTCTTAGACATTGTTGCCTTAGAAGTGGATCCAACGAGAAGCACCAGCTTGTCCTTCTTTATAGTGGACTCAGTCGTCTTTAACATGTTCACCAACTCGGCGAGAGTAGTCTCCATGGAGTGCATGTTAAAGTTGCCAACGAAGCTGTCAAATGTTGGAGGTAGATATTGCAACGCAAGGTCCACAAAGAGCTCATTATCCATAACGACTCCAAGTGACTTAATATTTTCAATGAGGCCTATCATCTTAAGCCCATGTACTTAGACTGAAGAGCCTCAGTCATATGACATCTGAAAAGATCTTTAGATATCTGATATCTCATTTGCCTAGTTATCTCACCATATAACTCTTGTAGGTGAACAAGAATATCTCTAGCATTATCAAATGGCTCATGCTGAATCTGCAACTTATTTGACATAGAGGCTAACATGAGCACCGAGCATGTAGGTTATCATCATCACGAATAAGATACTGCTCATAGTCCTCAGACGTCTCATCCTCAGGTACAGGAGAAGGGGTAGTGTCAAGCACACAGTCCTTCTTTTCAGACTGAAGGACAATCTTAAGGTTTCTCAACCAATCAACGAAATTTGGGCCAGTCAACTTGTTCTGCTCAAGAATACTTGCAATTGGATTTTTAGCCATTGTAGTATAAAAATCTACAAAAATAAACGAAGCAGAAGATAAACAAACTATGGAAAGATATCTATTTAATATAAGGTCTTTTATATTAAATTTCTTCCCACTATTATATTTAGACCCCAATAAATATTTTGAAATCACATTTTCATAGTGGGCTTGAAGTCCAATTAAAATAATTCACACCTCAATTTTATGAGCCTATGAAAAATTTGTATTTGTAGTCAATGCTTTGACAATTGTATCAACATACAACCTTCAAGATTATTTTGCCTCACCTTTCCTATATACCCCAATTTTATGAGCCCATATAATACTACATGTGAAACCAAGCCCATCAAACCTTCGCGCAAATGGTGCATCAAGGTGTCCAATGACTCGTGGCCAACACAAAGACGAAACCACCTCACGAACATCTATATGTTTAGTAGAGATCACAACTTTTCGCACAAAGCCACTCCACGACTCATGGCCAGTGACCAAGCACAATAGCATCGTCACATCTACCTTTGATGGAAGGCATGGAATAATAGGTTTCAATTTTATCCAGTTCAATTTGATATGCAATCGATGCCACAAAGATAGCCAACTCTATTATAAAATAAATGGACTAATCGAATTAGGTTCCTTAAAAGTTTCAAAAAACTTAAGGTTTTCAAGACCCCATCAACTTAGAATAAAAATCATCATATGAAGCTCAAGCAAATAACATTCAATAAATCTAACATGCATCCTATGCAAATAATAATGGAAAAAGAAAACATGATAAAGCATTCATCACATGAATTTGAAACGAATAAATTCACCAATTTATGTAAGCAATAATTTTCATGTGAATGCATTTTAGCAATAATAATCCGTCGTTCATCATATCAGCAAAAATATATTTCCTATGCTCACAGAAAACACTGTTCTTATGAATAAACAATGCGTTTCATGAAAAGAAGCAAATAAATTTGTTAATCGTATAAACAACCAAAGCAAAATCAGATTAAGATGCTAAAACCCATGGCTCTGATACCACTGTTAGGTTCGCTAGGCCGCACGAGGCCATCGCAGCGAAAACTTCGAAACCAAAAGTTTACGTTAATCATATAACGCTCACCCCGTCAGTTCCTCGAGCGATTGTTGGGATCGTCTTCTGTCAAAATCATGCATAGTGTACATATTTTGCTTCGCTAGGGTTTAGAATATACCTACTCCTTAGCTTCTTTTAGCAACGACGGAGAGGGAATCAATTCTCGGGAAGTGGCGAACACCGTCTTCGTAGGTTCGTCATAGACGTAGCTGTAACCGTACCCTCGCCGTAGGGATTCAAACGCCTTCCCTCTAATTCAGTCCACCGTTTAGAGTACGACACCGAGATGGTTCTTCGCTAGTAGAAACTATCTCAAACTACTTCAAATCGATACTTAAGATCCACAATGGAATAAGCAAAAGAAACCTTTTCTTTCCTTCTTTGTGTGCTCATGTCAAAACAAGAAAAAAGGGGAAAAAGAAATCTATTTGTGTGTTTCGTTCTCGTCCACTTGTATGTAATAGTATATATACATATACACAAGGCAATATGCAGGTTTCATTTCTAATCGTATCGCATTAATATTTGTTAAGCAATAATTCTACTTCGAATTCTTCTTTTGAGTCGAAACGTTTCTTTCCTTTAAATCGTACATACGTTATATGTCTCAAATTTATTCCCACTTTGAATCAAAATCGTTTCCTACTCAGATAGGAAATTAGTTATGATCATTCTCTTTAAATCCACCATTTAAAGAAAATAATTTCAAGTTTGAAAACTTCATTAAAACTTTTGATGTGAACAGTGGCGGCGGCAGAAAGTCTATGCAGTGGGGTCCAATTACCCATTATTTTAGAAAATTTCATTTGGACCCCATGCCCTCTATTTTAGAGAAATTTCACTGCGGTCCTTGTAGTGTATTTTTCTTCAATTTCAACCCCTAACAATAAAAAATTACCTTATATATATAATAAAAAATTAATTCCAGTGGGGTCCGGTCCTCACGTGGCTCCGCCACTGGACGTGAAAATACATTATATTTTCTTAGGGTTTGACTTGTTAGATGATCCCACTTAAGGCCTTAATGATAATTTAAAGCCCAACCTTAGAATCCAACTACTAATTAGGTAAAGCCCAAATAATCAATCCTAGTGATTATTTTATTCCTTTAATTTAAATAATAAATTATTTAATATTTTAATTCAACAATTGAATTAAAGATTTGTCAATTAATCCAACCATTGGAAATATCTATTTCATAATGTCGTTCTCTTAAACTTTGTGTGACCCTTTTAGGCTCACGATCAATACTAGTAGTGGATTTACAACTCCTTGCAATTAACTGAATCTATCTATTTAATCTCATAAATCCACACATCACGGTAACAGCTAGCAAGTAGTGTGTTCAACTAAAAACTACCTTCGTTTGCCGCCGAGCTCGCGCGCCTTCTTGAACCAACGACGGTGAATATCTCTGCCTAACACTCAAAAACCAACAAAAACGCGTTAGAGGGGGCCGGGGTGGTTGCCGGCGACGCCCCTCCGATGCTTAAGTCAGTTTTCGCTCGTAAAAAGGAGTAAGACAGGTGCTAGGCTTAGTAAGAACGGTTTTCGTTTTAGTGTGCATACCTGGGAAATGACACTACCATTACCTTTTTATACTAGGTGTGATTCATTGAGCCGTGACCTGGTCTTCTCCCCACCCGCCTTTTCCGTGAGCTTCGTGTTAGAGAACGAGGTTTCTCCACTCACCCCACGTTCTCATCTCTTCCTCCATCTTTCCGTTTTCACCCTGACCTTGTCTCCCTGGTGTAAATCTGCTCTGGTCAGGTTTCTCCTCTCCTACTTAGGCGGCGTCTCTTTCGCCTGGCTTCGCCTCTTCTCGAGCGTATTCTCCCTTCATGACTTCGTCCCTTCCTAACTCGGTCTGCTCGGGTCATCCACCCTTTCTCGAGTCAGGTAACCCCGGCCAAGTTATCGTCGGGTTTCCTTCAAGCAATCCGCCCCAGCCTTCTCGTCATCCCCCCGGGTATTTTCAGCTCCCTCCCTGCGGGGAACTTCCTCGGGCTCCTGCGGGAGTTTCTCGGGCTTTCCCATCTTTTTTACCTCCCGCTTTTCCCTTCGCCGGTTATTTGGAGTCGCGGGTTATTTTACCATTAGCCAAGAACCCCGAGGGTAACAGATTCCTTTCCCAAAATGCTTCCTAAGGACCATTTCATTGTTTGCTAATTTAGCATCTAACTCTTTAACCGTGTGACGATCTTTATTGATAAATGAGTATTTTTCCTTTAAATAATGTTATTTTAGAATGAGAGTAGTCAGAAGAGCTTACCTTGGATTGCTTGATGCGTTGGAATCATTATCCGAAGCTACTGTTAGGTCATCGTCAGACTTTCCTTCAATATAAGCAATCAAAGCGAAGTTCTCTTTCGGTTTGGAGCTAGAAGTTTTTTGTTTATGTGAAGAGGATGAAGACTTATTCTTAGAAGACCTTTCTCTTACCATATTTATTAACTCCAATTGATTTTTAAAGTCCCTCGACTCTTGATCCAATTTTTCGAGTCTTGATCTGATTGAGAGTTGGATTCGCCTTTCGGTTAATTTAGTTAATGTTCATCTTCTTTTGTTGGTTGGAATTGAATATTTTTCGTCTCGATTGATTTGTAGGGAAAAAATATTGTTTCATAAGCTTCTAGTAGCCCAACCGATGGACCTTGATGCGACTTCAGAAAAAGAGCTTGAAGAACGAGGCCTTAGTGTCATCGAAGCCTTAGGAGATAAGATCAGCTACAAAAAACGATAAGGCAACACGAGGCGGCATGGGCTCAGAAAGTCATTCTACAATCGAAAAAGACGATGGTGCTGAATCAGAAAACAAACACAATGGGAGAGATTGTTAGTTCTATTTGTGTTTGTATTTGTAATATCATTGTCGTTTGGTTGCACTTTTAAGTAGCTTTGGGCTTAGATGCTGCTAGGATATGCGGAAATCCCCGATAATTATTTTGCCCGAAAAATGACGATAATAAATAAATGAGACGAAAAATAAATTTGGACAGTGACACGAGATTTACGTGGTTTGGTCAGAATGACCTACGTCCACGGGCCGGAGGGTAGAACTTCTTTATTATGTGGAGATATTACAGACACGTACACTGACGTGGTACAAACGCAGCTACTACAATATTAGAAGTAAGCTATAGAAAATAATCAGAGGAGTGGAAGAAGATATGTTGTGTTTTTTATTTCCTTCGCCCGATAGCCTATTTATAGGCGAGCCTGTATGGGCTTGTACGTAAGTGCTTACCTCAGCCTTCAATGTAAACAGAAGAAAAATAAAACAGCCCACGTGAGAGTTGCAGTCATTTGACATCGGCACCTAACAGTAGAAAGTTTCTTCTTTGCGTTTCTATGTAGCATTCCCACGTTAAGTTCCAAGAGCTGAATGGTCAAATATATCATGCTCACCTAACAAATCTCCACTTTGAGCTTGATTTCGAAAATTAATCCACCTTAATTAGTAACACCTTTATCTCCCTCCGACCTTAGCCCCTGACGGGCTACTTCACCATTTCTGAAACACCAATCAAGTCCAAGCAATGCTTGAACTTGGAAACTGGAAGAGCTTTCGTAAACATATCTGCAGGATTTTCCTTCGTGTTGATCTTCTTGATAAACACCTTCTTATCTGCAATAATATCACGAATAAAATGATACTTAACATCAATATGCTTAGTCCTTTCGTGATACATCTGATCCTTAGTCAAATGAATCGCACTTTGACTGTCACAGAAAATAGTAATGACTCCCTGACTCTGAGTTAATTCGCTGAATAACCCTGTCAACCATAATGCTTCCTTGATCGCATCAGTAATCGCCATGTATTCTGCTTCAGTAGTAGATAACGCCACTACGTGCTGTAGAGTAGCTTTCCAGCTAACTGCACAACCTCCAATACAAAACACATAACCAGTAAGAGATCTTCGTTTATCGAGATCACCTGCGTAGTCTGAATCAACGAAGCCAACGAGAGTGTCACTGTTTCTGCCAAACTCCAAACAAAAGCTTAGCGTACCCTTCAAGTATCTGAGAATCCACTTCACTGCTTGCCAGTGTTCTTTCCCTGGGTTAGCCATATACCCTGTAAAATATCAGGACGTGTACATACCATTGCATACATAATACTGCCGACTGCACTCGAGTAGGGAACTCGTGCCATATACGCTTCTTCCTCATCTGATGATGGTGACTGAGCAGCGCTTAGCCTAAAATGGCTAGCAAGAGGAGTGCTGACTGGTTTGGCATCGCTCATGCCAAATCTCTCCAAAACCTTTCTGAGGTAACTTTCCTGGGTCAGGTGTAACTTACCAGCTCCTCTATCACGTCTAATCTCCATACCAAGAATCTTTTTAGCTGCTCCCAAATCTTTCATCTCAAATTCACCATCCAATAAGGCCTTCAACTGGTGAATTTCTGCAAGATTCTTAGCCGCAATGAGCATGTCATCAATATATAACAATAGGTAAATGAACGAACTGTCATTTAACTTCCGGAAGTAAACACAACTATCATACTTGCTCCTGGAGAAACCATGACCCAACATGAAAGAATCAAACCGTTTATACCACTGTCTTGGAGACTGCTTTAATCCGTATAAGGATTTCTTCAGTAAACAAACTTGGTCTTCCTTGCCTTCAACTATGAAGCCCTCAGGTTGCTTCATATAAATCTGTTCATCCAAATCGCCATGTAAGAACGCTGTCTTGACGTCAAGCTGTTCTAACTCCAAATCATACATGGCAACGAATGCAAGTAATACACGAATAGAGCTATGTCTAACGACAGGTGAGAATACATCATTAAAGTCAACACCTTGTACCTGACTATAGCCTTTCGCGACTAATCGTGCCTTATACCTTGCATCGTCAGAACCAGAGAAACCTTCTTTCTTCTTGAAGACCCACTTACATCCGACTATTTTCTTTTTCTTCGGCGGTGGCACAAGAATCCACGTACCGTTCTTGTGCAGAGACTCCATTTCTTCATTCATCGCTACCAACCACTTATCAGAATTATCATCGCTTATTGCCTCCGAATAGGTAGAAGGTTTCGCCGCCTCCACCTGTTTCTTGCGCCACTGATAAAGCGTACGAAACTAAATTTACGTACTGCTGTGGTAGTCGAATCTCCCGTCTCTCCCTATCTCTGGCTATAGAATATTCCTGCTCGGTGCTCTCATCTTCAACAGTATCTGAATCAGGATCTGGCTCATCCTCTTGATCTGTTGAACTCGTAGCAGGGTCATCTGAAGAATCTTTGTTGATCTCGAGCTCCACCTCGCTGTGTACGCTATCCTTCTTTTCTTGATTAGATTGATTAGTAGACTCTTTTGAAGGATGCAACATAGAAGACTCGTTAAATGTAACATCTCTGCTAATTATAAATTTGGGTGACTTGGGATCAGGATTGTATAGTCTATATCCTTTCACCCCTGAAGCGTAACCGAGGAAAATACACTTCTTAGCTCTAGGCTCTAATTTTCCCTCGTTTACGTGCATATAAGCTGGGCACCCAAATATTCTTAAGTTGGAGTAATCAGCAGGAGTACATGACCATACTTCCTCAGGAGTCTTGAAATTGATCGGTGAACACGGTGAACGGTTGACAATATAGCACGTTGCAGCGATAGCTTCAGCCCAAAAATCATTTGTCAACCCAGCGTTGGAGATCATACATCGAGCTCTCTCTAAAAGCGTCCGGTTCATGCGCTCGGCAACACCATTTTGTTGAGGCGTCATTCGAACAGTGTGATGTCGAGCAATACCTTCATTCTTGCAAAATTCGTTGAACTCGCTTCCACAAAATTCTAAGCCATTATCTGTCCGCAACCGCTTGATCTGTTTTCCTGTCTGCTTTTCAATCAAAGCTTTCCATTGTTTAAACGTTAAGAAAACATCACTTTTCTGCTTAAGAAAATAGACCCAGACTTTCCTTTAAAACATCATCAATGAAAGTCAACATGTATCTTCCACCACCTTTGGACGGAACACGAGAAGGACCCCATACATCAGAATGAATATAGTCCAAAGTACCTTTCGTCCTGTGGACTGCTGGCGAGTTGAAGCTGACTCGTTTCTGCTTCCCAAAAATACAGTGTTCGCAAAAGTCCATCTTACCAGTACTTTGACCGCAAAGTAGGCCCCGCTTGCTTAAAATCGTCAAGCCTTTTTCTCCCATGTGTCCAAGTCGCATATGCCATAATCGCGTGGTATCAATCTCCGGGGATGTCGAAACTGCAGCGGAACCTGTAATTGTAGTTCCCTGCAAAATATACAAATTTCCAGACCTGCAAGCTTTCATTAGGGCACCTCTGGCAATTTTCAAAACTCCACCTTCACCTGAGAACCTGCACCCTGGAGATTCAAGTGTGCCTAAAGAGACAAGATTTCTCTTCATATCTGGAACATGTCTGACTTCTGTGAGCGTTCGGATGATTCCGTCGAACATCTTGATCCTAACTGTGCCTTTACCAACAACTTTACACGGAGCATCATTTCCCATTAAGACATATCCACCATCGAATTTTTCATATGTGGAAAAAAAATCTCTACTCCGACTTATGTGGTAAGAACAACCCGAATCTAAGATCCACTCATTATCAGACCTAACAATATTTGCAGTTGCTACAAAAATAGTTCCATCGCTCTCATCAGCAGCTAAACTAGCTTCGGCGGGTTTATTATATTGCTGATTATTTTTCTCCTTATTTTTTAATTTAAAAGAATCAGCTTTAATGTGACCATTTTTCTTGCAAAAATTACATACTTTATTTCTGTACCTGGATTTTGACCTTTCTTTAGATCTGCTATTTTCAGCGTCTCTACGTTCTGGTCTTCCCCGTGCAAACAGACCTTCTGCCTGGCTACCACTTGTTTCTCCCGTTATATCCCTGTCTATCTGTTCTTTCGATTGTAACGCGGATTTGACACTAGAATATGATATTGTGTCTTTTCCGTATATAATCGTATCACGAAAATATTTTAAAGACGAGGGAAGGGAACACAACAATATTATGGCCTGATCTTCGTCCGTCACTTTGACTTCTACGTTCGCCAAATCAATAATGATAGAATCGAATCGAATTTATCGAGATGCGAAAGAATAGAAGTACCTTCCGTCATTTTCATACTGTATAGCTTCTGCTTTAAATAAAGCCGATTCTCCTTAGTCTTCTTCATGTAGATAGCTTTTAACGCATCCCACATACCCATGGCCGTTGTCTCCGTGGCAACTTCCTGTAAAACCTCGTAAGAGAGATTTAATATAATAGCCGATCTGGCTTTCTTGTCCAATTCATTAAATTGATCGTCCTTCATTTCGGTTGGTTTCTTCTTCGCGCCTTCAAGCGCCACCTCGCAACCGTCTTGAATGAGTATGGCCTCCATCTTGAGACTCCACATTGCAAAGTTGACATTTCTGTCGAACTTTTCAATTGACATTTTTGTTATCGTCATGGTAGCGAAAAAATAAATCGGGTTGGCTCTGATACCAATTTGTTAGGATATGCGGAAATCCCCGATAATTATTTTGCCCAAAAAATGACGATAATAAATAAATGAGACGAAAAATAAATTTGGACAGTGACACGAGATTTACGTGGTTCGGTCAGAATGACCTACGTCCACGGGCCGGAGGGTAGAACTTCTTTATTATATGGAGATATTACAGACACGTACACTGACGTGGTACAAAAGCAGCTACTACAATATTAGAAGTAAGCTACAGAAAATAATCAGAGGAGTGGAACAAGATATGTTGTGTTTCTTATTTCCTTCGCCCGAATAGCCTATTTATAGGCGAGCCTGTATGGGCTTGTACGTAAGTGCTTACCTCAGCCTTCAATGTAAACAGAAGAAAAATAAAACAGCCCACGTGAGAGTTGCAGTCATTTGACATCGGCACCTAACAGTAGAAAGTTTCTTCTTTGCGTTTCTATGTAGCATTCCCACGTTAAGTTCCAAGAGCTGAATGGTCAAATATATCATGCTCACCTAACAGATGCGTACATGTTCAAAGCTATTTTTGTAGATATACCAAACATGTTGGTATATACCTGGTGACTTTGATTAAGCTTTATACGCAAGGTAAGTAATCATCGTAAAAAAGTTGGAGTTCACCATCATACGAAAGGATCAAATTGTTGAGAGAAGAGTTTTGCAAGTTAGGGCTAAAGGAGCGTTCATTCGTTTTCCTTCTAATTCGAAGGTAAAAGTTCGTTGTTTGACGTAACCAATCCTAGGTTGGATAATTTGGTATCTTACAGTTGGGCTTAAAAAGAATCATCGAGATATCATCGAGAAAATATGGAAAATGTGTTTGGAGTTTGGACCTTAATGTGCGTAAAACAATTAAGACATGCGAGCGATATGCTAGACATATGTTTCGAATTCAGAATTATGCTAGGCATATGCTTTGAAAATTTTTTTATAAAATACTAAAATGAATACGAGATAATGTGAAGAAGCTGAGGAATCAATTGATCATCTTATTTTTTGAGTGTGGATTTAGCCAAGGTCTGGTCCAGAGAGCTGGAAGTTGGCTGCCTGGCGATGAAGACCTCAGAACATTTGACGAGCTGAGGGAATGGTTTGGGAGGATTGGTGGCAAAAAGAATGTGAATTGTGATATTAAGGTGGCTGTAATTTCAGCCATGGTATATCACATATGGTCTGAGAGGAACAGACGGAACCATGCTACAGGTATGAGGACTGTTGACCAGATATTTCACTTGCTAGCTCGGGAGAATCAGCAATTACATTCGTGTGTATTCTTATATGTTTAGTAGTAATAGCTCAAACTAGGCCGTTGTACAAAAACTGATTTGTTCTATGGTAAATAAAATTCAGTTTACCAAAAAAAAACGAGATAATGTAGCAATAATATCTCATTATTTGAAATGGAAAAATCGAAAGTAAACTTTTGACATATATAATGTATTTAAATTATAGAGGCAATAAAAAAAGGGATTCCTCAGGTTTGAGATACACTAGGAGTGATTCTCTCAAACCTTCATCAAGTCTTGCTGGACTTACTAGAAAGAAACTCAAAAATCCTGTAATGGGCAAGAGTTATGAATTTTAAATTTACGTAAACCTTAGCTTACTCGAGACAAGCACCAACAAAGAAGTCGAGCAACACATTGTTGAACTATCAGAATGATCTTGAACTCTCATTGATAATCACTTGAGTGAAAAGCAACAAAGGTTACATAATCATTCAAAGGTAAATGGTTTGATATACATCGAGAGAGTTGGCGTGACAGTCTAGTCTAAAGTCAAATGCGATTTACGAATACTGCAGGGAAGGTAAATGGTAGCAAAACACGCTTTAAATTGGCTTGGAGTTTGACCGTCCTTTTTTACTTACAATTGTTGCATATTATCATCTTGTTGTTACTAGTAATTGCCACGTGTTTCAAGTAGGGCCCTATTGGCCGCCTAGTCGGCTCTTAGGTGCTAATCATATATATAAAAGTTGGATATGGACTTTCAATGTGGGCTGATATGAGGATTTATTTACGAAAATTGTCACTCCCCTTTAAAAAATGCTATTTGCCACGTCATATTATGTGAGGGTGTTTATGATATTATAAAAATTGTAAAAAATATGACCATTTTAGGTCTACTGTTCAATGGAATTGCAAATGACATTTTATATTAATCAATGTATATACATTCTGTTATTCATCTGACAATTATCATAGGCAAGTGAATTATACACTGGAAACTAAGAGTCACGTCATATCTAAGGAGTTTTAGCAGCTCAGCAGCTCCACGAAATGGACCCATTGCAGAAGCCCAAGCAAGATAGGTACGCCTTGAGGACTTCGCCGCAGTGGAGGGCCCACAAGTCGAAGTGATTCGATCGGCGACGAAGATGATAGAAAGGGAGAACGTAGTTACGTATACTACTTTGGTGAATGGGTATTGTAGGGTTGGTGAAGTTCGGATCCCGAGAAGGTTCTCGATGAAATGGCTGAGAGGGGCGTGAGGGCCAATGCTCTCAGCTACAGGTTAGTGCCGTTTGTATCGGAGCAAAATAAGAGAGTAGAAACGTACGAAACAGTGTTCTTCAGTCGAAAGGTGGTTCTCATCACTTTGTTAGTCCGTGTATGTGCTGAAAATGGCTTACAACTTCATCATAGGAAAGAAAATACGAACTGAGATTGTTGTTTTTTGGTTATTACATGATCGACGATGATAAATAGGGTTTGCTTATATTAACTATTTAGGTTTTGGGGACATTTGCAGAGAAACGGTAGCAGATTTGTGATGTCCGGTGGCTCCCTCCTTCAGGGTAAGTGGCGGCTGGCGCCAGTAGAGGGTGGAGAGAGGCGACGAGGAAGGTGTGGCTTGCTGCTGATGAATTGAGAATCGAGATTGGCGATGAGAATCAAAAGCTCTTGCTTCGATCTTTAATCTTATTTGTCCTTGAATAATTATTCTTTGGGGTTTATACATATGTTGATGAAGCTTATGATTTGATGTGCAATTGATTAGATCTAGCCATGCAATCACCCAGCTGGACTTATTTCAAGCTCTATGGAATCACCCAGCTGGCTCTTTTCTTTTCAGAGAGACAGACATCGATAACTCTTCGTATGGGATGGAGGGTCTTACTTCGAAAGGAATGCTCAGAATGGGAGTTTTTATCTTCAATCGAAGGTTCACAGAGCTAAAGAATGCCTGGAATCAGCGCACAAGCCCACTGAGCCATTGAAGGGATGACAGCCACGTTTAACGTTCTTTTGTGCCCTTCGATTTTTATGCTTCGAAGCTTACGATTGGAATTTTATTACATGAAAATTGGGCCCACAAGCAAGGCGTTGCACGGCGGCAACTTTCAGGGCACGCCCATAGTTGTTTCCATGGACAACGCAAGGCTGGCCATCACAGCCATCGGAAAGCTGATGTTTGCTCAAATCTCCGAGCTGGTCAACGATTATTACAACAATGGCCTCCCCTCGGATCTCTCCGGCGGAAGAAACCCTAGCTTGGACTATGGGTTCAAAGGGGCTGAGATAGCCATGGCTTCTTACTGCTCTGAGCTTCAGTTCTTGGCCAACCCAGTGACAACCATGTTCAGAGCGTCGAGCAGCACAACCAAGAAGTGAACTCGCTGGGGCTCATCTCTTCTAGAGAGACGGTGGAGGCTTTGGACATCCTCAAACTCATGTCTTCCACCTACTTAATCGCACTTTGCCAGGCCATCGATCTGAGGCACTTGGAGGAGAATCTCATGCTAGCCATGAAGAACACCGTGAGAAGTGGCTAAGAAAAACCTAGCCGCCGCATCGTAGGCTAGGCGGCGACTCTGGCGGTGTGATAGGTACTGAGCCAGACGCGAGCCCTTTTGTGCGGGTCTCTGATCTCGGCGGTGTACTGCCCCAACTGCCTCTTGCGCACGCCGCGGTACCTGATTTCTTTCTATTCGACGGCGGCAAAAGAGAAGAGAAACAACCTGATTAAGAAGCAAGCATCTCCAATTTCAAGACGGAGAAAATGGGTCAAAAATACAGTGAGAAAGACGATGAGGTGAGGTGGGTGTGTGTTTTCCTTTTTCTTTTTTTCTTTTTTACATTTTACTTCTCTCCTCACGGCTCACTCTATTTTTATCAACGTAAACCCTGTTGATTTAAGTGGGTTTCTGGGGTTGATCGATACCGTGGTGGCGGTTTTGAATCGTTAGATCGAAAATGGGACGACGAAGAGGATGAAATGGTGATTCCACAGACAACTAGCTTAGCAGATTGTACGCATTCCACGGATTGACGATAACTTTTTTTTTCTTTATGTATGTATAATATAAATGGTAACCATATAACTATTTCTATTTTATCCGCGAGTTTTACCATCTAATATATATATATTGAGAAGAGTGGGTGTTCTTCGCAAAGGATTGATTTCCTTGCACAATGAGAGAATTGCAAAAATAATTAAGTTTTAAAACTACGGTTGCAAAACTAGTTAACTTTATAAAACAAATGCAAAACTAATCAACTTTTTAAATTCAATTATTGTTATTTTCTCTTTTCACCACAATACTATCTAAAATTACAATTTATCATTATTATTATCTCACATTAGCCTATAAATTATTAATAACTTTATTTTTAACCCCAATTCGTTTGTAGTAAGTTTTTACCCCTATAGCGTATCTATTACTATCTATTATTCTGAGTATCATAACATTTTATTACTAATTGAGTATTTCAAGCTTCTTCGTCTATATTCAGATGTCAAATTCAATTTTATTTTACGTTCGACTAATTACTGGATGTGCATGGACTTATTCATTCGGTTTAAAATATCAGAAATGAACTGACGGACAACGATTTCGGTTCAAATCAAAATCGAACCGTTGTTTATAACTGTCGTTTTTTTTAATTTCCTACAAATATTTTATGATATGTAGGGAATTTGTTCATTTATTGATTTTAACACAACGATCATATGACTGTTTTATTTCTTTTTTTGCATGCAAATATTGGGGACTTATTTTGGTTTTCACACTTTTTTCCTCTCGAATCTGTATCCGATCTCTCTCGAATTTCCCTCAATTTTCTAAGTTCGAAATAATTTTCTATACTATTAAAGAAATTCAAATTTATTTTCAATTAGAAATGGAAAAACAATATTCATAAAAAATCAAAATTAATGGTTTTAGTTCGAAACTGACACCGTTCCAACCGATTCCAATAAATCGAAATAGTGTTACCAAAGTTAGATTGACGCGAGGTTTTGGTTCGATAGAAACAACAATTTCGCATTGGGAACAGGAAACGTTTAATTCACCTACCTAGGTTTACATTTTTTTGAGGGTTTAAAGCTTTTTAAATTGAATTTTGGGGTTGAGATGACACTCTCTATTCTTTTTTTCCCTTATTTTCTTTATTCTCGGCTTCAGTTCTGAATATCCAGGACTAATTCTGGGAACATAAATGGTAGCAAAATGGAAGTGTAAGATGGATAATCGAACAAGTACTGCTCAGACGGATGTCATTCGAAGGACTGTGTACGTTTCTGACATTGTCTTGAGGATGCTATTAGAAGTTTTTGATGCTCTATTGATATTTGGCATTGTGATGTTAATGGACATAGGTTACTGAGGAGCAACCATTAACAAATACCTCACCATATACTCTAGCTGATTTGGGCAATTTCCCTGAATCATAAACAGCATAAGAAGAGTTAAACAAAGGTCAATGTTATGGTTAACCAAATTCAAGTGAGTGTTGAGACAAAAAGGAAAAAACATAGAACAAACCTGCAAGAGCCCTCAAATTTAACATTTATTGTTTTTCCTTGCTAATGGTAATAAAAAATAAATACCTTACTTTTATAAAAAAAAAAGGAGTAGTTATGGAGCAGTGGAGTGGAGCTTGGTAAATAAGTATTTTGATTAACATTTGGGTTCAAGAAAATTGAGACCATTGGACAAAGCACGAATAACCATTGTATAAAGGGATAAAGGAGGTTTGAAAACTCTGTCTATCAGCAAATATAACATCGTAAGAGCTGCATCGACTTTATAATGTTTGCAGTAGGCAACAATGAGGAAGCGTAAAGAGAGCGAAATGATATAGGTTTTGTTGAACCCTGAAATTAAGGTAGTGAAAGAGGAGCCTTCTACTATCTCGGCCTATTGCGACCAAAAAATGCCCCTTCAACGTACAATTTTTTCCAGAGCATCGAAGCAGATTTCAAATTGTTCCTGTAATTCGCCAAATGTTCAGATGGAAACGATGCCCCTTCGTCATCCTCCGATGATTCTGAGCAGGACCCTCCTCAAGAAGCTATTCTGAAAGCAATTTCAGGCAAGTTGCTATATCAATTGATGGTCTGTTTTTCTATTATATAAATGATGCACCAATTTTCTGTTACATTCAGAGCTTTAAGCTTGCGGATTCCTTACGAATGAGCTGAGATGTGATAAATTGTATTCAATGAGCTGATATTCGTCGGGAAATATGCAGAAGTAGCAAAGATGGAGGGACGAGTGGGACAAACTACGAATATGATCATCAGAGGTACAGTTACAGACGACTCGACAATGGCTCACTCTAGACAAGAAGGTTCGTTCTTCAGTTTTACGCCTACCATCTCCGTTTCTGCAAACTCAAAGTCTCGTATATGTGTGGAAGAATCAAACTTTTTGTTTACTACATCAGCGATTACTGTTAGGATCGGTTAATAAACACTCTTTGCTAGGAACCTCATCTTTGCTACTGTATTGTACAATGTGCACAGGCTCGGGGAAGGTGCAATATCAAGTGAAAAACTACACATTGAGGAGGTAGGCAACTCTAGGGAAAGGTGCAATATCAAGTGAAAAACTAAACTACACATTGAGGAGGTAGGCAACTGATGCTGAATAATTAGATACGGAGTATTCTTTTGGTCAAGATCATTCATTATTTTCGATCCATTTTTTCTTTATGTTTGTGATACCCTGATTACAGTGGACAGAAGGCTACTGCTGTAAACATCGCTGAAGCAATTGTAGAAAATCGAGCTGAGTTGGTTCACCTTTCTTCGAGTGTTCACCTTCATCTGCCCCTTCCATCTAAAGAATGCCCAGATTGTAATGGATCAGTAAGAACCTTGATATACTCTGTATGAAATTTTATCTGAGTTATGGGTTAGTTTCCACTTCTACCACCAAACATGATTTCCTATACGTAGTCTTCATCTCTTGCATGTTAGGTGCTGATGATACGTTGAATAGTACACTCCTAAGTTCGTGATTACTTCTTGATCACTTGATGTTACATCGCAGGGGGTGATGAGGTATCCAGAATGCAAAGGCATGTTCCCACATAGGATATCTGTCGATGATGTAAGATTTGCTGCTCTTATGTATAAATGATGTTGGATTCATTCTCTTTTGACAAATGGTGTGTTATATAAATGATGTTGGATTCTTTTGGCCTGTTATGGTGGTTCCGATCCTATAGCGTTTGTTATTTTTTTTTCCTTTTGTTGTTTCTTTTATTTTCGGGTTGTGTCAAAGTGCTCTTGAAATTGGGGATATGTATGTTATGTGATCTTCAAGTGTTGGGTTCATGGACTGGTATAGTTGTTGTGTCATAGGTTCTGTTATGTGATTTAGTTAGCTTATACGACTGAAATTTATGGATAATATTTGCTTACTGGATATTAGTATTTGTGTTAATTTTCCAGAGATTGGCAAAAATGGCTTATTCTTCACGAGTTTTGGTTCGTTGGCTTTTGATATTTTGGGTCTACCCACCAAGAATTGATGTTGTAGGTTCCATTATGTGGATAATTATCATTAACCTGTGTTTGTTTTTCTTTTAAGTCATGTGCATTCACTTCAAACGGAAACAATAGAAGGGTTCAATAATTGTTCCATCACAATCCTCACTGCACATTCATGCTGCTCTTAACATGTTTGTGATTATTATGTGGACAATAGGTTAGTAGCCGGCGAAAATTACTATTTGTCGATCTTTTATTCACAGCGCTTTTCCGTACGATGCTTGCTTGAAATAAATAAGCGCAGATATGTCGAGGCATTATCAGACTTTGCTGATGATTAAAAAGGTCATCGACTTGATGGCTTATGCTAAGCTGGTAAGTCCGACTAGCTTATTACATGAGATGATAAGTCGAAAAATAACTGCTTTTTTTATCGATTTGTGTTGTAGTACGTGTTGCATTGGCATATGTAGAAGAGCAATCTTTCCTCTTGAGATACCTTTTATCCAAAGCTATTGGGACGGAGCTTATTCGACTTCAGAATGATATACGGTCGTCTACGCCTTAGAGATCGTAATGCAAGTCGATGTTTTTCACCGTTAGATTTCGTCAAATTCACAATTATCTGACTGATGTATTGCTGCTTCTCAGGTACACAAAAAGACAAGGAGTCAATGTCTTGGCCAAGTTTGATGTCCCAGGGCACGCTCGGTCGTGGTATACATTTTTTTTTTGTTTCTAACGGTGTTTTCTTTTCAACGAAAAGTATGCGTCGATGGTAATTTCTCAGGGGAATATGATATCCTTCATTATGATTGATATAATTTTGTTCGTTCCTGAAACGTTTGATTTCGTTTCGTTTAATTTTTTTAATTTTACATGTTGGGATGAGATTCAGTTCAGCCGCTTAAGTACGCAAGAGAACCTTCAGATGCATCTGTGAAGAATATATATTAGTTTTAATGGCCGTCTAATTCCATGTACACTTACGTAATTCTAAGAAAACCTTTGCAGTCTTTATTTTCTTTTAAATTTTTTCTTTTCATTTGAGGTTGACGAGGGAGGATGAGATGGTGGTTGTATCTATTGTTAGAGTTGGTTTTGACATTTATCTTTTGGATGTGTATTGATATATTAATTAAAGTAATATTCTTACCTATGATTGTACTTTCCGCTAAAATTGGAAAATTTCTTCTAACTTCTTTTAGACTTGAAGCGTGCAAATAGCAGCAGTGCAGTCTTACGTTTGTGAAATTGCTGTAAACAGTCTAACATTCTTACATATCTTAATGTTCTCTATCGTGCGATCCTGCAGTCGTGCAGTCTTACGAGATGTTCTTGCAGTCGTTCAACTGTGTAGTATGGCAATATTGCAATTGTCCAACCTCAACAATCATGCAGTCCTTAAGTCAAACAGTCATACGCGGTAGTATTACAAAGTTGCAGTTGCACATTTGCAAATAGTATTGAAAATTAGCAGTCGTGCAAGTTCCCAGTCTTGCGGTCACTGCCGGAGCCACTTGACGCCTATGTGGGCTTTTGCCTACCGTAAAAAAAAAATTGTGGAATATGACTTCTTCAAACAATGTGTATATAATATATATATATATAAATATCCATATCATTTGTGTTCATTTTTTACAAAGTTATATAGACATCTTTAACGTATTGTTCGGTGTTCGTTGTGAACCTTCGGCTGATCTTTGAAAAGGTGTTTGAAAAAACACATGTTACGATATTATATGTTCTTGGAGATTTGGGCATGACAGACTCAATAATAGCTTCACTATATATAGAGACCAAGAATTTTCCCATCACGCGAGAAGGTATTACAAAATCCTTAATGTATTTATTTTTTACACTTACTATTTCGTAAAATAATTTTTCATTTCTTTGGTCTGTACAAACTCAGCAGCGAATGTGGTGTATACATACAGCTCTTTCATTGATGTATGCAGACGACGATGTGCACGATGTTTCGCCCGAGAAGATTTAGGAGTTTCAGGGAATTCCTCATCGTATCAATATTCTTCAACAACTCGTCTTAGTTCTTCGAACCATAGAAATATGTCATAGCATGTCTAGATATTTTATTGTTTTATGGAAGATTTAAAAATTTGCTCTGAATATCGCGTAGTGAGTCCCCTTAAAAAATCAACCTAATTAATAGCTGATAGGCTAACAATCGCAATGTAGACATTACAAAATATCTCAGAATATATAGTGTGTTTAAGACTGTGTCACATCTATGCGACCGAAAGAATAACTTTGTATGATTGTAAGACTGTGAGACTGCATTACTTAAACACTGTAAGACTGTATGATGCACGCCAATGAGACTGCAATCGGCTATGAGCCTGCACTACTTAAACATTGTAAGACTGTAAGACAGCACAAGAATACGAAACGATTTCTTGCCATAATTAAAAGCCAAACCTTTGAACTACAATAAGATAAGATTCAATGAATGTATTTGAAACGTGTATAGAGCATAACATTTAGATTCATTATACTTCTCTATGTCTCTTTAATGATGATATTAAGAAATTTGCGAGTAAAAACCGTGTCATTACAATACACGAATGGTATATATAATGATAATTCGAAAAATGAACAACAATTGTCAATATAGTTATTTGATCCAAACTAACAATACATGATTCAGTCGTCTGTCTTCCAGTCGTGCAATATTTGTCAATAGTGTAAATTTAAAGGCCGTAGTGCATCGCAGTTGCTCATTTATTAATACGTTTAATGCAAATCAATATAATGATAATACGAAACGATTTATTGTCAAAATTAAAAGCCAAACCTTTGAACTACAATAATATTTTCATCATTAGTGTATTCCCATAGATAAAGCCAACCCGTTGAACTACAATAAGATAAGATTCAGGTAATATATTTGAAACGGGTATAGACTATGTATGAGACCCTAATTAAGGAACTCAACAACGTTTAGATTCCATAAACTATCTCATTCAGTCGTCTGTCTTTCACCCGTGCAAATATTTGTCAATAGTGCAAATTTAAATGTCGTAGTGTATTGCAGTCGCTCATTTATTAATATGTTTAATGCAATAATAGTAACTGTAGTAAATCAATATAATGATAATACGAAACGATTTTTTGACAGAATTAAAAGCCAAACCTCTGAACTACATTAAAAATTTCATAATTAGTGTATTCTCATCGATAAAGCCAAACCTTTGAACAACAATAAGATAAGATTCATGGAATGTATTTGAAACGGGTATAGAGTATGTATGAGACACTAATTAAGGAACTGTACAACGTTTAGTTTCTACGAACGGTCTCTTATGTATCATTAGTGATGATAAAAACTGCATCATTACAATTGAATGTTACATACGCGACGAACTTATTGCAATTAAAATTCCTCAAAATTTCATGGTCCATGTTTTTTTTAGCAAATCGAACAACAATACATTATAGAACAAATACATTATAGAACGCTAAACCCTTCGAAGAACAATACATTATTCAGTCCTATGTATAGAACATAACCCTTCCAATGATTCAAACTTGAACTCTAAGCTAGATCATATAAACAACACTGGACCCTCAAGAAGATTTACACAAATTCTAATACATCTCCAATGCATACTTTTTACACCCGTAGGAAGCTGGGAGACTGTAAAATAACCATAAATTAGTGCAACGATAAACAAAACGATAAACAAATACAAACAAACCTAAAACCTAAAAGATAAAATGAACAACCATTGTCAATATAGTTATATGATCAAAATTAACAATCGTCTGTTTTCCAGTCGTGCAAATATTTGTCAATAGTGTAAATTTAAATGCCGTAGTGGATTGCAGTCGCTCATTTATTAATACGTTTAATGCAAATCAATATAATGATAATACTAAATGATTGATTGTCAGAATTAAAAGCCAAACCTTTGAACTACAATAATATTTTTATCATTAGTGTATTATCATAGATAAAGCCAACCCTTTGAACTACAATAAGATAAGATTCAGGGAATGTATTTGAAACGGGTATAGAATATGTATAAGAGCCTAATTAAGGAACTCAACAACGTTTAGATTCCATAAACGATCTCATTCAGTCGTCTGTCTTTCAGCCGTGCAAATATTTGTCAATAGTGCAAATTTAAATGTCGTAGTGTATTGCAGTCACTCATTTATTAATACGTTTAATGCAATTATAGTAACTTTAGTAAATCAATATAATGATAATACGAAACAATTTATTGACAGTTTCATCATTATTGTATTCTCATCGATAAAGCCAAACCTTTCAACTACAATAAGATAAGATTCAGGGAACGTATTTGAAACGGGCATAGAGTATGTATGAGACACAAATTAAGGAACCGTACAACGTCTAGATTCCACGACGATCTATTATGTATCATTAATGATGATAATAAAAGTTGTATCATTACAATTGAATGTTACATACGCGACGAACTTATTGTAATTAAAATTGCTCAAACTTTTATGGTTCATGTATTTTTTTAACAAATGGAACAACCATACTCACAAAATCGAAGAACAAATACATTATAGAACACTAAACTCTTCGAAGAACAATACATTATTCACTCGTATGTATAAAACACTATACCCTTCCAATGATTCAAACCTGAACTCTAAGCTAGATCACATAAACAACAATGGACCCTCAAGAAGATATACACAAATTCTAATACATCTCTAATAGATACTCACACCCGTAGGAAGCTGCGAGACTGTAAAATGCGTACCTGTTGCACCAGCCACGATAAACAAATACAAACAAACAGGGCGACGACAAACAAACCTCAAATCTGAAAATAAATGCGTGCTTGCCACACATTCAAAACAACCTTACAGATCCTCTTTCAACCGCAAAAGGCTGCACGCCCATACGCAATAGAAAGATAACTGCACGACTGTATCATTACAAAACACAAATGATACATATAATGATATTTCGAAACCTTAACACTGAAATGCGTACCCGATGCACATTCAAAACAACCCGTCATCTACGCTGATACCGTATTAAAATCAAATCTATTTCACATACATTAAAGAAAATACCTTCTTTTCCAGAATCATATTACTCCTTCTGTCATGTGTTTTGCAGAGCCAGGTTTGTGTTCGTGCTGCAGGGCATCGTGACACTCGACGATAAATCTAGCAGTAGACAAACTCCAGGTATTAAAAACTGGCATAACGCTGTATTAATACTCAGAAGTATGAGCGTATTATATGCACAACCAATAATATAAGTATGAGCGTATTCTGCAACAAATGATCCTAGATTTTCGAACCAATAATATAAGCATGTCATTGTCATTCTAGATGTTTTACTTTATGGAAGATTAAAAAAGTTTGCTTTGATATTGCGTCCATTAAGAAACGCAACATAATTAATCGCTCATAGGCCAACAACTACAGTGTATTGCGATCATTTTACAAAATATCTCAGAATATATAGTGTGAAGGTCTAAGACAGTACCACGTCCGTGTGACCGAAAGAACGATGTTTAAGTTTGTATGTTTGCAAGACGATAAGACTGTGGAGCTGCACTACTAAAACATTTTAGACTGTACAATGCACGGTCATGATACTGCACTTACTTATGAGACTACACTACTTAAACATTGTATGACTGTAAGACTGCACAACTTATACTTAAACATTGTAAAAAATACGATGCACATTTATCAACTGCACTACTTAGACATTGTAAGATTGTAAAACTACACGGCTGAGATACTGCAGTCGTGTAATTTAAGGGTTTGTCATGCTTTTGCACAACTGTTAGTGAAGCAGTCGTGTAATTTAAGGGTTTGTCCTATTTTTGCACGATTGTTATTGAAGCGGTCGTGTAATTTAACAAACAAGAGGTCGTGCATAATTTCAAATGGATACGAGCCATGTAAGAACGTCGCAATAGTGCATTATAACAGTATACAGCAGTCGTGCATTCATATGCAAAATGTTACGGCTGTAAGTGAACATAATGCATGCTTATCTAATAATTTATCGGATGAAGATAGGGAAACTGTAGACGGAAAGGAAGTAAAAAAATGTTTGACACTAACTTTAGGAGATTTCATTCATTCATTCAGATATGTTTTTACAGGTTTGACATGTAATTGTAACATCTCATCGGAAACATTATATTGAACCAAATTTAAGAACATATTGATAGATTTATTTACTTTGCGCGAAACAGTTTGTCTTATGAATGCATAGAATAACGTAGGAAATCTATGAGAATACACTACCGATGAAGACTTAAACGACTCCTACAAAATTGTTCACCCACTGCAATACATTAGAACATTATATTCGCACCACTGACAAATATTCAAACATGTCACACAAAAATGTAAACGATGACACGATTAATAAAAAAGATACCATTACAAGACATTAATATTGACCATATAATTTTCAACCGTGACTACAAATTTTAAGAATACAAAATGAGAAGTAACAGTTATAAAAGAAATCCTGCCACAGTGTATTATTTTTGCCATTTAGTTGTATAATTGATTAAGTCTTTTCTACCACTAGAATTTATATTGATTTGCTCAAGTAACTATAATTGCACTACTGACCATCAAAACTATTGGCACCTTATTCTTTCCATAAATATTCTTATTGTAAGATTTAACCAAACTGCGTTTGGATATTGCAAGACCATTATAAAAAAACATAATAAATATTTAACATAATTGTTAATACAAAATATCAGATACCATGACCATTGAAATATTTTACATAACATTTTCCAAATTTTTAACATGGTTTCTTAAAGTGTAGATGGCAGTGGAATACACATTCTGCGAAATGGATTTACATTATCTGTTCGTAGGGCTGTTAAAAATCGACCAGACCCGCCAACCCGACACGAACCGCACCCGAAAATAGCATGTTCGGGTTAGCCGTTTTGATCTATTTACGTAAATGGGTAAACCCGAAGCCAACCCAATTATTAAGTGGGTCAGGTTAGGGTTCAGATTTTCAACCCGAAATCAACCCGAAATTAACCCGAAATCAATCCATTTAACCCGAATAATATGTATTATTAAAATACTATTGATATAATTAAAATAAAAAGATTAACCCTAATTCTCTATCCACTCTCACGCATGATGTTTTTAGAAAAAAAAATTGCATTAGTTCTTTTTTTTTTATTTTGGATTTCTGTCAAATTTGGTATTGTCTTTTTTCTTTTTAATTTAAACGGGTTGACAGGTTGGCGGGTTGGATTAGGGTTAAAGCAGGTTAGGTTTGGGTTTGATTTTTCAACCTGTATAAATAAACAGGTCAGGTCAGGGTTGAAGTTTTCAACCCGTTTATTAAACGGGTTAAACCCGAAGGTGACCCAACCCGACCTGTTTACCACCCCTATCTGTTCGTCATGACAAAATTCACAGGATCTTACCATCGCAGGTTAATGAATTTCGGAAGCATCTAAAAGCTTCTGTGTTTTTTCAGTGTTGGCATTGATCTCCTCATAATGGGATTAGTAAACTTCTAGTTTTGTTTTTTTTTATGCTATATGACTGAAACATTCCTGAACAAGTATTTGATCGCCAAAAATACAAACTTTTGCACTACTAACAGAGATTTATATATTTTAATATGTAAATGCTAACTTGATGACTAAAAAAATTATGAATGATTCATAAATGAACTTATGCATATACAATTAAATCTTTTTACATTGTTCCACGCATAAATGAAAATTGTTTGCTTATTAGGTAAGAAAAGCATTAATAATAAATGACATAATAGCATTGGAAATATATCAGTATACACTAATGATGAAGACTTACACGATTAATTACTGATCAAGTAATTTATATGACTGCAATTTAGGTTGACTTTCTCAAGTTTCTAATGTTGCACTACCGATCATCATAGCAAATTGCGGGGCAGTTTTTTTCTGAGGCGGGTCTCGGGTCCACTATAAAATAAATGGGCGGGTCTCGGGTCCACTATAAAATAGATGGCTCAATTGCGGATCTCGGGTCTTTCCGATAACAATAGATCTAATAAACTAAAAAATCTCTTGAAAATAACCCGTGCAACGCACGGGTCTGAAACTAGTATGCCACTAATAGCTGAAAAACTTAGGCAGCCGTTTAGTTGGTGAAACCAATTAATCGACTATTAATTTTAATCAGATAAATTGGTTTCTTGTTATCTTTTTTTGTAAATAAATCAACAAAAAAAAAACTTGAAGGTTTGTAATAAAATTAGTTTCAATGTTGGAATTGACATTATTTATCATAATATTTTAATAAATTTTATGGACCTTTGAATTTGATAGTATGTTAGTGTATGTCATATCAATGTTTCAAAATGCGTATTACGCAGTGCGTCACGTTTCAGTTCTGATATTGCGAAAAAATAGCGTAGTGTACTACACGAGCTGTTTGAACAAGCTCTTATAAGATTAAAAAGCCGAAATGATGAATTTTTTGAGAAATCACCGCATCTAAGAGAGATGGGGAGATGACGACAAATCCTTGAAGGGCCGCGTTGGTGATGATCGCGTCGTGGTTTACTTTTACAAGTGATTGCATTTTGTCAGTCACAACTACTTGCGTCTGATACGTATCAGTTATATCTCACAGGAAAATATAAAATATTGAAAAGTAAATAGAAGACATGATTTTTATAGATATTATATCTCCAACTGGGTTACTCCTCTCTTTGAGATTTCCTTATCTGGAGTTTTATGAATCACTATACTATTACCTTAGCTGGTTACAAAACTTATTGATTTGCCCAATACACAACCGAAACAAGTCGAATTCTAGACACTACTAAGTTACCGCACGTCGAGTTTCGCTCCAGAGAATCTCCAATTCCCGATAGGAAACAATCGCTACCGAAAGGGCCCATGGAACACAGCCCTTCACTTCACGTGCACGTAAACGTCGACCTTGTCTCCTTGTGTACTTCTCACATCCGAAGACAGCACGTCCAAAGACAGAATGTATAGCGTTGAAGATGAATCACACAGTAGACTCAATAATTCGCAAGTGATCGCTGAATCGGCAGAAGACTATCGCAAGTGCATGCTGAACATTCTCAATTGCTTTCTTATGCCCAAACTGTCGTATACGTACTTTCCCAAGTTCTAGACACTCGATAATTTAAGTGTTCATCATACGTTCCTTTTCAATCAACACTTACATGAAAAGTCAAGCATAAGATTAATATCCAAAATATGCACTCAATCCATGAAATCATCTAGTAATTTATATGCCAAACGAATCACGCCCTCAATGTAATATCACAGAGGTCTTTAGCTTAACATGATTTTAATTCACATTAAAGTATATATTCAAAGTCAAGGCATATTCATATTGTGGGTGATTTTTCCCATAACATCACTTTCCATATATGATATCGAGCTAGCACTTATAGAATAAACCAATCACGATCTTTCCTTTTATAATTCGATAGTTTCAGTAAGAGATTTATCCCAATCGATTTTCAGTATAAGTCAAGTAAGATGCATGCAAAGATTATCAATCACGGTTTTCTTCCCATAATAAAGAGATCCCAACGGATACAATACATTCCATATTTAAAAACCATATAGCTCAACATGATATATCACTTTTTTTTACCATAATAGCACAATACCCGCAGTCGTATATTTCCTAGCATGTGAGACATCTATAACATGTGATTACAAAGGTTTACCAATTATGCACAAAATAACTTGAGATTAAATATTCGACTATTTTCCATTACCTAGCTCATAAACCATGTATAGTCAAATATTATCATATACTTGGACACTTAAGTAAATATGAATCGAACTGCTCAAGTTATAGCCCTAACCTCAATAAAATTAAAATTAATCATCAAAACAATATAATGCACATAGACCATAAAGATCAATATATATATATATATATATGTATATTACAATAGTTTGTTTGATTGTGCTATTATACATATATATATATATAAACTAGTTTTTTGCCCGTGCAATGCACGGGTCTTTAACATTCTGTATAATAAAATAGCATAATGGCAAAAAAAAACACGAATATATTTTTTATAATTTGAATTTATAATATATAACAAATGGTGATTGTTTTTAAGATAGTGAGATATGAGAATGAAAGTTTATGCATGGTGGCGATCTTTTATAATTTAAAACAATTTTCTAAATTCAAAATAATTTATGAGTATTTAAAATGTCAAAAAGACCGAGATATATAAGAGAGTAGATAATTTTCGTTACAATTGCCGTCGTCTGAAGTATAAATAATTATACTCTTCTTCCCGTTTGACTCTAAAACATACAACACATTAATATCACCGGTATACGGTGGGCGCTCGTGGAATAAAATTAAGAGTTAATTATGATTCAGGCCCCCTTTAAGTAATCGGATTCAGGCTCTGTCAGTATAAAATTTAGTTGTAAGGACCCGATTTTTTGCAATATCACTTCATTGTTCTTCAGTACCACTTCATTGTTCTGCAGTACCACTTCATTTGTTTTGCAGTACCACTTCATTGCTCTTGATATATCAGCTAGAAAATATAACATTATCGATAAGAAATCAAATTTTGATATTTACTTCAAGAGTTTTCAAGAGCTTGGCGCATTTTTATTGGACTTCTAACTGAGGATATATCAGCATCCTTAGGTCAGTGATTTTGGTATATTTTGGTTTCCCTCTTATTTTCAAGTTGGGATGAGGTTGCATCATGCCGAGGCAAGGAGATTGTTTAAGAGGTGAGCGATAGATCGTTCATCCCGTAAGAAGGTGTTGTTAATGGTGTGATTCCGATTTTTGCAAGATGGTGAACTGGTCAAGAGTATCAAGGCGCTTTGGGAAAATTATAAGTAACGAAAAGAAAATAGTAGGTGTCAAAAAATATTTCTAGCTGTTATTATTGGTACTTATTAAGAACAATCAGTCTTATGAACAGAATACGATGGGATTTGACAATAATAGTAAAAGACGAAACAACAAATGTTTGATGAAGAAATAGTAGCAAAAGCATTACGTCTTAGCATATATGCAGAAACATAAAAAAACTATTCTAGAAATCGTCTACGCGCTCAGCCTTATAAAGCAAGGAGGTAAGCTCCATATCACTGGTGTCGAGTTTGAATTGTCTTTATTTGCCATTAAACCTTTATTTTTCCACCCCTTGAAGCAGTGAGGAACTTCGTCATTTTCAGAGAGTACATTTGCTTGTTCCCTTTACACTGACACCTTGTCCTTAAGCAGTACAACTTTCGAAACTCAGCAAAACACAGCAGCGTTCCGTTTAGAACGATTGAGATTAATTTCACAGTTGACCTCAGAAACCATTGTTAGCAGCTTTCCTCTCATCAACTCGGATTACGGGGCCAGCCTAAACAAATACCTTAGAACCAAAGTCCAATAAATAACAGCTGTTGTTATCGAATTTCAAGTATAGAATACTCGTAATTAAGCTTCAATAAATAACGGCGAAAAATACAGTCAGCCAGGAACACATCAACAGACAGCAACGCACATTAGCTATGCAAGAGAAAAAACACGAACAAACAAAGGAACAACAATTCAGGGACAAACAAAATCTTGGAAAACACAATGCAAAAATCAGGACTTGCTGATTCATCGGCAAATGATATGATATACACGAGCGTGATGGTCTAATGCATCAGCTGAAAAATTAACCGATGCAAGAAGGAAAATAAAAGCCCAAAAATGACAATAACGAACCCTAAAATCATCTGATAGCAAGCAACAATTCTAAAATAAATCAACTATGGAATACCTCGTCGTAGTATTTGACATGCACAACGTCGTATGATATTTGGCTGCCGCTCTATAGCAAATGAATCATATATCGGCATTCCTCAAACATTAAACCAACACAAAAATCACAAGATACATCAATATTCTAGACAAACAACTATGAATAAGGTTCACTAATTTGCGCCAGTAGTGAAATTGACTGGAGAAATAACCTTTAATTTATCACCATGGTAATAGAATTAGTAATTGGTGCACACACGGCCGCGATGAAGAACATCTTGCTCTTCTGGAAAATCCCGTGATTCACGAAATTAAAAAACATAAACTGTGTATATGCATCTGTCTTCGGGTGATGATTCAGCGAAATCTTTGTAGCTCTCGGCGGGTCCGGCCGTTTTATCGCCTCTCTTTGTTATTATATATTACGTAGCAATGCATTCTCTTATTTCAGTTCCATGAATGCCATTTTCCTCTGTCCCAAGATGCCCAAACCTGAAGAAGAATTTACCAACAGATACAGAAACAAATGATAATCAGCAAGTGTAATCGAGATTAAATTGATAACCGAAGGAATCCTCATCGTCCATCCGAAATTAAATCAAACTGTCATAAAGGACGAAACCCTAACTTCTAGCCCAAATCAAATCAAACCTGGGTACAATACTCGTAATGGTCTTCTAAACAGTCCAACTCAAGACTATAGCTTGAAAAAGCATTAATTTGCGAACGAAGCAACCATAGTTGAGTTATCAAAGAAAGCAAGGCGCGAGCAAATAAAACGATGCAATGAATTCAAAAAATAAAGCTTATTCACAAACTTGAAATACCTCATACACCCACAATCAAGCACACCAATGATTAACGCAAACGGCATATAACATGAAAGTGAGTTTTGATTAACCTTCCTAATACAATTGACATTTTCGCATCAAGTTGCCATTCTATAACTGCCTAGTGTTGAAATTAATTCAAGTGAGAGGGAATCGAATGCGATAACGGAGACATTTACAGTTAGTTATTGCATTTTTTCTCAGACGTGGGCTAGTTTTATATTTCAAGAAATATTTCTACTAAAAATAGTAAGTGAAAGGATCGGAGTGTGATATTTTAAAAGTAATTTATTTATTACAAAAACAGGGGACACGTGGCAGCATGTCGTGAAACCTACATTTAAATGTATATATAGGATATATATCCAAGCAGGCAAGTGAGCTTTATATATGATTTTTTTAATTTCATTATTGTTGAAAATTAAAGTATTCTTAATATTCAATATATCTCTCTCTTAAATAGACTAGCGCCTTAAAACTTTTGCAGTCGATCTCGGCAGCCTTAACAGTCCTTGTGTTGTGAGCAGGGTAGCGGTGTATGTAGGGAGGGCTTGTATTTTATGTCTTTGGTTTAATTCTTAGGTTAAAGAATCGGGGAAAAATAAGTTTATTGCGATTCAGAGAAAATTTTGCGTGTATACAGAACTTTTCAAACACTGTGACATATGAAAAAATAATAATAAAAAAAAAGAAATATAGTCTAGCTTGCGCATAGTCCCTCACCCACCTATGATGTAGATTTAAATAGAAAGAGAGGCTCCCAACGAAAACTAAAAATTTAACAACGCAAGGGTTGACAATTCGAAGGTGGTTGTTCTCAACGTAAGGTATAACCCTTTAAGTGTTCAACTTATTTCTGGTATCAGTATGTTATTATAGGACTATATAAGAACTCTAGGAAACTTTCGAAGTTTAAAACAATTACGAATCTTAGAATTGTCGAATTTTAATTCATACGCTGTAAGACTCTATGGTGAAAACATGGACAAGATATCAATTAACTAAGATCTCAGCCAAACTAAGCCATGAACTAGACAAACCGGACGATCTTAAATTAAGTATCAGTCGAGTACTGATTTAGTTTAGACTAGTATTAAAATATAATTATTTTACAAGTACAGTTCAATAAATTGGAATATATATTGATAATATTTATTTATTTAGATGATCGACAGTTAGGGACTCCGTCGGGTTTCGTGTTTGACTGTAACAGGAGGGCAGGTAGGTGAAATACACCTACGGCGTAAACGATTATGTGTATTATTATGTGGTATTTATGTGCTTACATGATTATGATTGAATTTTATATAACATGGTGTGTAGGTGAAATTCACCTACGACACGTAAACACTATGTGAAATATTATGTGTATTATTATGTGGCTGCTTACATGATTATGTGCTTAGGTGAATTTCATGGATTACATGTTTTATATGTTTTAACTATTTTCGCATGTCATATGTACACATGTTGCATGTATGTGTTATGTTATATGCACTGCACTTGCATTCCATGTCAGTGCGAGGGAATGGAGTACCGTGCGGAACGGGAACGTTTGGGAAGTCGACGAGTGTTGTTGGTCTTTGTGTCGGGTAGCAGGCGGGTGTATGCCACTCTAAAGAGACCTGAATAGGCTACACGTGCTCCAGTAGGTACCACTCTAAAGAGACCTGAGTGGGCTGACCGAGCGATAGGATGGTGTTTGGGTGTGTACCACTCTAAGGCGATCTGAGTTGGTCGCCCAAACGTTAGGTATAGAGCGGAAAACTCTAGTACATGCCACTCTAAAGAGATCTGAGTGGGCCGACCGAGTGCGAATCTCAACTCGGGGAAATGGGCAACTCTAAAAGAGACCTGAGAAGCCTTTTCATTCTAAAGTGACCTGAATGGGATACCCGAGGGTGTATAGTGTTGATTCACGGGGAGTCGTGATGTGAGATGGGTCGTGATGAGCGTCGAGCGTGCATGTCGTGAGATGTATGAGTTGGGATAGAGCGCACGTTGCATATATGCATGTTTCATCTACTGGGCAAGGAGCTCAGTTTACGTGTTGTAGGTACCGAGCTCGATGCTGATGCGCGTCGTGGCTGATGCGGGCTGACGGTGGTGCTCCACGAACTTTTGAGGGCGAGGCTGTACATGGATGCGACCTGTGGAGCGATATTTAGGGTTTATCGTGTGTCGAGTTTATAGCCGATGTAAAATAAAATAATGGACGTGTGTGAATCGTGTGTGTGTGCTTGTAATATATTATGTTTCTTTATAAAAAATTTTAAGTAGACGAGTCTTCTGCGACTTACGTTGCGAAAATCCACCAAAATATTTATTAGAAAGTGAGGGTCGTTACACCCGCCCCATTCCTCGTGGGGCTCCAATATATATAATTATAAAATTAACCTTCTAACGCAATTATTTTTTGTTCGTTTTATTTTTCTTCCCTTATCTTGTCTCGTCACAATTTTTCGTAACTATATTCATATAACGTTTTCTCACTCGCACGATAAATTTGTCGCATTATTTTCATCGGTGCAAACAATATAGGATAATAAAAAATTTATATTAAGAAGATGCAGAGTGAGGATTCGGGTGGGGAATAAAAACCCAAAAATGGCAGGGTGGATGGGGATGGGAGAAATTATTTCTCGTTTGCTAACGGGGATGGGGATTAGCCCCCTGCCCCCACCCCGCAACATTGCCAAGCCTACGTGGTGGATGCGGAGAGGCACTTGTTGACTAGACTGAACGGAGTCTTCCACAGGTGCGAGATGATTGCCAACGGAGGAGCATACCCCGTCTGAAGCATGTCACGAATGATCTCTACTTCAGATGGTAGCTCGTCGTAACTTCGTCTGATTTGAGGCACAGTACCTGACAAATGATTGTTTTTGTGATTTGAAGTTTCGTGGAATGAATAATGGCCTCGTAGTATGATTTTGTCCCCTCATTCTTCAATGTCATCGTGCCCCATAATTGTTCTAGATACACATGCGGATATGATGAAGCAACTGTGAAAGGAGGTCATATGGGATGACGTTAGAGAATGGCTATGATAACTTCATCAGGGAATCGAAATGATGGAAGGTCCAGCTAGAAATTGTTGTCGTGGAGACTTAGCCTCTTGTCCATGGAGTATCGGTTCAATCACCATTTTAAGTCTAAAAGAATAAGAAAAGGAACAAATCTTTAGAAAAAAATATGAGTGAAGTAGAACAAGCATTCCTTTTCCATTTCTATTTATGTTCCCTCTGTTAGTTCTCTCTCTCTCTCTCTCTCTCTCTCTCTTTATTTTCTTCTCTTCTTTTGCTTGTTTTATTATTTTCTATATATACATATGTAATAATAATCGTCTATATATAGTATCTGGATTGTATATATACATATGCTAATATAGTGGTTTGGAGATCGAGCGGATCGAGTAAAAAAATAAAACGAATATCGCAAATTATCCTATGGTCAACAGGCAAGTGTACCTATCAAAAATAGTATAGAAATGGCAAGTATTCGAGTATCGAACCCAAAGGAACTATATACTTTAGAAAACCGTCGTTTAAATATTCTAGTAAATATTTTGGTTTGTTGAGACGGTAAATAACAATAATTAGAAACACAACTTAGTAAAATGGTGCAGAGAGGAAACTCTTATGGAAACAGACGTATTTGAGACTTCGAATCCCCCTAGCTCGACCAAGACAAATATCAAGTGTACGTAAGCAACGCTATCATTAGACCGTGGAGATTCCTATTACATGCATACGAGTTATATAGCTGACGAAACTGCGCCTTACCATACAATGATCTCAAACAACTAATCAACGAATTAAATAGCTGGGCAAGCTTCCCTAACTACTTAACCGAAGATCGCATTAAAAACATGGTGATCCCGCTATTAGATTTGACTCTAATCCGGCGGGGTAGTTCAACCTATCTCTAGCGATGAGTTTATTCCGCTGGTTTAAGTGGTCTAATTGTTCGCCCCTCTCTCGAGCGTAACTCACGATTTCCCAACTACGTTAACTTAATCACATAGACATGATCGAGATGACTAGACGTACATACGATCGATCGTGCTAGGGTTCATCTCATCTCAAATACACAATATTTAGCTAGTCATAATGATCTCAACAAAACACGTAGTTAACACCAAAGATATCATAAATGCTTCTCTGAATTTGACTTCGAAGTTAATCCCGTCCTTCACTGAGTAGTTTTATCGAGCACGTGGTGAGCGAACTAAATATGTGTGTGGGAGGTCTTCTTGGGTTTTAATGAGGCAACATGTTTGTACGTATATGAGCTTAATTATGTACCTTTTTACCTCACTTTCCTCCCCTCCTTTTCTCTTTACAATGGCCCTTTATATAGACGTCCATATCTATCTCTGTGTTTGCTCTTTTCTTAAATGTCTTTCTTCAGCCCTTTTTTTCAACGTAAGTTCCAAGGAGGGAAACTTTGAAAGATCTTTAGCCTCCAATGCAGCCTTTGCAGCCCCAAAATAATATTCCTTGTCTCTTGCTTGTTTTATGCAGAATTTGTGCCCCAAGCATGCTCTTTTTATTCTAAGTTGGTCCAAGTTGTCGTCCTCAACTACGCTGAAGTCATTTTCTAATTTGTGTTTGATTTTTAGCACTGCCACATCACAGTTCACGGCCTCATTTAAATGCCTTCACGGCCGTGAAAGCATCGGATCTGACAAGAAGAGGTCGCTGCCCGCGTTCACGGCTTCGCTGCTTTCGTTCACGGCCGTGACAAAAGTTCGGGGCATAGAAAATGGCTTTCTGCCCCCATTCACGGCCTCGTGCACCTCCTTTCACGGCCATGAAGAGCCCTTCAGCTTAGTTGGTGGATATTCACGGCCGTGACCTAATCATGCAGTAAAATGGCATTCTGGTAGCATTCACGACCTCCTGCATAACAGTCACGGCCGTGACTCCTATATCTATGGTTAAAATTTCAGGTCCATCGGACATTGTTTACCCTGTGATCATTGAGATAATCTAAACTGTCGTAAAACATTTGATTTTGTTGTGAAACCATATTATAGTGCAGAAATAATCAAAACGACTTAACTTATCATGCAAACGACTTAAATATAACAAATATAAACGTAAGAAAATACGTTTATCAAATATCCCCACACTTAAGCGTTTGCTTGTCCTCAAGCAAATAAATGCAAATGGCATATAAAAGGATAAAATCATGCAACGTATCAATCAAGAACGAAATCATGTAGGAGATAATGCAAGTAAAGTGGGAAGGCATATTCGAAATCAACAACTAACCACACGACTTCCTTAAAAATACCTATCAAGATCCGCACCTCACAAAGATTCACTCAAATCACTAAGTGTATGAGTTAAGATGTCGGTGATATCTCTCGGGTCATGCACTAATCTAATCCCTACCATAAGCTTGCAAATGATTCGTAATCTACCACTTTCAATGTTCAAGCGTGAATCGGAAGGTCTTTACCGGGTTATAATATGGCTAAGATATGTAAGATATGCAAGGAATAAGCGTAAAAAGGATATGAACTGTAGACGTGTCGGAATCATGCCATCATCTCGAGTTGACATAGCCCTTCTTCTTTCAACCTCTCAATCCAGAAAATAGGTAAAACGCTTTTGAGAGTGAAAGATTATCGGAGGAAGGGTTCTTAGCCGAATTTTTTTTCTCTCTCTCTCTCTCTTCTTGTTTTGTATATCTCTTCTATTTTTTTTTCGACGCTCAGCTCGGAAATTTAGCACGGGTTGCGTTTCTTAAGTCCGGCATTCAACCTCCACTTCTACTTCGCTCCAATGGGTTTATGTCTGAAGGCTTAATCAGGGTCGGCAATTTATAATCCGGTTTTCACAAATAAAAGGCTCAGGCTCAAAGTGGCTAACTACGGGGGCCAGTCGTGGTTGG